>JAXRKN010000039.1:0-1339954 GCA_038502055.1 Tanytarsus gracilentus | reverse complement strand
TCTATCGGAACTGAGCCACAAAATGAAGCGCTATGATATGGATCTTACCGAATTATGCTTACTTAAATCCATCGTGGTCTTTAATCCGGGTAAGTTTGTCTTCACTCTTCAACTCATCGAAATTTTTCTGACCTAACTTCCTTTGTTTTCTCATATCATCATCATCTACAGATGTACGATATCTTACAACACGAACTGATATTGATGCAATTCGATCGAAACTTTATGCAAGTCTCGATGACTACTGTCGGCAAAAGCATCCGGACGAGGATGGACGATTCGCTCAAATCCTATTACGACTGCCTGCACTCCGTTCCATAAGTCTCAAATGCTTGGATCATTTATTTTATTTCCAACTAATCGATGACAAGCACATTGAGGATTTAATCATGGAGGAGATCAATCGATGTATCTAAAAAAATTATTCTGTTAAGGCAGCGACACATTATGAAAATTCTTTTTATTAAAAACTTTTTTACGCTTAAATTTTTCTTCGTTAAATCTAAATTTTTTTATATCAAAATTTATGAGAGAAATGTTTTGACTGTGCGTATATAAAAAAAATGGCAAAGTGGATATTTGCATGATAAAAAATTGCTCTATTTTATCGTAAATGAATGAGACTGGATCTTTTTTGTTTTTTCTTTTTAAATAATTTTCTTCTAATTTAATTTAATTCTGCTATCACTGACCCACATAAAAATTCTTATATAAAAATATTTGAAAAAAATAAAAAGTAAAATATGTAGAAGAAATTTCAATGGTTGTGGCGTGAAGTGGAAAATTGTTCAAGGACTAAATTCCTTGCAGCCTTGATTAGATGCCGCAAGATTTTAACCTTCAATAATTTTCTCATCTCCCCGCTCGATTTGAAATGCACTTAAATTAATCATAGTGCAGGATGGAAAATTTTAAAGTAAAAATTTGCTCGGGAAAATTGAGGTTCAAAGCAGA
Source organism: Tanytarsus gracilentus (assembly GCA_038502055.1). Classification (NCBI taxonomy): domain Eukaryota; kingdom Metazoa; phylum Arthropoda; class Insecta; order Diptera; family Chironomidae; genus Tanytarsus; species Tanytarsus gracilentus. Next base: position 1,339,000 of record JAXRKN010000039.1, on the reverse strand, counting down.
GAAAATTGATTTTAATTTGCGACTTCCGCAATTAAAGTTACAAAGTACTCTCGTGAAATCCTCAAAGAAAAGTACAAAATAAATTACAAATTTAAAAATGGAGTTGAAACGGCATGAAAATATAATTAAAACTTTACGCATTATCAATAGTTGATGATTATAATCCTTCTTACTCACAATCACAAAATAAAAATTGTTAAAAACAGAAAATGATGGAAAATTTTAAAATACACATGCGAAAAGAAATATGCACCTCAATTTTCAAATATAAATAAAAAATATCTCACGGAAAATGACAGTTTTCCATTACAATCATCAATTTCAACGTATTTTATATAAAGGCAATAAATTTGATTAAATTATCATTTTATTTTTTCACTCTTGCACTTTTTATTGGAAAATTTTTGGAGATTAAAAAATACAAGATTTAATTTAATCCAGCTAATTTTTTAAATCTTCGACTCTTAAAAAAATCCAAATATTTTCCAAAATTCAGCAAATGAGAGAAAAAGTTAAAAATTATAATCAGACGATCCAAGATGTTTTAAATTATTTTCGAAAATTTTTTCTGCCTTTCTCCCTATATTTTTCTATTTTCCTTTTTAAATACCTTAATTAATCCAAAAAATGTTGTTGTTGTATACTTTTTTAATGATGATGAGGAAGAAAATTAGTGTAATAAAAAAAATATGAGAAATTTAATTAGGAGAATTAAGTTAAAAATCACTAATCAAGTGTGTTGCAAGAAGCAAGATGAGACATGTGGTTCTTAGGGCTAAAAATTCAGTTGATTTTTACAATCTTTTTTATATGTTTTTATTCATTAATGTAATTAAAAGATAAAATATCATTATTGTAATTTTCTAGCATTGCAACTGTAGATCTTTAGACGATAATTTTTTCCCCTCCTAGAATTTAAATGAACACACACGACTTTCATCTATTAGTTTTAAGCTTCATCGTCAATGGGTGATTGACATTCAAGAAATAAAAGTTTAGTTGTGATTTGAAAAATGCCTGAATGCCTAATCACCACACGATGAATAAAAATTAGTTTTTCTAATTTCTAGAAATTATTTTGTTGAACTATATAAACTAATTTAAGCTAGTATCAACTTTTACTTCTCTCTCGCTTTATTAATTAATAATTTAAGTTCTCTCTAAATTTAGCACAAAAGCACACAATTGGGAGAGAAAAAATGGCATCTTTGCAATAAGAAGATTGATCACTTTTGATTATTGAAAAAAAAAATTATTATGGTGCAAAACCTTGAGAATAAATTTAGTTTTAAACTTTATTCACCTAAGGTTGAAAATAAATTATGTGAATTTTTTAGAACACGAAATTTTTTTCATGATCAAAAAAGTAGTTTGGAATTTTAAGGAATGGAAATTGGAATGTTTGATAATTTTTGAAAGACCACCGAAAGCTTTAATGAGAGCTTTGAAAGCTCAATTTCAAAAGTTATTGAAAATCTCAATTATCATTCATAAAATTTCTTAAACTTTAAAATAATAATTAAGATAATAATTACGAGGTCATATGCAAAACATCATTCCACACAGTTCAGTCTTAATTATTCATTCTTCCTTCATTATATTTTTTCACACACACAATCACTCACAAGTTCAATCTTTTTTCCTTTAAAAAAATATCTAATAAAATTCAAAAATCAAAGTTTTAAACTAAAATATATTAATGAAAATGTTCGTGTTATAATGTCTCACACACACAAATCAAAATTCTGAGAAAATTTTTTACAAATTATATGCAAATTTAAATATTGAGAAAAAAATTTAAGAACTTTCAAAATTATCTAACGTTAAAAGATATTCGCCAAGAGATTTGGAATTTAAAAACAGAGAATTTATGAAAATTGATATGGAGACTTTTTTAAAAATATTTTACACATGGAGTAAAATCTCATTTTTGCAGTAATAAATTTGTTTGTTTTTTAGAAAAAAAATTTCATGAGATTTGAGAAACGACCACTTGAAATGCAAAAACGATATTAAGAAATTTTATACTTATGTGTGTGGTCGACGTTCAAGTATATAAAATAAATTAATGAGCAGTGTTTTTTGCCTTAGAGATATCTTGAATTACGATTGAATTTCTTATTAGCTCTTTTCATCTTTTTAATCTTCTAAATGATTGTTCTTCTTCTTCTTAGATATTCTTAAAGTAATAAAACTAGGGAGTAAACTAAACATCCGACTAAAAATTGCATTCATGAACGATATTACAGGAGTTTTTAACGCAAAATTATAAATATCAAAAGAATTGGAAAATTTTAAAGGTAAAATCGAAGTATTACTACGAATATTAAAAAATTATTGTTAGGATCTTAAGTGAATGATGCGAAGAATTTTAAACTTACAATGAAATTTACTGGACAGACTGGCTCACGGAAAAATTAAGGAAATGCACTTGGTTCAATTTTTTAAAAATCAAATTTGATTTTGCGTTAGAAAATTTATCTTTTTTTAGAGAAATAAGAAAAATGCAATGAGTGAATTCAACTCATCGTGGCCGTTAACAAACATCACACTTTTTTCACTGCCGAAAATGCTTATTTTTTTGGTGGAAAATAAATGTTAAATGTTCAATCCCTGGAAAAGAAAATAAGTGTTCTCTCCCTCAAAAAGCTCTTGCACAATTCAACTGTTTCTGAATGAAAATTATCGGCAGCACTTACAAAAATATTTCGAATTATTTTTGTTACCAAAAGACTGAAAGATTTGAAAAAATCGAACAAATTATTTCAGCATCTCAGAAAAAATTAATTTTGATGTTGACTGAATTTGTTGAAGCGCACAGGAGACTCAAAAAAAAGTTTAAAAAATCAAGAGAAAAAATTTCGTTGGAATTTCTAAAAAATGCTTTAATAAAAAATCTTTAATTGTCGATTTAAGAGAAAATTTCCATCCCTTTATCCTGCAATTAGATCTAACTTTAATTATTAGTCATGTGGAAAACTTTTTAAATCAAAAAGGCAAGAAAATGCATTGTGTGGTTAAGAGTAAAATCTTTTTATAAAACTTATTATTGCATTATTAAAAAAAAAGTAAATAATGAAATTAATCTGTAAGTCAAAATTGTAAAAAGAATGTTTATAATTTAATGAAATCCCAAAATTTAACATAAATATAAGAAAATCCCAAACAACACACCCAAACACACATACACACACACACATACTTTATTGTAAAGAATGACGAGAATATTATTAAATTATATATTGAAGATTGAAGAATGAAAGTAATGAAAAATAAAAAGTAAAAAGTTCTATTATATTTCAAAGTAATTAAATTTTAAAAAATTGTTTTAATTATTTTCATTTTCAGAATTTAATTAACTTTGAAAGGTGAGTGTTTCAAAGCTTATTTCATGTCACAATTTGCAGAGTTCTGCATTTAAAAGAGAGCAATAAACTCAATAGCGTAGCTCTAATAAAAAAATAACTTTTTTGTCTTAAAGGTACAGATCATGATTTTCTTTATTTATCAATCGACTTTAACATAAATCTTGATTGTTAAATTTATGGTTGCTCCTAAATTAACAATTTTAATTATAATGATCGGCAACAACTTTACTTAGTTTTTTCAGTCTTTATAAGAAAAGATCATTCGAATATGAAATATTTTTTCGTTTTCATATTTCAAAGAGTCATTAATGAAATTAAATTTACATGAAACACTAAACAGAGACATGAAAATAGATTGTTACATAAATTGTGACTAGAAAGATAATTTTCTTGTGATTATCTCATATAGAAAAAATTAGATATAGAATTTTTAAAGTTTTGAAAATTTCTTGCAATAATTTTGAGACAAAATTACGAGATTTTCTATGTAAATTAAAGGCCTCATTCTGAAGACGAAATTAAAAATGTTCCACAAAATTGCTCGACAAAATATTATTTTACAATATTTCTCAAAATTAAAGCAAGAAAATGTTTAAAGGATTTTTTTATCCTTAGAAAATGCTACAAATTTTTTATCTACTCGCGAGCAATTTAAAGTCTCATTCTACAATGTTTGCTCTTAAATATAAATAATTTCTCTTCTTTTAAATAGATTTAATACTATTTTTTTTACAAAGCCGTTCGCTCATCGTAAACTACAAATGCGTCCTCCTTCGCGCCACCGCTGTTGCCATTCGCCAGTGATAAATTCTGCGATCTTGAACGGCAAAATGCTATGATTTTCGCTTCATTATTGGTCATTCTATTTCGAAGCTTTTTACTGAAACTAACTTTACTGTAGAGTTCATCTAAATCGTCTATCGAGCTCACTGGTCGTTGCTTATTTTTAGATGGCAATGATCGAGTCTTGTATGCATTTGGATTTTCATTGTTTTCACTCACTGTATTTGATTGTTCTGAAATTGAGAATGATTTGCATAAATTTGTTTGATTAAATGAATTTCCACACGCACACGTGTGAGAGAGAGCTGCGTATGTAAATTCCTCAAATTTAACTGACCTGTATTATCCGGATTAACAGCCCAAAGTGATTTATAGTGTTGTTGGAGTTCCCTCTGCTGGCACCATTGATAGAGTTTTTGCGTTGAATAGCTTTGAGCGGGCGATGCTACGTATTTAGGCAGCATTTCTATGGATTGATGAGTGGTTATGCTCGTGATGGTCGGTGAGAAGGCGTTGATATGAGATGCAACGTACGAAGGCTCTTCCTTCGGAATATTTCTCGTATATGATTTTCTAGCCCTTAGACATACGCAACAAATAACAACAATCGATACGATGATTGATAGGAGAAGGACGAGGAGAAGAATCCAGCACAGTAACGGTAGTGTGTGACTGCCACTTGCACTTTTCACCACAAGCGTTGCAGACGATCGATGAGTGACAAAATTTCCATCAGAATATTTTATGCCGTTGGTTATATCTGAAGGTCAACGAGAAATGACATTAATTATTGAGGTAATCTGATTAGGGTACGGTAAAGTAAGTGTATGCGAGCTCTGACATGTATTTTTAGAATGATGTGTGGTTCTCACAAGCTGTTTCATTTTAATTGGAGCGAATGGTAAACTTTTAAATATTAATGTATTTTATATTTGGCTTCGTGACTTTTTTTGCTCATAATTTCGCTAATTAATTTTTAGCCCCAATTTCAGCATAATTTTTTTCTCGTTTCCAACCTCGCACATCGCTCACCTTTCACATTCCCATAATTACTGCTATCGTCAAATCCAAACTCAATTTCCGTCCTTCCAGATTCATTTTGATTATGAGCAGTTATCGTGCGATTCATCAAAATGATTTAAATCAACAATACAAATACGAAAAAAATATTATTCAAAGTTCTGCATGTGTTCGACGATAGAGAGAGAATAATAATCGATAAAGTCAACAGAAAGACACTAAATTTTATTAACTGTGTGCCGATATGTGTCTGTTTTATCTCAATTGAGACAAATTTATTGTGAAAGTTTTAACGGGGCAGAAATGACAAAACCACACACGATAACAAACTAAACTAACAAGAATAAAGAGGACTCGACAATATATTCGATATGCACGTTTAAACTATCGGAAGTAAACTGAGCGCGAGCGTGTACGTATGGAAGAGCGAAGTTGGAGTAAAAAAACAATGTTAATTTCATTGCCTCCAAAAATAGCTCTCATGCACAACAATAGAACTTTGTGTACGAAATTATATACAATTTTTTATTACATTCGAGAAAGGTGAAATGTTTAAAAGGAAGGAAGAACATAACAAAACGGGAAATGGGGTTGAAAGAGAATAAAATTAAAAAGTTGAGGTGAAATGTTGAAAGGGCGAATTGAGAGCTTTTTTAAATGTATGTTTAAAACGTGCAAGCTTTTTAAGAAATAAGAATTAAAGTACTTTTTTAGGCGTTTTGATTAATTTAAGTCATGTTGTGTGTCAGTCTCTAAAATATTAATTATTTTGGCATTTAAATTTATGTATGACACTTAACATCTTAGTGTTAACAAGTTAATGGAAAAATAATTAATGTTTTCTTCTTAAGCATATCCAAAAAGTTCTAGTTCCCAAACCGGATTAAAAAGATATGTAAACGAGCGATAATCGATAATCGTCTATTGCAACATAAAACCAACATAAAACAAATTTGCAGTACACAACTAAATAACTATAATATTTTTATGGTTTCTTCACCTTATTAGACGGTTGTGTATTTGTTAATATTTGTCACTTGTCAAGCGTTTCTAAATCAATTTAGTTCACTTTTAAGAGAAAATAGTTTCAACCATTTTTTGTAGCTTTTAAAGTTTTCTGTGCATTTTCGTGAATGTTTTTAAAGTTTTTTCTCACTTACCAGCATCAAATAATAAAAATAATTAAAAGTATTCGATTGGAAAAACTTTATTCACCAATAATTGATTTTTTTTATTTTGTTTAGGAAAATTTTTTTAGGAAAGTTAAAAAATATTTGTTCAAAAACTTTTTGTCCGTTAAGAAATTTGTTGAAAATTATTTTTAAAATTTGTTCATTGTTGCGTTAATGATTGACTTTAAATTCTGTGTATAATTCTAAAATGTTTAATTAAGTTTGTGCATGCATTATATTGCATCAGTTAAAGTGGACTTTTTTGATCAAAAACAAGCAGCAGGGGGAAATTTTTGAAGTTAAAAGTTAAATTGAGCTCTTCGTTCAACTTGTCGACGTCGGATGGCTAAAAAACAATAAATTTTCACTCCGGCTTTTGATATTTTTTTTCACGCTCTTCACGTCTAAAAATCGTAGTTAAAAACATTTAGAGAAGAAAACGTTTAGAAGTGGGTGATGAAATGTCAACTGTTGATACTTTCAGTTCTCCTCATTAATTTCGTGCAGCCAAATTACGATAATAATAAGAAGATTGATGATACGACGACGACTGAAATTGAAGGTGAGTAAAATTCGATCGTGACAATCGATTAACTTATGACATTTTCCACGTCTACAGGCTTCTTTCTATGTAAACTTTGTGGTGCCGATAATTCTGTGTTGAATCTAATTATTAACGATAAAGTATCCGAGCAAGCTCATTCGGTTAGTAACGTAACAGTTGGAAGTAAAAATATCCTCGTTCAGGAGCTAGTCAATCCACTGGGTGTTCGTTTTAAGGTCTTTTTAACTAAAAAGGCTAATTGTGCGAGGACAGCAGGGTGGTACACTGGTGAGTTAAATTATAATCTAGTAGATCCAGTTGGTAATTGCTCATTTTTAAAAAGGTGGAAGCTGGTTCGAAGGATACGGTTGGAAAATTTGTCAGTGTCCCTCTTGCAAAAGTCACTTGGGATGGATGTTTGAGGAGATTGATAAGATAGTCAGTATAAACCCTATGTTTCCGAGTGATAAGGGCTTTTATGGTATAATATTGGACGCTGTAATATCTGAGTCATGTATGTGATTAATATTATTGTATTATTTGAAGACGACCACTTATTTAATCTCTTTCAGACGTCGATTCACTGTTAATGCTTGATAAAGTCCTTCGTAACTAGAATAGTTCAATCATGGTAGACCCAAATCGTAAAATCAATTTGCATCAAACTGAAGACTCTGATGATGAAGAGGACGACGATCTTAATGATCTTAATGACGAACATGTCAAAATGGTGAAAGAGTTTGAAGAAGAATTTAAGGCTCGATTCACGGAGCAGGACGAAGAATTTAAAAAGTACCAAGAGTCGAAGACAAAGCCTTTAATTATCGTGTATCCATTTGATGATCATCACAACCGAGGTGGCAGAGGAGGCTATCAGGGCGGTGCTAATCGATATAATAACAATCGGGGTCGTAATAATTATCATTCATATAATCGGAATTATCAGGACAATCAAAGAAGAAATTATAATCAGCATCATCCCTATCAGCACGATAATAAGCGCTTTCGTCGTGATGATTAAGAAAATTGTATTTTTAAAATCAGCAAAATTAAAATGAGAAATAAATTTTTTGAACATGTGTGTGAAAATTAATTTAAGCATTTTTCAAGGGCTGAGAACTTCAAAAATTGACGTACATTTACGTACATTCACGACACCACGACAACAAACATTACACAACCCAAATCACGTACACACGACATTACTACACACACATTAACTCTTTCATCAATACGTACATTAAGACATTAATATTAGCCTATATAGAAAAATTAAATTTTAGATCTGCTTTAATTTTCATTTCTTATACAAATTTGGTTAAAACAGCTTATCGAAATACAAAAGACTAGAATCGATGGTTTGGGGTATCGAAGTGCGGTTTACCAATTTACAAAAATCTCAAAATTCGAGAAATAAGTTATTCTAATATAATTTAGCCAAGATACAAAAAAACATATAAAAATCCGACTATTTGCGCCTCCTCGGGAACCAAAAATAAGGAACCTATATGCCTATTCCGTCCTCCGTCCTCTGCACAACAGACCTCCCTGACCACTAACTTCATTTCGCCAATGACTCTTAGGGTCTATATTGCAGGCACGACTATTTTTTGAGTCATACCATGTCTGCCATGACGGCCAAACGCCATTTTCATACAAATTTTCCTAAGCTCTGATCGTTGAACCTATAAGAAATCGATGGCATTGATTCGTAACTTGACCAGGAATCGATGAAAATGATTTTTCGAGTCGTGACCTATGGCTCCACAGACAGCAAAATGTCCTTTTCAAACTATGGCTCCATGATCTCGTACTCAATTGGCCAGGTCGGGCATATTTTTATATGTCCTCATGACGCCAGAGGCCACGGACAGCAAATGCCATTTTCAGAACTATCTTCATGGGTATCGTTGAACCGTGATTGGACCGAATCTACTACAAGATATTTTATAAATCTAATCAAGCCGCCAGAGTGCCACGGACAGCCAAAATGTCCATTTTCAGAACAACTCTGGACGAACTCTAATTACCAGAATCTAAACAAACTTTTTGAGGAAGGCGAACAGGACTGCCACGACAGCCAAAGGTCGATTGACTAAACCATTTTAGCACTATTTTCAAACACACTTTACAAGGTACGCGGCAACACCCACGTGTGTTTACATTAATCTTTTTAATTAAAATTTTAGCCAGTGTAATCTAAAATTTCAAGGAAAAATAATAAACAAAAGAAGCAATTTTAAAAAAATTATAACAAATTTTTTTTAATACTTAGATAACGCAAACTGATCGCTTGGAGATTTAAAAAAAAGAGATTAAAAAAAGATAATTGGGCAATTTAATTTCAGAATATTGGTCATTTTTTAAACTCAGATAAAAAAAATAAATAAAATTAATTTTTTTATATATTTTGATTGTTTTTTATTTCACTTTTTATTTAATAGCTATAATCAAAAATAATAAATAAATTGTATTTAATTTTTATTGCTGATTAAAATCGGCGTCAATCGCAGACTAAATAATCGAAAATCGGCAGATTAAAAAATCTGCAAGCGATGGCCGATAATCTGCAAATCGGGATATAAACGGAGATCCCCATTAAAAAAAAATGTAATTTTTTCAATATCGCTTCAAAATAAATTTTTAAGAAATTTTTAAAAAAACAAAATGAGTAAATATTAATTAATTAATTTTTGTTAAAAAGGTTTAAAAGTTTAGCTTTTTTTAAAAAAAAAACTGAAAAAAATAATATAAAATATATTAACGACATTACGCACATTTACGGACATTTACGGACACGCTTTCATATATCCACGTACATTTACTGACAATTAAGTACATTTACGTACATTTACGTACACGTTTCTATACTTTCAAGTACATTTAAGTACATCTGCGTACATTCACGTACAATAAAAAATGAAGTTCTCAGCCCTTGGCATTTTTATGATCATTTTCCGTTAAGCGCATGTAAAAATTTAAATCTGTTGATCGCCGAAAAAACTTCGAAAAAAAATTATTACAACTATCATTCTCGCTCGCTCACTCAAAAAAAAGAGACGAATAGAGAGAAAATGCAACAGGGTAGTGTGGAGATCACGATAAAATGGTCAAAAATAAATTAAATTATTTTCAAACAGGTGGATTAAAAATTTTAAATTTTATATCTCTGGATCAAATTTAAGCTAATCCTGAAAATGAGGGTATTCAAAATTGAATTTTTAGAAAATTTAAATTTAAAATGTTACAATTATTGCAAAACAAAATTTTATCGTAAGAAAAATTGTTTACATTCTTTAAAAGATCACGATTTTTTAGCCATTTTTTCACAATTTTTATCCCACTCGCATGCAGTGTGGTTTCTCTAATATAAAGTTCATTTTTTTTATTTGATCAGATAAATTTAATTTAATTTAAATAAAGGTTTGCATTGATAGATTCATGGCTTAAACTATTCGAATCTTTTAAGAAAATTATCAAAAATCTAGCAATAATCGAGTTAATTCGAAAGTCCTTAAAATTTTCAAGAAAATTTCCATGGATTCCAAATAAATAATTTTAACAATTTCCCTCACATTTTTCCAGGGAAATGTAATGTATTAGTCACTCTAAACCTCATTTTCGTCATCTTGCAAGCAAAATGGATTTATCGATGGCTGATTTATTGATTCCTCCACTTCAGAATCAGGTAATTAAGACTTTTTTCAAAGCATTTCCTGAATTTTAATTGAAAAATGAAGAAAAAAAAAATCAAAACATTTTCCATTTTTATTTTTTTTTCATTTCGATTCCTTTAAAATTTAATTACAGAGCAGTAACATTGCAGCAGTTCCGAACATCTGTGGAATCTGTAGCATGCCCCACTATACCGGTTTATGCAATGCACTATCAGATAAAATTGTGAGTATTTAAATTCTACAACATAAGGTCAAACATAATTAATGCTCAGCTGCTTGAGGACATGATTTGATCACTTAGTGTGTTAAATAAAAAACATTAATTTTTCTATTATTCGTTCATTAGATACCAGACAAGCCACATACGGACAACCTATCTCGTTATTCAGTGCCCGACGGCCTTATCATCATGGATTGCGAGGAAATCCAAAGCACTATGGTGATAACAGCACAAAAATTCGCAAAAGGAACTCGTTTTGGTAAGTTAGGCATGCTAAACAACAAGCATAGCTACATAATCCAGTAAAAAGTGAAAAGTAGGTCACGAGTAATTGAAACGAAAAAACTTTTTCTCTTCTCTCTCCATCAATACACACAACGTGCATATGCAGGTCCATTGCTTGCTCCTAAAAGCTACGTCCCACCTTCGCGTCCAAATAAATTTCCATTGGTAATTTTCAATGAAATTTGGCATGGCGATCCTTTTATTGATGATCTCTCGGACGATATAAAAGAGCTTTTTAATGTGCGCAACTATTATCTCGATACGAGCGATGAAAACAAATGTAATTGGATGATTCATGTGGATATTGCAAAGTTTTCAAATGAACAGAATCTTATGGCATATCAGGTGAATATATTTGATGCGTCTTAATGCCTTCAATCTTACTTTTTTATTTAAGGAAAACGATCAAATCTACTACACATCCACGCGTGATATTGAGCTAGGCGATATTCTTAAAGTTTGGTACTCGCCATCGTATGCAAGTCGAATGGGCTTAAGTCTACTCGATGCAACCATCAATCCCGTCAATATCTGCACCAACGTTCGTCAAGTGTCCTTTGGCGATTTCAAAATGGCAACCACGATAGTTTGTGATGAGAAGGATAGCGATTTGACAAACAATAATTATTTAGCGATTGCGCCAACAACTATTTCATCGCCGTCATCTGAAATTTCACTGCCACCCGTTAACAGTCTCATGAAAAACTCGAAAGCATCTCCAAACTATAATCTCGATTTTGATAATTTAATTCTAATGGCGAAAAATGAGCAACTACAGAACGGCAGCCCAAATAATTTTCCTCAGATGAATTACATTGAGAATTATCAAGTGACCGCCACAAATAATAATAAAAATAGTGCCATCGTTGATGCTGACAAAATTAATAATGCTTCACCGTCACCGGTTAAGCAAATAAAATTCACTGAAATGAACGAAACTGAGACACAGAAATATGCGTGTGAGTTGTGCACTCGGAAATACATCACGAAATCAAATCTTGAGAAGCACATGAGGTCGCATGACCTCTTCATGTGTGTCGTCTGCATGAAAATGTTCCAAAATCCAGAAGAATTGAGAGAGCATGATTGCTTTAAACAGAAATCATCCGCCAAAAAATCGCTCTTTCACTGCGGAATTTGTTGGAAGGTTTTGAGCAATTCGTGGTCGCTCAACAGGCACATGAAAATTCATCGTAATGTCGCTATTACGCCGGATACCAGTTCACAGGAAAAGTGAGTAATAAAAAGGGTTTAAAATTCATGCGTGTAATTTGATATTTTTTTCTTCTTTTTAGATCCGACGAAATTTCAAATGACGCAATAATAATGAATACGATGGTTCCACAGACTATAATTGAGCCAGAACTGTATACGATTGAGTCACACTGCAGTGAAATGTCGAATGACGTCGATGAGAAGCCAATGATTGAGTCGATTCAGGAAGACGATCTTGGCAGCTTCATACCCAACGATCCACTTGACGTTCAAGACTGGATGGAAACGCCTCAAATTCAGGAGAATCAGGACATGCTTGATTTTCAACTTTCAAGCTCAACTCCGCCACTCGTTCAAGATCTAGTGCCACAAATGCATGATGTTGATTTAAAATCATCGCCATCTCCCACGGGTTGCGGTCAAAACTACGATAAATGCATTGTGTGTGCTCGTGTTTTTAAAAATCCAAATTCACTTGATAAGCATCTCAAAAATGTCCACACAGCTCACATTGTTCGACCCGAGCTAACGACGAGCATCAAAAAATCATCTGAATATCGTCGAATTGTTTTAAATAAAAAGCCAATAAATCAAACAGTGGCAAAGGCACTCGTTTCAAAGCTAAATAAAAAGAATCAACAGCACCATTCTTCGGATACACAACAACCAGCAGCAGCTACTGTGGTCAATGGAATATCATGGAATAACAACACATCAAGCCTCGTGCCTATCTCATCATCATCGTCCTCATCGCTCCCACCTCTAGTCGATAAGAATGGAAATTGCTCACCGCCACAGCTCGTCACATCTCAATCTCAATCTCTCGAGAATGGGAACACGATCATTATCATTTCAAATGTTGAGCTAGCACCAGCTAACGCACAAACGGCAGCTAACGGATATACATTCGCAAACTATCAATCGCAGTTACCGAAACTTGTTCCTATCTCTGGAGCTTCGTTTAAAACCACCACGACAGTGGCTCAGGCTACTATTGAGGTGAGATTAAAATTAATCCCAAGATTTAAATTTACTTAGTGAAAGATTAAAAATTGTTCAATAAATTTTACAGAACAAGGAAACTCACATTGTTGCATCAAATCACCAACATAACTCAGAAATTCATCAAAACACATCACCAAAAGTTTTTATCATCGACAAGGTGGTCTCAAACGCATCAAGCACGAATGGAGAAATCATTAAAACTACTAAGCTCATTCAACTTCCCTCGCCCGTTGAAGATGAGCATCATCAATGTGAAACATGTGAAAAAGTCTTCCAGAAAAAGTATCAGTTAAAACGGCATCAGGAGATTCATGAGAATCTCTTTTATTTCTGTCCATTTTGTAAGCGTGCACCTGTCAAAGCGCGAAGTTCATTACGCAAGCACTTCATTAAGGATCATCTTGAGCAACAGGACACATGGCAAGCTTCAAATTTCATGTCTACACTGTTGAAAAAATATGAGAAAGTTAAGAAAACCTCTAGTCACGAGTCTCATGTCAGCAAGGAAAAAAAGGAGAGTGCAAAGAGCAAGAAGAAAAAAGAAAAAATCATTCAAATTGAAGCCAATAATAATAATAATGACGATAATTCAATAAGTCATAGTGAGATCATTAACGATCAGCCTCTGCCGCAAGTAAGTTGAACAATGATTTTATTTTAACTTTAATTAACCCCACTCTCTCTCTCTCTCACATAGGTGAGCTTAATCGATGGCGATGATGTTGTTCATCAACAGCAACAGATAACTCTCAGTAACATCTTTCTTGATCCCATCACCCTTGACGAGGAAAACAACTTGATCAAGTACACTCTGGCAGGTGATGATGATTTTATTATGAATGGTCACAATGTAGACGACGGTGAGACGAGTCATGTCATGACACACGCGGGCTCCATTGAGAGTTATGAGATGTCGGAATTTAGTAATTTTAAGAGCTCATTTGATGAAATTCAAGAAAAATTAGATGCGGAATTGCATGAATTTAACAATGACCAAATGATTAAGTGGAGCGACGAATTAAATGACGACTCGTCCTCGATCATATCATCGCAGAGTGCATCGTCGGACATTGGCAAGACTTTGGGAAAACAGAAAAATGGCTACATGCTAACATGAATTTTACCAAAGACTCTTCATCATCACATCACAAACTACATGAATTAATTGAGGCAGAATTGAATTTTTTCTATTAATTCAGTTTATAAATTAAACAATTACCAAACGAGTGCTTTTTCATATCTCCAATAACCTTTTTAAAACATTTGAAAATCTCAAGAAATTTCTCATAAACATTGAATTTTTCTACTTCAAAGTGAAAAACAATCGAATTGTTGTAACCAAAGTGCCATATTTTAAGCAACCACACTTTTATATAATGAGATATGATTTTACATTTTTCTCTAATTTTCTTTCGAGTGCCTTAACATATACACATCAATATGAATTATAAATATAGAGAGCCATATAGAGATTAATTAAGCTCAAAAAGTTATCTCATAAGTGTAATTTTTCCACAAACTTTATAACAATGAATTTAAGGCGAAAATTGTTGCCTGAATTGAGAGTGAAAATAATCAAGCGAATTAACCAAAATGATGACGATGTTTACCACCCCAATTTTTACATCACATTTTTAAATTATATTTTAGAAATTTTTCTTGATCAATTCTTTTTTGGATATATTTTAAGTTCTTGTTTATTTATTTTTACACAATCATATAAACTTCTCATAATCTCGTTTTTGTTTTTCTCGAGTCAATCCATTAATAATCACCCATTGCAATTTATTTATTATTTCAGTTGCATTGTATTATGCATTCATTCATGATTTTTTCCATTTAAAAAAAATTTCCCATTTTAAATGAAATGCACATGCAAATTCTCAAAATGTAGGGTAGCAAAATTTTTTATTAATTAAAACAAGCTTTAAGAGAATGAGAGAGAAAAAAAACATTAATATTGAGCGAAATAAAAAATACTTTTAGATTTGCATTTTTTTTTAAAGAGAATGAAAAATTTGCTTTTTGGAAAATCATTCTACAACAAAAATTTCCATACAGCGGTACAAAATTTTTCTAGAACATTAAATGTTCTCCACAAATCACACACAAAAAATTTATGAAATTTCAAGTGTCCTTAAATTTGTGAGATTGATTTTTGAACTCCAAAGATCTCTCTCTCGCGCGTCCTCTAGAAGAATTGTGTTTTCAAAGTGTCTAATTCTTTTTAATTATTTTCTAAACGGATAAAATGTTTTTATTAAAATTTAAGCTAAAACTAACTGAAGAAAACTAAAAATGAGAATTTTTTATATTTGTATGAGAAAAATTTAGTCACATTTTTTTTGGAGTGTTGAGTTTCTTTTGTTTAAAACCATTTTTATAACATTGAAGAATTTGAATCAATTTTATTACAATATAACTCAAATTTCAACGGAGGAATTTTTATGAATAAAGAGAGAAAATTAATTGAGAAAAAAGTTTTTTGTCTTTTGAGGATTTTTTGATCGTCTTTCAAATATTTAAATTTCATTAATAAATTTTTAAAATTATCAACTAGGCCAGCACAAAAAAAACACCGTCATGCATTGCGGCAGCACCAACAGCATTTTTTATTTGTGTCACCAATATATTTGAAATTTTTTCCTCCTCAGAGATTCTCCAATGAAGGCGCTATGAAAGTGATAAGTGACAACGATATAACTGTAATTTTTAATCTTCTTCTTTATTTTATATGATTTGCATACATTTATCATCATAGCGTGACGGTGAGAATCTCTTTTTAAACTATATGGAAATTAATTTAAAAACTATAAAAAAAAATTGATTGATTTGAATGAGAAATTGCGTGGGCATAAATTTTCCAAAAAAGAAATAATTTAAACAAATTTTTAAAATTTTCACCCCGACAATCATCATTGAATTTCTCGATGGACAAGTGCATTGAAGACAACCAATAATCATCATTGAGCTGTTAAACAGTTATTAACAGCAGGTAGAACGAGATCTTTAGCAAGTGCTGGAATTTTCACCCACACACAGATCGCACCCGATGACCAGTAATAACTTTTGCAATGAGCGAGAGAAATTTGTTTCTTTGCTGATGTCACGAGATCACGATAAATGGGATAAAAAAATCTAATCATTTTCGACGAATTTTAGAATACAATTGAAAATACCTGTTGAAAGTTTTCCGAGCGTGTGTTGGTGAAGAAATCACGAAAGCGATCGTCTAGAGAAAAAATAAATCCGAAGACTTGTAAAAACTCGTTCAGCAACATTTTTCTCTCTCTCACCCTCGCACACTCACATAAATGCGGCTCGGCGAAAGACTCGGAGTTTCATTGAATTTTATTCTTGAGTCTACCTGTGCGGTGTTAAGTCGTGTTCGGAATTCCATAGAAAATTTAACAAATTATTTAAAATAAATTCCAATGTGGGGAAAAAAGAGGTCAAAAAATTTATTGACTGGCTAAAAAATAAAATCAGCAAAATATTCAGTAAAAAAATAATAATTAAATGAAGATGTTGACGTGGTGTGAGAAGATAAAGAATATCATAAAAGTGTCGATGTAACACGAGAAGAAAAAAGTTCCCAAAGAAGTGAAGCCAAGTAAGAAAAAGTATTCTTGGCTGAGAGAACTAAGAAGAAGTTGAAAACCTCCATTCTAATTTTTTTATATACACACAAACTTCGAGAAAGAAAAAACGGGATAAAAAGCAACAAGTCGAAAGAATAAGAACGAGAGAGAGAGAGAGAAAAAAAAGAAGAGACTGAAGAGGAAAATGTTAATACAAGTTTAGCCAACTTTATTAATGTTGGTATTGCCCTGGCCATAATCTTCTTCTTCTTCAATTCAGTTCAATAAAAGAAGTGAAAATTTTTATCGTGAAACGTGTTTGGAATTTTTTCATCTTTGTCACTAAAAAAAAGTTTTATCAATAAAAATTTCTCTACGGATTATAAAAAATAAAAAAAATCATTAGAATGTCAGACTCAACGCCCATTTGTCGCTGTCGAGTGCTGTATCTCGGGAGTGCAGTGCCACGACAGAGTAAAGATGGACTGCAGGGCATTCAGGAGCCACTGCGCAGTCTCTATCCGATGGAGGGTGCGGGCGAAAATCTTAAAGGCATTGACAGTTGGTTGAGTGTCTGGTCGAATGGCATTTTGCTCGAAAATGTCGACGAGAATCGAAAGCAGGTCACGAGATTTTTTCCAATCGAATCGCTGCACTATTGCGCGGCAGTGCGTCAAGTGCTAATTCCCGAACGCGGCAATGCACATCCGGAACCGAAATTTTTGCCACTCGATTCACCTTTCGCTCGTGCACCTCGCATCCAGCATCCACCAATTTTTGCGGCCATTCTCCGAAGAACGTCGGGCATTAAAGTGCTCGAGTGTCACACATTCATTTGTAAGCGAGAGGCAGCCGCCAATGCTCTAGTCCGATGCTGCTTCCATGCCTACGCCGATAACTCGTACGCTAAACAATTGGAGACGAATGGCGGCGGTTCGAGTGTCTATGGAACACTCGGCGGAAAATCAACACTCACCAATGGCGATACAAATGGATGGCGATCACGTGCTGGAAGTACGACAACTTTAAACAGCAATGGACGTCATATGATGAATGGAAATGGAAATTCTAATGGAATCGATGACTCTTACACTCTCAAAAATAGTGAGTTTATAATTTTCTTCCAAAATCTTTGTCGCTCCGCATCGACTTAATTATCTCCTCATGAATTTTTCCAATTGATTTTCTTTAGATCTGATAAAAAATCTTCGCCGCCTTTAATTAATGACGCATCGCTTACACATTTTGAAGTCGTAAAGAAGCTTTTAATGGCTTATAAATTCACATATTAGCTCTTTTGTCGAACGTTTTGACTTTTTACTGTCTTCCCAGTCGTGCTTACAATATGAATTTCGAGAAGAACGAAAAGGTTAAAGCATCTCAAGGTGAAAAGTGCAAAAATTCTTTTGAATTGCTTTTCAGTCGATTTTTTTTGTGTGCTGGGGTGATGATGCCATAGCTCATCGGAGCATTCGAAAAGTTATCTAGAGAATGAATTGGAAATAATTTTTTTTAAACCTTTACTCTATAACCTCCAAAATAACTGTCAAATATTTTTCAACACGCAAACCTCAAAAATTCAGCGACTAAAATTCCTTGAAACTAATCTTTTTTATTAATAGCATTTGATTGCATCGCAACATGCAATTCGCGTGAATGAGAATGTGAAAAATTGATCTTGTGGTGGTGCCAAACATATATTTTTTCGACTGACTTACATCACAATCTATTGTTGTCATTATTTATCGCCTCTTAACGTTTTCCTGCGCACAATTTTTTTTCGCCTTCTTATTACGAAATCATTAATAAGAAAAGTAAAATAATAAAATTTAACTTACGGCGTCATCCGCCCGAAAAATTTCCACGTTCGAAAGATTTAAATGCCCGCATATGCTCATCACTTAATGAGGTTTTAATTAAAAATTCTGCCAAAGTCTAATTAAGTGCTTCCTTAAAAATGAATTGTGCAAAATTCAATAAAAAATATCGAGAGTGATTTGATCACTTGTACGCGGTTTCCTGTGAATGTCTGAAAGAATTTTTTCTCACTCACACACCCAGTTCTCAAATCACTTTAGTGTCATTGTGCATTATATAAAAGAGGTAACGAGTACACACGTGTGAGTGTTGAATTATAATTGTATTATTAAATAATTTCAAAACAAAAATTTAAATTTATTCTTAAAATCTCCCGACACATGAAACCTTATAAGTGTGCACTCCATCCATACCTTTTTCTCACAATTTCAAAGAGTGACTCATGTACACCCATGGCAACAACATTATTGCAATCTCCAACGGCTAATGACTATTTTTTGTGAATGCTAGAGTGAAATTAAAGTCGACTCTTTGATCTCTTAACGATCATTCACAGATGGAATTTCGACTTCCTACAGTCATAATGTAAAAGTGTGCGGAAAAGCACACCGATAACGAGTCAGCCTCAAGTATGTGTGAGGAAATTAAGAAATAAAGACAGACATGAAGTATTAATGAAAATGGAAGAATGAATTTACATTTCAACATCCCTCCGACAGTATAGTAACCTACTCCATGAGTTATTGCATTTACGAAAAATGCTAATTATGAACGTCAGACGGAGAACGCAAGTTGACTACAAAAGTGAATTCTCAATTTTGCGGAGGATTGATTGAATCGAAGTGGTTGCTAGCATTTTGCAGAATAAATTGAAATTTGATTAAGACATTAAGTTGACTTTTAGGTAAAGATCAATTTTTATGGGTGCGATTTTTTAGTGAATAATGGCGGTTATTAAGTGGACTATTAAAACAAATGTGGGTGAAGAAGTAAATAATTTTAGAGTTTGCTAGTTTTTCAAATCATCTCAAATAGTTTTGTTGAACGAAATTTATCTCAAATAAAAATGAGATAATTTAAATAAAGTAAATCCATTTTTTAATTCAAAAATTCCGTTACAAAACTTTAACCTATAATTAAGCAGACTTAAGCTCAGATTAAAATATTTAATGTGACATTTAATCCGCGAATCTTCTTAGAGAGCGAATTTTCGCAAGTAAAGCAAAGCCTTTTGCTATTGTTAAAAAGTAAAAAATGTTATTCGAGTCGCGGGAGCTGTGAACACGTTCTGAGAGCATTTGAAATATATTTAATAATGTGAAAGGCAATGCCGATGATTCATATTTATTACTGGCTGCGGTTTGTTGTTTAGCTTTTCCTTGAACCTTTCGAAATCGATCAATAATTATTTAGAGGCGTGTGAGTGTGTCCAAATATTTACACAAACGCGCTTCCGTCCTGGAATTGTTTAAAATGTCAATAAAATTCATTCTTAAATTTCACTTTACATCAAACACAGATGAAGATTTCGTAAAACAGAAGTCGAAAGAGGAATGTGAAATTCCACCGACATGAATGAAGACCTACGTGCTCATTTGTTGATCATGTCTAGAATGTATGCACACACATTCACAATATCTCTTCGAGAAAAAAAAGAGATTTTCCAACATTTTTATTCAGTCATTTATAGGCACTCGAACAGCGCCTCTATTATTGCCATTGTAAATTTTGCTGTGTGCTAAATTTTCTCCATAAATCATCAGCAAATTTGTATGCGAGTTTATGAGTTAGAAAAGATTAAAATATTCGAAAAAAATGTTTTATGTCGTATTAAAAATTTTTTCTTTATGTGATTTCAAAGAATGCAAAATAAATAATTTTTTAGTGATTTACAAATTTTCAAATACCTCCAAATTAAATTTTCCATCTCAGCCTAAATTTCCTCATGTTGCACCGTCCACGACTGCAATTTTGTTGCCAGTTTCCATATAAACACATTATGAGTGTACAAAGGCCCTTTTTTGTACTGCTGCAATTTCAATTTCAACTCTTTCTCTCTCCTCGAATGATTTTATGCTGCGCTATGCCGGAGGCATTTAATATCAAAGAGCTTTCTTTCTTTTCTCACGAGCGAAATATTATGGAAAAAAATTTCAATTATATGGCAAAGAGAACTTTCATTAAAATTGCAAATGGTAGTCACTCATTAGTCATGATTATTTTACCATAGTTCATCATGAAGTTTTGTGTGTGCATGAAAAATTATTACGAGTTTGTGACAATGACTTCCGTTATTCTTTTTTTTTGGCAAGAAAATGAGAGAATCAGCACAGACGAGAATGGGACTTAAGATAAATACACGAAAATATGTGAGAAATTTCATTGAAGTCTTTATGAGCAGTTTTTAGTTGAAAATTAACAATGGAAGAATTTTAATGAAAATTCTCATGGGATATCAAAATATTAATACTTTTTTGGAGGATTTTCGAAGTTTTTATGAATTTAAAAAATCCAAAATATTTTCATCCATTGCAAAAAATCAAACCGCACATTTCTTTTCACTTTCGATCTCACTCGAGGAATTTAATAGTTTCCACACTCAATTTTCAATGACATTGTTAATGCGTCATCATCGTCAGTGGTGCACACGCGTTTCACTGTGTAAATTGTAACCGGCTGGTGCTTTCTTTGATTGAGTGAAATATTTACTTTAGACTCAAAATTAACGATCTGTGAAGGAATTCTTTTTAAAATAATTTTAAACCGAATTGTCTTCATTCGTCAAGATCAGCGGCACACGATAATAAATGTGGTTTAATTGTGCATTAAAAATCTATCAAAAAAATATTCTCATTATATAATGAATAGAAAAAGTAAATCAACGGCAAGGTGCGTTATGGCTGCAATTGCAATAGTGTAGAAAGCTGCATTTTTTCTCCAACTAAAGCATTGCATATCAAATGACTTTTGAAGAAAACTAAATCGCTAAAGTGTTTACTCGATGCAGCGGTAGCACCACGAGTTGAATGACTTTCAATGCGAGCCGCAAATAATTGTGAATTTTATTTAATGGAGAGCAAAAGAAATGTCATCTAATTTGATGAATTGTGAAAATCAAGGCGTGGAAACTCAGCGCACCACAGTGTTGAGGGCTTGAATGTGCAATGCCGTGCGATATAGTGCGATAATGTGTGATGGTGAGTGGAAAAGTGCGATCGAGTGCGGGAAAGCGCAAAAAGTTGCTTTGTGCGATTTCGTGCGATGATGTGTGATGAAAAACGGTTGAGTGCAGTTTGGTGCGAAAAAGTGCAGAGAACAACGATATAGTGCAGGGATCAACGATGGAGTGCGATTTAGAGTAACAAAGTGAAGAAAAAAGTTGCAGGAAGAGAGAGTTAAATGATCAGTGCAGGGCTTCAGGGAGGAAAAAGGAGAGGAGATAGTGTTTCACGAAAAAAAAATTTATTAAAATTATAGTTCTCAATAAATCATAAGCCCACTTTTTCACACCCCCACCCCTCGCCCCCTATCTCCCCCCCCCCTCTCCACCACCGCCCCCCCTCCCTTCAATTATTTTTCTCAATACTCTAATCAATAAAAAAAATTTTTTATTTATATTAAGAACCAAAATCGATCAAGAGTAGATGAGAGTTTTTCAGTGCGATGATGTGCGATGAGAAACGATAAAGTGTAGGGATTATCGATGGAGTGCAGGGATCAACGATGGAGTGCGATCGAGAGCGATATAGAGTGATAAAATGATAAAATTTTCGGGGATCAGCGCTGGAGTGCAATAAAAAAGCGAAAAAAAGCGGCTGAGAGGAGCCTGTGCGCTGAGTTTCCACGCCTTGGTGAAAATATTTTACGGAGAAAGTAAATTCCGAAATGTCACAAAATTTTTAATCTAATTTTTCTGTCCAAATTTTCCAATTTTGAAGCGATTACGAAAAACTTTTTAAATAATAATTTTTTCTAAAATGACCGGAGGCGCGCAAAAGCAACATATTGCAAAAAATATTTAAGATTGAAGTGAAAGTCATTAAAAAGTCTTTCAATGTAATCTCAAATTACAGCCTCAAAAAATATTTCGCAATTTTTAACTTTTTTTTCGAAAGATTGCGTGTTGCGTTCACTAATAAGAATCTCATTTGTTTCCTCGAAAAAAAACATGCGTTTGGAAATGTGGTGAACATATGAGAGAGTCGGTTTACACATAAAATGAAATAATTTCATGTTCATCAATGTAAATTGAGCTCTGCACCACTTACGAATTGACCAACTGACGCAAGTTGCTGCAATAAATTGACAATTTGTCCTTCAACAGAAGTCGAGTTGACCATAAAATACTTATCCTGCACAATTAACCCACTCGCGAGCATTTTCTAGTTCATATAAAGCCATGCGAGTGCTTACTTAATGTACTTGAAACGGATCTCATAACGCATAAAAAAGATTGAGTGGAGAATTGTAATTGAGATGTGAAAAAATCGATCGATGAAATTGATTCTGTTAATTTTTTAAAGAAAATAAAATTTAGAATCAACTTTTGACACACCCAAATTTTTTTTTTCTATCAATAATTTGCATAAAATTCCATTCAAACTTCTAACGGCTTTTTTCTCATCGCCTCTCCTTCGTTTTTTAAAATCCAAATTCCGTCTCTTACACTC
Organism: Tanytarsus gracilentus; assembly: GCA_038502055.1. NCBI lineage: Eukaryota > Metazoa > Arthropoda > Insecta > Diptera > Chironomidae > Tanytarsus > Tanytarsus gracilentus. Next base: position 1,315,642 of record JAXRKN010000039.1, on the reverse strand, counting down.
AAAATGAAGTAATTTATATTTTTAAAAAATTATTTTTGCAAGCACAACAGCTTGTGATCACATCGTCGTCACTCAAACGAGTAAATAAAAGAAAATCACTAACATTTTTTTGTGTGTTGATTAGCATAGCTTTTAAATTCATCTCGAGGGGACTCGTGAAGTGACATTTTAAGAATAAAATTGGTATTTTGGTATGGAAGTTGTTCACTCCTAAAGATTTCTTGGTGTGTTATTTCAACACACAACAAAAATGTTTCTAACTTTACATAAAAAAGTATTCAATCGGAATTGCAAATCGATGTGGAAACATTGAGCAATATTTTTGTGTTATTTTCTCTTACCATTATTGAATTAACCTTGAATTTGGGCATTGCGTCAAGTCGAAGTATAGATACTTAAAGAAAATCCCACAAAAATCTCTTTCAACCTCTTCAAACCGTCAAATTATCACCATAATTCTATCAAACAATGCGCGAGTGATTTTTGAATTGAATCCGTATATTTTTGGTGTGTGCTTGTCAATCAACTGCATTGTGATTTTTATGAGGGTAAAAATGTTAAATTAATTAACAAGTTGCAGACCTCACGTACTTTTTAATTAATTTCCTTGACGTCAGTTTTTATTGTGCATGACTTTTGATTGTTGGGTAATGTCGAGAGAAAAAGTCACTCAGAATCGAATGTTTATTTTTGTTAAATGAAGGTCAGTTTAGTTTTGATATTTCAAGCTGTGACTTAAAGTGGAGAAAATAAAACAGAATTTTACTCTAATATTCGCAAAAATTATTTGCTTTTATAAAATTATAAAATAGAAAGGAAAATTTTCTATTTAAAATTCGAGTTGGGAAAAACACCCAAAAAAATTTCACAACTCCAATTTTAAATTCAACTTAAAAGCATCATGCAAAAGGTGCAGCATCATCTTCATAATGTCTGAAAATGTCAAATGAAAGTTTCATGCAACACTCTTGCCAAAAAAAAGTCTTTTCTCTCTCTTTATATGGAACGTGCTTCACGTATTGGCCATTAAAGATCATTTTCGGCCAAATTCAGATATTTTTTATAATTTCAAGAGCAAGATCTCCACGCACAAGGGATTAACGGTTAATTTTCATCAATTTTTTTTCTCATTCTCCATGCACGTATGAACACATACGTTTACGTGGATTGGCTCAATAATATTCGGATTTCATTCTCGCTTTAATAATGTGGACAACATTATTAAGTTTTAAGTTACAAATTCCAATGAGACGAAGATATTCGTGGCTTTTTGGAAAGTGAAATATCATTGCATTTTCACCTGTTCGGTGTTCAATTGATCTACATATGACTTTCGATTGGATTATGATGCCTTGTGGGAAATTTGAAGTTGATTCAGCAATTTTTATAAATTTATAAATCTTTTTTGACCAAATTCAAAATTAATTACGATCAAAATTTCTGCAAGGAAAAATGCTCTCTTACCAGTCCATATTAAATTGCGGTACTTTTCGGTGCTAATTGAACATTCCATTGAATTCATATTTTTGGTATTTTGGCCACACATTCGATATACACGTTGAATTGGGCGGTAAAGCAACATTAGTCGCTACAATGGAATGAAAATGGAAAGTTGTGCACTTGATTTTTATTTTAATTCCAAAAGAAATAAATTTACTCTGCCTGACCCTCAAAAAAGCGAGTGGCAGTGCTAATTTATGCTAAAAATTTCAATGCATGAAAATAATGCGCATACACGAGCGTATTGCAGTCTCGCCCTTAATGATTGTCATAATAGACAATTTTCTAACTCGTTGGACTTGATTTATGTGTGTGCAGGCGGGATTTTTTCGAGAGAATTTTCTTGTTAACTCGTCATAAATGTCTGCCTGTGTCTACAAATGAACTTGACAGCTAAATTGGTGCAAAATCAGCACTAACAACGGTAAAAAAGCTTCTTTCCTCATTCGAGTGTGAATTTATTTGCGTAAGCGAAATGTTTATGATGGATATGATGAGTAGGCTCACAACATGCGTGCGGAATTGATTGCGAAAAATTTTGTAGCGGATTTTTGATGGAAAAACAAAATTTCTAAGTTAATTTTAAATTGATTGTTTTAATTAACTTTGATTTCCGTTTTTTAGTTTTTTAAATAAATTTTTTTCTCTCCTTTCCAGTGTACGCAAGCAGTGCCGACCTCGAAGTGACAGATGACGGCGAAAGTTCGCTTTATAATGGCGATGAGAATCATAAAGTTTGGATGGGATCGCATGAGCAGATAAATGGAATGAATGGCCATCAAAATGGAGATAGTCACTATGATTTCTATTCGAATGGCACTAATGGCACATCGACACTCGGTCGACCGAGTCGTCAGCGACAAATTGCAGCGCCAATTCCCGTTCCACCGCCGCCAAAGGAAGAAATTATTAAGCAGCAGAAGAAAATTAAGGAAAATAAAAAAGCGAAATCGATTGGAAGTCAAAGCTTATCGGGAACACTCATCAGACCACGACCGATTCATCCGATGAGCAGAGGTCCGCCTCCACACATGATGTATGGACCGCCACCAGGTCACATGATGCAACCGCCTCATCCGCATCACATGGGTCCACCACCACCGCCACCCCCAAACGGAATGAATGGCCGACAATTTCACACGATCGGACATCATCGAGGTCATCCACCACATCCGCAAATGATGCAAATGCACATGCCACCAATGCAACAGATCCTCTTACCGCCACAATATGCAACGCTTCAGTCACTTAAGAATAAGAACAAGAAGAAGGGCAAGGATAAGATGAACGGCATACCAGTTCCATTACCAATGCCCCCAATGTTCTATCCACCTCCATCTCATATGGCAGCCAATGACTCTCCACGTGCACTCGGCATGAGTAATCGAAAGCTCGCACAATCGACAGCTGCACTGGACGATTCAGGCAATTCGGGCGCTGAGTCACCCTGCGGAACAGGCATCTATCGACGTAAAGGCCATTTAAATGAGCGCGCATTCAGTTACAGCATACGTCAAGAGCATCGATCGCGCAGTCATGGATCGCTTGCGAGTCTCCAATTTAATCCGCCCGACATGAAGAAAGAGCGCGAAATAATTCAACTGGTATCAGATTTAGAGCTGAATGAAGAGTCGACACTAAGGCATCATCGCAATCGTGAAATGTCATCGGCTGGCTCGTCGGGTACATTTGGGAAGCCACGAAGATAAACTTTGTCCAATTAAGGTGTTTGATATTCTTTAAATTGTTATTTAAAAAAATAATTCAAGGAATTTTTAGTTTCTTGTGAATTTCCGAGGAAAACTTTAAATATCAATTGTCTCCAACACAAACATTTATGTTGATGACTCTTAAACTTTTTTTAACTCTATTTAATAAATCCTATAAACTATGACGATACGATTTTCATTAAGTATTTTTTTCGTGATTATTTGTTGAACTTTGTGAAGTCGGAATTTGAATTTAATGAAACTTATACAAGTGGTTGCGTATAAGTAGTCAATTTGTCAGTCTTGAAGAGTAATTTAGTTGTAAATTGCTTAAATTGTTATGCAACATTGTTGAGAGGGAAATCAATTAATTTTAAAGAAATTTTTTTTTCTCGGATTTTAAAATTCAATTTCTAATTAAATTTTTCAATAAGAACAATCAACTTTTTGGTCTTTTTAATTGACCAGCAGTAATTAAATGAGAATATTTAATGAAAATTTCATCACACATCGAATTAATCGATTACAATTTCATAGTTAATTTCAATCTTCTTTGTAAATAGCCCAAAAATCATCAGCAATTAGTCTCAGAGCTCGATTAAGACATTTAACAATTAAATGAAAGAGAAAACTTCTAATTTCAAGTAATTAATAAATTTTGCATGTTATTTAATACAATTTTGATGCAATAAATAATTAAAAATTAACATTTTGTTTCATTTTAAAGATTTCACTTTAAAAGTAATGAATTTTTCTGTAATTAAATTATTTTAATGGTAATCTGGATGTTTGCCAACTTTTCAATGTAATTCTTCCATAATGATCCCAAAACAATTCAAATGTCCTCTTATCTTTATGTGTTGATTGTTAAAATATATGTAAAAAACCATAAAAGTGTAACAAACATTTTATAGCTAGATATTTTAAGTTATATTGAGGATATAAAGAAGCGATCAAGTTCATGTGCCTTATTAGCTGGGAAGGAAAATGTGTGAGGAAAATATTTCAGAAATTTTATTTTTTAGTGACATAAAAATGTTATAATTTAGTGGGACTTGATCATCCATCCGAAGGAATTTTCCTAGTGATTTCCTAGTAATTTCCTAGGGATTCATTGAATTTTAGAAATTCGGAAAATAAGGAAATTCAGAGGAGGGGGGAACAAAAAATATTGTACGGAAAATGTAAAATTCATGAAAAATATATAAAGAATATTTTTGAAAAAATTTAAATTTTTTTAATAATTTTTGCAGGTTTTTATTATCAAAATGTTTTTAGAAATCCCAAAAATTTCTCGATTGATTTCAGCATATTTTGAACCTCATTTGCATTCATCCTAAATTTTAACTCATAAACATTTCCAATTCTTAGACCCCAACAGGTGGAATCACAAACATACCGAAATGCCATCGTTGTCTTCGAAGAATGTAAAGAAGAAATGAGAGTTAATGAAAGTGGATATTGGCATGGCATTTGTTTTGACATCAATTTCTACCAACTTGATCGTATCATTTCGACCGCACATGCACGCCATTTATCATAGTAATTTTGACAAATCTCTCAATAGCAATAATAAACCCATGCGATAATGTAGTACATTGCGTTTAACATATCGCAAACATGTTCAATCTCCAGAAATAAGTTTTTATTGAGTGAAATGGAGATAGAGGGAAAGAAAATGATGATGGTCAATAGTCGATACCGTTACTAATAAACATTCATTTCAAAAGCGACACCAATTCTTCGAGCACGAGATTTTGTTTCGAAGAACGAGTTAAAATTTATTTAAATATTTTTGAAATTTTGTGTTTAAATTCATAAAAATAAAAAATTACAAATTTCGTTACCTCAAATGCCACCCGCTGCACGAACTTTTTATGCGATGATCATGTGCGTACACAAGTGAAGCATCAAATGGATCGAAATCAAGTTTATTCAATCTCATGGTGTTTTACATAATGCCGTATGTTGTTGTGGTTCTCCGGGAAGGTGCTTTGAACCTCATTCAGAGTGATCAACATCATTCATCATCATAGAATGTTGTAATCTAGGATGGGACACTACTTTTAGTTGCTTCAAAATTTTCTACTCTACTTTTCCAGAGTTTAAAAAATCACATGTGTCCATCCCTATGAAATTCACTGCTCTCACATGCAAGAATTTTCCCTACTTCACAATTAATTAATCAACAGCTTAAGCTTGCTTGGCGAGAACAAGTATTTTGCATATGTGCCAATTCTTTCGCTCTTCTCACATTAAATATTATAATAATTTTTATATTTTTCTCATATCGCGGTCATGAGAAATGATTTTTTTTCTATCGCGTCACCAATTTCAATTTTTTTTTTGTGTTGCAAATTTGTATGTCGTGAATTTGTGGCGAGAGAGAGAGACTCATTATGGATGTTTTGGTGAAATGACAAATTGGCCGATTTGAGCTTCATAATCAGTTTTTGACTGACTCACTTTTCTTCTTTTATTTGATTTCTTTAATTTCAATTCTTTCGGCTTGTAATAGGCTCAAAATTGTTTATTCATGGAAAAAAGATGTACAGTAAAACCAATCGCGGATGGTTACACAAGTTTTAACGATTTCCAATGTAAAATTGACTCTAAAAGTTCAACTAATTCACTCTACACTGTTCAAATTTACTTTTTTCTTTTCTTGTGTTTTCTACTCCACATTTGGATGGTTGCTTAGATGATTGCTTTTGGTTCGAAATAAAAAAGAAAGAGAAGTTAAAAAAAATTTTTCATGTAATAAAAGAGCAAGAAGACTCGCCGGGTTTTGATCAAATTCAGCGGCATTAAATTAGGTTCAAGTTCAAAGACACGCACGACGCAAAGTCACACTTCTTCTTCTTTTTTCCATTATCTCTATATTGCGCTTCCTCGTGTCTCTTGATGATGTTAAACGCGAGCGATAGAAACAAGTTGTATTACGAGCTGTGGAAGATTCAACAATTTTCTTCCAAATGCTCAACGATTGTGTGCGTGGCAATTCTGAGTAGAAAAATCGTTTCAAGAGGGAGAAAGAATAATTAAAAATGGTAATTGTGGGAAGATCAGAACATGACGGTGGGAAAATTTAATTAAACTCTCTCGATTGTTGCTCCGCTAAATGACTGCGCTTGTAACTCATTATGACACAATGAACTTCAGAGAGAATTTCAAATTTTTCTAATGTTTTAAGTTTTAGTTACAGACTGCGACATAAAAGTTAAAAATAGAATAAAAGTCTCCTACGTGCACCGACTCATTTCAACCTGATTGTTCATCGCTATCACATTTCTAGATTTCCCTTCTGTATTATATGAACATGCCTTGTATAACAACCTGCTTTGGCGATCGCCTGGCTGCCACCTATCCATAATAGTAAACAACCAAACATGATCTCTTGTAACTGATTTTTTCGCTGGAACTTCTCGACTATCGAACGAATTGAAAAACTAGAAAGAAAATCAACATTCCATTACATTCTGCCTACCATCGACTTTTTTCTCTCTACGATTGATCGTCATCAAGAGCATGAAGTGAAATTGAGCGAGCATTAAAATGGTAATAACTCATGATCCACGGCTATTTCTAACATCCTCACATGAGCACATAAATTTATTTTGTAAATTACTCAATTTTTTAGGCTGGTTGAAAAATTCACCATAAAAATTGCAGTTGCACATTCGAGCCACCATTCTAACGGCATTGAATTCACACCTAGACTTGCAACTTTTAAAATTTTTATTCTCACATTCCACACTCGAGATGCTGCTCTGAAATGATTGTAATTTTATTTTTTATGCTGGAGGAGATTGGTGATGAGATTATTGGATGATGACAGTTTGAAGGACTCGAATTTGGTTCGCGTGCATTGGTGTGAAGGTTAAAAATTATTTTGAAGTTTGATTTGTGATGGTTCAAGTTTAAAAAGGTTTTAGGTTTCCAGGAATTTGAAAATCCAAAAAAAATTTGTTAAATATCCAGCAATTTTTTTAGCAGCTCAAATAACTTTAATCAAGCTTTAATATCGTTATTTGTCATTATAACATCCGCGACACATTTCTATGATTACGATCATCATCAGAAGCAGCCAACTTATTTTTAATAATTTTTAAACACGATTGTCGTTGCACAACAACATAATGTATGAGCATACAAAAGCAATAAGATTGATTGATTCATCATTTTTCTTCTTTTCTCTTCTTATTTCTCTCGAGAAGCGTCTAATTTCTGTAACATTTATAGCGATGTGAGTTGAGAGACATTCGAGAGAAAGAATGCAGAAAGAAAAAATCTAATAACGTAATATTTGTTATTTCAGCGAGATGCTCAAGCGGTATTTCTAGTATTTCTTCGACAAGATTATCTCTTTACTTTTCTCTCACTCAATGAACATCGAATATCATAATGGTTCGTTTTAATTTAGAGAACCACACATTTTTTCCATAAGCGTCACATTCATATCTAGAATTTAATTGGGAACTATTAATGATTGTTGCTTGACTCGATGCAGTGCCTGAAACAAGTTTAAGTTTGAAAAATCAAACGAGAGGTTTCTTTTACATAGATAAGGAAATGAAGAGGAATGTTGGAGAAAGATAAAATGCAGGAAAAGCTTTTAAAAAGTATTTTTATTTACTGAATATTTTAGATTAACAGATAAAGAACTAAGCTACGTTGTTTTATTCGCAATTTAATATTTTCGTATTTAAAAAATTATTTAAAAAGTTTTTAATATTAATTTTTAGGTGCCACAAATTTTCATCACAAAAAATAATCATAACGTATTTTTAAAATTTAAACATTCTATTAAAGTTTGAATTTTTAGAAACCGTTATTTTAAAACAAGTGTTTTTAATCCTGTTATCTCCTCAATTTAAAAATCTGCTTAATGTACAATGAAACGTGTTTAGTTTGACACATTTTTATTCTCTGAAATTCCCAACTCTGTAAAAAATAAAAAAAACATTTTGTTTAATCTTTAAGCAACATTATCCATCTTGCGATGAGATCTTTTATTTTTATTTTTAATAGCATTTCGCATCGATTGTTTTAAAAAATAAAGAACTTTGGCTTATCAATAAAACTTTTTTACCCTCAATTACAATCTCCTTAGTTTTTTTTCTGACGCTACAATAGTTGTAAATATTCATCACTAAGTTTCCTCTTTTCTTCAATTTCTCTACTCATTGATTTTTTTCTCTCTAGAAATTTAATAAATATTGCTGCTCTGTGTGTATTTAATTTTTAATGATAATTTGCAAAAATAATTTTTTGTGTTCTTCAGCAGTGTGGGCATATGAATTTTTTCTTCAAATTTTAAACATCATCTAGATCTCATTTAAATATCTTTTTTTTAAAGCGATAAATTTTTGCCTAAATATTTATCAATTGGACATTTAGAGGTGTGTGTACGTGAGGAGGAGAAAAATGTTCATAAATTTCTTCATTCAATAATTTAAAGATCAGCTAACTCGCGATCAAGATCAAGGCTTTCTTCACGACGCTGCTTGCGATATCGAAGAATTACAACAAAAATTATGGCGTTGAGGACGAAGAGTCCAGCAATGATGCAAATGGGGACAAGAAGGTCTGCAAAATATTTAAAAGTAATTTGTCAATTGATAAAATATTAAATTTATCACATGAGATGATGATTTTTGTTAGCTTTAATTTTTTCCAATCAATCATCAACCAAGCTTCATTATCATAATCCTCTTACCACTCATATCTGAGTCCGAGGTCATTTTTCCTGCTCGATATTTCTCGTTTACTAAATTAATTTGTCTTCCTAATGTCTCTTGTATAGCTGCAAGCATAGAGTAAATCAGAGTTATTTATTAGACATGTCAAGACCGTTATCAGAACTCCAACATAAAAGAGAACAACGGCGATAACTAACTCACCAACACACTGAATTAAAGTCTGGTTCCAAGACTCGTTATTGCACAAAAGCGCCCTTTCGTTGTGCGTTGTATCGGGAAAAACGTGGTCTGGCTCGCAAACGAATTTCAATAAATTTTCTTGTCTGCTTACTAATTTGACATTCGCCGGCAGTTCTGGATCGATGCAACCAATTGCTAAATTTTATAATTAAATAGAGTAGTCAAATAAATTATTCACAGATTAAAACCACGTGCAATAAACAAAGAAAAGATTTAAATATCTTTTGAAATAAAAAATTCTATCCGAGGTGCGAGCAAACAAACTCGTCCGAATGACTCGAAAAATTATTTCTTTATGTAACTCTCAGTTTATTTTCGCTACACTCTCATTCTAAAGTGCTCTCGATATATTTTTCTCCTCTTTTACAGATGTCATGGTAACCAGATTTCAATGTATGCACACTCGAGAATCAAGAGAGAAAAATAATGTTTGAGATTGCAATTTGATTGATTGGGTTATTGATAGCAAATTTTATATTGTATTACTTGAGGTATCGATGACAGTTAATTAATTAAAATCGGAGAAATTTTTTTTTGATATTCTGTTATGGAGATGAAAATTATTTTAAGGAGGGGTAAATGCAAATTTTTTGGATAAATTTAAAAAAATTTAACGTCTTGTAATTTTTAAAAATAAAGTTCAATTTTTGAATTCATCAATTAACTTCTAAATGCCGGCAACAACAATAATCTCTCATAATTTTCGAAACCTCTCTCTCTCTCTCTCTCAATTTTATATTTTTCGCTCTCCTTTATTGCACTCTTTCATTTATTTCCTTCAGAAGATGAAAATTTTATTTATTTAAACTCAACACAGATTGTTGAACACACAACGAGTCATTTACAAAAAATATTTTTTTGGAAACGCTTAGATGATGAAAAAACCATTCATCACACGCATTTTATTTTTTTATCTGTTTTTCTAGGGTTAGTGAAGAAATTTTCCGTCTAAAAAAACTTCTGACGTTTCGACAGCAGCATAAAAAATTAATTTATTTTCACTCTGTTTTCAAGTGTGAGTTAATTGCGGTGCCTCATAAAAAAAAATTTCGTATTTATTTCGGCATAGTTTTAAGACCTTGAACATCATTAAGGCATGGCCGTTATCGAAAGCAGAAAGAAGAAATTTTGACGCATTTTCCGACAGACTGACATTGACGAAAATTAAAAGAAATTTTGTGTGTGGCAAAAAATTTTGATATTGCATAAAAATTTATTTTTATGGTTAACGCACGTGAAAGGAAATCTCAAATTGAAATTTTAAGGAATTATTAAAAACTTTTTGAATATTTTTTCTATTTAAATAAATTTCCTTTTTCTAAAAATTTTTCTATAAATTCCAAAAGAAAAAATTGAGTTATTTAATTTAAGACCGTAAAAAATTCCTTCAATGATATCAAAGACATTTTCTCTCCCCTTTGGTTTGTCGACAAACCTCAAGAGAGTAAAAAAAGTTTCCAAACTCAAATTTATAAACGCCATAAAAGTTAATACAACAAGTACGTACCTTTATAATGAATTAAAAATCCCCTCTTTGGAAAAATGTTCTTCGACTTGGTCTTGAGAACAATCTGCACGTTTTGAGTGTGTGTTTATATAATTTTGTGATATTACATAATGTTGCATAAAGGGGGAGAAAAGAAAGATAAAGAAAATTTTTGTACTCTCTCGAATATCAATTTAGAATTCCAACGTACTTCAATTTGATGTGATAACGACTGAACTTGCACCAGGCGAGTGAGCTCCGAGCATCCCCTCCACAGACTCCTTTTACTATCGGTGTCAATAATTTCAAGTGAATCCTTACAGAATTCGTCAACTGATGGGGAAGAAATAAATTAAGAGGCAATTTATAGTTAAATGTTTAAAGCCGAATTTCTCGAGAAATTTGAAGCCACACAAATAAAAGTCCACTCACTTCTCAAATGTAAATCCAAAATTGTTAACATCATTTTTTGGCCTTTGGCCATTTTGATTCTCCACTTGCATTGTTTGTCGTTGCCAATGTAGTAACTAGGATAGCCTGGATTTGCAATAAAGCCATGCAGAAGTGTGCTACTTGGCAAGGTATGCTGATGGCTTGTGTGATTTCCAAATTTTTTCTTCTTACTTTTCTCATCAACCTCAGTCGAGCCATAATCACCGTACTCATCAGAGGTGTCATTCAACTTCTTATCATTATCAATATCGGTATCATCATCCAAACTGTAATTTGTTCTCGCAGGAGAGTCCAAAGTTGCAGGTTCTACTTCATTGCTTATTAGATCTTCATAGGAGCTGTCATTAGCAAGCATCGTGGTCGAAACAGTCTTCTCAAAGTCTTTTATTTCCTTTATCATCATTTCCTCGGTCGTTGTAAGTTTCTGATCATTATCAGTTGTAAAAATTTCAATGGTTGGCGTAATAATGCCCGAAGTAATTACTTTTTCATATGTTGTGGGCGATTTAAGGGTTGAGTCAACTTCATTTGATTCAATTCCATTTCCACTGCTCGTTATCAACTCATCCTCATTCTTTTGATGGTGAAAAATGTGCTCTTCTTTTTTCAATTTTTCAATCATGTCTGGTTCAGGCTTTTCAACTACGTTCGGAAGAATTTTTAATATTCTGAAATCCTGTTTGACGTGTGCGAATTAAAGAGAAATTGATTTTTTTTCATGAGTTTGGATATAAATTGAATAAAGAGATGGAAAGTTTGAAAATATTTTAAAGTAACTTGAGTGGAAATTCTCTGATTTTTATAAAATTTTCCTCCCCTTTTAAAATCATTCACCTGTGAAAATATTTTGCTTTTGGTTTTATTTCTTGCACCATCACTTTTCTTGATTTCATACGATTTTCTACCCTGCGGCACTGCAGTCGCAACTGTTTCATTTTTATCGTCGTCGGCTTTTATGATTTTCAAATTTGTGACTTTATAGTAGTTCATTGCGTTCTGACGGAGTGCCTCAGTTCGAGGGCCATTAAACATTCCCTCGCCGGAACCGTCCTCAATGTGCTCGACATCATCGTGATGATTACTTTTTGCAATCTCCTGCCAATTTATGTTTGACCTTAAGTCCCAATCTTCGTTGCCGATTTGTAGCAATTCGCCGCAATATTTGTTGACACGAAAATCTACACGTGAGGAAAATATAAAAAATATTATTTGTCAGTGCGTTGTAAAGGGTGTAAGTCAAAAATAGGGGTAGACACTTATGATATTAAATAACACTACAATTATTGTGTTTTTTCGAGCATCCTGCCCCTTCTCTCGTGACAGTTTCTCTCATAATTATTAAACAATTGCTGCAATTTAGCAAACATATCAAAACAATCCCCTTTTGGGAATTTTAAAAATGAGCAATATGGCCAAAAGTATTGGCTGCAACTGCGTCTCTGTAATTCACATAAAATTGCACTTTTTCAGTTCCTTTTTATGGGAATTAATCATCAAAAATTCACAAACCCTCTGACGCTCTAAAAATGGTCTGAATTTATAACGACATTGCACCGCATTGTGCAATTTTTTTTGTTTTTTCATTCTACGGTTTTTTATGCACTTTGCACATATTTAATTATTTATGAATTTATGTTGGGGTTTTATTGAATTCAGGATTAAAGTAGAAAATTCATGATTTTTTAAAACTTTTAAAATTTCAATTTTTGTAGCTCACGTGACCTAAAATATCATCATGGTCAAGATGCATTTTTGCCACATCAAAGATAAGAATTACTTTAAATTTTTAATGAATTCAAACTTGAGCGAGGGTGAGACTGAAAAATAGAGAATTTAAACAAAACTCTTGCTGTATCGAGATCGTGTTATCAGATCGTAAAATTGACCACCGTGACACAGCAACTAATTTTCGTTACGCAAGAGTGAAATTGTGGAAAAATATTTGGAGAATGTGCATCTGTCGAAATCTCTCAGCGTTTGTTTTAATGTACACAAACACATCCCATTTAAGTGTTGCATGTGTGAAATATATAAACTCACGAAAGTAACCAAATATTTATCGGCATATTAAAATAACAATGCATCCCTAACTTTGCTGCATCACTCCTCAATTTCTTTAGCTTTAAGTACGATTGATTGCCATTAGCTTAATGACAAAACTCTGCGGTATGCACAATGCATCATATGTGAATAATTTTTCTCGATGCAGTCGAGGGTGAAATGTGAAATGAGTCAATATTAGAGCACGATCGATGACATAATTTTAGGAGATAAATCTTCTTTGTAATTTGGGCGGAGCACAGTGAGAAAAATAATGGGTCAAAACGGCCAAATGTCTCAAAATCAATATCCTATTTTGCCTATGAAAAGGTATATAAAATTAAAGCTTGTGTGTTGCTCTATAACAATCACAAATAACTCACGATTTAAGTGAAACGCTCTCCCTAAATAAGCCCAAAATGACCCCTCTAAAAGTTCTAAAAATTCATTTAATTTTTTTCAATGCAAAACTTGAACCTAAGATTCATATTTTTTATTTTCTTATTCAAAACAGCAAAAATTTTTTAAATTAAAATAGTATCCACATCTTTATCGGAAGTGCCTTTAAAGGACCTAAACTTTCCCGATTTAAATGCTCTCCACACTTAGTAGAACTCTGCGGAACTCTAAACGGCATATGGGAATTTATAGACTGATACTAAAATTAAGACCCAACTAGTTTGGTTTGCATATTTTTGCCTATTTGCTTGATATTTGAAAAATAAAGTGAACCTTATTTCTATGATTTTGTATGAAGATTACAATAAATAAGATTTCAATATAAAGTAACCTTTGGAAAAAAGGATCATAATGGAAACTTTTGGCCCCTATATAAATTCAATGAGGCCTTTTAATTGAACTGATTCATAAAATAACATAAATACCATCTTGAACATCTTTAAATCTCAATAATCTAGTTATATGAAGTATAGAGCCACAATTACATTTTAGTGCATTGACTATGAATTAAGTTTAAGGAGTTAAAACAGGACCCAAAATAATTTACACCTTTAGCGATAATTATTATCAGTTACTGAAGCTTCAAATGTTAATTTGAGTCAATTTTGAGACTGATGGCCGATTTTGAGTATTAGATTTCCCACTGTGCGGAATAAATTTTAGTGGCGAGTTGATCAAAACGTGAGAGGACGGACGAAAAAATGAGGACTTTTTTATTTTTGCCAATTTTTAAAAATTATTTTCTTATCTTTAAAATAAATCGGAAATTTATTTAATTTAGTATGAAAACTTTTTTGAGCTTCCCCAAAAACACCATCGAAAAATTCTCCCACGAAAAATATTAAAATAAACTCATCATAGGGTCAGAATTTTTCATGAATTACTGTCGCAACACTTACTGTCCATACAAATGTATTTTATGTGAACTGTTCCCTCATCCCAAAAGATTCCGTACGGATGGTCCGATGAGAAAATGAAGCTGCAGTGATTCTTTCCAGAGCACCTAAATAATAATATTTTTTGAGAATTAAGATTTATGATGTGGCGGCATTTTGACTGACCTATAATTAAGAAATTTCCGGATATTGAATTCTGTATTGGTGAAATTTCGAAGCGCTTTTTGGATTTCGATGCGGTCTAGAGTTCCGATTCTTCGTCTCATAATTTTACAATTTCCCGGAACTAATTTTTTCCTTCGATTAACTTTTACCAAGCCACGATTGGTCATGTGGAGATCTCTTTTTCTTCTATCATGACTTGCGTCTTCATAGAAACTGTACTCGTCGCTGTCCTCCCTCAACTTTGTCAAATATAAATTTATTAATTTCTCTAAAGAATCTCGCAACATTCTTTTATCACCAACACGACCCAAAAGCGACTCGTATTCGCCGGTGATATTTTCAACCTCCTCATTTATAGTCGATGCATCATACAAGTCAGTGCTGCTCGTCGTGATTGGCAATTCAGACCGAAATTCGCTCGTTTTCACCTCATTTTCTTCACGCTCACGCTCCCTTAGCTTTGCGTTTCGTATAGCATCGAGGAGTTTTCGTGCCGCCGCCTCTTCTTCATGCGTTTCCGCCTTGCGACTCAGCGATTGAGCGATAATTTTCATAATACTGTAATATAACCAAAATTGGACATGATATAATCATAAAATATTTTGTATGTTGGATGGAATTTTATATTTAATGAGAGACAGAAAGAAATCGTCAACTTTGTGGGTGATTTAAGGATGAATTTTGTAAGTTAAAGTACTTAAAAAAAATTAAAATTTCAGTTTAAAAATTCCAGGAAAAATTCGGTAAAATAAAATAAACCCAAAATTCCCACAAAAACAACTAATTTGAAATGCAAATCAAATTCCCAACACACAATTTCAATTTATGAAATTATAATAAATTTATTATTGCTTGCTTAAGGCAATTTTACTCACCTGTCCTCATCATAGACTAAACAATTTTGATTGCTCTCGCAATGGGGTGTGAATGTCGCTTCTAAAATGCCCACATGCGAGTCTATATCGTTGCATGTCAATTTGAATTCGCTATCATAGCAACCCCATTCTTCAACCAATTCTATAGAGAGAGACAGTAGCCGGTCAAAATTAGAAAATAAGAAGAAGATAATCGAATTAATAGCACGAAAAGGAAAAAAAATATTTTATGGACTCTTTGAAAGCGCTTTAGTTAAACAATCAATTTAAATGTTCGTTTGACGTGTGAATGTAATTGAATTGATTGTTTTTTTATACGTTTTTATGAAGAGCTGGCAAAATTAATGCAAGCGAAGGAAATTTATTAAATATTTTAATTTTATTAGAATTTTTTAAATTGATTTGAAACGGAATTGCAATAAAAAAATTGTAATTTCAAGAAAAATATTTAAAATCTTCATTTCCTCGCATTTAGAATCAATATTTATTAGAAATTTAAGAGACTATTCCCATTGAATTTGACTCAATCATATTCAGCTTTGCTTTTTCACAGAAAAATGAACAAATAAAGTTGAATGCGAGGGCCATAAAGTACAAAAATCAAAAGTCATGTTGTACCCTTCGTAAATCCACTTGACTGAATGGATTTTTTTTTCAAATCAAGGATATCGATTACGATTTTATTTGATGGTGCACTTACCTGTGGATATGGAAGCATAACAGGACAAAAACAGTCTAAAAGCAATAAAAACAATACTGAACTGTCGCCTATCGATCATCATTTGAAGATATCGAATATCAAGATTTTTTTTAAGTTAAAGTTCCGGACTGTGTTTAATATTTTTAACGATGGACACGCACTTAGCACACGACAACTATTAATAGTTCAATAATGCCGCTGATTTTTAGACACAGGTAATTCCATTATTATTAGAATTGTTCTTCAACTTTCACTCTTACATATTTTCATCACATTTTTATTTGTTCGATAATGGCATTATGCGTTGTAATTTTTCATTTGTATAATTGGCCGCATATTTTCCTCTCATATTTTTTTCTCTTATGTTTTTTCTTCGTGTGCTATTTTTTCCTCATTTTCTACTGCATGCAATTAAGCACTTTCAAGGCTCTTTCACTCGCAAATTAGCTTCAGCTTAGAGGTCGATGATGAAAGAGATTTTTTTTTGGGAGTACTGAAAGAAAATTATGAGTGTGAAAAATTAGCAAATTGATGATTTTTTGTAGCTTTTAACTGATTATAAATATTGAAAAAAAATGTTAAGGTTGAAAAAATCGATAAAAAGTAAAAGAATATTTTTTATGTGTGCAAAAAGGTCATGTGAAATGTCAAGATTCAGTGTCATCGCTGTGACTTTGTTCTACTTTGAGATTATAACTATTTTTAAATGTTCAAAAGTTGAATAAAAATTTTTAATTTTTTTGCACTTTATTTTTTTTAAAATGTTCTTGAATAAAAATTTATTCTAAAATATTTTTGATTCAATTTTTGTCTTTTCACTTAACATTTTCATCAATTTCAAATGCCAGAAAAAATTCATCACGGATTCACGTATCGACGCAAAAAAAATCCTTTAAATTTCTACAACATAAAATTCTATAAATTTCTTACATCGCAATACCCGAACTATTGTGTTGCTATCCAACTATGATGCTTTTAACATTTTTTCATCCTCTCAACTCAATTTTCCCTTTTCATTTTCACTCTTTTTCTGCTTTTTTTTCGCAAAAACCTTGAACCACTTTTTCTTCTTCTTCTCCGGCAATAAAATTTTTTCACATATCGTTGAATTGCACCAAAAGTTTATTTTCTATTTTTAAGATTTATTAAAAAGCACTTCATTCAGACCTGGGTAAGCACTAAAAAAGCATCAAATTTCACAAAAATCTATAAATTACATTTTTCCTTCTTCACTCTTTTTTTTGATGTGTAAATTTTTTTCGCAACTCTAAACGCTAGAAAGGCTCACGATAGAATAAAATTTGTGTGAGAAGCATGAAATATGTTCGAATATTTTCTTTCGTGAGAGAGAATTTGAGAATATGAAAAAATTAGGGGATAGAAGAAAATTTTTCTTCACCCTTACAAGCGGCGCATGCGAGATATCCGAGTGTGCATAGTACTCGAGAGCGAGAGAGAATTAAACAACGTGTGCATGTTCATTCGATATCAAGGAAGCGTAAATAAAAACACCACTGCTGCAACTAACAGGTTCAAAGAGGGAAATATGAAAAGATATTTATTTTTTTTGCAAAATTTGAGTGCGAAAGGTTGAATGGGAAAGACAGGTTGAGAAGTTCTGACTTTCATTTATGATCAGGAGAAAAAATGATCAGTGTGAGAAATCGAGTTTTTCATTTTCTTTTGTAGGTTTTAAGATTGAAGAACGACAAAATTAAGACAAATGAAATGCTAAAAGTGAAACTAGAAATATTTCAATTAGTTTTTTGTGTTTCCAGAGCTGTTCACTTTGGAAATCCTGGAAATTTTGGTTATTTTCCTATTATGATGAAAGATTAGCTATTTTGAAGGAAATGAGATCGCTAGGTGGAAAATAATTTAAAAAATGAAAAATTATAAGTTTTTTCCATTTTAAACTTTTTAACGGTCGAATTTAAATTTTAGTAAACCCCCGCTATAGCGAACTATTTTTATAACCTAAAAAAATCAAAACAATTGGCAACAACAATTTAAAATAATTTTAAGTATCATAGCGTCCAACGCATAAGTTTTTCGTGATATAAATAGAACGCAAAACATACAAACACTTAAAAATAGGTGGAAAATACACAAATAAGTTTGCATATAAACATAAACGCGGAGAAACTTGGAAAATGATTTCAAATTTGAAATTGAAATCTGTTTTGGTCTTAATTGCACTAATTATTACGACACATGGAATCGATGGATCACTAATTAATGACTTTTTCGAGGGAGCGAAGGGATTTTGGCCCAAAATAAACGGTAATAAATTAGTGAGTAAAAAAAGAAAAATTGATAAAAATTCTCAAATTTGTAGACATTAGCACAAACACGGAGTTCAAGAAGTTACCTCAAGTCGATTTTGAACTGCCATCGGAGAACGATGAGTTCATTAAGCAAGGCTTACAAGCTATAAATGCGCCAAATGGAGCTTTAGACATCTGCTCACATCGAGTCGTAATGAATTTAAAACAAAATTGCAACACGTTGACGCTCGAAGAAATTGGAAAATTAGCGATCATGCTTATGAATTGTCAGTTGCAGGTTGAAAATCGAGTAAAGTTACCTTGCAAACCGGAAATGACTCTTGAGCAATGCACTATGGGAATGGATCAAAATATGTATCAAATTTACACGATCATGACACACCGTGCGGTTGGAATCTGTTCAGCTCTCAAACACGATCAATTTCGTGCACTCACCGAGATAAGTGTCAACCGATTAATGCAAGTAACACAGTCGCAAACATCAGCAATCAATGAAGCGCTTCAAAATCAAAGAAGAATTAATCAAATGGGCTCGGAAAACATACGCGAGTACGAAGTGCATCATGAGAAAATTAAAGAGGGTCAGTTGAAGACTCTAAAAGACCTGACGAAAGCTACTGAAGTCATTGAAGAAATCATCCACAATGAAGTCGAGTGGAAGATGAAATCTGAAGAACAAATGCTAGCAATCGATAAAACAGCCAGTGAAGTAAGATTTAATCTAGAGCAAATGATCGCACACTATCAAGAGGCTCTCGATTTTCTCGATAATTTCAAGTCCATGATGGATTTAGTTGGAAATTTTAGCAACAAAATTCACGGAACATTTGAGAAATTTCGATTTGTGATGCGAGAAATTGGAATTGAAATTACCGCCGAGTTTTTTGTGATGTTAACCATAGACGTGTGTTACTTCATTTTTGGAATGATTTTTATTATCTTCATGGGATTGAGTACGGCTTATAAAAACATCCTAATGGCTTTGTCAATTTTCAATGGATTGGCCGCTTATTATCGTGCTGATATACCGATTGCAGGCACTAATATCTTTGTTTGGATACTCTACATAGTTTTTTATCGCTTTATTCCGGTTGTGACTCAAAAGTTATCTCAATTCTGGGCATTGCTATCCGCTTTATTCCCTAAGTTGATAAATTTCATTCGGTTGGGAAAGAAGGTGGATGAAGATTCCGATGATGAAGAAAACAACAACAATAAACGTCACCGATCAAAGACACCAACACAAAATATTTCGAATGGCCTTTTCAAATCATCTCGCAAAACGATGAACTCAAATCTTGATGCTGATATGGAAATGGAAGAGATTTATGCGAATCAAAAAACTCCAATTACACCAAAAGTCATGCCTACGCGCGCTGAAACTCCAGTCATTCCACGTGCAATGTCGCCGGTAAGAATAATTTTGTGGGTCACTGGGTGTCTGAGTGTTTCGACTTATGCAAATAAGTTAAAATTTAAATTTATTTTATTTCTTTCAGGCATTGGCTCGAGTAAAGTCCGATTTGTATGCAGAACGAGCGGGAGCAGCGACTCCATTTCTCAATCAGAAAGGACGCATTCAATGTCCAGCCACAACTGTCAAAGGAGCTCAATGTAAAAATGCCGTTCAGGAAGGATTCGATAAGTGTCGCATCCACAACTTTTCCAACTAGTTTTAATCCCAGTTTAATCATAAGTTTTATGACCTCATCGAAGTCACTTTGTTATACTCGTTGACTAGGTAATTATGAAATTCTTATGATGCTAAAATAAATTAAGAGACTCTTCTAATACTCATTCTTGATTTCTAAAATTTTTTAATTAAAAGACATTAGCAATTTTTTGTAGGATTATTTTTTATTACGATGTGATAATGAAAGTTCAAACAGTCATTTGATTTGTATTTTTTTTCAAGAGTTTATTTTGCAATGAATTTTCACGGAGTCGAGAAGAAATTGAAGATTAAAAGACGAAAAGGACTTAAGAGCTAAATTTATGCTTAATTATAATGGAAACATTGCTAAACTCACTCATGTCATCGGGGGATTTATAAAAGAGAGGAAATTTTGTATTTTTTAAGACAGACTTGGCTTTATGCTAAAAGACAGTTTAGGTCGAGTGTTACCTTTACCTAGAATCATCTTTTGTTCGGCTTTCAAGCGCTTTTCTTGCTCTTTACGCATTTTCTGACGCTCTTCGTCCATTCGTCTTTGTTCTTCAATTATAAGCAACCTCTCTTCATCCTGAAAATGTAAAAAGTACATTAATTATAATTTCAATAGATAGAGTTCATTTACAACTCACCAATCTTCTTTGAGCCTCCTCAATTTTTCTATTATTTTCCGCGAGAATAAGTTCAAGTTCTTCCCTTTTCTTCTTTTCTTCCTCCTATAAGAATTTAGTATCGCAATATTAATATAAACGACATAATTCGCCCAATGCATAATTTCATAGTAAATATATTTAAGGATTTTTTTCTCTGATTATATATTTTCTGAGTAAATTTTTAGACTGCTCTATATTTTCTGGACTTTACAGAAATAAGTAATGAGTTTTTTCTCTAGAGTAACAATAAAACTGAAAAAAATAAGTTTTTATTAGTTAAATATATATTTTCTCATTAAAAATATCGTTTACATAAATTTAAGACTAAAAACTAGAAATCTTTTAAAAATAGTTTTTAGCAAATTTAATCACATTGAAAATTTCTCTCTTAAAAATTACAAAATTTCTTTTTATGTGGATGAGTATAACAAAATAATAACAAGCATAAAATTATATTAAATGCAAACTGCCTACAAATGACTAAACTTGCCAATTGTAATGAAATTTTTCATGTAAATTTGCCATATAAAAGTATAAAAAGGTTAAAAACTACTAAAATATAACGAATACCTGTAATAATTGGATATCGATGCTAGAGATAATGCAATTTTTACCGAACAGTACACAGTTCTCTCTCTTCCAATCCATCATGTCACATTTGTCTTCTTTATGGATAATTTTTTTCATTCAAATATTTTTTTTTGATAGTTTTTCTGTTCTTCAGAGCCAATTTGTCTCTTTTATTTATTGCCTCATATAGTGATGATTTTTAAAGTGAAAGCATATATCACTAAGTAATAGTTAGCTAGCATTACAACATCACAGTCAAAGCATTTCAGACATTCTACCTAGATGTATATTGTTGAAAAATTTATTATCAAGTCACAATTTTGCCGATATGTGCTCTAGAGAAAACAAATTTCAACCATATCCATATCTAGGGCTCATTCATTTCCAAATTCGTTCAATAATTTAAATTTATAAAATGATTTTGGAAAAAAAGAAAACTTTTTTAAGTGCCAACTTGTGCACTTTCTAAAATTTCCGCAATAAATTCAGAATTCAAAGTGGAATGAAACGAAAAAAAAACATCTGTGAATTCTAAATAAACTGACCAAATGGAAATTACATCATCAAAAAAAACAATAAAATAAAGCTCTTTAAAAAAAATTTCACTGCTTGAGGTTGGAGGTGCTCATTCACTCCTCTAAGGACGTTGACAAAATTTGAACTTTTCTTTTGAGAGGTGGGTTAATGGATGTAATAATAACTCAAGCATTAACTGATGAAAATAAAAAAGAGTAAAGTTGATTTCTTTTTGCATTCTTCTTCCATAATTATGTGTGAACAGAAATTGTCAAACTAAAATCTTTTCTTCTTGAGTGAGTGTGTCTTAATATAAATTCTTCTACATGAAGGTTAGCGCAGACCAGACAATACGTACCTCTCTCTTCCTTTCTTCTGCCAGTCGCTCCTCTCGTCGCTTCTCGAGCTCTTTCATTAGTTCACGTTCCATTTCTTGTTTGGCCGCATCGACCTAAAACAAATCAATACGTGTGATTAGCTTGATCTACATCCAGCAGCTCGTTTTTGACTAAAACTCACCCTTTTTCTAATCTCATTCTCGATTTCATTCTTTTGACTTTCTAAAATTGTATCAACTCGCTTTTTTATGAGTAGCTCAACACGCTTTTGTGCTTCTTCTTCCACAATCTACGAAAAGATGAAAATTAAATTTGTTTTCTTCAACATCCAGACGGCATTTTTTCACCTTCTCCTCGATTTGCTTTTTTCGTATTCTTTCAATTTCGGCTAAACGCTCAACCTCATTTCTTGACTTCTTATTGCTTCTATTGTCGATTGAATCGTCACTCGAATACGAATATGATCGTCTTCTTGAGCTGCATCGATTAATAAAGTTTAAAATATCCTTAAAATAGGAATTTTTTTCGACTTGCCTTGAATATTCTCTATCGCGTCGTGATTTATGCTTTTTACTCTTGTGTTTGCGTCTCGGTGATTTGCTTCTCGATCTCGACCGTCCCATGATTTAAAATTGATTATTTAATGGCTTTAATACTAAGTATTTCGAGAGAATAAAAAATAAGCTTTAAATTTTTTTGACAATTTACACGAAGAGCAAAATTTAAAAAGTGATGAAAAGCACTTTCAATCTTTTATTTAAAAATTATGCCAACGGCTTTCCAAAAAATATTTCGAAAGGATTTAAATTTAATCTAACCTTGTTCATTCAGATTTAAATTAATTTTTTTATCTTAAGATTAACTTTTCAAATTAATCTAATCCCAAATATTCGATACGAATAAACAAAAATTATTCATGATGAAACGCAAAACTTTTAAACAATAAATAAATTTTAATGAACCCATTTTTAAACTTCATAAAAAGATTCATTATACTGTTTATTTAACCATTTTTCATTTCAGTTATAAGATCAACTCAACAATGTATATATAATAAAAAAATGTGTCAATATATAGAATTTTTATCTCTCCATAAAAGCTATTGAAAAATGCAGTACATAAGTGCGCGTATTTATATATACTTGAATAAACTACTAAAAAATATACTTTTTTTCGTTCTGCGATTCCTTTTAGGCTCGACGGAAATTTACAATAAAACCTTTCTTCTGTAAAATTCCCCGACAAACTAAGGTAGCCGTGTAGCGAACTACAAAACGGACTTTAAAATCATTCATATTAAGTTCCGTAAGAATGCACGAGGTCAAAATGCATTGAGGGTCAGAATGGGTGAGCAGCTGGATACTCTTGTTTCTGCAGAATTCAGTTAATTCAGGTGGGACGACGCAGCAAGTAGAAATGTTTATTTGAAGTGTTGTAAAATCGTAAATTTCATCCGAAAAAATGTCTTTAATAGTGTCCAAATCCATATCGCTGATCCCCAGTTGAGCTATTAATTTTTGATCGCGAGCTTTTCGAAGTTCTTGCCAAAGCGCTTTAAAATTAGATTTTGCTGCCTTATCACCACATTCACACCACATAAATTTGCCATTTTGGACATAGCTCGAGGTGGGCGCATAGGCGAGAATTACGTTGGGTGGCTGCAGACAAGACTTGAGTGCATACTTTAAGGCAGTTTTGATCGTATCTTCGTGATACTGATTAAGAAAAATTTTAATAACATTTTTCGTTACTCCTTCTTCGTTGCCTTCGACGATATCTTCGGGAATGTCAATTAGTTCCTTCGATGAATCGTTAACACGATTTTTTAGTTCTTCCACTTTGGATTTAAGGCAGATAAGCATCTGATTTTTTTTATTAAAAAATAATTTCGCAATTAATTGAAAATTTGACACTCTCAAGGTTTATTTTTAATTAAATTCCATGCTCACCTCCTGTGTGGCACTCTTGGCCTGCTTAAATTCCTCATTTTGAAGGATATTACCCGTTCCAATAATTATTGAGTCATAATTTTCGAAAGTCATTTTTTTAGGAGACACTTGTAATGCAATTTAGAGACTAGAGACTAATGAAAAAACACCGAACAACCTCTCGTTTTAAAGATTGCGGGTTTGGGAAGTTAAATTGAAAAGCGAACTTTTTGAGGTTAACACAAAACAGGTTGTTTAATTTTGAAATTTTAATGTCGAATCAAATTAACAAGTAAATTTTTTACAAAGCACGCTTTGATTTTTACAATTAATTTTAAATGCAAAAATTTTTGAGGAACAAAATAAAAATTTGCAACAGGATTTCTGAGCTAATTTATTCACCGTAATTTAAAAAATTGCGTCATAACTCTTGAGATTTAGAAACGTTTGATCATCTGATTAATAAAGCACTGTAAAAAATTAAAATTTCAATTTAGCATCCCAACAAGCATAGAAAAATTACAAAATAACTCAATTGAAAGCGCTCTTTACCCTCGTTCAATTTATTTTCGACGGCAAACAATTCAGTGCTCAAAATAATTCTCAAATAAAAGCACAAAAATATTTTTTCTCCTCTTTTTTAAAAATCAAAAATTTAAAGAAAGAAAAATATTTAGATTTAAAAAGTTTATCATGAAGAGTCTCAATGCGTGCGAGTAAAAGATAGTGATAGTCTCTTAATATTCTGTGCAATCAAAGTTTTTCTTCTCAATTTAGTTTTTAACTCCACGGCAAAGCGAAAAAGAAGAAGATTTTTTTGCCAATTTTTTATTGTGACATGAAAATTTCTCTTCCCAAAAGTCAAAATCAAAAATCTCTTTCGATGCTCATTCACGTAAGGAAATTCTTTTTAATGCTCCTCTGCTTTGGATTTATGCTTTACATCTACGCCACATACTCGGGTAATTGCATAAACTTTTTTTGCATATATTTTTTTGTCTCACTCTCTTCTGTAATCGAAATGATTAATTAATGAACTTATGGTTTCTTTCCTCTCTCGCGTACATTAAATAATTTAAAATTAGATGGTGTCGAAATTAAGGAGTTTGCATCGTTAATCGAAAATGAAACGCTAAGTGTTTGCAAGGAGAATCATCATGATAAACGAGTTTTTATTCAGACGACTGATGGCACAAGTGCGACAACTCCAGCGAGTTCAAAATCTAGTCACGGGAATCCAATTATCTACTTTGTCACTCCGACCTATCCTCGGTAAGTGCGAAATGTGTTAAAATTTATTGTGATCGTGTCTTATAAAAAAGAGTTTGCGATAATTTTGAGTGAGACAAGATTTTTGGCGTAAATTTATGAGTTTTTGCAAAATTTGTCATTTTATTGCTAGATTAAAAACATAAGAGTCATTAAAATGTCCAAAAATTCTTATCACAATAATTTAAAATGAGCTCAAAAATATTTTAAAGAAGAGTGAAAAAATCGCTCAAAATTGCCGCAAGGCAAATTAACAATTTTTTTATGCTCACTTCTATAATGTTTGAAACTAAATTTACACGCATTTTCTTCCCGTCATTAAACATCCGTAATTGTGAAAATTTATTTTTTCAGGCGAGAACAAATTGCCGAGCTAACGAGGCTTGGACAAACATTGATGCATGTTCAACGTCTTTTTTGGATTGTGGCGGATGACACTGAAGTGTGTAATCCTCGATTGGATAAATTACTTGATAATTTTGGTGAGCATTTTTCTTTTATGCGGGTGTGTCGCACTCATCGAGTGTGTTTGCGTGTGATTTCCTCGTCCAAAAATAAATTAATCATCAGGGTCGTTTTAATGGTTTAATTTTTTTTATGTAATTCCAGGTCTCCCCTTTGTTCATTTGTCCTCACCAATGCCATCCTTATATCGATCTCATAAGACCAATCCGAGAGGTGTAGCGAACAGACGTGCAGCTTTAGCTTGGATTAAAAATAATAATATTAAGGAGGGTGAGTAAATAAGTTTTAACTCTAATTTTTTATTCCCTGCAATAAAAAATATCTTAATTTAAATTCCTATCATTTTCGCATGTTTGATGAGTAAGACTGACAAGTGGTTCAGTACTTTTATCAGGCATCGCTATCAATTTTTTAATTTAAGTTATTTATTGAGGCTTTTGAAAAGATATAGACTAAATATTATCGAGGTTTTTTTTATTGTTTCCAATTAGTATTGATTTTTTCGTAGCAATTTTGATTAATTATTTTTTGATCATAAAATCTTTGTTAGCTAAACATGAAATATTTTTCGAAAGGTTAAAAATCACCAGCAATTGTTTTCAAACTAAAATTCCTCTCTCAATTTTTTGTTTTATTAAATTTCCCCTTTGTCTTTAATCACGCAAACAAGTAATTTTTTACTTCAACATACGCTCAATAATTTAACATTGGAAAATTTATTAAAATCTCTCTATAATTTGTAAAATTAATTTTTCGTTTTCTAAAAAAATTTAAAATTAATTTATGATACATAAATTTACATTCTTTATAGGAGTTCTTTATTTTGGTGACGATGATAATAGTTTTGACCTGCGACTCTTTTCCGAAATTCGATTCACGCAACGTGTGTCGATGTTTCCCGTGGGCCTAATTGGTGACTATTCAATAAGTACACCCGTAGTAAAGAACGTGAGTTGAATTAATAAAATTTTAAATGAATTTTTGAAACATTAACGTTGCACTTGTCGACATTTAGGGTAAAGTTGTGGCGTTCTTTGATAGCTGGCCGGCGAAGAGAAAATGGGCTGGTAAGTGCATAAATTATTAATTCTGTCAAAAGTTAAATTATTAAACTGAACCTATTATCTCATTTTAGTTGATATGGCTGGATTTGCTGTGAACTTGAATTATCTGGCCAAATATCCAAATGCAACGATGCCGTATAAGGCGGGATATGAGGAAGATGCTTTTTTACGTAGCATTGATCTTAAAATTGACGATATTGAGCCTAAAGCAAATGAATGCACCGAAGTCTATGTATGGCATACTCAAACCACAAAAACTAAAGCACCTACTGTAAGAATTTCACGTGACGTACTCGAAAGCACTCATACGAATTTACATGCGCTAATGAAATTATTGGATGAGATGGGTGTTAGTCATACGAGTTCAACGGGAGGTGGGTTTGAGTTTAAATTTTTAATTTTCATTTAAACTTTCTATCAAACTACTTAAATAATTAAAATAAATTTTTAATAGGTGTAAAAGCGGCAGTCTCGAAGGACGGAAATTCAAAGTCACTCACATTTTGGGCGCGATCACACTAGCTCAAGTCATCACTTATTGATTTCTTCAACTTACTTTAGATAGCTTCCACATCTACTAAATTTAATGAGAATAAAAAAATCAGAAACACATTTAACCAAGCAGAAAAAGGATATTGGTGAGAGAAAAGGCATTTTATAAGACTCACATGTGAAATTTTCTAACTAATTAAAAATTAGTCTTCTGTATTTAGAACCAAATCTTTTTAGAGACGCGAATTTTATAAAAATTTGCTAAAACTTTAAACTTTTTATAGGAATTCTTTAAGAATTTTTTAGCAACGTTACAATGAGACATTTTGGATTTCAATCTTTATAACTTAACTTGTGATCATTGATAATAATGATTGAGAAAAAATTTAGTTGACTATAAAATTTGCTGTCTTAATTGAACAAGTTTACCCAATTTTAGCATCGCAAGTTAAAATAAAAAGAATTTATTTCGAATATCATAAAATTTAAAAGGTTCAATTGAAAATTGTGTACAAGTGATATAATTTTAATTATCTTTTAAAAAATTATTATTAGTGAGTCTTGCATCAGAGATTGAACTGTGAGAGGAAAAAATTAATTGTTAATGATTTATTTTCAATAATTTGAAATAAGTGGTGTGAACGAAAATTTTACTTATAGCACAATATTAATTTGTCGCTTAAGCACACAAATAATGATATTTTTATGAACTATTTTAATTAAAGTGCTTAAATTTCACAGTATTTAAATATGCAAGGGATGGACTTTTTGAACTTGATTAACATTTTTAATTCAATTAAAAATTAGTGAATTTAAATTCTATAAAATTAAAATTTTATTTTGAAAGAGCTTGCTTTAAATTAGTTTCAGGGTGCCATTAAAGAATGCAAAATAATTTTAATCTCTAAATAATAAAATTTAATGTCCATCCCTTGAACGTTTGAAGAACGTTTTTTAAAAACAATAATTTAGTCATTAAAAAAGTTTTAGATAGATTTTGAACTAATTACAATTACACAAACACCGAGTTCCAGTGACACACACACAAAGCAGCTACTAAAATGATGATTATTTTTGCAAAATATGCTAATTTTGTGTAATCAATCGGAGAAATAGATTTTTTTGCAAAAATGACATCAATAAATTATTTCATACCAAAGCTTTTAAATTTTTAACCCCGCATAAAATTTTAAAAATAGACTAATTTTCAATGCAGTCAAGGTAAACTCGAAAAATACAAAATTTACTTAGTAAATATTAAATGTAACAAAATTTGTAAACGATTAAAAATTAATGAGTAATTATTTTAATCGTCCATAAAGTGATTTACAAACTTGATTTAAGATTGGATAATTTAGAAATACATTTATTATTGGATATTAGCATAAAACAGATAAAAACGTTGTGCGAAAATTCTAAAAACTTAATTTTAGTTGATTTCTTTAATTACATTACACATTTCAACTTTTTCAAAAGACATTTGATTGCATTTTTTTGATTTAAAAAAATTTTAATTTAGTTTGTAGAAAAATATGAATGATATTATTTTTTTTAAAAAAAAAGAACTAAATTCCTTAAACTGATATGAAATGCAAATATAATTTTTTTTGCAAAATAATTATTGGTAGTACATTTTTGTTAAAATTAAAGATCATCTTAGAAAAAAACTAGAACTGCAGTTTAAACTTTTAAACGATAGTTTTGAATGATTTTCACATGATATTTTTGCAAAATGATCTTCAATTTAACTACCATGAAATAAAATATTAAAATCACCTTTTTTAAAATCCCCGCTGTTCCTTGTGATAAAAAAAATTATTTTTAAAAATTGTTCATTTTTGGCTTTTTTGGTTTTATTTTAGTCTCTTGAGAAATTTGTAAGAGAAAACTGGGAAATAAAAATATTCGAGAGCTTATAGAGCTAAAAAAATAATCATTAAGATTTTGTCTGCCACTTAAAAAATTAAGCGCAATGATTGTAAAATATCATTTTTGAATAAAAACAGCAAATAATTGTTAAAAAAATTGGCGGGAATTATTTTCAGCTCTTTTCAGCTCATCACCAACTTGAGTTGCCAGAATTTTCCCTATCTCTGGACTTAGAATAAGTAAAGTTATGCATCATGCAAGACGATCATCAACTTTTGACCCAGCTTGCTGATAACGAGGAGGTTTTTGAGTAAAAATGCTCAATTCAATCACTTTTGTCTCTCATCTTGTGCTGATCGGATGGAAAAAATGTGTAATCCTCACATTTTTCCACTTTTCTCGATTTTCCGTGGAAATTCATCGCGAAAGTTATCTTAAAGTGAAGCGCGAATAAGTAAAAGTTCATTTTGATACTGCGTGAGTGCAAAAAGTTATTGGAAAGTCGAAAAAATTAAGAAAATTCACGCTACAGCGCGATAAAGTGTGAACTGATAAGGATCAAGAAAGATTCTCGAATAAAAATGATGTTGACGTGAAAACTTTAAATAATTATTTTCTCAAGTTTTAAAAAACAATGCAAAAATTTTTTTATAAATATTTTTGTGTGATGCAATTTTCTGGATCTGGATTATTAACAAATCCGGAAATTGCTTAAAATTTCTGGTTAAATAATTTAAGTTTAAAAATCCAGGAAATTATTTTTAAATTTAAATTTATTTAACAACCAATTATCGCAAAATTCAATTTGATTTTAATTATTTTCAACTTAATCCTGAATTTTTCGTATATAGAGATCAGCGAACTTTTCATCCGTGTTGTGCATAAGTGATAAGAAAAATACAAAATAGAAAAAATTTGTAAACATTGATGATTAATTCATTCAATTTTTTTGCGAGACATTCATTGATAACTTTTTGTTTTAAACCAAAAAATAAAGACTGATAGTGAAAAATCTTCTCTAAAAATGTGGCCGGTCACATTCATTTTGCTGACAGTTCTTATCAGCGTGAGCGGCGTTAACACCGAGGCGATAAGTGAGTATAGTGACAAATTAAGTCTCGCATCATCATTCGCATGAATTATTTTTCATAGATCCGTTAAAAAATCCCGGCATTTGTGGAACGCCGCTGTGCGACATTGACCTCGAAAACGAGAAATTTCATTATCAACAAAATGTTGTTTACAAATATTCTTATGAGTCAGCATTCGAGACACTATTCGACGGCACAGATGGAAATGATCCGCCATCGGAGTTGCACATAAGTGCAATTGTTGAGCTAATTTTTCCCTCAAAGTGTCAAGGACAGATTAAAGTAACGACTGCACAATTAAAATATTACAATTTAACGGTTGCTCATACCGCACCACCAACTTTCACTGGCGACTATGAGTATGAAGAAGAGGAAGAGGAAAATATTGATAAATTAAATTTTATTGATACAAATGAATCGTCAAAAAATATCCTCCACGAACGATCGCACGTTTTTGCGAAAGATATTGAAGGCATGACTCTAAGATTTGATTTTCGTGATGGACTCATTCAAGAAGTTTGTCCAATCGACAACGAACAAGTTTGGGTTGCAAACTTTAAACGTGGCATTTTGTCAGCATTCCAAAACACAATGGCACGACTCGATCTAGATCATAAAGCGATTGAGGTTGATGTTTCCGGAAAATGTGACGTCACTTATCAATTTGTTGGTGCTTTGGGAACAAGCATTTTGATAAATAAGACAAAAGACATCTCATCATGCCAAAATAGAAATAAATTCAAGTCAATCATTCAAACGACACCTTATGAGTATAGAAAAAGTGGAATTTCCTGGTGGCCAATTTACAATTCCAGCAGTTATTGCGAGATGTTGATAGATAACTACATCTACAATGACATCCAATGTTATGAACGTCATGTACTAATTCCATTCTCGAACTCTAAAAATGGAGCAGTTACCAAAAGCTTTATGAGGTTAAAGCTTATTGCGGAGGTCAATGAAACTTTTAATGATGGTAATTAAATTTTAAGTGTTTTAGCATTTTTTTAATGACACTTTTGAAAAATCTCCAGATATTTACATTGAGACCCGCAAGAACCTTCTATATGACCACACATTCTCCCCAAAACCAGTTCATAATGATGTGCAGCTATCTCGGCGATTTCTCATCGAAATGTGCAGCTTAGGCACTCCAAACATTCAGCGAGAATTTCCAGATCAATTCGTTAAATTTTTATCGGCAACGCGGCAACTCTCATTGCCGGGTTTGAAGAGTCTTCTCGCACGTGCAAGTGGAATTTGTAAAAATAATAAAAACAATGGACGCAAGCATGTGCTCGAAAGTCTTCCATACATCGAGAGTGCGGCATCGATTGAACTCATGAACACTTTGTTGATGGATAAATCATCAAAATATGAAATCACGGATGAAGTTAAAGAATCTTGGTTAATTTCGATGTTTTATCTTCCAAGACCAGACCAGAATGTCATCGAGTCCATGTTTCGTTTAATTCAGTTTTATTATGAGATCGAACAAAATCCAATGCATGTCTTAATACCGACCTCAGTTACACATACTTACTGCCGAAACATTGGTGAATGCAGAAATGACAGGATTGTCATGAACATCGTAAAATATCTCGAAGGAAAAATCATTGAAAATTTACATAAAGATTTGAGTGACAGAAAAGTTTATGAAGAACTTTTAGTGTCGATAAAAGGAATTGGAAATATTGGAATTGTTTCGAGGAATTTGAGAAATAATTTAATAGAAATTATTGTCGATGAATCTTACTCGGATGATGTTAAAGTTCAAGCAATTCAGCTTTTTAGAAAAACTAATTGTGACGACACGAGAGAAATTTTCTTTGACATTTATCGAAATTTTACGCAATCTGCCGAAGTGAGGATCACTTCATACCTGCAGGTTATGAAATGTCCAAATTACTTGACAATTAAGAACATAAAAGAGTTCATGAGGGAGGAAAAAGTTAATCAAGTTGGATCTTTTGTGTGGTCATACTTGATAAACTTAGGAAAGACGTCATCGCCATTGAAGCTTGAAATGCAAGCGTTGTTGGGTGAGTAAAATAATCAAGACGATGAGACTTAAATGAAAACTTTTTCAGCCGACATTCAACTCGACGGCAAATTCAACATGGACTTCCGAAAGTTTTCTAAAAACAACGAATACAGTCTCTTTTTCGACGAATACAACTTCGGTGTTACTGGCGAGTCGAACGTAATTTTTGGAACTGAGTCATACATCCCTCGATCAATATCTTTCAATGGAACCGTGAATCTTTTTGGAGGTTCAATTAACCCATTTGAATTTAATATCAGAATGCAAGGATTGGAAAAATTTATTGAGTCGATTTTCGGACTCGAAGGAAGCTTTAATTTTGCAAAAATTGTTGAGGGATTGCGATCATATTTCGATATCATAAAAGGAAGTTTGGATGGTTATATTGATTTTGGTGAGTGTCAAAATTAAAAGTGAAATTTTTATTTATTTTAAAATTTTATTTCTCAGAGTTTCTAAATACACTCTTTCGTACTCGAAGAGCTGTTAAACCCGACAATTTACTCGAAGGATTTTCCTACACACCAAATTACGATTTTAATAACCCAAATGGATATTTTGAACAAAAAATCTACGGAAATGACATAACTTTTTATCACTTTAATAATTTAAATGAACTCACAAAAATTGTCAAGAAAGTTGTGCCATTCGAAAGGATTAAAAATATTTTCTCGAGCAAGCGTGAAACTTTCATCAATAGTGGAACTTTGGTTGACGTTTCATACACAGTTCCGTCCTCATCTGGCTTTCCGATCGTCTTTAGTGGGTTTGGTGCTTATTCACTTGACGTCAGCTACTTTGCATCGATCAACAATAAAGATCCATTTGAGACAAAATCTTTGGATTTTACTGGAAAGCTCAGACCAAGTTTGTCGATGGAATTGAATACAGCCATGCAAGTTGATCTTTTTTATGACACAACTGATATAAAATTTAAATCGAATATTTACTCGAATTATGCACTCGAGACTGACATTGTCCTTAAGAACTACACAAAAGCTTCAGTTAAGCTTCAATTGCCACAAGATAGAAACGACATTTTTAGCATTCGAACTCAGCTGTTGAGTAAACTTGAAGGTAAAGATTTAAAATAAAATTTATCGAATTAAATGAACTTTATTTATTTAAAAAAAGGAAAAGAAAGTCTTCTCTATGGCATTAATGACAAATACAATGGCACCAGTTGCACGTGGCCAGCAGTTGAAGAAGCGATCGGACTTCAAGTTTGCATCGATTACAGCCTTCCCGATGTAAGCAATCAAGACAAGAATTATCCAAGCTTAATTCTAAGCGGTCCAATAAATTTCGACATTCATCTCGACAAAGCAGATTTGAGTGCAAAAATTTATACATTTGACTATAATTGGAAGAGCAGCAAACAGGGCTCAGAGGGTTCGATTGTATTTGAAACGCCAGGAACAAGCACACCTCGAAAACTTTCGGCTATTTTGCTTACAAATCCAACCGATTACAATTTCACTATGAAATTATTAAATGGAGATAAAACACAAAGCTTTTTGGGCATGATTAAATACTCGCCACTCATTAAGTCGCTCGATTTTTCAATCTCACAAAATGAGCAAACTTATTTGCTGCTTGAAATGAAGTTACTTAAAGAAATCACTTCAAAAACGAGGAGTAGAACGACACCGTCTTTATTTTTAACTGTTAAAGATGAAAAAATATTTGGATTGAGTGGAACGGTCGCGACAACTGACAAGAGCAACACTAAGCATCATCAATTTAGCATAACTTGTGAGACAAAAAAATTGTATTCGGTGGCAAGTGGAACTTTAACCTCAACTGACACGATGATGACGTTAAATACTGAGCTAATGTACAAGGTTATTAATTAAATAATTTTAGAGTCGAGTGATGGAAAAAAATGTTAAATTAAATTTTTCAGTTTGCAGGAAAAGAATCAGAAAATGTTGACATTTTACTTGAGGTGGCCAATCGAAGTCAAAAGCAAACGGAATTACTTGGATCTCTCAAGTTTGAGTCTTCTGCATACCCAAATCTCAATTTCATTCTGAATGGAACATTTTTGTCATCACTTTTGGGCCATGCTGAGTTGAGATTTGACTTGAATAATGCACCGGATTTGCAGGTGAGAATAATTGAATTCAAAAAATTTTACAGAATATTTAGCATGACACAAAACTTTCAAACTCAAACATCATAATCTTTATTAATAAATTTTATTTCATTTTCAGAACCCCAATTACACACTCACAACCCGCATTAGCCTTGCGAGACACGATGAAGATAGCAAAACATCAGAGTCTACTTTCTTTATTGACATCAAACGACCCATCTCAATGACTGACTTGAAGTTTTATGTAAAATACGATGAGCGCTATAAAAACGGCACTGAACACAATGTGATCGTGATAGCTCGAATAAGTCCCGAAAAGGAGGCGGAAGGAAAGGCTTCAGTTTTCATCCCAAAAGGAAATCTTTTTGGTGTCGATTCAACATTTTTGTTGAAGCTTCCCGATATGGGTTCGTGCTCGGCTAAGGTTATAATAATGGAGAGAGTGAGGAAAGATTATTCGATTGACATGTCTGGCGAGTGGTTTACAAAAGAGAACATCACAATTCGAGGCACTTACGAAGATCGAACATCAAGCGTTAAAAGATTTTATCGTCTCAAAACATATATTCGTAGCAACATGTTCGAGGACGTTAATCTCAACCTTAAATACTCTCAAGATTTGAGTGAATTAAAATTCAAACTCGACACTGAATATCAAAATAAATATTACTCGTTTCTAATTGAGAAGCTTGAGGCTGAGGCACTCGTGGATATTTTAAAGAGTGAAATTAATTGGGCTGAATATGTTTACTCAGTGAATGCGAATCTCAGTCGAAAAGACATTGGAAGAACCAGAGTTGAAATTCACCTCGATCGAATTCGTGACATGCACGTTGAAATTTGGGGATTAGCGAAAACTTTCAGTAAAAATGCGGGATTTGAATTTAAATGGGATGCTAATCGAGATCCATCGCAGAGATTTGTGTTCAGCTTTGAATTTGACTCACCAAAAGCTCGAGTTTATATTGGAAACATCTTAATGAGTTATCCAGAGCGAACAATCAATGGTGAGGTCAAATTTTCCAATGAAGGTCCTTACACTGGAATGACAAGGATTTCTTGGAGTCCCGACGAAGTTATTGATGCAAGCTATTCAGTTGGATCTGAAGTTGGTAGTTATAAAAAATTATGGGCAGTCTTAAAAATCGACACACCTTTTGGTGGATGGCGTAACAATAAAATCAACAGCACAATTTTCCAAAAAAATAATCTCTTTGAATTGAAATTTGAT
This sequence comes from Tanytarsus gracilentus, assembly GCA_038502055.1. Lineage (NCBI taxonomy): Eukaryota > Metazoa > Arthropoda > Insecta > Diptera > Chironomidae > Tanytarsus > Tanytarsus gracilentus. The sequence goes on along the minus strand of JAXRKN010000039.1, from coordinate 1,279,829 downwards.
TCATCGTGGGCTGAGAATCAAAGTGTAGATGTTAATTTTTTCATCGACTATATGATTAGTGAAAATGAAATTTCGAGCGATTGGCGAGGTTCGATTCAAAGCACAATTGATAACATCCCGAAAATATTTTCTCACCTAAAATTCAACCAAACGAACAATGAACTCGACTCGGATGTGCTTTTTAAGTACAGCAATGGAAGTGAATATAAAACTTTTTCAATGAAGTCCATGTGGAAAAAGAGCTACGATGCGATCTATAGAAACATTTCAGGTACAATCACCTTTTTGAGTCCTATCGAAAATTACACCTCCGGAGCTTTGGTGACTAAATTTTCCCTCACAACCGACCGAGAGCTTTATGGTGTGATCGACATGGACATTGACACTCGACTTTATGCATTCGCTATTGAAGGATATTTGAAGAAATTGTTTGACAATATGATTTCATTCAATATCTCAACACCAATTGAAACTTTTCCATCAATGCTCGGTAAATTTGGCATCATCGAGCAGAAGAGATATTTGATTGCTGATCTTAAAACCCTTAACAAATCTCTTGGCATTGAAGTGCTTTTTGACTTCAAATCGATCACAGATTTCGATCTTAAATTTTATGCAGCAACACCTCAACCGGCTTTAGAAAAAATCTTGGCTATTGGAACCATTCGTGAAAGTGTGATGCACATAGAAGGTGCTTTGAATAAAGTTACAATAGGATTCAAGAGAATATCACATTACGCCAAGTTTAATGATTTTGAATATTCTTATCAAGTTTTTACGCCTCTCCCACATTTTGAACAAAATGGATTGGTCATGAAGGTGATCGCAAATAACATTCAAAATTTTGACATCGAAAGCTCATTTAAACTTGGAAAATACAAGCTTGGACTTCAAGCGTTTGGTGAGCCAAAGAAGCAATTGATTAATCAACTCGGTCTAACGAAAGCGACTTACATTCGCGAAGAAATGAACACAATTGATGACCTCGATAGCGTAGAAAATTCTGAGAATGCAAATTTTGACATTGATCTTGAAAAGTTTTACAGTCTTGTTGGACATTTTGAGATTTGCTCGGTGATTTGGTCACCAATAACTGGAAACTATGAAATTCAACAAATCGATGAAACTTTCCATGGCAATGCGAGAATTAAAATTCCAAAAGGAGAAATTTCGGTGTCAAATAAATTCGTTATTAAATCTCAAGTGGATATCGTGAACAGATTAAAGATCGATACACCAATTCCTGAGTATAGATCGATAATTTCAAACTTTAAGGTCAAAGTTCCACCGAAAGAAGGTAAATTAATTTTTTAATGTGCTTTTTATGAATTTGATATTATTTCTTGTAGGTTTTACGACTCGCTTTGATGTCAACATCAAGAACAGAGAAAAATGGAGTAATTATGGCTTTAAGCTCAACTACGCTCTTCCAAAAGCGATAAACACTAAAATTCACGAGGTGTCCTTGATCATTTTGTACCCCTTACTGGATACCTCAAGGATCAACATCAAATCAAGAATAGAAATCGCAAAATCAGGTTTAAGTCAAGCTAATTTCTTGCTGGATGGATTCAAGACGAAATTGATCATGTCTGGATTGATGGATAAAACTGACAATAATTTTAATTCAGCTTTCAATGTTGATCTAAAGTCCCCAGTACTTCCTCACTATGTTTTTAGCACCTACATTCAAAAAACAACCGTTGACAAAGAGAATAAAATTAATGCGGGATTTGTGATGGATGACAGCAAATTCGACATTGTTCTGCTTTATCGTGACACTTCTCATGTTATTGACGGATATTTTACAGCTACCTCAAACATTTTTCCCATCAACAAGTTCAACTCGTCAGTTTTCATCTCCGAAACTCAACAGCCAAGATTTGACATTCAAATTCACTACGAAGAGAATGAAAAAGAAAAAGAAATCAAATTTTTGATTGTTAAAGAAGGAAAAAAATTTAAAGGTGAAATTTCAACGCCACTGAGTGAACTTTTAGATGCAAGTTTTATGGGTGAAATTAGTGAGCAATCAGGAGCGTACAAAGTTAAAGGAAAAGTTTTCAAGGATGCAATTCCGTATGATTTCGAGGGCACTATCGGGTTCACTAACAACATTCCATCTCAAGCTGATTTAACAATAAGAAAAGACATAAAAATTATTTACAATCTCAAGCATGAAGCTACAACTCGAACGATCATCGCAAAAGTTTCACAAAACGAGAGATTTGTGAGCTTTGAAAGCGAGCTTTTTATCGAAAATCTTCTCGACTGGGCTTACAACGTTAAAATTTTATCATCACGAGATGATCTTAATGAGCTTAAATTGTCGACATCATTAACACCAGAAACTAAGTCAAAATATGCAACATCATTCATCATGGAAACTCCATGGAAAGCTCACTTGATTGATAAAATTAATATTTCATCGGAAATGAATTTGAATCCGGTAAATGGAGATGTGAATTTGGTTTATGAAATTTCAAAATATAAAGGCGATGCTGGATGTGTTTGGAAGTGGTTACAAAAACAATCCAAACAAGATTATTTGTTCAAAATTTTAACAAATTCAGAGGACAAAAATTTTCTTACTGAATTTTCTTACTTAAGTCCACAAAAGTCACCAACAGATGTTGCTTTTGCCATTAACATAAACTCAATCTGGATGCTGAGTACGAAAGCGAAATATCAAGGAGACGCTAACGATATGTCATTAATTTATGACTTGAGTCTCCCCAAACCAATTGAGAGTGACCATCATATCGAGGCTAAATTCATTGGCAGCTCCTTCCCACCTCGATTTGAGGAAAACTCAAACTCTGACTGTTTAATTAGCTACAAAAATTCAGCAACGTTTGCGTCACTCAAAGCGAAAGGAAAAATTGAAACTTTTTCGACAATGGAAAAGTTCATTGCAATCGAGTGGGGAAATTCGAATGGAACAAATAAAATTGGAAGTGATTTTAGCATTGACAAAATTAACGAAAAATCAATTTGTAAGTGGGAACTGCTGACACCGCAAAGCACCGATGAAAAGACTTTGGTCGTAAATGCGAATTACGATGGACAGGACATTTATAAAATTCTTCATGCTGACATAAATTACCCCGAATCTAATCAAGTTGTTAATGCTGACATTGCATTTGTTGATATGCAAAATGCTAAAGGAGCAATAAACTCATCTCTGCCTATTTTCAATATGAGTTGGGTTAACATTGATTTTAATTTTGATAATATGCAAGAGCAGGAGAAAACTGTGAAATTTTTAAGAGCTTCTTGGCCGGATAATTATGCGTTAATAGACTCGGTGAGCACTTTTAGAAATAGCTCGAATCATCAAGCGTGGTCGGGTGTGATTAAAGCGGAAATTCCTCTGCAAACGAGACACAATATTCAGATTATTTATGGACTCGAGGTATTTTTATTATTTTAATATATAAATTTAATATATTGAGTATTTATTTTCTATTAGGAAAAACCTTTAATAACAACTGGGCATGGATCAGTTGAATACAACGAAAAAAACATTCTAAATAGCACTTACACATGCAAAACTGAGAAAATTGGAAGCGGACAAACGAAAGATGTCATCGACTTAAGTTTAGAGAATGAAATGCGGCCAATTGGCATTCATTTCACGCATGAAAAGAGAAGTAGACCGCCGCAGAAGTTTGAATATGTGAGTAACTAAAATTTAACGGATATTTAAAATTTAAATATTTTTTTTATCCAGAACAAAAAGCACATTGAGCTTTTCGACCTTAGCAGAGACAATCGCTTCAACATCACCGGTGAATTTGTCGTTGAAATTAAGGATACTCAGCAAAAGTACCAACTTATAGCGACGCACCCTAATCGAACTATTATTTGGTCATCCGAATACAAATCTCTCGACGCTCAAACTCATCAGAGCTCGAGAATTGAACTCGCTAAAAATGTTTGGCTCGCTTACAATTTTGAACTTAAAAACACATCTAAAGTCACCGATGAAGGCCAAGAAGTTACATTTGAGCTTTCGTATCCGATGAGAAAAATTATTGTTGGTGGAAATTATTCACTTAAATCGAATGCATTAGACACTGATGTAACAATTACTTGGAATAAAAAAGAACCAATTGAGGAAGAAAACTCAAGCGCTGAAATGCAAGCGGATGAAGAAGAATTTAAATCAATTACTGGCCAGTTCCAATGGAAGGACTTAACTCAATCGGCAAATGACAATCATCAATCAGTTTTATTCGCACTAAAGCATCCAAAATTCGAGAGAGATGTGACTCTAAGTGGAAGCTACTTTAAAGATAAAATTACTCTTTCAAAGTTTGAGATCGATATCGATTATGCTGATGATGAAGACCGGCATGCTAAATTTTTGACAGAAGTTAAAGATGTAAGTGCTGAAGTTGGGCACAAAAAATATTCACTTCATGTCACTGCTGAGCACGGAGCATCAAATCTTAATTTGTTTTTCGATGGCTCAGTTGGACTTCAACCAAGTTTATATAAAGCTGAAGCTGTCGCTAGCTACAAACGAAGTTACCTCCCCGATCAAGAACTTGAGTTGCTTGGATTTATTGATGCTGATAAAAAAGAAATCAAATATTTCGTAGGTTTAAAAAAATTTTAACGTCTTTTTATAATTCAAAAATTAATTTTTCTAGCGTCAACTTCCGAGTCATCTCGATCATATCTATGGAATTTTCAAACCCGAATTTCCAATTTATATTTTCGAGGGAATTTACGTCGATAGCGACAACAACACGGAAGGAAAATTTGTCCTTAACCTTAAAGAAAAATTCATAAATGGTGATGTAAATTTGACTGAAGATGCATCACAGCGATTCCAAATGCGAGGAAATATTCCGGACACAAGGAGCGCAGTAATGAACATTTGGCGTGATTATGATGACAAGCGAATTGATGATGTTTCTTATTTCATTCAAATGAACCACTCGAGATTGATTACGAGCAAATTTTTATGGCGTCCAAGAATTAAGAAAGAAGTTAAAGAGAATATTAAAAATTTCATGGCATCTCGCTACAACGCTCTAGCCGTTGAACTTGATTATTGGGTTCACATTTTTTACACGGAAACTAAAGACATTATTGTTGATATATTGGATGACTCGAAATCATCAATGAATGAATTTATCGAAGATTTATCAGCTCTTAAGGACATCGATGAAGATCTTTTAGCATTCAGAAATTTCTTAAACGAATCTTATCATGCTGATGATTTTTACATTCAATCACTCATGAATTACACTCTGTCGATTTTGGATGAGCTTGCGATTGCAGATCACATTCAAACCATCCCGAGATTCTTCAAAGAAATGTGGGTTGCACTTGGTGAATCAAGTTCAGCATTCACTAATTCAGTTTCGTGGATGGTTAACATGGTGAGTTGAGATTTAGGCAAGTGGAAGAAAATATATAAAATTACTATTTTTTTAACAGATTAAAGCTTCTTACAAAGAATCTCTTGACACTTTTAATAAACTCCTTCATGGAAATGCAATGGAATATGTCACTCAGTTCCTCAACTCCATCATCGAAAATTACGATAAATTTGTCAAAGAGCTTCACATCAAATTCATAAATTATGTTGAAGCAATGTGGGACAATTTGGCCTTGACACTCTCATCTTATTGGAGCAAAATTTTGCAGAGCATTGAACCTCAAATTATAAGAAGTATTCACTATGTTGAGACAACTCTATGGAGCATAAGTTCGGAGATTTTTGGTGAGCTGAACTTTTTTTAAAATTAAAATATTAAAATATATTTTTATTCTTTAAGACTTTATGTACAATCGAACCAATGAAATCATCGAGTCGCCCTACTTCGTTCGTGTGTCGAACATCACACGTGACTTGGACATTCTCTACACCGATATGAAGACCAATGACTTGTTCACAAATGTCAAAAAATATTCGGGACTTCTTTTTAACTTTGCCAAAGAAAAAGTTCTTCGAATGCCATTTGCAGCGGAATTGAGAGAAGTATTGGTTGACTTAGGTCACTCGCTTGAGGAACTTCGAAATGTTGAAGGTATTAAAGAATATTTCGATCAACTGCAAGAAATTCAATCAAGAATTAAATGGTTGATGAACGAATTTCAACTTGACAAGCGTTTAAATGCTTTGTTGGAAATTTTGAAGAAAAAATTATCGAGAATCACTCAGAATGCACTGGAGACTGAAGACGTTTATCGCGAGGCTAAAACTAAATTTATTTTCGATCCAGAAGAAGGAAAAATTATTTGGGAGCAAAAGCTTCCGATTTCATGGCACGCATTCAATGAAACACCTCAGTTTGAGGAAATTCCTGAATATAAATTTTTCAATGATGCCCAAACTTTCCTTTTTGGAGCTAAAAATAATTCGTGGAATTTTTTCAATGGAATTTTCTTAACTGAACCTCAAAATTTGGTGCCGCCATTTAAGGCTCACGCGTTGCTTGTTGGATCTCGACATATTGTTACGTTCGACAAAACAAGTTTGGAATTTGATGCGAGTGAATTTCGAGAATCAAAAGTGCTTGATGACCAATGCTCTTACCTGCTTGCTCATGACTTTATCGATGGACATTTTACTATTATTCTCAAACCGTCTTCATTATCAACCGGAAATCAGCAATTTTTATCGAAAAGTCTATTAATAAAATCTAAAAATTCAAGTATTGAAATTGAGCTTGGAAATCCTGTTGGAAAAATTCGAGTCGGTGACCATCCAATGACTGTTTTACCAACAACTAGTGGAGACTTTTTAATCACACGAGAACTCAATGTTGTGACGGTTAAATCAATCCGGGGATTTAATATTCAATGCAATCTCGAGTTTGATGTATGTCGGATTGAACTTAGTGGATGGTTCTTTGGAAAGGTTGCTGGTGTTCTCGGCACAATGAACAATGAAAATTTTGATGATTTTATGACCGCTGACAATGACATCACTGTAAATAAAGAGATTTTCCTAAATAGCTGGGTCACTGCTGGAAATCGTCAAATTTCACCAGAAACACCTCAAAATCCTAGTGAATTTTATGAAACACTCGCATGGAATTGTGACTCATATTTTAGACAACAAACTTCGTATTTCATCAACTGCTTTTTAACTGTCGATCCTCAGTCATTTTATGAAATGTGCATTCATTTGGGATCACTTCCAAGATATCAAGCTACAAGCAAAAATATGGAACAGGCTGCATGTACATCAGCAATCGCTTACATCGATGCCTGTGCTGGATCAAACATTCCATTGAGAATTCCGGATTCTTGTATTCAGTAAGTTAAGAATAAAATTTTAGTCGAATGACCACTAAAATGTTTCATAATTTTTAAGCTGTAACCTTCCTAATGGATCGTACGTTACCGAAGGAGCATTTATTAAATTCAAAGACGATGAACTTAAACCAGCCGTAGATGTTGTTTTTTTGATGGAATCCAAAAGCTGCAATGCTGAAACCTCAAGAAAGACAATGCTCAACACATTCGTACATTCATTAACAAAAGAACTTACAGGGAACTCAATAAATGATGTTAGATTTGCTGTCATGACTTTTGGAGGTTCCGGAGAGTATGAAAAACCTAAAAGCATAACTTCGGATGGAAAAGTTTTCACTGATGCTAAAAGTATTCAAGCTTATTTTGATCATGTGAAGGCTGATACAGGAAATGAAAAATCAGATGTGTTTTCTGCCGTAACGAGAGCATCTGAGTTAATTTTTAAGCCTGGTGCTGTGAAAGTTTTCGTTCTTTCAATCTGTAGTGAATGTCAACTGAATTTATTGAAGGTAAATTTTAAAGAATTTGAAAATTTATTAATTAAAATTTATTCCTTAGTTTGACTTAAAGTCCGTGAGTCAACTTCTCAGTGAAAAAGACATCACTCTTCACGTCCTCACCAATGAATATTTTAACAACAGAAAAGCTATTGGCGTTGATAATAAAAAAGCTTTTCTCAAAACCGATAGAACAAAATTAATCGGCGACGAAAAGTTGAAAGCGAAAGTAAATTTTGGTAAAAAACTCGAACTCTGCACGTCACTTGCTCTCGAGACTGATGGCTCAATATTTTCGGGTGGCAACAAAACCAATGAAAATGAATTGAGGACTATCGCGAATGTTTTTGCAAAGAGAGTTGCAGTGGTCAATCCTAAATCGTGTCATCATTGCGAGTGCGAAGGACACAATTCAGGAGCTGCTTACTTTACTTGCTTTAGCTGCGAAAACATGAACAGCATTAAAAATGATGAGGTGAGAAAATTTTGCAACAACTTTCAAGTAAATAATTAATTCATTTTCAGAGTGATTCCGATGAAAGCAATGAAGGCGACTATTTTGACTAAATTAAACTGTTTTGTATGTAATTTAAGATTAATTTCTTTTATTTTTCATAATTGTGTAAGTTTTGAAGCTATTTGTAACACAATGGCAGTGCCGGTAACATTTTATCACAGGGCACAATCAACATTCTCTATTCTATCTTTAAATATCTCATCAAATCATTCAAATTAATAAATTTTCTATTTGTTGATTGTAAAATTCTTGGGAGTTTTTTGACATAAGTAACAATCTCGTCTGAATAAGGTTTTACTACAATGTTTTTGAAGATATTTCGCGGTTGAGTTGGACTGCGATATATTTTGGTTGGCTTGAAAAATTTCTTCATGCTCCGGCTTCGTCTTTCGCCTTCAACTGGCGCACTTTCCACGGATCGCGGTTGATGTTTAACAATGACGGGAGCGCGATATCGACCTGGATTTTAAAATAAATTCTCTAAAATATTATTTTAGATTCTATAAAAATCACCTTTGAGGGGGTTAAAGAGTTTTTCTCCTTGGATGACCAACTCTGTGATGTTCCGAAATGGAAAAAACTGCCGTGGATTGCGAATGGGTGGAAGAATTTTCTTGCCATCAACATTGAGTTGAATTTTTTGCGACGGTGGACCGGTGCGTTCAAAAATGCATTCATAAATTAATTCAAAATCACCAGTAGAGGCAGTTGGGTCATTGGAGAGGTCGATGATGACTGATGAAAATTTCAAAAACTATTTTAAAGATCCAGGAATTAATTAAAATATTCCGGGAAAACCTACCTTTGATCAAATCCTCCATGACCCTCGGACAAATGTCCCTAGTCGTCCTCGTTGTAAAGCTCAAATCAGGATTTGCATTAATTTCCAGTAAAATTGGATTGAAATCTTCGCTAATTAAAAAATCACATCCATTTAGCTCAAAAGTATTGAACTCTAAATCTGTATCTTCCAAACTCGCCAAAATAATTGCCAATAAATTTTTTTTCATTGCTGGATAAATTTTCTCATGCCAAATATTAGCATTTGGAGTTTCGAGAGTGTTTAAATAATTTTTAAAATCTCGCAATAGCCACATATTATGCTCGGGTAGTCCCGGATCTCTCAAACAATTTAAATAATATTTTTGAATTGAATTATTTGTCAAATGGATTGACTCGTGGAGATTTTTTAGTGAAAACTCCTGGGATGAAAATTTTAGATAGCAATCTTTGTAGCACCAAATGTTGACACTCGTTTTGGTGACGACAGTGAGGAAATAAAGTCTGACATCGAATTTAGTGTTGTAAATCAAAAGTGGACGTTCTAAAATGTTTTGGATTTAAAAATTGAAAAATTATTAATTTTTAAGCACTCACCAATGTATTTTTGAATAATGTATTTATTTTCCGAATGCCTCACGACATGATCGAAAATCTTCTCGACATCTCTTAAAAGAAAAATGCCAAACCCCCTCGAACGATTAATAGGCTTGAGAATCCACAAATTGAAATGTCCATCATAAATGCTATCAGGCCAATAGACGTGAATTTCTGCGGTTGCAATTTTCACATTCTCTTTTAGCTTTTGCAGTGAAACGCCTTCAATGTACGATGGCATTTTAATTTTCTTTCCTTCATGAACGACGAGTTCGATTTGCTTTGAAATCTCATTAAATGCGGTGTTGTTGTTCATTCTCTCCTGATCAATGCACAAATGCTGTTTGACCTTGACATATTGCTCGACTCGCTGGAGAGAATTGAAAACAACTTCGATCGCAATTGTGCCATCGGATGTGAAAACTGAATCGAAATTTTCGTTGATGAAAAAAATGAAACTTGTAATTAGCGAGCGACGAAATTCTTGCAGGAAATAATCGCGTTGATAAAGATCCATAAGTAAAAATGATCTCGGGTAAGTCAACTCAGATAAACCTTCAATAATGTGCCATTGAATATTTTCAGCTAAATTATGCAAACCCTCTTTGAGGGTGAAATCAAAAAATCTCATGCGATTAATTCGGTTACGAAAAGGATGATGGACATTAACGGAGAATCCTTCAAAATGTTTCGGCTGCCAGATGAAATAAATCGGGCTTGATCTGACGAGTTGAGACAAAACAATTCGAAGCGTGTCATAATCGGTCGCCGTTTCACTTATGCACTTCTCATTGACGACAACTTTTGAGGATTCTGTTTCGGGAATTTTCTCAATCCAACCTCGTGCAATTAAACTTTGACGAAGAACATCAAAAGAACCGACAATCGTGAAAATTCTCTTGTTGTTAGTTGCTTCGTGCGCGCGTGTCTCGAGCACCTTAAAAATCTCCAAATTTTCTTCTTCCGTGAAAACTGGATTGCGAATAAAGTCTTTGTGGTAGTTTGACGAAATTTTTCCATTTTTGCGTTTTTTTGAACCGCGACGAGATTTTTTTCTGTCTTTTGACATTTTTCTGCGCGACCACTTGTAGCCGTTGTATCCTAAAATATTTAAGTTTGAGGATTTTTGAAAGGGTTTAAGCTAAGCTTTAAAAAAGCTCTAAATTCTAATTTGAAAAGGAGCAGCTTTAAATAGTTTTCATGCAAAGCTAATAAACTGATCAAATTTTAAAAGCTCGTTTTAAAAACTACTTTCTAAATTAAATGATTTAAAAAAATTAAAATTTATATCTCACCGTCAAAATCAGTGTCGGGGGATAGATCAAAGTCACTGTCGTCGTAAGGGCTCTTTCCAGCGTCCTCCTCCTGCTCTGCTATTTTTTTGGCATAACAAGAATTATCAAAATTCGCAATCATGCTTTAATTAAATTTGATGACATTTTTAAAGATACTATGGGCATGCTGAATGAGCTTTTTTAAGAGAGAATTAATGAATTTTTTTCTAATTAATTATAATATGATGAAACTGGTGGGAGTCATAAAGTCATTATGAACTTTCCGCTTTTCTCGTCGTTGTCGATTTGAGAGAGTCACGATGTGCATCAGAGTTAGTTTTTGTGTTGCAAGATTTAATTTTTCGTGTCACCGCTGCACTTTTCTTTACCGTCTTGATAGTATGATTGTTATTGGCAGTGATGCTATTGAGTGTCTTAATAGAATTATTATTGTTATTATCGGCAACATCAATGCTACTGGGCAAGTCATCGAGCGTGACTTCTGTCTTTAAAGCATCACTATACTTGCCGCAACCAGCACCAAGATGATTGTTATATAAAAGTGCACTTTTCTTAATAATTTTGTGATTTTTACGTTTTTCTGATGGCGATTGCGTGTCCTGTGCATCTTCGCCATCGGAGGTCCGTTCGTTGTCGGACTTAACATATAAAAATGGACTCGAAATGCTTTTGGCAGTTTTTGGTTTCTTTAAATTTTCCTGCAAATCCTCACTCGATTTTTTCATCGTCGAACTATTGACTATCGTCATGGCGGCCGCTGGCGATAAATGTGACTGTGAAATTGCCCGCTCAAAGTCACTCTCGAGTTTATCATCGCACATCAAATTGAGCGTTGATGTCGACATAGATTTGCAAATTGGCGAAGCGATTAGATTCGATGTTAGGTCAAGATATTTGTTGCCAATGCATAAAATTGATTTCTCCTCATTCGAACACTCGTCTTCTTGCTCATCATTCACCAGCAGTGGCGATTTACTTTTTCTCACTGATTCGTCTTTAAATTCGTTAATTTTGATATTCTTCGTTATGACAGAAACTTTTGTGACATCACTGTTGGGATTGTAGATGTTGAATGCGGACTTTGTGAAGCTTGGCTTGCGGTAGAGGGTCGAGGAGCGAATTTTTCGACGAATCATTTCTCGCTCACGGTCGAGACGAGATTTGAAGTTTATGCATTGCATGAAGTCCATAATCTGTGGTGGAGAAAATGGAATGAAATTACTTAAACTGTACACAATTAATTTTTTTTGAAACTTGCTGACAAAAGTGAAATTTGATAATTTAGCAACTAGAATTAAAAATGGAAAGAAATTTTGTAAAAAAATCCAATTTTGTTACTTTTTAAAATAGAAAATTTTCAATTAGTGACTTAAGATGTTCCTTAGTTTAATGCTCACCGTCGGTCCCGTAGCTACGCTTCTTCTTATTCTATTGGACGATGAAGCCAACCTGGCGAGTGTGTAAATTGACTGAATTGGTTTTGCTTCCATTCGCTCACATTTCGCTTCACGCTTTTGATTTAATTTAGGGATGATTCTTTGACCTTTTATGCCTAGGTTTAAACCTGATAAAAAAGAGATTTTTTTAAAGTTTTTCAACGAAATAATTAGTTTTTAAAAACTCACCCATATAAGCAGGTGTTTTAGGTATGACTTGCTTGTAAATCATCTCAAAAAATCCCGTGTCTGCATTCTGATCGAGTCTCCGATCGATGATCACTAAATAAATGTTGTTAAATAATTTTCAATTAATCAAAATCCAAATTCACCCTTAATTGTGTCCTCAACAGCCTGTGGACACATTCTGGCCGTTACACTCGTGCTAGGCGCAAGATCTGGCGACGCATTAATTTCAATCAGCCAAGGATAAAAGTCTTCCGATATCATAAAGTCAGCGCCGTAAAGTTCTAAAAAGAAATTCAACAATTTTTGTGACAACTTCGAGTGCAATAAACTTGGATAAAAAAGCTTTTATAAATTGCAAACTTTTTTCCAAAATTCTAAATATAAATTTTGTTACCAAATGTATTGGGTCTTCGATCCATGTTCTCTTGACACGCTAGCATTGTTCCGATTATAGCACGCTGCATGCCTGGATAAATTCGCTCACTCCAAAGTTCATATTTTCCTACTTGCTTCAAATAGGCCTGAAACGTGTGACAGTCCCACATATTCTCCTAAAACATTCAAGTTAATCAAACAAAGTAACCATAATAGTCGCTTACATTTGGCAATCTATCGTCGCGCACCCCATTGGCATATTTTTTTTGAATCGCGTGATTTGTCAGATGAACTGACTCATGGTAGTTTTGCAAATTGAATTGTTGCGAGCTAAATCTCAAATAGCTTTCTTTGTAGAACCAAATGATCAGAGGTTGGACGGAAGTTATGAGGAACCTGAAAGAAAAAAATTATTTTTTATTTTAAATATTTAGAATTCTCAATTTAGATTCAAACTCACCACTGTCTAATATCAAATTTCGTCTTATGAATAATTAATGGACGTTCTGGAACAAAAATTCATCACATTTTTCATATCATAGAAGCTATCACAACTTACCAATATATTTTTGAACGACATAACGCATTTTATCTGAAAAATCGGCTTTTAATTTGTTGCCTGTTAGGAAAAGGTTCACCTCTAAGTTTTCAGCCATATTTGTGTATTTACAAGAATTTTGATGCGAATTAATTTTTTTTCTCTAATCTAATAAAGCTAAACGAGAGACTCACGAGTTGGTGGATTAACGGTCGCGATAATTTGCTTGATATTATTCATCAACATAATTCCACGACCTCGACACTTATTTCCAGGTTTAATGATCCAAATGTTGAGTGTGCCATCGAGATAGTATTGAGGCCAAACCATTTTAATTCTCTCCAAAATTCTTCTCGCTTGATCAACATACGCGTCAATGGATGCATAAGCGTCCTCTTGCATTGTAAATTTTGTGTTCTCATGAGTGAGTAGGTAGTGATGGGTGAGAAAGACATCCCAATCATGCTCCCAAATTTTAACTTCACCCTCAATGTCGATATCATTATGGGCACAATAATCGATAAAATCTTTACATCGATTCATCGCAAATTGAATGCAGGTCATTGGCACACGGCCGTCTTCAGAGACTAAGAAGAACGAACCTTTTTCTTCGTGCTGCTCAACCAGCCATCTCAATAGACTTATGCAAGCAGTGTTTCGAAAATTATCAACAAATTCTGTCAACTCTTCGGGGTTGAAAACGTTAAAGCATCGCGGAAAATAGGTTTCAGATTTTCCCTCTTCGTAGTACCAGTGGAATTCCTTTAATGCCACACAGAGACCTTCTTTCGATGTAAATGGCGATTTATTGAAGCGGTTGATCAAAATGTTTTGATTCTTAGTCAAATGTGTCCAATCTGGAGGTTAATTCAATTTATTTAAGAGACATGCATCTAAATTTACCCCTGGCGGCACAACTTTTACGAAACTCTTTAAATCAAGCAGATTTAAAAATTTTCAAAAGTGCCCCGCAAGGGCAGAAGAATATCAGTAAAAATTTTTGCCATTACCAGTTTTTTCTCTTCGAACACACCAAAGCAGATCAACTGGTGAATGCTCCAAAAATCTCGACATTATACTTCGTTCACATTTTTGAATATGACTACGAAAAAAATTTAATTTTAAAAATTTGCCCAAAACAATTTTTAAAAAATAATTTACGCCTTTTTAGACTCGCCGGGTCTTCGAGGTGGCAACGCTTGCACTAAATCTTCTAATAAAAATCCCGAACTACTCGTGATGCCACGCGGTATTTGCCTATGAACATCAATTTTCTCGACCTAAATAAATTTTTATAATTGACATTTTTGAGTCATGAAATAAATAATTCACATGTGTCACTTGTCACTCACCCAACCGCGATCATTCAACGATTTCCTCACAGTATGAAAATAACCTTTAACAATAAAAACTTTGTGTGCTTTAACGGCGTCGTGCGCTTTCTTCCTCAACTCATTTAGCTTTTCCGATGACATCCAGTTGGTTTTTGCATTGTTGAGAATTTTTGATGGCACCGCAATTGAGCTGCACTCGCAGGTGTTCTCAAAAAATCGCTGATAATTTTGCGTCATCAAAATGAGATTTTCACTTTCTTTGAATGCTTTGTGCATCGCTTGCGTTTGAATCCTCTCGTGGATGAGTCTTTCCTCGTCGCTCGCCGAATCGCATTTCTTCTTTTCCTTTTCCACCTTTTTATGAGTGCACTCAGTGTCTGAGGACGAGGCATTTTGCTTGCTCATATGATAATCACTAAATTTTTATAAGCGAATTATAATAAATGAAAAAAATAAATGCAGAACACACACATGAGCGATAATGGCGATAGAGTGATTTTCACTTTCAAATTGAGTTCAAAGCGAGAAAAAAAAAATTAGGTGAAAGCTTTCAGTGCTAACCACACACCATGCACGAGAGGGAAATGTTTCAATATCATCAAAACTGATGTGCATAAAATTTAAAAGCAAAATGTGCGAGTAAATAGGTCAAAAGGATTTTTTTGTTGATGGAAAAATAAAAAATTGTTGAGCAATGCCGCACTTAATAGTTAATAAAAAATTCCTTTACACGCGCGTGCGGTAGTGATGGAAACTGAAAGGTTTATTTTTGTATATTCTAGTTAGAAAGAGATATCCCAGGCTACCGCTAAATAAATATGATGTTTTAAGAAATTCATTCATGAAAAAAGTTGAGGGCAAGGGATGGAAAATTTAAAGGTTTTTTCAATTTGTATCAAAATCATTTTACAAATTTATTTCTTTAAAATCATTTTAAATTTTAAAAATAAATCCAACTGTCCACTCCTTGCATCAACTCCAATTTCTCAATTCAACTGTTTGTAAAGGAATTTTGATTTATTTTCAAACTAATCACCTAAAATGGATTATTTCAATCAATTTCGAGTGCGTTTGCTGTTAACAATTTATCACACAAATATTTTTTTATAAAACATGATATTTTGGATGTGTGTTCACATGGATGAGATGGATTGAGGACTAATCGATAAAAAATTTATACCTGACCTAATTATCAGTTTTTCAGATAAGAACAAAAGTTGGCAGTTCGTGGTTGCAAATTGGAATTAACACTTTTTTATGATAATTAATTTCACTTTTTTATGAAAGCTTTTTAAACTTTTAACTTAAGTGAGATTGACAAATTGTTACATAATCGAACAATTTGACATTTATTGACTTTTTAACACACTCTGAGGTGAAAATTTCAATAGATTTTTTATATTTATAGATTTAACTTTAACAATTATAATTTTAATATATAAATTTAATTAATTAAATCTTAAATGTGTCACAACAAATTTCAACAACACTTTTCCGACTTAACACTCCAACGATCAACTCAAGACTGAAATAATTTTATGAATTGAGGAAAACTTTTTTCACCAGACACTTCCTATTTTTCAACGTTATCATGACAACTCGCAAAAATTTATTTACGCTAGAAACGTGACAGTAAATTTTTAGTTTCATTCATAAAACAAATCACATGGCATGAATGCACATTCCAACAGTTCGACCTTGCACTGCATTTTCGGGATATTGAACTACATAGAGTAAATTATTTGTTGGAAGTCTATGACGAAGGTCGATAGTATAAACAGAAAAATTGTCTAGGTGATAAATTGCCGCATGCAATGCAGCCGGAAAAATTTATGCGAGTGAAACAGATGATTTAAAATTAGGTGAAACTTCTAGAGATCCTGATGACCAAAATTTCTGAAATAAAAAACATTTTTTAAAATATTTTTCAAAATATGCCCATTTAAAAAAGTTTTTTCAGTCATTTAAATTTTTTAAAAATTTTCAGAAAAATAATCAAAAATTTCTTACCCAAAAAATTCTAAAAATTCAAATGACTGAAAAAACTTTTTTGTTCTTTTTAATCTTCAGCCGTTATGTTTAAAAATAATCTAGTACCGAAAATCTACACTCGAGTTTATTTTTTCACTGAACGTTACACATTCACTAGCACACTAAGATTAAATAAATTCATACCTTCATGCGAATTGCACCATAATTAAATGTCTTAGCTTCAAAAAACCTTGAATTCAATCGCGGTTATTTACAGAATTTTCACTTTCAAGCAGTACCACAAAAGTCAGTAGCATTTTAAAAAAACTGAGAAGAATTAATTGACAAATTCCAATACCGCAGTAAACTGTGAGAATCATAAAAGCCACCAAGACCTGAAAACAGAAGCAAAATGCAATAAAAATTGCAAAATTATTACCTCGACTCATCAAATAACCATCAAAAGGCTGCAAGAGAGGCAAAAAGAATCTATTTTCGAATTTGGTCCGTAAATTTCAAGCGGTATCGTAAATCATTACGTCATAGCTCATCGCTTAAAAGTGAGAAAAAAGGCATAAAAATTGCTACTTTATTGCCATGTTGCAGTGCTCATGCGGTCGGTGAGGCACTTGGAATATAATTAAATTATCTCGGAACCTTTTCGCGATGGGTATGGAATTGAAAATTTTGAAATTATGCAATGTGTAAATTTTGTATTTTGAGGAAATTTGTAAAAAATTTTTCGATGAAATTTCCTTGATTTTTTTTTCATTGTGCGTTTAAACAATTTTTTGCTACATTCGTTGCTCTCTGACATCCAGCGATCAACATTCATTATGCGAACATTATTTAAATACGAGGGAAAAAAATGTTTTCAGAATATTTTTTTGCTGCTACTGCTTGTATCAGGGGTTGATCAATTGAGATTCAGAATGATTAATTATAATCGTAAAATAATTGTAACAAAATAAGTTTAGAAATTGTTTGACCGCCCACAAGTGTACAACCCCCTTTTCGCCCCCATCTCTTCCCTCCACCATATTAATTATTCCATCTAATGATGAATCATGCTAAATATGATGCTGAGCGAGCAAAAAAAAATTTATATAAACGGGCATTTTGTAGAGCTCGGACATGAGATGTAAATGATGGTAACAAAAAAATGTAAATCATTTAGCTGTGGGCTGAGTCTTAGTGAATAATTAGAAAAAAATATCTTTCCATTTAGAATTAATTAAGCAACAAAAAATGACTTTTCACTGAATGATTTTTTACTTCTTATTTATTCGGGAATTTTTATGGTTGATGTCGCGTGGTTTGAGTAAAGTGGGAGATTAAAAATGTTGCACTTAAGTTATTAAACTTGTTACTATTTAATTAATAACTTCAATGCATTATTTTTCGAAGAGAGACTTCAACTACTTTAGCATCAATAGCGATTACTTTGAATGATAATTACATGATGATAATAACAATTGGAATTTTATAATCTTTGTTAAAAAATCTGTGTTATAATTTGTGGCTAATTTAAAGGCGTTTTAACAAACCCGAGTGAGTTCATTCATAATTTATGGTCAATTACACGGGCATGTGTGTGTGTGTTTGTGACTAATTAGAGCTTTGACAGGCGATACAGCGAGAGATTTTCATCAGAAGCTTTTTATCCATCTCGAGAACATGTGTCTGATGGCTTGCTGATAATTACGTCTCGTTTCTCTCTATCTCCTTCACTCGACAAGACTAAACAGACTCCGGACAGAAGCGAATTAAATCTCACAAAAATATTTTGTAACATAGTAGCATCAAATGGTGCGATAAGAATTAATTTACAAAATTATGGTGCATTAAAACAATTTCCTTCAAAAATGCACGCACGTATAAAAGAGAATCAATTTAATATTTTTTTTAGAGAGAAAAAATTATTCTCAAGAAATCTTTCAAATTATGGAAAGTCATAACATGTCAATCATTTTCTTCTCTCTCACTCGGCAGATGCCAATTAAGAATTAAAGGTATTAGAAAAAGAGGAAGATCCTTTTCAGATTTTTGTGATGTGCACTTAAATGTTTGCCGCTTCCAATGTAATTAGAAATTATTTTATGGTTTTTGGAGAGGAAGAAAGTAATTTTAGGGAAATTGATTTTTGTCGTTGTTAAATATGAGAAATTTTAAAAGAGCTTAATATTGAATTTAGGATAGTCAAGGGAAAAAAATAGATAATAATTTAATTTATTTAACTATGAATGATTTAAAGTTTAAATCCTGAATCATAAATTTTTAAAACACAAACATTTTTAATTTTTGTCTTTTTACCCAATTTTTCCCCTTCCACTTTTATTAGTTTTACTTTCTAAATTTCACGATTGACTAAAAATCGCTATCCAAAAAAAATATTTTCCCCCCATCACGCTTGTTTATAAAACGGTTTGTGATACATTAAAATTACAAGATATTTACGAATTATTATACCGCTCTAAAATTTCTGCAAATCATAACCAACACTTCGTAGTCTGTCTTTATCTCCCATTCGGATTATTCTATATTTAAACCTAAAATTATATTTTTCTATTTGGTTACAATTTTAACACGATGACTTTTCATAAAGTTGAGTGAGAATTTAGTGTTGCCGATGGCTCGATCTTTGAGTCTATGAACGTCAATAACAAATCTCTCTCTAATCTGATCGGGCAATGCTGTAAACTATGATCGAGGAGAGGAAACTTTTTTAAATTAATTAAATTCGTTTAGTTAATTTTTTTTTCAATTTGATTTAAAATTTTGTTAAAAGTTTTTACCCCCTGCCTCATGATGAATGTACAAGAGAAAAAAATGAGAAGTTTGTGTGTCGGCAAAAATTGTTTGTTGCCTCAAATTTTTTTCTTCTCGTCTCTCACTTCTCGATCTTTTCCTCCGATATGTTTTAAATACATATTTTATAACACCTTTTGAACTTGAAGACGGAGAGTGAAGTGAGAGATAAGTCACATCCCATCGAAGATATCACAAAAATTGACAAACTGTAATATTGACGTCTCTTTAATTTCATGCTGCTCGCATGCGATCGACAAGGAATGCCTGCATGGACTAAGAATATGGAGTTGATATGGGGGGCTGTGAAAACGGGCGTGCGACAGGCTATAATTTAATTTTGACGCTCTCATGAAATGTGCTGAAAATAGCCGACGTAATTTTTCTCTCTTTAATTAATTTTCTAGATGACTGACTCGCATAGAAATCGCTCGATGACTCAGGAGATTGTTTTTGATACATGTGTCATACATGCAAGACAATTATGAAAGATGATCTCGTATTTATTTAAATTTCTTCCTCTCCTCCTTGATCTTCATTTTACTAACAAATGCGCTGACTGTGAGATTCGAAGGCACAATGGAATTGAGATAGCTTCAAATGTGATTTAATTTCTTTTTTTTTCTATTACGACTTCTGAAGTTTGTCTCGCTGTTTTGTCCCACTGTCAAAGTTTTAATGTCTTAATAAATATTTAAATCAAATTATTAATATTAATGACCCTAATTTGACTTCCTTCTTCCTCAACAGTGACTTCGGTCGCGTTCTGAGAAATGAATCGATCTTGAACTTTTCGTTTTGACACTTAAACTTTTTAAATTCGAATAAAAATTAATGAATAAAGTTTATACACTTTTATACAATTGATAATCTTTAAATTATCCCAAACTAACCCAGCAAAAAAAATCAATTTTCCATCCATGTGACTCGATGTGAGCAATTATAATTCTGTATGAGCTGCAATCAGAAATCAAATTATGGGAAAACCATCACAGCCACTATCGTCATCAAACTTGCGTATATTTTTGTTGTTCAACTTACAGATAGCCTAATTCGATTTACAATTAGACATTAAATCACAATTCATTGTGTTAAATGTTTCTCTAAATAAATTATTTATAATTTAATTATCGACACTTTGAGGGGTTTTTGAAATAAAAACATCAGAATGTCACACATATTCCCTTAAATTTATGCACCCCTTCGATCGAATGAAAAACTCCCTCGAAATTTGAGATTAAATCATGTTATGTGAGAGAGTTGAAGACAAACAATAATCGTGTGGGTGTTCTCGCACTTTCAAACTGTAGTTTTCATTCGTTATCGGAGTGTAAAATTTAATTTATGCGAAAGTCAACTCGCATGGGAATTTTGATAAGTGAGGAAGTGAAAATTGCTTGCCGAGGGTTGAATGTCGATCATTTTGACCCCTTTTAAGGGTGAAGTTGACTTTAAAATAGTAAAAAAATAAATTAAGTAAAATTTACAAGAGAAAATTTAATAATTAATGTTAAATTTATTTTCAACTGATTTTGGTTACTTTTTAAAAACTAACTAATGACCCTTCACAAATTCATAAGTCACTTTTCCAACTTGTTGTCATTTCCACGAATTATTCACATGAAAGCTAAAGATACCATCGAATAAAGTCCAGTAGACAACCTCAACTGTGTTGTGTGACAAATCACAAGTGGCATTAAAAAAATTATCAAACATTCTTGCTCGTTCCCACAAAATGAAAATTATTATTGTGCGCGAGGACGGAGAGGGAGAGAAAGATAGTCACGGATGGATAAAGAAGCGCGTTAATATTAATTGCCACTCATATTAAGCATTTCGCTAAACTATCGCCTGACTATGGAAATATGAATATCTGTTCAGTGTGAGAAGCAAGCAGAGGCGAGAGAGAGAGAAAAGTCATTTAATGGTAGCCAAGTTGGGTATCATGTCTCATCCATTAATATACGAAATACAGTAGCTATCATATTAACTCAAATGTTATGTGAATTTCATTATCAAAACGAATCGGAAATTTTGTATTTTTCTGAATAAATAAATTATGATTGAGCAACATCATTTACTTTATTTCTCTTTCTCTCTCTTGGTAGGTTAATTTATTTGTTTTGAGGTTGTGATCGTTACATGATATTCTAGCTGCTATTAGATAGCATTTATGAGATTACACTATATTTCAATTCTTCATACACACAGAAATTTTTAAGGGCTAAAGTCTTCCGTCAAAAAATAACCAAAACTCAAAAATGGTTTAAAAATTCATTAATTTCATGGCCTTTAATTAAATCTCAATAATTTTTTATTTAAAAAATCACAAATAATTTCAACACCTCTAAAATCTCACGCACAATTCTCAAGGAGAAGACAGCGCTCAAAATCCAGCTTCGTCTTGTGAGGTCAACACTTATTAATAATTATGCGAAAAGAAACCATCGAAAGCCGTTGAACTACCCATTTTTAATGATGATACGATAAGAGCTCAAAGCTCATAATTCTCTCATAATTTTTCACAGTCCCGTTGCATCATTTCGCGAAATGAGAAGAATGTGTCCAGTTTTAACACGAGACTCGAGAAGATCACAAGCGAGGATCGATTTCATTACGATTTATTTTCCACATAACGCAGCATGAGATCGACTACCGACTGCATAAATTGTAAAATATATCGTTGAGGTTTCGAGATTGTTGAATAAATAAAAATCTTTTTTTATTGTACAGCACCGGAATTAAGAGAGAGAGGAGAAAAATGAATTAATAAAGCACGACAAGCATCATTTATGAAATAATTTGCAATGACAGTGAGATTCAATTGTTGGATTTTACCTTGAGCATCGCGATGAGATAAGCGGAATTGAGGTAGCGGAGATTAAGTATGTGGAGGTTAGATTTTGTAGTTTTAAGGATGATCTTGAAACATTTAAAAAAATCCTAATTATAGAATTAAACGTCGGCAACATTTATATTTTTTTCGCAACATGATTAATAATATCGAACGCATATCATCCCCGAGGGAAGAGGTCACGAACAATATACATGTTAAAAAGAAGGACGAACTACGCGAGAGGTCTGCCAGCAAGTGAGAGAGAAAAAAATTCTTGTATTTTTCAACATTTAATTAAATGTCTGTGGCTTAACACTGACGCAGCAAAAAATAAAATTCATATAAAAAATTTCTTACACGACACGGCCATGTTCGAAGTTGAAGGAGTGAGAAACTCGCGATGAGGCAGCAAAATATCATGAAAAATGTAATAAATATGTTCGGCTTATGAAAAAAGTAAAACACGACTATAAAAAAAATTGTATGACTTTAATTTAATTTTGTGAGCTGTGTGCCGCATTTCTACCTTTGTAATTTGTTCTCTCTCACTCTCTATCACCGATCGATGCCGTGAGTTTCTATGAAAAAAAGGGCCAGAGCTGACTCTCACTCAAACTGTCTATTCACGACGAGTGAGAAATTTAATCACCGACTTACATCGCCAGGTTGTACAATATGAGTCAGCGAGAAAGAAAGTGTTAATAAGGCAAATGATTGGTTAATTCATAATTAAAATTATCATTGTGAAATTATCGCTGGAATGTCCAACTGTTGATAAAAGCGAAATTTCTTGTGAAATGTCCTGTTTACATTTTTTAAAGCCGATGTTATTCATAAATTATTTACCGATCGTCGTATCGAAAAAATCTCACAAGAAACGGATTATGAGTTTGAAAAAAATTCCTCTTTCCGATGCTAATCTCGCAATCAAATTTCACCGAGTGTTTCACATTGAGAGAGAGAACCGAAAAATCTCATTTCTATGTGGGTCTACGTGCCATTATGTAGCTATTATGTATGTACATGAAAAGTCATTTCGACACGCATGATTTTCAATTTAAAAGTGTGTTTAAACTGAATATTCTCTCTCTCACTTGGCTGTCCATAAAAATAATTTAAAATTCTGAAGCACATCGTTATCGCATTTGGAAACGGTTACTTTTTTACGAGATCGGGAAATTGAATAATATCGTGCGATAATGGGATTCAAAGCTCCTCTCAGAAAGGCGTTAATGCTGCTTTAAAATGATTAGGAAGATGAAAACATATTCGAGGCGTGACGTTTTGATCTTTAAACTGTTACCGATTCCTACTCTATTCGCTTCTTGTCGAATATATGACTTGGAGGTATTTTCTCGTTACACGTGAGGATTTTGAGTTGTTAATTAAGTTTGGAACAATTTTTTTTTATAAACTCTTTAAAGTTATCTTCACCACTGACATCCATGAGACATTTGCATGCGAGTGGCATCGCATGCACCTTCTTCAATCACGACGTTTAACGTCAAATTTGCTGCTGATCAACTTCCGTAACAATTTTAAAATCGGGTTCGTGCCATCGCTCTTTCTAAGTGGCCTCACATGCGCTCATTTCCTTCTCACATGTTCACTAGAGTTGCCGCAGATAATTTTAACTCTAGGATCAGCAAGTAAATTATTTTCAAATTAAATACATCAAATCAAACATAATTTGAGGTAATCATAACATGAAATCAACAATTTTTATATCACAACATTTCTCTCATCGCATTACAATAATAATAAATAAATAGACGTACGTATATGTAAAGAATAGCTCAAGCTGTTCCGCTTCCATGAACTTGAACGTCAGAGTGAAAAAAGTGAGTATAATGAGCACACTTTTAAAATTTACCAGAACTAAGTGATGATCATGATGATGAGTTAAAATGTTATTTAATTAATTTCATTTTTATAATGCAATTTTTTTTATTGTTGAATGACACAGGTGGAAATGATATTCTATTAACTTTTTGTTCTAAAATTAATTTTATTAAAAATCTCCCAAATCATCACTTAAGTACTTGAAGCACTCTTATACCTCATGTCCAATTGCAATGACACTCGTCTCGTTCTTAACAACCCGCTCGTACTCGCCACACGAATTAACACTCTGAAGAAATTTAAAGAAGAAACATTATTCAAAAATAATAAAAAGAAAAACTAATTTCACGCACGTGGTGCTCAAAAACGATCTCAGTGGAATTTCATGAAGTGATCCGAGGTGCGAGAATGAGAGAGACATTTGAAATATGCCGGCAAAGCTTGGAGTGAACTTGAAAAATATCTCTTCTTGCTATGTCATCATTCATGCCAAAAAATATATATACAAATTCCTCCACATCATCGATGATATCGAAAGCGATTTCGTCATTGCATCGGTTCTCGTTGATGTGCCATAAAAAATGTTTAAGTTGTGATGGAATTTTAGAGTTATGATGAATTGATTTTTTTCTAAATTCTTTCGCTCTTTTCAAAGTCTATAAATTCATTTTTAACGTGTTTTAATTTTTTATCATCTCGTAATCACGCTCAATTAAATCCAACGACAAAATCCACTAAAATTAATCAGTTGTCAAACCAAACGACGGGCTGTTTATTTTCAACAAACATGGTCATTCTCTACAACATTATGAAGATGGATGAGAAATCAATTTTCTTCTCCTCTTCTCGCCAAACAACCACGCGACATAATTTTTCAATTTCATTTGTCATCGCGATTAGATTTTTATTGGAATTGGAAATTATTTATATATTTAATTTTATAGAGGACTCTTCTAGCTGATTGCCGTAGCGCCGAGAGCGTGGAGGAAAAGAAATTAGAATAAATTTACATAAATTTTTCAGTGTGTCCGCCATCAGAGAAATAATTTTTTACTCTTCTTGATCGCATAAATCAAATAATGTGAGAGAGGAAATCGAAATTGAGTTGTTTTGGTTTTATCAGACACCATTTATTATTATATTAGCCCGTAAATCAAGTCGCTAATGATGTTTAACATTTTGGCGGTTAGTTTGGTGTTGGAAAAATTCTCACTTTTGTCGCGACGCAAACTGTGGAAGTTTTGAAGAAATTTATTAAGATCAATTTAGATATTTTTGGAGAATTTTTACGAAACACTTTTCAACAAACTAAAAAATTCCAACTTATTCAATTTATATTCAAACATCACTCAAAGCTTAATTCATCATAATTTCTTCCACGAATATCTCACGAAAAAAAATTAAGAATTCGTTTGAAGTTAAATTTCCATAACAAAAATTCTCCCGATGATGAAGTTGTTGATCTAGTTAGTGAGTCTAAGGCATGACATTAGTCATATTTCACCTCACCAATCATCAGCTACATACCTGGGAATCTTAAAGCGAGCAGGGAGAGCAAAGAATAAGTTCGAGTGAGAGGATGACACAAAAGGTACAAAAGGCATCTCATTAATAATGATTTATGCACATTACACATATATTTCACTTCTTCTTCTTCTATAGGGTTTTGTTGGAATAATTTTTGGGTTTTGATAATGTGAAAAAAAATAGTTTAGGTTTAAATTTTTAAAGTTTGAAAATAATGGATAATTTTAAAAATATTTTAAGGAATTTTTTTATTTTTAAATGTAAATCTTTATCATCCTTGGATAAATCCCACCTCCATTATATTTCCATCGCTGCATCTCACGCTCGGCTGCGATGATGTTAATATTAATAAATGAGTTTTCGCCTATATATGTGCAATATAAAATGAGCTTCTCATCGTCATCATTGTGTGCCATGTACTTACCATAAGCAAACGAAAAGATTTTTTTAACAATTTGTGCAGAATTGCACAGCGCACTTGAGAAAGCGACGAGCGTCTAATCTAAAATGCATTAACAGCTCCAGGCCACGAAATGAGTTTTTTTTTCGACGACAACGACAATCAGCCCAATCCCTCGATCGTTATTACTTGCACGCTCTCACAGTCTCTCGAAGCGATAGAAGACGCAGTGTAAACATCATCAGAAAATGTGACAGAAATAATGAAGAAATTTAATATTTAATGTGCGTCTTTCAATTTTACTGCCGTCTCGTGTGTGCTGTATGTTTGACATGCTCGTGTGCTTCGGCATGCCAATTTTTTCATATTATGATTTTTTTGTTATCATTGTCGATATGGTTTCATAATGTTCCGTATCACGTATCAGATTTGGTTGTCTTAACGCTAATAAAGGGTAATGAATGATGGTTAGGTAGTGAGGGTTCAGATAATTGACTTGATAGACATAGAGATGGAAATTTAGAAAAGTTTTAAAATTTCCAGATGAACAAAAAATTAAAAATCTCCCATGCTTTATCGATTAAGTTACCAGGACTTAAAATTGATTTTTTCGAATGACCATCACAATTTTCTTCAAAAAACTTAAATCCTCCAACTTCATTACAATCAAGCATTAACCAAAAATCAGTGAATGAAAACTCGTGGAAAGACAATCGAGAGAATTTTACAGCTTTCGATGAATTTTTTATGAGAATCGAGTCTGTGGGAACTGAGGATTAACGAACACACTCAACCACGTTCTTGACACTAGCACCGGAAAAATTTCTTTAATTAATTAATAAACACCGTTTTTTCGAGAGAGAAAAAGACTTTTTTTAAATCTCGACTGTGCATCTCGAATGGCGTATTAAAAACGATCGGACATCGAGTGTTTAATGGTGTGTGCTTGAAAAATGATGATAAATATACAAGATTAATTGAAACAATTTTATAATCCTCCACTTACCCGCTTCCATGGCCGTGTATCTCACCAACAACTTCATTTTCAACGATTTTATATTTCTAATTAATGGTACAAATTTTTGTTTAAACGCGCATTTGGATTATTTTTTTTCTCACATTGCCTCTTCTTATTCACATAATTTCGTTTTAATTAAGGCTTTGATAATTCAATTGTTGACAACATGAAAAATATTAGCGGCTTCCGTTCGGCTTCTATCGAGTGCTTTTTGATGGTTTTAGGTGGAGGATTAGTTTTTTTGGAGAGAAGTTTAAAGATTGAAAGTTTTTTGAAAAAAATTAATGAAATATTTTCACTTTTTAAATTCGTAAAAATTTACAATGAATTAAATCTAAAAAAGTTATATTTCTATTAATTTTTTTCTAATATTTTTAACAGATTGTCTTTCATTAATAATTCTAACACTCTCTTCTTCTATCAACACTTTCATGCCTCCAAAAAAAATTCTTTTAATCGCTTCGTAAACCAACGAACAAAGCAAAGAGAGAGAAAAAGTAATAATTTGTAACGCATTTCTTATTAATTGGGGAATTTTCATTACTTAAGAGATATTAATATCGATTAATTCCAATTCGAGAGAGCTTTACTTCTTCTTTTACGTAAAAAAAAAGATTTTTAATCTCTTGTACACTAATTTGGGGGCACAATGTCATCAATCGTTGTCGTGTTTTAATATTAAAAATTTAGTAAAAAATATGAGATCGAGATGAGATCATTACGGAGCTCTCGAGGCTCAGATGAATGATGAGATTTATTGCTAGATTGAAGCGGCAATTCCTAATAATTTTTCTCATCTCTCTTATTTGAGAGTTCATAAATTTCACATTAGGCGGCAAAGTGTCTAGAGATAGAAAAAGAGTGCCGATGTGTGATAAAAACATAAAATATTAATCATCAAGTGGAATAAAAATAAATTAATAAAAATTTGTTATCATTGGAGATTTTAAAATCTGAGTGTGAAAAAAACTTTAACGGACATTAAGATTAAAAATAATAAATTTCAATTTACACCTGGGAATTACGCGTTTACCAGTCTGTATTGCACAAGTAAGGAAGAATGTGATTAATCATGGAATTAAAGTGCACTCAAGACTGTCGCTGAATGAGTTGAGTTTTAGCCACAAGGATCGAGTAAAATTATAATTAAATTAAACTTATTGTAATAATTTTTAAAAACTCAAAAAACTCATTAAATCCACCGATTGCAATCTTAAGCAATTAATATTCACTCGAAAATAATAATAAGAAGTCCGCCGCGAGTCGTGCTTTTTTCTTTCAATCTTCATTTTTTCATGCACACAGCAGGCGTACGCTCCCTTAAGCGGTCATTAAAATCATCCAACATCAATTTTATTATTTCACACTTGTATCACTCCAAAAAATATACATTTTTTCGTCGAAACTCATCTCAAAACCTGAAGAAGGAAACATCTCCGAAAAAAATATTATTAACACATCTAATCGCTTACTAATTTATGAGTTACGATGAGTATTCGATATTTTTTCATCCACGATTTGAAAAATGTGAGAAATTTTTTTTATGGGAACTTTTTGGCCTCGCGCGTTCAAGTTGCACTTGTGTGAAATAAGAGAGTCATTTTGATCAATTTCCAGCCCTTTAATAATTTTCAGATGTTGACCGAAAAGTGGTCAGCATACATATTTAATGTTGCTTGTTATTATTTGTACACATGATGCCAAAAACTACATATTGCTGGTAATTCGATCCATCGCTTGTTTTTCTCTATGGTAAATGGGTTTTATGTTGATGTTTGTAATTAGAGACTGGAAATATTTGAAAAAGTTAAAAGGGCTGAAGGAGGAGATTTAATGAAGCATTAAAAAATAGAAAAAATATATAAAATTTTGCAACTTAATTTCTCTAAGTAAATGATCAATTTTTAAAAATGCTTTGATCTTACATTTTTATGCGTTCCTTATTAGCTCCAAAACATTTTGCACTACAGAAAAAATCTAAACTCAAATTTACGACAGAAATTAATGGCTATGCTAAGTGACCTCATGGTAATTTATTATGGCATTCACAAACACACGTTCATAAGCATTTGTGTCTGTTGAACGCTCGTTGCTAAAAAGCTGCTCTCAAATATTTTGTTTTTGAGTCTTCAGGGATGGATGAGTTTAATAAACTATAAAATATTGAATTTAAAATTAAATAAATTGTTTTTTAATTTTTAAAAAAGTTTTAATTTACCCGAATGTCCACCCCTTGATTTTCCATTCACTATGTTTTCATCCACACATTTATAATTACCGCACGATTAGAGACCAATGGCTGTTGTGGTATTAATTTTGTAGTCGGCATGGAATGCCTTAAAGCTTTGATTGAACGAAATAAAATTGAAGCAAACACCAACGACAAACTTATTTTTTTGGAAAATATCCAACACCGATCCAGCACCTAGGTCTTAAGAGAGGCCTTCAAGTTGTCGCATGCTTTAATATTTTGTTGATTTCGGGTAACTCTCTCTTCGACGACACTGCTGTGAACCGTAAATCACATTGAGAAACTTTTACATATTTTTACACTCGTAAATCAGGAGAGGAAGAGACGCAAGATATTTATTTTTTTTATGATCACATGAAGAGTTTTATTGCTATTGCATGGTGAGTTTAAGGGCAGTGAATGTTTCTTCCTTCTCTCCTCGTGTGCATTTATAATTTTTTCTGTGAGTCCAAAAATGACATTTAAAATCGCAAAAATTGTTTGAATGAGAGATTTATGAGTTGAAATCCACTTGTAAGCATAAATATTCATAATTTCATGTGGTTTTATGAAGTAGGGTTAAGATGTGAGGTTAAAATTCTCTTTTTGAATCAATTAAATTTATTTTTTTGCAAGCCCTCATCATTCCAAAAATGTCATCCAAAATCCCCTTCAACTCTTTTCCATTAACTTTCCTACAAAAATAATAATCCATTAAACTCGGAGTAGAAAAAAATCAATTTCACTGCATTTTTGTTATTTTCCAATTTAGTCCGAAAGAATGAAGTGATTTTCTTTTCGAAGTGGACCGAATGGAGATTACAGTCTTTAATAATAATAAATCTGTGAAGCATAAATATGTTATTTTTTCATCCTCAAGACAACTCTTTCGAATATATATTTTATTAGTCTAATGATTGTTCAGCGCTAGACTTTTCGGCCTCATATTTTCAGCCTTTCCAGTTCTCTTTTGTTCGATCTTCCAGCTTAAGTGTGTGTGAGTATATGGACTTATAGTCGAACAGGTAGAACTCTTCAAAGTTAATCACCACAGATGAAAGAACAAATCTCAAATGAGATTTTTGAAGCCTCTAAAAAAATATTTTCAAAAAGAATTTTAAATAAGAAAAAAAATTTGCAATTTCACTAATGCATGGATAATTAAATTTCCTCACACACTAAAATGCCGACTGGAAAGAATTTTAATGTCACGTTTGGTACCTGGCGCGAGCTCATATAATCACCCGTAAAAAAACTGAAATTACTAATATCCGGAAAAATATATTGGACAGGAAATTAACAGCGCGAGTGAGGAGGTGAATTTGTCATCGACACGTTTTATGGGGGTGAAAATTTGTTGCGCATTTGACAAATATTTCTATGAAATTTAAAATGATCGAAATATCATAGAAAAAAATATTTTTGCTAAATAACCTCCAAAAAATTACTTTTTCTCTCATTTAATTAAATTCCAATTTATTCCGACTCGTCATCTCAAGAAAAATATTCAAAAAGAAAACTTTTGACACAAATTTTAAATTAATTTCTTTCTCTCGTACCGTCGTAATGGAAATTAATCATTCTCGTCAGTATCGAAGTAAATTCCACAGAGCTTCAATTTCAACACCCGATGAAATCATCCATAACGCGCGCAAACGTTAAAGGTGAAGTCATTAAATTTAAATCATTTATCGTTTTAACGAA
Source organism: Tanytarsus gracilentus (assembly GCA_038502055.1). NCBI lineage: Eukaryota > Metazoa > Arthropoda > Insecta > Diptera > Chironomidae > Tanytarsus > Tanytarsus gracilentus. The sequence continues at coordinate 1,248,654 of JAXRKN010000039.1, read as the reverse complement.
ATCATTAGAGAGATAGACACGCATCGTGTCTATTTAGCCCATCACAGAAATTCGAAATTCTCTCCACTAATTGACCGTCGATTCCCTATAATGCCTTAATTATGATGTTTTTTTGCGTGGAGAATTTTCAGAGTTAATAATTTATATTTTTTTATGTTATCCCTTTTAAAAAAAAGTTTACTGCGAGTGCGACGTAATACAGCCAAGCAAACACGTTCCTAATTTGTTGAGTCACCTTAAATAATCATTATTTAATCAATAAAACCTGATGATTTACAACGTGTTTGGTTCATGCACCTTTCTCGCCGCGGTGTGCGCTTAATTTATCGAAAAGTTATTATCAAAAATAAAAATCGTTAATTACGATTTCATGTCAAATGAAAGTTATTTTGAGTTTCAATATTTTTTGGGTGTTGATGGGATTTATGTGGGTGAATATAAAAGGAAAAGGAAATTAAATTAGTTTTTGAAAAAGTTGTAAAAATTTTCTATGTCAGTCACACATTCATTAACCTAACTCTAGCTTTACGGTTTATTACTTATGGATGTACATGCGTTTATCTCTCAATGAGGCAGCATAAAATTAGCATTTTGCATATTTGTTTCATTACGGAACTCTCTAACTGCTCATTCAATCACCGATCCCTGCCCCTCTCAAGCTCTCTTGCCTCCGGTACTTCTTCCGGTGTGCGGAAGTATTAAAATAGTTTATTCATTAAACTGGAGTGCCCATCCACATGCACGACGTAAGCGATATATATTGGAAATTATTCAGATTTTCTCTCAATTGTTTTTCACTTCGCGCTTCCATTAACAACATTCCGAGAGTAGTTAATGTGCGGATCTAGCGAGCTAATTAAAGCTGAAAAAGTTTTAGTGCAAATTAAAATAATTTCGTCATCAAAATTTTTATGTTGATAATTATCTGATGTGGTGAGGGCGATTAAATGACACAGTTTGATGCATCGAGGAATTAAAAAGGTTTTAATTAAAAAAACCATTTTTGGTAAATTTTGTATCAATTTTTAATTCACAAATAAACTTTAAATTTTGTTGAAAATAATTTTTTGCATCATCGATCACTCTTAAATCCGATATCAATGGCCCTAAAGCTGATCAACTTAAATCCACAAAAATTTCAATTTTAATTGCACGCACAGTCATTCGTTCGTGAAGTTCTGTCGTAAAATCTGTAAATGAATGAGAAGCGAAAAAATGCAAATTGAGTGCTTACGGAAATGTGGGAGTGGGCATTAAACTGTGACGTGCACTAGAGGAGAAAAAAAATCGCTAGAATTAAAATTTCAAATCCCGAGCACTTTTTTTTGTCATACATTCTGGGCAATGATTGTCTCGCATGAAATATACTCGACCCGATGATGACAGTTCAAGCACTCGGCTGATCTAAATTAGTGACAGCCAACATGAATTGCATTCTCGACAGCGCAGACATAAAGAAGCTCTTGTAATCGGATATTTTCATAAATTCAAAAGGTTTCCATATCGTGCTCGATGGATGTCCCGAAAGTACTTGCGGCAGAGTGAGATTATTACTCAAGTTTCGAGAGTGATCCAGGAAGAACCATTTTTGAGAGAGAGGAAATCTTTTGTTCTTGTGGGATTGTGGATGCACAACTTCAACCTCAATTTTTACCGATATTTTTGATGTGAGGGGAGATGAGAATAATTTTTACTATCCGATGAATTTACTCAAAGAATTAATTTAGTTTTTTAAACCATTTGTCAACATAATAGAAACTCCACGTGTGTCACACAGCTAAGACAATATTTAATCACCCACTTAACTATATAACAGATAATTAACATCAATATGATTATTACGATGTAACTCATGCCTAGGGTTAATGTATTGTGATCTCCTTTAACACCTCCATGAACACACACATGATTCGATTCTCGAGTTTATTTTTTCTTTCAATCAAGAGTAAATAAATAATTTGGTCAAATACCCGTGAAATCCCTTACAACACCCAGTGCTCGTACAAAGGCGCTGTAGGAAATAATTTGTTATGACATTCGAGGCTTGTCGCTGTTAACACACATGTTTCATTTTGATTCATGTGCTTCTGAAGATTTTTATTAATTAAACTTTTTAACAAATATCTTTAATTATTAGTCTGCTCCAAAAAGAATATAAATTTTATTGCTCCAAATCAATAAATATATTTTAATTTTAATCTAGCAAAAAACGATTTTAAAAAAGAATAACTTTTATGTCTTTATCACGATTTTTGCGCGAGACACTTTAAATAAATTAATCGATAAAATAAAAATATACCAAGTGCACTTACAATTTAATATTTAAGCGAGTTCAACGTTGAAAATTTTAACAGAATAAAATTTAAAGTTAAAGATACAAGACTTTCAATAAAATGTTGGTCGTTCAAGGGTTTTTGGTAGCTATTTGCTTTGTTGGAGGTAATTAAAAAATATTTTTTGTGGATTTCTAACTTTTAATTTTTTTATAGTTTCCTACGCTGGCAGTTCATCACTTTGTGAACCGTTTGAATCGAATATCATTTCATCGTTTAGAGACATATCGTTTATTCTTGAGTTGAGAGTTCAATTCGCGATTGGTAATTGCAAAACAATTTAATTTACTCAATCGCAATTTTATTTTAAAATTCTCCTAGATTGGAACAATTTTCTTGGTCCATACAGTGTCAATCCATTAGTGCAAGGCACAAACTTAAACTGCGCACTGTATCCGATTTTGATTGCAAACCTGACAGCTCGTATAAGCGAAACTTTGACTCCAGATCAAGTCCTTGGAGTTATTGAAGGAACTTTGACACCACCACCACAACCACTCGATTGTATTTATGAGGATCTGATGATTTTAATAGATTTAGTTCAAAAGACGTGCACGGAAATTATTGAGTCAATCAAACCACCGCCATCGAGAGGTTGAAAGTTGTAAAATTTCGAAAAATACAGAAATTTAAATTATTATTTTTTAGATCTTACGCTAACTAACTGTGAAGATATTTCCGCCTTCAAAACTGAACTAACGGCAAGTATAGAAACAATGTTAACAAGAAGAATTGAACACATCAGAGGTTAGTTTTATAATTTTGTGATTATTTGATTAAAATACTTTAACTTTTTAATTTCAGCCCAAATTGCCACGCTTTCCTGCCACAAAGATATTCTAGCAAATTACTTGATCGAGCAGAAAATAACTGAAAAATATTGGTTGGAAATTCTTATTTCGGAAGCACTTCAAGTTGACATTCAAGATGTTCGCAATTTCTTAAATGGAAACGTTGTCGGAATTCCCAAAATTCTCGAATGCATTGGTGACGTAGCAATACCTTTGATTAAAAAGTATGAGGATTTGGTTCTCGAATCAGTTGAAAGCATTATGAATCCATGTAACTAAAAGTTTTAAATAAAAACCTCAAAAAATGCATTGGACATTAATCTAAATAATTTTGTTAAATAAATTTAATTTTCACTTGTCTCTGCTTGATATCGTTAAAATCAGTGTACAATAAATTGACAAATTTCACGATTTTTGCAAGTTTTTTGTGCACGATTTGATAAAAATTAACGTGATTGAAGTCAATGCATGATTTAATATTTCAATGAACTTTTGATAATTTTTAAATATTAAAACTTTCAACTAAATTATTTTTGCAATTCTTTTGATAATTAATCTGCTACTGGAAGATTTCTTGAAGCTCAGCTGCCGGCAAAAAAATCTTTTCTCTCGCCTTAATTTCGGAGATTATTTTCAGCATCATCTAGCAAAGGGAGGAGATGTAAAGTGTAAAGAATGCGCTTGTGATCTTAATACCGCACAGCTCAAAACCTGGACCAGAAAATTCTCGGGATTTAATTATTTTCCTTCTTCTTCATGTTTCTCATCCTCCCATCATCTTCATCAAGCATCCAGAAAACGGATTATCTCGGAAAAAATTCTTTCGCAAACAATATTTTTGCATCTCGCCATAATCTTAAGTATATTCTTTGCAGCTTCATCCAGCATTATATGAGTAGGGTGGACAGAGATTTGTGTATTAAGTGAGAGTATAAAAAAACATACATACACCGCAGGATAATCATTCCATAATACTAATGATTTCTTCTTTCTCTCTCTCTCTACAGCTCAACTATTCAAAGCAGAGCGCATTAATAAATGAAATAATAATAAATATAATATGTGGAATATGAAAAAGGCACTGAGAGAAAAAAAGTTTAAAACTAACGTATTTTTAAAAATTGAAAAATGCACTCCCGTGTTATTAATTTTTTTTAAATTCTTAAAAACGTTAAATTAAAAAAATATCTTCAGTGTATCCGTGCACATTTAGGTGTGATGGACTTCAATGAAGCGCAAACGACGTGTATAAAATAAACTCTCCTGATGGAAGAGAGGGAGTAGAATGTAATAATCATTCTTAACGATAATTTAAACCTACAAGGAGAAGGAAAAGAAAAAAATTCATTGCCGGAATTCTTACCTGATGGCAAAACATTTTCCAAGTAGAGTATCGGGATGCTTAAAGGCGATGAAACGATAAAAAAATTGTTCTTCACTGGAAATGCATCTCGAACTTCTTTTCCAAGGAACAAATTTTTATTATTGTGGCTGTCGAGCATCACCAGGATGTGTGTTCTCAATATCAAGAAGTTCTAGTTGATTGCATCGGAGTTTTATGGTTTTATTGGACACTGAAATTTTAAAGAGAGAACTGCTGTTGATTGCAAGTTTTAATTGAAGATAATTAGAAATGAAAGTTGTCTTAAAAAAGTTTTTTATTTTCACCTTAAAATTTTTAAATTCATTTAAAATATTTCCATTAATAAAAATTTAAACACAATTTATAAAAGGTTTAAATTTTTTTCTATTAATTTTCAATTCCCTTCTTTAATTTTTTATAGCCATGAAGTCTAACGATGACGCTTCAAAATGACCTCACCATAAAATCTTTATTTTATTTTCAGGATGGCACCATCAATAACCAAAAATTCTTCCTAGAACCCGAAAAGTTAATGGATCTCTCATTTTTAACATGACTTTGTGGCATTTGCCTCTAAAAAGCTATAAAATACTTCAAGAAGAAGGAAAAAAATAGAGAAACCATTTTTATGACAGAAAGGTGTAAAATTTAGCACAGAAATGTAGCATAAAATATGTAGGATGGAGAAGTGACATAGGCAAAAGTTAGAGAATTGGAACGGAGGTGTGCAATGACAAAAAAAGCAGCACAATAAAAGTCAGTCAATCATTACACATGACATTTTTTTGTGAAATAAAAATCTCTCTTTTTATAGATTTCTACAAGATTTATGTTCTCTTCGCTCAAAAAAAAATGCAATACACACGAAAATATAAAAGCACACGAAGGAGATCGAAAGAGGACTGAAATCACCAGCTGAGAAGAATTTTTTGTGTGTAAATTAAAGCTGAAAAATGCATTCCGCATTCCTTTTCATTAGAGAGAGTCCTTCACGGGTGTAGGTAGATTTTTTAGCTGAGACCTCAGGACGCCTTGATGCTCTAAAGTGCATGTCACACTCGATCCTTTACCTTGAAATGAGAGGTTGGATACGGTCCATGGGTGATCTCAAGAATTCTGAAGAATTTTTTAGGAGAAAGTTATAAAAATAATTTTTTAAATGTTAGAAAGACGTTAAATTTTTAGTAAGATTTAAAAATTTCAATGGATCTGATTTAAACCAACACAGAGAGTTTTCAGTTATCTCACGAAGTTATTTTCCAACATCCCCATAAATTACCTTGAAATAGCTCAAATTTGATTGTCATGGTCAAAATTCCTAAAGTCATCCCTTGGAGGTTCTAAACTTCAAAACTGTTTTCAAGGCGAAAAATTTATTTTTTACAACTTTTTTTCCTCTCTTGATTTATTTTATTTTTAATGATTTTTTCTCTTCTTTCCCAAAAGTTCTTACTTTGGACACACAAAGGCAGCACACCAGAAATCATTAATCTTTTGCGAGAGACGAAAAAAATTAGATTTCACCTTCAAAATCGATTAGTTATTTCTCTATTTCTATTGACTCATCCTCGCTTCGGTTTCGGAATGTTTCGATGGGTTAAATTTGATAAAGTGCGATGCGATTTCTTCCACAGACATTCTGGCATCGGCAGCAGCACTTATTGTTTCTAGTGCCTGAGATTAAACCGATTGAGCACGCCACAGTTGCTTTTTCGGGGAAATCGTAAAACAGGTGTGGTCTGAAACGCTCAAATGACTCTTTCTCTCTTGCCTGCCTTTTGTCTCGGAAATGCGAACGCATAAAAATATATTAATCACAAGACTACATGCATGGACACATGTTTCGATGATCTTCGAATAAATCACGCATTTGTGCATAAAATGTGCAGACTCGAAAGCTCGTAAAATTCGACTTAATTTTTTATAGTCCTCGGAATTTCATCTTGACTGCGATGTGAGCGTAAAACTCATGTAAATATTAATGTTTTGACAACATTAAATCATCTGTTGAGATTTGCAAGGACTGATCACATCTGATAACATTTTTATACTTAAATCAAAGCGGAAAATAGAACGTGAATTTTAAAATCAAAGCAAAATTCTTCAACTTGTTGATTTGTTTAAATTATTAATGAATTTCCCCCAAAAACTATCGCTCGCATGTTGTGTTCATTATCTAGAACGCATCTCGTGATATTGCGCCGTAAATCTTGAATGACACAAACCACAAAATAAAAAAAATCATCATCAAATTCGCTTGGAAAAGGTTGACAAGTGAAACGACCAAAAAAGTTTGAAATTAATTTTTTTTCGACTGACTGCAATCGCAAGCAAACACACACCGGATGAAACGGTTAATGTTGAGTGATTTTCCTCTACTTACTTTTTTCCACGTTCAATTTGAATGCATATTGCTCTTATTTTTCTCTCTGTAATTGATACACAGAACCGTTTGAATTGAATATCGTTTTAATGCCTGTTTGAAATCAGATCAGATTAATTTACTTTAAAAAATTAAGTTAAGTGCAGCCGTACCAAGTACAACCAGTCAGTCTCTTCCTGCTTAGTCAATGGTCATCTTTTTACTGTACGTGAATTCTCTTTCGTGTGTGCCATAAAAACCGAGGTGTCAAAAGAAATAAAGCGATAAAAAAATTTGTCTCATTAAGTCGAAATTAATTTTCGTTAACATTAATTTTTTTCATCTTCTCATCATCCGCGTCAATAAAAAAATTGAGCCTGAGAAGGAAAAAACTTTTATTGTTGATTAAATATTTCCAATGATTTATTTTATACTTTTTCTTCTACTCTTCTCACCCGTCCGATTGCCCTCGCAGACTATTTCGAGTTAGGTTGCGAATTTGCGAAAAAAATAACACCTTAATGTTGCAAACGAGGGGTGGAAATAATTATTAAAAATTAAACTGATAAATTGTTATTTTGTAAAATCACAAAATTTTTATTTTTTTAAACAAATAATTTTTCAAAATTTGAAACTTCATCGCTGTATATAACTTAAAAGTCGTATAAATGATGTCGCAAAATATTTTATCAAACAAAACTAGTATAGCGCGTGAAAGAAAGAATTTATAATTTTTTACGAGCATCATCTTCATCATCTAAATGGATAGCACACAAAAAATATCCAAAATTATTTAAAACTTCGATGCGACAAAGTTTTTCTCAGCTCGCCAGAAGGAAGAGATGATAGAAGAGAAATTTATTAATTAAGCAAAGTTATAGAGAGCTTTAGATGAAAATTAAAAAGTGATAAAGTCATAAAAAAAACTTTAATAAATGACGTTATTACGTGGGAACTTACATAAAACAGTCTCGCAGAGTTTTTCTTCTTCTCTTCTTTGGCTGGACTTTATCTTTTTTTTTTGGTTTTTTAACTTCGTTCGAATTTTAAAGGCGAAAGGGTAAATTGAGATAGAGAATAATTAGACCAGGACTGGATGCTGATTTAACTAAAAAATATTAATTTTTTCTACAAATTTTTTTCCCCAAAAAAATTTTATATTTAATTTAATATTTTTAGTGTCCACTCCTTGCATAGCAAAAAAGAACTACTTGAAAAATCGAAATAAATTGTTTCATTAATTAACGTAAAAGATTCTCGCTTAATCCACGATAATTTTCAAGAACCAGAAGCAGCAAAAAGTCGAAAAAATTTAATATAATTTTTCATCTCATAGAATCCGGATTAATTGAGTGAGGAAAAAGAAAATTAATCGCATCAGATGAAATGAAAATTTAAGAATTTTTGCATTGTCTTAAAGCGACTAAAGATAAAGTGAAAAAAGTTTGTTGATTCACACGAAAAAAAAGTGAGAATTTCTTCGCGCAGCGACGATAAAAAAGTTTAACAAAAGAAATTTTTCAATTGATTATGATTCTATTTGATGTGCGTCTGAAGTCACTCTCGCTCTTTCTCTTTCAGCCTCACTCGACACTCTCGCATGGGCCAGAGTGAGAGGGAAAGAAATTAAGAATGAAGCTTTTTATTTCATTGAGGAATATCTCATAAAAATGAATGTTAATATGATATAGAAATTCGACAACAAAAGATTCATTCAATGGGAAATGAGAGAGATGACACAAAAGAGTCAGTTGAGGATTTTAAGCACTTTTTTGCTATTGACCTCGAGAGAATTTTTTTTATATTATGTGAGCATTGTCAAAAGACATGCAACAGCATAACATTGTGAAAAATGCACTATCAATTTTTATTATAACTTTTTTTCGGCGAAACGCGTGAATGAAATTAGAAGCTTCTGTTTGGCTCGCAGTTCATTCAAACTTCAAATGTTTTCGTGTAGGCTAATTTAAATGCTAATAAATTGCTCATTATGTTAAAGCTTAAAAGTAACATCTTATCGCTTAAGATGGAATCAAACTCAAACAATTGCAATTTTATTACGAAGTTCAAAATATCTCTAAAGCACCCACCCACATAAAAATATTTAAAATTCAATAAAAATACTAAAAATTAAAATTTTTTAACAAAATTTAAATTCCTTGTTAATTTTAAAAATTCCTCATTTTTTTGATTGTGAATTATATCCCAACTGGTGTTTTTAACCCATGGAATACACACAAACATCCACAAATAAGTAAATAAGCGACACGAAAGGCTTTAGCAAGAGAATGAAGCCTACGCACGAGATAATCATTTGGTAGCTGCGAAATGCCTTTTAATTCTTGATTAATCGCTCGATTTCGTGCCGTCGAGTATAAATACGCGACACACTCGGCATCGATTCAATGTTGCGCTCTCATAATTTTGTGCTATGCTTCTTATACATGTGTCTGTGTGTAAGGAACTGCTTTAAATTGCACATTCAACTTTATTCGTTTCTCACTTCGCTCTGCATTTAATAATATTTTTTGCATGCTTGCATTTAAATCTCTTCTTATATCTAGGGATGAACATTTTAAAAATAATTTACTAAAGTTTTTCATTAAAATTGAATGTTACAAAGACTTAGAAAAATAATTAAAATTTTTATCTCCACTCCTTGCACATCATAATCGCGCACTCCTAAGCAGCATTCACTAACTCATTCGCATATGCGTCGGTCCGTCTCACTCATGTTGTTCTTGGAAATATTTCTCAATATACTTCTTCAAAAGATAATCTCCTTCACAATCTGCCTGATGTTATTTTCGCCTTGCCATCATCATCCACCACACTCACCTCTCGCTCTACAGAAGTGTTTTTCTTTTTGCACTTTTTCCTCATTCACTCTTGAAAAATCAAAGAAGAAGTTGAAGAAAAAAAGTTTGTTATTATTATTTTTTAGTGTAACCCACGAAGTGGTGTAACACTTATATGCGCCTATTTCCGTCCGTCCGTCCGTCCGTCCGTCTGTCTGTTCCATCGAGATCTCGGCTCCTGAGATAGCTAGAGACTTCTAGTTTTCGCCAAATGGTAGGTCTATGAATTTAGATTCGGCCATTTTAGGAATTATGAGGGTCATGACCACAGGTCGTGCCATGGACAGCCCTAAATGTCATTTTTCATACAAATTTCCTGTTATATGGCTTCATGTATGTCGTTGAACTCGTATTTGCATCAGGAATCGAAAGGCATTGATGATATTTGAGGAATGTCTATCATTGCCATCCAAGAGTGCCACCAATGTCCATCACGGCCGTCCAAGGAATGCCACTAATGTCCATTTTTTAAAATAATGGCTTCATGTACCTCGTTGAACTCGTAATTGCATCAGGAATTGATTAGCATTGATGATTTTGAAGAATGACCGTCACGGCCGGCCAGGAGTGTCCAAGGAATGCCTCTAATGTCCATTTTTTAGAAGTATGGCTTCATGTACCTCATTGAACTCGTAATTGAAAATGGAACGCAATGGAAAATGGAACACAATGGAAAATGGAACACAATGGAAAATGGAACACAATGGAAAATGGAACACAATGGAAAATGAAACACAATGGAAAATGAAACACAATGGAAAATGGAACACAGTGGAAAATGAAACACAATGGAAAATGAAACACAATGGAAAATGGAACACAATGGAAAATGGAACACAGTAGAAAATGAAACACAATGGAAATTGAAACACAGTCGAAACACAGTGGGAAGCCATTTTGGGAAGCCATTTTGCGAAGCCATTTTTGAGAAGCCATTTTTGGGAAGCCATTTTGGGAAGCCATTTTAGGAAGCCAAAAGGGGAAGCCAATACTGATCTGTTACAAGTGGGTTACACGGCAACACCCACGTGTGGGTTTTGAAACATTTTTTATGTTATAACAACACAAAAGGAGGAGAAGATAGAGGCATTGATTGTGTTGGCTGTTAGCTACTTAAACAGTAGCATTTAAATAACATTTGGCTGAATCAATACATCGAGGTATGTGCAACGCCAAATGAAGCATGAAAGAAGAAACAATAATAATGAAAATGTGCCGTCAAAAAGCGTTTAAAGGATTTATGTTTGTGGCATATATTTTATACACGAAATTCTGCAACATGTTTGATGTCGTAATTGATTGAAGCCAAACAAATTTGTTTTTTCACTTTTTTTCGTATACACACGAATGCACATCATGGCATATGCACAACTTCGAGAGGATTTTTTTTTCGTGTGCATCACAAAAGGTGACGATGGCACATTTCGAGAGTTCACCACAGATGTGCATTTGAAGTGGACTTTTTACACCATTTCGAAGCGTCATAAAGATTTAAAAAATTGTCAAAAAGCACATGTTGTGACATGAAGAAGGAGGAAAAATATTTAAAGCTCGATTTCTAATATTTTTTCAGGTTTTTTTCACTCAAACTTTGTAAAACCATTAAAATTTCCACTTTAAATCTCAATCAAAAAATAAACTGAAATTTCCCTTTTAAAGTTCACAAAACAATGAAAAAGCGATGAAATTTCCTCTCTTTCTTCCTTACTTCAAGCTCAACTCTCTTCAGCACTCCACAAAGTCATCAACTCAATTATCACTGCTGTTGCTTATATTGCAGTGAGCACAATTACAACAATAGAACCATTCTGGCTGATAATCAAATACAGAGGGAGAGCGAAGAACGCAATTAACAGTATTAATTGCATAATTTTCCATCCTCGCTCACTTAGCGTTTGGGATGTGATGAGAAGAAGAAAAACAAATCCAATTAGTTGGAAAGCATGTTTGTGTTGTAATTTGTGGAAGCGTGTTCAAAGATTTTAAAGATTAATAAGCGAAAAGAAGAAGAAAATGATGCTTGGATGGCGTTGATTGGTGCTGAACGAGTGCCTACTTAAGCGACAAGTGGGGAGTTAGCTGAAAAACTATGATATGAAAAAAAACTGAAAATGTTAAATTAAACAAAAATTTAGATTTATTAATTTTTTGTCATTTTTTATTTGAATGTTTCTCATTTTTGTGTTTTTTTTGTGATACAGTTTCTAGCCCTTTCTTAAACTTTTGTTCATTATTCATTAATTAATCATTTAGTTATTCTCTATTATCATCTACAAATTTTTTTATCATTTTTCTTCTTTTCATCATTTTTAATGTATCTAAAAAGTTTTTTTCTTCATATTTATAACTTTTCGTTCGGGATGATTTTTGTGCGTGATGAGAGGAAAAAAGTTGAATATTGATAATTAATTGAAATTCTATCGATTTTTAATACATTCAATAGGCAGTTTTGATTTGATCGGCAAAAGTCAACTTTCTCCCTTTCGCCACAGTGGAAAAAATATCCAAAATGAAATTTTCTTGTTCAAGTAAATTAAAGTTTGCGATAATAATTATAGCTTTAATATGCTCGATAATAAAAATTAATACTTATTAGGTAAAGTCTTCGAATTGTGTTTTATTAATTACTTGTGAGATTCTTTAAAATTAATTAATGAGTTTTAGCTTTTAAAAGAACTAAATTTTTAATAGTTTTTTTTCTGTACACATTTTAAAAAAGAAGAATCTGCATATATTTGGTATAAAATCTTATTTTTTATTAATTAAATCATAAAAAATTAAATCTCTGGATTTACAGAAAAATAAAATTAATTGGAAGAGAGCCTTCATCAGCTCACCAGCTCCCAATCATATACTTGTGAGTTTGTATGTTACTCCTATGATTATTAATAATTCTTTCCAATGTACAAACTCCATACACAACTTTTTTTCGCGCGCAATAATGGAAGCTAATAAATTATAATTTAATTCGTGAGTGAGATGTCTTGAAATAATCATATGAAAACATACTAATTGCGATCTTTGTGTGATTTAAATTTTTCATAATCTTTTGCTTCTAAATTAAATTTTTGTAATTTTTCTTGCTGAAACTCTCAATGGATGAAAAATTGCTTGCATTTGCTACATGAGGAGAGAAAAGTTTTCAATTAGTTGGAAAACTTTTAAATATGAATTTTATTATTTTCACTTCTTAAAAGTTTTCCACTCCTTGAGTTTTATAATTTTTTTCTTATTCAACTTTTTCAAAAATATTTCTTCACTTTCAGGATTTTAAAAATATTTAAAAGTGATTCGAGGAAAATATAAATTGTTATGTACATTTTGACGCACTGGCTTGAATGTTTTTTTTCGCACTTTTATACAACTTAATAAAGAGAAGAAACGTCGAGAGAAAATCTAACCAATTTTTATGATTTATTTGCTCGCTTAATTTCCAAGTAATTTAATCTCATTGCTGTTGATGAAATTTTTTCATGTGAGTGATTCGCATTTAAGGAATTTCCGACGGCAATTTTTTTGCTGTTTGTTTTTACCACGTTGTAATAAATTATTAAATCTCTCTCGACGCAATCAACCACTTAAAATTATTTTCTAGATTCGAGGGTGATTTTTGGAGAATTTATTTTCTGATTGAATTTTGTGTGGTTGGAAAATAAATTAATTCTGATTTGTTTAAAGTTAATTAAAAGTTTTAGAAATTTATTTTCCGCCGCAAATATTCAACAAATTTTCTTCTCGAACTTTTCACAAAAATCCCTCAAAAAATTCTTTTACGTTCTCGATACGCAACTTAAACGAATTTTTAGTTAAACTTATGCTTCTCATTTTTTAATAACTTCTATTATTCGCATTCGATATTTACACATTCCTTAATTAATTAGGCGAAGCGATAAGTGGAGAAAATTGGAATAAATTTGAAAATGAAACTAAACCAAATTTATCTCGATTTTCTTATAAATTTAATTCACCGGGGCGACTCGTCGCATTTTATAACAAAAAAGCATTTTTGTCTTCTTTAAGTTTTTTTTGCATTAAATTATGTTTAAATATCACACAGTTTCTTTTCTCTCTCTCAAAATGTATTTCATTCGCATGTTAATGTGTAATTTCATATTTTTTTGATTTCACAATTTTCTACATTTCACGCGCGGCGTTGAATTCACATACACACACATCTTTCACTTTTTTTTGTGTGTCTCTCATAAATATAATTCACTTGGAGATGCTTTTTATGGAGATGCTAATTCATTAATTGAGTAGTTGAGTGTAAAAAGTTATAGAAGCGGTTGAACAATGGCGGTCGTGAGGATGTGAATAATTTTTCGGGGAGATTTTTAAAACTTCTTGTGAAGTATGAAAATTTCGCTGCTTCACAAAATAATTTAGAAGCTTTCTAGAATTTCTTGTGAAGCATAAATACTCGACAAGAAATTTCTTCGTGCTCTTGTGAAGTATAAACAACCTTAGAGCTCCCCCAACTCATCTTTTTCACCATAATAATTCACATCATCACCACATTCACCATCTTCACCACTTTTTTGTTTATTGGAACTCGATAAACGTTAAATCGCTGAAATGTCCATGCCACAACCATTTTCACGCATATGATGATAGTGATTAATGAGGAGAATATCATTTTCACTGTTCTCCTTCACCAAATGATGCCGATGGTGATATGGAAGGATTTCCAATTGATCTCACATGTGTGCAAGTGGTGCCATTCGAAGTTGCTGCTGCTGCGCTTGAAGTTCTGGCGACGAACTGTGTTGATAGTGAATTAATCGCTGATGTTCTGATGACGGAATTGATTCAGGAATTTGATACATGTTCATGAGATGACTGAGCTCATGATGCTGGACTGGCTGCTGAATGTACTCACGTTTCATGACGTGATTGTTATTATTTGTCGCGATACTGGTCGGCGATGGTGAAACGGGCTCGGATTTGATGCTCGACTCACTCGGACTGTGACTTTGGCATGACATCTGAGAACCGCCGCCACCTTGATTTAGCGATCCATAAGGCGAAGCGGGTTGCTGTTGAATGCCATTATAGGGTGAGCCCGGCTGCTGTAAGCTTCCGTAAGGTGAAGTCTGTCCACCCGAGACGGTGCTATACATGCCACCATAGCCCGACGAATTCATATACGAGCCCGTCGTTTGCATTTGATTCATGTCATAGTGTCGATAATTGCTCATGTAGGGATTGTGTTGTGCTGTCTGATAGGCGGCGGTCGAAGGGTCCATGTACATGCCATTTGGCATGTAGCCATTCGGCGCAATTTGATAGATATCACGATTTGATTGTTGAGCACTGGAATGTGATGATGAATTGCGACTGCTTGGCGTATTATTTGGATGTTCGCCCGGCTGCGATTGAATCAAATTGCCAACGCCTAGTGGATATTTTTCCTTGGTCTTTGTCAATGTCTTTGTCTTCCTTCGCGGACGATATTTGTAGTCGGGATGCTCCTTCATATGCACAGCACGAAGTCGCTTTGCCTCGTCGATAAATGGACGCTTTTCGGTCTCTGTCAAGTCCTTCCACTGGGCACCGAGACGCTTTGAGATTTCTGAGTTGTGCATCTTTGGATTGTCTGATGCCATTTTTCTACGTTGACCACGTGACCACACCATAAATGCATTCATTGGACGCTTTACCCGATCGGGATTTGCGGCGGCGGCCGCTTTGGAAATGCCATGACCACCGCCACCGTTTCCACCCGTGGACGTAATGTGATGATGATTGTTTAGCTGAGTTGTACCTGGCTGTGTCTGTTGTGGACTCATGCCCGCATTCTGCTGTTGATGTGCCGGCGAGATGTGAGTCTGCTGATTATAGCTCGACGAATTGTTTGTCATGTGCGACATGTTGTGAGTCTGATGAGAAAGTTGTGATTGAGCTAATTGTGATTGCTGTAAATTCATCATGCCGAGAGGTCCGAGCGATCCATAAGGCGATGAGTGCGAATGTATCGAAGACGGATGATGTGGGGGCATGGTCGCATGCAAAATTCCCCCTTTCATATCCGATTCCATTGTCAACATAATTTTTTATTATTTATATTTTTTTATAAGAAAGTTTTCTTTTATTAAACTTTTTAATTTAAATTGACAGAATTTATTTCCACATTAAAAAACTTTTTGTGCTAAATTATAAATCCACATAAAATTGACACGCTAAAAAGTTTCTCATATTTTTTTCTGGTTCGGTCTTTTAATATTTTTTTCCTTTGCTTTTTAATTGATCTGGACGATTATTTCTCACTCACTTGATAATATCCATTATAAACACTTTAAGATTCTTCTTTTTTCTGCAATTGTGCAATATTTTTTTTTACTATTATTCTTTTGTTATTTTCTTTTTTTGGGGTCTTTATTCACTTTTCATTGTTCCACCGGCCGAATAAAATTGTATTTTGCCCTTTTTTCATATCTCAATTGCGCTCGCTTTAAAAGATTTGTTTATTAGAAAAATATTTCCGAAGAAACGCAACAAACACCGGAGAGGTCAATAAAAATGCCTCCACTCGTAACGCAAGCACCTTTTCGTCTGCCTGTGACTGTTGTAAAAGTTTTTCGAAAAACCTGAAAAGAGGTGATTTTTTGCTTTTTCCATCTCTGATTCGCTCTGCACATCCCCACCACTCGGCTCGTACACACACAACTAGAGATTTCATCGTACGGCGCATGACGAAAATAGCACGAAGCAGTCGAGATAGAGTTCTGGGTGAGTGTAGTTGTGAATTTATGGGCGGAGTTTTGTGCTTTTCCTTCATCTCGTTTTTTGATCACAACACGCGACGTTGCCAATTTACATCGTGTACTTAATCATTACAAGGGTCAGAAGCATAAAAATCTCACAGCAGTTTTACGAGCGGTTTAGTAGCAATATGTGTGAGCTCACTTTTATTCTAGTAAATCACATCAAATTAAATCGCTATACATATGTGTATGGAGGATGTACATAAGAACTCGAATTCTTACGGCACCCCGAAATGAAATAAAGATTCTAGAGGGTTAATTCACCTCTCTTAAAAGTACCCGACTTTCAAGGGTTAAATTGGATTTGGAACGAGTTTCTAGCTTGAAAATATATAAAAATAGTTCAACATGTTCCAATTTTATGTCTCTCACTCGACAACGATGACAAAAAAATAATTTTTTATTATGCATTGAAATAGCAATACATGTTTTTACGTCGTTCATGAAAAATACTTGTGTATGCTTTATAGATACTCTGGATATATTTGAGCACTACTGTAAGAAAGCGAAGAATTATTAATTAAATATTTTTTAATATTTAAAAATATTTTTTAGATTTTTTTATAAGCTCTAAAAATTTAAAATATTTTTTTTAATCTCTTGTCTTACTTCAGTCGTGTTCGCTATAAATTTCTTATTTTTCTCTAATGTAATGAAAAACGCTCGTGAATTCAGAGCGCACAAATAATAAGAAGAACTACAGGTAACCCACAGAACATTTTCAGTGTCAATTTTATATCAATTTGATATCAATTTTTGATAGCAAATTTTTTGGGCAACTTCGTCGATATTTGTCAAATTTTCTATAAATTTAACCATGATTTGATAGCAAATTTTGACATTAAATTTATATCAATTTGATAGCAAATTTTACATGTTTTTTTCAAAATTTTTTTTAATTTTCACATTTAAAAATTTCATTTCATTCCCTTTTGGCCTAATTTATTTTTTTTGCTATTCTCAACCTTTTTTTTTCTCTTTAGGGTTTTTTTAGATCTTATTTTTCTTACCCCTTCAGATCGACCGCCTTCAGAAGAGAATTTTACCTCGCCGGTACATTCGCCACCTTATAATTATTACATGCTAAAACTTATATAAAAAAAAGTTTAAAATTTACAATACTTATTAATTTCTTAAAATATCTTTTACTTTCAAAAAAAATCCTATTCTTAATTTTAACACTATTTTTTTCTCTTTTAAGAATTTTACTAAATTATGAAAATTAAAGAAATTTATTCTACTTTATTATTTTCGATCTTATTTTAGGCTTTGAAAATTATCAAAAATAAGGAAAGGACTAAAAAAAGGAAACGTCAAAAAACTCAATAAAGGTTATATTAATAAAAATATCAATTAAAAATTTTATTAATAAAATCTTCATCTTTTTGTTTAAAATTAATATATTTTTTCTAAAATTAATTAATACATTTAAAGAATTTGTAACTTTTTTCCCAAATCTTATAATAAACTTGAAACTTATAATATTTTTTTAAATTTTACAAAAACTTTCATTAATTAAAAATATTTACATAATTGATGTAAAAAGTTATATTAAACTCTTTCAAAATATTTAATATAAAATTACATCAATTTAATATAAAATTTCTATTTAATTTTTTCAAAAATTAATATTAAATTATATCAATTTTATTAAAAATTTAAAACAAATTTTTTATCAAAAATTTAATATTAAATTGACATCAATTTTATTAAAATTTAATAAAAATTTTTATCAAAAATTAATATTAAATTCATAATTTTATAAAAATTAATATCAAATTTTTTCAAAAATTTAATATAAAATTATATCAAATTAATTAAAAATTTAATAAAAATTTTTGTCAAAACTTTAATATAAAATTATATCAAATTAATGAAAAATTTAATAAAAAATTTTTGTCAAAAACTTTAATATAAAATTGATATCAAATTAATGTAAAAATTTAATAAAAATTTTTTCAAAAAATTTTATATAAAATTAATCAAATTAATAAAAATTTAATAACAAATTTTTTGAAAAATTTTTATATTAAATTGACATCAATTAATTAAAAATTTGATATTGAAATTTTATCAAAAAATTTAATATCAAATTTATGCAAATTTATATTCATAAAAATTAATTTAAATCAAAAAATATTTTTTTACTTCTATTAAATTGACATTAAATTTGACGTTAAATTTGACATTAAATTTTTTTTTTGATATCAAATTCTGTAAATTTAATATCAATTTGATGCAAATTTTTTTTACAAGGATTTAACTCAAATTATATCAATTCACCAAAAATTTTCTATGGGAAGTTTACAAAAGAAGAAGGGTTGAGGAATATTTCACTAAGTATTTTTTGCAATTTCAATTTTTTAAAGAAGCTGAAAAACCTGAAAAATAAAAATGAAGATTTGCAAGGATCTGTTATTGTTGTGTGTCAGGATGAAAAAAAAGTATGTGTATGAAAGCACAATGAAGAGCAACCAAAGTTATGCTAGTGCTGCCTGAATTGATATCTATGTGTCTCTCGGTGGAAAAAAATGGGAATCAACTGTTGTTGCTATTGTGCTGCTTGCAATGTTCCCTCATGCTTGCAGGTTTCCATTTCATTCACAAGAGCACTGCTAAGATTATCTCTCTGCGAAGTGAGTGCATGCAACTGGCAATGAATAGTTGAGCACACACACATCACATCTCGAATGTTGCTATTTACATCTCCATGAATAAAGTGAAGCTAATTATGTCTCGAAGGCATCCATCTCGACTCTAATTCTGCTAATATTGCAAAAATTTCAATTACACGTGAGTGACTTTTGTCTGAAGCACTCCTGACGAACTGATGATTTGAATATGTGTTTAAAAATAGCTTTTTGTATTATTTTTGTGCATATGTGAAAAAATTGCTCATGTCCAAGGAATGAAAATAATTTTCACAATTTATTTTTTAAAATTTCAGTACAACCCTTGACTTTTTAGAAAATTCTCTGTTTAGTATTCATAAAAGGATGAGTTACACACCGAAAGGCTCATGAACTTGTGTCATGAACTATATTTTTGTATTGCTATTATTATGCTACCCATCGTCATCATTATCATTTCTCTTTCATTCAACACAGCATTTTATTATTATATCGAGACCGTGAAATTTTTTTCTCTCTTACTTCAATGTAGTTTTTTCGGTTTAATGCATTGTTTAGTGTCAATTGAAAAATTTGTATTGTACAATTGCACGAGAGGTGTTTATGGAGTGTGTTTATTATTAAATGGACCTGTCGATGACTTTTTTATATTAACCTTTCGGTGGTTTACAAAAAAATTAATTCATTTGATACTTTTTAAAAGTTTTCAAAATTTTATTCACAACTTGAATTTAAATCCCAAATTCTCGTTAAATTCTTTTCCAACTCTGTTATTTTTTTTTCATTTCCTCCATCAAACCGAATAACATTTTCTTCCTTCGATTTCCTTCCCAAAACTTCTTCGATAATTCATAAAAATTGATATCCAACAATGAACATTTTAAATATGAATAAGGAACGAGAGAATGTGATATCAATCAAAACCACACAATCGCAATCGCAAAAATTGTCTTTCCTCTTCGTAATTTGAGAATGATTTTCCGTTCATTTCTCATATACATAAGGAGAAAAAAATATCAAATGTAAATGGCACAAATTTCATCTCGAAATCCTTTTCAACAGAAATTATATCGTTCGTCGAATCGTGTTCTAGATTTTAAAGAAATGATACTGGAATTTTTCTTAGAGGTAAGCAGTTGAGTGAATGGGAAGTAGTAATCAAGAAAAGAAGAGAAACACAAGACGATGATGAGGAAGAAGGAGCGAGATTGACAATGTCTTAATTTATAAATGGAACAAAAAAAATTGAATTCCAGATGAATGTCAAGGGATGGAAAGTTGAAAGATGTTAAGTTAATTTTAACCAAAAACATTTTCAAATACGTCGATTATGCAAAAAATCACTTCCCTTGTAAATTTCAAAAAAAAAATCTCATCTCTCTTAATTTTTTAAGATCGTCATCGAGTTGATGAAGACGACGACAATGTGATGGGAACGAGAGCAATCGAGAGAGGAAAACATTAATTAATTAAACTTCAAGATGAAGTATCTGAACAAAAAGTTCCAATTACACGCAGACGTATTCATGACCTCTCTTGATGGCCTTTCTCATCTTCTTGCAATTATTTTCGATGTACGAAGGGAAAGGTTTTATTTTACCATCTTGCACATCTCACAAATGTTATCGAATTACGGCAAATTTTTTATAAAAATTACAGGAGTGAAGGCAACTTGTGAGAGCATCTTCGAAATGAAAAATCCATTAAGTACACTTTGAAGCATCCTTCGGCGAAGAGCAGCAGCAAAAAAATCATTGAACCAGAATGATGTTCGCCTATCGCCTTCAATCTTCTCTTCTTCTTCCATCTTTTTCATCCCTCATCGTGTCTTTAGTTTTAAGCACTCATGTTTGTGTGTGTGTGATACATAAGACGTAAAAATCCCTTCTCGCCATGCACGTACATTAATCGTAAATCCCAAGGTGTAGTTTTATATTTTTTTTTGTGTGCCTTTGTGTGAGTATGTTGAACAATTTATTTCCCAGGTGTTCATCTTTCGGTGTACATGAAAAAAATTATCCTTGTTCAAGAGCAGTAGCGCAATCAGTTGGATAACAACGAAATATTATGCAGACTGTGATGAAAAATATTTACGGGTCGGACTGTTTGTTGACTGAGAATTATTGAAAAAAATTTGGTAAATGTTTGAAATTTTAGGAGTTATTTAACTGCTTGAATTTCAATTTTATAAAGATATCAATCATAATTACTCGATCCGCAACAGTATAAATTCGAGGGTTTTTAATTCCTCTTTCTCCGCTCACGATTGAACGAGTCCTAATGAACGGATCTCATGTCGGATCATGTAGATTCATTTAAATTTTCTTATAATCATTTTTTGATCTACAATATTTAAAGAGACCGTAAGCAGAGAAGATCATAAAAAATATTTTATTAAATAATTCTTCAATGCAAGATAAAAATCTATTTTTTTCTCTCTCTCTTTCCAAGAGGTTCCAATTCCATGTGAAGCGTAAAGAAACAGCAGGATAACATCATAGAAGAAATTGATTGACAACTTGTGACGTGCACTATGAAGAATGAAATTGATTTCACCTTTTTTTCTGCACGCTATGCTTTGATCGTCGGCCTGATGTTCAATGATTTTGACCGTTAATCTCTTCTTTGAAAACTTTAAATTGTAGTTTTTGGAAGTTTGCCCACCCAAAAAAGAGATTTCGGTGCTACTGTGCAGAGTTTTCTTAAGGGATTAATAAAGGAATAAAAGAGATTTTTTGAAGATAATTTTAGAAATTTATTTTAAAAAAATTTCAAGATTTAAAACGTTATTTTCAATTTTTTGAAAAAATCTCATGCTCGAAATTTCGCAATGTAATAAAAGCATAAACAAATTTGACCTAGAGACAGTCGCTCGGAGAGACTTTTATGATAATCTCTAATTACATAATTGCATATTCGAATAAAAGAAAATTCTCTTTTTAAAAATGTGTCAACATCGTCTTCATTGTTATAATTATTGCGAGCAAGAGTCCAAAAAGCCATTGCACTCTGATGAATGAAAGATCCCCACGAGATGGTAAAATACAAAAGGATAAATTCCACAATAGAGGAAGAAATCCAATGTATATAAACATAATTCTAATATAAAAGAGATTTTTATAAAGATTTTTTTCATACCTCACACTCCGTTGCAATTATGCCAAAACTGCCTTTTGTTCGGGACAAAATTCAATGAAAGTCATTGAACATTATGAGAGTGCTGAGCCTTGGAAAAAAAGCTACAACCTGTAGATCTTCTTCACTCTCTTTTCAATTCAACACAAATTTTTTTATTATATTTCCATTATTGCGCTAATAAAAAGCATGAATTGCTCCTCAATCTAATGTGTTCTGTAAATGTAACACAATTTTTTATATTTTATTAGTTCCACATACCTGTGTAAGGATAAAAAGTGTTTTTCATTCTCGAATTATGTTTAGAGATGAATACATGCAGAATTGCTCTTTTATAATCTTAACCCTTGTGGTTATTTTTCAATTTTTTATGTATACATATGTACAAAAATTTATTAAAACTTTCATGCTAATTTTAAAATTAAAAATTATTTTCACCCAAAATTACCACAAAAAGTTTTTGTCGAAAACCATAAAAATTCGCCATCTAAGTCTGGAGAGCTAAATTGATATCCATTTATATAATTTTTTTCACGTCATTCAAGAAAAAAAGTCACATGCATTTCACCTGTACCACTCCTCAATTGAATGCTGAATAACTTAATGACGAATGTGAATTTATTCATAAATTTTCTTACAAGTATAAAAGGATGTCATTTAGAAATGTTTTTAAGGAAGTGACTTTCGGAATTATTTTAAACGATAATGCACTCTTTTCAGGATGTAACTCCATTAAGTTAGGTGTTATGAATGTGTTTTATCGATACATGCCATTAAGGCTTTCAATCATTCAGTTTTCAATTTTATTTGAGAGAAAAACTTTTGTGGAAAATTAAAAATATTCTGCTATAATTTTTTTTTCGATTTTTAAAACTTAAAACAATTATAGTAAAGCCACTCCATAAATTATAAAAACTCCGAGAATTTTCGACCCTCATATCAGGTGCTCTACCAAACCATGACGATGATTATTCAATTTTTTTATATCCATCGTCTTGTGATAATGATTTTGCTCTTTTTTAATTCATCATTTTATGCACATTTTTCACAGTCTTCACTAAAAATGACTTGCAGAACTTTTCCTTTCATCATTTTTTATATATATATAAAATAAAAATATTTTAAAAAGCGATAAAAATATTTCGGCATTCCAATCGCATAGCTCAGTGTGTGATGACTAATTGCTCACACATTTACAACTTTTAGCAGATAGACATAGACGATATGATTAATTTGTATTTATAGCATTCCACAGAGCCCAAGAAAATGATTAGTTCGCGAGCGCACTTTGGTACCGAGAAGTCTCTCAGCGAGATAATTTCGTTTCAACCATCATTAGTTTGATGAGAGGAATGATTTATTATTGTAGCACTTTTTTTTCGGCATTCGAAAAGATTTTAAGAGAGAAATATATAAAAAATACGACAAGCATAAGACCTCGGGATGCGATGGAGGAGAGAGAGAAGAAATTAATTTTTTAAATCATTAATATCACGAGGCTATAGCCATGCTGTCTAGGCTAGGGATTTTTGTCTTTTTTCTTCTTCTTCTCGGTTCATTTCAGTTGATTCTGAAACAATTTTCTGGTTATGAAATGTGAATGAAAAAAGTTTAAAAAGAAATAATTTTGAATTGCTAAAAAATCGCTTAATTTTGACCTTCATAAATTTTATTTGAAATCCTTTTGTACCCCGAGCAGCCACATCGAATTAAATAAAAAATCATCATAAATTGAGTTATATCGCAATTTTGCACAATTGCTCCTCAAACAGATTGAGAGCAAATAATAAAGAAAATAAAAAAATTTAAAATCGCCTCGAGTGATGCTGCTTTCTATCTCCATGCTGACTTCGCCAACTGTGTGTAAAAATGTTGAAGAAAACCTGCAAATAATTTATGTTTTGCAAGTGCTCGCCATGCAGCATAAATCTCTCATTCGAAACGTACCTAACCAGATTAAAATCCATGAAAATGCATGCATAAAGAAAAATACCTGGAAAATGTGCGCTCTTCAAGAGAGAGAGAAATCCTTAAAATATACAAACCAACACTCACTGCAGTGCTCACCTACAACGCTTCTCATCCCTTTTGCTTTTCTACCTGCATTGCAGCAAAAATTGTTCCATTTCTATTATTCCTTCCAACAACTAAGTCATCTGAAAGAATTCTTTCTCGGAATTAAAGTTGATTTACGATTTTTTCTCTTCTTTTTTTAAGAAAATATAAAAAAGTTCAAAAATAGAGAAATATTGCGCGCACTGAAAACACTGAGAAAAAAATTTATTCTTTTGTAAACTTTTATCTTGGATTTTTTTAAATAAAATTCAAACCGTAAAATTTTAAAATAATTTTTTACTCTCAATATTTTTCTTTCGGTGTATTCTTGTGATTTTTTAAAGAAAGAAACTGAAAAGGAGAGAAACAAATTAATTTTAAGGAATTAAACTTTTTGTCACTTCAAAAGAGTTCAGAAAAAAGGCGAGAAAAATAATTTAAAATTTTATTTTTGATTAATGATCGATCATGCTAATGAAAAAATTTCATATCGACGGTTGCGTAACTTTAATAATTATAAAATCGAAATTTAAATTCATCAAGGAGAGAGGGCGAAATATCATAAATTGCCTCATGCAATAAATCAACGACGAGCGCATTCATGCGAATGGGAAATTATAGCACAGTAATTATTATTGAGATCGACGGAGGAATGTAATCACGGTTGCAAGTTTTTTTAATGAGCTTTTCCATATCATTTGAATTGATGTTAATGTTGATGCGCTGTTCGCAGGATTCAGATGAGAGTTTTTTATGGGGTCAAAATTTTAATGATGATGGTGGTTAGTAATTATAGTGAAGAGGGTGGAATTTTTTTCCGTTATATTTAGATCAAAATCTTGTTTTAAAAAAGTTATGCAATACTTTTAACTTTTCTCCCTTTAAGTCCATCTCATAAATCTTTGAACCTCCAGTAAGTCAACTCACATCAAAATTCATTCATCATCACCGCCACCGCTGTCACCATTTTGACGTAATTCCTAATGAATGATGTAAAAATGCAAAAATTATTCATTCATTCAGTGATTGACGTGCAACGCCCTACCAACTTCCTCCTTGGAGTGCTCAGTACATAAAATAATGGTCTCGATACATGCACACACACACACATTCATCAGCAATAATCGGTTGTGTTTTCAATATCATCCAACCATCATTTAATTCAAGCAATTTTCTTATGTGAAATTTTTAGGGAAATGAACTTCCCTCTCGACCCTTCTCTCCGCTTCCATTTGCCCTAAATCAATGCTTCTAATGCGAATCTAATCGGAATCGAGCGTAAACAGTGAGGAACGGACGGAAGCCACTTGAAAATTTTATCTAGACATCTCGATGTGTGTGCAATGTATGCTTACGTGATTGTGGGGTAGCAACAAGGAGTGGAAACTACATTTTCATAGTTTTATTTATTGAATTTAATTGAGTGACCATGCTTTAAGTCTTAATTTCTACATATGAGTCTGCATTACATCAACAAGGAAGAAGGAGTCGACGCACCGTATGAGTTCTCGATAATTAAATGAAGATAATTAAAGTTGTACCAGCAAATGCACTGATTGATGCCGGAAACATCATTGGATTCGATTTTCTCTCCCTCAATCTTCTTATTTTACCATATTCTATTGAATGTGCAATGTGTAATCAGTGAAAATTAAATTCATCATTTGAATCAACTTCTGATGTGTGTATTTGATTAATTTTTGCTCTGCTTTTTCATCGTGCCTTTCGCTTCAATTTTTTCATCAATCAAATGGATTCAATCAGATTTTTTATTCCAACTGCTTACAAAGTGAATTGCTGCTGTAAATGAAATTTGTGCAGGGAAAAAAGAGAGGCGATTTTTGTAAAAAATTAAAAATACTGAAAGTGTACAAGGTTTTATAATAATTTTTAACCTAACTTTAAAAAACTATTTTTTAATTTTAAATTTAAAATTTTATTTTTGTATTTTCTTGACCTCGTTCTGTATTGGAAGCTGATTGCATGAACCATTTACTCTTTATTTCTTTTCCCTTTTATTATTCATTCCTTTATATTGTGATGATCGAAAAACAAAGTAAAATTCAAAATATTTTTTTAATCGCTCAACAGCCATATGCGATGATTTTAGAGGTTTTCATTTCAAAATTAAAATTTATTGTTTTAAAAAATTGCCATGTTTTTATACATATCCACTTTCTTCAACATTAGTTGAATTTTGAACACTTGTCTAGCTTTTAGAGATTTGAGAAATCGAAATTGTTTAGGTTATTTAATGAATTTGTTTATTAAACCTAGTGATTGCGATTTTTGTCACAGAAAT
This sequence comes from Tanytarsus gracilentus, assembly GCA_038502055.1. Classification (NCBI taxonomy): domain Eukaryota; kingdom Metazoa; phylum Arthropoda; class Insecta; order Diptera; family Chironomidae; genus Tanytarsus; species Tanytarsus gracilentus. Next base: position 1,222,061 of record JAXRKN010000039.1, on the reverse strand, counting down.
ATTAGGAAAATTTAAACGAGTGACTCCGATCGGTCCTTTTTGATATTTTTTCTCATTTAAAAAGCATTAACCCTCTGACTCAACTTTTCCACCAGTAAATCAGTAAATCCGTGAATATTCCAATAAGTACGATCAGAAGTGACTGCTTAGCTCACTCCAGTCGAGTGGAATTCTGTGGTGTTTCAACAGTCTCTTGTTCGTTTTGATTAAATTCCTCGTTTCTATGTGTGCTTGTAGTTTAGCATTAAGAATGAGATTTCATTTTATTAATTTTCTCCTCAGTTCAAATTTTATTTTTATATGGGTGCACTATTGACGAGAGAGAAAAAAAGAGGCAGATTAGAGCTCTCCTGTGGTGAAGTTTAATAGTAGATTAATTTTCAAACTATTACACGACAAAACTCCCTCTCGAATTGAGTGAATTGAGGAGGTATTGCGATGTCATATGAGTCAAGGGATGGTAACTAAAATTTTGACTTAGTTTTAAAAATTTATTTTTAAAGATTTTTTAAAAATATTTTTATTTTTTTTATAAAATAATTAATAGTTTTCACCCCTTGCTTAATTCCCAACGGACAAGCTCAACATCTCGTTTGATGACACTCATAAAGTAGACGCATCATAGCTGGAAAATATGTCGTCATAATTCTCGATATTTTTTAACGCTTCTGCTTTTCTAATATCATCACACCATTCGATGTCAGCGTTAATAACATGCGGAGAAGAGTTGTTGTGTGAAAAGGAGGCTTTGTGCCGATAATTCCCATTTTAATCTGTCTTATCTTCCTCCTTTGAACGCAGCCCTTATACGATGAGTGTGTATGCATGTCCTCTTGCATGTACTCATGACACTAAGCTTCATGATTCAATTAAATTCACTTCTTTATCATATCGACGTATTAAGGCATCGCACCAACGCCATTTCAAGGAAAAATAATCTCCCACTCTGGCAGTTGGCGATGGCAAATGAGGAAGTGAATGAAATTGTTCATCTATTTTCATTGCAATTAGCTACAGTCTCTCTACTGCTCATCCGTGTTTGAATTCCGATAAAAAGATTATAAAATGGATGCGAACGAGGAGAGAAGAGTGAAAATTTCATTCATATTTTAAATGATTTTTTTTGAATTTTCCAACTTTAAATCTCTCGTGTCGACAAAATTTTCATTTAATAATTTTCAGGTATAAAATCCGCTTTGCGCTCGGCAGTCAATCATAAATAATGTCGAGGACATTATCCTGAATATCCATTGAATTCCGATAGTTCAGAGTGCCATGGCAAATTGCGTTTTTTTTGGCAATCCAATTTGCGAGATAAGAAACATCGTGAGCATCGCATACGCACATTTATTTATGGCTCCATGAACGCATATTTACATTAAAATATTTTTATGATGAACATTCATGCATGCGAGAGAGTTAAACCTTCATGTTGCAATGGATGGAGGAAAATTTACGATACCCTCGTCGCTTCTGCTATGGATGTTCGAATGGAGTTTTATGGCTGAAATGTAATTATCCCACAGGATCCATATAGTGTGTGCTTATCATCCAGTCCATGCATTTAGTCATGCGCAACGTCATGTTCACTTCCTCTCTCTCACTCCTCACGTACATTTGTCTCAGACAGCGTACCAAAAATTCACTTTAAAAGCACATCTCACACTTGAAAATTCAATTTTTTTAAAACGAATAATTTAATAAAAGTCAATTGAGGAGAGTAAATAAAATTTGTGCAGAGTGGCAATTTGAAATTTTTTTATTAAGTGGCAAATTTAAGCGTGTAAGATGGAAGTGAAACTGGAGAGACTTGATGTTTTATTAAAATTAGTTCACTTTTTTACGTTATAAAAAAATCAATCACGTTTTAATTCCTTCCCTTTCGCAGCTTCCAATCCATTGCCGCTCTAATTGAATTTTTCCTCCCATTCGCTCACTTTTACTCAGCGCCGCTCAATCGAAGTGAAAATTTTTATTATAATTTGATTTCTCTATTAGAACTGAAAAGCATATTGATGCAATCAAGCAATAATCTTATTTAAAATGCACACCACCACTCGCACATTCGCTTTCCCTCTCATTTTCACCCTCTCGAGACTCGAAATCTAAACATAATTATAGATAAATAAAATATTGTTTTTTGCGCTGCATACAAATCCGATTTTCAGAGTGTGTGTAAGAACTTCATGACGCATTTTAAAATCGGATTTTGAATAAATTATCATAAATTTAATTTGGTACGATGTGAGGAGAGAGATTAAGTCGAGTTTGGAGGAACGTGATTTAAAAATATCCATTTTTTAGTTGCTTGGATGCGATAGAGTGTTTTTGGGGTATGAAGGTATTTTTGATATGAGGCTGTAAATTTTTGTCGTTTCATTTTCTTAAGACTCTTGACAGGGGACAGGAGTTGATGAATTAAAATGGTATGGTAGGAGAAAATTTGTAGAAACGGATTATTTGGATTTGAACCTCAAAACTTTTAAGTTTCGCATTTTATAATTTTTTAAACACAAAAAATTATTCCACAAATACCCAAACTTGGTAAAGCCCATTAATATAATGACCGTAAGGAAAGGGTGAAAGCTCCTGATGGCCGCCCACACCAGCTATCCAAAGAAAATTAATGACTAAAGATTATTCAATCCCCATTCATCCACATGATTCAGTTTATTTCCATCCTTTCTCGACCGCAAGTGTTTTATGTGCATGCTAATGATGATCTTAGTTTGGCACATGGAGTAAAATAATTTATCTGAGGAATTAATAAATAATCCTTTTCCTACGTCTTTTATTCTTTTTGTTTGTATGTGGGAGAGAATAAGAAAACCATTCATCATTGCCAAGGCATAGGAGAAGTTTTAAGGTAGAAAGTACAAATAGTCTCATAAGAACATACAAATTCGCTCCATCCCTCATCTAAGGTAAAGAAAATCTTCTCCCTTGGATACCAACTTGCTGTGTGCTTCTTCCACCATTTTCTTCTCACTTTACCCTCCCAAAAATAAAAAGTTTTCTCGTAAGTCGTAAACCCTTAAAATTATTTATTGCAATTCTTAAGTTTTTGACGTCGTTGTTGGTGAGGATGAAAAGTTCAAGAGATGGTAAACTAAATTTTAAATTTACATTCAATTTAAATTAAAAAAGTTTTAAATTTTAAAATTTTATCTTTTTAGCTTTAAATTTAATTTAAATAACAGAAAATTATTTCAAAAAGTCTTAAAGTCTTCGAGACAAAAATCCTTTAAAGCTCAAAAGAAAAACTTTTTCTTATTTTCTTCTTCGTTCTTTCTTTCAGATCCATTCACTCTCTTTCGTAATTACTGTCGTCATTTTTTTACGTCTTTAATGACATTTTCAGCCCTTTTCCTGTTTCATAACGAAAAATGTAATTTAGCGTCGTAATAATTCATCGCTTTTTAAGCTCTTATGACGAACTGCCGTCAATCTCTTCCGATGATAATGCAACGTTATAATATGCATCGCATGATTGATAGTTATTTTGGGTCAAAATGTAATAAAATAAAAATCATCCCTCAGAATATTTTTTTTCGGAAAAAATTTTTCACGTTGCTGACGAAAAAATTCATTTTATTAAAATTCATACTGCTGGTGATGATGATGAGCATGGTGAGGAGGCATATTTTTGACATTCTTGCGGGCGAAGGAGAGTGTATTGAATTTGTTGAAAACTGCGCAAGTGCGAACATATTTTAGCAAAAAGTGTTTCGGGTGATTGAATCAAGAAAGCCAAGGAGATTTTTTAAAAAAAATAAAGCAAAAGTTTTATTCATTCAAGTTAGTTAAAAATTTACAACTTTATTAAAAATTTGAAAATTATGTAAAATAGTTTTCATCCCTTGCCTCCGCAAAAATCAGTGTCAGTCATTCAATTTCACTCTCTCCCCACGCTGCCTGTTTGTGCTGTTCGAAAAATGAAAATGAAAATTGAAAGCTGGATATTAAACTGGAAAATAATAAAATGAAGGACAGTTGAGAGGAAATTTTTTTCTCTTTTCATGAAAACGTTGCGATTGCGATGGTGTTGATGACTGTAAAAAAAATTTATAATTTAAAGTCGTCTGTTTTTTATGACAAACAATAATTTCTAGGGAAGACATAAAAGTAGGAGAGGGACATTTAATAGAGCTATCATCGCAACGACAGATGCTCGATGACTTTCCAAAAAATACAATCGAGATATGCAAATGATATTTATAGTGATTAAAACATTTAATCTCAGTGAAATTTTATCGAGATTTTGCGTAACATAATTTTCCATAAGGGTGGACTCTCTCTCCTATGGTGAGTGCATGTCGCCGCACGTGACATTAAATTGCGAGCACACACTCACACAGAAATCGTCCCATGTAATTATTTGAAGCAATTTTCACATTTTTTTATCGCTTTAAGTTGCAGCGCATGTTGTAAAAAATGTTGTCGAGAGTTTAAAGATTTTGTGTCAACATCACTTTAAATTTTTATTACGATTGAAAAAAGATTTTAAAGCAGAGATTTAAAGAGTTTGAGAGGGGTTTAAAAAATAATTTAGAAATTTCTTGTGAATTTTAGTCTAATTTATTTTTAGAAAATTAAAATAATATTTTTACTCAAAAATTCACAAATGACATAATTTTCATGCGAAACCTTTCAAGATTTAATTTAAAAAATTTCCTGAAGCGACCAAAAAGTTTTTCATTCTTCTTCTGAATCTTGAAAGAAGGAAAATCTGAGGATGAAGAATGGGAGAGAAAACTCATAAGTTATAACGAGAAAAGTAGGTGTAATTTGTCATGTTCATAAGTATAATACGATAGAGTTGTGGAAGCCCCGTAAAAGTTTTCATCGCCTTGCTCTGAAAACCGGAGTTCAAAAGTCTTTCATACTCACTCACGCATTGCATTGTTATGGAGATTCTTTAAAGTTCTTCTCACTTGAATTTTAGATTTTCTCTACACCCCAGAAAATAACGGTAAAGTTCGGAGCGAATATTTTACGTTAGTTTCTGGTTGAGCAATTCTTAGTTTCGTGAGCAAAGAGAAAAAGGAAACTTTATTTTCTGCACAGAAAACTTTTTCGACATGGCAAAAGAAAAATAAGAAGCAAAATTTTATTAATTTATTCAATCTCAGTGCCGGAGCATGCAAATTAGCTTCAAGTCATTTCCACGTAAGCAAGTACGAATGAATAAATTGGATGTCTAAATTTAATTTTAAACTGTCTGAAATTGAGCAATTTAAGTTTTTTAAAAATATTAAAAATTGAAAAATTTCAAAAGTTTAAATTCTTTTCACATTTTTTCTGGTCAACCAGCAACAAAAACGGAATAGAAAATTTCCTCCTTCCCATATTTTCAGCATTCTCGGGGTATGTAGGGTGAAGAAATAACACAACGGAAAATAGTCGACGGATGCATTAGACGGACTTCCTCTATGAATTCATCATGAAATTTCTTCGTCCATATTCTGCTTCGAATATCCATAATAATAATTTTTTCTTCTCTGCAATAACTTTCGCATCATAAAATCTAAATTGCGATAGGAAGTGAGCGAATATTATGGCAATGGACGTACAAGCGTGCAGGGCGTGATGCTGCTAAAAAAATTGTCTTTAAATCGCTTTAAAGAACTCACCGTGTGTGCTACATGCCTAAGATGATGAGACAAGCGAAAATAATTAAGTAATTACACTTCCTGGCTTTTTCATCTACTCGAGCAGAAAACACACAAACATTAACATTTGTACATGCTTTTTGCTTTGATGTTTGTTTGCCGATTCTTATTTTGCGATAACACACGACGACATTGCTGATGATGGCGCGTAGTTTAACAGTAATTTTCGAGAAGGAAGATGGGAAAAGTAATTACGAATGATGACGACGATGAGAGACGGAGAATATCATTTGGAATTGAATATGCAGAAAAAAGCGAAAAGTCTACCGTGGAGACTGAATATTATTCCAATATATTTTTAAAGAAAAATGTTGAGTACAATGCAAAAAAAATATTCAAGTGTCACTGTGTCAGGTTTTGTTGTTTCTCCCTCAACTTAAACCCCTTTTTTATTCTCTGCTTCTTTTCCTCATCGCACTAGCTCTCGTCATCATCGTCACCAACCTTCTTCACAATTATTTTCCAACTTCAACGTTCAAATCTCACTCGTCATGTACGATTCATTTGAAGCCTATTGCCGCTCGCTTTTTTTATCAATTGTGATGATATACGCTATGTGCAATAAGAAGATTAAAAAGATAATAAAAACGATTAGGTTTTTCTGATTACTTTCATCAATCTCCGCTTTGAGGATGAGAAAAGCTCTTGAACAATGTTTGTATTATGTTCGTTGAAGAATATTTCATCTCATAAATCGACTTTTTTATTTTACAATCACAAAAAAATTGTGGAAATGCAATTTTTTCAATCTTCACAGTTCATCAGAAAAAATTTCGTAGATTATCCCTTTTTCAATTCATTGATACGTAATGAAATCCATCATGTATATTCCTTTCTATTCACGATCATTCTGAGTGAGATGAATGAAAATCAATTATAGGTCTTCCATACGTGCATACAGAGACAGCCAGCACATATTAGGTAGATTAGATTTTGAGATGAGACTAAAATGGCAAAATGATGATAGTTGATGAAGAGAAAAGGCCTTTTTGCATAATTTAATTGAAAAGCAAACGACATGTGAGAACGGAAAAGGTGATGATGAAGGCTTGATGTAAAATGAATGGATTAATTGAGAACTTTTGAAAATGTTCACCGTCATTAAAAAAATATGAGCAAGCGTTCGTTAAATTTGCAAAATTTTTCACGGTCAGAACTTGATAAATAAAAAAGAAAAACTGACGTAAATAAATTACAAATAATTTGCCATTTTGCACTTCCTTTTCATCGATAATAAATGATCTTCCAAGCTAGGCATAATCTCGCTGGGGTTTGTCATGTAATGTCCATCCATTAATTTACGGAATGTCAGCGGAAGTCAAATTATTTTCGGAGACAATCTACCAAAAAAAATAAATTTATCATCAAAACTTCGCAGCATCTTTCTCGTAGGGACGAGAACGGAATCTATTTTGTCTTTGCGGTCCTCGCTATCTTCTTCCTGATGCCATAAATTTTCTCTCCGAATTACTTAAAGTCTAATTTTGTAAATCTCTTCGTAAAAAATTCACCAAAAGCAATTGAAAAAAGGTCGATGTAGGCACTTTTCCCTCATGTGTCCTTTTTTGCTTCCTTGTGTCGCACTTTTATGTATTTTTTTCGTACATAAAGAGGAAAACTTTAGTCACTCGCCATTATGTGCGATGTGGAAAAATGCTATCGAGGGTAAATGCTGCTAAAATGAGACATTTTTCTCTTCTTCGTTGGCTGACGCTCATAAAAATAAATTGCAAAGATGAAAGTCATCCCCATTTCAAGTCCATTTGATATCGTGGAGTTAAGAATTGTGCACTGAGAGGAAAAAAATTTTAAAAATTTTCCAAGAATTTAAAATTATTTTTTGAAATTTTTAGATTTTTAAAAAAAATATTTAATTTTTTCTCAGTTCCATTTTATCGAAATAAACAGCAATGAAGAAAAATTTCAACGCAGCTCCATGTACAATTTCTATATACACAGGATGTTATGAGTTTTAGTAGTATCTTAGCGATTTGTTTTCTTATATATAGCAGCAGCAAAAACTCTCCATCTCGAGTTGCCTTCATATACATAACCGAGAGAGCGATTTTGTCACGAGTGGATACACGGCCATATTGAATGACAAAAGGAAGTGCTTTTAATAGAGGGGAGAAAAAGAGCAGCGAAGATGAAATGCGATAAGAGTTTCTCAACTTATTTTTTTTCGCTACCAACCTATTTTGAGTACAAATGATGGTCGCTGATAAGAATTTTCTGTTGGTAAGTTATGCACGACGTGGAGAGTTTTAAAGTGATTTGTAAGTTGAATTGTTGTAAGTTAAATTGTTGTAATTTAAAAAGGGAGATTTTTTTTGTATTTTTAAACTCTGAAAAGTTTTGAATAGTTTTTTCAAATTTACGATTTAAAAAAATGTCGTTAAAAAATTCATAAAAAAATATTATTTTCCACATAATTCTAAATACAATAAATCTCAACCTTCTTAGTGACATAATTGACATACTATTAATTATGTGGGTATCATTGTCTAATTTCCTCATTACAAGACTCTCTTCCATTATTAATGACACTCGTAGTTGCATCACAGAGATGAAGGTACTTAAAGACCATGCGGAGTGGACACAGCAGCACATTTAAATATAAAAATATTTTCTCGAGTGTGGTTTCATTTCATTTCTAAATTATTTTATTGTTATTTTGATAGGCACGCATGACTCATGCGCTCTTTAGAAAAAATATCAAAAATTGTGACTTTAATAATATTGATTTCAACTTCCCATTACATTCGGAATGTATGCTGGAAATGAATGCATGAAAATGAAATTTTTGAAGGGCAGTGATAACAAAAGGAAATTTCAATAACAATAGAGAGAAATTGTGGATATGAAATGTCATTGTTTACATGCACATTTTACATTATATTTTTTGGGTTGTCGCTTCACTTTAATATCACGATTTCAAATTTTTATTTACCTTCCAATCTTATTTTTTAAGAGAAGTCATAAAAATTTATTACCGCAATTTTTTCGCTTAATCAATTGGAAGAGGAAAAACCCGAAAGAGGAAGGAAAATGAAAAAATCGTTGCGAATTATGGCGGAAAATATTTCAACAGCGTCATGAAAGTTTCCTTGTGGAAATTTTTAAATTTTGTGGCGTTTTTTAATACAATTGAAGTTTAAAATTATCAACAAAAATGATAATAAAAATATTTTAAATCATTAATTCCTGAATTTCCTACAAGGATAATCCATATCCACAAAATTATTTCTCTCTACACTTTGTGCTCATTCATTTTCCCGAGAGAGCAACACATTATTATCGGGATAAAATCTTTATTGTGGATAAACAATATGGCAGGATGGCACAGCAGCAGCAGCGCTAGGTAATAATGACTACGATGCTAACTATAAATTATTTTTCCATGCATAAACAACAAACATACCGAAAATTTGCTAGCGAGAAAGGAAACGAAGGAAGGAAAAATTACGAAAATTTTCAGTGCTGTAATTTATCATGGCAGCAAAAAAAATCGGCTGCCTCGAATAATGCGTGAAATAATGCGCCTTTCAGCAGGAATCCAATTAAAAATTCATTATAAGATATAAATATTGGGTGGATAATGGATGTGCGCGGCAAGCAAAAGTTTTTCCTCTTATTAGAATTCTCTCAACACTCCCGAATTTTCCTCATGCTATGCGCCATTTTTCTACACTTTTATGTTTGGGGGGTGTTAATGCTGCCGCATTAAGAAACATAATTTTTTATGAGATGTGTGAAGAAGTTTTATCACGAGAAATTTGAGGCAATAAAATTTTTGTGCCTCATGAAAATTTATGGACTAAAAAAATTTTTGTGAAAGGGGGATTAAAGTTTATGTGGGAGCTTTGGAGTTGATTTTTTATGCTTTGTTAAAATTAAAATAAAAATTTTGACAGGATTCTAATTTTTAATTTTTGACGGTTTATTTTTCTTAAAACTAATTTAATAACTTATGAATTTTTAAATTAAAAATAGAGTTTTTTATTTCAAACTATTCAAATATAAACAAAACTTTTCATCCATATTTTACACACAATTTAATCGCAAAATTTCTCCCTTTTCAATGCATTAAAACATCACCGAAGCTAAAATCCCTTCACATCGCTATTTTATTTGTTACACTTTTCAAGTAGCATGCTCTTGACAACTGTTATTGTTTGTCTACGTACTTATCCGAAGCAGTAGTAATAAAAAAATGAGTAGAAGAGATTGAAACAACAAACAATACAGTTGCATAGGAAAAAATCACTTACTGAGGCTGTGGCAAGTGGGTCTCGAGCGATGTGTGTTGCCGTGAATGGATTTAATAATTGATTTTCCATCAACCATTTTTTTTCTTTGACGATGTACAACGTCGTTGAAAATGTATCAAAATTGATGTTCGTCTGCTGTTGAGTTTGTATGTATTTGCACTCAACACTTTTGCGTAATTAAAATTGGGGATTGTGAGAAATTAGGAGGGATGTTAAAAATAATACAGTGAAAATTTTTTCAATAAATTTTAAATTTTTGAATCTTATCATTAAATTAAATTTACCGAAAGATCAAAAGCTTAAACTTTAATCTTCAGAGATTTCACTGTATTACAACCCCTCAAAATTTTTTTGATTAGCAATTTTTTCGCGATATAATCCTCATGTGTACTTCAAGTGCAACATTCTTCGAAATGATGAGCGTTATTATGCAGAGTAAGTACAAAAATGGAAAATTTTATTTTCACTTTTAGCCCTGGTGTATTAAAAAATATTTCTTCGAGTGGATAGAATGGCGTTAGAGTCGAAAAAATACTCATTCGAGAACGTTGTTGAGGAAATTAATTTTTGCTGTGCCTTTTATTCTCCTTCTTCTTCGTGTCGATAGAACTGAAATGTTGCAAGCGATTACGGAAATTTTAAAATATAGAAAGTCCATATTATTTCATAAACACTCGTGCTTCAACGGTATTTTTCAATCCCTATTGTGGAAGACGCCGACGATGACTTAAATCTCGTGTGTGGAGTAACAAGGCAATGGATCAGCACCATTTACGACTGCAGCATTTTATCATCAACCCCTTTTTCATGTAATATTTATTAAACCCCTAAAAAGCTGTAAGGGGAGCTCAAAAGAGTGAAAATTTTCTTTGAAAAATGGAGGAAAGTGAAAATTGGCTTTTGAGGGTTGGAAAATATATCTCAACGAGATCTCTTGCGAAATCTATGCTAATCGGATACAGAATTAATTAAACTATCTTTAGCACCGAGCATTTCCTAGGAAATCAATCACCTTTCTTTTGATGTCGAATATGCTCGTGTTCGTTAGAGATTTTAATCGTAAAATAATCTTGAAGGATGAAAATTGTGAGTTTGATTCTCAGCCAAACTAAATCTTGAGGTATTGACTAGAGGGTTCAGCAAATTGATTAGTTTTCTAAAATTGTCTAACGTTTTTCTAATCACCAATACTCAGTACCTCATGCATCTTCATCCTCCATCTTATTTTCTCATTTATCTTCAACGTACACGAGTATCTTTGGCAAAATATTTCGTTCTAGATTTTATTTTTGCAAACGCAACTATTTCAACTGATTGATATTGCTCTCTTTTTTAGCGTAACCCACAAAGTGGTGTAACGCTTATATGCTCGTGATTCCGTCCGTCCGTCCGTCTGTCCGTCCGTCCGTCCGTCCGTCCGTCTGCACAAGCGAGATCTCGCCCTGGACCACAGAGACTTCTATCCCAGAACTCTTAGGGCTATATGTGCAGGCACGACTATTTTTTAGTCATGACCTATGCGTCCATGGCGGCCATAACGTCCATTTTTCATACAAATTTTCTCTTATATGGCTTCATGGGTATCGTTGAACTCGTGATTGGAGCAGAAATCGATTGGCATTGATTCGTAACTTGACCAGGAATCGATTGACATACATGATTTTTCGAGTCGTGACCTATGGTCGTGCCACAGACAGCCAAAATGTCCATTTTTCAGAACTATGGCTTCATGGGTATCGTTGAACCTGATTGGACCAGAATCGATTGATATAGATGATTTTTGAGGAATGTCCATCATGGCCGGCCAGCAGTGCCACGGACAGCCAAAATTCCATTTTTCAGAACTATGCTTCATTATCTCGTTGAACTCGTAATTGACCAGGAACGAATGCATTATATTTTTATGAATGTCCATCATGGACGGCCAGCAGTGCCACGGACAGCCAAAATGTCCATTTTTCAGAACTATGGCTTCATGTATCTCGTTGAACTCGTAATTGGACCAGGAATCTATTGACATAGATGATTTTTGATAAATGCTAATCAAGGCCGGCCAGTAGTGCCACGGACAGCTAAAATGTCCATTTTTCAGAACTATGACTTCATGGGTATCGTTGAACTCGTAATTGGACCAGGAATCTAATGACATAGACAATTTTTGAGGACTGGTCGAACAGGACTGCCACGGACAGCCAAAGTGTCCGGATTGACTTAAACTCATTTTTTATGCACTTGATTTTCAAACACTGATCTGTTACAAGTGGGTTACGCGGCAACACCCACGTGTGGGTTTTGAAACATTTTTTTCTCTCTCTCTCAAGATGGAAGCAAAATTTTAATCAGCAAAATCGTGCATTGAATAAGGAATAATCCTAATGCCAGCAACATCATCTAGAGAAAATTAGTTTTTTCTCCTTCTCCAAGCTCGGGTCGAGGTTGTGATTTGGTTTTTTGATGAGAGGAGAAAATTTTTCTCGAGTATGTACACACTGTACATGCTTCGTTTCAACGGCCATTTAGATCTGCTTGATTAAATCGCGCATTTCGTAAATATTTGCCTTTCATTCCCGCCATAAATTTTTAAACTGAAAAACATTTTTTTGTCGGCTTATGTTTGTCTTTAGCCATGAATAAATTATGGGGAGCATTTTTTTTCACTGAGTTGAGCGATGAGAGAGAAAATGAGGTTCATAAATTTTTTATATCGCAATAATTTCGGGGTAAATTGTGCATGCGAAATAAATGGAGAAATTTTCTCGCTCATATAATTTTTATTTGTTGTTTTTGATTTTATTAGATTAAGTTTGGTGGAAATATGAAAGTTTTACTTTTTGAATCAATTTTTTCTAATTTTTTAAAAGATTTTAAAATTTTTGAATGCCTATAAAAATTTCAGGTAACTCCCTCTTCTCTGTTCATTATCAACATTCCTTCACACGTCGTGTCCCACAAAAATCTCAAGACTAACATTTTTCTTCGTTCTGCACTCCAAACTACCAGCAATATAATGGTTCATTAAGCCTCAGTCAAAAACCACAAATGAAATAATAAATTAAATTATACTTTTCGGCAAATTTGTTCGAGGGTTGCAGCACATGTGAGAGAGTTCTTCTGTTGCACCCACAATTTCCTCCCCTCATCGAACATCTAAGCATGTGCTTTCGATCCCTTCAGGTATTATAAATGTGAAATTAATATCGAAAATAAAAATCTGCTGGGATTTAGCAACTATTAATGATGATGATGATGCCGGAATTAGAATTAGTGGGTGTTCAGCTGTTAAATTTGATTCCGTGCGGATTTGAAGGGGAAAAAGTTTTAAGGATTTTTATATCAAATAATTTTAATAACTTTTAGTTCATTGCACTTAAACATATTTTTTAAATTGACCATAAAAGAAACTTGAAAAATTTATTTTTGCAAACCTAATTAAGAGCAGCAACTGAGCAGCTTCATTTAAAATTCTCGGCCATTAATTTCCTTAACAGTACTCGAAAAATAAATAATACAAGCAAGTGATCAATGCTGATCGCGTATAGCAATTCTAGCACATCTGTAAATTGGACGAGAGAGTCTCGAGCGTGAGGAACTCTTGTTGAAAGATGCCGAATGGTAATTTGTCCAAATTAGCTATGGCAAGTCGCCATTAATCATAATAATGAATATTTTTCTCTCTCTCTTGCTCGCGAGGCACTCACACAAACGAATATTATTTATTATCTTAAGAGTTTATTTATTGTGGCCTATGTGAGTGACTGAGATCATTAATATCAGGTTATTTTTCCATTTTCTTCGCACGTTGAGCTGCGATATATCATCGAGGTGCGATGCCGCTCTGTGACACCTGAGGGATTAACGTGGTGGAGATTCTTAAGCGACATTGATGGAGTCATTCGTCATAATGAAGAGATTTAAGTCCTTCTTGCAGTTTATTTAAAAATATTTTTAATTTCTGAAGAGTTTTTATTTTTTTCCTCAAATAAATTTTAAAATGATCTCAAAACATTTTTAAGTCCCGTTACAAAATTTCCATACCGTCCCTCATCTTTACTATTGTCATTTAGATATCACCATTTTTCACAGCCTGCATTCCAATGAGTATGGTGACGATGATGAAGCGAGGGAGCAACACTAGGTTGATGTCATTATTTCGTTCTCAATTCCATCGCGTTACTCCTCTCATCTCACATTATGTCTTCATTACACAAAAGCTTCACCGACGTCTTCTTAAAAGCAACACCTTTGTTTCCCTTTCGTATGTACGTACATGTAAGTGAGTTTGTCGAGTGAACTCGAGAAAATTATTAATTGAACGATATTTATCATCATAACTTCATTTAAACTCTCTTCTCGTCCCGTCTTCGGACCGCGCTGATGATGATCATCCACATCACATTATTTCATCAGTCAATTTTACACTTTTTTCCATGATAAATTGACGCGAATGCTGATAGACATTTCAATCTCCAGCGAGCTGATGATGATTCATGGGCACGGTACCTAACAATGCATTCAATTTACTGTTCATGTGTACATACTGCAATGTGAAGCTATGTTTGCACAAATTGCGAGTGTCCAAGTCTTTGTTGTAAGTTTAACTTTTTTTAGAGGTAAAAGTACTCGACAGTAAATTAAATTTTTACAATTTTTGAATTGGTAAAAAATATGGTTTGAAAATTTTAACTGAAATTTAAAAAGTGTTAAAAATTTTGTTCTCTTTACCTAACTAGATTTTTTTTATTCCACAATTTATCCAAACATCATCGCTGCAGTCTCGCAATGAATATGCAAAAGGCAAATATTGATGTTAGGCACAGTGCACTTTTTTTCGATGCTGAATGACATCGCTCTATGTTAGGATTTTATTCTCTCGGTGTGTTGTTTTAACAGCAACTTGTCAACTGCATTGATCGACTCTTGTTGGTCTGTTAATTACTGCATAAAATGCCTATTGTGTGAGAGAAGAATCGAAAGAGTTTGTATATACTAGAGAAAATCCACATGATAGCAAAAAATGTGAATGAAAAATATTTTTTCAAAAATAAAAAACTAGAATTGAGAACAAAATTTTGTGCGCTTTCTCTGGAGGAATGATTCGAGGAAGGGAACATTTTGGTAGGTTTATAAATTAAAGATTGTTTTATTTAGTTGGTATTGGTATTTTACAAAGTGATAGCCCTCAGGTATCTTTCGACCCTGGTCAGACGCAACTAAAGATTGTTTTATTTAGTTAAAAAAAATTCTAAATATTTTTTGAAATCCTAAAACAAAAAAAATTTCCTCCCCTTGAATAAATCCTGAAAAGCCTTAGGACAAGAAATCTACACACAACAAAAGAAATAAAACAACCCCTCGCAACAACGATAAATAAAGTTTCTCAAGAAACGAAATCATTTCGCGGATTTCTCATATCATGTAATAAATAATCGACATCGTTATAAACGTAGGGAGGTGCACGTAGAGTAGCCTCGTTAAAAACTAAAATAAATGCGTGTAGAAAAATTTCTCAAGAGGGTTGCGCAAACCATAAAATATCGTTTCGGTCTCGAGCAAATGTTCACACGATTGTTTGTAACAGTTTTTAATTTATGGGATTCATTCAGGTTTCTGTAATTAAAATGCTGCATTTTCTTGGATTGCAATCACTAATGACATATAGTTGAAGCAGAAGGGTTGAAGCGACAGAAAAATTAATTTCGCTAAGTGAGATTTCTTTTCGACAATTTACTCTTAATGCAGCCGTTAATGATGATGAAATGTGAGAGACGATGAGATGAATTCTCTTTTGTTTTTATCTTGCAATTTTCCACGCAATGAAACTCGATTTTTTTTTCTATGAAGATTGGGAATGTTTTCATATGACATGGGAATTCTTAAATTGATCAAAGAAAAATTCAAGCTCGTAAAAAAAAAATATTTATGGTTTGAATCCTTAAATCACAAATCAAGAATCTTGAATTTTTTTAAAAATCTCTCACTCAAATCTCTTTTGAGTAATTAACATTTTTTTATACCTCCAACAAACTCATGTTGTCATGATTTCCAAGGAAATGCAGTTGAGTTGTTTATGTTAAATCGATTGTGAGTGTGTCGGCACTTGGATACTAGTTAAAAAATGTGCATTTGTGAGTAAATAACTGAAGTAAAAAGAAGTGTCGGTAAAGATGGATATGGATGAGAGTACTGAAGAGCACTCGGCAGCTGGTGAGCAGTACGAGGAAGAGATTGTACCGAAAATAATTACGGATGAAGTGTTTGATGAAATCACTCAGCGTGCGAATGTCGTCGTTCGAGATTTGCAAGTGTCAAAGCAGTACGTAATTGCGGAAGACGTACAAAAGCTCCTCCTCGTCTGTCAGAATTTGCGACAAAATGTGATTGATGAGAAGGACAAACTCGAGCAGATGAAGGTAGAAGTTGGCAATGCGCAGGCAAGGACACAACAGGCAATAAAAGCATCAAAGACGGATCAGGAAGTCATACAACAGCTCAAGTCTGAAATTGGTAGGAAAGACAAATTTTTGAAAGAAGGGTCAAAAATTCATTTTTAAATTCTATCTGTCAAGGAGGAGAAACCTAAAAATAATCTAACAAAATTTTGAATTTAACGTTCTTAAGTATTTTGAAATATAAAAATAAATTTAAACTTAGTGTCCAACCCTTGATGAAATCCCTTTTTTCAAATCTCAGATCAAGCCTGGAAAAATGCGGATGCTTCATCGCTGCGTGAGGAAATCGCACAAGAGGCGATGAATGTGTTGCGTGAAAAATTAGAGAAGCTTCAAAAGGAAGCGGAAAAGTATACGGATCGTGGTGATGCCGAAGAGTAAAAAGATTTATTGATTTCTCGCCAACCCCAAGTGAACGTTATTTTTTTTCAGTGGCACCGCTATAATTTCAAAGAAAGAGGGATTGAAAGAGCGCGACCGTTTGATCAATGAAATTGAAGAGCTGCAGAAGAAAGTGCAAACACAGACGAAATATGTTGAGCAATTGGAGGAGAAAAATGAAGAGAATGAGGAGAAAATTAAGGATCTTTATCGGCAACTTGAGGACTTGTCGAATGAAGCGTTCAAAGGAAAACGTGCATATGAGCAAGTCTCGAGTAAGCTGCAGGAAACGAGTGATGAAAAGCTATTTTTGGCGGATGAATTGAAAAAATTCAAGCAACAGGTTCGAGTTGAAATTGAATTTGTTCTAGATTAAAAATTTACTAATTTAATTTATCAAATTTCTCAGTCCGAGTCCGAGCACCGCATTGTGGTTCAGCAAAACATGCAAATGCTCGGTCTTCGTGCCAATTTAGATAAACAAACGACCCAAAATAATCTCAATAACATGAAACTGACCAGACTGAGTGGTAAGGAAGCTTGAAATTAAATTATAGCTCCGCTATATATTAATTTTGGATTTCTCCAAAACCAGTTTTCGGCCCCTAGTGCCAAGACATTACATTGTGCAATATCTAAACATATACTCAAATGATAGGCCTAGCCAAACCCTACAAACTGGCGAAAACAGATTTATAAATTTTTCTTTTTTTTTTTATTTTTTTTTTTTTTTTTGTTTTTTTTTTTTTTAATTTTTGTAAAAAATTTTGGTTTTAGTTGTAAATATTTAGTTTTTAGTTATTTTAACTTTGAGTGCAAAAAAGGTCCTTTTTCATAAAATTTTCTTTATATGGTTATGGGTATCGTTGAACTCGTAATTGCATCAGAAATAGATTGACATTATATTTTAGAAATTAAAGGAGAGGAGTCCACTAATTCCATTTTCAAAATTATGGGATCTTAAACTCGTGATTGGATCAGGAATCGATTGACATTGATAATTTTTGAGGAATGTCCATCATGGTCGGTCAGTAGCGCCACTAATATCCATTTTTTCAGAACTATGGGGGTACTAATCTAATACAGCGGAGCTATTGGAAATGGCAACGCCGTTTGCAGACCCATCTTGTTTTCTCTCTATGATTGAGCTAAAAAGGATTAGTTTGCTGATAATTCCCCCATTCTATGACATAACAGCCGATCTCGATAATGTGACACAATTGCGTGATAAGTTACAAAGCGACTTATCGACAAAGAACAACATTCTGAAGCTCAAAGAGGATGAAAATGCCAAATTTCGATTAGAAAATGCAAAAATAATTAAATCGAGGGAAATTCTAATGAAGAAGATGATGACGATTGACGCTTCAAAAGCAACTTTGGAGAATGAAATTTTGAAGCTTAGGTGATTTAACAAAAAATCTAAATTAATTTTTTTCATTCAGAAAAAGACATGAAATTAATTTGACAAACATTTTCCATATTAAATTTCTATTTAATTTTCAATTTAAGAAATATTATATCGACATTTGAGAAGGAGAGAGAACAAACAAAGAAAACAATTGAACAAGCGAAAAAATATGCGGATGGACTGGTGAGGGAGAGAGATTTGGTGAGGAAGGAATTGGTTAAGTGCAATAGTAAGTTAATTTTATTTATTTTATTAAAACTTTAGCGCAAAAATTAAGTTAAACACAACCTTAAAAATGTTAAAACTATCAAATTCAGAATCAATCAGGTTCGAATTCTAGAAGAATTAAATTGAATTTTAAATTTTCAATAGGTCAGAATATTTTTTAAATAATATTTTAACTTTTAAACTTTTTAGTGATTTTAAACTTGTTTCAACCTAAAGGTCAGATTTAGTGTATTAAAAGATAGAGATAGATAGAATTAGCAAAACTTAGAACACGTTTAATCGAGTTTCATTCCTAAAACTAATCAATTATTTTTACCAAACCGAACTAAACAAATTTCTTGAAACTTTACAAAATAAATAAAAAAGCTAGTAAAAATCTCAAAGCCTACTAAGTAACTCAATTTTTTAGAAACCGTCAACGACCAACGCGATTCATCGTCAATCATCGACCAGCAACTCAAAACTCTGGAAAATGAAATTAAGCAACATTCACACGTCGAACAAAAACTCACAAACGCAATTAACAAGTTGAAGAAGGAGAAAGAGCAAATCAGCGAAGATTTTCAAAATCTATCAGACAAATATGATTCAATTAGAGAAGAATTAAATGCAAAAATTTATCAGATCAATGATTTGAAGGAGAAAATGGTTGATAGTCAGGGACGATTGATGAAAACACAGCACGACTTACAGTCAGCACAAACTGACATTATAAATTCAGAGAAAGAG
Organism: Tanytarsus gracilentus; assembly: GCA_038502055.1. Classification (NCBI taxonomy): domain Eukaryota; kingdom Metazoa; phylum Arthropoda; class Insecta; order Diptera; family Chironomidae; genus Tanytarsus; species Tanytarsus gracilentus. The sequence continues at coordinate 1,202,920 of JAXRKN010000039.1, read as the reverse complement.
TTGCAGATGGCAAAAGACGGTCATGAAGAGTTGAAGGATAAAATTAAAGTAAATTTTCAACGCATTTCAAATTATAAATTTTTGAAAAATTAACAACTAAAGTTTTAATTAAACCTTTCGCAGTCAACGTCATTACAAATAGAAAAGCTGAAAGAGCAAATTGTCGCGAAGGAAGAAGACTTGAAAAAATCTCAGAAACACATCGAGAAAATTGAAAAAGAGAAGCAAGGCTTGAAGGTTGAGATAAACTCTTCGCTCATTGCACTGCAGCACACAAAATCAGAGCTTCATGAGATACGAGACGAAAACGTCAAATTAACGAAAACTTTGAGGGTGAGAAGAAAAATAAGTATGGATCACCCGTCCATCAGAAATCCAGTAGTTGGGAATTTCCCAGTAGTTGGGAATTTACCAGTTGTTGGGAATTTCCCAGGAGTTGGGAATTTCCCAGTTGTTGGGAATTTCCCAGTAGTTGGGAATTTCCCAGGTGTTGGGAATTGCCCGGGTGTTGGGAATTTCCCAGGTGTTGGGAATTTCCCAGGTGTTGGGAATTTCCCAGGAGTTGGGAATTTCCCAGGTGTTGGGAATTTCCCAGTTGTTGGGAATTTCCCAGGTGTTGGGAATTTCCCAGGAGTTGGGAATTTCCCAGGTGTTGGGAATTTCCCAGGTGTTGGGAATTTCCCAGGAGTTGAAAATTTTCCAAGGTGTTGGGAATTTCCCAGGAGTTGAAAATTTTCCAAGGTGTTGGGAATTTCCCAGGAGTTGGGAATTTCCCAGGTGTTGGGAATTTCCCAGGTGTTGGGAATTTCCCAGGTGTTGGGAATTTCCCAGGTGTTGGGAATTTCCCAGGTGTTGGGAATTTCCCAGGTGTTGGGAATTTCCCAGGTGTTGGGAATTTCCCAGGTGTTGGGAATTTCCCAGGAGTTGGGAATTTCCCAGGTGTTGGGAATTTCCCAGGAGTTGGGAATTTCCCAGGTGTTGGGAATTTCCCAGGTGTTGGGAATTTCCCAGGAGTTGGGAATTTCCCAGGAGTTGGGAATTTCCCAGGAGTTGGGAATTTCCCAGGTGTTGGGAATTTCCCAGGTGTTGGGAATTTCCCAGGTGTTGGGAATTTCCCAGGTGTTGGGAATTTCCCAGGAGTTGGGAATTTCCCAGGTGTTGGGAATTTCCCAGGAGTTGGGAATTTCCCAGGTGTTGGGAATTTCCCAGGTGTTGGGAATTTCCCAGGAGTTGGGAATTTCCCAGGTGTTGGGAATTTCCCAGGAGTTGGTAATTTCCCAGGAGTTGGGAATTTCCCAGGTGTTGGGAATTTCCCAGGAGTTGGGAATTTCCCAGGTGTTAAGAATTTCCCAGGAGTTGGGAATTTCCCAGGAGTTGGGAATTTCCCAGGTGTTGGGAATTTCCCAGGAGTTGGGAATTTCCCAGGAGTTGGGAATTTCCCAGGTGTTGGGAATTTCCCAGTTGTTGGGAATTTCCCAGGAGTTGGGAATTTCCCAGGTGTTGGGAATTTCCCAGTTGTTGGCAATTTCCCAGGAGTTGGGAATTTCCCAGGAGTTGGGAATTTCCCAGTAGTTGGGAATTTCCCAGTTGTTCCCAGGAATTTGGATGGGTGATCAAGTCATAATATTTTATAACTCCAATAGTTCAACCCTTGTTTATATTTTAATTCATTTCCTTAATTAAAACAACCCCATTCAGGAGAGCGATTCTGGAATAGAAAAATTGAAAAAGCAGCTGGATTCGCTGATTAGTGAAAAGGAATTAATTACGTCGCAAATCACAAAGAAATGTAGCGAAATCGAATTACTGAATCAGAAAATCAACATAATGCAAATGGCATTAGATAGAAGTAAATTGGAAGCGTAAAAAAAGTATTTAACCTTTCAATTATAAAATTTTATAGGTAACAGTCAATACAACGATCGTCTTGAGGACATAAAATTTCTCAAGATTGAAATAAAAAATTTACGATCGCAACGAAATTTAATAGCTCGAGGTCTCTCAAATACGGCAGACATGAGGCAAGAAGTTTTGCAACTGAATCGAGTTTTAGTGCAGGAAAGAGTTCGCTCGAGGGCACTAGAGAATGAAATGACAACGCCAATGAATGTTCATAGGTAAAGTCCGTATTGATTCATTGATTTTTTCAAGGAGTAGAAACTATCTCTCATTCAAATCTCGATTAGATGGCGCAAGCTTGGCGGCGTTGACTTAGATAAAGCAGAATTGCTGACAAAGGTTCAGAGTTTACAAAAGTAATTTCAATTAATCAATTTAATTAGTTAATTAACGAGCACTCACTATCGTATCTATATATAAATTACACACTTAGGCGACTACTTGTTCAGTCAAGTGAATTGACAAAGAAAGATGAGACGATACAGACAATAACGGAGAAGGTTCAATATCTCGAAGAGTTTACAGCCAAATTACCATCTCAAAACATCAAAGAGGAGCTAATGATGACGAGAGTGAGTGTAAAATTATAATTCTTCATGCTACTTTGAACTTTTTTCTCGTGTACCCATTAATCATTAGCACAAATTATCGGCTTACACGAAGAAAATGAAGGCAGCACTTGCGATATCAAAGATTAAGAACGAGGATCTTAAGACAAGAGAGACATTGATTGAAGAGATGAAGAACGATTTGATGGATTTGAAGCGACAATTGCTTAATGAGGTGATGAATATTTTTAGTTAATCCAAATTTTGTGTCATAAAGATTTTTGTTTGGCAGAAAAAGGAAAAGGGAAAGCTAATGGAGAGACTTCGGATGTTCGAAAAGAGCGCACTCGAAGCTCAAAATGCCTTCAATGAGGAGTACAAAATTTGCGGTTCAGGTTTCAAGATGAAGTGCTGAACATTTTCTCTGCATTCGAAAATTATTTTTAAATTTATAGCGATTTCGTTATTAAAGTAGTGAAGCGTGAATAATTTGAGCACACCTGGGGTTACTCACCAGTAATCGAACAGAATTTTTTCTATAACGTTTCTTACAAGATCGTAAAAAAAGTAATTAAAAAATGAAAAATCGAATTTCTTTATGAGAAAATTTGAAATAAAAATATTTTTTCAACCCTTCTGTTTTATTTTTCATATTTTTATTCTCAATCCATACGGTTGATAAGCAGCATCGCAATATGTGGTAGTTTTTCCCAATCAACTCTCCTCGATCGAAAACAGCCAAGGCAATAATATGCTGTGTGTGTGTGAGTGAGCAGGGAATATAATAAAAATAATGTAATTTTAATCAGCATAGGAAACCCTGAGCCAAAAGCATCACGCTGTGCTTCTGATTTCATAAATCAAATTCATGTTTTGGAGACGTTTTATGATGTGAAAAATTATTAATATCGCTTGCGTCGACATGAATGAATGAGTGAGGGTGGAAATAAATTGTGTTTGTGGCTGTATGTGAATTATGGTCAGGTTAGTTCATGATGAAATTCACATGCGACCTCAAGCGAGTGTGAAAAAACGTTAATTAAAGTTTTTATCACTTCTGACCTGATGTGCATTGTGTGACATTAACAATATTGTCATCGTGTGCGTGCGTCAAAGAATTCACAGCTAGAATTTTTATTTTATTTCGAACGATGACGAATGAAAATTTATTTTGATGAGTCATTGAGAGGAGAAAAATGTTTTTAACGGACATTCAAATTTTTAATTTTGTTCCAATCAATTCTTAAGCGACTCCGAACTTTTCCTGAATTTATTTCCTCCCACCTCAAGATCCTTCCGAAAAAAACTCTCAACAGCAGGAAGAAAAAAAGATCCTCATAATGGTGAAGTATTTTTCCGATGCAACGAAACAGGATAAATTATAATGGAAAACAAGAAAATATATATAAAAATATTTTTTTCTCCATCATTACGTTCATCCTCTTCTCTCGCTTTTTATATTTTTTTCACTCGCTCCTTACAGCACCAGCAAACGAGCGTTTGCCTCATTATAGCAAAAAAAATATTCGAAGAGCATTTTTCTGCGGTTTTTAAATTGATAACGAGAGGATTTTTTTGTGCTGCTCAGTAATTTATCTTTTTGCTATTGAAATAGCATGGAAAATTTCTTTTTCTTGGAGTGCGAGTGGGAAATTATTTGCGTTGAAAAATAAATTTTTAAGAGATCTTGAAATTTTTTTGCAGAAAATTTTTGTTTGCTAAATTCCACTCGAATCATTCGTAATTAATTTATTTCCAGATGAAAATCTCCTTTAACAACTCACTTTATAAACAGCATGCAAATGACCACATCATACCAAAATTTTATCCTTTACGAAATTAACTCAGAAAATATTTTCATTTTCCAAAGCATTCAACTGGAAATTTTCTCATTTATCTACTCGGGGCAGTTAAATTTTTCGGTAAGTTGAAATTAAAAAATATTAAATTCATTTGATGTTCGTTGCCACAAATCCACAAATTTATATTAAAGGCAATAAATCTCATAAGCCAGTGAAAGCCATTTTCAGAAATTCGAGAGAGTAATTTTTTGTCGTAAAAAATGTTGTTTATAGCTGGTTATCAAGTGGAAATCTCTAATACCTCAGATTTATGTGGAAGTGCAAGGGTTGGGTAATTTTAAAAAATCTCTTCAAACCCAAGTAAGATTTTTTGTAGGTACTAAAAAACATTTCCATCCCTCGAAAATGACATCAAATAAAATCAGGACTTTTTTCATTATGTTCGACCGCAATAAAATAAGATATGAGACAAGAGGATTCTCTCATATGACATCAATTGTGCGCCCTCTTTTCTCATCGTAATTGCACATCGAATTCACCCTTGAAAATTGTAGCGTAAAAAATTAATAATGAAAAAAGAGTGAAAGCATTTTTTATCCTCAATCTCATCGATCGTCGTCTATTTACCGAATGGATTATGGGTTCATTGGCAAGTGCTACACATGCAAAGTATATTGAATTTCCATGTTCTGTCGTGACTGCAAAATCTCACTCGAAGAAATCGATAAATTTGCGAACACTTTTGGTATTTATCAATTTGCAGGAAGAGAGAAAATGCGACACAATGTTAAAATTCCACTCGGGTTGGGTGTGTTGAGAAAGTCATATATCATCTTGTTATCAGTTCCAGGAGAATTAATGGCTCTTTTCAGCTGTTTTAAAATTTTCTCCAAAAACACATAAATTATTGGATTTTCGATATAAAGAGAAAATTTATTCGCACTTACTCCTTCCTGTGTATGACGTCGACGTTGTTGATGAAGGTGGTGTGAATTGATTTAAAGCAAAATTTTTTAAAATCAGACATTTAAAAAATTCGTAAAATTAAATTTGTATGTGGATTTGTGCAATTCATATCCATGTCATTTCATATGAATTTTAACAAATATTTTTTACATTCCCTTACAATTAAATCGATTGCCTTCAAAATTTTCTAATTCTCAAAATTCATAATCACTCAGAGTTCTCTTTTGCTTGTTAAAACCACACATAATCATTACATAAATACTCGCCGCTCATTTCGGGTGTGAGCTCGAGTATTAAGACATTATCATCATCATTAAATTTTGATTACACTAAAATTAAAGTTGAGCCGCGCATCGCTCTTTGGCTGCGAGGGGATGAGAGATTTTTACATTTCATGATTTTAATTAAAATTAATATGAAAAATTGGGCAGCCGGAGCTAAATGATGCAGTAAACGAGATTGCTTGGTAAATTATCAATCATTATAAGAGCGAAAGGAGGAAAAAATGAAGCATCACGATAATTTTCTTCTAATGATTTCTCCAATTAGAATGAGGCTGTGATCCATATATTTATCGTCCAGTTCTACCAACATAAAAAAATTATTGAAAATCATCAGAAGACCAAAATTATTAAATCCGTAAATTTCATTCAATAATTGAACGTTTATTAGAGTGTATCATTATTTTACACACTTTTATAAAACTATAAGTGGATTTTTATTTAGTTCTGATTATGAGAATTTAATTTAAAATCGTAAAAATTATTAAATTAAGACGAAAAAATTTGAGCCAAAATAATCTTTAAAATATCAAACAATGACGATTTCTACAAAGTTCAAGTGCTTTTTCTTTTTAAATCCGCAATTTTTTTGCAACTCATTCAACTGACAATTCATAGATCAATTTTTAATGGGGCCAAATTCCATTAATCCAGTATTGGTCATTGATAAAACATTTTCTACAAACAACTCATTACTCAACAATTTTTTAATCTTATCAAATTGTCGCGTGCTCACGATAAGAACTCTATTTCCTTCTGTCGCTGAGCATATAAATTTTAAGTGTCAAAACAATTGATAGCGATTATCGTCTATCGAAGATTTTTTGGATCCTTACAAAAAAAGTATAAAACTTAGTTGATCCGAAGAATAGAGCTCAGTTCGTTTCGAATCGTCTTAAATAAATTCAGACATGAAACTTTTAGTGGTTGGACTTATTTTGTCGCTGTTTGTCGCTCAGGTGAGAAGAAAGTTTATTAAACTTATCAAAAGTTTTTAAAAAATTACAAAAATGATTTTTTTTATAATTTAAACAATTTTAAAATATTTTCAAATTACAATTTCATAGGTTCCGGCACAAGGCACTGTCGAACAGTTCCGCACAGCTATTCAAGATCAATTTACCCGATTTAGTGCATTTTACGATGCCATGAATAATGCCATGAGAAACTATCGTCTTGCCCATGTTGAAGAAGTTACAAACATTTTCAACCAACAAATGCAAGGCTTTGGAGCTCGAGTTGCTTACGTGCGCGAATCGAGGACTTACGTTAACAGAGTCGTTTCGGATGTTCTTGCTGAACTTGGCGGTTCGTTAAAAAATTGGAATATTTTAAAATTTTACTTAAAATTAATTTTCTTCCTTTAGGCCAACCAAACGCTTGCCTTAACAACGTAATTTCTCGATTGATTGCAAACTCACAAATGGTTGGCGAGGCAATTAATGGCTGTGCCATTAGAGCTAACAGAACTATGACTTATGGACTCACCGACATTTTCTATCCAACCTTCCGCAGCATTCAAGATTCAGCCTCAACCGTGCCACTCGCTACTTTCGATGCTCTTTCAAGAGGCAACGTGTTCGATGATAGTCAAGAAATTTTAGACTACTCGCAATCGCAGTATGACGTCAAGGTGATGCAATGGCTTGGTGCAGTTTCACAATTGTTCAGATGGGATACACAAAGATTCAGAGTAGAGGGCGGTTTTTATGTTGAAGAGATGGTTGATTGTGGAGCCAGTGAAATTGATAACTACAGCAACACAAACACTGTCCTTATGTTTGAGGCTTTTGATGTGTGTAGAGTCGCCTAAAAAACTTTAAATTATTGTAACTTGATATGATTTATAATTAAGGGTAGAGTTAAGTGAAAATTGCCTTTCTTATCGACTAAGTTAAAAGTTTAAGTTTGATGAAAATTTTCATCGCACAAACACGAATCTAATACCGAGACTGTTCATAGATTTAAGATTAACAAACGAGAAAATAAAAATATTATACAAACGAAACCAAAATTGTAGTTTGCAAAAAAATTATTTAAAATCAAACCTTAATTGACTGAAATTTTCCAGACACTTTTGCAATTCCTGGCTTTTGAATTCCGAAACAGCAAAGATGTTGACAAATTTTTACTTGTCGCACGACACAAAACCAATAAAATGTTCGAGCAATAAATGTTTATTGATCATCGACTGTTCATGTGAAGCTCTTGAACTTTAGATTAAACTTGAAAAGATATCGATTGAAATTTAAAATCTTTAAAACTCGATAAAATATTTTGTAAAGTCAATATTTTTAATGGAAGATTTTGATTTAATTTTTAAAATGTTTTAATACAATTTTACAACGAAAATAGTTCAATTTTGTGTGATTAAAGTCGAATATTAACTTCCGCTGGCTAATCTTTATTATTTCCTAAAGTTGATAGTGTATAAAAACTACGCACTTAAAAACGCGATTAATTTTGCCTACTATGATTTTCTTCATTAACTTCAAGAGTTGAAATAATCACCCAAAAAATCATTCATTCTGACTCAAAAATTGTTTAGAATAATTTTTCACGCATGTTAAAGACTCTCTCATGTATGCATGACACATCATCAAAGTCATGTCATATCATTTGCACATATATCGACTCGAAAAATTTCTCTTTCGCAACCCTCTATGGAGTGAAAAAAGCAGAGCATATAAAAAGTGACGTTTGTGTTAAATGATATGGAATAGTGATAGTGATTTAATGATGGTGATTTTTCTCTTTGCTTTGTGAAATAAAACGAGAATTCTTCGTCTTGCAGTTGATGACTTACATCACTGCCATAATTTATAAAAATTATTTTAGCTTCATGAATTTTTTGACGAAAGTCGATGATGATGAAATTTCACATCAAGGGAAGAATGACGAAGTTTTTCAGTCGGTTGTGTGAGGCTCAGGAAATCATTAATTCCATCCTTGGGACATTCATCCGGCCTGAAGTAATGCGTCAGACTGACTGTGAAGATTTTGTGGTGTAGATTATTAAAAATTTTGTTTGGTGAAATTTAAAAGTTTTTGAATCAGACAAAAAATTTAAAATAATTTTCAAACTTTCCCTCCCTTGCACGTCTCACATTTTTTCGGCTTCATCATCATCACCACGACGATGCAGATAAATTCCTTACACAATCCAATGATAGAGAAATTGAAATATCCATCAGCAGAAATGTCACAACAGCTTAATCAGAAATAGCTGATGCAAAAAAATGTTAGGGAAGTGTGAGATAGACGAATATTGAATAAGCTTCACTTCATCATCAGCACGTCGACCAACGTCGTGTACACAGAAGGGGTGGAATGGAGAACATTTCTCATTCTAATACATATTTGGTTAAATAGATTAGAGTCACGTGACCAGACACACGTCAATGAGTGAGAGAGAAAACATGACATGGCAAAGACATTCATCGAGATAGGAAGTTAATATTCCAACGGATTGCTTCTGATGAGTATTTGCATATTTAATTAGATGATTTTTTATTAGGTGATGAAAATATTGCGAAAAATAATTAATAAAGAGAAATTTTTTAGTCTAATTAAATTGTGATGCAGATGTCTTTAATAAATTTAAATCTTACCCTAAAACTCATTTCTCTGCTTTTGATGATATCACGCTGATGCAATCATAAATGACACAACTTCTGACGTCCTCATCATCGCCAACGAACCACTCACTTTAACTTCCGACATTTTTCTCTACGTCTTCGCCACGTGCAATCACCCGCTGGGTTGCCAATTCTCGCTAATGGAAGTGCAGTTCGCGATGTGGTAAGTCGAGGGTGTATGATGTTGATTAAGATGAACGATTAAAATTGAAAATTCATGTTAATTTAATTTACACACAAAGTAATGAACCGTTCTAGATCGGTCGATGATAATATGGGCGTGCTTTTTTTGATTGACGTCTAAAATTATGTTGTGAGAATATTAAAAAAGTTTCTTCTGAGAAATATTAAGGGAAAAATCTTGTTCTCGTGGTTTGACATTTTTTTGTATTCGTCACTGCGGCTTGTTGACAAGGCTGAAATTAAATCGCTTGATTTTTTGCTAACGTCATCGTTGAAATTAGAAATGAAGAAAGAAAATTATATCCTAGATTACTTAGGTGAGGGCGAATTTAAAGATATGACTCTGTGACATTTTGCCCCTGTGACATTTTGCCCACACCCAAAATCTGTGGGCAAGGGCAAAAAAAATATAGGGTCAATTTGTCCATGGTCAAATGAGGGCAAAATTTGCAAAATATGTGGGCATGGTCAAATCTGTGGGCAAATTGCCCCGGACAAATTGACCCTATATTTTTTGTCCATGGACAAATTGCCCATGAATAATTTTTTTTTGTCAAAATATAAACTTAATTAAAATAATTTAAAGTTTTTATAGCGATATATCGAGCCAATACGGAAAATTTTAAAGATTTACTTTTTGCCTATTTTTGGGTTTTTCTAGTGGTTTTTACATTAACAAAAATCAGGTTGTATTTTTTCTTAATAGAAATTTTGATATATCACATGTACTATCCAGCATTCATAGTTATGGAGCAGTCTGCTCTCAAACCTGAAAAAGTAAGTCTTAAAATTTCTGAAAAATTTCGAAGATTCCAGAGAGGTATTTTTGATTTTGCCATAACTTTTGATTCTTTTAAGATAAAAATCTGACTTGTTTGCATGTTGTAGATGAAGAACATTGACAATTTTTCAAAAAATTATAAATTTTTTTATCTGCAGTAAAAGAATTTAATTTCAAAACTTACTCTCATTTAATAGTTTTATAAATTTTATTTGGGATTTAGAAGAAGCAATTCGGTGTTTTATCACTTTCAGTTAAAAAGTTTTGAGTATGGATACTCAAGAAGTGCCAATAGGTGCAAAATTAAAAATCGCTTATTTCTATTTAAGTATATCATAGTGAAATTAGTGTAAAAAGTTAGTATAAAAAATTTGAAAAAATATTAAAACAATTAAATAATTATGGGCAAATTGTCTGTGGGCAAAAAATATAGGGTCAATTTGTCCATGGTCAAATGAGGGCAAAATTTGCAAAATATGTGGGCATGGTCAAATCTGTGGGCAAATTGCCCCGGACAAATTGACCCTATATTTTTTTGCCCTTGCCCACGGATTTTGGGTGAGGGCAAAATGTCACAGGGGCAAAATGTCCTAACCCCTAAAGATATTCGAGAAAGACTTGAATGATTTGCTGAAAATATTAATTTTTTATTCTTAAAAATTTTCAGATATAATTTCAAGTTTTATTTTTAAATATCAAAATTCTCAATCAAGTCATTAATAATTTCATAAACATGCAAATTCTTGAAATAAAAATTTTCTCTCTCGCTGACGACAAACAAAAAAGAGGAGAAAAAATTAAGCTGCACGTGCCGAAGCTCTTCAAATACACTTTTATTGGTTTTTAATTTGCGTATCTCAGAGTGAGACGAACCTCGGCATGAAATCATGTGCGCAGCGGTAGCAGACGCCACCCTCTCTCTCACCTTGAGGGCAATCAGAGAGGCTCTCGGCAAGTGCGTATGATTGCACACGTTTGTAGCTCATTAATTGTGGATTTCTCAATTTGCGGTATATTTTCGAGTGCCTTATTGCGTTGAAAAGAGAGAGAGAGAAATTAAATCGGCTTAATTATTTCATTTTTGATGGTATTATTAGCATATGGCTTCCATGGTAATTTTATGAGCGAGGAAATTTATTCGAAGATTGGGCGAAAATAATGATGATGACGATGCCATAAATATTTTTTCACTTCGGGTACTTTCTTATCTTTATGGCATGGTGACTGATGATGGTTCATTTGACAGCATCGCCATAAATGTATCCGTCCGTTGAAGATATTGCTGAGCACCATAGCAACATCAGCATTGTCGATTATGACCAGAGCGAGAAATCTATATCAGGTATAATGTTTATGCACATCCTCGAGGGTGAATTTCTTTCTGATACATTAAACCGTGTTTGCGGTGTGCATAAATTGCCGTTGTTGCTCCTTTTTTATCTTCCTGGGAAAAAAGAGAGAAATTTTCAGCTCTCTGACGGTAAAATCATTTCCCGAATTTTATGAGATGTGTGTGTGATGCGAGAGGCAACTTGATATGAGAGTTTTCCATCACATTTATGTGTTCCTCTTTCAAATGGCTTTTAAAAATGAGTTTAAAGAAAGAAATTTAATATCATCGTGCTAGAATAAAATTTGAGGATGATGTCAAGGGATGGACATGCACTGAAACACACATTTTCTTATTTTTTTAATTTATATTCTTGAGTAAATTATAAATAAATTTTTAATAAATTCCATCCCGATTTTTACCCCACAAATTTATCATCCACACACATGAGTGAGATTCATGGTAAGATAATTCAATCTCATCAAAGAAAGCAAAATTTCTTCTTCATAATCAAATTACATAATTTTCCATGTTTCACATGAGCGCCAACAAAGCGACTAACTGACTCTACATCACTCACATCATGTCTCGCTCCGAGGAGAGAAAAAAATATATTTTTAAGTAGCTTTTTTGACTTTCAAGTGCTCTGATTTGGATCTTGTTATGTAGTTATGGCAATTTCTTCTTCTTCGTTGAATTTTAAACGACGAATTTCGTGAACACATGTTTCAATTCACACCAAATGTGATTTTTCTCATATGATTCTTGAAGGATATGAAAAAAATTATGATAAATTTAATGATAAGAACTTATTAAAGTGATTCCGAAAATTATACATGAAGATCAGATATTTTATAACAAAAATTATTTTTTTAAATTGAAATGTTGAGTTCAGGTTAATTTTTAATTGAAATTAGGAAAGAATTTTCTAAACCCTTTTTAATTACTAATTTAAAATTTATTTAAAAATTGTAAATATATTTTTCAATTCAGCTAACGCAAAACATCGCATTAATTTTTATGCACACAACCGGAAAAGCTTAATTCAAAAAAGTGTCATCTTGCAAATTGGTGGCAATAAAAGTTTCAATTGATTAATTTGAAAAGTGACAAATTTAAACAATTTTTTAACACGTTGTTATGAATTTTATGATGACAGACTTGAGAAAAAGTTTGGCTCGTTTTAAAAATAACTTTTTTAAAATTGAATAATAAATTATAGCTCCGCTATATATTAATTTTGGATTTCTCCAAAACCAGTTTTTGGCCCCTAGTGCCAAGACATTACATTGTGCAATATCAAAACTTATACTCAAATGATAGGCCTAGCCAAACCCTACAAACTGGCGAAAACAGATTTGAAATCGGTTGCTCCTACGAGGAGTTAGAGCCATTTAAGTCATCTTACTTTCTCACTTTCTTACTTTCTTACTTTCTTACTTTCTTACTTTCTTACGATCTTAGTGGGCGGCATATCTCAAGAACGGCTTGTTGGATTTGATTCGGGTTTGTGGCTAAAGATCGGGTTTTGGTTCTAGTTGTGCAAGAAGTATTTAGTTTTGAGGTATGACCCTTCAAGGACCGTCCCTGAGTGCAAAAATGTCCTTTTTCATACAAATTTTCTCTTATATGGCTTCATGGGTATCGTTGAACTCGTAATTGGACCAGGAATCGATTGGCATTGACGATTTTTGAGGAGTGTCCATCATGGCCGGCCTGGAGTGCCACTAATGTCCATTTTTCAGAAGTATGGCTTCATGTATGTCGTTGAACTCGTCATTGCATCAGGAATCGATTGACATTGATAATTTTTGAGGAGTGTCCATCATGGACGGCCAGGAGTGCCACTAATGTCCATTTTTCAGAACTATGGCTTCATGGGTATCGTTGAACTCGTAATTTGACCAGGAATCGATTGGCATTGATGATTTTTGAGGAGTGTCCATCATGGCCGGCCTGCAGTGCCACTAATGTCCATTTTTTCAGAACTATGACTTCATGGGTATCGTTCAACTCGTCATTGCATCAGAAATCGATTGACATTAACGATTTTTGAAGAATGTCCATCATGGCCGACCAGGAGTGCCACTAATGTCCATTTTTCAGAACTATGGCTTCATGTATGTCGTTGAACTCGTCATTGCATCAGGAATTGATTGACACTGACGATTTTTGAGGAATGTCCATCATGGTAGTCCAGGAGTGCCACTAATGTCCATTTTTCAGAACTATGGGGTACTAATCTAAGACAGCGGAGCTATTGGAAATGGCAACGCCGTTTGCAGACCCATCTTGTTTTTTATAGTAAACGTAATTTTTTATTTCTCATCACCACCTAAATTAATTTCAAGCTCATTCAACCGCAATAAATTCACTCCCAATATCAATCGCTCATTAATCACATGCATGTAGATTCTTTCCCTTATTAAATGATGAATTTATGTGAAATTCATTATCATCAAAAAATCCCGCTATTCTGACCGTAATCCCGAATGTACGAGCTATAGTTGAGTGATTATGAGGAGATAACATTTTTATTGATTATACCTAAAACATATGTTTGAAAACTCACCAAAAATTTCAACCCTCATTCCCCCTCATTACAGAAAATTTTTTCTGGATGGATGGAAAATCCTATAAAACTGAAAGTATCGCAGGCTGGAGGAGATTAGTGACTAATAAAATATAATTTTTTATTAAATGTTGCCATGTCACACAACGCCGACGAGAGAATCATCTTCAAAGAGCCCCTCGAGAGTATGCACGATTGAAAGAGCACCCCTTGGAAAAAACATGCACTTATTGCGGTGGGTGAAATTCACTTCCAACCCCTCTGACAACAATAACCACAGAAACTGGATTTTATTTACGAAAATTTTGAAGAGAGCATTTTTTAATTTAATTTGCGGTTAGAGCAATGATTTTTAACACAAACAGAAAATGATATTTCAGTGGTGATGTGACATGATTGTGACATTAAAATTGTTTTTTTCGAAAGAGGGAGGATTTTGAGTGATTGTGGGATGGAAAGCAGAAAGGAAGTGAGATAAAGTCACTCGAAGATTTTACAAGAGCTTTAAAAAATTGATTTTTTATTTTAAAGATTTTTTTAAAATTTACATCTGCAAAAAATCGTTTAAGGATTTTCCACTCGAATAATTTTTATATAACTGTTAATTCAGGATTTAAAAAGTGTTTAAAAATCCGTAAATTCAGTTTTAAATGTAAAATTTATTCAAGCGTGAAAAATGCAGTTGGAAAATACAAGCGACAGTTAAAAATTCATGAAATAAAATTAGGATCTTAAAATGTTTTAAAAATTTCCATCCCTTGGCATCACTCATAATTTTTCTTTCACTCGTCCCAGTGGAAATTGAAAACTTTTCATCGACTTTTATTGTGGGTTGAGAAAATTTTGTAACATTTGATTTGTGCCCGATGTCTAACGGCATCGTCGAGACCGTACATTTGAAATTGTGTAATGTTGCCGAGTGTTTATTTTAGCAAATTAGAGGGAAAGACTTATAGCACGTAAATTATATCAAAATATTTACCCCTCAAGGGGCTGGCTGTCGAGTTTGATTTTTCCCGAGAGTTCTTGTTGTTGTATGCGATGGACAAATATTGCAGGGAGGGAAAAATTTCGTTGTTATCGAACACAAGAGTGCTGATAATTATAATTTAATAAAATATTTGATTTCTGGTTTGTGTTTGCATTAAGTTGCGCAACTTCATTAGGAAACGAAAAATAATTATTGATTTTCGTTAAATTTTACACATTTAACTAAAATTATTAAAAACCTTAAAGATGAATTTTTTAAGAAACTTTTCTCTTTCTTAAATTTTAGCAATCACTTTAATATTTTACAAGCATCAATCATCATTTCCTCATATCGATTATTCGATGATGCGCGATGAAAAAAATATTTGGAATAATATTTACAATCTCTCATATGTTGTCGCGTACACATAAATTTAATTTTCCGGAAAAGCCGCATCTGATTGATTTTTCTTCTTCATCATGCACTCGAGAGAGGAAAAATCTCATATCATACCATCATCATCGGAAGAGAGATGAAAGACGTCTCCAATGGAAATCTGCCATTTTGAAATGATTATGCTGCTCAAATGTTTGGTTGTCATCGTTGATGCTTTCCTTCGAAGGATTTCTAGAGGGGTTGAAGATGAATTTTGATAAATTTATTCTTGGAAAAATCTTAAAGATATTTTTTGTTAAATATACAAAATTGTCTTGAATTTTATTTAGCTTTAAACTTAAATGTTCAAAAAAAATTTAAACTAAAAATTTCATCCCTTAAATTTTTTCCCTACATTTTTTCAGCTTTTTGTTATTTATGTAAACAAATTATGAAAATATTTTCGATGACACCACCATCAATGTCTGTATATACAAGGAAGGGAGAGAAAAACATAAAAATATGAAAATTGATTGCAAGGAATTGATTTTTTATGTCACAATAATCATCATAGATTTTTTTTTTCGGGGGAAGTTAATAGACGTTTCTGAAAGTGCGTGAGTGAAATTGATGGGGTTGGAAAAAGGGATAATTTTAAGGCATCACTTACAGACGACTATCATGACTTTCATGTGACGGTAATAAAAACAATAAAGGAAAATCATTTACCCGGAAAACCAATTTAGTTTTTTAATGCATCTGCAATTAATATTCAAATTTTATTGATATTGGAAATGCCATTAAAGTATTTTAAAGTGTTTGTTTGATTTTGAGTATTTTAAGATATTCTTACAAAGAAATAACAAATTTTTAAGTTCAATTGTAATAAATTCAAATTGTTAAACCCTTAAAAAATAATAATTTTAATAGCCTACTCATTAATTCATAAAAACAAAAAATAATTGCGCTCAAACCGCTTCTCAATTAAGATTCAGTTTAATTTTTCATGCGAAAAATTTTCTTCATATAAAATCACACATCATGCACCCGCTTTTATAATTAGACCAACTCAACACCCTCATTATGAATTAATTAAACAGGAAAAAGTGTCATCAATAGAGAAAAAATGTTGAGTAATTAACGTGAGTTGAAGTGATTTTTATTGCATCTCATAATTCGTATTTTGTTCCAACGCTCGTTGGCGTAAAACTTTTAATTAAAGAGAAAGAAAAATCTCTTTGATGTCAAAGCTTTTAAATCTCTGCGGTTGTTTTTAAATTGATTCTGGTTTCACACCTTAGAAAAAACAACCGTCACAATGGAGTACTCTCAATGGTGCAAATGCACATGACTCACAAACACTCTAATGTCGCTAATTGGATCTTTCAATTCTCTCTTATTTTTTCTCGGAGTTTTGTTGTTTATATGGTAAATATTTTTATACTCTCAGTGCCATTAATTCACGGCCTCTTTGTTCCTTTGACTTAACCGAGAGGAAGAGAGAAATAAAACTGGCGTGACGAGCGAGTTGAAAAAGTTTAACTGTGATTTTGATATGGAGGTGATTAGAGCGCATTTTATAACTTATCAAATTTTAATTTTTCGAGTGTCTTTTGGACTTTGAAAAGCGATCAGAATTTCAATATTCTTAGATCGAAATTCTTGAGTTAATTTCTAATACTAATTTTATCAAAAAATTATTTAAGACATTTCAATTCCATCGACGCTTTTAATAATTTCAAATTTTAAATGTTTTGTAAAACTGCAATTGCAGCGTGTCAATTTCTCGTTCTCCAACGACCGAGCTCCAGATGAGAGAATAAAAAGTAAATAACCACTTAAATTACATCTCATGCATGCTAGTTTCATCTTTTTTGCTCTCGCTCGACAAGTGTTCGTCATTCATTTTCTCTTTTTTGTATGTAATGCAATTTCACACTATGACACAATGCACATGGCAATTTGCAGAAAGAGAATAAGGAGCAATATCATGAAGAGTAAGTGCAGCATGCATGTGCTAATTAATATGATAATGAAGGAAAATTATGACAATTATGATGATGTTGGTTGATTGTGGAGTGTGCGAGCATTTCATTGAAAATTTAGAAAAAATGAAAATAACTTTTTGGCATCACCTCAAGCCACCATAAAAGTTCAGCTCTTAATTTTACAAAGACAAACTTTTCTGTCTGAATCTGTTTTGGACACCACTTAATTCCATGTTAGCATCAACATTCTCATAAAACATGTAAAAGTGTACTTTAGTCACAAACATGAGCATTATAATAAAAAGTAAATGTGTGCACATTAAAAACCATTTTTCAAGCCAACCAGGCAGCCATCCAAGAAAGTACAATCATGTTTTTTAGAGATTACAATAAATCATCGCAATGTGAGCTGTGACAGTAACGAAGCACTTTTTATTTTTGTGAATATATAAATGTTCCTTCCTGTCACATTATGGCAGAATAAAAAGAGGAAAACGTGTGTCATTTGAAGGTTTCCTAAACGGGTGCCATAAAAATTTTGTACAAATATTTTTCAGCATTTGCATATGATGCCGACTGTTGGAATTTTCTTCGCAGATAAATTTTTATTGTTGGCGGATTTGCGAGTGTGTTAAATGATGGAGGAAGCTCTTTACGATTATTACGCAAAAGTTTCCTTCGTACTTTTTCTCACATAAAAAAGTTTTTCACATCACTTTTTAGGATGGCAATAAAATTATTATTGGAATGTCAAATTTGAGGAGATATGAAGAACTTTTGACTTGACATTCGGGAGTATAAAAATTTATATTAAAAAAATATAAATTTAAATTTTAAAAGATTTGAAAATATTTTTTGAGTTGTTTCTAATTTTTTTAATCACGCTTTTTCATTATTAGCCTTCTACGTTACTTTCAATTTTTCTCGCTCATATTTTACAAAAAAAATCACAATAGAAATTCACCTTTGCATAAAAATAATTTTTAATTTGCATCCACAAAAGAATATGCAGAATTTTCCTTGCGATTTCATGCCCTGCTAAACTTTCATACGTTTGTAACATCGCTTCCAAATAAAGTGCCTTCCTTGTGATGAATGCAAAAAAGATTCTAAATTACCTTTTAAAAAAGAGTTTTTCATTAATTTTTCATCTCTCACTTCTGGATTTGTTGAAACAATTCTTGTGGAAAATTATTGAAATGTGTTGAGATGAGTGGCAGTAAAATTGTGCAATGATTTCCATGAGAACTGCATTTTACTTGTCAAAAATGTTAATATTTTTAAGGATAAAAAATCATTCTCGAAATACTTTTTGTATACAATTGTCTATTGAAAATACGTTTGGGACGAGATTTAAATTTTATTTGTATGAGGATTTTTTGAATTTTAACGGTAACATTTGGCCATGTTCCACGCAGGGAAATTTCATTAATTACCAAGTCATTTTTTCTTAATTGATGTGTCTTAGAATTGTGAGAAGAAAACAACATGAAAAGGATCCCAAAAAGTATTAAACTGCAGGAATTTAAAAAATTGTCGAACGAAATAAATTTTAATGATTTTGATGTCCCGTGGAGCAGCAAAAAATTATTTTTCCTCTAAAATTTTCGGGTTGAAGAATTTTTTTTTCGTATGAAGAGACATTTTGGCATTTTTCTCTCTCTCTTTCACCCTCGTTGAATTTTAGTTGCGGGAGTTTCTTTAGAAATCAGTTTTACGAGATGAAAAGGAGACGTTTTTTTCCTACCTACGAGCATCGATCGACGACAACAATAGAGCACATAAATTTTTTCCTTCTTCTTTTATGAAAGCCTCACATCCGTCCAGGTGCAACTGAAATTTGAGTTTGTGCGCGTTTAGTTTTGCTCTCTCACCCATACGAATGTCATGCGATCTCGAAAACATGGATCGTGATTATTATTCTGAGTAGAAACAGCACTTATCTACAAATTAATTTGAAATCTGAGAACATTTATCTCTAAATTTGTAGTTTTGGATATGTCGATCACATTTGGTGGGCTGAGGATGATTGAGAGGGACGAAATTTTGAATAATGTGGGAAGAAAAAGATTTAAGCATTAATTTTATTGAAACTATTTTAAATATTTAAAATTTTAACCTATTTAATCTCTCATGGAGAGAAATTCCAAGCTTCTGCTCACAAAGCACATTTCCAACTAAATAATTTGCGTGTAATTTAAGTTTGATTGATTTATTACATTTATTATTTTTTTACATTCAATTCTCTCGCATCTCCTTTCATCTTTCCATTCGAGAGCGTGGTAGCGTCAGACATTCTGTCATTGTTAAACAAATATGGAATTTAGAGATTCTTTCGTTCCGATATTGATTCAAAATGCGAGCGAGAGATTTCTAAATTGTCAGTCATAACGGACAAGTAGCTTAGAAGTCAACCCGGTAAAATTCGGTTGAAAAACACTTTTTCAACTTCCATTTGACACTATCACATGTATTTGATCAGTTTGAGTTCACACAATTGAAAAGTTCGAAGAAAATAATTTGAGCACACGTAATTAAATTAAAGTCCGACTGACCATTTCAAATAGAAAAGAGAGACGGCAGGCAGTTAAATTGATTAGGCCTGTTAATGGCACACGTGCGGAGATGATTTTACACCTTTAGAGAGTTAGGAATCTGTGACCAAGGGTTGGAAAACTATCGATAGTTATTGATTAAATTTAATTCAATTTTCTGATGTTTTCAAAAAAATTTTAAAAAATTACTCAAACTCATCATCCCTTGCCATCTTCCAGAAGCCTCATTTTAAAATTCCACGAATAAACTTTTCCTCTCAATAGAAAAAACATAATTTATGATTGTACATTGCACCCGAGAGAGACATCGAAGGTAATCGCCGGCTAACATAAATATTTTTTCAGTCATTCTGACTCCCCCATGTTGCTGCATCATTTTTGCACCTGGTCTTTCATAAATTCTCCAATCTCAGCAATTTTTTCCATTTGAATTCAACTGAATGGCATGAAACTACACATGCGAGATATTTTTTCTCGCTCGATGCCATGCGAGTGTATTCGGGGGACTTTTAATAATTTATTATGGTTTTCTGACTTATTTTTGCCTCGATGAACATCGACTGCATCAACTGCGTGTTTACTATGGGACGACTTTTTCATATTTTTCGTGTAAATTTTTTTTAAACAACCAAAATTTCGTTCAATCTCAACCATCATCGGGGTAAATGAAAGAAAAATGGCCGTTTTAATAATGAAAAAAGTTTTATAC
Organism: Tanytarsus gracilentus; assembly: GCA_038502055.1. NCBI lineage: Eukaryota > Metazoa > Arthropoda > Insecta > Diptera > Chironomidae > Tanytarsus > Tanytarsus gracilentus. The sequence continues at coordinate 1,182,323 of JAXRKN010000039.1, read as the reverse complement.
GCTCAACATTCGATAAAATTTAATTGAAAAAGTTTGCTTAACATGGAGCATGTGCTTGCATGACTTTTTCAATATTTAACGACTAATACAATTCATTTACACTTTTTGGTTTGAACTTTTTTGATTATCGAGCAATGAAAAATTATTTAAATAGCGTTTGGAAATTGTTAATTAAAATTTTGGGGCGGCAAAGTTTTAGAATTCAGGTTTTTGAATAAAAATTAAGATAATTTGAAATTTCTCAAACCCAGAAAGGTTTTTATGAAATTACAAAAATTTTGTATGAAAATGTAATTAATCTAATGTAATTTTTATTCAATTATAATTGTAATTACCCATCTCTGTCTTCTCTTTAAATAATGACCTTTTGATGAAACATTTCATCAGACATTGTCATCAACAATAGATTTTACACAGAAACTTCCACAATAGGAGAGAAAAAAATAATTGAAATAATCTTGATTAAGTTTAAAGCCGGCAAAACAATATGAAAAGCATAAACTGTTGATGTACACTTGCTGTGATGATGACGAGAGCTTCTTTCCAACCATTCAATTCGACAATAGAATAAAAACCATAAGTGAGTGTGAGGCGAGATGCGAGAGAAATTGTGGATGTGAAAAGCATATTTTTATATATTTGATTCAATATGAAAAAAAAGTAGAAGCGGCAAAAAAAATTGTATGTTAGATGAGAACACAATAATAATAATAAAAATATGTTTATCAATTTATGTATGAGTTTGTGGATATGAAATGCTGCAACAGTTTGTTGAGAGCTCACAAATCGAGAGCTTCAAAAAACTTTTTGTTGTGCTGATTGAAGGTTTTTTAGTGGGTGGCAAGTGGTTAAAAATTTATTTTTGAAATAAATTAAAATATTTGTTAAATTTTAATATCCAGAAATTTTAATCGCTCATCCACCGTCAAGAATTTCACTTAAACCTGATAAAAAATATCAGAGCAGATTCCTTTATTATTCATTGCTTTTCAATAAATTCTATTATAATTGTTGTGTGTAGCAGAAAAAGAGTGTGTGTACATGCTTTAAGGTTGCACTTTCATTCACAAAAAAAATCTTTATTTTCCCAATCGTTGGCTGTAAAGGAAAATCGATAAATAAGCCAAACTCTCATTGAAATTTTTCTGTGTTTTGTTGTTCGATATTCTTTTCATTCTTTTGACTATTCACAAAAAAAGTACATATACACACACAAAAGGGAAGTTTTCTTTGGTGGGTTTTAAAGTGAAAGTAAAAACACATAAAAACTGGTGGCCTTGAACTTTGAACTTTTAGTCTCTTCATTATCATTCATTGGTGTTATTATTATTGTATATATGAAAATGTATAAAATGGAAATAAACGACATAAAAGCTTCTCATTGTCTCAACTTCATCCCATTGTCTATTGCTTGCTCTCATTCACTCCTCCACTATACATAGTGCTCGCTGACTACTGTTTCAATTTGAGCAGTCTTTAATAATTTAAACAAAATTTAGTTTTTGGAATCTTCAAAGTTTCTTCGTGAAATCTTTAAAAATTTACAAAAACATTTTTAAGCCATCTTTAACCTATTAAACCCCAATTGACTCCATTAAAGTTTTCTCAATATTCAAATTCATCGAAGTAATTTTTTATTGCTCATTTTGTGTGACCTCGTCGCATTCGCCACAAAAGCTATTATATGGTGAAAAATGTAAGTGTGAAAACAGCGCTCGAAAAGAAAAAGTTGAGAGTCACACACTTTTGTTTCCGCAATAAAAAATATTATTTCCATTTTTTCCATTCATTGAAAATGGGCAAATTAAAAAAAAGTTTTACGACAAAGAACAAAAAACTTTTTCTTCATCTTCTTGACGCGTCCATTAATGTGAAAAAAAATGTCAAACTTAATGATGACAACTGGCCATCGCATGAATATGTAGCATAGCTGGAGACTTCAAAGTCATCAATCATGAAAAATAATTTCATTTAAAACTTTTCTGCCTATTTTGCATGTCACTAAAAAGTTTGACAACCTCGCAAATCGTGTGGAACGTTTCACCGCCGACGACAACGAAATTCACTCTCGCACTGAGTTTAAGAAGAAGCGGAGGAGAAGAAATAAAAATTTCAGCCATTTTTGTATTTTTATAGGTTGAATGGCCAATGCACAATGACGCAGACTCCAAAAAAAACTCGTATGAACACATGAAATGCGCGCACACCATAAAATTGAGAGGAGAAAAATTATTTGTGTGGGTGCACATGTGCCGAAAATTGCGCAGATTCACCCCATCGAGTTCGGTCCGAGGAGAGAGAGTGATGTGCTGATGGGTAAATAAGCAAATAAGAAGAAAATTATTTTTCTCTCATGCTGCTGCATTAAATTGTGTTTCTATGCGTGTTTCTGAAAGCATATAAATATGTGCCTGTTTTTGTACGACGGTGGCTGTAATTTATTGGGAAAAAAAGTACGAGATGGGCTCTTAGCAAAAAAGTTGGTTCTTAATTCACTTCACATCGCCTCTTAAATTGCTTCCAAAATATTTTATCAGAAACTTCGTCGTCGTCGGCGTCATTGGGGTTTTTAAGGAAACAAGGGACGAGTTTTACTTTTGACATATTTAAATTTTTCGACTTTATAACACTTTAAAAACATATTAATAACTGTTTTGTATTCTAAATTTAATAAATGTTTTGAAATACAAGAAATTTTAAAAAAATACTATAACCCCAATTCCATCACTGGTCGAACTCAAGCGACGTAGCGCTCTCTCTATAGAATGGTAGGAAAAATTCAATCAATAATTTATGTAATCATATCAAAAGAGAGTGAGGGTATGAGAAGAATGGAAGAAGAAAAAGTTATTAATTTTTGGGAGCATTTTTGATGGGTGGGCGTAAAATCCCCATAGGGACGTAAGGGAAATGAAAAATCATCGAAGCTCGTGTTGCTGCTGGCGTTGTTGATAAGCGTCTTTCAATGGATGGATGGGCAACATTTTGATACACTTGGCCATTTTGTGTGACGTGACGAAGAGCTTGTGTGCGATATTCTTTTTCACTTTTTTTTATCCCGTACTTGAGGACAAGTGGAGAGAAATGATAAAAATTTCGATTTTCGACTTAAAGAGATTTTTATTGGCATTCAATGATGAAGGAAATAAATTTCTGAAAAGTGAAGGAACTTTTTCAAAATTATCCAAGAATTTAGGCTCAATTAATTTTTAAACATTCAACATAAAGCATTCAAATATTCATTCATGAATTCCTCTCGATTTTGTGTTGCTTTTACGATAAAATTTCAATTGAACTCTCTCGCACATGAAAGCAATTCAAATGCAAATGATTTACCTATTTACCTACATGTTGAATATTTATTCACATCGGCGTGCTGTCGCTAAACAACTTTTTTCACAACTCTTTATTTGTTGACACTTTTGATGTCATCGGTTAGTGCTGGAAATCATAAAAAAGTTTTTTTGCAATTGCAACATGGATGAGAGTGAAAGTTTCATGACGACAACAAAAGCTCACTCGGTATTGTATTGACTTTAGTCTGTATTGTGTCATGTTGAGAATCCTTCGCTCCGTGATGCCGATTATGAATAGAAAAGTTTCTGGGCGAAAATCATTTAAATTGCGATGATGGCAATTTTCAAATGAGATCTCATTATGTGACGATTATCGCTCGATTATTTACTTTTACTAGAGAGTTTGAAGTGGATCCGATATCATCAAGGGAGTAATTTTAATAAATGTATGTGTAAGTTGAAATTTAACATGCGACAAACTTTTTTAATGATAAATAATTAAATTTTATCAATAAAAGGAATAATTAATGCCAATTCGATTTTAAAATTAATTTTTCTTCTTATTCATTCTAATAAAAATATCCTGAAATTCAAATAAATGAAAATATATGTTATAAATACTAAAAAGCTATCGTAATCTGTTTATCAAGTTTTTGAAAACAAAATTTATATTTTTAAAGAGATGACGCTGTACATGGACGGAAGTTTCATTATTTTTCCTTAGATGGAGTCACCTACTAAAAACTTTAATTTGATCAATGAAATAAAATATGAAAAATAAAGAATTTTATGATTAAACCTAAAATAAAATTGGTTTGATTTTTTTTGTTATCAGTTAATGAGGAAAATTAATTTTTGACACTAAAATTATTCATGGTTCAATTAAAAAATGTTAAATTCTTTCTTTTTCTTGAGTCATAAACATTTATAAAAATTCTAAGACACACAAAAAAGCAATTTAAATATTCTTAACCTTGTTGCCAAGTGAATCAATTCAAGCCACGTGTTTAGAACTGCAAATAATTCTGTCTCGCTCTCACAAAATGATCATCATAAAAAATTGTTATCTTCACAATGACACCGTCTGTTTTAAAATCATCAACATATGTTTGACTCTCTCATTTTTCTCTCTTTCTCTCTCTCACCAACTCGATGATCGGAGCTTAGTGATATTTGAAACAATTTTTACTCGTCGCTCGATTGTCATACGCAGAGAGGTTCAGTTTGCTTTTACAAATGTAGACAACAGGTCGAGATCGTGCATCTATTTTTCCCCACACCGCGTAATTGAGAGTGAAAAATATCATCACCAGTCTAATAGATGCAAAAATAATTTAAAATCAAACAAAATAGTTTTTACATGTTCCAAAGCGTTAAATACAGCACCAAATATTTGGGTAAGTCAATGATACGCCACAATGAACTACTTTTCAAGTTTGTGTGATCTATGAACTCAAATCAAATTCAACAATTGCAAAAATAATTTTTATCAGCATTTTTGTGTGCTATTAATCGGTTCCCGTTAGTGTGAGAACGAGAAAAACTTTTATTGGGACATCAAAAAACTTGAAGCCGGTTTTGAAAGAGAATTTTTTTGGAACTAAATTTTTTGAATGAAAAATTTTAAAATTTCACAAAAAAAGTCAGACAAAATTTTTCATTTTATTTCTCTGACTCGATTTTTACACGTCAAGCTGATCTATGTTGAGACGCCGGAGCTTGTTAAAAACAGCCGCATGTGATGCTAGAAATGTGACGCAATGCACGTATAGAAGAATCCAATTCTATGCATCTTACACACACACAAAATCTCATGACATTAATTCATCTCATTCGCTCTCAATTAAATTTGTCGCGACAAAACGAAATGCGGGCGAGAATTATTAATATATGTTAAAAATTAAGAAATTAGGTGACGATTGACTATTTTTGTGAAGTAGTCTAAGGTCGTGCATTAATGTCTGGAACTTTTTCTGAATTCAAGAAATTGCGAAGTAAAAAATGTGCAATAGTTGAGATAAGATAAAAACAAAACATTTGCTAAATAGCAAAAATAGAAAACAACCAAAAACTTTTAAAATTATTCCACATATTTTTCATAAAACTTTCCATTGCTAATTTTATTGTTGACAATGCATAAACTTCCTCTAAAAACTTTTAAATTTGTAAACACGATTTTTTTTGCTGAATTCATTAAAATTTGCCTCAAGCATAAAATTTTTTAAAATTGAGTCAACAATAAAACACTCGAATCGATCGTGCTCGTCCAAGGCGTTCAAAAAACAAGCTCCACGTGCATTTACATGAATGAGTGATTTTTGCAAAGGAAGTAAGAATAAATTTCATCATATGTATCGTCGTTGAATTAAAAAAATCTAAAAATTAAATTACTCAATTTTAAACTTTAATTAAACGAAATCAAATAAATTTGCTGATAATTGACTTAATTATTATTTTATGATGACTGTAAAACATTAGTAAAGCATAAAAATTACCTGCAGAAGTCAAAAGGATAGGAATCTACTCTTGCATTTTGAGGGTTGTTACATGTTGAAAACCAGTTTTGAAGGGTTCTAAATCATTAAATCATAAAATCAGTAAGAGAGAGAGAGAGAGAAAAGAGAGCTAAAGTAAGTGTGAGTTATCTAGGTTAAGTGAGAATTTTCTAAAGAGAGTGAGAATGACGAGGAAAGGAAATAATGACATGCTGGCGGATTGTGATCATGATGATAATAACTTGTCACTGACAGCCGCTAATAATGACAATCATTTGAATTTGTGAAAGTTTTTTTTCTCTTTTTAAATCTGAATTTTTTGCACTAAAAATTTTTTTTTGTTTGATAAAAATTTCAAATTTCCGCAGCTGCATTTTTTTTTAATTTTTAATAATAACTTCTTGTGCTATTTTCACCACATTCTACTATTCCTCAATCACGACATTTTTTCTTTGTCAAGAAAAAGTCCATCACGATCTCATGATAAAAGCAAACACGTTTCCGCAATGTGATAATTACAATCTCGTTGTAAAATCGATTTGAGCAGTCATTGTCGGTCCTTCGTTGGCGGTTTCACAAGCGAGTGAATTTCATCAATGAGATGATAATTAACAATTGAGCGTTGGAAATTCCCAAAAGCTATTTAAAAATCGTGGAATATGCAAATATTGTGCCGAAAGACTTATGCCGAATTTTATGAATCATTTCAAAAAATGATGAAATGAGAAATATTTTTTTGCGATGTCGAGCTTTTAATTGATATTTTTGATTAAAATCAAAATTTTGGAAATTTTAATATGATCAAAAAATTCAGGAATCAAAATTTCCATCAATAAATTTTTAATTTTTTAAGGATTTAAATTAATTCTGCTGTAATTAATTTACATCCACATTTGATTATTTCGAACTTACTTGAAAACAGTAAAAGAAAGCAGTAAACATGTGATCGTCAGTAACAGGCGTCACCTCATGTTTACTATACACTTGTTATTTTTGAACGAGTAAACAGTGAATCATTTTTCATCTCTGCAGGTTTTATTACACTTCCGTAGCGACACTCTAAACTCTCTAAGTTAATCACCGGCTGATAACAGCGACAACAAACAAAATCCACAAATATTTTCAATGGGGTGAAAGCAATCAACTTAAAATTTTCCGTCAACGCAAATTGAGACTTAAGACGAAAAGAGAAGAAAGCAGAAGAAAAATCTTTTTTTTGGCAGAGGTAAGAGATCAAGTAAAAGGAAATTATTTTGGCACTTCAATGTCAGACACTTCTGTGATCGTGATCATGAACCATAATGTTTAGATTATCGATTGATGAGAGACTTAATAAGAGTTTTTGGAGTTGAGTTTAATTTAAATCAATAAACAATTTTTAGCGAGTGAACAAGTTCAAAATTTTATTAAATGCGAGTTAAATCAACAAAAAAAAATAATTAAAATTCAAAAGAATTTTCTTCCTCAAATATTTTAAACCTCCCACGGTTCATGATCGATGAACAAAAATTGTTATGACATGAACTGTTTTCCTCATAAAATCGAAGATCCATAAAAATTTCATTTATCACGAAAAATTCCTTCTTCCTACATTTTGATATTTTTTTGCGACTCTGTATAGAGGAAGCGAAGATGAAATTTTTTTCAATTACAAGATCATTAATGTACTCAATTAAGTCTCACAGTGAGGTCGCAATTTTCAATGTGTCAAGATTTTATTTTTACTTTTTAGTGGTTATTAAAAGTGGATTGATTAAATAGTTTGTGCTCCTCATTTTAAAATTATTTCAAAAAAAATTAATTAAATTTTTATCACGACAGGCCGAAGAAATTTCAAACTGAAGCATCACTAGCACGTTTCCAATGATTTTTTCTGTTCATCACGACCTAAATTATAAGCTTGATTAAGGGCACGAAGTAAGGAACTTTCACCATGTTGCAGAATTTAGGATCAAGCACCAATGCAAAAATTGCATATTGCATGTTTATCGGCTGCTGCATTTTGATAATTTTAACGATCGTTTTTGTTGCGACATTCGAGAGGTGAGTTGAATGATTTTTATCAGTATGACCCAATGAATTAAATTTTTATTTGTGCCGCAAGGGAATTTAATTCATTTCAACCTGCCTTATCGACGCCACTTTCACTTTATCATTGAATTAAAAATATTTTTAGAACGACCCCCGATGAAACATACGCTTTTTGTGCAACCGCATATTATTCGCCAAAGACACGTTATCGTATCGAATATTGGGGTCAACGGAATGACTTCGAAATTATCGACACTGGATGCGCACGTGCCTGTTATAAAGAGCAAAAATATCAGAACGGCCTCTCGTTTCTCGAGATTGAAACTCAATCGGGATATGCGGACGTCAATCAAGCGGTGGCAGCCGGCATACTTGAGGGAACTTTAACTTGGATGTCGATTTATGCGCAGTGGAAAAACACCATCGAATCTTTTTGCGTGCGTGAAGAGAAATTCTGCATCTGGCTACGATCGATAATTTTAAGAAATAAAGCAAACATCATGAGCATCACAAAGAGAAAACATCATAGCTCTCACTATCAACATCAAATCATGCTTTTCTATCAGCAACTCGAAGGACTCGAAATGGGATTTAGAAAAGGAGTGAAAAGAGCCAGAAGAGACTACGAAATTCCATCAACTGATTTTTTGTTGCTCAACGCTCGAGTTGACATCGAAGATTTGATAATTTACTACAACAAGTATGTGGAAGAGGATGAGAGCAATTTTGTGGATCTTCCTGAGAGCGCTGAAAAAATGATCGTGAAACTAGTCATGGGAGAACATCCAAAGATATTTTTAGGTGAGTTAAAAAAGCAACTTAAACAATTAATTATTTATTTTCCTTCTTCCCTTAGGTCATAGTTCCGATGGCGACTACAACTCAATGCTAAAAATTGTTAAAACTTATCGCTTCAACTACCATCAAGGTCCATCGCCATCAGACTTTCATTTAGTAGCCAACACAGACATCACGTTCACGAGTTATCCAGGCATTATTGCGTCAACTGATGACTTTTATCTCGCACACGGCAAACATTCTCAAATTATTGTTTCGGGCATAAAACTTAAGTTCAATCAAGCCACACAAGTTCATGCCATTGATATTGACGCAGCCGTTTTAATGTCGGTTAGAGTCATGGCTGCCAATCGACTTGCTCACAATGGTAAATCGTGGGCAAAAATTATGGCGAGAGATCCCGATATTGGTGCTAAGCAATGGCTCGTGATTGATGAAAAACATCTCAAATATCTTGAAATGGACGATGGAGGAGAGGAAATTCAAAATGAATTTGTGATCTCATCATCAACAGTTGACGATGGACTTACAGACAATGACATTCCGGTCGATCAACCACATTCGTTTGATAAGGAAAAGGCAGCGTCTTTAACAAGTCAAATAACGAGTCGAAATATTGTGTGGCTGATCGATAACACATGGAAGCGATTGTACGCCGAAGATGTTACGAGGAAGTTTAAAAGAGATGGAGAATGGACATTAGATGGTACACCTTACTTCAAAGTGATTCAAGAGCTTAATAGAATTGACGGAAAGGATTTAAATCAGTATAAAATGCAGAATATTGAGGATGTTGAAGATGTTGCGTCGGCACTACAAAATCAAGCCTTCCGAGGTGACCTTAAGAGAGATGGTGCAGGGCCGTTCGGCAACACCGATATTAAAGTTTACTCATCAGATGACAATCAATTTCTAGTTCAAAATGGTCCCTTTGCAAAATCTGAAGACGATATTTTTGAATGGGCTGAATTTGAAGATGTGTCGCATGATGAATTGCCGGGCACCTGGAACTTTCCTTCTGTTTTCGTACACTATGTTTGGAACTGATAAAATAATTAGAACATTTTAGTTAAAATTTTACTCAAATAAAAATTCATTTTTGCTTAGAAAAATCAAAACTCTTTGATAATGTTATACAGGTATTTAAAAGTATTTTTTATTCTTCGTTGTAGAGTAAGTGGGAGAGATGTGTTGCTATAAGATAAGTAAAAGTGCAATGTAAGGAAAAATAATATTGAATGACTTAAATGCATTAATGCATGTTGTGCAAATGGTTCATTCGCGTCAGAGCATATTAGTTCAAGTTCAAACACGTTGATCATGTCTGATATTTTCTTTGAAAGAGAATTTCACCATAATTGACACTTGTGAAATAAGTGCCAATTTAACCATTTTTTGTGTTTCTCATCCTTAATTTATTTTAAATGTGTTAATAAGTCTGTCTTTATCAATATATATAGTCAAGGAATTAAAGTGTTAAATTACGTAAGGAAGTGAAAATTAGTGAAAAAAATTTTATTGTGAAATTAAATTATTAGAATTTAGTTTTCATATTTTTTTCTTTCGCTCATTCTCTCTCCGGAGAGTAACTCTCTCAAATATTTTTTTCAAAATGTGAAAAAATTCAGATTTTCGATTTTTTCGGCATTATTTTATGCCCTTAACTTATTTTTTTCGTGTTCTAGAATCAAAATAAATAAGTTAAAAGGATTGGTGGTTGGATTGATGATTAAATTTAAAATTTAGTTATCATGCTAAATGTTTGAGAGAATTTCACCATAATTGAAATTCTCGGGTATAAAAACCCGTACATTATCAGCAAGAGAAAAGTCAGATTTGTGGAGCGAAAGAATAAGAATAGTCTTAAAAAGTTATCAATATTAAAAGTGGAGAAAATAAAAGTTACTTAATGTGGAATTTTCCACAAAAGCTCTTTTAACCAAGACCTTCTTTAATAATTTTTTTTGTGAAATTTTCCTTCTATCACTAGTAATATTTTAATTGCAAAAATTTCTTCGATAAGAATACTTTCGAGGATAATTTTTTTCTTTTATCCAAGATTCTTAATTAATTTAATAAAATTATTTTTAGATCTGTCAAGTGTCAATCTCCTCACGCTTGAACTGTTTTATTTAACCGTTATTAACAACCGCATTTTTAGTGTAACCCACGAAGTGGTGTAACACTTATATGCGCCTCTTTCCGTCCGTCCGTCCGTCTGTCTGTCTGTCTGTCTGTCTGTCTGTCTGTTCCTTCGAGATCTCGGCTCCTGAGATAGCTAGAGACTTCTAGTTTTCGCCAAATGGTAGGTCTATGAATTTAGATTCGGCCATTTTAGGAATTATGAGGGTCATGACCACAGGTCGTGCCATGGACAGCCCTAAATGCCATTTTTCATACAAATTTCCTGTTATATGGCTTCATGTATGTCGTTGAACTCGTATTTGTATCAGGAATCGAAAGGCATTGATGATATTTGAGGAATGTCTATCATGGCCATCCAAGAGTGCCACCAATGTCCATCACGGCCGGCCAGTAGTGCCCCTAATGTCCATTTTTTAAAAGTATGGCTTCATGTACCTCGTTGAACTCGTAATTGCATCAGGAATTGATTAGCATTGATGATTTTTGAAGAATGACTGTCACGGCCGGCCAGGAGTGTCCAAGGAATGCCACTAATGTCCATTTTTTAAAAGTATGGCTTCATGTACCTCATTGAACTCGTAATTGCATCAGGAATTGATTAGCATTGATGATTTTGAAGAATGACCGTCACGGCCGGCCAGGAGTGTCCAAGGAATGCCTCTAATGTCCATTTTTTAAAAGTATGGCTTCATGTACCTCATTGAAAACGGAATTTGACCAGGAATCGATTGGCATGGATCTGAAAATGGAACGCAATGGAAAACGGAACGCAATGGAAAATGGAACACAATGGAAAATGGAACACAATAGAAAATGAAACACAATGGAAAATGGAACACAATGGAAAATGGAACACAATGGAAAATGGAACACAGGGGAAAATGGAACACAGTAGAAAATGAAACACAATGGAAAATGAAACACAATGGAAAATGGAACACAATGGATAATGGAACATAGTGGAAAATGAAACACAATGGAAAATGGAACACAGTGGAAAATGAAACACAATGGAAAATGAAACACAATGGAAAATAAAACACAATGGAAAATAAAACACAATGGAAAATGAAACACAGTGGGAAGCCATTTTGGGAAGCCAATTTGGGAAGCCAATTTGGGAAGCAATTTTGGGAAGCCATTTTGCGAAGCCATTTTTGAGAAGCCATTTTTGGGAAGCCATTTTGGGAAGCCATTTTGGGAAGCCATTTTGGGAAGCCATTTTTGGGAAGCCATTTTGGGAAGCCATTTTTGGGAAGCCAAAAGGGGAGGCCAGAAGGGGAAGCCAAAGGGGAAGCCAATACTGATCTGTTCCAAGTGGGTTACACGGCAACACCCACGTGTGGGTTTTGAAACATTTTTTGTTATAAATATAAAAATTTATTTTTGAATATTTTTTAATCGAATTGTGGAATTTTCATAAAATGTTGAAATTAAGTGAGGAATTTTGATTAATTATTTAAAATAATAAGTAAAAAATGTAATTTTTCAGGAGCTTTTGTTAATTTTAAAAATTTGTCAAACGTTCGAATGAAAAAAATATCTTTAAGAGAAGAAGGCTCGTCGAATATGCACACTTGTTTGCAAAGAAAATTGTTGTAGCTGAAATGACTACAGAGAGTATCAAAAATTAAGCGAAAGGAATCGGCAAACGGTGAACGTTAAGGAAGTTACAGGAACTTTAGGGTTTCATTAATTTTGGATATCATATAAAGTTAGATTACACAATGCTGCAATAACTTCAGAGAAATTAATTTGAAAGAATTTAAAATGTTTTAGTCGCTAATTTATTTTTTAGTGTAACCCACGAAGTGGTGTAACACTTATATGCGCCTATTTCCGTCCGTCCGTCTGTCTGTCTGTTCCTTCGAGATCTCGGCTCCTGAGATAGCTAGAGACTTCTAGTTTTCGCCAAATGGTAGGTCTATGAATTTAGATTCGGCCATTTTAGGAATTATGAGGGTCATGACCACAGGTCGTGCCATGGACAGCCCTAAATGCCATTTTTCATACAAATTTCCTGTTATATGGCTTCATGTATGTCGTTGAACTCGTATTTGTATCAGGAATCGAAAGGCATTGATGATATTTGAGAAATGTCTATCATGGCCATCCAAGAGTGCCACCAATGTCCATCATGGCCGGCCAGTAGTGCCCTAATGTCCATTTTTTAAAAGTATGGCTTCATGTACCTCGTTGAACTCGTAATTGCATCAGGAATTGATTAGCATTGATGATTTTGAAGAATGACCGTCACGGCCGGCCAGGAGTGTCCAAGGAATGCCACTAATGTCCATTTTTTAAAAGTATGGCTTCATGTACCTCATTGAACTCGTAATTGAAAACGGAACACAATGGAAAATGGAACACAATGGAAAATGAAACACAATGGAAAATGGAACACAATGGAAAATGGAACACAATGGAAAATGAAACACAATGGAAAATGAAACACAATGGAAAATGAAACACAATGGAAAATGAAACACAATGGAAAATGGAACACAGTGGAAAATGAAACACAATGGAAAATGAAACACAATGGAAAATGAAACACAATGGAAAATGAAACACAATGGAAAATGGAACACAATGGAAAATGAAACACAATGGAAAATGAAACACAATGGAAAATGGAACACAGTGGAAAATGAAACACAATGGAAAATGAAACACAATGGAAAATGAAACACAATGAAAAATGAAACACAATGGAAAATGGAACACAATGGAAAATGGAACACAATGGAAAATGGAACACAATGGAAAATGGAACACAATGGAAAATGGAACACAATGGAAAATGGAACACAGTGGAAAATGAAACACAATGGAAAATAAAACACAATGGAAAATAAAACACAATGGAAAATGAAACACAGTCGAAACACAGTGGGAAGCCATTTTGGGAAGCCAATTTGGGAAGCAATTTTGGGAAGCCATTTTGCGAAGCCATTTTTGAGAAGCCATTTTTGGGAAGCCATTTTGGGAAGCCATTTTTGAGAAGCCAATACTGATCTGTTACAAGTGGGTTACACGGCAACACCCACGTGTGGGTTTTGAAACATTTTTTTATAAATCTTCCACATGTGAATAAAAATTATTTTTTCAACGGATTTGAAATTTTTGAATTTTTTTTCGAATGGTTAGACTTTGAGTAAAAATTTGATGCAACATTATCAGAGAACTTTTTAAAGTAAAATATTGTGTCTTTATTTGTTGAGATAAACAATTTATGTTTTAGTCAAACCCCTGGTTTAGAAAAGTTTATCAGAGTTACGAACCCCTCAAGTTTCTTACAATTCTCATTCTCTCTTGAGTATTCGAAGCGTTAACATCGAATAAATATAGTTAAAGAAAAGTGTGCTTTATTCTTCCTTAAAACTTTCAGGAGCTTCCAGAATCGAGGAAATCTAACATTATTAAGTGAATTAGTCCTCAGCAAGCCTCATCGGTTAGTGTGTGTTAAAGATAACATTTCATTTCATTATATTTTCAATTTTTGATGAAATCGAATTTCCCCTTTCAGTTAGTGGATTGAATTCAAGAGTTTAAGTTATTATCTAAAAATGTTTTTAATTATTAGTTTGATATTATTTGCGTTCTCTTGCGTTTACCTGACATTTTCTGCTGCATTGAGGTAATTCAATAATTCTTTGAATCTTAAAAGTTTATGGAGCTAAAATTGTTAAATATTTTAGGGTTATTAAAGCAAAACTAAAAAAAGAAGCCATCACAATCAATGTGAGGAGTTTTAAATTTTTCAAACTTTGTGGCGTGACAATTTATTTTGAAAAATACGGTTTAACTTTGAGTGCAGATTTCGTACGAACCAACTGTTTTTCGATTTTTATTGATAGGTTAGAAATGCAGTACAAAAAAAGAACTCGAAAGGATCCAAAAATCTTTGTGATATTAAAAAGCAGAATCTGTACCGTGAATTTGACTTTGACAACCTTAAAATTAGAAATAGTATCCGGTTTATTCAATGACTACAATTTTAAATTAACATCTATAATTTGCAAAAATAATTTTTTGAAGTTTAACGTCTGTTCTTTAAAATCAATTTCCATAATTGATTTAGAAATTAGTGAAAATGATCGGAAAATTATCATTAAAAAATGTTTGTTAGCGACTAAAGGAATTTTTATCATCGGAAACTTATTAAATTTTAAAAAATCACTCGAAGTTTGTTTAAGTGATTGTTATTTAAAACTAAACGGACATGATTTAAAATCTTATGAGATAAATGTTAATTTTTCTCTCACCGAAATTTGTTTGAAAAGTGAAAAAATATTTTTTGATGGCTTTAATTTTAGTGGGGTTAAAATAATCGCTTATGGAGACATTTTGCGCTTTGAAACTAAAAAAATAAATTTAATTTCTTTCGCTACTTCCAACATTTTTGGAAATGGATTAGAAACTGGAGCCATTGCATTTAATATTAATGATTCAAGTGCTTGCTTAGAGAACAAGCAATTCACATACAAAGGATATCGCATTAAATTGGGTAAAATTACTTTTGAAGGAGATCTTTTTAGTTTTGACGCAAGCAAGTTAAAATTAATTGCTTTAACTGACATCGAAGTGAGTGGTAACCAATTGAATACTGGGAAACTATCTTTTGATATACATCCCTCAAAAATTTGCATAAGCAAAAAGCAATTCATTTATAAGGGACATTTGATTGAGATTGGTAATTTTACTCTGCTCGGAGATCTTTTTAGTTTAAATCCTAAAATGTTTGATTCTGTCATCTTTAGTGAACTAAATGTTGAGGGTAAAATTTTAAAAGTAAGAATTAGCTCATTCCAAATTTTTCCTAGACAAGCGAGTATTTCAAATTTATCAGGTACATACAACAATTGGAATTTTGAAATTGATGAATTTGATATGATCGGTGACATTTTTTCCTTTGATGCTCTTCAGTTAAAACTAAATATTAAGTCATTGTCATCAAGTAATGAGTCAATCAAAATTAAATCAAGTCACTGCCAAATTACTCCATCGCAAGTCAACAACTTTTTTATTGAATTGAAAAACGCTTACATTTCATCCTTACCGTTTAACACTTTTGAGTCTTTGAATATTACCATCTTTAAGGATCACAACACAAGTGAATGGGACTATCAAGTCCATGTCAAAATGGGGAATGTCCTAGAAGTTTTAACTAATGGGTTGAAATTTCCTTTTATGATGGGACCCCAACTTTTGATGGGCATCATCTTTGAAGGGATCCTTAATTCACCGGTGAATCCGATTTCGTGTGAACAAATGCGCGTCACCGGAGTGATAAATCCGCAAAATTTTAAATTGCACATTGGAAAAATCCACAGACAAAAATCCAAGGATTTCCATGGAATAGTTTTTTTTCACGATGTTTAAAATTTTAATCTTTACTAAATTTTAAACCACGCCTTAAAAATTTTACCTGATAATTTTAATGTTTATAATAAGGATAAGGATAAGGATAAGGATATATATATTAAATTTCTTACGACAAAAAAATAATTCGCATGCGTCTTTTGCTTATTTTTGATTCACTGTCATGTGTAAAAATTTCAAAATCAAATAAACCCATGCTGACAAATAAAAGTATTAAATGCAATTAATTAATATTGTTTATGCTTTTCACAACAACCACTGATCAGATCACATTGGAACTTCCAATAAATATAGGGTTGACATCGATGTTTTTTCCTTCAAAAAATTTAAGTGAATTTAATTATTCGAATATATTCAAAGGTTACTAACTTTAATTTCTCAGTTTCTCACATCATTATTCGCCGTTACAAATAAATTTAAAAAATTTCCAACAGATCCACATTGCAGTCCGTTGTCCTATATAAAAAATAAACTTTCCAGTGTTATGACTAAAAATAATTTTTAAAATATAAAATAAATAAATTATTCGCTTTGCCTTAGACTTAAATCATTCAAAATGAAGATAAATGAAAAGAATTTGTATACTTTTGCTAATTCGAAACCTGTCGATAAGGAAGGTGAGTTCGTTCGATAGGAAATAAAAGCTTCCTTAAAACATTTTGCATTTACTCTTTCAAGGCTATTTGCAATTTAAGAGAGATCAAAGATTTCACAAGCGATGGTTTGTATTAAAAGGCAACATGCTCTTTTACTTTGACAAAAAAGGTGATAAAGAGCCACTCGGACTTCTTCTGCTCGAAGGTAAAAGTTTATAAACTTATTTCCTGCTAGTGACTAATAGTTCCGCCCTCATATTTTCAGGATGCACAGTCGAGCTTTCAGCGGAAGAAGAATCTCAACAGTATTGTTTTAAATTAGTATTTTTGACACCTGGCGAAGTCCGTTCCTACTTCTTGGCAGCAGAAAATCAGGATAAAATGGAGAGCTGGATGAAGTCAATTACATGCGCATCTTATGACTATATGAAACTAATGGTTTCCGAACTGAAACGTCAGCTCGAAGAGATTGACAGTCGAAATAAAAATCAAACGCTTAAGAATGACACAAATCCACCGAAACCGCCACCAAGACGACAAAATCCATTTAATAAATCATCAGCTGCTAACATGCCATCGTCGTCGTCCATCACAACTGCAGGTATGAATGCGTCAAATTACGTTTTCAAAGAATGATCAATTAAGTACGTTAATAAATTAACAATCAACTCAATGTACTTTTGCTCAATTCTTCGTAAACTCTTTTCTTTAAAATTGACAATCGTTTGTACCTTGGTTATTGCTTTTTCTCCCATTTTTAAAATTCTAATTATTGGCTGATGGTTTTTAGTGAATGTGAATTTATTTCTTAGAAAACAAAATCATCATCATAACATTTAGCTCTATAAAAATTCATATCTTAATATTCCCCATGCCAGAAATAACTAAACCCCTGGAACCAATTAAGGACAATTTGATTTTTGACCAATTACATCAGGAGATTGGTAATAAAGTTCGCAAGCAAGATGAGACTGGAACTGACAAGACATTTAATGTCACTTAAACAATGTAACAAATTGTAATTAATTAAATTTTGCTTGCAATGAATCTCAAAGTCTTTTTCGGAATCCTAATTGATGTGATAGAAACAAAAAAAACTGAAAGGATTGATTGAACAAGTTTAATATTTTTAACAAAAGTTTTAAAGCATGAATAAGAGTTGACGAGATTAAAATTTAAATTTTGCTCAAAAATTTTCTCATCAGCTTTTTTCTTTTAAAATGCATGAAAGTTCAAAAAACACAAAAATCGAGAGGTATTAAAATTATTTCGAAAAATTTGATAAAAAAATATTCAAAAGTTTAGAGAAAGTTAAAAATAAACTCAATCATAGAGTTTTGAATATTTTTGATAAAATTTTTGATATCAACTAAACCCTTAAAAAAATCATTTGCATTTTGTCATTGTGATTGTCACCTTTTTTGCCTTCTATAAACTTTTTATGTTTTGCATTCAATTAGAACCTTAATTAAATTCTGCATATCAACCTAAATTATTTTTTCTTCTCTCCCTTAATTTTTTTTTATGAAATTCTTTTTCTCGCAGTCCAAAGATCTCCTGTAAAAATTAAAGCAGCACTCGAGTCACACTTTTAGAAAAAATCAATTACTTTTAATTTTTTCTCTCCATTTCATTTACTTTCCCACGCAACTTTTGTAATCTTCAGAATGTACAAAATTGTTAAACTTAATTTTATCCTCGCTTTTTAAAATGTAGCAAGTATAAAAAATATATCTGTCGATCTTCAAAGAAAATGTTTTAAATAAAAAGTTTTCTTCATATCATTAAATGAAAAATTTAAAACCTAAATAATATTTTATTTCCAGCTATTTTTTTACTAATATATATCTAATTCATTAGTCAATTTTAGAGAAATATTGCTCTAATTACAGCCGCTATGAGGTACACAATTGCTAATCCTATAAAGTAACATCCGAATATGAAAAACTGCAGTCTAATGTCCAAATTTAACCAACTCATGATCACGACAGTCATTATAGTCTGAATAGTCAGTGCAATTAATTGATTTATTCCGAAAATAAGTGCAAAACTGTCATCGGCTAATTCTTTGGCTACAAAAGCAGTTGCAATAGTGATCATGAAAGTAAAGAAAATTCCGAAAAGAATGTACATTGAGTATGCGACCCATATATTGTTAGTTTGAGATGAAACAATCACCATGATTCCTTGCAGTAATGAACATGCTGACACTATCCATAAATCATATTTTTGAAATGTCTTGCTGGTCATGTAGCCAGCAAGAAATGCACTTATTGCCCCAAAAAAAGTCAACAGAGCTTCAACGCCTGCATTTAAAAGATGCTCCCGATCTTTGTCGACGACTTGCCACAAAAGTTGAACATAAAATTGAACCATGAGAAAGCCAGCCATTGCCAGGGCCCACCAAAAACTCCACAAAATCACTTTGACATTAGAATAAGAATCCAAAAAATGTTTCCATAATAATTTTGTTGCTCTCGAGTATGAAAATTGTGGCTTTACTTCTGAATATTTTAATTCGTCACTTAAAGACGATATTGAAACATTTTCATCTGGAACGGTGTAAAAATAAAGGCTGATGCCGACCGATGGAAGGCAGATTGCAACGATAAGAGAGACAGCTTGTGCTAAAAGATGAAAGAAATTAATAAAATTATGAGAGAAAAAAACATTTCTATACTCACCGCCAAGTGTTAAATAGTTTAATTCTCTCAAGTTCATAACGCCATAAGAATATAAAAGCTGTGCTAACACGCTCGCCGTAAATCGTCCACCTAAAATTGCCGCTCTCGCGTTTCCCGTCACTTTTTGATAATGACTCTTTTCCACTTTTGCGTACATATAGCTGTCAGCATTAATCAAAATCAATTTGTCGAATCAATTAAAATTAAAGTGAAATATTACGTGTAATATGCGACTTCAGCTGCCATATAGAAGCCATAAAAGACTTGAACAATTTGTAAAGCGAAAAGTGATTTTGTCCATAGCAACATAGACCAGATTATTAAACCGACACATGACGAAGCGATGATTATTGGCTTATATCTAATAATATTTTAAAATTTTAGTCAAAGATCGGTTACATAATTTAAAAATTGTACCTCAAAATATCTGTCACTAAAAACACAAAAACTAATAAGGTGAAAGTCGCATAAGTGCCAACTGGGTAAACCTCGAAATTAATTTGATCTTCAGTTATGTTTCTCCATTCGCCGGTCAAAAATTCAGTCACAAAAGGTTCACTTGGTCGAAATTCCCGAAAGAATCCAAAAATACTGAGAACTAATGAAATTTGCAGCCACTTTTCCATCGCGAACTAAATGCAAAAAATCTCAAGCATTATCAACTGATATCTTATCACGCTAAAAGTCCATAGAAAGGAATTGAACAATAAACGTACACCCTGTTTTGTTTATAATTCAGTAAAACGTGAGTCTGCAGACGGAATTATCTTCTTCTTATATTAAGTACAAAGCGGTGAATGAAATAAAAAATATTCTCACGACAAATATAAAAATAAAGAGAAAATGAACGAAAATCCCAATGCGAAATTTTTGTTGAATTTAAAAAATTGACTTCGAATTTTATATTAAAAATTTTCTCTAAAAAAAGCATAATTTTATGTTATGAAATTTATGAAAAATTCAAAGAGTCATAAAAGAGCCCTCACTGGGTGTCGTTTGATAAAACTGAGAATAAAAACGAAGTTCTCAGAGAGAAAACAAAAATCCTCAATCACATGAGAGAATCGCAGCCAGACAGAATAAAAGCTTCGATATATACTTTGTGAGGGTCATTAAAATCATATGAGAATATTTTTCATGGTCAAAGACGATTGAACAACTAAGAGAAGCGTGCTCAGTTGTGTTTTGTACTTTAAAGGTGTTGCTTGCGATTCTCGGGGTGGAAAAACTTTTATTATATAATCACTTATAATCCACGCGTATTTAAACTTGAAAATTTTTAATCAAAAAAAACAATTCGTGTGGGGTTAACTGAACTTTAAGTAGTGATAAAAAATATCAAATCTTGATTTAAAAAAAATACTCGAGAAAAATATTTCATAGCGCCATAAATTCAATTAATTTACAATCGTCATGGAAGGAGGAACAAAAGAAGAGAACAGCGGATCGGAGATGGTTAGGATTTTTTAAAGCTCGGCAAATATTTAAAAAAATTATCGAAGGTTGAGTGATTAGAGGTTGATAGAAGGTTAATTTTGATTTAGAACGAAAAATTACTTTCTGTACGCTTTGTGTGCGATTTGCAACAATGACTTCATTCTCTATCAACCCCCACACTCAGCCGGTTTTTTGTGTTGAAATTATTTTGTGGTTTTTAGAATTCTGAATTTGAAGTGAGACAAGATTGATTAAATTTAATCTGCGACGCAAAAAAAAAATTAATTTGTTTTACGATTTGCGACAGGTGGCAATGAAGATTTTCGAATACAAAGTTAGTAAAGTTGTTAATTTTAATGTGTGCGTAAAAAATATTTTTATTTAAAATAAAATCTTTAAATTTAAGTTAAATTTCTCGACCAACTTCAAGCTTGGAAATTCTAAAACAAGAAACCCAAAAATATTCGTTAGAACCAATTTCCACTTTATTATTTTTTTCTTTTCTTCTCAAGCGCTCAACGGCTGTAAATGAAAACAACGAATCAAAGTTCAATGATCGCTTTTATGTTTTAAAGCGTCTCAATAAATTTACCGACTGTTCCTTCAAAGTTCAAAATCATGTCGTTAATTGTCATAAGCTTATTCTCGCGGCTGCCTCTCCAGTTTTTGAGGCGATGTTTTATGGAGTGTTTGACGTGACAAATTCTATTTTAATTACTGACATCACGATCGATAGTTTCGAATTATTTGTCGCTTATCTCTACACGGGTGAATTGAAACTTTCGGAGGTTGAGGAAATTGAAAGTTTAATTGAGATTGCACATTGTGCACAAAAATATCTCATTGACGATTTAAGGAAGAAATGCGTCGAGAAATTAACGGAAATTATCAATCGAGATAATTTATTTAAAATTTTCTCAAAATCTTTTGAGTTTCAAGTCGAGGATTTTATCATGTCGTGCATGTACTTTTTTGTGGACACGATCGATGGTGGAATGAGTCTATGCAATGTGATGCTAACTAATCATTCTGACTGGCTACAAGTTCCTGGATGTTTTGAATTTTTAATCAAGAATTTACTGGATTATTTTGGAGAGCGAGACGAAGTTCTGATACTCATAAAATCATGGACAATTTATAATACAAATCATGTGCTGCCCCTAATAAAATGCGGCTCTCTCGAAACCATCACGAAGAAGTTGAATTTAGATTCTCATTTGGCCTTGAAAATTAATCAACTTCAATCGACGTTTTTCGATGTTCCATCATGTGCAAAAATCTACAAAAGCTTTCATCGGATTTATTACAAACCAATTCGTCCGCTAATTATTGAAAGAAATCAACTCACATTTGATGTCAATATCTCATTCAAAAAATTCGTAATTGTTGACCAATTAATGATTAACAGTCGACTGATTCCAGAGCAATTTGATATCTGCGATATGAGCAGTCAAACTTATGTCGAAAACTTGGAAATTGAAATACTCGACAAGAGCACAAATCAATCGATCTACAAAGACCATCAGAGCGTCGAAAATGTTAGTTTTAACGCAAGCTTTAGAATTAAGTTAAACAATCGCATGGTGCTATTTCCTTATCAAAACTACATTGTCAGATTTAAGTGGAATGAGGAGGCAATTGGCTTTGAATATCCTCGTGCGATTTATTCACTTTTAGAAAAGGGAGATAAAACTTTCCCGCATGGCGTTGTGCAATTTTACGAGCACAACAGTACTTACTGTCTTCCATTCGGATCAATTCTGCAAGGCATTTTTTATGATGTCATTGCGTAAGTTTATTGGTGGATTTAATTTCAATTAGAATCAAATTTTAAATCTGCCTAATAAAATGCCAATAATTTTTAAAAACTATTTCAATTTTCATCTTTTTATTTTCTCTCATTTTCATCAATCTTTCGGAAAAAATCATTTTTCGTCCTTTTCTTTTTACACAATAAAAAATAATGAAAAAAATCACAGACAGAAAGCACATGTTGAGGAAAGTTCGCTATCAAATTGTATATTTTATACATTTTTAAGAAATTCAGAGAAAATTTGTTTGTGCATGAAGTTTCCGTCCATGATTTAATAAGTGTTTGTTTAATTAAATTGTGAACCTTTCTCATCGAGTGAGAAATAAAAGTTAAGACTTAAGAATGTTATCGGCTATTTTTTTAGAAAAATAGTATATTTCTTTTGTAAAGTTTTTAATGACATTCGCGTCATCAGAAAAATAATTTTTCATCTCAAAATATTAGGAAAAGAATTTAACTTTTATGTAAAAATAAAGTAGCTGATTTTAGGGTGTGAGTTTTTTCAATAAATGGAAAGTGTTAGAATGCAAAAGTTTTCAGGGGTTGGACACTCCACAGCTGGAATCAATTCGAAGTGTTTATCCAAAGAGTTTTAATGTTTTGTGATTTTCTTCGATCTTATTTTGTTTTAAGTTTCTTTTGACTGTTGTTCACTTGCTGATCAGCTTCGGGTAAGTCTGACTCCTTCTTACGTTCTTTCTTGGATGGTGCATCTTTTGTCGTAGCAGTTGGTTTTGATTTTTTAGTCAACGGTTGTTTGACGGCAAGTTCCTTAGACTCGCGTTTTGACTTCAAGAATGATGTGATGAAACGGAAGATGAGAAATCCTTGAATGGAAAAGGCAACAACAAGACCCATCATGCCGCGTGTAGGATTTGATTTTCCAATTCCGGTGAAGAAAGTGAGGAAGGAGAGCACCAATGTTGAGAATGCAGTGAGAAGGAAGATTAAATTGTTGCAGACACGGACTGAAAAAACATTTTATGAAATAAATAAAAATTTAATTTAAATCAATTTCAATCACTCACATTTAACATATTTTTCATCCTTATCGAACACCTCTAAAAGTCCAAAAGTGTGTGCGACAAATTCACTGAAATAGTGAAGGGTCAACAAAACGATGGCAATGCGACGGTATGCGAAGAAGTAAAAGAATCCAATAATCGCGAGTCCTGCAACCGAGTGCTGCATTTTGGCAGATTGCTCGTCTTTTTTGACTTTTTGGAAGTAAAGTTCCGGCAACATGTGCACGTAGTATGAAAGTTGAATGATGAAGTAGAGTTTATGCAAAAATTGCATTGGATGATTCGGATAGTCGGCCCAGAGGCTCGACATATTTTCTGCATACTGCTCGCGAATGATCACTTCGGCGCCCCATAGGAAAGACATAAGGTAAAAGACAACAAGCTGACCCGATTCATTGAAGCGTGACAACTTGAACTTGGACAAATGGAGTTTCTTGGAAACTTTCTGCAATGAGAAAATAAAAGTGAAAGGTAATTTTAGAGAGAGGTTTAAATTCGATACGGACTCAAGTGAAAATTAAAAAATTCCCGTTTAAATTGTCAACTTACATCTAAGACATATTCCTGCAAGATTGCGTGCATAATGATGCAAATAAGGGTATAGAAAAATACGGCAGGTCCGTCTCTCCAACCAGACTCATATAAGAATGGCTCTCCTCTGAAAAGTGATTAAAAGACAAAGATAATTGTTGCATTTAATCGCCGATGCATGCATTCACAAACTTACTTAGATGCGGCCTCGTATTGATCAGTCGTATTGTGACCCATCACAATGAATATGTTTGCCAAGCTACTCGTGGCCTATGCACAAGAGAGAGAGAGAGTAAAATCATTAATGACATAATTCCAGACATGCCTCATTATCAGCATGTGGAATTTACTCAGATGTCAAAATCATTCAATGAGAATTTAGAAAGTAACTTTAAACTATAAGTGAGTAAGAAGCAAAAAAAGAGATGAATAAAAAGAAGTTTGTGTGTATGTGGAGCACTGGAGCTTTACACATTATTTTCTTCGTTTCTCTCTCACTCTCGCAAAATATCTACACAACAGCACAGGTTATATGTGGCAGACGTGGCATAAGTATTTGCCACATAACTCGTCCTATTTTAATTTTTGATGGACTTTATGAATGAGATATGACACGAATTGAGTAAATAATGCGATAATCGTGATGGCTCATTAAAACAGTTGGCACTTACTTGCATCATTAGACCGACAACGAAGACCATTGCCACACAGCTCACAATATCTGCATGATTTTGAATGACAAACTCATGACTAAGAATTGGAGGATTCTTCTTATCCTTCTTATTGCCAAAAGGCTTCAATCTCAATGCTGATGACATGGCTATTAACACTCACTCTCTAAAGTATTTTTTTTATATATTTAAACCGAGATAAGAAATTCTCTCTAAAAAATTATTTTTAAATTTAAACTAAAAACAAAACGAAAGGACGAAAAATTTGAGGTATTTTGAAACGACAACCGATCCGCTACTTTTGCGCGATGGAGTGGATGAGAAAAGAACACAGAAAACTCTTATTTTCTATGCTATTTAATTAAAAAGGTTTTCTCTCTCGTCCCAGCGACAACTGATGAAGAACGACTCCAACACATCTACACATCATCACATTGAGACAGCAGTTCCATTGGATTGTGTCCGATGGAATTTATTTTTTGAGTGGAAATGCCTTTTTGGCAATATGATTGGTGTTATGTGAGCAAACATAAAAATATATGCTTAATAAAAAAAATTTTGAAATGATTTCAAAAAAATACATTAAATTATTCGAAAATTCGAAATTTGTTGAATTCTATTTTTTTAAATTTTTTATGCTCTTTTTAAATTTTCCCTCACATAATTTTTTATGTTTCTTCTTTTTCTTGTATATTTTCCGACGCACCCCTCCGAGCGAATTAGATTGTAAATAAAAACACAAGGAAAACATCTAGTTTTGCAAAAATTTAGGATGTTTGGTTTAATTTTCAAGCTCATTTCACTGCTGTGCAGTCTCATTTGGTTCATGAGTAATTTTGCAATATTTTTAATTCACTATTTCTTCGTGCTCCTGATTGTGTCGTTTTTTGTGTCAAAATTCTATAAATTAAAATCCCCTCCATTACCGAAAATTTTTGAGGCAGCCAGTTCATGGTGCGTGGCTCACTATGGATCCAATTTTGATGTTCCAGAAAACTCAAAAGCCAGCATCGAATACGTAAGTGACACAAAAAAATATGTCTGAAACGAACTAAAATTTTAAATATTTTAGAGCATCTCAAAAAATTGTCCTCGAGTGCTTTTACCACTCTCCATCACCCTCGATGGCCACCTCGTCATACTCGATCAAGAAACTCTCTCGGTGGCAAATATTCATAGCGACATCTCGAAGCTGTCGTATGATGAGTTAAAATCTTTTAATATATCCCAGCAGCATGCTCTTGGTGCTCAATATGGAGAACAGAAAATTCTCTCGCTCGATTGCCTCGTAAAAATAGTTGAACCCCTTAGCGATGACTTTTTTGTATTCCTTCATGTTAAACGTGCGAACAGTGCTTTTATCGAGAAACTCAAACAAGCAATTTTAACGCATGAGCCACTTTTTACCAAAAAATTCATTCTATGCTTCAACTCGCCCATCGCAATTTATAAACTTAGGAAAATTCATTCGAAACTAATATGTGCAATTTGGATGGATAATTTGAGTCACTGGAGGACGAAGATTCGAGTTTATCGATTCATAAATATTTTCAGATCGATTTATGATGTCATACTGAGAAATTTAATTTCACCAATTATCGGCGCGAGTTTAGTTTTCATTCATAAGGATGAATTTAACACGTGAGGAAAACTTTAATTTGTAATTTTTGCATCTTATTTAAAAATAATTATTTTAGACACATCTCTGAGCTATGGCAGAACTACAACGTAATCCCAATCGTGTATTTTGTCAACTCGCCGAGTGAAAAGCGATACTATCAAAACACCATAAAGACTCGATATTTGACCAATTCTCTCCGATCAGAGCCTCAAATTATTTTCAATCAGCACAAAGTATAAAGCAATCCATCATGGCGATAATCATCCTTAAGTAACATTTTAAACCCAGTATTTTGAAGCAACCAAAAAAAATTATAAACTATTAAAGATAAGAAATGATTGAAGTGCTTGCGAGTATTTAATATTTACAAATAACTTTTTCAAAGATCAAAATAATTAATTGAAAAATAATCTTAAGACATACATTTGAAGCTATTTGTCCAATCCTCGAAATATATGTAAGCTCAAAGTTTTTTCTCAG
Source organism: Tanytarsus gracilentus (assembly GCA_038502055.1). Lineage (NCBI taxonomy): Eukaryota > Metazoa > Arthropoda > Insecta > Diptera > Chironomidae > Tanytarsus > Tanytarsus gracilentus. The sequence goes on along the minus strand of JAXRKN010000039.1, from coordinate 1,155,315 downwards.
GCTTAATTTGACTTTATCGATCTCTGTGCATGCCATATTAAATAAATGAAGAAATATCTAACCCGTACTCCATTGCAATATTGTGAACTTAATGCTTAATTATTGTAAATTTGATTAATTTAAATTATTTGAGTGAATTCATGCAATAAAATGTTTTATTTGAAAAAAAAAATAAAGAAATTGTTTTGATTGATTGATGACTGAAAGGTAGCAGGCTAAAATTAATTTAAAATCCAGTAATTTGACGAATAAATTCACGAATCTCGGGATGTTCAATTCGTCCGTACACAGCAGGAGCAGAACCATCTCCGCATATAATTGAACCAAAGCTAAAATTTAAATAAGATGAATTAATAAGGTTAGATGCTAAATTAATTATTTTTGATTATTTCTAATTTTCTAAAATAATCAAAAATATGGAGTATTAAACAGTAAATTGTTGCTTCAAATTTAAATAAAATTAATTGCTTTAAATTTTTACCTCACATAACCAACTTGACTTCTTCTATCAAGCAATAAAATTCCAGAGCCACTGTCACCGTCGCACGAGTCATAAAAATCTGCCGATACACAAAACATTCTGTCTGTAATTTGGTTTTCCCAAAACGGTCCACAGTTTTGGTGATTGACGATGGTTTGATTCAACATTTGCAAGTAATTTGGGATGGTTCCAAGATGAGTTCTTCCCCATCCTGCAAGTGTGATCACAGTGCCCTCACAAACTCCACAACATTCGTTGAAGCATGGCGATGGAAGAACTGTAGGGCTAATATAAGTTCCATCAAATGGAGTCACATCCATGGCTTGAATGACTGATACATCATAATCCCAAATTCTCTGATTTGTTGAGAGTTGAATTCTTCTATAAAGTGGATGATTTGTGTATCGCTCAACAAAATAAAGTGTCCCACCTGTCAGTCTATGAGTCGAGTCACCATGGAGATTTATTGAGGATGGAGGTGTACCGAGATCGAGGCAATGTGCGGCCGTTAGAGCAAACTGCCTTGATATTACAGAAGCTCCACAAAAATATCTATGAAAAATCTTTAAAAAATTATTTCAAAGTCTTTAACAAAATCTCACTAACCTTCCCTGATCGTATAATGCAAGAACATGAGGAAAATCTCTCACATCCGCATCTTGACCATTCACAATTCTTCTATCGTTATCTTGGCAAATCGATAAGGTTAAAGCCATAAAAAATAAAACAAAACTTAGGAGAACCTTCATGGTTAAAAGTTAAAAATTAACTGCTGAAAAGGTAAAAATAATTTAGAGTTTATTTAAGGAACCAATTGATAAGTGCTCATTGAAAAGCTTTTGCGATAAGATAAAATTCATTCAATAAATACGCGTTTCAAAGTTGATAAACTTTAATCTCAGCTTATGATAAGAAAATTTAAAGTCATTGAAAACAATTAATTTGCACTTGAATAAAAAGTTATTTTTATTTGAATGTCTAGAGCATTTAAATTCCAGTATTTGAGGTGATGAAATTGCGGATTTGTGGAGCTTCGATACGGACATTTCCTGATGGTCTTGTGCCATCTCCGCACACGCTTGTTCCGAATGACACAATACCAGTTTGGACACGAGTGCCAGTGTTGATCAATGGACCGCCTAGAAATTTTATTAGTAACATTTTAAAAAATTTAAGGTTTTAAAAATGTCTTACCTGAATCACCGTTGCACTAAAATAAAAGGAAAAAATATTTTAATTAGAAAAAAAGTTCATTTAGGCTTTTACGTTTCATACCGTATCAGCGTTATTCACAACAGATTTGCAGAACACATCTGGACCGATGTTAGCCCATCCGCAAGTGGCACGTGGGTGAACTGGCGCAGTGAGTTGTCTCAAATTAAGTGGAAGAACTCCGTTTTCATCACGACCCCATCCAGTGACTGTGATGGATTGTGGAGCGCAAACTTGACAACAACCACTTGTGCCAGCGACGTTACAGATTGGTGAAATAGACACCGCGCGGATGTTAGTTCCAGCAAAGTTAGCTGTGACACGAATAACGGAAACATCATTGGCCAAAGAATTTCTATTATACTGTGGATGATTGATGTATTGAGCAGATTGGAAAACAGTTCCTCCGGTGTTTCTGTTTGTACTTCCAGCACGGAGTTGAATTTGACTTGCCGGGGCATTACGATCTAAGCTGATATATTTAAAAAAACATGTTAGAGTTATAGACATATTGAGAAAGTAGATAATTTACCAATGAGCGGCGGAAATGGCCCAGTTTGTAGCACCACCATCACTGCTAGCAATGATTGAAGCACCGCAAATGAAACCACCACGTCCCAAATCGAGGAGAGCGAGCATGTGTGGGAATTGGGCGATATCAGCTGGCTGTCCTCGAACAATATGTGGTGTCCATCCCAAGTACTGTCTTTCTGACCATGGAGTCTTTCCATCCTCACGTTCAATTCTTGGTTCGATCGGATTTGATTGAACGGCTGCAATCACTGCCAAGAGAATAAAAAGCTTCATGGTTAAGTTTTGTGTCCGTAGATCAACTGAATATTTTTCAACTCAAACTGCCTTTTTTATAGCCAAACATTATCTTAAGCCTGCGTCACTGATATTAAGATCTGAAACGTCCATAAAGCAATAAATAAAAAATTTAAGATTTTGTTTCCTTTTTCAGCTTTTAATAAAAGATAAAAAAATCACGATAAAATTTAATGCAGTGACAGTGAAAATTCCGATTGATATTTGGCAAGAAAATCATTAAATTTTGATTTTAATAATCAATAACTCTTATCTTAACCATACACTAATTAAAAGTCGTGTGACCTCTGGAAAAACCCACTCAAAGACGATAACAACAATATTTCCCCAAATTATTTTATCATCACAAGTTGTACAATGACTTTATACATTTTTATAAAAATTTGATATGAATTTATTGACAAACTGAGAAATTTTTAGATATGATCGATAATTTTAAATGAAATTAAACTTTTTTACATGATGTTTCTTTCTCAGTTATAAAATTGTTACTGAAAGAACATCCTGAGTGAGACATTTGAACGACGCAAAAAATAAAGAGGGGAACATCAAATAAATTCAAGCGCTATAAACATTCTATGATAATAATAAGTAAAAATTTTATTTTAATCCCTTTCGTGTAAATTTAAATTTTTAAGATTTTTAAAAGCTAAAAAAGAATTAATTTTTTATCCAATTCTTAAAAATATTTCGTTGATTTTCCTAAATACACATCTGCGAAATTTTCCTCATCTTCTATTGGTTCACTTCATAACCATAGCCACGCCTTCTATCTCTCTCAACGATGGAAGAAAATTAAATAAAAATTTTTCTCTCTCTTTTCTTTTTAATTTCATTACAGCACGATGAAATGTAAATGGCACAATTAGCTGTAAAATATACCCTCTAATTATCATGGCTAAATCTAATTCACTTTTAATTAGCATTTTCGGAGGAAAAACAAAGTTTTATATTTTTGTAACCTCACTCCAATGAGAAAAATTCTTTCAAGATAATTTATTGAGATTTTATTGAATCAATTTAGAAAAGCGATAAATTACAGTTTGAAAATTAAAATTTTGAATTTAATATCCGGACATTGAAATTTTCATCGCGAAATTAAACGAATAAAAGTTATAAAATTCTTTAAACATAATAAACGATTAAGTTGAGAGATAAATTTTTATTATGTTGTTAAAGGATTCATCTCATTTTGTGTGGAAGATTATTTTGTTACTTCTGTTGCTGTATACACGCAAACAAAAGCCATGCCACGAAACGAAAAAAGCTAAATTCTTTCCGTATTTAAGAGGGATGAGATTACATAGTGAGATGAGCATATTGTGTTGAAAAATGAGAGAAAAACGAGAGCGATTTAAATGATGCTAATGGGATTTTATTGCCCCTGTCGCTCGCTCACTCGCTCGCTCTCTCTCTCGCACAAGAGATTTGTGAAAATGTGCTTGTGGTTTATTGCATTCATCCGGATTCATTATGTGTTCATCATTTGACTCGCAGTCTTAATCGTGATCGGATCGTTATTGAAGGATCATTAAATTCCGTGGAATTTGATTAAGTGATATTAAAAAAGTTTAAATAAAAATTATTAAAGTTATAAAGAAAAAGAAACCTTGGATTATAAAATCATAGATGTTCCATTGTAGTGAGTATTTAAACTAGCATAAAATAAAGAGACCGACGGTTAATGTGAAAACTTACAAATTTTCATTGTGTAAATTACTGGAATGACATGCATCACTTAGTGACCATAAAGCACATGATATCAAATTATCGTTGCTAAAGATATCAGATTGACTCTTTTGTTGCATGCTGTGTTACTTAATTTTGATATTCGATTACAAAGTGTATCTTGCAACTCATAAGTGGATTGTAAAAATTAATTTAGTTCAAAATTTTTTAAATTTTATTCTTTTTTAAAATATAATGACATGCTAAGTTTTAATTATTTTCGCTTAATTTTTATAAAATACCTAATTTGAAATTTCCACGAAAAAGTTAAAAAATTGAAGAAAAAGATAGCGTCAAATTACAATTAACCGCAAAATCGCACGCTGTAAAATCCTTTTTTCAATTAAAAAGTCATTAAGAATCAGCAAAAGCAAAAAATTCTTCGTATTTCTCTCAATTGCGTTTTAATTTAGCAAATTTTCCATTTTCTCCTCTTTCAATTATCGTCATTCGATTGCAATAGATTTATTGGAAAGTCGAGGATCAATCAATCTATGATTCAGTCGAATAAAATGATTTATCAGCCACCGAAATACCATCACTCGAATTCATTTTCACATTTTCTACAATTGCACTCGTCACTCGGCAGCAACAACAATAGCAATTCTATAGTGAATTCAAACCGACTACAAACGGATGAGCAAAATGATTTAAAATTGGATATTCACGATGATGGTGCAAGTAATGCCTCGAATACCTCGCTGGAAGTGGTAAACGATAGCGTTGGAAAGTCATTTACAATTGCTGCAATTTTGGGTCTTAAAAAGCCTCGCGGTCAACATGGCCATTGTGATTTGGACGAGAATGCGAGTGTCATGAACGATTACAATTCGGATTTTCATTCGAGCATCATTAACCTCACAACAGCACACAGTAAATTATTTCAGAAGTTTGATAACAACGACAATCATCGACATAACTATATGCTTGCGACTTCAGCATCTTCAGAGCATTCTCAAATGCCATCAATAGAACAACAACAATGCACTGGAAACATGTACGACAATAACACCACCTCTAATTCCTCTTATCAAGAGCATCATCACTTACATAAGCAGCAACAGCATATTAATACGGAATTTAATGTTAATTACAATCGTAATTCAGATGAGGCATCCACAAATCCTGCAATGCGCAATCATTTACATCATCATCATCATCATGCAAGTGCAACTAATTTGCTGAATAAGGCTTTCAACAGAGAGCGAGGGGGTGGAGGAGGGAGAATGGGAGGTGCCTATTTAAATATTCACAATTAAGTTATTGTTATAACATTTTAGTTTTCTAATTTTAAACTTAGAACATTTTCCAAGCAAAAGTAAATCAACAATGTCAATGAAGAACAAGCGCGTGAGAACAATTTTTACACCTGAGCAACTTGAAAGGTTGGAAGCTGAATTTGAGAGGCAACAATATATGGTGGGACCCGAACGACTATATTTGGCACACACGCTCCAACTTACTGAAGGTACAAATGACTTGAAAAATATCTAACAAAAAATTTATTTAACGTTTTCGTTGTATTTTCAGCGCAAGTTAAAGTTTGGTGAGTAATTTCATCTTTTTAAACTTAATATCTAAACTTTAAAAAATTACTTACGTTTTTCAACAGGTTTCAAAACCGTCGAATAAAATGGCGCAAACATCACCTCGAAATTACGCAGCAGCATTTAGCGATCGCTCGCCAACATCAGCTTCCTCTTCCGCCAGTTCCGTCGACGTCAAAAGAGGAAGACTCAATACCTTCTGATGGTCAGATCGTAAGTGATGCTGATGATTAGAATTTTTTCTCCACTTTCCTTTCATCGTTTTCAATTAAGTAAATTTTAATCTTTCCAATTCATTTAACTGATAGAATTGATTATAAAATTTAAATCGATATTTCACTTAATTTGCAACCCTCATACCTACTGATTGCTCCAAAAAATGATGAGGAATGCTTTTCATCAAAATAGTTTCATTTAATGATGATGAGCATTTTCAATGACGAATGAAATGTGCAGTGTAAATTCTTTAATTTTTTGTTTCATGTATTAAAAATGTTTTAACTGTAAATGCACTTAAATGATAAATGACTACGATATAGTGAATCTAATCTATTTCAATTTTAATAAAAAATACTACAAGAAGTATTAAGAAAGTAAAATTGGAGGTTTTTTTATTTAATTGGCGATTTTCAAAATTATTAACGAATTTTATTCAATTTAAAAAAATTTATGATTGAACATTTTTCACAAAAATTTAAAAACTTTTAAATTCCCTTAAAAAACAAAAAATTAAAATCATTGTGATCTCTTTGAATATTTTCACAACGCCACAAGAACACGCTCATGATTCGCATGCCAAAAGCGATGTTATTAAATCGCGCTTTTTTAACTCGTGGCATCAACTTCACATTTATTGGGAGGAAAAATTTTCATAACATTTTCGAGGAGTTCTATTCCTCATAACTTTTAATCTCTGTGTGCCTTGAAAATGCGAGAGCGGATAAAAAGATCAAAGAAAAATTTCACATTAAAAAGGCTATGCGGATGCGAAGGCAAAATTTAATCCACACACATATTGAAAGTTATGAAGTTTTTCCTCATAGGATTGGGAGGCAAAATTTATTTTTCATGATGGAGAATTTTATACCATTAAAAATGTACATAGCGGTATCATCAACGAAAAACGAGCGCAGAGATGGATAGAAGAATATTTTTTCATAAAAGGCTGCGAAGGAGAGATTTATTGAAATGTGAACGCCGGCTTGAAAATTATGAAAATATAGAATTTTCATAAACACGCCTCCGTATGTTAAATTGATCGCTTCGTCGTTTCTAACACAAAAGTGGCAGCGCTCAAATGATTAATTTTTCCCATATTAAACTGTATTTATTTTTCAAACAAAATCCCACCTTATTATTGATTTCATCGAAGAGCTTTGTGAAGGAAGAAAAAAACGTTAAAAAATCCATGAACCGATGAAATTAGAAAAAATATATTCTGATAAATTTCGACTATTAAGAAAAATTATAAAAGTTGATTTTTTGGAAATAATTGAATGTAATGGATCAACAACTGGTTCATTAACTTTGGTCCTTAAAAAATTAATTAAATACATATATTTTTGCATAATCCCTGGCATAATCCAATTATCCACCTAAAATTTTGCAACATATTGTCCATAACTGATTTTTCAATTCCTTCCACACATCAAATGACATTTATCTGAAAGAACCATGAACCAAAGAGAGATACATAATGAGTTTTCATGACAACACCATTTTTTCTGACCCTTATTTAATCGTCATTTGCTATTTTAATTAATGAGCAAAGCGAATTATTGTCATCGACGTCAGCGAAGGGGTGTGGGGTTGACGATATGGTAATGGTTAATTTGGAATATCATCATTCATGGGACGCTAATAAACGTTCATTGAAATTAATTTCTTGGGATGGAAAATATTTCATGTACCATGCGCGATGAGCGGTTGAAAAAAAGAAGAAATTACTTTTAATAGCTCTACAATATTATATCATTGTTATTATTGCTGTTGTTCAAGAGAAGAAAGAATGTTGAGCATCTCATAAATCTTGGAAAATTCTTTAGGTGGTGTTTTACAAAATTGCCTTTTCAACAAAATTATGATGATGTTGGTTAAATTTGAAAATGGAGATTTTTTCCCATGTTAATTTCGGATTTAAAAATATTTTCTTTAATTTTTAAAAAAGTTTTCAATATTTTAATAATTTTGTTCCTGATTTTTTTTTATTAGTTTGGTTTATTTTTTTTCTTCGATTTACAACTCTTAAAATTATAAAAAGTAGCGAAAAAATTGAAGGGTTCCATTCGAATTTATATTAGACAAGTAATAAAAATTTGAATTTGATGATTATTCCCCACATCAATGTACATCTCAAGATATATGACATAAAAGAGTCCATAATTATTATTATTATTATTAAATATGTCATCAGTTTATCCAATATATAAAACGACCCCCAACGATATTAAATATTTGTCAAATATTTTTTTTATCATCATAATCTAACAAGTCATGAGGAAAATCCACTTGTAACGTAACAGAGGTATTTTTTTTAGTGAAAGAGAGGGCAGAAATTTTTCTCTCATCTCAAAGAACACACACATGCGATAGATCATGTGAATAAAACGATATTAAAATGACATTTTTCCTCATCCATGCTCTCGACATTCTTGAACATATTTTCACATAAAAGCCGTATCATCGTCACATTAAAAGCTAATAACAATAAATATTAAAATTGTTATTTAATAGCAGAGGGAAGAAATTATTTGATGTGCAATTAGAGCTACTTCCCTCCCCTACCATCATTTATGCCGAAACGACGTCATGGACCTCTGTTATTACTTTGCAATATAACTTTTTAACTTTCCAAAAGAAAATATTTTTAAATAATCACTTCGTTCCATTAACAATGTTGTTTGTCGCATTGAATGAAATTTTATTAAAAAATTTCATGTTAACGAGGGATAAAAAAGTGGCATTTAATTCTATTATAGTTGAGGGGTTGCAATGACAATGATACACGGACAAAAAAATTATAAATTCAAATTAAATTTAAAAAAACTTATATCTGTACAGAAATATATTTTTCAAAATTTCCTAATTTTATTTAAAAATTTTTGTCGGTGTTTTAGTTTAAAACTTATCAACTCGACAAGTGAATAATACATTAAATAACACATTCGAATATATCCGCACGTGGCCATATGAAATTGATTATCAACAACAACCCTGAAAATCAAATAAAAATTACAAGCATGAATGAAGATGAGCGACAACAGCGAGAGAACAAAGCAAGTGGTTGTATATTCGTCAAGTGTCTTAAATGAGATTTTAAAAAAGGGGAATGAGAATGAAATACACAAATTAATATTTCATTGCAATTTTATTCGTTTTTCTTTATCGCTTCTCTTATCTAAGAGAAATTTTTCAGATATTTTAAAAATGGAAGAACAGTTTTTTTAAAAAGGCACTTAAGAGACGCTAAAAATGGTAAATTTTCTTACTTTTCTAGTAAGACACAGGTTAATGATTAAGTCACATTATGAGATTCATTACAAAATATTTTTGATTTAATGTATCATGCTGGTTGGTGTTAAATTATTCACAATGAAGCGCAAATTTTTTTCAGGAAAATCGAAAATTCTCGGGAGTTGAACTGTTTCCGCATCAAAGTCTTTAAATGACTCCACTATTGTTTCGAGGAGACCCTTTTCAATTCGTATTTGAAGCCATTTTCCTGTGAGAAATTAAATATTTCTGAGATTAAACGAAAACTTTATTTGCTTCAATACTCACCATGCAGCCCATAAGGCTGAGCACTTGTAACGAAGCATCCACTAACATTTTCTGTCACAAAAGTTAAATGAGTATCAGGATTTTGGAACGTAAAATGATGTCCTTTTTGCAGACGATATTTAAACGCTAGCTCTAAAAATTTAGCTGTGTTCGGTGTGAAAATTATTTCGACGCCATCGAGCATAACGGGAACATGCCGAGCGAAGGGTAGAAAAGGTGAGGATGCAGAATGGTGTGCATTGAGTTCGGTACTTGTTCTTATGTCCAATCGACCCAAATGACGAGTAAAATCAATTGATTTTTCAGAGTCGCTCATGGTGAGACAGAGCGAGGTCTTTATGGCAATTTTAGGTAACTCACGATAAAAAAATTCTCCATTCACTCCGGCCAAGTCGCTTCCTTCTCTTTCAAGGTCGTCTTTTAGCTGCTTAAGAGTGTGAGGAAATAAATCGAAAACACTTTGCTCTCGCTCCTCATCTGAAATCAATGAAATGCCACCTGTTTTTTGATCCTTCATGAGTGCTTCCAATACTTGCTTAACATTGAACGACTGTGCACAATTGAGTTCCTCATCAGTAACACCGACAATTTGACAGAAAGTCACATGACCAAGCACGGTTTTAATTTTTTTCAATTGACAATCGAGAGTGATGAGCATGTGCCGAATCTTACAGTCATCGCTTCCATTTAATGGCTTGTTCCATGGAAAGTAGTCATTAGGTAGAATTTTATTTCTTGTCAAAAAAGCGTATTTGCCAAGTTGCTGCATTAAATGAGCGGGCCACGAAGGTGGAATATCAGAATATTTTCTCAATCTCATTGTGAATTCGAAACCCAATCCTGAAATTCGTTCACTACTCGCCGAGACATCAATCGAGTGTAAGCGAGAATCGCCATAAAGATCAGTCAAGCCTAGCGAAATGTAGTGCCAATGTTCTGGGACATTTTCCTCAACACTTCCCGGATTTCTATAGATAAAAATATAATCGATTGGCTCATTTGTGTCCGGAAATTGCCATATTTTATTCACTGTTGATATCACCAACGGATTTGCTTCTCTATAAATGGAGAAAAGACTTTGATATATCGCTCGCATTCCGGGAAAATGCCAGGAATTAAAAACAGATAAGTTGCTGTGCATTTTATATTTTTAAAAAAATATGTGTGCAAAAAAAAGTTGTTGATGTTTATTTTCTAAGAAGATGACTGGATATCTTAGCACATAAAGAAAAGCATATGGAGTGGATAAAAAAGCAGTTTTTTGTGTCTTATGCTGTGTGTCGTACCAAAAAAATTATGATCCTAAAATTTAAACGCTTTTTATTAAATTTTCAAATTTTAACGTTTTTTTATTTTGAAAATAATTAAAAATAATAATTTATTTTACTAAAAATTAACATTTTCGAATAGGACACGTGGTCAGGTTTACTCATTCTTATTTTCCGTTAAGAAACATTTTAAAATACGTTCAGTGAAAAAATTTTCAAAATCAACACAAAAAATTAGTTTCCACTCCTTGAAATATTTTTTAGTTTGAAAGTTTATACAAATTCAGAGAATTAAACATTTTCACTGCTCTCTGCACCGCATTAAACCATGGAACCTTATGATGTGATCGTAAATCAACCTGTAGTTATTGACAATGTAAGTTATGTGATAGATTTTATCATAAAACATTATAATTTTCAAACCGCATGAATCATCGGAAGAAAAATGAGCCGCCCAAGCAAAATAGCTGTATTTAAGGAAATTTTCAATTGCTTGTTTTTAGGGATCAGGTATTATTAAGGCTGGATTTGCTGGAGATCAAGTACCAAAATGCATTTTCCCCAACTAGTGAGTAGCTATAAAAATAAATATTGATGATGTCATAAATCCGGACAATAATTTTTGATATTTTTAGTATGGGGAGACCAAAACATGTGAGGATAATGGCAGGAGCACTCGAGGGAGATATATTCGTAGGGCCAAAGGCAGAAGATCACAGAGGTCTGCTCAGCATAAAATATCCCATGGAACATGGCATTGTGACAGATTGGAATGATATGGAGAGAATTTGGACGCATATTTACAGCAAAGACGAACTCTCGACATTCTCCGAGGAGCACCCAGTGCTATTAACGGAAGCGCCTTTAAATCCTCGAAAGAATCGTGAAAAATCGGCAGAGATTTTCTTTGAAACTTTCAACGTTCCTGCACTTTTTGTCAGCATGCAAGCTGTCTTAAGTCTGTATGCGACCGGTCGAGTCACTGGAGTGGTACTTGATTCAGGTGATGGTGTGACGCATGCAGTTCCAATTTACGAGGGTTTTGCAATGCCTCACAGCATCATGAGAGTTGATATCGCTGGACGAGACGTTACTCGCTATCTCAAGGCTCTCATTCGCAAAGAAGGCTTCAACTTTCGAACCACTGCTGAGTTTGAAGTTGTACGAATGATTAAGGAAAAAGTCTGTTATTTGGCCACAAATCTTCAGAAAGAAGAGAGCATGGACACAGATAGGGTTAATTATGCTCTGCCCGATGGAAATATTCTCGAGGTAACACGTCTTAAAGCTTTTTGAAAATTAAACATAACACATTTCCAATTGTAGATCGGACAAGCTCGCTTCCGCGCCCCGGAAGTGCTATTTAAGCCCGATTTAATTGGAGAAGAGTGTGAGGGTATTCACGAAGTACTAATGTACTCGATTCAAAAATCTGACATGGATCTGAGAAAGATGCTGTATCAAAACATTGTACTCTCGGGTGGTTCGACGCTCTTTAAAAACTTTGGTGATCGGCTTTTGCAAGAGATTAAGAAAAATGTAGCAAAAGATATGAAAATTAGAGTAAGTTTAAATTTAATTTAATTAATCTAAGTTTTAATAAACTTTTTTTAAAATAGATTGCAGCTCCACAAGAAAGACTTTATTCCACGTGGATGGGAGGTTCAATTTTGGCATCGCTCGATACTTTCAAGAAAATGTGGATATCTAAGCGTGAATTTGATGAAGAGGGACAGCGTGCAGTACATAGAAAGACATTCTAAAAATATCTCATTTTAAAATTAATCCAATAATTTTTTTGATCTATATTTTTTAAGTAAAATGTTAATGCATTTTTCCCTAGAAACCAATCAACAGTTGAAGAATATTTAAATCAAAAGCGCAAAGAAAATGTTTAATATCACAGAATAGTTTTAGCGCCAAAATTATTAACTTTTCCTATGAATATCCAAAGTGTAATTTTTCGGTTGTTGAAATTTTTCCTTTGCATTGAATTTTTTTGAAGAATTCCACAAAATATTCGCTACTTAACTACTCAAATTATCGCTAGCTAGATCATCGGCATCATATTAATTTATTATTTCCAAAAAGTGCGAAAGAATAAAATGTAAGCTTTTTAATCTGAATTTTATTTATCGTAGAATTTACTAAACAATCCTATCTCGCTAACTTCTTTGACTTTTTCAACGCCAACCAAGTTCTCAATGATTTTCAATACCCACGGATACACAGTTGAGGGCCCTTGTGATGTTATGAGCTTGTCATCTTGAACGACTGCCTCATCGACGAAAGTAAAATGTCCATCCATCTCATGTGAATATTTAGGATAGCCAGTTGCTCTCTTGTTGACGCCAATTCCGTTGGGTTTCAATACTCGAACTGGCGACAAGCATATGGCTGCAATAAACTTGTCATTTTTCTCTTGATTTTTCAACAACTCTCCGACCAATGAACTTTTGCCCAAATTATTGGCTCCATCGAGCCCACCGGGAAGAACCTTAATAAACATTTTTTTAGCCAGCACTTCATTAAATCTAGAAAACTCACAATGACATCAAACGAATTCTTATCAACTGCTGAGAGAGCGAGATCTGGAAGCACTTGAACATTTTCTGAGCACTTTACGGGCTCAATTCCATCAAGACCCGCTAAGACTACATCAACCTGCATAATACATTTAGTAATTTGCAATTAAAAAATTTTATAACTTACACCAGCACGTCTTAGAATATTTACGCTTCCAACAACCTCCAATTCCTCGCCACCGCGAGCCAAAATTACAAGAGCTCGAACCATCTTTTCTCACTAAAAGGCTTAAAATGATTTAAATTTTTGTCAAGCTTCTCGAATAAGTAAGTTTAATTTTTTAATGACTCAACACGTTTTCCCCCATTTCAGAGATTCGGAATTCATGATAGCTTTTGCGAGACATAATTATCTTGGTTTATTCCAAATTTTAGTGGATTTTTTTTATGTGGATTATTAATTTAAGATTTACAAGTTTTAAATCCACATTTTAAAGACCTTATTTCTACTTGAATAAAATTCCTTTTGCAACTCCTTCAGTTTTCTCGGCTCCAACTAAATTTTCAGCAATCTTTAGTGCAAAAGCAAACACAGTCGACGGACCTTGATAAATGAAAGAAAAAATCATATTAATAGGGCTATCCTAAAATTAAGTTAATTACGGCTCTAAAAAACTACTTAAAATATATTTTTATGAAGATAATAGATATTAACCTTGTGATGTTATGAGCTTCCCGTCTTGAACGACTGTCTCATTGACGTATGTATAAGAATCAGCCAAGTCATTTTCGAATGATGGATAGCATGTGACTTTCTTGTTCAGACCAATTCCGTGAGCTTTAAGAACGAGTGCCGGTGATGCACAAATAGCTAGAAAAAAGTGATATTTAAATTAGTTGAAGCATTTCAGTGATAAAGTTTACCTGCAATCAATTTATTGTGTTTCTCTTGATTCTTCAATAGATCTCCAACCAATGAGCTAGCTGCCATTGCTTTAGCGCCACCGAGTCCACCGGGAAGAACCTACATGCAATAATTTTTTGTTGAGTTAAAAAAGGTAAGAAAAAGAAAACTCACAATGACATCAAATGAGTCCTTGTCAATCGATGCGAGAGCAACGTCGGGAAGAATTGAAACATCTCGTGAGCATTTTACAGCACCGGTTCCTTCTAATCCAGCGACAATTACATCAATCTGAAGTTTTTTTAATCGAAAAAATAAAAATTGCGTATTTAAAAAATGAGAAAAACTCACACCAGCGCGTCTTAGAATGTCCACACTTCCGACAAATTCAACTTCCTCTGAACCGGGAGCAAGAACAACAACAGCCTTAACCATTTTCGTTAATACTTGCGATGAAAATTGAATTAAATTGTGTGAAAATAATTTTATTGAACCGGCGAATTTTCTTGAAAGTAAATAAGATTTTATCATTGTATTAGTAAGCACTTACGGGAGTTTGTTAGCCACCTATAAAATTTCTAAAAAGCCCTCTTCACTGATGGATAGCACAGCATAATTCATGCACAAACTTAATTAAACATTTTTAAAATATCCAAAAAATTTAAAACCAATGCATTCACTTAAAAATCTTAAAAATCATGTTCAAAAAATTTCTTAACGGTCAAAAATTTTTTAAACAAACTTTTTGCGATTTTCTATTTTGAGTGAACTTAAAATTTTAATTCGCAGTTTCGCAGTGATTTTAAGTGTGTTTAGTGAACATATCGAGTGATTGTCGGTAGTATTAAGACTTTCTTAACCCGCAAAAGTTGAATGGCAATGGAGGTGTGTAGTTTTATGGTAAGAAAAGAGCAAATTTTCGGCAATTTTTGAGCGCTCATTTTAGCTAAATTTTATTTCACTCTAAAAATCACGTATAAGTGCATCATGACGTCATGCGAGCTACAATGTACGATGAAAAATTAAAATATGATTGAAAGTGGTACATTTTCGTGAGCGAATTAAAATTTAGTCATTGGAAAACTTTTTAATAATAACATAACCTTGAGATGCGCGTTGACGTGATTGTGAAAGAAAAATCCCTCATCTTTTTGAAACTATGCATCTTAAGCTTAAAGCTCATTATATTTTTAGGAAGTCGAGAGCTTTCGGTCCTATCTGGACAATCTGTATTCAGACGACAATGAGGAGTGCTTCGAGGCAACAAACAAGATCAAGAATCTCGTAATTGGATCAAATAAGCAAAAGAAGTTTCTAATTCAACAAGGTGTTATGCCGAGGTTTCTCTCGCTCCTTCAAAATGAAGATAAACCTTTATATCTTCGCAACAATGTCCTCATAATTATTGGCTCACTTGCAAAGGGAACGGAAGCAAATATTCAAGACTTGGATAAATATGGAAGCACTGAAATATTACTGAGTCTCTCGTTGTCACCATCAACCGACGCAAAAATGATTGAATTAAGTCTGAGTGTACTAAAGAGCATCATGCAATATCCGAATAAGATCCGAAACTCTTTCTTTCAATATTCGGAGGATATTCCAACATTATCGAGATTAATTCGTAAGTTTCAATTATCAAAGTTTTGATTTTTGGCTATAAAATAATTTTTTTTGATAATGACGAATATATATATTTTTCTTTTTAGAACTTGCGTCAGTCGAGACATCAGTAAATTGTCAATCGTTCGTTGCCAATATTCTCTTATCATTCGCGTCACAGCATAACGCATTGACGGCGAGTATGAACTTGACACAGGCCGGTGGAATTCCTTTTTTGGCACGACTGATTCAATCTGAATATGAGCAACTCCAAATACCTGGACTGAAATGTTTAGCAGCTATCTGTTTCACGAATCGAGCCGTCTCGGATATTGTATGTGCAACAAACTTTATGGGAAAGCCAATTTTAGAAGTGCTGACTGCTCTCGTGTCACGATCAAATACCCCTGGAATTCAATTAAATTCTTCCAAGTGTCTCACTTACATCCATCGTTCGGGATCATCTTACTTGAAGGCCGATGACTATATGATTCTCTATAAAGCATTGCCGTGTTTAGCAAGGCTCTGTGCTCCAGATTATGAAGAGAAAATTCGATCAGAAGCTGCTGAGAGTCTCGCATATTTGGCTGAAATAGATTCAGATCTACAAAGACTTGCAGCCATTAGCAATCATCTCATTGCAAATCTCTCTAGCTTATTAAGTTGCGTAAATTTTTCATCAAAAGAGTCTGCATTAAAGTGCTTTGCATCATTGACGGCAAACGATGAGACAATTCGAAAGAGAATAATAGATATGAGGGGATTGATTGATGAGGTTTTAGCTGCCCTCAAGGAGGATGGAAGTGTTAAAGTGGCCGCTGTCAGGTGTCTTCATAGTCTCTCGAGATCAGTTCAACTATTGCGAACTACCTTTCAAGATCACAAGATCTGGAAGCCATTGATTGGTTTAATTCATGACAACCCTTCGCCAGAACTAATGACTGTCGTCTCATCGACAATATGCAATTTGCTTCTGGATTTTTCACCCGCAAAAGAAAGTTTACTCGACTCGGGCGCTATCGATATTCTCTGTGAACTAACTCGTAATGCAAATCCTTCATTGAGGCTCAATGGTAAGACTTTTGTTCCTACTATCACTAATTCTTTTTAATTTAATGTTTTTATTTTAGGTGTTTGGGCTTTGATGAATGTTTCGTTTAACGCGGAGCAACATGTTAAAACTGAGATTATAAATTCTCTTGGGACTGATCGAATTTTCCAACTTTTGGCTGACTCGGACACGCGCGTTATAATGAAGACACTAGGACTCTTACGAAATCTTCTCTCTAGCACTCAACACATCGAATCGATCATGTCGAGTCATGCACCACAAATATTATCAGCTATCCTCATGGTTTTAGACTCGCCCCACTCATCCGAGATAAAGGAACAAGCACTATGCATTGTTGGCAATTTGGCTGCTGGCTCCTACGAACTGATTCTCAATGATGACAAAATTTTGCTAAAATTAAAAGATTTTCTCGTCGTAAACGATCAAAAGTTAAGAACTGGCGCGCTTTTTGCTGTTAAAAACCTAATGAATCGAAGTTCGCGTCATGACAAGTTGAAGGAAGTCGGCATAATTATGAAGCTCAATGAGTTGTTGGAAGAAGAGGGAGCCACTGATATTCAGTTCGACGAGTAAGTATGAAATTAATTTTAAGAAAATATATAAGCTGAGGAAAACTGCACTTACTTCCTTTAAGTTAATATTTGAGTAAATTCATTCTTATGAATCAAGTTTAAATTTCATTGATTTTTTTTAATGTGCAATGAGAGGGAAGTTATTATAATATTGGAGAGAGATGAAAAAGAATGGGATTTTTTTTATGCGAAAGAGAAAGTTTGAATGAATTTACTCGAATGAAAATTTACAACCTAATCGCATATATATTGTTTTAAATTATTTTAAAGGAACATTGAAGAGAGCTTTGATATAGAGTCATCCGATAGTGAAAACGATGAAAAAGATGACGATTAAAGAAAACTTTTCACGTTTCGAGAGAAACTGTGCTATAATTTTTCCTTTTGTGTACTTTAATTGTGAATGCTACTAATTTTTTCAAATGCTTTCAATCGCCGTGTCCTTAGAAAGAATATTCAATATCCTTAAAGGAACATGAAAAAGTGCAAAAATCATATACAAAAACAAAATTGTACAATTTTATCGAATAAGATAATTTTATTTCTTGCAAGAGTTATTTGAAATGTTACGTAGATCGGTTTTTTCGGTTGCCTCTTGTTCCAATATCTTTTTCTTTATCCCCACTTTACTCTCTCGTGTACCTAAAACATGTTTTTAACAAACATAAAAAGAAAACCTTTTCAACGCATCAAATGTATCAACGTAAAAAAAAGATTTCTTTCATTCCCATAATATGATGTAAATTTTTGCTTTATTCATTATGTATCAACATGGAAATAAAAGAGACATTATTAAAAAGTAATTTGAGACATAAATAACTTATTTATCCTAAAACTTGATGCTTTAGACGACTATATAGGTTGAGACACATAAAATTTAAACAAATAATAGGAAGCATACAATCACATGGACGAGATCAATAGCGAGATAAATATATAATGTGTGTGACTAGAAATTTTACTTTTGTAAGACTAAAAAAATTTTAAGCAGCATGCATATTTTCGAAACTATCTTGAACCTCCTTTTGCTGATTTAATGGATCGAGTTCGGAGAAAAGTTGGAACCATTTACTAACGTCATTTGCTTTCTTCGAAGGATTTTTACTTAGAGAGTTTTCCTCTTCCTCGTCCTCTTTAGTTGATGAACTGCTCGCATTGCTAGGTTGTGACGGGATTAATGAGCCTAACAAGTCAATATTTGTTGGCGTATCATAGAAGTTATCGTCCATAAGCAGCTGAGAAGGTAACAAAATACTCGAAGATGCACTCATGAACTCATCAAAGCCATCGTAATCTACTAATTTCTCATCCGATTCAATCTTTTTAACATCTTTTTTCTCTTCAGCGCCATCAGTAAATTCATTTCCAAAAAAAAGCCTTTGATCGTCGTCATTTAAATTTAATTTTTCGGTCGATAGCTTTTCCTCCTTACTTTTGGCAATCTCTTCATTCTCTTGAGCCAAATCTTTCAATACTCCGAAATGTTGGAATGTCTTTGGTTCTTTATCGATAATTTTAATGTGAGCTTCGAGAACTTCATTATTTTTCTCGGACAATGATATCCAGTTGATTTGATAGGTGGCGAGGGAATAAGAAAATAAATTACAGCGAGCGGCTGATAGCAAGTCAATCTAAAAATGAGATTTTTTAAATTAATTCATTTATTTTTAATGCAATTTACCTTCTGCAAGCACGCCAATGAATACTTGTCGAACTTTTGTTTTGCGAATTTTACGTATTTTTGCGATGTCCTGAATTTTTCGAGGCCTCTCCCCGAGTCTGGGTCAATATCAGCACTACAGTTTTTCATTAATGCCAACGATGCTCGATATTCTGTTCGCTCCTTTTCCATAACTTGGATTGTCTCTTTGCTATCACTAACGGCTCGCTTGAATGTATTTAACTCCTGGAGACTTCTCGTCAAAGATGACATGGCAGTAAAATACTGTTGTCCAAGATAGCCTATCACCTTTCCCGTATTGATCATGACCGAGCCACTAGAACTTGAATTCTTTCCACAGTCCTTTAGGAAACAACCAAGATTTGAAGTTTCACTGGCTAGAGCACTCAGCGCATCTCGATACTTTTCAACAATGTTTGAAAGATTTACGGTAGACTCATTTATTGATTTAAAAAGTTCCAGCTTGGTATCCAGTTCCATATCACTTAACACAGAATTAGGATAAATTTATGATAAAATATGTTATCATTAATTATCGATTGATATCTCACCTATGGACAATATTTTCATCCTCCTTCCCATTAAATTTCCTCTGCAATCGCTTTGCATTCTTCGTTATCCAATATTGATGATTCATTGTGGCTTAAAATTAAATTTTCGATTTTTTAGAAAAAAATTTCACAACAAAGTTTTTGGGCGGGAAATTTAAACTGTGAGCGATTTATTAATTGTCTAAATTGTAAAGAATTGCTTAAATATTTTTTGTGTGGATGAATTAATTCATTATTTTAGATAAAAATAATTATTAGCTCTTTTGATATTATTTCAATTTGTAAATATATTTAAGTAAATTTTAATTTTAACGAATTCACCAAAACATTCAAAATTAGTCTGAGGGGCGCGCAACACTAAAATCAAAAGTGCAAGAAGCGAAGAAAAATCTTGAACGAAAAATTGTAAAAAATAAAATTTAAAGTGCAACAGCGAAAACATTAAGGAATGAAAAACTGCTCAAGTTACAATTGAGCTGTCATACAAGAAGTGCATCTTCGAGTTAAAGTCTGAGGTAAGTGAAAACTATCACAATTAATTTTCATTCGGATAAAAAAGCGAGTGAGCGAGATAGAGATAGAAAATGTTGAGTTGAGTACCCTTCGAGTCTAAAAGCCATCTTTTCTCTATATAGAAATTGATGCCTTCCGCAGAAAAGTTTAAAAAGACAAAAAAGTGCTCGAAAATCGCGTAAATTGATGAGTGAAAATAGGTGAAAAGTTCTCAAAACAGTGCAGTGTGTTGGAATTAATGGTTAGGTTCGAGAAAAACGTGAGTGGTGAGATTTTCAATGATTTTTATGTTCGCGGGGCATCGTTTAACAATGAGAGAGTCGCATTAATTTCATTCGATCTCAATCACCCGCTTTTTAATTTTAATCTTCAAATTAAGGGAATTTAGTGTGACCGAGACGATGCTGTGACTATTTCAACTCCTAATTTATTGATTTCTTCCATTTTATAGAATTTTCACGATTGGCGTGCTTCGCAATACATTAAAATCAAAAGGCTGATGTTCATCTGATTTTCACATCAAAAAAAGCTGAAAACTTTTTTGTTGTTGTCCATAATAATAAAAAGCAAAACATAAACAAACCACAAGTAAGGGTTCACAATTTAGTGTGCTAGAATGTCCGGACGAGGAGGTAAGAGGAGAGGTCGTCCGCCAAAAACACCAGCTCCGCAAGAGAAAAAATTTCAATTTCTAAAGAAGCCAAAATATTTGCAAAATGATTCACGATTAAGTACACCGTCGGCGTCACGTGCATCATCACCGCAAGATAGCGAGGAGAGCTCACGGAAGAGCTTTTCGCGTGAAGGAACCGCTAAAAAGAGGGGTCGTCCAGCAACGAGAGCAAAGCGAGGCGGTCCGAGCACGTCTTATGCAAGCCGAAGAAGTGAGTTAATTACGAATAATTTAATCATACCATAGCTAATGATTGTTAACTTTTCTTTAGGTTACAATTCACCTACATACAACAAGACAGACTATCACTATGGGTCCGACTTTGGTGATTCGAGTGAAAAGAGCGACGATGAATTGGCCATGTCTCGAAGTGAATCGCCCGAGAGTTTTCAAAATGACAGCGATAGCGATTTCTCGCTTAGTAGTTTTAGCAACGTAGGATTGAGTCAAACGAGATCAGTGACGCCGGAGCCTGTGTGGCTTAAAGCTGACATTGAAATTCCACCTTTAGAGCTACCAAAAACCTCCGACGACTTGCTCGTCCCAAAGCAATATGTTTTGAGAGCATTGGGCATTTATGAAGTTCTCCGTCGCTATCGTAATCTCGTCCGACTGTCGCCATTTCGAGTTGAAGACTACTGTGCAGCATTATCGTGCGACGAACAGAGTGCACTGCTAACTGAAATTCATATAGCATTGATTAAGGCAATTTTAAGAGAGGAGGACTCGCAACAGACACACTTTGGTCCTTTGGATCAGAAGGACAGCATCAACATTTCCCTCTATCTCCTCGACACAATAACATGGCCGGAAGTATTAAGAATATATGTCGAAAGTGATCCTGGGTTTAGTCGTGAAGTGCTCACAATCCTCTCGACTAAAGAGTATCCATACAGCGGCATCGAGGATCGCCTCAAAATTCTTCAATTTCTCGCCGATCAATTTCTAACGACAACTTTCGTTAGGGACGATATGATTCAGGAAGGGCCAATACACTACGATGATCATTGCAGAGTGTGCCATCGCTTGGGAAATTTGCTATGCTGTGAAACATGTCCAGCTGTTTATCATTTAGAATGCGTCGATCCACCACTCGAAGACGTGCCGACCGAAGACTGGCAGTGTAATATTTGTAAATCACATAGCGTTTCTGGAGTGAATGATTGTATATCGAGTAAAGAGAAGCAAGGAGCGCTATGCCGTCATGAGCATTTGGGCTTCGATCGACACGCTAGAAAGTATTGGTTCGTTTGTCGACGTTTGTTTGTGGAAACAGAAGATGGCAGTGAGACGTGGTATTATAGCAGTGAAGCGCAATTTGAAAATTTGCTTACTAAACTCGATTCGGAGGAGTTGGAGAAGCAACTTTGCAAGGAAATTCAAGAGTACAAAGATGAAATTATTAAACAAATGCAGTTAACCGAAACGCTAACGAACGAGAATAAGGGAAATAAGAAATCATATCTTGAGATTGAGAATGAGAGAATTGTCAAGGAAACAAAATCGAGTAGTCCATCAGACACGCCAGTAACACCGATAGAAATTGAGAATGGCACCAATGATGAAAGTGAAAATAATAGCAATGATCAAGTGAATGGAATTGAACAAAATTCCTCACCAAGCACTCCACCTCCTTCGACTTCAACGACAATACCGCTCGAGATTGATAAGAACGATCAGACTCATCTGACTCGCTCGCGCACAAATCAAATCTCAAGTGGGACATTCTACTTCAAGCTGGGCCTAGAAAATCTCCATAAAGAGTATATGAATCAGTTCGCGACAAATCAACTCGCATTAAATAAGCCTCAAAAGAACGAGGAGCGCGATAAGAAGCGACACCTATCTCATAAGTTCTCGCTGACCGACGCATCAATATTTAAGTGGGGTGGCATGCTAAATGGAACTGAGCACAGCTTGATTGCCGTCTTCAAACAAACTCTTCTTACATTTGAATCACAAATATGTGCGTCATACATGCATTGCAATTGGCCAAAATTAAGAAAAGTGTGGCTTAATGCAGTCGCTGCATCGACGACTCCGCAAGATTTCCTCAAAGTACTTATAACTCTCCAAACTAGCATGAAAAGTGTCGTCTACGCTAACGTGTGGCATGAACAACTCGGCCATATCCATCTCTATCGGATCACATCGGCCGAACGAGAAGAGCGCAAGAAAATTGAAAAGCGCGAAAAGAGAGAGGAGAATGAGGAAGAGCGAAATCGACTCGCATATAACTATGTAAAATACTCGCTTGGATTAAAGCATCAGGTGTGGAAGCAGAAGGGCGAAGAATATCGTATTCATGGCCAATGGGGATGGCTCTGGTGCTCGAGAAGTCGACGAAAACGTCACATTTTTAATGAGATGAGAATGAAGAGAGTTCAATGCATTAATGTGGTTGTTAAGAAGGATGACGCTCAAAAAGTGATAAGCTTAAAAAGACAAGCCTTTGAGAATTTCGACACAGCCATTGATTTTGCGAGGAAATTTAACAGTAAAATTGTTGATGATGATGAAAGTGAAGAATATAATAAGAAGAAAAAACAATGTGAATCAATCAGCGAGATAAAAATACAAGATGTGCTTGAAAAATCATTCGACACTATCGATATTTCGGAAGCATTGAAGACAAAGACGAGATTAATATATCCAAAAGTGGCAAAGAAATCAATCCTTGATGATTTCCTCGAGAGGAGAGAGAAGTTGAGGGACATGGAGCTTAAAGTTGCCGTTAAAGAGAGCTCAGAGACTCCTGAAATTCCCGAAAATGTCATACCAACAGTCAATTCGGAGAGTACGAAAAGGAAAACATCAGGATTTACTGTTTGTGTGCATAAAATGATTCAAGATATTACCGACAATAAGTCACGTCTTTCCACTCAAAAGTCAAAGAACTCCGAAGTGATTGAAAAGTGTCTCAAAATCCATAGTCTACAGGGAGAATTGTCGAAAGTCGTCAAAATCCTCAACACTCATCCGTGCTTCTCTGAACAGTGTCGAAACTCCACAGAAATTCCATCAATATTAACATCATCGCCGGGCACGACGACAAAGTGCTTTAGTGTATTGTGCGTAAAGGAGAGTCAACTTAAAGACAAAATAGTAAGTCTCATTCAGCAATTACGTGATAAATTTACCGGTACTGGAAAGAAGGGAATTTTACATCAGAAATTAGCCGAGGCAAAAAATAATGATCTCTTGGATATCCTTAACAAGTACCATTTGGGCGATTATATGACAGATGAGTTCTTCATTTACAACATTGACGCGTGCTTAGAGGATATTACGACATCAATTGAAGAGGCAACTGACTTTGACGAAAGTTTCATCACAAGTTTTTGTCCTAAAATTGAGCCGAAAGCTGAGGCAGACGATGAAAATTGCGAGCCCAAAATCAAAGACGAGAAAGATGTAAAGTTGGAGAAGAAGAAAAATGAGCAACAAGATCAAGTCCGTCAGCCAAATAGACGATTCCTGGCTGTTGCAAAGCCTAAGAAGGAAATTGAGCTCGAAAAGGAACTCGACGCCGATGGAAAGGAGAAAATTTACTCTGTCATAGCGACGGCCGGTAAAATTTATCTAAAAAAACTCGAAAAAGTTCAAGCAATAGTAGCAGTAGTAGCAACAGCACCTATCAATGATCAACAGCAATTGAATAGCAACGTAATCTCAAAATATCCCGCAGTGTCGACGTACTCGACAGTAAAAAATACCAAGAGTATTTTAATTCTTCCAAAATACGAGGTTAATAGGATAGCTCGACGTGCTGGAAAATATTGGACGACTCAGTTTAATCATCAGGCGAAAAATAACAATAGCGTTTGGCCATATCCATGCTCGCGGCCTTTCTTTAAAACCTGTTGGATCTATCGAACATTCTGTTCAAATACCTTCTCGGCACTCGGCTTACAGCTTCGAATTCTATGGACCTGTCTCAGATGGGATGATATGCAGACTAAACCGGCAACTCTTGATGGCAAAAATCAAGTAACGACCGAAACTGAAATTGTTACAACTGAGCTACTTAAGCATCGCAACGTTGGACCTTTCATGGATCTCACGCAATATTTTAGACGTCGCGTTGTTATTCCTCTCGAGCTGCCAAAAACAGTTCGTGAAGTGAATCCAATTAGATCGGGGCTCCGTAAGCGTAAACGTGCAGAATCGCCACAACAAACCGACCCACAAGTCAACGAGGAATGGATCGATGAGGATAAGCTAGAGCTGTGGGAAATTAAACAATATGGAGAAAGGTAGAATATTTTTTTAAACAAAATTAAACTCTTACTTAAAATTTCCTCCCTGTCAAAACAGACAAGATCGTGCGAATATCATTCCGATGACGAGAACATCGACAGGAAAATTGCCTTTGCCACGGCAATTAGACCTTCCCGATGCGACTGTTCGTGTGACGAGCAGCAGCAAAGCGTCTTCGATTGAGTTGAAAGAGAAAATGGAGCAGCAATTGCGAATACAACGCGATGCACACAACAAGAAGAGAGCTGACGAAATGAAATGTGAGTAAAAGAGAAAGAGTTTTGTCTAGCACAATAATTAAATGTGATTGAGAAATTATTGACAGTTACATTCAGTCAATGTGCTTAAAGTAAAAAACTTAATTATTATTTTCTGCTTTTAAAAATAAAATTAATGCAGATTTAACCTTTAAGATATATATAAATAAAAATTGCAATAAATCTTACTAATAAACTAAAATTATTCACAGCACAACCACAATTCAAGACATTCATTAGGAAGTTACTTGTCCGAAATCCTGATGGAACCACGAAGGTAATAAGCGAAACTGTGACACAGCCCATTAACAATAACGCAGCGCCATCGACACCGAAGCAATCGTCTGATCAACCTCAAAAAATTCAAGTTATGCGTACGCCTGATGGAAAAATGAGTGTTCGTGGGTTACAACCTAATCAGAAACTTGTACAGACATCTGATGGAAAATATCTCATTCTGCCCACTAATTCAAATGGTAAATGTTTAAAATAATAATAAAGTAATTGAAGTACAATACAATTCTCTTTTCTTCTTTATGTCAGTTGTTGGAGGGAAAGTACAAACTATTCGTCCTGCACTTACCACAACCACCACCATTACAACTTCAACTGCCAGTCCAGTTCAACAGCCACCACAAAAAGTACTAATTCGTTCAGTGCCCACGAAAACAATCATATCGGCCAATAATATGGTGAAAATCTCACCCGAACATGCCAAGGTATAAGATTTAATTTAATTTTTAATTGTTACCATTTAAGCAAAAAATATTCCATAGGAATCATCTCAAATTATCACATCAACAACTCCGACAAGTGTGCATGTAACGGCGACGACGGCAAGTCCAGTACAGAAAATTATCACAAGTACCGGACAAATTATTACGCAGCAAGTGCAAGGCACCAACATCTTATCTTCAGCAAATCTCACACAACTTCTCCAGCAAAGACCAGGCCAGAAGATTCTCATCCAACAGAGTCCTGGCGGTGTTCAGAAACTCCTTGTCGCTTCACCTTCAACGACTCAACAAATTCAGCAGGGAGGCGGCGAGAAGAGAATTATCATTCAAAATGCAGCTGGCCAACAGCAACAAATTATTTTAAATCAAAACAATAGTGTCCTTCAGCAGCATCATCAGCCGCAAAACCAACAACAACAGGCACTATTAGTTGGTGGACAAAAAATTGTTATACAAAATGCACAGCCTCAATTCAAAACGTTAACGACCAGCACAGGTCAACAGATTCAATTTCAAGTTCAAGAGCAGCACCATCAGCCTCAACAACAGCAACAAACACAGCAAGTTGTCGTTCATACGAATGGAAATTCAATTGCTCAACAATTGGCACAAGGAAAAATTCAAGTTATGAACGTAAATGGACAACAGATGTTGGTGAGAAATGTGGGAAATAATCAGGTGATTGTGGGTCAAGTTAAGACAGCCACCAGCACGGCAGTCACACCGGTAAAGCAAGTAATGCAGCCGACCCTTGTCGCTACCTCTCCAACCACACCTCAACAAATTGTCAAAATACAATCACCAATCTCGAGTGAAGCTAGCTCATCAGACCATGCAGCTATGCTTGCCAATCATCCGCCGGGTACAATAATTAAGTGTGTAACGGCGTCAGTTATGCAGACAGCAAGTGGTCCTCGAATTGTACTTCAAGGACTTCAAGGAAATGAGTTTAGTCCTCAGCAGACGATGCTTGTTCAGCAGCAAGTCAAACAGCAGCTTATGAAAGGTATAAATTGATTGATATTGAATAAAATTGCAAATTCTTAAATTTAATTTCTTACAGTTCAAGAAGCAAGTGGAAAACCGGGTGGGTTAGTTGGACCGACGAAAATTTATCTTGCAATAACGCCTCAAGCTCAATCACAACCACCTCCGCTAACGCCGGTTAACGTAAGTCGCTAAATTTATCTACTTATCCCCCTTAAAATCACAATTAAGTCACAAACTTTTAATTTTATTCATTCCAAAAGTATAATCGGTTAAAAAAGTTTAATATTCATGTGTGATGCTTAAAGTTTTTCTTTTTCGAAAATGTATGTTTTGTTTTTCAAGATTCGATTAGAACGAAAATTTTGATCACATACAAAATGTTGAATCCCCTTTTATTGTTACTAATTTAAAATTATTAAGATAAAATCCATTCCTTTTCAAATTTATAGAGAAAAATTATAAAAGCGTGTTAGAAATTATTCCAATAGTAAACTTGCCACAAACTTCAAATTAAATACAATTTAGATTATATTTTTCAACATGTATTTTTTTTTCCTTACCTATTACCTCCAATTTGAGCTGATCAAAAATTTATTCAAGTATAGCCATCATTTGATTAATTAAATAGTTTTTTGACGACCTCTATGATAGATCATAGTTTTTCTCAGTAGAAATTCTGAAATCTAAGAATAGCAAAGATTTTCCACCTTAAAAAAATAACTTAATGGACAGAAAATAGCGCATTTATATATTTTCCCTTAAATTCCAACCCAAAAAAAACACTTGAAAGAATCTAAAATACGAATTTTAAAGCTATAAAAATGATAATAATAGTGTCACCTCTCTATTAAGATTAGTAAGTTCTTTACTTTTTATTTATTCCTCATTAAAACAAAATATGTAAAAACATTTCGCATTATAAAACGCGTTAATATTATTATGAAAAAGTTATCCGAGAGATAAAAGGGCAGTTAAGGTTTCAAAGAAATCCAGAACTTTTTAACAAATAATATTAATTAATGAGACAATTCCATTATTTTATTTTATTTTTAAATCACTGTTTTTGAGTGCGAAAATTTAAACTCCTTAACGCCTGCTCCTGGATAAAATATTCTCTCTTAATATTTTTTTTTAAAATGATAAACAGAAATGCAAACAATAATGATTAAAAAAGTAAAATCGGAATGAATGACTGAGCATAAAAACAAGAGAGATGATATAAGAAAAGTCTTGAGATTTTTATTATAGAAAATTTTGATACAAATGAAGCTATAAGTTAGGAAAAGTAGTCGTATATCTTTTAAAATTCCTGGCACGACTCAAAATGTCTGATATGATTTTTAATTTTTCCTGAACTATTTTGAATCGTACACAGCAGTTGAAACTTTAATTTTTTCTATTTTTTTAGTTTGGTCAAACTTCATCACAAAATAATACCAGTATTTACTAGCCAGAAGATCTTCTGCAATTTCCTTACTACTCTAGTTAAGCGTTTGACAAGAAATTCGATATGAATTCCATTAAGTTTTTTTTCTGTTTCAAAACTAAAACAAACGAAAGAACAAAGTTCTAGTCTTAAGGCGAAATTCTTACATTCAACTTTTAGTTTTTTGAGTTTAGTGCACAATATTTTATACTTTTCTCGAGCAAAAATTTTTCCTTACAATCCTCATTTAAAAAATATGCGTTAATTTATTTACAAAACTGACTCGGCCGCGTTTAAGAGAGAATGAACGAAAAATTGTAATTAAACTGACGATGATGCAATTGTAAATTAACACAAAAAACTAGACTTGATAAATGACTATTTAAACCACACCACAACAAAAATTGTATAACTATAAGAATGCAGAAAAAACTTTTAATAAAAATTTAAAAAAAAATAAAAAATATCGAAAAAAGTTTTTGAAAAACAAAACGAATTTCCTTGAAAATGTTTTTAAGGGGCGCATGCAAAAATTATTTCAGACTCCAAAAAAATACAATTTTTTTTATGCTAATTTCGTGAGGTGACACTATCATTAAAAAATTAGATTCTTCTGTCAATATATGTGATATAAAAATTCTTAAATTAACCCTTGAAAAAAAAGGTGTCTTGAGAGACAATTTTTGTGAGATTTTTTTTGAAGAAATTAATTTTTTCTGTTCTTTTCCCGCTTGTTTCATGAAAAATTAATCAGCAAAATGATGAAAGTGTCGCCGCAAATGCACAAGAAGATCCTAAAGATGAGAGTGCGGATGCAAAATCTGATCAGTTCGTTGTAACGCAGGAATATATCCAAGATAGTATGTTGATTTAATTAATTTTCATATTTGGAGTCTGAATTAATTTTAAATAATTTTTGCATAGCGATCAAAAATGCATTGCGTCAAGGAAATTTAAATCCGGAGATCGAGGAGAAGCTTTTGAATTTACAGCGTTATCAGGAAAAGCAGGCAAAAGGAGAGCCATTTGATCCGACGGCATTTACATCGAATTACTCGACGAGAGGTGGCCGTGCGACAAAATCGGCTGCCTACGATAGTCCCGAAGACTCTGAGGAGAGTGAAGAGGAAATTAGCGATGATGATTCACTGCCAAAATCAGCGCGGAAACGAGGTATTAATGAAGATGATGACGAATGGGTCTTGGACACACCCCGTAAGTACATCAAGAAGGGCGAACGCGAGAGAGTGGGCGTTAGGACTCTTAGCGCTGAAAAGAAACCTGAACAGAAAATTATCGTTAAAACTCTCGAGTCGGGTGCAGGACAAATTAAAAAGAACATTATCTTTTGCAATCGTGCCACCGAGCAAATACCGAATCAAGTACAAACCAGTGTAAATGAACAGAGTCCCGAGAAAGCTCTAATCGCGTCAAAACTTAAAATAAGGGTCGCACAAAAGAGCGGAATGACCGATGAACAGATGAAGCACCATAAATTGCAGGCACAATTACTAAAGCATAAAGAGACGTTAAAGAAAATTATTCTTAAAAAGCGCGAGTCCTTAGAGAAGGAATTGCAGAATGATATTCAGAAAGAATTGTCTTCCGAGATGGCAATTCATATTAAGAACATATGTGCAAAGCAACAAAGCATCGTTGAACCGAAGAAGGAGCCTTCAAAATACATGAGAAAAAAGTGAGTTTTAATTGACTCGCATCTAATTTATTTAATTTAAACTATTTAATTCTCAGAATGGAACGTCTGGCAATGGAAGCACAACACAAACAGCAGGCACATTCAGAATCGCCCACACCTCTGTCGATGTCTGATGGTGAGGGCAAATCCAAGGTTGAAAAACCAAAGCTTAAGAAGAGCTTGAAGAGTTCCAGTACGAGTTTGAATTTGAGCGCTGAAGAGAAGAAATCTAAAAAGAAAGGACAAAAGCTCTACTGCATCTGCCGCACTCCATATGATAAGTCAAAGTAAGTTTAAATGTTATTAAAAAATTTAATAAATTATAAAATTAATTTTAATTGAAAAGATTCTACATCGGATGTGATTTGTGCAACAATTGGTTCCATGGTGAATGTGTGGGCATTACTGAAGATCAGTCTAAGGAAATGACTGACTTCATTTGCGATGAATGTGATAAAGCAAAAAATACACAAGAGCTTTTCTGCCTATGCCGTACTCCTTATGATCAATCACAGTGAGTGCTTGATAATTTTTTTCCTGACTTCATTTTTTTAATGAACCCAAATTTGTTAGGTTTTATATTTGCTGTGATAAATGTCAGGACTGGTTCCATGGAAAATGCGTCGGCATATTGCAGAGCGAAGCT
The DNA here is from genome assembly GCA_038502055.1 of Tanytarsus gracilentus. Taxonomy (NCBI): domain Eukaryota; kingdom Metazoa; phylum Arthropoda; class Insecta; order Diptera; family Chironomidae; genus Tanytarsus; species Tanytarsus gracilentus. The sequence continues at coordinate 1,124,366 of JAXRKN010000039.1, read as the reverse complement.
GACTTTATCGATGAATACATTTGCCCGAACTGTCAAAAAAACAGTTCAATTAATTTTGCCAATATGAAGGAACTTCGCGAGCAGGACGTTGAGGGATTAGTGGCGTTCATCAAAGACATACAGGTATTTCATTGTTGATAAGCAGTTGACTTTAAAATATAATTTAATTTAATTTTAGAGTCACAAAAGTGCATGGCCGTTCATCGACCCTGTAGATGCCAGTGAAGTGCCCGATTATTACAATGTCATCAAAGAACCAATGGGTAAGAGAGTTTTAGGATGGTATTTTAACATTAAACTAATTTCTATCTAATGCAGATCTCAAACAAATCGAGTCTAAAATAATGGACCACGAGTACACTTGCCTGGCTGACTTTATCAAGGACATGACAAAGATATTTGACAATTGCCGGTATTACAATCATCGTGACTCAACATTCTGCAAATGTGCCGAGGACCTTGAGGCTCATTTCATTCAAAAGCTCAATACTTTTAGAGACGACTTAGTGAAGTCATAAAGCGACAATTCAATTCATTTTTTTCATGGATTGCAAATTTGTCATGTTTTAACTTTGTCAATTTTCTTTTTCTTAAGACACTGTGTAGAACATTTTGAATTATTACTAATGAATAATTGATGTAAAATAAATCTGAAAAAATTAAGAAAAGAATAATGAGAATTCTTGAAATTATTAATTGAAACAGAATAATTTTTTTTGCAGGACGAAAGAAAGCTCCCAAGTATCCTTTCAAATTTAAAATGATTGGATACACACACTTGAAAGCTTATCAGCTTTTACTTCCCAAATCAAAAATTCGGGAAAAGCTGTGACACAATCTTGATTAACGAAACATGATCTTTGTTGATTCAGTTTAGATGACGCAAAATTTAATCGCGCTATTTTTGACGTCAATCATCTTAGCTCATAATATTTACACTGTTTTGGTCATTTACTCGATGAAAATCACGAAAATGACAAATTCACTTTAAACTTTCACGTTTTTATTTTGCAAGCTAAAACAATATTTTGAGTTTTGTTAGTAAACTTCCTCAAAAACAAAAACTTGATTAGCTTAAATTAATTGAAATTCTACTAAAATTTCCTTTTTGAAAGCTTTTTTGATAGCTTTAAAGTAAAAAACGAAGTTTGCTTCACACTTTCATTTTAATATCGCTTTAATAATCTCTATCAGGGTGTGTCATAATGTACAATTTATATCCTATAGTAATTGTCGATAGGACATCGTGTTTGCTCACTTACGCGTTCAAGGAATATTCAAATGTCTCCAGAGAGATTGTGACAAATTTAAATAAAAACATTATGAGAGACTTTTGAATAAATTTAACCTCGACTTTGGTTTTGCTTAAAAACAAATTTTTAAAGCGTTCATGAAAAATAAATTTTCCAAACACTTGAAATAAAAACTGAAGCAAAACAGATGAAAATCATAATTTCGAAACGTTTTCGTAGTATGTTCATTACATTGCGAGGGCTATAATTTTTTCGTGAATTTTAAAAATCCAGTTTTTGATTTAATTGTTTTGGAAAAAAAATCCTAGCGTGTGAAATTTTAAGCTCAAGTCCAACAAACGTGTGTCCATGCCGTACTATGAGCTTAGTCCGAGAGCGCATGTTTTAAATAATAAATACACTCATCCATTGACTAATAAGTATGATAAAATATCGCATATAAAAAAGATTCTCATCAATGACTGAAATTACAGTTGCCGTTCAATTTTTAAACTGTCCGGATGAATTAAAAAAATCGCTTGAATGGATGTGAAAACGATTGTGGTTTCGATAGTGACGCTTCTTGTACTAGGCTTGATTTTGTATCGAATATGGGATAATGAAATAAAATCTATCGGCGAGCCCTGCGGAGAAGAAGAAACTTGTGTCCGATTTTGCTGTTACGAAAAATCACATTGTGATAATGAGAAATTTTTTAAATCAATTCCGGAGAATAAAACTGAAAATTTAAATGAAAATTTTAGAGTTTTAAAAGGACTTAAGTGTATCGTTACTGAGTCTGAAGCCGATTGGATATTTTTAGAGGTATAAAAAAAGAAAGTTTTCAACGAAAAAAATCAGCGGGATGAAATTAAAAAATATTTATGTTCAAATTCTAGAACGGACACATAAACGACACATACGATGATGAAAATCCTCAGTATACTCGATGGACTCACGATGAATATTGCATTAATGAAGATTACAAACTTCATATTTGCCTCGAAGATAGCGCAAAAAGTCAAATTAAAGAGGATTATCCTTACTGTGAGTTGAACAATTTTATTTTGAGAACCAAAGCGAGGAAAAAAATAAAATTTGTATTAAAATCTTATATTCCGTCATTTTAAAATTTATCATTCGAGATGTTTTTAATTTAAAAAAAAACAAGATGGGTCTGCAAACGGCGTTGCCATTTCCAATAGCTCCGCATAGATTAGTACCCTACTCCGTTGCAATGGGCATTAGTGGCATTAGATTCCTGATGCAATGACGAGTTCAACGACATACATGAAGCCATAGTTCTGAAAAGTGGACATTAGTGGCACTCCTGGCCGACTATGATGGACATTCCTCAAAATACGTCAATGTCAATCGATTCCTGATGCAATGACGAGTTCAACGACATACATGAAGCCATAGTTCTGAAAAATGGACATTAGTGGCACTCCAGGCCGGCCATGATAGACACTCCTCAAAAATCATCAATGCCAATCGATTCCTGGTCAAATTACGAGTTCAACGATACCCATGAAGCCATAGTTCTGAAAAATGGACATTAGTGGCACTCCAGGCCGGCCATGATGGACACTCCTCAAAAATCGTCAATGCCAATCGATTCCTGATGCAATTACGAGTTCAACGATACCCATGAAGCCATATAAGAGAAAATTTGTATGAAAAAGGACATTTTTGCACTCAGGGACGGTCCTTGAAGGGTCATACCTCAAAACTAAATACTTCTTGCACAACTAGAACCAAAACCCGATCTTTAGCCACAAACCCGAATCAAATCCGACCAGCCGTTCTTGAGATATGGCGTTCACTAAGATCGTAAGAAAGTGAGAAAGTGAGAAAGTGAGAAAGTAAGAAAGTGAGAAAGTAAGATGACTTAAATGGCTCTAACTCCTCGTAGGATCAACCGATTTCAAATCTGTTTTCGCCAGTTTGTAGGGTTTGGCTAGGCCTATCATTTGAGTATATGTTTTGATATTGCACAATGTAATGTCTTGGCACTAGGGGCCGAAAACAGGTTTTGGAAAAATCCAAAATTAATATATAGCGGAGCTATAATATGGCATGTCTCATTTTGAAAAATTCAACAATTTTAATTTTCTTCTTTTTTTTTAATTTAAAATTTATTTTATTTTCCAAACATAAAATTTTACTGACTCAATTTTTCATTTGTGAATCCTGAAAAAATTTTATCTCTTTTGGGGAACAACGAATACTACAGTCATGCTTGCATCAGTGCCATTTCTAATCATTACATTTTGCGTTTATGGAGCTATAAGAGAATTGAGAAATCTGCATGGAAAATGTCTGATGTGTTATGTCTTCAGCCTTACGGTTTTGTACACTTCCCTAGCATCCGTACAAATTTGGCATTCGGAATTACTCGCACTACCGACAACATGCACTATGCTGGGATATACAGTTCTATCGAGCATATTAATGTGCTTTTTCTGGTTGAACACCATGTGCTATGACATTTATTCAACGTTCAGGTGGGTGAGGTCGAAAAATTAAATTCAAGGAGTGAATTTTTTTAAAAAATACCGAAAAATTTTTAAATTGATTTCTGTCAATTTAAATTTTCAATTTATAAGCTTTGAAAATTTTTGAATTTTGAAAAAATTTCCAACAATTGAAAAAATGACATGAAACATTTTTAGACGTGGAATGTCCCTTGATAATATGCAAAGATTCTTTATGTATTGTGCGTACGCATTTGGAGCACCAATCACCATAACCATAATTGAATTTTTACTCAACACCTTTGAGCTTCTCCCCGAAAATTTTCAAACTCGAATAGGAAAAGAAACGTGCATGGTGGTGGAATCTGAAGAAAGTCATGCTGAATTAATTTACATCTATTTGCCAATCATAATTACCATCTCGGTGAATGTTGTTTTCTATTCAATTACCGCATACAAGATTTATCGCGTCCAGCAGGAGACTGCATTTAAGGGCGCAGATAGCAAGCGACACGCCAAGAAGGAAATCGATAAGATGAGGTGAGCAGTTTTTAAAAGTTCATGGGAAAGTTTTAAATAAAATTCCAAGCAGATTTTTCCTCTATCTTCGACTTTTTGTGATCATGGGCATATCGTGGACAGTTGAGGTCGTGTCATGGCTTGTGGGAAATTCCCTTTGGCTGTATGCCGTTTCGATATTGAATTGCATGCAAGGATTCATCATTTTTGTCTTGTTCGTGTGGAAGTCAAAAGTACAGAAGATGCTGGCGAGAAAGTAAGTGATTGGAATTAAAAAGTTAATTACAAAATTTTTTCAACTCTTGGCATTCGAATTTAAAGGACATAATTATAAGTTTTAGTTATCATCTCGTTGCAGATATTCATCAATCTCAATCAAACCTAGCTCTAAAGGCGTCACAGTAACTGATACACTTGAAATGACGAAATATAATTTAACTAAGCAATCCGTGGCGAGTCAATCAACCTAAAAAATTCTTTATAATCTTAAAATTTAAGTCAAAATTAACAGAAAACATCGAATTATTTAAATTAAATCAAATTTGTGCTTAAAAGTCACATAAAATTTAATTTTAATTTATTAAAAAATATTAAATGTGCTTTTAGTCATAATTTTAAAATTTTAGTGATTAATTTTTCCAGTGACTCTCATTTACTCATTTTTTATTCGCCGATCAAGTCAACTAGTTTGAGATAAACCTTCGAGATGCTCGGATTGAAGGGAATTTACGCATTAGTTGCTTGCGCAATTTATTCAATTTTAATTGGACTATTCATAAAATTTACCGCGGATATTTTGGATGAAAAGTGCACGATTTCACATCCGTGTGTGCGTTTTTGCTCGGAAGACAAAAATTTATCGGATTCAGTTTTGAAAGATAAATTCAAAAAATTAGATAAAAATATTGAAAATAACTTTACAGTTTTGCGAGGCGAACCGAAATGTCGAGATGAAATGATTGTTAAAGAACCCAGCGATGCCGGCTATGATTTTACGCCAGTAAGAATTTTTAGCATGATTTTGCAAAAATTAAATTTCAATTTTCTAGTGGGGCTCAGTTTATCACGAAAAAATGTACAAAGTCGATCGATACTGCATTTTCGAGGAAAAAAATGTTTGGAAAATGAAAGTCTGCGAATTGGATTTAATTCTTCATGACGGATTTCACATATTCTGTAGGTTTAAATATTTTTTATATAAAGTTATAAAAAAACTTATCATTATTTTTTAGCTATAATTGTGTCAGTCTCCATCATCACTTTCACAATCGGAGTTTACGCATATTATACGGAGCTTCGCGACACGCATGGAAAATGTCTGATGTCACTTTTATCCTCGCTCCTTTTAATCTACATTTTTTTACCAACCACGAGGTTTCATAAATATTTGATCGGAAGTGATAACGTGACAATTGCAATGACGATGTTCATGTTGACTGGATTTTTAATGACATTCTTTTGGCTAACTACAATTAGCTTTCATGTCTACTGGCGACTCAAGTGCGTAAATATTTGAAATTTTAACGGATAATTTTTAATTCATTTTTAATTGTGATTTTAGCAATTTCAAAAAGAACATTGAAGACAAGGACAAGTTCAAGACATACTTGATATTTACCTTTGTAATGACTGCAATATCGGTTTCAATTTTAATTTGCGACATTTATTCCTACAAACTTCCCAAAGGAGTTCACACCCAAATTGTCATGATAATTTTTTTCCTGGCGATTGCATTCATCGTGCTGTATGACATCCTGCTAATTTTGGTCGCATGCTGCTTACTTATCAAGCGATCTCGATCACTTGAAAGTGATGAAGAATTCGAAAAATTTAAATTCGAGAAGAAATGGTTCTGGATGCATGCTGCAAATTTAATTCTTTTGATTATCACTTTTCCATTCGAAGTTTTTTCGTGGCAGGAGAAAATTTATCTATCGCAAAACACATCAGTCATTGTTGATTGCATAAAAATGTACACGGCGATAAATTTGTGCATCGTTTTTGTCCTCAGAAGCAGTGTTCAAGTGAAAATTGTTCGAGATTATAAACAACTTAAAGAGAGTTTGAGTGTCAGCATATCAACATTAAATTTAAATTTGAGAAGTAATTCAAGAGCTAATGATCTCGATACTGAAGGTGTTAACGAAGAAAACTAAAATTAATGGTGGGTTAATCTAAAATCAAGAATACAAAAGAAATTCTCATATATATCCATCTTTTTTTAGTAATTTTATTTTTGGAGAAAATTTTACAGCGGCATTTTCCCAGATGTAATAAAAGAAAAAAGTTTGAAGCTGTTGATGCTGACAATTCTTCCTCGCGATTTTTTTTGTTTAACGATTGGACTTGGCGACACGTTCCAACTCGTCCTTCTTTTTAATAGCGTAAGAGTTTGATGATCCCTGTAAAGGAGAAGAAAATAATTAGGCATTTTTCTTGCAATGTTAAAAGCGATAATGAGATATTTAGTAAATGTAACAATCTTTGTCGATTTCGAAACTTAATTAAACAAGTTAAGTATCAATAGAGTGGACGACAAAGAAGGACCAAATTTATTCTTGTCCGATATCGATGCCATAAAATTGGTGCTTGATTTTTTCAATTAAATGGTAATACCATCGGACGACGTCATATTTTTTTAAGTGAAAACTTTTTATATCCATAATTTTAAAATTAAGAGTTCACTGAAGAGAGATTTGTGGCTTTTCTTTCCACGATGCGAAAATAATTGACAAATATTAACCATCAGGATTATAAAGAGCTCTTTGATATCGTCCACAAGCGAAGCTAACGATCACAAATTATTTACATGATCAAAGCATTAATGATGGACGCTAAAATATCACTCATAATTTGACCATATAACTCACCTTAGCGGCGTTAATGAGCTCATCAGCCAAGCACTCGGCAATTGTCTTGATGTTACGGAATGAAGCTTCGCGTGCACCAGTGCAGAGCAACCAAATTGCTTGGTTAACACGTCTCAATGGTGAAACATCAACAGCTTGACGACGAACAGTACCAGCACGTCCGATACGAGTGGAGTCTTCACGTGGACCTGAGTTGATGATTGCTGACACAAGGATCTAAAGAGTAAAGTAATGTCTTTAGTAATCACACTGATGACCCGCATTTCTTTCTCGCACAACTCACTTGCAATGGATTTTCACCCGTCAAAAGGTGAATGATTTCAAAGGCGTGCTTAACAATACGGACTGCCATCAATTTTTTACCATTGTTACGACCCTTCATCATCAATGAGCAAGTGAGACGCTCCACAATTGGGCATTGTGCCTTACGGAAACGCTTAACAGCGAATCGTCCAGCCGAATGTGGTAAATAACGAGCGTACTTCTCTTTGACGGCAATATAATCCTAAAATTAAACGAAATTAGTTACTTTAGGGCTCGATCCAGTAGATTGAGAATTCTTACTTGTAAGGACATGTCGGAAACTTGCACTTCATCGCAGCTCCATCGGCCGAAAAGTTTGATATCGGGAAGCTCAGCAGATACGATTGGTTGTGGTGCGGCTTCAACGAATTGAGCCTCCTCTTCGAAAGTTTCCGCTACTTCGGTAGCCATGATTTGATCCTCTAAAAAAGTATGAAAAATTTGTTGTTCATAAAATCGTGGTTAGAATAATCAAAATTAATTTTGTCAATTTTTAGTCACTTTAACGGCATTTTCTCGCCAAACTCGACTTTTAAACTGTGCACGATAGTTAAAAGTATCGAATTTGAGTAAATTTGACATTAAATTGTGCCTTTACGAACCTGTAAATTATTAAATTTCACCGAAGAACTTCTATTATCCACGAGGGAAGAGAAGAAAAGAAAGAGATGGCTATAATGTGGGCAATGTGAAGCGAGAGTTGGGCAATATAAAAAAACCGCTCGACGGCATTGAACCGTTCAGCGGCATTGTTTATTTTTACCTCCAAAACTTTTTTTTTTAAAATTTTACTAAAAATGAACGACATTAATGAAGAACCGACACAATCGAAACCAAATGACATTAAGCGAGTTAGTAAGGAGACTGTTCATAAAATTTGCAGCTCCCAGGTAATCTTAAACTTGGCTATAGCTGTAAAAGAACTCGTTGAAAATTCGGTCGATGCAAACAGCAGCGTAATCGAAATTAAAATCAAAGACTATGGACTCGATGGCTTCGAAGTTATTGACAATGGAAGTGGAATTGTAAGTTTATTAACTAAGCTGTAACAAACGGAAATGACAAAAAGTTTTCTTTAAGGAAGAATCTAATTTTGAGGGAATTACAGCGAAACATTACACAAGCAAGTTGCGGCAATTTGAAGATCTACAAGCACTAAAGACATTCGGATTTCGAGGAGAAGCATTAAGCTCACTTTGTGCACTCTCTGAAGTTACAATAACAACCCGTCACGCATCAGCTGATTATGGAACTAAGATGAAGTACGACCATGAAGGAAGAATCATTGAAAAATGCATATCAGCACGCAATGTAGGAACAACTGTCAGCGTGTGTGATTTTTTCAAAACACTTCCCGTGCGCAAATGTGAATATAAAAAGAACTACAAGAAAGACTTCACTAAAATGATTCAACTTCTACAAGAGTATTGTCTAGTTCTCATTGGAGTTAAAATAATCTGCACAAATCAAACGAAAAGTTCACGAACGACAGTGCTTAACACGAGTGGAAATTCAGTTATGGAAAATATAACGTCAATTTTTGGAACAAGGCAATCTCAAGAACTCGTTAGAATTAAATTCGCTACAAACGACGGAACGGAAGAGGGATGTTACACTCAGGAATCAATTGTGGATTTGGACGATCCGAACAGTATCTTAGATATTCGAGTGAAAGAAGTCGATAATCTTAATAAGGGTCGCTTTAGACTAGAAGGATTTGTTAGCAACATTGAACACTCTTCGGGTCGTTCGTCAAAAGACCGTCAATTCTTCTATGTTAACTCTCGACCAGTGGAAATACGGAGCGTTATAAAAATCGTTAATGACGTATATCAACGCTTCAATTCAAAGCACTTTCCATTTGTCTATTTAAACTTAAAAATGGACCAATCGAATGTCGATATTAATTTAAGTAAGGACAAGCGTCAAGTTGCAATTTGCGATGATAAAATTCTAATGTACGTTGTCAAAAGAAGTCTTCTTAACACCTACGGAGAGCTCCCGTCAAAATTTAGATTTACCAGCGTCAACAACGTGGTAAAAGATTTTAAGGACAAAGATGATTCATCAGACGATGAAGATAAAATAATGGTGCTTAAACCGACAAGCAATTTTAGTCAGAGCTTAAAGCAATGGAAATTAACACCAGATGATCCGACACCGAGAAAAGTCTTGTCACCAGTGAAGAGAAAGCTTGAACAAACTTCACCCGTTTTATCGAGAAAGACAAGAAAAATTGATGCGATTTTCTCGAAGAAATCCGTTGAGCCCATTGATGTTGATGAGGACGTTAATGATTTAGGTAAAAAATAACGTTTTGATAATTCGTTAGTGTAACATTTAATTATTTATTTTAGACGAAAACTCTAGTTTAATTTCATCCAAAACTGAAGATGTTTCATTTAGTATTTCTTGCAAGACAATTACTGAACCCAACACGCTTAACTTTGAGCCTAAAACTCCAAAAAGTACTGCGAAGGTAAAGGAACTCGCTGATGAATCAAGTGCAAGCATACTTGAAGATTTTATCGAAGAAAATGGATATGACTTAGACATAAACACAGATGAGGTCAGCAAACTAGAAGAGGAATTTATTAATCAAAGTGTTGACACAACAATTTGCGAAGAAGACGAAACTATCGAAATTGATGCCCCAAAAGAAAGAAATCCTTTTAAACGTAAAATTAATTTTTCCCTAGAACAAATTGCACGAGAAGCTAAAATCGAAGAAATGCAACAGCACTTAGCAGATGAAGCCAAGAATAAATCATTTAAGTTGAGATTTAAGGAGAAAATTGATCCATCCAAAAACAAAAAGGCTGAAGTTGAGCTTGAAACGGAAATCAAGAAGGATTCATTCGAAGAAATGCAAGTTCTAGGACAATTTAATCTCGGTTTTATCATTGCAAAGTTGGAAAGCGATTTATTTATTGTCGATCAGCATGCGACAGATGAACGTTACAACTTTGAGGATCTCCAAAAGTCATTTAAAATCGAAACTCAAAAAATGATTATACCCGAAAAGTTAGAGTTGACGGCCATTCAAGAGGACACGATCATTGAGAACCTTCCGATTTTCGAACTGAATGGTTTTCGATTTGACATCAATGAACATGAGGAAACAACCAAGAGAATACATTTGACATCGAGACCATATAGCAAGAACTGGGAATTTGGCCGAGAGGATATTGAGGAAATGATTTTTATACTCCAGGAAGCTCCAATGACGGTCTGCAGACCATCAAGAATCCGCGCGATGTTGGCAAGCAGAGCATGCCGCAAGTCTGTAATGATTGGCGATTCATTGACAAAAGTTCAGATGAAAAAGTTACTTAAGCACATGGGCAAAATTGATCACCCGTGGAACTGTCCTCATGGACGACCAACAATCCGCTTTCTTCAAAACTTGGACTTTATTGATCACAAAAATGTCAACACGATGCTTTAAACATTTTTCATTTCCCTTCAAACTTTTAATTAAAACAATTTTAAATTTAAAAATCTAAAAAATTTATCATTCGCTTTCGCTCGCCTCTTTTTCCTCTTTCGGAATCTTTTCAGAAGCTTTCAAGATTGGAAAAATTTTGCATGATTTTCCGAATTCTGTATATTCGTCACACTTTGTTGAAGATTCTTTGAAAGGACATTTGAAAAATAAGTTACGACGAATACAGTGCTTCATGACGATGTTAATTGCTGTATCGCACTTTGGTGCATGATCGGGGGCTGATGCACGCCATCCTTGAAGCATTCCAGGAGCTATAAAAATATATTTTAAATTTTGTGTTGTAGAAATTGCAATTAAACATCAAAAAACCTTGTTTTAAGCAGTCTGCAATAACTTCATCGATGACCCTAGACCATGTTGTATTTTTCTCGACCAACTCGTTTAATTTTCCTTTGACTAACTCGATATCGATAAATCCAGTTGCGTTGACTAAATTTGCATTTTTAAGCATGCAATCACTCCAGCAGCACATTTTTTCTCCTTTCTCCTTGGACTTGCAGTCTATGCATTTTTCAAAATGCTCATGATGATGCAAATCAGGAATGGATGCACAGCATGATTTCATTTCCATGTCAGCAAAGTCTTTGTGCTTTTCACATCCAGGCATTCGAAGTTTTCCTGAGAAATGCGAGAATTTTTTTTAAAACCGTTCCTAAGTATTCTTTAAAACTTACTTTCATGCTCATCGTCAGCACCATCGACCCATGAAAAATCATGATGAAACACCATGAGTGCAAAAATAAAGTACTTGTTCATTTTCAGTTGAAATTCGGAGAGTAAATGATAATTTTTGTGATGTGATGCGTGAGTTTATATTCAAATTTAGCAAGGTTAAACAAAAAAATTGTTTTATTTTTAACATTGAGTTGAATTAAATTTAAAGTTAAAAAAATTTGACAACGAAATTTAACATCAAATTGTTCATGAATGATTTTTTCGGCCAATACGGAAAAAAACTGACTTTTTCTCAAACCTCGTTTTACTCATTATTTTTTAATATTTTAAAATTTGGTTATTAAATATATGCTTTTCCCGAGCTTTATTTTAGGATTTCACTTGCTTTAAAGGCAGTTAAAGTGCTTAAAACATTTTTATGTGTATGCACATGTTTGATAATTTTTTCAAAGACTACTTTATAAAGTGGTAAAAAAAGGAAGGCCAACTTTCATTCTGTTTTATACCCATTCAACCCACGATCAACACCTAATTCTGAACTAAAATAAGGATTTTAAATTTTCCCACCCCCCTACCATACCAAAATTTTAACAGGTGTAAAAAGCTTAAATCAAAATTTCAAAATAAATGATAATTATTTCCCAAAAATAAAATTGCTAATGTTCTTCATCTAAAACATCAAAAAAATTCAGATTTTTATCTTAAAAATCAAAATTATTCAAAATCAAAAATACCCCCTGGAATCCCGAAAAAAGCGAAATTTTAAACTACTTTTTCATTTTGAGACAGATACTCCATAACTATAATGCAAACTAATTGATATATCAAAAGCCGGAATAAAAAGTTCATAAAAAATGAAACTATTTTCTTAATAAAAAACAGGAGTAAAAGCCAAAAAATAGGCAAAAAGTAAGTCTTAAAAATTTTCCGTATTGGCCGTTTTGTTAATCAAATTTAATTTTTTTTTTCAAACCGTTTTTTGCTGCTTTTGCATGAAGTGAACTTTCCTCACATTGCAATTTTTTTATAAATTTAAAATCAAAAATAAATTTTGTTTTAAGTTACACGTGGACAAGAAAACCATAAAACATTAATAAAATTCTCTGGATGATAACTCAAAACCGTTAAATTTTATTTGAATGAGAATTTAGATTTCTAACGGTAAAATGTCCCTGACAGATAAAATCCAAGATTTTAATGAAATACTACACGTAATTATATGAAATAATTATTCCTGAAAAAAAAGACAAAAAATATTTTATTCAACAAAAGATTTTGGATTTAAAGAGTTTTTATTTTCCCATAAACCTGATTTAAGATTTGTAAACATAGCCGCTGTCCAAACTAATCTTTTCTAAATCCAGGACCCTTAGCTGGTCCATCACCACGTTTACGAGTGCCTCGGTAGCCACTTTCAGAGCCTAATTAGATTTTTGAACCAAAATATTTATTTTTACTGAATTTAAATTTAAGTTAAATGTACCTGAATTTTTATTATTGCTTTTTACAACTGTTTTGAAAAATTGAATCATTAACTCTGGTTAGAAAATTGACTTTTAGTTTCTTACCTCGTCTACCAACTGCAGGCGTGCTCCCCTTCATTGTACTTTTTCCTTATAAAAAAGTTTGCTCTGGTAAAAAATTGAAATTCTAAAGATTTTATTTTTACCTGTTGCTGCTTTTACAGGTGGCTGAGTTCTAACTCCAGCTTTTTAAAAAAAATTATTTTAGATGATTATGTAAAATTTAATTAAATTTAAAAAATAACAACCTGGTGCTTTCGAATTTGACGCTGCTACTGCTTTTAAAAAAATTGTTTGTATTTAATAAAATTGACCTTAAATTTCTTACCGCGTTTACCAACTGCAGGCGTGCTTCCCTTCATTGTAGTTTTTCCTTATAAAAAAAATTTGCTCTGGTAAAAAATTCAAATTCTTAGGATTTTATTTTTACCTGTTGCGGCTTTTACAGGTGGCTGAGTTCTGACTCCAGCTTTTTTTAAAAAAATTATTTTAGATGATTATGTAAAATTTAATTAAATTTTAAAATAAATATTGAACCTGGTGCTTTCGAATTTGACGCTGCTACTGCTATTAAAAAAATTGTTTGTATTTAATAAAATTGACCTTAAATTTCTTACCTCGTTTACCAACTGCAGGCGTGCTTCCCTTCATTGTAGTTTTTCCTTATAAAAAAATTTTGCTCTGGTGAAAAATTGAAATTCTAAAGATTTTTTTACCTGATGCGGCTTTTACAGGTGGCTGAGTTCTAGCTCCAGCTATTTAAAAAAATGATTTTAGATGATTTTGTAAAATTTAATTTAATTTAAAAATAATTTGAACCTGGTGCTTTCGAGGCATTTTTGTTTGACACAGTTGCTGCTTAAAAAAAATTTCTATTTAAAAAATTTTAAAAATTTTCAATTTCAAACCTGGAGATTTTTTGGTTGGTGGTGTTTTTTTCGTAGTCGATTGTTTTTGTTGGGCTGCCACAATCACCACTAAACAAAGAGCAAAAATTATTAAAATTCTCATATTTTTTAAGATTATAATTTTAGAAGGTTCAGGCTTTACTGGTAGCAATTTAAGCTCGACTTTGCTGATTTATAGCATTTTTGGATTTGACGTATGAAAGAAGAAAAACTAACTTGTTTTTTATGAAACACTTCCTACATCACATTTTGGCACTTGCTTTGAACAGGACATTTTGTTGAAAAATTTTTGATTTCCGGCTTTTTTTTCGTGTTGCTGGAATTAAAATTGAAAATTATTGTAGTTCAAATATTTTCATGTAATTTTGATTTTTAACATCGATGCTCGAATTTTAAATTTTTATCAAGGCAGGCGTGGAAATATTTCAAAATTAGTCGTGAACACAATTTCAAAATTGGATATTTTGAGTTTCCCTAAGTTAGGGACCCAAACCCAGGAACCATTGAAATTAAAATATTTTAAAATTTATAAATTTCACTTTATTTTATTGTTCTTTTGACAAATCATTCAAGAAATGGATACTCTGCACATGTTTTTACAAATTTGAAGAATTTCTTGCAAATTCTACTCTTGACTTGCACTTCCTTTGGACATTGGTGAATAAAGCCTTTTCTTATACATTTAACAATTTCCAAATTTGAATTATCGATTTCCGTTTCATTCTTGGATTCTTTCAGAAATTTAAATTCTGTAACGAAATTTGTTAAGCGAAAATATTTCGAACTAATAAATTTTTTACCATGGTCAATACAAGATTCAACAATGTTTGAAACAGCCGATTTCCAAGCATTCTCGTCCTCCGTTTTGCTCAAAATACTTTTCACAACCATTTCTTTGTCGATTGTCCCGTTGTCATTTAGCCATCCTTCATTTTCGAGCGTACATTCAATTACACATGAAATATACTTTGAAGTGTCATTCTCATGACAGCTGCACGAGCTATCAATTTTAATAGAAGGTGGAATTGATGGACAGCACGTTGTTTCATTGGCAGTTCTTGGAAGTTTGCGCAAATTACATTGCGAAGCTAAAAAATTTAAATTTAAAAATTAACCTTAAAAAACTATGAACATTATTTAAACTGTTTTTGCTGTGATGATGTCCATGACTTCCAGCAGCATAACCAAGCATTCCTCCAGCTAAAAGGCCGCCTCCCATAGCCATTTTACTTGAGGATGATTTCTTTTTATCTTTTTCATTATCAGAATTCTTTTTGTGGTTAGAATGGTCATTTTTGTTTGAATGGCCGCCACTTCTACTTGATCCTGATGATCTACCCCCTTTTGCGTCTATAAAAATTATCAAAATTACTAAAATAAAAGTAAAAATTAAAAACTTCATGTTGTAAATTTCAAATGAGAAATTGGATTGAAAATAAATTTAAATTTTTTGTCGAAAAGTTTCGAATTCAAACTTTATGTTAATAAATTAGTTGAGCAAAAAATATGTAAAACATTTCCTCTCAACAGAGGTGTATAAGTTTAAAAAATTGTTCACAGTACAGAAAACGTTTTACTCTATAGAATTCAAGGACACAGTTAATGTAAATTATATAAAAAAATAAAGAAATTTATCAAATCTAGAAAATCCCAGAAATAAGTTAAGTCATTTAAAGGTGAAACGTGTTTTACTCATCAGAGACTATTTAAAATGGACTTTTGGACTCTAAATGAAGCCATTTAAGAAATTAATCATTTATCACAATTAAAAAACCAAAATTCAAGTTCAAGCAAAAATTAAATTTTTATTGTTCTTCAATGCACACTTTAGATGGCTAGAAACATAATTAAAAGAGCTGGTAGCAATTGAATGATTAGAGGAATCAGATTAATTCTTTTTTGGTTGAGCGGTTGGTTTATTTTGGTTTCCTTGTGGTTGTTTGCTTGCTTGCTTATCAGCAGCTTTGTTTCCTTGATTTTTGCCTTGAGGATTTCCAGTGGATGCTCTATTGTTTCCCTTTGATTTGCTTTGATCTGCATTACCCTTTTGTTGATTCTTTGATTTTTCAACATTTCTTCCTGGACCGCCATGTCCAAAGAAGGGATATGCTGGGCATGATTTTGCGAAATCAAAAAGTTTCGAGCAATTTTCGTTAGTTGCGTTCTTTTCGGATGTTGGACATTGGATAAAGAGCTCGCGTGCAACGCAGTGAGCAATAGCTTTGTTGAGGCCATCTCCACATTTGTCAGTACGGTTGGTTCTTTTCTTATAGTTCTCGACTAAACTTGGAGCTAAATTAAAAAATAATGAATTTCAAAAAAAAATATATTTCTAAAAATTTACCATCAGCAACGCATTTTTCAACGATTGGCTTGATAATTGGCTTCCAAATAGCTGCTTTGTCAGTTGAGCTTTCCAATTTAGCACTAGCGGCGGCTGAATCAAACTTTCCTTCTTCATTAATGGCACCCGATTGTTTAAGCATGCATTTTGACCAGCAGCACACCAACTCAGTGCGGTTTTCAGTTTTTGGGCACTCGGTTTTACAAACTTTAGCTGCGCTATTATTGAAGCTTTTTGGTTTTGATGGGCAGCATTGACGTCCATTGACACCCTTTGGAAAGTTTGTCATGTTGCATCCAGGAGTCATCCCTTTAATTTTACGATTTTTAAATGCTGCATAGGTTTGTAAAATTTTTTAATACTTACATGGACCGCCTTGAACTCTTCCTCCCTTTCCACCTTCAGCTCGCTTACCATTCTGTGATTTATCGCTTCCTTGAGCGAGGCAGAATGCAACAACGGACAAAATTAGAATAAATCTCTTCATTTCTTTACCGACTCTCAATTACTACTGATAACTCGACAATGATCGATCCTCATTTTATCCAAAAATTCAACGGAAATGAATTGTATAAGGAAATATAAAATATTTAATTTTTTTTTCATTGAAACTTTATTGGGGGATTTTTCAATCGCGTAAAAATTGAAATCAAAACATTTTTTTGGGTTAAATAAAAAAACACAATTTGACCGAGGAGTGCTTACTTGTCTGTAAATATTAACAAAACATGTTGATCACATTGTCAACACCTACACTTAACCTTATACATGCAAGCTTAATTGAATAAAGATAAATTTAACAACAATGTGATCCCTAGATCATTACTAATGAAGATGGAAAGGCAAATTTTGGAATTCAAACCTTGCGTATGTGCTCTTGTTTGCTGAGAAAGGTCAGCATGATATTTAATATACTCAAAATTAAGCTTTATTATTTAATTGAGATATTATGTGAACGCAATCTTCTTCATGATTAACTTTCCTATCGAAATTTTAACTGGAAAACTTGAAATTCAAAGAAGAAAAAAAAATTTGAATTTGAATTTTTTCAAAGCTGAAATAAATATTAATAAAAACTCAAAACTTTAATTACTGGATATTATTTTTATTTAAATATTTTTTATATTATAAATTTAATTGTTTTAACAAAATCTACATCTTTGAAATTTAACATAATTAATTCCAATTCAAAAATATTTGGTCAATTTCACATGCACGTGTGCTCTATAATTAAAATTCAATTTATCATTAACATATTTATAATTGTGCAATGGATTTCATAAAACAATTTTAAATTTAAATTTAGGCTATTAATTTAAAATCGAATATTTTATTTTCTAAAGCTAATTGATTTAAAGAGCTTTTTATTTGAAAACAGCGTCTTCATATCTGAGGGTACGTGTGTGGGTAATTAATAAAATTCCTTTCTCATAAAAAGAGACAGTAGAGGTTGAAAAATATATGAAAAAATTCTTGTTCAGTTTCGTTAGGTGCACTTTAGAGAACATGCTTGATTGCATTCGATATGAGTCAGATAGCAAATGTTTTTCTTTATAAAATTAAATATAAAATGAATTTATGAAGTTTCTGGGATTTTTAAATTTGTGAAAGAGTTAAACTTTTTGATGAAAACTTTTCAAATTATAATTGTTTGAATTTTATCAGTAAGCATGCAAATTTTCAAAGTTTTATCATGCGTTAGGAAAGGAGGATGGATTTTGCAAAGTTATGATGCAAATTAAAAGCTTTTGACGATGATAATCGTTCAGTGTGTTTTCAAATTTGCATCTTTTGTTTAATGTTAGACTAATGAATATTCATGGCAACACAGTTATTCTGTTAATAATGGAAGTAAGTTTTAAAGTTGCATTCTATTAAATTGACTGTAGATGTTTCTTCCATTCACGAAGACTATATGATTTATAAAGGAAAACTTTCTTCAATTATTCATGTTCGAAAAAGATAAAGAACAAGGTAAGCTCGTCTAGATTACATGTAATTCCACCCTTTCTCATGAAGTTATTATTATAGTTTGTGTTCTCACATAAATATGAAGCAATTACATTTTTTATAATCGCTTTTCTTATCGCTAATGATTATTTTTTTATGCATTTTAAAGTTTGCAGTGAAAGATACTTAGATAGAGAGATTTTTAGCATCTTGTCAATCATTAAATCACAGTATTTGAAAGAAGACAGATTTTTCTTCGCATTAGAGCCATTTCTTGAAAAATATTCTCTTGAAAAACTTTTAAATTAATTAAATTTTATTTTGTGGTCTTCTTTTCTAACAATCTACAAACGTTTTTCAAGATTCAATTTTCTAAGAATTTGACATTACGCATAAAACTTGATTTTATTGATAAAAATATATGCAAATAAATTTGTGAATAATTGAGTACACACTCAATTATTTAAAGTCATGTAATTTACGCACATATTTCATACATTCATTAACCTTTTAGTTCATCACAATATACCATATCATTTCCATCAGATATTTTAAATAGAAGTTTAATTGTTTTCATTCAATTTAATGTATGTAAAATTTATCATAAGATTTACCGTTTTTTGCTCTAATCTTTTACAAAAGTTCTTCAGCTTTATTTGAGAAACTCACAAGAATTTCTAGAAAGACTTAAATAGATTTTTTTGTGTGTTTACAATTTTCTAATCTTAAAATTTTGCGTCAGTTTCCCCTCTAATAAATTTTACCTAAATTTTGTAAATTTTGACATTTTTCTAGAGATACAAATTATGAAACTCAATCTTATTTTTTCGAGTTTATGTGAAAAGTTTTTTATGATAGTTGTTGTTGATGGTATCAAGACCCATAATGTTATATGAGACATATGAGAGTGTCAAAAAAGAGAGAGGAAATGGAAAAAGTTTGACAGCACCAACATTGAAGATTTTTATTCATAAAGTTCTATACAAACATGCGTGAGAAAATAAAGCGATATAGGATCACGATTTGGTCGTAAAAGATAGTAAAAGTGCTCTATAAAAGATTAAACGGTTTATAAAAGTTTTTTTCTTATAAAAAGCTTTGAAATTTTAATAAATATAATCACATTTACTAGTTTGAGGTACATTTATTTAATTATAGGCTATTAATTATTTGAAAATCAAAATAAAATTTGCATTTTTGACGTTATTAAAAATGTCTTTTTTGACATTGAATAAATTCCCATTTTTGTGGTAATATTTAACATTTATAAAATGAATAAGCAACTTTTCTGACATATCTCGGAAATTATTTAAAATGTAAAATTACCAACAGTGTTTAAATAAAAAATATTTTGCGATTCTTTGGTAATAAATGTTAATATTTTGGACTTGGTTTGTCATTTTATGAACATAAAGAGGAAATCAGTTTTTAATGAAGCAATAAAACATGAAAGCAAACCACAAAATATGTTAGTAAAATTGCCATAAGTTAAATAAATTTCAAAGTAATTCGATAAAATAAATCCGGCACATGTGAGCCAATAAAATAAATCTAGTCAATAGAATATTTCGAAAGCTTGATTCATTTTTAAAAAGCTCTAAAATATATTCTGTGTAAAGAATTTCGATTCCTTCAAAAAAAGTTCGTTAAATTTGTGAGCATGATAAAGTATCATAAGAGACTACATTTTCCTCACCTTGACAGATGATTTTGTGTTCTTAATTATTTCATGGCAAACAAAAGTTCATTTTACATTTTGAAAAAGCTTTCTTTGAGGTTTCGAGGCTTTCACATGTATATAGGACACAAACATTGATTGCAACATTCATAAATACAGTCTACAGTTAGTCTTAGATAGAAAAAATTTATTTATTTGAATTTGATACTCACATATTGATTGACAATTTGAGACTGAGCTTTTAATTAGAAAACTTTCTCTGAATCTTAATTGATTTCGTTTCTTAATCTACTTTTGAGAGATATTGTAAAGAATGTCTGCAGTCAGATAGCTCTGTAATTATTATTTTGAGCTAATATGTAGATATTTTTGTTTTTAATATTTATATAAACTGGATTTAAAGCCCGTAATTAGTATCATATCCACATTATGATTATGTTTAATTCTTACTCATATTTTTTTGTTCCACTTTTTATTTTCCTTTAAATTTATTTTAATTTTACGCGTTAAATATTTAGCTTGTCACACGTGCTCTCTGTTTACGGACAAAATCGAGTGCGAGTTTATCGGTCGTTCGTGTTTCTAGAATTTGAAGAATTGGATGGTCTGTAAAAGATAAATTTTATAAGTTGATTTTAATATGAAAAATTTTAAAACTCAATTAGGAATTGCCAGATCTCAAATTATTCCGCTTCAATCAAATTTCAACACTCACGTTTATCGCGCTGTTGCATCAGAACCAAATCAATTGGTTTCAAGCCATGGAAATTATCGATGCCTCCGCACTCACTCACACCCGGAATGCTGTTAAGCGATAGAAAAGCTTCTCCCGCAAAATCATTCGCCGTAATAACGTCATGATCCATCACTGTAAATGCAATCATTGCCGATTCTTGTGTACACTGCTCCACCGTTATCATGCCAAACTCAAAACATTCATCGAAAACAGGATTGAGAGTTCTCTGAAAATGGATTGAATTTATGAAATTGACGAGAGAATTCAAAAAAGCCTAACAAAATTGTTGGAAGAGTCTTTCGAATTTAAAACTTGTAATTGAACACTAAATCATATAAATTTGTTCGTATGCCTTGCATAAGCCAACAATAAATTATTTTTCCTCGAAACTCTCAAACAACTTTTTCATATCTTTTCTAGTTTGTATACCTTATGAACGTGGGTTTGCTGCTCGTTACAATGCATGAATACTCGACGCGGTAAAATTTCTATGATTACAAAGGGATCGCTAAAGCCATTCGGGTCGAGTGGTATGACATTTTGTGCGCGAAGTACCTCGACGCATAATGAATCATGATTAAGGTATGCTCGCACCGATAAAATGCCGAATTGTGCCGGTTCCGTTGAATTTTGTAGGCGAACCTGCTCTTGAAAGCGCTGCATGTAAAACAAGTCAAGTAAATGTTCCGTGCTGGTCTTGTGATATTGCAGCCGCTGTTCGACGCGCCAATAATCGTCATTTTTTATCACCTCATGTGTAAGACCCAGTCCCTCGGCATGAATAAACTCGACGAGCATTTGAAGGGCTTCATATAAACGATCATGAAAATTGGCAGGCTTCTCTCCACCCGCTGAATCCATTTGAGCGGAGAGTTCGTTTAATACTAAGAGCCAAATTATATTTAAAGCACGATGAAAGTTTTTCGTTAGAAGGGCACTATTGAGTGAGGAGAGATGGAGGTCGAGATATTCTAATAATGGAATGATTGCTTGAGATGCTGGTAGGGAGTCTGGTGACCAAGCCTAAGTGCAAAATTATGGAGTTTGTACAAAGAGAGTTGATTTTGCGGAAAGTTAAGAGAGGATTTGATTAATGTCTTATGAATTCGATTTAAAATTATAAAATCAGCTGATTTTTTTTATTATGAAATCCTAAATAAACTTTTGCGTGACCCATGAATTTTTTTCCATCCCTTCAACCCTCGTCATCCATTTTACATTTCCAACCAAAAAACAATCCTTTCTCAAAGTCCGCTTTAGAAGAGCAGTTAAAACTCACCAAATGGAACACAGATTTCTGCATGGATGATTGCATAGTAATCGCCATACGATTCATAATCCTCTCGACTGTCCGTTCGATTTGTCCGAGTGTATTATCTAACATCTGTTGCATTTGATTTAGTTGATTTTGACTCGACTCTTCCGTACGAAATTCGGACAATGCTCGCCGAACGTATTCTAAATTATTTACCCCAACACAAAACTCGTCTGTCACCTTGAATGAGCCTTGTTGTTCATAATAACCGCCATCAATTAACTGTTGATGCACTAAGTCGCTGTAGCAAAGGGCGGCAGAGCATGCGGCATCAATGAACTGAGCCTCGAAATGCACACCTGTATTGATGTCGGGCCAAGCCAGTAATCTCCAAAATTCTTTCAATTGATAAATGACACTCGCAATATCCACCGACGATGTGCTGTGTCGAACAATTTTTTCTCCCTCGCATGCTTCATCCATGCTGACGGCACTTCGTACACGATTGAGTGCTTTATTCTTACCGACAGCAACCCACAGTTGAATGATAGATTCAAACCACAAATGGTAGCTTTGAATACCTAATGGCTTCTCAGGTGGCTGCGGTTGCACTGATAAATGTTGCTTTAAAATTGAAAATTCCTGTAGTGCAAAGTACAATTCGAATGGTCGTGTATCAATGCATTCTCGCCCTTCCAGGACTGCATATTGATTAGTTGGTGCTCCTGCAATTTGACCTGTTTCCATTCGAATTGAGACTTCATCGAAGAGCTATAGGAAGTTGAAAAAATTTTATTCATTGGATCCCATACATGCTCGTATATATACGAGTAAAGTCAATAACCTCAATAAAAGTTCTCTACTCACAATTTGATCCAACTGCTTGTATACAATGCTAAAGTATTGAACTCCATTGGTGCTAAAAAGTAATTACCACAAGATTAATTAAAATTTCCATTAAAATTTTCACAATCCACTCACTTATCGAATAGCGGATGATAATAAGTCAATCCGGTTTGTAAATCAGCTAATAAAGTGGTTGTAAATTGAACGAGGGGATTTTCATGACGGAGAGAGTCTCTCAATTGATGTTGCGCCCATAAAACGCTCCCCTTTCGGAGATAATTGACAATTTCGCCTCGAACGCCTTTATTGAAAGGACAAACTTGTCGGAATGCGCGCATTGAGCCGAGGACGCCGAGAGATCTAAGGAGAAATTCGAGTCTCACCAACGATGGTGGATGAAGTGCTGGAAATACCTCACGATGTCGAAGCATTTGATGAAGTGAAACTTCTACGAAACGTGACATTGCTTTCGCCAACCATTGCTCCATCTCATGTCCGAGTGGCTCCATTGCAGTTTGCATCCAATAGCGATCCATTTCGAGCATAATTCTATGAATAAATTTTGGATCTATTGGTGTTCTATTGTTTAATGAAATGGCTGCGACAAATCGTGCCATCGTACAATACAATTCGGAGAGGTCAGCTTGAACTGCCATTTGATGAAGTATTGTCAATGCCGATCCCTGTATGTCCCCACTCCAACTCCAAGTGGGCTCGTGCGTTGCAAGTTCGTGCTGCATAAAAATTACGGTGCACCTCTCTAGCTTTCGCGTTTCCACTAAAATGTCATCCTCCGACTGTCCATGATCGTCTCGTGTCGAGAGCCAAACCTTTAGGCGAATTCGACCCTGGACACTACTGCGATGACTCCGACCCTCTAGCTTAAACCATCCTTCGAGTCCGGTCGAGGGAATTTCCTGTTGAGTCAAATATTACTTCAAGTACGTGCGAGATTATTTAGATTAAATTATTCTCTCACCGATATAGGAATGTTGATGCTTCCGAGAAAATCATCTTGTGACCCCTGTCGAGCACTTTGGCAGACTTGTTTAAAAAACCGTCCCAAACCGCGGACGCCTCTTACTTCGTTAAGCCGCGATACCGCATCAAGGACGCTGCTCTCATCGTCGTGATCCCAAATGTCGAGGTGTAGCTGGTCGCTGTTTATATCATCAACATCGCTATGAATGTCAAATAATTACGTGAAAAATGTCTCTTAATATAGAGAAGAAATATTTACAATTTAAATTTTTCGTTCCATTTGGGACAGAGTGTGTGAGGCTTCACGGAAGTCGCTTTGATCATTTTTGCCGGCATCGGTCCCATCGAGTCGCGATGTTGATTTTTACGCTTGAAGCTCAATCGGAAGCTGCCGCCGTGTTTACGCAATTTGTTATCGGGTGAGTCGAGACTATCCATGCCTAGTTCTGGAAGCATAGCGCGTGGTGTTGCTGGAGGTTGAGGAGAGAGAGGCGGTGGAGGGCAGGACATCGTTGTGATACCAAGCATGCAATAAGGATCACTAAAACCTGTGTGAGTAATGAAAATAATTTAAAGGTCATGATGAGAAAATATTCCGCTTCAAATACAGACAAAAACACAAATTGTGGCATTGTTATGTTAGAAAAGCACCTTTTTACTCCTCCCTTGAGTCAAGTGACACATGAGGTAGAGGAAGTGAATGTATGGCAATGGTGTTGGCGGTTTGTGTTGTATCAGAAAAATAACAGATACTTTCTCAACATGTTCATGCACTATAAAATCGTCTCACAACCTCGCCTTTAATTTTCAATCGAGAGATAAGACATAAAAAAAATTTCAACGTGACATGAATCGATGAAATTTATTTTATATTAAATTTTCCTGGATGTGTCACAAGAGCTGGAGTTATTAAGGTTTCATTTGAAAATAAATTGACAAAACCCAACCACAAAATGATTATAAATTTGCGACAAACTTTCAGTGGAAAATTTCAAACAGCACAATTTGAATTCAACATTTTTCATTTCTATTCAACTTTGCGCGTTTCTAAATAACTCAATTACCCTATGTATATGTTTACATAACAAATATGATGAAACATCCTCATATGTCGCTTTGACGACAATATCATTGCAAATATTATCATCGTCATGTATATACTTAATTTTATCTTCATCTATTGCATAATCTAACATCAGGTTAATTCTGCTTGAAATCTCTTAATTAATTCGGAAAATTTATATATCTGTTGAGTCGTTAACACTCACTAAAATATTAATTACTCAACACACCTATACGATGATTTATCATCATCCGCATGGTGGAAATTTATAAAGTCATCATCACACATTAAATGTGTAATCCAATTTTATGCTTCATTAATAACTTTTTCGGATCCTTTTTCACATGTCATTAAACACATCAGTTCAACGAATAAAAAGGTTTTTTTGCTTATTGTTGATCTCGTGACAAATCACGGAAAAGCTTTAAAAGATATTAATCTACGCATAGCTGTGAGACACTGACAGCAAAGTTAAAGCTTAAAGCTTAAGGCAATCTGCTCTGGGCATTTAAAATCTAAATTAGGCTGTGATTGACATATTCTTGAAGAGAAATCATACACCAGATGAATTTTTCGAATCTAAATCTTTTTTTAATTAAATCCAATGTGCATTTTTATCCAAAATTTGTTACCAAACATTATTTTTGGAAGTTACTCAGACGTAGACAATTTCAATTTAAACTTTATCATTATCATTCTCAGAGTTGCATCATCTTCGCCTGACAGTAAGAGAAGAGAAACTAATTAAAATTGATGATTTATTCAAGCTCCAGGAAAACAAGAAATATTTAAATTGCATAAACTGTAATGTCATAATTACTACTATTTGCCTCCTGTTACAATTCTTTTTACCTTCACTAATAATTGAGTTTACTGAGAATTTCCATAAAATTTTCCCACCCACTGAGAGCTTGTCACTTGGCAAGTAATTTACGAAGAGAATTTCGCTTCAATTTACATATTTTTTGGGAAATTAAGAAGTATTTTCGAGGATTTCAATTCGACGTTGCTTGGCACGTAATAAAGTCACATACGAGCGCTTCATGAATTTCAACACAAAAAGATAAACAAACAATCAGATTAGTGCTTTTATATATGTGTCTGCTGATATCTGCTGACATAAATCGCTATTTTAAGCGAGAAAATGCTTTAAAAAATTTTTTAACTGAAATTTAGAAAATTATTTCAAAATTAAATGTTGCGAACTAATCACTTAAAGCAAGACAAAGATTTTTCAAAAATAATTTTAACCTAGCTAGCTTAGGATTATCATGTAAAACGGAAAGCACCTGACAATCAATTTGTGTCTCGGTTCCACGTTGAAAGCACACAATAAAATGAAGGAAAACTTTTGTTCGGGGTGTTTTTAATATCATTAGTGCGCACGCAAATTGAATTATGAAGCTTTAATGGAACATAATGGCATTTTAACAGACCAAAACAATTCCCTTTTCCCTCCAACCTCAGAGAAAGAACAATAAATAATTTCCACACAAGTTGTAAGCTCTGAAATTGCTAGATACAGACAAAACAGCCATTGATTGATGCATTTAAAAGTGAAATGAGTATACGTTAACCTGAAACTCATATTTGTTGTCGCCTTTGAATCAATTTCCAAAGCATTGCATGCAGAACTTTTGATTCATGTGCGGCGAGTTTAAATACACAATAGACATGATAGAGAAGTTTGAGTCAATTTGCCCGTAAATTGAATAATTTCACGCATAAATAAACTTTATTCGAGCGAAATCCTTCGGGGAAGCAAATTTAATTATGTATTCGAACATTAAAAGGATTTAAGGAAATTTAAGAGGCGTTCGCTTATAATTATTGCTTAATGAGCCATTGGCGAGGTAATAAGAAATTCTTAAAGAGATTTGTGTCAGTTTAAATTTAAAATTCTTGTGGAAAAATAACTTTTTTTTGTTGACTAAAAAGATCAAGTTTAAGCTTCAATTTGTTCATTGAAGCCTTTATCGAATGCATAAAATTCACAATCTAACCAAAATTTTCTACAGTATTCAAACATCTCTCTTAGAGGATTTGCATATTATCACCCGAGCGTGTTGAATTTATAGCTTTTACAGTCCATATTTTTTCCATCTAATTTCCCACAACAATAGAGAAATCTCATGGCGGGAGAGGGCAATAAAAACATCTTATAAATTGGCATTAAGATTGACTTTTGAGGCAGAAAACATACCGTTCGCATCTTTCGCTTCAAGACCCTCCGCTTCTTGCACAATCACTGATAAAACGATGATTTTCGGCTTTTCTTCAACCGCCGCATGAAGCAATCGATAATGTCGATCGGGCGAAACTCCGAAAGCTCTTTGTGCCGTTGTATACATTTCATCCTTGAAGTGAGCAAACTGTGAAAAATTATTATTATTTTTAATTGAGTCACTCAAAGGGTTCACACATGAATGTTAACGCTTACTTGGCCTCCAGAGGGTAGCTGACATCCGACACAATTTGCAATTGTATATAAAACGTCTACATACAGCTGCTCACGTTCGTTCACCGTCTCGATCTCATCCTCCTTCAGCAGTGTCTCCTTCTCGGCAATTGGCATTTGTTCAGCACGAGTTTCTGCTGCACGCACAGCTGACATTCTTCTATTTTCACGTTTCCATGACAGCGCCGTAAAAGACTCAAAGAATGAGGCATCGCTCTCTTGTACACTGATGATGTTTGGTATGTTGTCGTGGTATTAAATTGTTGATTTTCATGTTTGCATAAAAGAAGAAGAAAAAAGAAATAATTGAGTTAATTTTATATAAACTTCTCGTTGGTATTTTGAGTATCGCATAAAAATAATTGAATTCGTTTTCAATCTGAAAATTTTGCAGAGTTTAATTGAGTAACTTTTTCGTATCCATGTAAATTCAAAAATAACTCATGACGTCAAAAGCTCGTTTTAAGATGAAAAAAATTCACGAGAAAATTAATTGAAAACATTTGAATCCAATCCAATTATGGAATAATTGTTTGTGGGTTTTAACCGCGGGGTGTTATGATCAAATGTATTATCAAAATTAAAGAATTAAAATTAAATGTCTTTAAATGACATAAAGATCTGCCATGAAATTTTGGTATTAATTAAAAGCTGTTTTATTCAATACGGATTTTTTATGATTTAATTAATATTTTATCAATTTTACCTCGAGGGATTAAAACGAGTTAATTTTAATTTTCCAAATAGTTAATTTTTTTCTTGTAATCTAATTAAAAGGATATTTTGTAAAATTTCTCTTAATCTATGTACTTATCTCAATGCTTTTTTAATCTGGACATTTTTACAGTCAATTAAATTTTTTCTCAACTAAACCTAGAAATATTTTTCGCCTGAAATTTGTAGGCTTTTAAATTTTACATTTAAAAGGGATTATTTAAAGTTTATTTTAAGAGCATTAAAAGCTTTTCATTCGTTAAGCGCGTAAAGTTTCAAATATTTTATAACCATTCGCTAGTAAAACTTTAAAATATTTTATGTTCAAAGTTTTTCTTTTAATTCAATGAAAATGACTTTATGCAAATAATGTTTGTAAACAAATTATTTTCGGTCTTAAAGTTCAAAAGCTTTATATGAAAAGTGGTAAAAGAGAATTTTGCGTATGCACAGCTCGCTTTTATGCTGTATAAACTTGTGTGAGTTAGCGACTTCAGGATATAAGACTCAAAGCAAACACAAGATCATTTCCCACATGTAATAAATGAATTTTATTAGTGAGCGGGGGAATTTTGGGTGATGAACTAATACTTGGAAAAATTCAATTTCATTTTAAATTCAGAATTTTTTATGTTTACAGTAGTTGGTCACAAATTTATGTTTCTGTTCAAGCTGATTTTGAGAAAAAATATTGCAGATAAACTAAAATGCTGAAAGAATTTGTTGCAACTATATTTATAGTTTGGAAATAACAATTTTAAATTTAGCAATTGCAATTGTTCAAATTTTTACCAAATTATTTTAAAGATCCAAATCATTCAAATAAGAGAATTTTTAAAATTATGACCAAGCATTGTACGTACATGCCGCTCACTTATGTATGAAAGTCGACACATCTACATTAAATATTCATGAGCTCCGATGTGTTTAACTTTATTCTTTTCTTCTCCCCTTATTTAAGAGGCAGCTTCATAAGCCTTAATCGAGGCGAAAACTCATGTTCGAGTATTGCCGAAGAATTTTCCTAACAGACATTAAAATAATGATCATAAATTCAAACGATAATCGCTTCTGAAATGAAACAAGAATTTTCCGCTCACTCTTTTTTAATCGTGATTAGAGAATCAACAATAAACATGTAAACAGTATGTGCGCCGCTTTACTATTGAGACAAAAGCTTTTCTCGCTTATTTAACTTTTAAAAGACTGTTTTGTTCATGCTACAGCAGTAATGATGTCTTAAAAAGAGATTTTTGTTTCAAACAAATGAGCGGTACTGATTTGAATATTGCTTAAAAGTGAGTCGATGAACGAAATTTTTGAGAATGTAAATTTTTAGATGTTTTAAAGAAAGAAATTACAAAATTTCAAAGCGAGACATTGTCTGCAAAAAAACATCACAAACCGCTTTTGCATATTAAGCGTATGATTTTTATGATTCACATCATCATTTTCTCAAATTTCATCACGACCGCATCGCCAAGAGGACTAATGAGAAAAGCACAAAAGAGGAGGGAAAACTTAATTAAGATAAAATGAAAATATATTTTTGCTCTGAGTCCTTTGTTTGTTTATATGAGGGAGATTGAAACATTTAAGTTAATTTCATCATCATATCTCCATGCACACATCTGACATATTATGATGATGATGATGATGAAAATGTGTGAGACAAAAAACCATCATCGTTTCGCTCATTTGGTGAACGTTTGAATTTATGATAATTAATGTCATGTGCATGTGAGAGTGTGAACAAATGTCATAAATGCTAAAAGCGAGCAATGGAATTTTATCACGATATCTCTCTTAACACACTGCTGCTTAGCAACAATGATGAAAAATCAGTCTTTTTACTAGAGTATATACGACCATGTTTTAACTGTCATTCCGGAAGCTCTTGACAATGTTTGAAGAACTTTAAAATTCCTCTGTGAACTATGCCATAGTTGAATTTTAATTAAATAAATGTAGAAAAAGTTTTAATTGCTCTAAAAAAAATACTATTAAAACATTTTTTCTATTGTCAATGATTTGGTTGTTAATGCACCAAAGTGGCAAAACTAGATGTAAAAAATTGACTTTATTTTAAAAGTTTTTTAATGAGCGAAGTTGAATGATTATTTAAACGAGAAAATAATTAATGTCAGACTTTTACTAAATTTTCTCTCCCAAATTATATTTTTTTAAAACGCAATAATTTAGCAGGGATCTTCACGGTAACTCAATCGCACCATAAAAACATACATTAAATTCAACTTATAACCTCAATGCTATATCAATTTCAAAATTACAATTTAAGCAAAACGCCAGTCGTATTTAGCTTATCGCACAACGTTGATCAAAATGTCATTACTGTATAGTAAATCTATATTCATCAGACATCTGAAACTTCCCGCAATAATTTGGGTGTGTTTTATTTATTTTTTTCTCACACACCATAAATTTCAAAGCCATCATTGTCGTTATCGAAAGTTGAACACATTGCGACTGTAAATATCCGATGTTCGCATTATCGAGGAATTATTTAGTGAAATGTCGTGGAAAAAGAGTTAATGACATCCTCTAACTGCGCAGTTTTTTTGTCATAATCATAAATCCTTTTAAACTTAATGGAATTCTAATGTAGACACATTACAGCTCTCATATTTTCATTTGCAAATTAATTGACGCAACTCCTAAGTAAAGCGTGTAAATACTTTCGCAACTTCCTGACCATTTCATTATGTCGATAATTTATTGTTTTTTGTGTTTCCTCTCGAGAACGACTATAAATACTTTTTTTTGGAACTTCCGAATGCATGTTAAGGCGATAAAAGTTATAGTCGAAGAGGGACTTATTAGGAGGAAGCCTATAACGCATTTGGGCATTGATAGCGGGAAAGAGATTCTCAAAACCATGAAAGAAATTCAATTTATAAGTAAATTTAAATATTTGAAGAAACATGAAAACTTAAGGTGGAGAAAAGTTTCTCATGCAGAGGTTTAAACTACTTAAATCTCAAAAGTTCCTCAACTTAATCTCTCTCGAGCTTCTGCCCTCTTCTATTAATCGCCACCACCCCTCAAGTTAAAGCAAACATCGTGTAGAGACACCTGCACAATTGTGAACTTAAGCTTTTGTTCATGTTTGCTTAGCTCCTGTGCTGAATACAACAGTATTGATTTTCTATTGTGCGACATTTTTTTGGGTATAAAAGTTAAGTCCAAAATTACGAGCTATTTAATTGGAATGAAAAACGACAAAAAAATAAGGAAGTTTTTTATAAACTCAACCCCATGCTCCAATTACATTTTGGCTATCAACTTCGCTACACCTCAAACTGCCCTATTTCTTCGAAAATTTCTCCGGTCATTTCTATACAAAGGTGTTCTAAACACCACCACGTTTATCGATAATAGTTAAATATTTATACTGAAATGTCTACGAATGTGGGCAGAAGAAATAATCGACATAAAAAGGTGAGAAAAATAGCCATCGAAGAGTCGATAAGTGAAAGTTTTTCTTCTTCGTTCGGTAATAAAATTGATGATGGTTATGATATTCTTCTTATTACTCCTTGCAATTTCGTGACTTTATGTATTTTTTTTCTGAGAACTTTTCGTCGATATTTTTTTAGTGTGAAGTTGAAAAAGTCCTTGAACGAGCTCGAAGTGACTATACAAAATGACTCACCGTGATGTCGATGATGCGTTGATTTCAGGCCATGACAAGCGTCGTTTGCAAAATGCCAATGTCGGTTTTTCCAACGGAGCACTAGCGACTGGTTGCACAGGGGAGCGTTGTTGCTGTGGTTGTGGCTGTGGCTGAGACGTCTGCTGATTATTCGGAGAATGCTGTCGAAAAGATCCCTGACGTGGAGGAATCATTTCCATTCCACGTGACGAGGGTCTTCGGAGACTGCTCGGGACTTGTCCAATGCTCGCAGATGGCGACGGAACCTTTTTCATTTATGAACGAAAAACGAAGATAAATTAGAGCAAGATGGAAAATTTTCTTCTTGCTGGAAAATTAATGAACTCGACTTACCACTTTTGGAAATCCTAAGAAAAAAATTAAGAGATTTTCAGATTTTCTTGTAATGGCTTAACTTATGTCAAATCTCATCAAAAGGAGTGGAAACTTTTTAATATTTTCAAAGTCAAAAATCTTTTCACTTTTAATAAAAATCAATATGGAAGCGCAGAAAAATAAATGAAAGAATATTACATAAAAGCGAGGGTGCTCGAAATTAATCAGAGAAAAGCTGAGCTTCAAATTCAGCAAAAAAAGGTTTCATGACTCTCTTTTTCGCAACGATAGGTCGTGAGTTGAGAAAAGAAAACATAAAAAATCTCGCCGTCAATCTTGGAAGAATTTTCATTACTGCCAAATATTTTTTTAGAATTTATTAATTTATGATTTTCACATCAAAATGTCGAGCAACATTTTTATCATTTTTTGAGCTATTTTTAGAACTGTTATTATAGCATAACAAAATATTTTGCTATTCTCACACTCAACATAATGATGGAAAGATTGCTCTTTTGCTGCTCACGTCAATCGTGCTGTTTTCTTTAGAAATCTATTCTTAAAATCTTACGACCGAGTTGATGCTGTGTCTTAGCAACGCTCGGTAAAAAATATTTGCAGAATCATCGTGAGAAAATTTAAATTTAGATGAAAAAGATTGCGTGAGATTTATTTTTAGAGTGAAGCTGCATAAAAATGCTTTTAGGAGAGTACTTAAGTATGCAGCTGGTGACGGTTTGTGGGGATGATGATTGAGTGTCGGAGATTACATAAATATTTAAAGACTGCGGAGCTTGAGCCTTTTTATGATTTTTAAAATGCAAATATGAATCCGAACATTTAAATATTTTTGGCTCTTCAAAAAAGGACTCAAAAACGACTTCATGAAATAAATTACGAGTGCGCATTGAAATTCAAAAATTTAAAAGTGGTAAAACTTTTTATGATGCGGTCAAGGAGATTTTAGATTCTCCACCACTTAGTAAACCTCATAGATGGTTTACCCATAAAAATGAAGGGAAAATTATTCAGAGATGAGGAAATGAGGTAAGGGTCGTTTTTTATATTAGAGCAACTTTAAAAAAATTTTGAAAAAATTTATAGAAAATTTCCAACTCTTTGATATAAAATTTCTTAATTGCATTCTTTACTCACCATGTTGTGTTGATAAACTGCTTGTTGTGCTGACTGTAATCGACGGTGTGCTCGTTAACTTTGCACTTCCCTCGACCGCATTCGTTTCATTCGAATCTTGCCGCGAGAGAGAAAAGCGACGCGAATTTAATCCCAAATTTGCGACACCACTCGTAACATTCGCGACCAGCGAACTAAAGAAACTCATTTTTCAGACTCACTCTTTTATTTCAACACAATAATCCTCATGAAAATATTAATCAAAATCACAAATTAGTCATTCACCATGCTTTCCTCACTTTTTATTTAATGTTAGCTGCTACGATAATTGTCATGTTTTTCATTGTGTTGTTCTGAATATTCTGTGAATGAAAACTGACGAAAAATAATTAATTGATGTGTTGATAACATTAATATAAGGTTAGTCAATGTGATTAACGTGGACATGACGCTTGCGATAATAAAATATTTTGTGGCGGCAAAATTTATTTCCCTAAAATAATTTCAAGAAAGCTTTTGATGAAATTACTTTTGACATTCATACATGTAAAGAATTTTCTTTTCACTCGCTTGTAATCGAATCATTATGAAGAATGAAAAGTTTTATCCTTTCTTTCGTACACATAAAGATTTTCAAAGATTTTTTTTCTTACATATTGCAAAAGTTTTTCCTTCTTCTTCTTTTCTTCTTTTATGTAAGCTCTTAAGTTGAGTTAGAGAATTATTCTTTTGATCAAGAAAATAAAATCTTTTGTGAGTTTCTCTGATGGATTACAGATCCTTCAAAAATCGTTACGTTCACCGCCTTAACATGTGTACATGATAAATACTTTCGTAAACTTTCAATTTTTCTTCATCTTTAATTTCGGAGAAGTGATTTGAAACAAGCATTACATAATTTGAAACATCTACGCACAGCCTCGAGGTTTTGTTGGAATCACGATTTGTGTGTATTTTTTCTTATCAACATCAAACTCAATTGCACTGCTCGTGTATCGATTTTAGCTTACATTTTATTTATTTGCCATGTGGTACGATAAAAATCGAGGCATAGTGAAAAGTTTCACTGCACCAATCGATTAATCAAACTCGATGATAAAGTTGTGAAATTTTCTCTCATTCAACAGTTTATTGGACTTTAACAATGGCTTTAGGAAGGAAAGCTAACAGGTGTGTGCCGCTTCATAATTTGCCTTTCTTGGCAAAGCTCCAAAAATTTTCCTCTCTGCCAAAAACATTTTATTTTATCACTCACTCACATTCGTTTAACAACTTTCACAGAAAATGAAAGCGAAAGCTTTAAAAATGTTCAATTTTTAATTAAAATAAAAAATTATAAAAATAGAAAATGAAATTTGCATCAAGCCACAGCAAAGCTGGTTTACACATGTTCAAATGATGATGGATTTTATGCAAATTATCTTTATTTATATATATGAAAATGGACTCCCCAGTGCATGAACATTACAAATGTAATTTTACCGCTCTTTGAGCCTAAAAATGGCCAATCTCATTTCATCAATCATCTCATTTTAGCCTCAATTGCCTCATCAAATATTGTTTTAGAAATCAATCTTTATTTTCAATTAAATTTATTCGAATTTGTTTTTATTTATTGGCTCTCAATTGGATTAAATCAACGCCAAAAACACTAAAATTCATTGAGTGATTTGAAAACGATTCAAATTGAAAATGAATAATGGAAAGGCGGCAATTACACGTTGAGCTGTGCGTCGAGAGGAAAGCGACAGATGGAGAATTATTAAAAATTCATGAATTTCGTCAGTGACAGGAAATTTTTAGGAGCTTTAAGTTTAATATTGATTTTTTGCAGAAACTTCGTGAAGTTGATCAAAAAGAATTCGTTAAACCTCTTCAAAACTTTTCGATGTACATAACTTTTGAAAAATATCTCATGGCTATGACGGAAGAGACCGAGAGCTCTTCCAACAATCCCACGCCACTTTATCTCGTGTTCGTTTTTTTAAATTTTCATTCTCATCGCAGAAAAAAAATTCTGTTTCACATTTTCCGATTGCCGCATTTTCAGGAAGTGGAAAAAGAATTTTTTTTATATTCCCTTTTCTTAAATTTTCAGAGCACTGCGATTTCTTTTTGCTCTCTCGTGAATATTTTGTTGAGCAGAAAAATTAATTATATCGGAAAAATAAATGACGACAGTGACAGATTTCATGAATTTAATTTTCATATTACGCAATGTTTTCTTCATTAATGTCTCGTGGCAATAAAAAAAATTCATATCGGTTTCATTTAATTTCCTTTTCGCAACAATCGTCGAAGTAATGCCTAAACGATTTTCGGGAACATAAAAATTTATTGGATTATGGTGTTTTTTATATATTAAAAAAACATGGTGAAGCTTTTTATTTTATTACAGTACATTTTCAGGGTATTTGCGACTTATAGCTTTCATATTGAAATAAAATTTCAAACTTTTAAAATACAATAAAGAAAAACACATGGAAAAATTTAATAAAAATATTTCCGAGCTTTGAACTTCTTCAACTCGCCTTTTCCACCTGTGCTTTTTATAATATTCTTTCACCCTTGCAACATGTTGCTTTAAATTTTCTTTCTTTTCAACCGAATGCATGATTCCTTTATTCATTTGTGACACACTTAACACCTCGTTGAAATGGAAAATAAAAAGTGTATTAAAGTCAAGTATTTAATTCAGCAAAATTTGATTTATTATAAACTCATTTTGCAACACAAGATTAAACTTCCTCTGGCATTAATAATTAAAAATCATCCAATTTCAATCACATTGAGCGCAAAAAAATCTTCCATTTAATTTTCAATTTCGTTATTTTTTATGCGGGTTGGCTATGAAAAAAGCAAGCGCACACAAAAAAATTGAATTTAAACAACGAAAATTCAGCAAAAATCCTCGAAGGGAGAAATCGTTTTGCTCTTTTTAATTTTCGATTTACAGCCATTCGGTGGATCCACATACATTTATTATTCACGAGGAAAATTTACTATGCGAAGGGATCAAACGGAATTATTGGGATGGTAAAATGAAATATTTTGGAACTTCTCGGTATTGTGATGACTTTTAGATCGAGAGAAACTTTTAAAAAAATCATCAAGTGAAAAAAACAAAACCAAAAAAGAACTTTCAACTTAATTATAGCATTTTTTGTCACTCAATCATTCGAGTACATTCTGCATAAAAACTGTGTACATTGTGAGTCTAAATGAAATGTTTTTGTGTCATGTGTCACAATGTTGACATTTTTTTCACTCTAAATCCTTCACAATTTGCGTTTAAATCTGAAAATCCACATCTTCTATTTGAACAAGAAAAATTTACAGCCAGAGCCGAACTCTCCTCGGCTTTACTTATGTGGAATTTAATTTTACTTTTCCCAGTTACTCAATGTTGCCTTCCTTTCAAACAGTGTCTTATTAATGTTGCGATAACAGCTTTCACCGCATCTTCATTAATCTTATGCGAGATTTCATTTCGAGTAAAGAATACTCCATTACTATTCTGAAGTAAATTTTTTCATCCTGGCAAACTCATTGTCTTGTGAGTTTTGTTTAATTTAAGGCGGATTGAAAAGGTGATTATAGCAGAAGGAGGTAAACATGCGGGTAAGTAAGGAGAAAGGGATTAATTTTTAACAAAACGGTTGCGTTTGGGAGCGGAGCGCTCTGTGGCAACTGCTTTTTGTGGGTTCTTAATTAAAAAAGAGAAGGTAAAATATTGTATTTAATTAATATTGAAGCAGATAGTAAAAATTTATCACAGAAAATTTATTTGTTGAAATGGATTTGATTTTATTATAGCTTCGCTATATATTAATTTTGGATTTCTCCAAAACCAGTTTTTGACCCCTAGTGCCAAGACATTACATTTTGCAATATCTAAACACATACTCAAATGATAGGCCTAGTCAAACCCTACAAACTGGCGAAAACAGATTTGAAATCGGTTGATCCTACGAGGAGTTAGAACCATTTAAGTCATCTTACTTTCTTACTTTCTCACTTTCTTACGATCTTAGTGAACGCCATATCTCAAAAACGGCTGGTCGGATTTGACTCGGGTTTGTGGCTAAAGATTGGGTTTTGGCTCTAGTTGTGCAAGAAGTATTTTGTTTTGAGGTACGACTTTCCAAGGACCGTCCGTGGGTGCAAAAATGTCCTTTTTCATACAAATTTTCTCTTTTATGGCTTCATGTATGTCGTTGAACTCGTCATTGAATCAGGAATCGATTGACAAAGATGTTTTTTGAAGCATGTTCATCATGGCCGGTCAGAAGTGCCACTAATGTGCATTTTTCAGAACTATGGCTTCATGTATGTCGTTGAACTCGTCTTTGGATCAGGAATCGATTGACATTGATGATTTTTGAAGAATGTCGATCATGGACGGCCAGGAGTGCCACTAATGTCCATTTTTCAGAACTGTGGCTTCATGTATGTCGTTGAACTCGTGGTTGCATCGGGAATCGATTGACATTGACGATTTTTGAGGAATGTCCATCATGGCCGGCCAGGACTGCCCCTAATGTCCATTTTTCAGATCTATGGCTTCATGTATGTCGTTGAACTCCTCATTAGATCAGGAATCGATTGAGGCATGTCCATCATGGCCGGCCAGGAGTGCCACTAATGTCAATTGACATGGAGGGGGAGTAATCTAAGACAGCGAAGCTATTGGAAATGGCAACGCCGTTTGCAGACCCATCTTGTTGTTTTTGAGATAAATTATAACCTTTCAACATGGTTCGCAGTGTTTGATAAAAATATTAATTTTAGAGAAAATAATTTGCACAAAAAAGTCTAAAATATCAAAATTTACAAAAAATCCCATAGTTAAAACTATAAATTAAAATGTTTAAAATAATTATGAAACACATTAAACTTTAGGCACTTTATTTAATTATTTCTGATGTTAAAATTTCTCTATAATTAATTTATCGACATTTAACTAAATTATCAGCCAGTATATCCTTTTGCAAACATCATAAACACCCAAAAATTAGCAGAATTTATAATTTTTGCTCAACCAGCATGAATTAATGTCATTAATTTACATAATAATGAAATTTATTGTTTTCTTCCCGCATAAACTCGTTTTTGATAAAAATTTCAATGAATCAGCAAGCGCTGGAGATTTTAATTTGAAAAGTGATTTTGCATCGCAAGATAATTCGAAATAAGCAGGAAAATTACTTACTTTACAGTAACTGCTTATTAATGAGTTTAAATGGGAAGAAAAGAATTTCTGCTCTCTCTTCCATCATAAAGCTACATTGCTTTTGAGCTTATTTAGACAGCTTTGTGCTCTATATCCATCTGTTTGGCGTCAATCAAACTGTCATCATACAACACGAGGATCACGAAAAGGTAAATTCCATTCCTCTTGATTGCTCATAAAAAATTGAAACGCTCCCTTGATTAAGACCTTTTTAGAGCTCCCATTCATTCATACCACGACGTTGTTCAATGTCGAGATTTTGATGGCGGCATTTCACCTGTTGTTGGATCTCATATTACGCTTTAATGATGTGCTACAGACTATTCCGTTATTTGAAAAACTTTTCTTATTACAAAAAATGTCACAAAATTGAACGTGAACACACGTTTGAGTGAAAAAAAATTCTCATGACTTTACGTTTGTATGCTCGGAATTGCTTTTTCTCTTTTTTCGCCTTCTCGGGTGGCAAATAAATAACTCGAAGGTATTTTGACATACTGCATGTCTGCTTAAAGTGTAAATTTTCCATCACTCACGTAATTTAGCGGGGGTGAATGAGCTGATGGAAAGATGTTTGACTAAAACTCATTTTGGGATTTTTTCTCTTCCCTTTTTCTTAATAAAATTTTAAGAGTTAGTGAAATTCTTGAAAGATTCATTAGGTATCAAATATTAATTACTCAAATTTCAAAATATTTCTCTTTTAACTTTTAAATTCTAAATAATTTAGAGTCAACGACTTAAGATTTAGAAGATTTTAAAAAATCATTGCAGATTTTCCAAAGCTCTTGAATTTAATTTCTTCGAACAAGAAATTTATTCACACACATGCAGAGACATATTGAGAAGAGCCCAAGACTCTAGAGAGACATTTCATGCATGTGTATACATGTGTCTGCTCAAAATCCCATCACGATCCTCCTTAATTTACATCACAAAAGCAATTTCCTTTTGCCGCTATTTCTTCTCACCATGAATTTACGCCCTTTCGATATGCACACACACACCTTTTTTGGAGACCTTTTAAACCTTTCCATGGCTCTTTATTTTCTTGTAAATTAAAATTTTAATCATATTCTTTTAAGTGGACTTTTATGTAATCCTATATTAATTGCGTTTCAAGTAAATTTTTAATGTTTTGCATGATAAAATCGTATTATGCAAAAAAAGCACGTATCTTGAATGAAAATAAAATCTGTACTAAATTCACATACTTACAGCTTCATGAACATACAATTAATTTATTTTTATTTGTTAATCACAAACCATTGCACCATTGTATTATAATTAAAAAAGCTCAAAATATATTTCACCTTATAGATAAAACACAAATTTGATTCTCCTCCAGTGAGAAGTTGATTATTAAAGCATCAATTATTCCAATTACTCGTATTCACATCCCTCAATTCATTGAAATGTTATTTTAAAATAAAATTGGAGTATCGAAAGTTTTTTAAATAATTTTCATTGCACTCTGTTGTCAACAGATATCATTAAAAAATATTTAACCTGCAGCTGAAATTTTTTCATTTATCACATTTAATTAAAAATTATTGCACACTCACGAAACAAGAATGAGCATCAAAAAAAATATTTTTTCACGAGGGAGAAAAAGTTTCTTTTAATGAATGACGGCAGTCGCAAACTATGAGAGAAGAATAATTTTCCATTTCATTAGTTTGCGATCTAGAGAAAAAGTTAACTCAATAAGAAAACTTCTTTGTAAAAATTTTGTAGACACAAAATATTTTATTTTTTCAATTTATTTCCCACTTTAGAGCTCAATATAAGATTTCTTACTTTTTCTGCACTCTTTATTTAATATTTTTACAAGAAAAAATTTTCCGTTTCACTGTTTCTTTTTTGCGTCTTTATCTCATCGAGTCTCACCAACTACTGACCTGCTCAGCTCTGTGCGTTATCTCTCAATTTTACAAATATCTTTGTGTTTGTGAGGAAAAATTGTGAAAACATGAATGAAAGTTCTCAAAAAGAGCTTTCGAAAGCTTTTAGCTCGTGTAGCGATTGAAAGTCACTCACACAAACAAAAATTTGTCAGAGAAGAAAAAATTTCTCTCTCCTTTTTGTTGAGGAAAACCTGTAGAGTGCTTCTGTTGCTTCGCATAAAGCTTGTAGGAAGAAGAAGTGCACAATAAAATGTTGCTTCTCTCGCTCTCTCATTGTTATCATTTCCCGTTGTATGTGTTGGGTATAAAATCCACTTACTTCTTTTTTATATCGTCTTTTAATCTTATTAAACCAGAACAATTAACAAATCTCTCGTGCAATGAAAATCAATTTTCCTCTCTTGTTTTTCCTTGAGATTGTTGTTGTTTAAAATGTGTAGAACTCGCAATGAGGAAGATATAGAGAAAAAAGTTCAATGACCTAAAAATATTAAATCCACTTAAATGCAGGAAAACGACAAGAAAAATAAAATTTTTAAATTCCGAAAGCAATATGCGTGGAAAACCCAACTTATTATAAAAGCATCATCAACCCACAGGCATATGTACAGGTGCCGTTAAGAATGCACGCGCATGCGAATGCTATAACTGAAAACATTTCGCTTCAATTGATCTTCGATATTATTACTTTCATCCTTCAACTTCATGTTGTTTTAAATTTATTACTCTCGGTTGAGTTTCAACCTTTTTTCCAGCTCTCAATTTAAGAATTTTACTGAATGAAATTTATCGATTGACGGCAATAAACATCGACTGCTGCTATTGCTCATGATTGTTGTTGTATCATGTTGCGGATGCACTCGGTGGGGTCTTTCAATCTATTTACTTTCGTCCCTTTGTTTTACTCCATCAATTTCGTGTATTTTGGGAAAGGACAAAAAATCACACGAAAAAATGCTGTTCTACGTCATGTAACTGACATGAAATTTCCGATGTACGCTTTCATTGATGTGTTTGATTGGTAACATGCTGTTTGTTTGGCAATGTACTCGACTGTTCACTCAATAACATTGTACACTTTGGCTGTTTTGCGTTAAGAAATGTCAGTTTGACCCTTGATCTCAAGGATTTCAATTTCTTTCAAAAGTTTACAATGTTCTTTCTCCTAGCTAAATTTATAAAGTTTTTATTATTTGAAGTGTAAATTATTCTTTTGGCAGTAAAATAAATCACAATTTATATTTTGACATTTAATAATCTTATAAAAATATTTTTTTTCAACTTTAGTGAAGCAATGATGCTGCATAAAGTGTAAAATACAAACTTGACCTCATAAATCTTCATTAAAGCACCATCGATTTCTTTATAAATTCATTTTCCTCCTTCCTTCGTGTTACATACAGAATTCGTTAAGCTATTAATCTTCATTCCTGGATTTTTAATTAATTTTCCCACGACTTGATGTGAACTCACGTAAAATAAACATGTAAAGATAGCAAAAATGATTGCAATGCGATGAAACAAATTAAATATATCGTCAATTGCTTCAAATTTCATTTTCCATCGAATAAAAATGGAAATTAATTGAGATTCAATGAACTGGAAATTGTATCTAGTTTCTAGATCTCCCTCGGCGAATTTAATTACATTAGAGAAAAGGTGGAAATTTACAAAAAAAATCGTTCAGTTCAAAAACTCGTCTTCATTTTACTCTTCATTGAAAAACTTTTAGCTTTCCCGAGCATAAAATGAAAAATTACTTTTCGACTCATCAAAATCACTTTATTAAATTTTTGAGATAAAATCGACTTGTTACGAAGAGAGCTCACTTAGTTACTTTATAATAAGCTTAGAAAAACCTTAAGAATTTTTTCTATTTTCAAATTTTAATACAAATGCCATTTTTGTGTACATAAAGCCCATTGAACGATAATATCAATATTTTTTACAAATTCTCCCGAGTTGTAAATCTCTGAAATTTATGTGAAAACACAAACATTCCATCGCCTATTTTTTGTTGCGCAATTCTAAATTCTTCGCGAATTTTATTCGTTCCCTAAGTTCATTAAAACAAAATTATTTTGCGATAATTAAACTAAATTCTTGAAATTTTAGAGCTGTATTAATTTCATCACCCTCGAACTCTTTTTAATATTTCTCGCAGCGGTGTGAAAAATGTTTAATCAAAAATTTCCCTATAGCTATGTGCGCACTCCTTTCAGATAAAATAATTTCAAAACAAAAACCAGCTTGAGTAAGCAAAAAAAATGTTTTCGGATCTTTATTTGCTAATCCTCGACTTGTTAAATAGTAAAAAATGTTGTGAGTAAAAAAGAGCTTAGTAAGCAATGCACACAAAAGTTGTTAAAAATTACATTGAGGACGTTTCATAAATAAAAGTTTTTGCACTTTAATTTTAAAGCTATAAAAAATTCTTTGTCTTGTTAAAAAATTTAAAGTGGAGGATTTTAGAGAAAATAGAAAAAAGCATTCAGACTTGCGAGAGGGTAAGAAAAACTTTTCCTAATTGTTCTAAAATGTCATAAACTCAGCCTGTGCTGCCTGAAGCTATGTTCAGGTACTTTTTTCGTTCAACGTTGATGGTTTACATTGAAATTTCTCCTAGTTACAATGAGAGGCCCAAAATAATAGAGGAGGAGATAGAATTGTGTTTCTAAATGTCATTTATCATTTTCATTGTTTCTCTTTCTTTCGAGCGCAAGCATACTCACACGAAACATATTTGATTGTCATAGAGAACAATTATAGCATTTGATGGATTAATTAATGTCCTATGATGAAACTTTTTCATCATTCTTCATTATATTATGTCACACTAAGAATGAGAAAAACTTTGCATGCAATATTTTACAACTTTTGACCTTTAATAAAAGATTTTACTGTTTTTTTTTTTATTAAAATAATTAAATGGACTTTAAGAAAACTTTATTGGTTAATTAACAACATATAGAGAATATTTTAGCTATTGAAACGATAAAAA
Organism: Tanytarsus gracilentus; assembly: GCA_038502055.1. NCBI lineage: Eukaryota > Metazoa > Arthropoda > Insecta > Diptera > Chironomidae > Tanytarsus > Tanytarsus gracilentus. Next base: position 1,081,042 of record JAXRKN010000039.1, on the reverse strand, counting down.
AAATCTCGTCATAAATTTTTTAATTTTATTGAGTGTCTTTACAAAAATAATTTCACAGGATTTTTGTTTTCTTGATGATTTTTCATTAGGAAATTCTCATAAAGGCAAAGGGCGGAAATGGATGAGAGGTATATAAGTTTCCCAGGTAATTTGCGACATAAATCTCGCTCCCTCCCTAGTTGAATTTCCACGAATAAAAGAGAGAAAAATCCATTATGAAAAATGCGAATGTCCTCAGAGATTAAAGTGAGTGAGAAAAGGCGACAGGGAGTAATTTTTGCATGTTAAACAAGAAGTTCTTAAATGTTCTTGAATTAATCAGAATGTGTTATTGTGAGGTGACTTGCAGCAAAGGCAGCAGAAGAAAAAAATCAAGTGTCAAAAAGAGGAAATTCTAACACTTTATAAAAGGATCTGTAAAATATTGATTAGCATTTTACTTTAAATTGGATAACATGAAAATCTCTGAGTTTTTTCGTAAGCTCTACCTCGAAAACAAAATTCAATTTTTTATGTTGAGAGATTGAGAGTAATCGCGGGAGTAAGAGCTTTACACACATTTTACTACGTAGGTAAGTAAAAAATGGATGTGTAAATCTTGAATAATGTTTAAATTGTTAAAAGTGTGATTTTTTATTAAAAGTTTGTGTTTTTTATTTGGAGTGTTTTACTGATTTTGGAGTTATTTCTCCTTGCGAATTTTATGTCTCGAAACCAGAGAAAAATAATATGAAAAATAAATATAAGAAGATCTCTGTAGGCTTTCATTCCTTTATTTATTTCACTTGTAGGATTTCTTTTTCCATCATACATTATTTATCTCCGGAAGAAACCATGCTTATGCTGATTCAATTAACATTTCATATAAGTCAGATAATGAGTATTAAGGAGAGAGAATGAAAATCCGAGTCGAATGGCGTCGGTAACAAATCGAATCTTATTATTCAGCTGTTTGTTTAACTTCATGAAAAAAAGAGATTTCAAGGAAAGTCCTAATTATATTTTTTTGGACACAGCCAACGCTTTTTGGCACTAAAAGTTTTCAATAAAAAATAAATGAGAAATTTTTGTGGCATGAATTTTTAATAAAATTTGACGTTTTCGTTTTTAATAAATATTTGATGTGCCTTCAAGATTTGACATTTATTTAAATCAACTTTTGAGCTCTTTAAATGAATTTTCAAAGGAGAATTAAACTCAATATTTTTTTGTATAATTGAGAATTAATTTTATTTTTTCAAAGTAAAATTTTAATTAAGTAAAGGCTGATTGCAACCTCAGCTAATATTTCAAAGCCTCTGAAATGTTTCACCGATTTTCTCGTCACTTATTTGTCTTAGGGCTGTTAAGTAGATTCAGAGGAGGAGTAGAAGAGGCTTTCAATCAATTTATCACAACTTTTTGTGTTTGTAGGGGTATTAAATTTATTGTTCACTAAGCTTTCAATGTCGTGTCTCTCGGTCCAAAGGTATCGTAATTTAATTCGCACAGTTTAGATGAAGAAATTTAATTGAATTTTGAAGTGCTAATAGGATTTTGATTATATTTTGAGGCAGAAGTGTATTCGCTTGGAAATTCAATGTTTCTATAGGGGTTGAGTTGAATTTAACAATTATGTATATAATTTTGAGGGATTTTCGAAACTGAAAAAGTGAATTTATTTTTTAAAAAGTCTGTTTCAAACCCAAAATCTTAAATATGCTCAAAAGTTTGCATAAATTTCAGTTAAAAGGAATTCCATTTATAAAATGAAGAAGTAAGGATGAATAGAAATTAGAAGCAAGAAGAAAAAGGCTACCATAGAAATCTAATTAAAACTTTTCCTTTGTGGTTGACCAAATTTACACTTAACGTTCTTCAAGTGTCACTAACAGAAAGCATTAGGTGATGCTAAAATAAATCAAAAAGTTTTTTGTTTCCCCTTCAACCCGTCTTCGTGCGATTTTGACTAGATTAAAAGAAATTATTGCTCATCTCTTTTTTATGAATCTCAATTCGGTGAAAAAGTTTTTATTGGATTTTAATTAATTTTTTTCATGTCAATGCTCCTTGAAATTGTGTCAAATTTTCGCTCTTGATTTCTTCATGCGTATATTGTCAGTAATTAAAAGAGAAAATTGTAAAGAAATGTAAAATAATAGATACAATCAACTTAAATTTTGTCTTTATGTTTATCAAAAAATCATTTTTAAGTTTCGATCTAATATAAAGTTTTAGTATTGACCAAGGGGCTGACACTCTCCGTATACGGAAAAATTTGCACCCGTTTTTTCAGTTTTCTTCCGTTTTTTCCGTTATTTTCCGTTTTCTTCCGTTTTTTCCGTTTTCTTCCGTTATTCTCCGTTTTCTTCCGTTATTTTCCGTTTTTGTTCATATTTTTCCGTTTTTCTTTCAAAGAAAAAAAAATTGTTTCAAAGAATTTTGCCTTTAAAAACGAGAAAAATTACTAATTTTTAATTTTTTTGCAAAAGGTGGACGCTTTTAGTCATAGTAAAAATAAAAAACTGAATGTTTTATTCAGCATAAAATTTAAATTTTAGCCTGACTTGAATATTTTTACCTTTAAAAAAAATATTTTTCTTCATTTAAAGAAAATTTAGATAAAATTTTTAAAATTATTAAATTTGTTATTCCCTGTTATTCTTAATAATTAGTTGCCATAATTCTTTAAAAAAATAATTTAATTTTTAACCGCTGAACTTACTGAGTCTTACAAAACCAGAACATTCAGCGTTCAATTCAGCTCAACATATTACACATTAATTAATCTTTATAAAGAGTTTTAACTTGATTAATTCTGTTTTGATATAAAGTTAAAAATATTTTGAAGTGTGTTCACGGTTTAAGTTAATTAAACTCACGATCAATAATTTAACAATGTTTAAACAGCATAAACAAAAAAATATTCTTTTTTTACTATGACTCTGGTGCAAAAAGTTTCAATTAGTAATAATTTAAAATAATTCTAATTTGGTGTAAAAAATTAGAAAATAATTCTAATTTGTAAAAATTTACACCAGGAACCGATTAAAATTTGATTTTTTGGGTCTTGTTATTCAGAAATTATTATTTTATAAAAACTATAAAAAAGTATGATTTCAATGGTTTTCAATTTTTTATTCAGCAGCTCCTATAAAAAATGAAATGCTTCTATTTATGACACTAAAACAGGCCTGCAGACCATCTAGAGACATATTGTTTTTTCATTTAAACAAGTGGTCAGTAAAGTGCATTGCACTAGTAAAACAAGCTGTGATATTGATACCATACTCCTTTTGATTTAACGAAAATCATGAAATAATTGTTTGATAAACTGGCATTATAATGCATTATTGGATGGTGATTACATAAAAAATATTCATATTACATTTAAAATAGAAATTAGTGGCACTCCTGAATGTCCATGATGGTAAAGTTCATCAAAAATTCATCAATGCCAATCAATACCTGTTCCAATCACGAGTTCAACGAGGTACATGAGGCCATAGTTCTGAAAAATGGGCATTAGTGGCACTCCTGGCCGACCATTATGGACCCGACTCGAAAAATATTCACAAAAATCAATTCTAGGTTCAATTTAGAACTCAACGAGTAATTGACGAATTTTTAATAATTTATATAAACTAAAAATATCAAATTTACTTGAAAAAAATTTAGGCAAAGAAAAAATATGTGAAGTTTTAAACGGAAAGTGATTTTCGAGTTTGACCCTAATTTTTTCCGTTTTCTTCCGTTTTTTCCGTTTTCTTCCGTTAATTTCCGTTTTTTCCGTTTTCTTCCGTTATTTTCCGTTTTTTCCGTTTTTTGCTAAAAATTTTCCGTTTTTTCCGTTAAAACGGAGAGTGTCAGCCCCTTAGTATTGACCATTAAAACCAAGTTCTTATTTTAAATATAGAACTTTTCGATCTTTACTATGGTAATGTTCATTATTATGTTAATGCACGAAGAGGCAATAGAAAAAGTTCCAAGAAGTGAGTTAGTAAACTTACACATGAAAGGTCATTAATTAGAGTCAAAAAGGTTAAGAGTGTTGTATTATCCTTATATGGCCAAAAGGATATTTTTTACTCAGTTCCTAAATTCAAAGTGCATAAAACATGTAAAAAATTACAAAATTTTCTCACGTATGCAAAATCGTGGACTAAAAATTTTAATAATTAGCATCACGTGCTTGAATTTTTTTAGTATCCATTGCAGAATAGACAAGTCAATGGTTATGTCCACTTAACTGAGTATATGCAAGTATTCCAATTAAAAAAGTTGTTCCTCTTAATTAAGGACTCTTTCATCATTCAATCTTCATTATACACTCACCCGACACTATTTCTTTCTCTTGAGACAACTTTCTTACATCATCAACCAGTGCTCTGGAATGGGTGATGTATGTCAAGTATCGAGAAGAACATCGATATTGTTCTTTATGAAGTAGATACTGTTAAATGACAAAAATTTATAGAATGATTTTCAATGACTTTTAAAGGAAGTCAAAAAATTAGAACAACTGCGATTTAAAATATTCTAATCATGTTACTCCTGATAGTAAATCGAGTATATAGTAAAATATCGGAGAGAAAATCAGAATATTCATTGTTTTTCCTCTTCATCGACATTATCGCATTTTGTCTGTTTACCCTTCGCTCTTTTCCTGTTACTTTTGCCTTCAAGCACTCAAAACAATCGTCAATGATTACAAATCTCATTCTCTAGGGGTCGCTCCATCATCCACTCTCAAATAGACAAAGGCACAAAGCATTTCAAGTGAGTGTCATAAAAGAAGACTTTTACACATACTCATACTCGAGGCATCATCATCTTCAGTCGAAAGTGGAAGTCATTGATTTCTTTTGCTCACCCACGTGCTCTGACTTATTTTTTCTCTAATATGCTCACATGTCCAGGGATTTTCGAGAGCACGTAAAAAAGGTCACAACTTGAATTACTTTGAGTATTTTTATGTATCCGAGATTTATTGGTATAGGAAAAGAAAAAGAATCCTTGAAACGCAATAGAATGCCAAAATGCCATAGGAAATGATTAATAACCATGAAAGTGCTCATTTCGTCGCTCTATTCATGACTCGCTCTCATGCTGATCCTTTGATTAATTCATAGCAATTTTTTCCTCCACCAGCAACAGCATCGCCTCGAAAAAAAAGTATTGATTGTGATTTTATGGAAGAACATTGGATTTATGAGAATTCGTGATAAGTCCATGCGATGAGAATGTAGAAATAAAGAGGCACGATTTTCACTTTATTCTTTTTGCCTCTTTAATTTGTATTAAACACAATAGATGAAAAAGTTTATCTGGTTTTGATTGCATACACATACAGTGTGCTTTCTATGTGAGCTTTATTGAATTAGAAACTTATAATTGAATTAAATTTTAATCCTCAATATTGCTCATGACGGGTGGGTGAATGAAGTGATGCTGAAATTTTGCATAATCCGATACAGAGGTGGTATAAGTTATTGGCAGTTTTATAAGTAATATTATAGAAATTTGAACTCTTAAAAATGCATAAGCTTGAGGGATCAAAAACTGTTACGCATCCAAACTGAAAAAGAAGACCGCATCTAAAAGTTTTTCCATCTTTCATCTTCCACAAAGAACTCCGTAAATTTTTAAAACAACCTGCATTAAGTGCTTCTGACGGCTTCATCCTCACTCATTTAAACCATTTGTTTCATTCAATAAATTGCAAAAGTTTTTCTTCTTTCTGTTTTAATTGCATTTCCTTGATATTTTTATTAAAATTTATTGGTCGGAAAAGAAAGAAGAAGTTTTAAGTTTTAGTCGAAGTCTTATTTAAAAGCTCAATGAAAAAACATAAATTCGATATTTTATGAACGAAATGTAATCTTCTTCATATCGTCTTCAAATTTTCAAGATCACATTTCAGAAGCATGTGACGGGAAGTGAAAAAAAAAATTGAACCTTTTTTGGCTCAATTCAATTACACCATTCAGAAGTTCATCCCCTTCTTTCAACCTTCTCCTCTCACTTTTTATCCTTACGCAAACATTGAAGCGTAAAAAAAATAAAATTTATTCCCGAAAAGGAAAGAAAGAAATTATTGGAATGCGATTTTTTTTATTATTTATTCACATCTCAAATTTACTTTCCAAAAGATTTTATTTTTAACGGGAAAAGAATTTCGTATGAAAAAAAATAAATTTCACTGTTGATATTTTGCATTACTTCTGTGGAATATGTTCATAACTTAAATTCTTGGGCATTAAATAATTTTTCATAGTCATAAAGAGATTTTATACATTTGTTGACTCACAAAGCAATCTCAGTCTTTACATTTCCACACAACATTAAGCACTTTATTGAAATTCATCAACGATTCTTTCGGAAAAACATGTTGAATTAGAATTGATTCCTTTTTGAGTGACTGAATACAAATAATATGGTTTCGAGATATCATCAGTAAACCATAAAAATTTCTCGACAACAATAGCGAGAAGAAAAATTCAAAAAGCTAGGGAAATTTTCGCAAGCACTAACTCGTACAGTGTTGAAGATAAATTTTCAATCAAATAATTTTATTTCTTTCTTTTTTGACGCCACGTGTAAACATGAAAACGCTTCGGAATTTTATTTTACGTCCTTCTCATAAATCTGCTTTGCTCCGGGATGTTGCTTGCAAGTTTTTTTTCTAGGTGGGAAGAGAAAAAAATATTTTTATTACCATCATCAGCATCAATGGATGGAGATAACATATTTTTTCTCATGCACGTGCTCCCAACACTTCTGAGCTATTTTTTCATGATTGCCCATCAATTTTCTTCTTTTTCTTGTGGGTGTCTTTTTATTTAAAGTTACATTCATAAGACGTTTATGCCCTTTTGACCATTGATCTCCAATAAAAATTTTCCCTAACTCGAAGAATTGTAAGAAGAGATTTATTGCAGTTATTTAATTCATTAATTTTAATATATTATTTTAAAATTATTTATTATTATTGCTTCTATCAATCATAAGATCGATTATAAAAGCAACTGAAATGAACAAAAGGAAGTTCGGGCACGTTTAATGTCGCACAGCTGTGAAAATTAATTCAGCCTGAATGAATGGCTCATTGAACGAGACTCGATTTTTGCAACACGTGCCAGATTGTGATTCAAATTTATATCAGAAAAAAAAGCTTGAAAAAGGTTCACGGTTATTAATAGCCGGCTATTAATTTATTCTAAAATATTGTTTGTAATTTTTCAGGCAATGAATTGTTAAACGCTAAATAATGATTTGATGTTTAAAATTACTGGCATATAGTTGATGATTCATGGAATAGTTAGAAACAAAATGAGCAGAAAAATGGCTGAATGTGAGATCGAATGGAAAATTGCATGCAAATTTTAATTGAAGGTTAAAAAATGAGGGTTGAAACCTCCATAAATAAATAAATTTAATTTGTATGTGAAAAGATGGATTGACCTTGACTTTGTTCATACTTAATATCAAACTGCAAAATTCTATTTCTTCAAATTCTCTAAGGGATAATGCTCTGTGATTTTTAAAATATCATTTTTATCTTCGTTTTATTATGCTTGAAGTTTGCCCTCTCTTGATTATTTTGTCCATCACTACAACATTCTCTGTATTGAAGGTAAAGAGACAGAGTAAAAGAAACCATGAGCGACGCAAGTAAAAAAATCTTTTGTCTCCTTTTCTCTAAGAATGACAAAAGCTTTGAAAATAAAAATATAAAAGACTGTAAAAACTTTTGTATCCACTTTGAACTTGCTTTTCAATCTCGTAACCCTTTACCCAAACAAACGACTCTTCCAGTTATAGTTGAAATGAAAGATTGACTTAAATTTTATGAAGGTTTAAAAGCAGATTTCTGCTTTGAACCGGAGAAAAATAAAATTCAATTCCTTTCCGATGTTTTTTTGGGGTAAGGCAAGAAAAATAATTTGATAGAAGTATACTTAAAACCTGCTGTAGTCAATCCGTGATTAGAGAAGAGAAAAATTTGACATTTTTCATTCACTGAAGTAATTTTTTAGAGAGGAAATCCATAAAAGCCGACTTTTTCCACCCTCATAAACAGCCTCCATTGCATTGTTAGAGAGCAAATGTAAATTTGGTATAGAGCTAAAAATGTTTATTGTAATATGATTTTTTGGAAATATTTAAGTTGTCTCTATTTTATGTCGTGCAAAATTTTCTGATGTAAATCATCGTTTCAAATCGGAAGCGAATCTGTTAAGCATGGATATTTAATTTCTCAACGAGAAACAAATTGAATTCGATATCGATGAAGAATTCACTCTACTGAATAAAATCGAAAGAGTAATAAAAAGAAGGAAGAGATCAATTTTGTTGATGAAAAGCTCTTCGTGAATCAAAATGACTAGCCTTGAGATGAACAAAGTAGAAATTATTCAATTTTCGGGCACTTGAGGAATTGAAAATTTCACTCTCTTTTTACGTCATTTAATATTTATTCCATTATTGATTTTTAGCGTAACCCACAAAGTGGTGTAACGCTTATATGCTCGTGATTCCGTCCGTCCGTCCGTCCGTCTGCACAAGCGAGATCTCGGTCCCTGGACCAGCTAGAGACTTCTAGTTTTCGCCAGATGGTAGCTCTTAGGGTCTATATGTGCAGGCACTGACTATTTTTTGAGTCATGACCTATGGTCGTGCCATGGACGGCCATAACGTGCATTTTTCATACAAATTTTCTCTTATATGGCTTCATGGGTATCGTTGAACTCGTGATTGGACCAGGAATCGATTGGCATTGATTCGTAACTTGACCAGGAATCGATTGACATACATGATTTTTCGAGTCGTGACCTATGGTCGTGCCACAGACAGCCAAAATGTCCATTTTTCAGAACTATGGCTTCATGGGTATCGTTGAACTCGTGATTGGACCAGGAATCGATTGATATAGATGATTTTTGAGGAATGTCCATCATGGCCGGCCAGCAGTGCCACGGACAGCCAAAATGTCCATTTTTCAGAACTATGGCTTCATGTATCTCGTTGAACTCGTAATTGGACCAGGAATCGAATGGAATTGATGATTTTTGATGAATGTCCATCATGGACGGCCAGTAGTGCCACGGACAGCCATAATGTCCATTTTTCAGAACTATGGCTTCATGGGTATCGTTGAACTCGTGATTGGACCAGGAATCTATTGACATAGATGATTTTTGATAAACGCTAATCAAGGCCGGCCAGTAGTGCCACGAACAGCCAAAATGTCCATTTTTCAGAACTATGACTTCATGGGTATCGTTGAACTCGTAATTGGACCAGGAATCTAATGACATAGACGATTTTTGAGGAATGGTCGAACAGGACTGCCACGGACAGCCAAAGTGTCCGGATTGACTTAAACTCATTTTTTATGCACATGATTTTCAAACACTGATTTGTTACAAGTGGGTTACGCGGCAACACCCACGTGTGGGTTTTGAAACATTTTTTTCTTTTTATCCATTAAAATTTAACACTTTGAGTGTTTCAGTCTTGATCTATTTCCTGCTATCTCATTCTGCTAACTCAAATAATGGCGTATAATGTTCACTATATGTTTGCTCATCTCTATTTTTAGCACATCTAATGTACGAGAACAATCTGTTGCTACTTTCGTTATTCACTCAATTTTTTGCTTACTATAGCAACAACTAGTTGGTGAACAAAGGAATTCAAGATGATGGAGGAGGGCAATAAACAAATGTTGATAACTTTATAGTTTCGATGCGACACATGGGCAATTTTTGCTGTGCTTTTAACTTATTTTTTGTTTGAATAGAAAAAAGCAATAAATGACAAAACATATCGGATGACTTTTAACTAAAACGTGCCTTCTTTCGAATGTAAGGTGAACATTTCATCCTTTACATTGTGTCCGATTTTTAATTCCTCTCTAAAAAGGAAGAGATAGAGAGAGAAAATCCAATTATAGTTGAAGATTTACGATTTACGAGTAAGGTTGAAGGATCTTGAGGGATAAGGAATGGAAAAGTTTTCAAATATGACAGGAAGTAAATAGAATTGAAAAACTAAATTGAAAATTTCAACTTTGTAAATATTTTACGGAAAATGGACTTTTATGTATCACATGCACAACAAAAAGTAAGGTTTAATTTTAGCTTAAAAATTTTAAATTAACTGCTCTGATAAGAAAGAAGCTTCGGGTTTTCTTTCTATTATCTTGTACTCAAATTCTAAACTTTCATTCCAAACTGATGAAGGAAGACATATAAATCCGCTGCTAGATTGACGTTGATTGAGGAAGAGTTCTTTAAAGAATAAAATTTCTAACTTTTAATATTAAACTTCTGTCCATTCAATTGAAATATTTTTTATATCGCTTTTTAATCATTGTTTAAATAATTTTATTCTGCATTGCATTCAGAGGGAATCACATCAAATATTTTAATTTTCATCTTCCAATTATTGATTCAAATTTGCTAAACAGGAAGTTGCAATATAACAACATTTTTAAAAAAATTTGTCAGAGTCGAAATTTTATGGTTCTTTGAAAATCATGTTGTACCATCTGTTTGGAACTTTCCTTAGAATGAAAATGAACAACAAAATTGAGCTTTTAAATTTTTCACGTTCTCAGGAAGAAGAGCATTCTTAAAAATAACACGATATAATTTTCTGTTCTTATCATGGAGAGGTGAAAAAAAAAAGAAAAAAGAACAGCTCAAACTCTCACATATGTAAGTCCTCAAAACCCTATTTAAAGTCATTGGAACGTGCAATTCGCTCGAACGTGCAAGCAAAACATACAATAACTGTATGCATATCGCTCAAAAGATAATTCAAAAGAGAGAATGACAATTGACAAGTCTATAAGCGCACATACATGAGATAGAATGAGAAAAGTCAACAGACTCAAGGCATATATGGGGAAATTGTGTATAAAACGTTTATGATTTCTCATTTTCTTTGAGCACTTTGCTAAATTGCGCCACACATGAATCAAAAATCCGTCAAGTGTGTTATTAAGAAGAAAAAGGATAAAATTCAATTTTCTCACATCGCGCTGTATTATCTCTGATGTTGAGATCACTATGCACACGAAAGAGAATCGAGGTGTAAGAAAAAACAGTTATGGCACGTGGAGCATGAAAAAATTATTTTACATTTTTGCTGTCACAAAAAGGAAGTTGTTCTCCTCGCCCTGATGATGCCGGAAATAAATAAAGGGGTTTGAGAGTTTTTCTCTTGAATTGTAAAACAATTGAATTTTGTATTGAAATAGAAACAAGGGTGAAAATATTAGAGGCAAAATTATGTCGCCGAAATATTTAATTTTAAGTATTTCATAAAATGTTTAAAGATATTTTTGGATAAAGTTTTCAAAGTCTTCCTGAAAAATTAATTCTTTACAAGAAGCTATATTACTTCATCAACCTCATGAGATTTTGTATGTTGAATTTTGATCGAGGTGAACCGCTTAAATCGATATTATCCCCACTCCTAAATTCGCAAAAATATAAGCGAGATGTGACATGTAAACATATGTTGAGGCAGACAAAAATGACACAATTTATCTGCAGATACATCGCATATGAATATTTATGGTTACTTTAAATTTTTATGAAAGCTGCAAAAAATAAAATTATAATTCACATTCACGTTAAAAGCTTGGACTAAAAATTAAATTTCACATTTAAAATTCTTTTTATTAGGTAATGTTAAAATCTCAAAGTAAGGCAAAAAATGTGAAATACAGTTGAAATAGTTTTGCAGAGTTTAATAAGACTGGTAATAGAACTAAGCAAAGCTTTCAGAGTTGAAACGAAAATCTGACAAATATTGTCGAAAGTTTCTCACATTTATCATCATTATGTGACGGAAATTCATAAAAATTCATTCAAATGTGTGTGCACGCTCGACAGATAAAGTCACGATGATGACATACACTGTTGTCGGAAGGAGGGTTGAAGGTTAAAAATGTGCGAGATTTCTTCGCACCTTATTCCGCATTATGCAATCTCTTATTTTAAATCACTTTCATGTACGTTCACTCACAGACTTCCTTATTCTCTCTCTGAGATCATCATTGTGGGTACATAAAAAATCCATCTTCGTCGCCCCCTCTTTCTTTTTATGTACTCTATCGATAAAAGCTTTCAGTATTACTTGAGCTTTAACTTGGAAATGGATTCTGAAGAGAGTTTGCAAATATTTAAGTAACCAAATTTCCTTGATATTTTTGAGGAAATAAAATTAGTTCTTCCAAGAAGCTTTCGTTTTTGAAAAAAAATACCTGATCTTATTTTCAACCATTTTTATTTTTGCCTAAATTTTTAGACTCTTTTATTAAATTTATTTATGTAAAGACTTAAAATAAAATAATCATCCTAAAAGCCCTTGAGAGCCAATGATGCTCACCTAAAAAATATGACACTCAACACCTACTTTTCGTGCTCGAACAACAAAAGTGAAACAATGAGGAAGTCATCACGTTCTCAAGCATCAGCAAGTCTACGAATCTTGCAAAATGGGCAAAAAAATATTAAGAAGTAAATGAGGATGAGGAAAAGAAGACGAGATGTGCATAGTAATAATAAAAGTGGAGGAAATTGGAAAAGCGGGATACAGCAGAAAATAGAAACTCACCGATTCTCGAAGCTTTAAAAATTATCTTTAACGTTGTCGTGACATGGTTGCTGATGTCTTCAAGGTGCACAAAAAATAACAATAATTTTCTGTTTACTCCTCTGTCTATTCATGTCTTTATACTAGTGCTAGTGTAAAAGTGCATCGACATCAAAAACGATTATAGGTAGCGAAATTGATAACTTATCATTTATCTTTCGATATCAAATCTTTATCTTATCAGCAACTGATTTTTTTCGCTTTCTAGTTAGGTACGAATTAAAAAATTTTAAAATTAAATTTCAGTGTACAACAATCAGTTAAAATGTCCATAGATGAATTTTTAAACAGAAAATACAAATTTCTCAGATCCGATGAGTATTACGACGATTATCTTAAAGAAATTGGTAATTATAATTATGAAAGTTTATTTAATTCTGCATCAAATTTTGAAATTTTTGTTGCATCAGGACTAAATTTTATCACAAGAAAAGTGGCTAAGGCGATGCCATCAACTATAGAACTTAAAAAAATAAGTGAAAATGAGTACGTGTTAGTCACAACCATACCAGTTAAAACATGGGAGCAAAAATTCATTCCTGGAGAAGAAAAAACTCAGAACACGATGGACGGTCGAAAAATAAGGAATATTTTTGAAATTGACGCAAATACTTTAATTGAACATCAAATAGAAGTAAATCGGAGCGTTAAAATAGTTAGAGAGTTTCATGAACATGAAGTAAAAGGTGAAACTGAATTTAGAGGTTTAAAGAGTAAGCATTGGTGTTCATATGAAAATTAATTGAGACATTATAATGGATTAAGTGAATAAAAATTTTGCCCGCAATCCTCAATCAAATGAATAAATGTGAAGATATTATCTCTTGGGGGTTATGTTAATTTCAGCTCGCAGATGAGCTGAAAAATAAAATCCTTCACATTCATCTCGTTATTTTTTAACGGTTAAATTTTTTTTAAAAAAATCATATTTACTTTCCCCTTGCACATTAAAGGGTTCGTAACTGAGTTTGAAATTGCAAAAGTTGTGCTGCTAGTGTCAATAATTTTTTATTAATTTTAAAAAGAATTGCAGAGACAACAACAATATTTAATAACTCATTCACGTCCTAACCAAGTGCAAATTGCTAAATAGCAAAAAGTTTGCTTTAAAGTATCGTGAAACAGCTGTAAATTGTATCGGAATTTTTTTCAAGAGATTCAAAAAAACTCAAAAGAAGAAAAAAAATATAAAAGATTAAATTCTCTCGATGTAGGAGGAAATGAATTTATTGACACTCGCTGTTCTTTGTATCTGCCTCAGCTCATGCAGTTGTCTCGAGTTTCCTGCAAAACTATCGATTGGTAAGTGTGCGCTAAATTGTTTAAACGGAAAAAATAATTGCGAAAAAAAATCAATAATTTGGTACTCCCAACAGCGGAGCTCAAAAAAAAGTGCATGTGGGCACTCAAATTCTCATTTCACATTTTTTTTTTGCTGTAGTTTAATAGCGATTACGCAGTCATAAAATCACAAGTCAAGCATTAATTAAAGAAAAGAAAAATACATAGCGAAACATTTCAATGGAAAATATTTTTTTCTCGTTTACTCGCAAACACTTTGACGCATGAACAAAAAAGAATTATCTGCCGAATATTGCGTGATAATTGAAAGCGAAAAGAGTCTCCTAATGTAACTAATCTTAATTATTATCGGATGATTCCCGCATTTCACAACCGATTGTTGCAATTAAAAATTAAAACATGATACAAAGACCTTGAAATCATTAGACTCGACTCGACTTATAAAGAGATCTTGCGATTGTTTGTAAATGCTCAATTTACGAGGGTCACGATTTATTGAAAGGGAGCTCAGTATGAATTTGAATGATTTTTAGAATGACTAAATGGAACATTTTAATTTTATGTTTTTTTTTTAAATATATTTTAAGCCTTACACAACATATTACTTAATTTGAATTTCGTCACATTTCAAGTTCATGGACAAATATATTAAAGCAAAAATAGTTTTTAATGATTTTATTTGTGGTTATTCTTGTACAAAGGTTATGCAGTTTCTTCACATTATCACAATTCGTTTCTATTAATAGCTCAAGCATTAAAAGTTTAATAGATGCGAAAGTCCGAAGTTTAATGGACTTGGATCCACTCACGCAGCGATGAAAGTAAATTTTAATTCACTCTTTTCCTTGATATTTGGTAACTTGTGTACATTTGCGTGTTTCTAAAGGATTTTTTATGGCGCAGTAGAAATTTTTCTCGTCACCAATAAGTTAATTTAAAAATTAAGCATGGAAGGTTGGGCGAAAACATAATGTCGCGCTATCATGTACACACTTTGCATTATCTTCTCAGTAATCACGATTTATGACGAAGAGAATTATAATTTTCATTTTAGGTGACAATGGCATAGTTCTCTTGGTTCTGGCTACTTTCGGAACCATCTCGCTGTTAGGAGCTTGTGCTTTTTGTTTTCGAAAGAAAAAGACATTTGAGGTAATTATTTCTTTATATTTATTAACAAGTACAAGTACAATCTTACAATTTCTTCTTTAAACGCTTACATTTCCGCTCACAGCTTGAGCAGAAAAATAGGATTTTGGTAGTGAACGAAAAGTTTTTACAACAATTTTTCTCTAATGATTTTAAAATTTGGTTTTTAGAAGCTCGAAAATGAGGCTGGATCACCTGAAAATATTAAGAAAAATGAGTATCCCATATTCCGAGCCCTTGCAACAGATGTCACTGAGTCGTCCGCTATTGTACCGTGCGAACGAAATAATTTGTCACGCGATAATTTATTAAATTCGTCAGATAATCTCACCACACCCGATCACCATCATCATAACCATGAAGAGAGCTTGAGAAAACTCGATGTGGTTGATAGTAGCGATGTGGTACTGTTGGACAAATCACATACTCAGCGAGATAGATCATCACGAGATTCGATAACATTTGAGACTGAGAAAAAACATCAACATTCACCGTCGTCTAAAACGCCCCTGTTGTATGCGAAAAATGTGCAATCTTATCAAGAGCAGCCGCCCATAAATGAACAAATTCAGCAAAAATCAAATTTGCTCTCGCACTGTGAAAAATCTTCATCGACAACGAGTTTTGATGGCTTTTATAATATT
Organism: Tanytarsus gracilentus; assembly: GCA_038502055.1. NCBI lineage: Eukaryota > Metazoa > Arthropoda > Insecta > Diptera > Chironomidae > Tanytarsus > Tanytarsus gracilentus. The sequence continues at coordinate 1,065,296 of JAXRKN010000039.1, read as the reverse complement.
GACGGCGGCGGCGACACTGAAAAGTTGGATGGAAATGATGATTTTATTAATAGCAATAAATCATTCGATAAACATGTTGATGCCACTGCATTGGGAACCTCTTCAGTGATCAATCCGTTCTTTAACTCAACTAATGAAGAATTTCAGTGTGTAAAGGAGGTCGTGAAGGGTGAGATTTTAAAATTGAAGATAATTCTTTTTTATCTCTTTTTTAATTTAGATAAAGACGACACATCAGAAATAGAGAGCTCCATAAATGATAATAGTGAAAAATACCAACTACTAGATGAAGAAACGGATGGCGAAGAAATTAAAATTGAGGATTCTCCAGCATTCATACAGCAACGCAAAAATAGTGATTTTTCAGCGTCCGAAGATAAGAGTGTTGAGGAGGCTTTGAAAGCACTTGATTTAGCAATTGGATTCGAAGATGAAGAAGACGAAGTGTTTGCTGAGGAAAAAAATCTCGAAAACCTTGATGAGATACGGGAGGAGGCATCTTTCTTGGTCGACTCAATTGTCAATGATTGTGAAAAAATAATTTTAGATGCAAACGTGAGAGAGGAAATTTCGCCAGCGAACTTTGATGACTTTTTTGCTCTAAATAATACAAATATGATGAGTACACCTTGTGCACCTAGCAAAACCACAAAATTTTTCTCCGATAACGACGGATTGAATAATATGGCAAAGGCGCTCTTTCCGGGTGGCGTTGATCTAAATGAAGAAACCAATAATGTAACTTTCCCCGTTATGAATGAGACTTACGAAGTTGATGATAAAACTTTTGATGCTGCTCCACCATTACAACCACCACCGCCAATAATTAAAGTTGAAAAAGACAAAGATGAAGTCAGTTCCGAAGACCTTACAACGGTAACACCAGTTAATACGCCAATCGAATTGAGTTATTCGAGTGAAACTTGGGATAAAATGTCTTATAGCAATCCGACCGGGTTAAAAGGTACAGTTCCGCAAAATCAATCAACCGATCGGCAGAAACAGCAGCAAAAAGAAGAGCCTACGTTTAATCAAGATGGCTGGTATTTGCATCCGTTTAATTCTTCTATGAAAAATGACACGTTCGAAGTTTATTGTGATGATGAGGAGGAGAATATTGAGGGCATTACGGAAGATTTGAGCTCTACTTTCGATCAATTAAGACGTCAATTGACTGAGATGTTACCACATGCGCAGGGAATGAGCGTTCACAATGATTTTCTCGATGACGACGATGATTTCTCGCGAAATAAGGACTCAACTTCGCCCAGTGATAATAATTACGGCACAACGTATGGGGATCTCGATGAAGCGACAAATGCTGGTTCATTTGATTTACTTGGAGCTATTCTCAATCAAGAGCCAGTAAGTGAATTGAATATCAACTATCACAACGTTAAGCGACCACTTTCACCTATTCTTGAGGAGTCTGAATGTGATGAGACATGTCGCACATTTATATTTAACAATGAGACCAAACTTTTAGATAGCACAAGCACGGGAATGATGGAATCTGTTTCAGCGAGCGATGCAGGTCAAATGGGACTTATGCCAAAAGCACTTATGGCCTCCAACGACACTCTCTTTAACTTCGACGATACTCTTAGTGATCAAACAGATAATTTATTAATGTCGCCGCGCATGAACACGGCAGGTTCCTCCACATCCTCGACCTTGTCGCGAAACGAGTCTCATGATAGAATTAGCAACGAGAGAACGCCCACAAATGAAGACTTGCCAAAGATTGGAGAATTTAATGCCATTGATATTGTAAAGAATAACATTCGTCAGCATCCTTTGAATCTCGATCTTAATCAGCCCGTATTTATTGAAGCTGCATCCAGCAAATATGAATTAGCAAAAGCAGCTCTCGATGTAGGCTCCTGGCCTCTGGAACTTCCAGAAGCCCAGCAGATTGTCAACGACTTGTCATCGCCTGATCAAAATCCAACAGCTGACTCGTTGTCTTTCGAACAAGATATCACCTATACTATTGATGACCAAAAAACATGCGTTTCTCTCGTCTTAAAGAACGACGAAGAAGAGAGAATATCTGAAATTAGCGAGCCACTCTTTGCGTCCGATGCTCTTGACGCATTCGCCGATGATAATAATAGCTTGCAAATTGATGATGCGATTTCGCTCGAGATTGATGATAACTGTAATTTAGAGCTGACGAATGATGAAAATGGCAACCAAAATGGCGCGACAAAAGACATTGAGCTTCATTTAAAAGAGACTTCTTCTTCGCTCAATTACGATAATGACTCGATCAATCCGAGGCGTCGTGGTGACAATTTGTCAAAGAGTGAATATGAAATTGACTCGCTAGAGCCCGAAGCGAAAATACTTAATGGTATTTTAATTTGAAAAAAATTTAAGAAATTTACAAATAATTATTAATTTAATTTTAGAAGACATCGAAGCTGATTCAATTCCGGCCAGTCATGCGACAAAGAGCGTCTGTAGTGCAGATTCAATTGATGATGACGACGATGTACAGATTTTAGAGACAGTACAAAGTGATGATACTTCAGATAGTATCGCTTCGCCGCAAAAAAGACAGCTCGACTCGTCGGAGGAAAGTGATTTACGCAACGATGCAGAAAATAAGGAAAAAGTTAGTAAAATTTCATAAAAGTTTCACTGTAAATATTATTAGAGTTAAGTCCGTGCCTCTTACTTTTTTTTCGTTTCTCAAAACTTTGAGAAATTCTGAATGGAGGTTTTAAAGAACAAAAATTATTTATAGGTATATAAAAGTGTAAAATTTAAAGAGGCTCAATTTATATGATATGCGTTTATCCACTCAGAACTCTCATATTTTCATACTTTATTGCACTTACTATGTCTGTACATAAATAATTCACTTTATAATTATTACATTTTTACCTTATATGTTAACTAAATTTATTTCTCTTTATTATTTTTTTTTTATGATTTCAATAAAACAAAAATTATGTGCATTAATGCCACTACGATGTTGCATGCAATTATTTGTCTATTTTTTCGACACGCTTCTACTTTAAATAGTGTACACACCAGCACCTTTCATTTATTTTAATTTAGTTTTTTTATTGTGTAACAAAACATAATTTCATGTTAGTTACCTGATCAAAAAAAAACAATTATTCATTAATATTTTTTTGTTATATGGAAAATGCACTCTTATTTATCTAAAAAAGGTTACATCATCAATTTCACTAACATCACCGAGCGGAAAACTAACAACTTTGCAAGATTATTTGTTCCAAGAGATTTTTTATACCGATGAAAATGGTTGTGGTTGTTCACCAAAGGATTTTCACTGCAATTATCATGATTTTGAAAATGATGGCTGGGTAATTTTTACACATTTCTAAAGAGTGCAGTTTTGTTTGACTCCAAATTGTTGTGACGGTTGCAAAATTTTATGGCTCATTTAATTTTCATCGGCATTGAATCATTCGCTGTTGTAAAATTATTATTTTTTTTGATTGCAATTCAAATGTTTTCCAATAGACTTAGGAGTCTTCTAATATTTTAGGGATCGTCACCGGACATTCGCCAAGTGTCGTGCAATAATGCAATGATGAGCACATCATTCTCAAAGGAATGGAGCGACGATGATTCTAGTCATTCGAGTGAGGAATTTATGTACGTAAAAGGATCGATCGATGTCGAGAAGGTTCTGTCGCCGACTGATAAAGGTGAATTATATTTAAATTTAAATTTAAACAACAGTGTTGAAAGTATTTATGAAATCTTTTAGATAAATCAACTGACAACCAAAAAGAAGATGAAACAATCAAAGAACAAAAGAGCACGGAAAATATGGATGTTGAAGATTTGGCAGTTGAGAGCACTGAAGAAAATGCAGTTGAAGGTTAAATTTTGATATGAAAAAGATTTAAATTTAAAAACTAAATAAATTTAATTTAGTCCATTCGGATGACGATGAGTCGGCAGAAGAAAATGAATTTGTTCCAAGTAGTTGGGATCAGAGTTTACAGCCCAGCAAATCATCTTTAAAGAGTCCCGAAAGAGAGGGTTCAATTGAGGTAAATTGAGTTTTTGTTGTAGTAGTGCATAAAAATTAATTATCACTTTCCAACAGCCCGTGAAAACTCGCCGTCGAGTGGTTTTCAAAGTTCAACGTTATCATAGCGTTTATGAATATCCAAGCGAAATCGTGCAGCTATCTCCGGCTTATAGTGAGCCGCAGTTATGGTCAAACTACGATTATAGTGGAAACATTGACTTTTTCACCTACACAAATCCTCTTGCTGATCTAACTGACAATTTTGATGGATTTAGTGTCTCCAGCTCATCTCGACCTTTCCACAATAATACTCATAATATTCAAGTTCACAACACATGGCCAAATGAAACGACAGACTTCTCGTGGTCGCAATATCAGGTCGGTTAAATTTTTAAATTTTAAATGAGAGGGAAATTAATTATTTTTTTAAGGAGAACATTGGAAAATTTGAAGAGCAACCATTGTCGACGATTGAATGGCCTACGAGAGAAGATGACTCTGGATACATGTGTGAATCGGTAATTTTATTTTGAGCTCGTCATAATTCAAATTTTGCTAATTAATTTTTTCACAGACGGACTCACCTAATTCATTGGGCGAATTTAATCACCATAAAAACTCTTTGAGATTACCACTCGAATTAATAAGCAGTACGTGTAGTGAAGTTAGCGATTTTATGTCCACAACTGATGTCATAACCAAAGATTTAGATGATGTTAAAATAGAAATATCCACTGATGAATCTACAAAACCAAATACCGTCATTAATGTAGAAGATGATATTGATTTGGATGAATATGACAAATTAAATGACAGTATTCTTCCAACGCCCCTCTCTGGCTCTATTGATTCCTTGAGTTCTAATTCCCACTCCGCTAGTACTAACAATTCGTCACCGCCGTCATTCACGACATTTGGTAAAGAAGTAATTGTGAAGGATAACGAGATAGGTGGAAAAACTCAGACTATAATACTAATTGAAGAAGATGTAACTAAATTAGTGAGAGTTGATAGTCAGAAGAAGGGCAAGATTGAAGTAATAGAGAAGAGTGGCGTTTTACTGCAAAGCTCCGATGATGATTCCGGTTTTGAGAATGTTGTGCAAATAAAATGCGAAAAGTAATTTTTAAAAAAGGAATCTAGAAAATTAGCACAAGACATTATTAAAATTTTTTAAATTGTGAGAAATGTTTTAAGGAGCTAAACTAGCATTTAGATACATTTATGTCTTTTAAACTTTTAAAAGTTCTCACAATTTCAATCATTTACATTTACACACACACACAAATTACATAGCAACATTAAATACCTTTAAACAAAGTACATATGAGACAAAAAACATTTAAATTTTTTTGATAAACTTATCTTTAAAAAGAGTCATCAAAAATCCATTATATTTAATTAATTGTGATAAATCAATTTGATTTCTTCTCGACGTCCTTCTCTAACTCTTAATCATAATTTAATTTAAAACTAATCATTTGTTTAGTAATTCACGAATTACGTTAATGCAAAAGTTAAAAATCTTTTTATTATTGTGGTCTTGAAAAATAATAAAAAATATTTAAATCTATCTATTCTGATGAACATAAAAAAATGTGAAGATGGTTTAGGGAGTAAGGAAAAAATAAAATGATTAAAGAATGAACATCTTGTGAAAGCTTTCATTAATTAAAAAAAGTCATTTAAATTGTCCAATCGTCATGCTTTATTAAATTAGTTAAGAGAGAAAAATTTATTGAGATGGTGAGTTTTATCTGTTGACTGGAGCTGCGTTTAGTTTTGGTTTTGGGACTTTTTCGAGCAATCCAGCAATCTCTTTCTTTTCATCGAATCCTTTCCACAATTCAAAAAGATTAACAATAGCTCTTGCGATTTCTTGAATTTTATCCATGTCGACATTAAGCTCTGCAAACCACGACTTTAATTCTTTTTGAAGGATTACACAGGCAATTTGAATGGCTCCAATAGCGATCTAAAAGTTGAATTTTTAATTAAATAATAAGAGAACTCAGTTAAGTGTAACCAACCTGATGAGGCGAGTATATGAGACTAACATCTGTCCTCAAACTGTCGTTAATAATTCTCCAAGATAAGTTTAACAGCTGCTGTTCTTCCTGACCATTGCTAATGTCTTGTATCAACAGTAGAAGTGGTCTGTAGGGTTGAAAGACAATGAGACAGCAGTCGAGATTTTCCAAGAGGTAAAATTCGCACTCCAAGATGTGTTTCGAATGGTATGGATATTCTTGAGGATATGCATATGAAAATTTATTTTTACACACATTCGAGCACGATCCGGCCAGTCTGTTTGCGGAAATTACACCAAATTCTTCAACTTTACTCGATAAAAAGATACAGGTGGGCGCCAATAGGAACGGATCGATGGATTTAAGAGAATTTCTAGCGTAAAAACGTTTGAAGTATACTGTGGCCTGTGGGATGCATAAAATTTTACTGGATCATTGTTTTTATTAATAAGCTATGAGTAACTTACCGTCGCAATAACTTGTTGCCTTAATTTATGCGTTTCTCCAAGCACTTGAATAAAGTTTGCGAAAAAAATCATAACTTTCACATACTCCTCCTCGGTTAAATGCTGTAGGTCAATTTGTCTATCTCTAATCAAGTCACTCTTATCTACGATCCATTGTTGATAGTGAGAACTCTTCCAAAAGTTTCCAGCCATTGTGCTGTGTGTGTAACTTAATTAACAAAAATCAAAAAATCTCTTTTGTTTACAAGAATTTCTTAATTTTTTCTCGATTCTCGAAATTCGAACTTAATAACTCGAATAAACAACGCTTATGCTTTCGAAATTAAATGAGCACAAATAAAAAATTTTAAATTCTTTTCTAACGGTTTTGACAAAATAAATTTTCCTGCGTGGGACCGTTGAAGCCGTAAATTTAAATAAAAGTATACTTTTTGTATACAATTGTCTATTGAAAATACGTTGAAGCCGAGATTTAAATTTTATTTGTATGAGGATTTTTTGAATTTTAACGGTAACATTTGGTCATGTCCCACGCAGGTAAATTTTATTAATTTTTCTTTTTTTCGCACATTGTCAACGCGATTTGATTTAATTTTTCAGTAAATGCATTGAAGGAAAAAAGCTTTTCGACACGCTTTCGACCCATGTCCCCCATTTTTTCGCCTAGAGCTTTATCCTTGAGGATTTTAGCTAAATTTTTAGCAAAATCACTGGCATTAGGTTCGCATAGAAATCCCGTTTGAGAGTCCACTAGAAAATAAATAAATAATTTAATTTTCTCAACCATATATTGAACAACACTCACCGATAGTTTCGGTCGGACCGCCACTGTTGACGGCAATGACAGGTTTTCGTGAGTACATCGCCTCGATAGGTACAATTCCAAAATGTTCATTGCTCGGCGTATAAAGCAACAGATTACATCGTCTCAAAAGCTTAATTTTCATCTCGTCACTTGGCGACTTTAGGAAGATAACTTTATCAGTTAAATTTAATTTCTTGCACAGCTCATTCAACTCCTCAAAGTGCTCTATATTTTCATTATTTTTAGGGTCATATCCTCCAATCATCGCGAGTTTCACATCACTCCATTCTCTTTCACTTAACATTTCTTTAACAGCCACTAAAGTCCTCAATGCCAATTCCAAGTTTTTCTTTCTTTCAAATCGATTGATCGAGAGTAAAAGAATTGACCTCTCACTTAACACGTCTTTTAGGTCTCCATCCAAATCCATATCGAAATTTTTAGTCACCAACGATGGATAGAGAACATCTGGTGATTTTTCAATTGACTTGAAAGTCTCGTGGAAGACTCGACTCGTGAATTTGCTGTTGACCAAAATTACATCTGCCTTAGCAGTCGTGACTTCTTCAATGTAATTGAGTGGTTTACGATAGAGAGATTTTAATAAGCTAGGCTGTCCTTGCTGAAGGAGTTGGTCTGGAAAGTGGCAGTAGAAGAGCACTTTCGGTGAGTTCTTGACACATTTTAAAATTGGAATGCATGCGGAGACCAGATCTATGAAAATCAAATCGATATTCTCGTTTCGGGATTGAAACAGCACCACATACATCGCTGCATAGATCATTTTTACGTAAGCAAAAAGTGCATAGAATTTGCCAAAGAGATTACGTGGAATCCAGTCGCCTGCCACTTCCACTTTAATTGTACCGTCTGAAGTCTCTTCGAAGCAATGTGATGGATCATGATGATTCGTAAGAAAGCTTACACTGTGTCCTTTCTTTTGGAGGGCTAGAGCAGCATCGACAACAAGTCTCTCGGCACCGCCGATCCCCAAATCTGGATGTATAAATAAAATTCGCATTGCTGGAAGTTGAAAATACTTTAGTGAGTTCTGGTTAGATGTGAATGTACACTGACCTGGCACTTATTTACTTGTAAAAAAAATAATATTAACTGATTGATTCTTATTTTCTCTTCTAATGAATGTAAACACTGGTTTTTATATTCCCCTCGACATCAGCTGTTAAATAAAAAGTTTCATTTGCCATCCCTTCGACTTAAATTGAAAAAAAAATTCTCTCCTTTTTAAATTCAAGTAAAAGTGCTTAAAAATTGCAATTTTTACAAAAAATGAGGTTTTAATTGCAACTTAAGAGTGCACTAGATGGAAACATATTGAAGGAATTCGTGAAAATTGTGAATTTGATGAAAAATTAAGTGAAAACAGAATTGGTGGTGAAAATTTTAGTTGAATAGAAAATAAGGCAGATTTGCTTGCAAAAACATAATTAAGATGTAATGGATAAGGCTAATGTCGATTGGTGAGTGCACTTTAACCCTTTTACCTTGTCACACCTTGAAAATTTGCAAAAATTGATTAAACGCCATGTTGCCAACTTTTACAGCCCTTTGATTTTTTACTCACGCAAAAATCGTTTATACGCATTTTCTCATTACTTGATATAAACAATCAATGGGCTCTGAAAAGAAACTAAAACCTGCCGGACAGGTGCATTTTTTTGTATCTACCACAACATTTTTTTCTCTCTTTTTGATCCACAAACATTTAATGATCGCTAACTCGTTAGTTAAAAACTATGTACACAGCGCCATTCGTGAAGAATTAAAGAATGCGAAAGGAATTTATTCAAACACTAAACAGAAATTAAGATTCGCTGATGTTTTTTAATTTTTTTACTTGATTCAAAAGTTCATCAAAATTTTCAGCTAACGATTAAAAAATTCAAAAAGCTCTAAATTTGAAGCAACATGCTCAGGCTACAGGAAACAATTCATTCTTATTATATGATTCGTTGCTGCTGAACGAAAAAGTGAGAGGCACATCATTATTATGTTATTATTAGCTTCTATTTTCGTCAAATTCTTCTTTATGTTCCACATAAAAAAAAAATAAAAGAATTCTTTCAAATCATCACCGTCATTATAAGTGAAAAAAATTAATGTTTCGCTCTTAGTGTGAAGTTTCAAGTCGTTCGTGTTGTGACATAGGTGTGTAGTTTTTAATATCAAAGCTATGCATAATGTCATTATTTCAATCGCTTGATGTGATTCAAAATCACGTATAGATTGTCGTCCTCTAAGGATAAAAGTCTTATGTTCTACATGAGTGTATGAATGAATAGTGATGATGATGATGATGGTAGAAAAAGAGAGATTAAAGCTGTTGTGCACGACAGCATACAAATAATTTTCATGACTAAAGTTGATAATAGTTTTTCAGTTCAACGACACTTGACGTAGAAAGGATTTTCTTTTTTTTTCTCTAAAGAGATTGATGCATTTGAAATTATTCATTGAAGTTTAAATTTCTTTGTTAAAACATTTTCAATTTAATCGCGCAATTTCAACTTTAAAGTTTTTATTTTTTCTTTATACATCTCATCGCATTGAAATCATAAAAACATGTTAAAACTTATAAAACACTTAGCACTCAATTCATACGTTTTTCACTACTTTGTTCTATTTAAAATTATTATTTTTTTAATTTATATACTTCCGCATTCTTAGACGCATGCAAGCATGTTAAGCTGTGTACATAGATTGATGATGGTGGTTACAATGATTTATTTATTTAAAAAAGTTTCAAATTCAGTGGATTGACAAATTGTAATTTGATCGTAATAATCCTTTTTTGAAAAATAAAAATCCGATGGTGTTGGTATAGACATTACATGACAATAATTATTGTTTCAGTCTTAATTAGTAATGAATACAAATGAGAAATTTTTTAACTCTCAAACGCCAGATTGAAATTTTTGCTGCATAATGTTTGTGGTCACTCAATGAGAACGCAATGACGATTTTTATAACTTTTTTTACGTCTCGTTACAGAAGTTGATCCACCGACGGTCATTGCAAAAATTGAGGCGATAAAAAGAAGTTTCAATCATGATGGAAATGGAATTATTAGCTCCTGCTCAACCTCAACCACAGCAGCAGCAACAACAACAACAAGTAGTACAACGACTTCCACATCAGAATCTAACTCGTCCAAATAGTCTTCTTGGTCCCGAGAAGGAACCGATAAAATTTCAAATTAATCTCGTCGGCGCTCCTGCAGAGGTTGAACAGCTGATAGAACATATTAAAGATGTGGCCTCTCAGTTTCTCTATCATTGGAAAACATTCCCAATAAGTGAGTCGCAAAAAAAAACGTTCTCATACAATGTAAATTTCATGCTAATTTAATACGATTTTTTTTGTTCAGATTTACCCCAGCCAATTTCAACAACGACATCAATCTCACTTCCAACGATGGGACCCGTCAATGCGTCAAACGTTGGAACGAATCGAAAGTCAAAAGCAATGAATTTGCGTGATCTTTTTATTATGCCACCTTTCGATGAACTCGATGCCGTTGCGGCTGATAGCAGCGGAGAGCCGAGAAGACTCACAAATAGTCAACTTAAATCTTTAAGGGAAAGAGGGTAATTATAATTGTTGCATTAAACCCATTAATTTGAGAAAGAGAAAATCGGTAAAAACTCATAATCATGTTGAATGTTTCTGTAAAGCTTACAAAAGGAAAAGTTTGGAAAATCAAAGAAACTTAATGCGCAACAATTGGATTCCATACAAACTAATGGGTAAAGAATGTTTTCTATCTCTTATTCTTGAACCCCTTCCCTCCCATTTATCTCTCTCTCTATCGTTGGATGAGAGCATAAAAATATTTACGTTCACTCGAGAGTGAATGAAAACTTTTTCACTTTAAACTTCTTTTTGTCGTACATTTTTCTTCTTTCAATATTTTGATGTAAAATAATTTTTAAAAAAGTCTTGAATTTTATTAGTTTCTCTTCGTGCATGCGATAAAATATTTTTTATAACTTCATTCCTGTTGCACATTTGGTCGGTTCTTTTTAGATTAAATTTCAATTATAATTTACGTTTAACAGCAGGATAATTATAGTTAAATGTGTTTGGAGTTAAAGATTATATTTTAAAGTTACTCGAATAATTTCGTTGTTATGGAGTTTTACAGGAATATTGTGTTAGTTTCATACTTTAATCGTATTTCATTGTTGTTATGCATAATAAGAATAATAAATATTTTTTAATTATAGTGAATTCGATGTGCCGAGCTTGAATTTTCCGGGTCAAGTGCATTTATGGCAGTTGTCACAGTTTCTACAGAAAGGTTCTGAGCCGACGCGAGAGACATTGCTAGATGATTTAGCATTAGCCGCGCGTTTTATTGTCATAACAGCTCGCATGCGAATTATTGGACACTTTTTGTCCATTAAGGAGGCGGCTTTAGCTTTCTTAGCTGGCTTATTGAAGCTCGTTGACATGGTAATGGGACTGCCATCCCTCTTAGCTCACAATCTCGAGAATAAGGTTAAAGAGGAGCGATGCCGCTATCTCGTTGCTGAACTAGTTTGCAGGCCAGAGTACAGAGACGGCCTTGAGTCGCTTTGCAAGTACGTTAAACATCAAATTAGACGCGCGACCATGGAGAAATTTGATTTGAGCTACGAAGCAAGTGCTCAGCCCGTTCCATATAATTTCCTGAGCCCATGCAAAAAACAAGAAATCGATCTTCGTCTATTCAGCAAAGATATAATGCGAAAAGCTCTTCCCATTCTGGTACACACTCTCGAGAAGGAGACTCGTGGGTGGTTTTTGCCGTTTAGAGAACGCTTAATAGCTGAAATGCGTGAGAAAAAAATGACAGACGTTGAGATTGAAGAAGAAGTTAACGATGCAGTTATGAAAGAATATTTACAGCGTGTCTATACGTCCATCCTCTCTAATGCTGAACTAGAAGCTTTAGGTAATTTGTTTTAAAATTGAAAGATATATTTATTTAATGTTTAAACACACACACACGCAAACATATTAGGTCGTGGAGTACCGCAATTACTTGTTCAGCAGGCTCAAACGGTAGTTATTATGCATAAGGCAATAGAGAAGGTGAAAAAGGATATCAAGAAGACGAGAGAGGTTCAAGAATGTTTGCTCAAGGATAATTATCCGGTGTTAGCCAGAATTAGAGCGTGGATGAATGAACGATTAGAGCTTGCGGAGACGGCTAAAATAGAGGAAACACTTTGGGCTGCACACGAAGAGGCCATCAAAGTTTGTCTGAAGCATAATCTCCTTCAAAGTGTCTATTTCCTTAATAGGGATTTAGTTTTTATGAAAGATCGCGAGTCAGTCCTCATTAAGGAGCTGCGAAACGCTAAAAAACCAACCAGAACTTTTGTTTGGAGCATGAGAATTTGGAATCCAAGCTCGTGGATTATAAAAAGAAATTTTCAAGGTCAATCAGAGATAATACCGACGGTTATAAGTCAACATGCTACTTCTGTCATCACTCCTCGCTCGGACCCTAGTCAACCGGTATTTTTGGTGGAGAAAGAAATCACTCGAACAACCACCACTCGATGGCCTATGTGGCGCCTTTTAAATTGGTTTCAGCGAACATGGACATGGACATGGAATATTGTCTTTCTACTTGGCTTTGTAGTTCCCTGGTCATCGCCATTAGGCTTGCGCGCATTGTTCTGCATTAAGCCATTTATGTCAGACCTAGAGCTTTCACAAATCAATGGAACGCTTTTTCCGAGAAAAACAAGCATGACAAAAACATTGGCATCGAGACTTATCGAGCTATGGAGACACATTTCGAAGTCACGGACTCATTTCGAAACAGAACCTGACACGGGTAAAATTAATTTTTTTTTGATTTTAAACGAAATATAATTGTTTATTTTTTAAATTTAGGCTTCATTGGAAAGGGATTGACACGCCATCTCAATAGAGTGTGGAATTATTTCATTAAAGGCTTCCTCGGAACACTCTTGATACTCTTTGTCTTTCCACTGGTGTGCATAAGCGTCAGTCTAACGAGCATTGTATTTGCCATTGCCGCTCCAATTTGGATTCCATGCATTACGACACTTCTTCACGTCTACATGATGATAGCATATGATTTAGATTCGCCGAATGACGAGAGAAATAGATATTGCATAGTGTTAGAGGCATTAGTATGGGATATTTTGATTCAAGGAATTATTCAGCCGTTAATTGCCCTATTTATTGCATCAATTGTCTGTCCAGCAATTTCATTGTCCGTTTTAATTGGTAAATAGCTCAATTTAAAAAAATATAAATATATATTGATTACAATTTTTTAATAGTTGGTGTGTCGCGCTATTGGCTACGCATCTTCTGGGACTCGATGGTCTTTCATCTATTCATTAAGAAATGTGGTCGAATTCCATCAAGCGACTCGATAGCTGTTAAGAGAATAAGAGGGCCTGGTCTCGCTCAAGAGTATTACTTCATAATCACATCAGCACAAGCACTTGCCGCTCTTGAAGCTAAGATGGAAATGGATGAGATTGACGCCTATCAAAAATCAATGGAGGCGGTAATTTGTCAACCGCAAAAGGACTTTTCACAATTCGTGGAGGCGTGCTTTGGTCCATTTTCAGCACAACTTTCTAAATCCGGACAGTATAGGCAACTCGAGCGAGAAGGTCACAATCTCTTGAGTTCTCTTCACGAAAAACTCGAAAAAAGAAGACGCGAACTTCAGTTGGGTCTTCAAAGCACGGTTAAAACACGAGTGCGAATGAATACGATTGATTTAAAAGCGGCAATTCAAATTGGAGCTTATATGCTGGAAAAGTTTTATCCATCGCACGTGATCGGTCGTCTTACGATATCGGAAGAGGAATTTTGGGAAGAGAAATTCTTGGCGGTCGGTGATTGGGCTGGACTTGCGAGTCTTCTTTACGCTGACATCTTTAGTCTTGACTTTTTGACACCCCTCACAGACTCCGACATTCAATTTAAACTTGAACCAAATAATCAGCTGGACTTGTCACGTTATGTAGACATGATTCAAAATACAACTGACTTTATGGGCATTAATGGAAATGGGCCAGACTTGTTGGGTAACGTTTATGCGCCACGAGGAAATATTCGCTTCCAAACGCCCTATTTGGAAGTGTCTGCTTTTAATCCACGATCGCGATTCCTAACCAACTGTCGACGAGCTGAAAAGAGAAAGTGAGCTATTTTAATTAAAAATAATAATAATTTCTAAATTTACTTTTTCGTTTTTGTAGTGAAAAATCCTTATCACTTGGTCTCGAGACACTTCGTGTTCGAATGCGTCGCAACCAACCAACAATGAGTACAAACGACGATACCAAAAACCTTTGGAAACCATGGAAGAGAGCCAGTCAGAAGATTGAACAGAGAACCGGTGAAAAGCTACTCCTTATTCCACTGCCAATACCCCATCCAGTTCACATTGCCATTTCAATTTATAATCGAGACTCTGATCAACCAATTCCCATCGATTCCGATATGTGTTGGGATATTTTGAGGTCTGTTGAAGACTGCTACGGTGACATTGAAGCACTTAACTCAGCGATTCGCTATCGTGGCAGTGAGACAACGGGAATGGAGTCGAGCAACGATTCACTTGATTCCGTTTCATCGACATCAGGCGGTGAAATTAAAGATATAGATAGTCGTGAGAGCGTTGACGGAACAGAGACATTGCCATGTACAAACGCAAATGCTCGCTCGGTGTTGCCATGCAATACTCAAATTACCATCACATCGAATAATGTTGAAGAAATTGCTGAATCTATAAATTCAATAGGTAATTTCATGAGTCATAGCAACAGCAGTAATAGCATTACGCCAACAAATGCCAGCTATCATTGGACACTTAGTAACCTAGAGTCATCGTCATCAAGACGAAACAATGCTGGCAATAGTGGAAATAATGAAACAGTGCGAGTTGATCTTGCATCGCCCGAGGACATTTCAATGGATGAACAAAGAGTTGTGTGTGTCAGTAAAAGTGGAACTTTCGGTCTAGGCACGACCGTTTAGAGCATTTAAAAAAAGGAAGTATGAGATTCTTTAAATTAAAGAACAAAAACGAGGGTTTTTAAGAGGTAAATTTGAACGATTTTTCACTTTTTGTGAGCATAAGGACATATATTTAGTGAATTTTCTAGTAATTTACTTTGATCAGACTAAAAATTAAAAATTGTAAGTTCACCCAGCTAAAATTTATCTATCTATCGTGCGCTTACAGTTTTAATTTTTTTAAACTTTAAATTGAAAAGGATCAGAACAATTTGAATGATATTATTAAAGTACACGCGCATTAAAAAGGTGTAAAGAATTGAGTGCGAAAATCTCAAGGAAAAAATTTAAATAATTTACATAGAAAACTAAAATTAAAATTTACTTCGTACCCACTAACCAAAAAAAGAAGCATGAGGTTTATTGCTCTCTAATTGTGCGCAAGAATTTTGTCCATCAGTTAAAATTTTTTTGACCACTGAATGCATTTAAAAATCTCTATTTATTTGAATTTCTTATATTTTCGTGTGTTTGAACTCTCAAGTGAAGATTTTTAGTCACAAGATTTTATTTGAATGTTACCTTTATCTCATTAAAAGAAAATACTTATGAATTTAGCGAATGAAACATGGAAATTTTATCTATATTTTATCTTAAAATATGATGTATATTAAAAAATTAAATTTAAGTTTTACTCAGTCATTAAAGAGCTTAAAAGCTCCTCAAGTTTCTCTCTACTAAAAAAATTGGTATTTGAAAAATATTAAAAATTTATCATGAACAAATGTGAGATAATTGGAAAATAATGCAATTGTCAGAGCACACACACACACACTTATCTCTATATTTCTCTGTCATTCCCCTTTAATCAAAATATGATTATAAAAAGTAAATTAAATTGCACACCATATTGGAAGTCGTTTAACATAACAAAATGAAATATTTGAGAAGGTCAAAAATTTTAAAAACATGCAAAACCTAGTCATTAAAAAAACGTTGTTGGTATTTAATAAAATGTGAAAAGGAGAATTCTTAATCAAATGAAGTCAAGAAATAAAAAGAAGTTTTGAAGTCAAATTGTTATTGAGCTTATTTTAAAATTAATGTCTCAACGTATTTCTTAAATCTTTGGCGCGTTCACCGAAGCTTTCGATGTATGTACATAAAGCATCCTATACGAAATTTATGTACATAAACATGTGAGCGAGTAAAAATTAGTTCGTAAACAATAAACGAGTCTCTTTTGTCTTATCAATTAATTGTGAACATCAATAAATGAGCTTTAAGAGTGTCTCTCAATTGGCTCTCCGCGCTCGAAATGACAATTTAGTACTATAATAGAAATGGAGAAGGATAGTCGTGAAAATGCGAGTGAAGAGCGAAATGATCGCTGGTATCACCAGTTCAAGGTGACAGTGGAACCAACTCTATTTCTCTACATGATGGCCTTTATGGTCACAGCTGTTGTGGAAAATGTTTATTTTAATTATAAATCATGCACAGCAAATCATGGATATTCTCATGAAATCTGTATGGAACTTGAAAAGCATGCTGAAATAAAAAAAGAAGTTCAGAAGACAACATCTAATTTTCTGCAAAATAACAACATTGCTGGTCACATCATTCCAATTTTACTCGCACTCTTTATGGGATCTTTTTCGGATAGACGAGGACGGTGAGTCAAATAATAATAAATGTGATCTAATTTTCATGCGATGTTGTGCAATTTCAGCAAATTACCGCTTATTATGGGACTTGTTGGAAAATTCGTCTACTCATCAATGATCGTGGTGAACACGCTAAATCCCAAATGGCCCGTCGAATACATCATTTACACAGCAACAATCCCTTCAGCCTTTACCGGGGCTGATGTTGCTATCTTTGCCAGTGCCTTCGCATACATCTCAGATGTTACAACGACAAAAGACAGAACCCTTCGAATTACTATATTAGACGTTTGTTATCTCTCGACCATGCCGACTGGAGTGGCGATAGGTAAGATGCGATAAAATAGATGAGTCTCACTAATTATATTGTTTGATTGTAGGCACTTATCTCTTCAACCTCTTCAACAAGTCATTCACGAAAATGTTTATAATTAATGCGTCGCTACTGTTGGCGTCGATTTTTTATTCACTTCTGAGTTTGGAGGTATATGAAAAACTTAAAACTCAACATAAAATCTTAAACTATTTTTTTAAAGTGGCAAACAACATCAAAGCAACGGCCATTGACGGAACTTCCATGCGGTAAATGGATGGGTGACTTCTTCGATAAGAAACATTTTACGCAATCAATTCGGACACTTAGCAAAAAGCGCGACAATAATTATCGAACGTACATCATCCTCATTATGATATCAATGGCACTCTACGCCTTTCAACGCGATGAAAAACCATACCTTTATCTTTTTACGCAACTTAAGCTCGATTGGACAACTCAGATTTACAGTAACTTCAAGACTTATCAATCGGCATCTTTTGTGCTTGTTATGCTGCTCGCAGTACCACTATTTAATCGTGTATTTAAGTGGAAAGACACAATTATTGTCGCCATTGGAGCATGTGCTCACTCAATGGGCAGAATTTGCTTTGCACTGGCAACGCAGACATCGATTATGTATCTAGGAGCGTCCATAGCCAGTTTTGGGTATGATAAAATTAATCTTTTTTAAATCATTAAATTAATCTATTTTTTAGTCCAATAGTCGCTCCTGCACTTCGATCAATTACTTCTAAGCTGGTTCAGAGCGAAGAACGCGGTTCAATTTTTTCGTTATTATCAGCATGTGACAATGCGATTCCAATGTTTTCGGGGATTTTATACACTCAAATCTATAATGCAACTATTGAAACTTATGCAGCTAGTATATTTTGGCTTACGATATGCACTCAAGCTTTTGTGTTCTTCTCAATAATGTGAGTTAATTTTTGTTATTTTTATAAAAGTATTTAAATACTCTTTTTTTTTAAGCTATATCCATCTTGATCGGAAAAAATATGAACAATCTCCCAAGGTAGTTAATGATGCTCTTATTGAAGCAGCAGCCCAAGATAATAAGTAGTCTAGACATTCCTTTTTTAAAATTCAACAATTTTTTTATATTTGCTTTTAGTCGAAAAATAGTCCCTATAAACCAATAAATTTTTTTTTATAAAAATAATTAACAGACATTCTATTGAACATTAAATATTAAATTTTAGCCATTTCCAATCGCTTCAGAAGCTCATTCCATGCCTTCTCAGCTTGCATTTGTGAGTACTCGTAGCTCCAAAGAGAAGAGAAAACTACGTTTGAATGTGAAACAACTACCGAGTTCTCGACTTGTGCTGCAATGCGTGCTTTCGCATCCGTTTCCGATAAATTATTGCGTTCCATAATTCGTTGAACAGCAACTTCAGGTGGAATAATACACGACCAAATTTCATGGCATTCTCTTTCCCAACCGGCCTGAATTAGAACGGCCGCCTCTAAAATTACAATTTGTCTTTTTTCCTCTTCATGTAATTGTTTTATGCTTTCCTTTGCCTTTTGCAAAAGATTTGGCCATACAATGTTGTTGAGTGCCTGCAATTGGTCCTTGTTTGAGAACACAATGCCACCTATAAAAAAATGTATTAATTTTTAAATAATTTTAACATTTTTCGTGCAGGGTTACCCAATTTTTTTCTATCAATCCTCCCGTCATCGCCAACGACATCCTTTCCGAAAGAATCAATTATATCTTTGTAGCATTTTTCACCGGGCTCATAAAGTGCGTGTGCAAGTTTATCACAGTCAATGATGCCAGCGCCCATATTCTTGAATCTTTCACTCATTTTACTTTTCCCCGAAGCGATTCCACCAATTAGACCAATAATGTAAGGATATTTCGGTAAGTGAGGCCTCGAGTAGGGCTCCTTAAATTGACTTCCAAGAATGTCCATTCGCTGATTCGAGGAACTTATTTTATTTTCTTTCTCCTTAATAATCGCCTCTTTTATCTCTACCAATGGAATGCTGAAAATTTCAAGTTCTCTAAAGTTTTTGCCTCTTCGAATTTCATTGACTTTTTGACCTCCTCGCATGGTCTCTTCGCTAACGACAATCAAGTCTAAATTACTGTCGGTGGCAGTTGGTCCAAATGGATCTTGAATGGGAACGATGTCATACGTCAATGAGCTATCGATGTCGTCCAGAAATTCCCTAACATCTTTCAGTCTCGTCTCGAGCGGAAGAACCAATTCGGGAAGCTTTTTTGCTAAAAGAAGAAGAAGAGGAAAGACATTGAGATTATTTTGGGAGTGATAAAAAATTTTGAATTTATTTTTGTCTGCAATAAAAAAGTCAAAATAAATCACTTACTCGCTATCATGTTGACGTCAGTGACTCCCACAACGAGTCTTTTTCTAGCTCTCATAGCGGCTTCACTTAGCAAAATCTTGTGACCTATATGCAGCCTATCAAAAGTTCCTCCTAGCACCACATTATTGAACTTTGATTCTTGATCATCTATACATGAGTCATAGCTGCCAGTTGCACGCATCAAAGATAAAGCGTTATCACTGCTGCTCTTCTCTCCATCGACCAGAATTAAATCAACATTATTTAGCCGTGATATGATGCTTGCTTGGCTTTTCATGGTCGATATAAGAACTCGAACATCAATGTCGCCACAAAGCTCTAAGGAACTCGTGTAGATGCTCGACAGCGCCTAAAAAAAGTCACCATAATTTATGCTAATTCGTGTTTAAATTACTCAAAAATTACTCGACTTAATTTCTCATATTTCAATGGACTTTTCGGATGATAGTGAATGTAGAGGTGATGAAGGACCTTCTTGCTGGCATTCGATAGTGATAGATTAAGTTTTGTTAAACACGTGATGATTAAAAGTCCTTTTTTAAAGTTCGTCATGATAAAAAATTTAAAAATTCCGATTTAAAAAACGCCAAAGTCTAAGAATGATAAAATTTTATTTTTTTGAGAGCCAAGGGATGGAAACTTCAAACACCGAAAAAACATTTTTTATTTTTGGCTTAATTTTTCCCCCTAATTCAGAGATGGGCAATTACTAAAAAAATTAATTGTAATGTAATTTAATTTAATTTTGGGAAATTTCATGAATTTTGTAAATTTTGAAAATGTAATTAATTGCATGTAATTTTTTTTGTAATTGCCCATCTCTGCCAAAATAATTTCAAAGTGTGCTAAGAAAAAAAACACAATTTTTTAAATTATGGATTTACAGTCGCAACTAAGGCA
Source organism: Tanytarsus gracilentus (assembly GCA_038502055.1). Classification (NCBI taxonomy): domain Eukaryota; kingdom Metazoa; phylum Arthropoda; class Insecta; order Diptera; family Chironomidae; genus Tanytarsus; species Tanytarsus gracilentus. Next base: position 1,044,707 of record JAXRKN010000039.1, on the reverse strand, counting down.
ATTTAAGGATTTTCTTCAGCTCTACAATATCATAACAGAGCACTGCTTTAAGCATTGTGTCTCAACAGTTCTGACACGAACCGTGCAAGAGGATGAAGTAAAAAAAAACGTTTTAATCATTAAAGGATATTAATTATATTTTTTTTAGAATTCCTGCATCCTGAATTGTGTCGATAAATATGCAAATACAAATCAAGCGATAATGAAGACTTATGTTGAAGTTCAGGGTACGATCAATGAGAAAAGAATGGCAGAATATAATGCTCAAGTTCAGCAACAAGAAAATCAACTGAAGGAACAGCAGGAACTAACGACAAATGAAGAAACTCCCAGTTAGAATTAAAATGCATTGAATTTATGATATAATTAATAAATCATTAAGTAGTAAAAAAATATTGTGAACTTTTATTGTAAAATCTGCAACTGAAAAAAAATCGTAAGCAACACCCTCAAAAATTTGATCTTCCTTGGAATTCACATTAACTTTATTAATGAATGAATGGAATAATTTTATAAAATCATTAATTCCAAAGTCGACAGTTTTTTCCAGTTGATGCTGGCTGTGCTTAGTATGGTTTCTTTCTAAAACTGCATCCTGCAAAAAAAAGGAATTAGATTAAAAAATTGAAAGCAAATATTTTTAGTTATAATTTACCCTCTGTTAATTTAGCTCTGCCGCCAGTGGGCTGACACAAAATTGTAGAGCAACCTGTGCAGACGACAACACCTTGGGCATGAGAGAAAACAGTGGTGATCTTATAGCATCCAGGGCATTTCACGTCCATGAAGTAGCTGTTGGGATGTTGCACTAAACGTTTGAGTTTATGTTTGCGTTTCTCTTCCGCGGGAAGCGGGTGTAATAAATCCTTGGCCAACTAAAACGAGAAAGATTTAATTAATTTTCAAGAATTTCACAACACTTTGAAACCATTTGTTGGTTATGTTTTTGAATATTAATTTATTGGCATTTAAAGTGAATTTAGTTATGCGGGATGTAAATAATTTTAATCAAATTCTTAAACTCCAGTCGAGTGTGTATTAAAAATCGCTTTCATCAGCTCAAAATGTCCTTAAATTTTTGAAAATATTTGGTCGACATGATTGTTACCAAAAATAATTGAAATTTTGAATTTTAATCACTTTAACTCGAAATTTTAGCGAAACTTTCATGCAATATCAATGTCCCGGCACTCGATCTGCCATTTTCGTTACACTTAATTCACTTTTAAGGCCATTAAACTAGTTATTTTTGTTTAAATTTACTCACAGGCATCTTTGCGATTTTTATTCACAGGAGAAAAAGAATGAGTAAGTGAAGTTGGCTATGGATGAAGACTTTTTTTAAAAAATTAAAAAACGTTATTTTTAATAAAACTAGGAGTGTATTGGTAAATTTTCTACACAAGCGACCTCTCTCGTTCTTTTTCTCAAGTCTTTTGAAGAGACAACACGAGGCTCTCGTAATTTAATTAAAAAAGTTAATTAAAAGCCATCAAAATGTCTGATACTGAAATGTAAGTGTTGCATAAACTCATTGTGCATGTGAAATAAGTGAATTTAAAGTGAAAAAATGTCAATTTCATGCTAAAAATGTTAAATGAAAATTCTCACAGAACCGCAAAAATATTTTCTGGATGTTCTCTAATATAAAATTATTTAAATTCACAGCGAAGTCGCAGCTCCATCATCATCTCTCGATGGAGTTATGGATCTCCAATCGGCTCTCCGTGAAGTCCTTAAACAATCGCTCGTTTGCGATGGACTCGTTCACGGTATTCATCAGTCATGCAAAGTCCTCGACAAGTGAGTAGTAAAAGGGATCAGAAGAGACCTTTGTGCTTGAAAGTGCATGTGAGCGCTTTCGAGAGCAAACAGAAGTTAAGGACACTGATTACCTTTTTCCCTTCCCGTCAATAGGCGTCAAGCAGTCCTCTGCATCTTGTCGGACAGCTGTGATGAGCCTCAATACAAGCAACTCATCACGGCACTCTGCAATGAGCACCAAATTCCCATGCTCAAAGTCGACAGCAGCAAAAAGTTGGGCGAATGGAGTGGATTGTGCAAGATCGACAAGGAAGGCAAACCACGCAAGATTTGCGGATGCTCGTGTGTCGTCATCAAGAACTTCGGACAGGAGACACCGGCATTGGACATTGTCAAGCAACACTTGAGAGGTTAAACAGCTTGTAATTAAAATACAAACGCATTTTAAGGATGAAATAAAAATTTCCCAAGAGTTTCCTTAAAAAAGTCGGTTTTTAAATTTTTCAACGCATTTTAAAAGATTTAAATTTTGCAAAATTATTCCGCTAGGTGTCGCAAAGTGTAAACAAGGGGATGATAACTTAGTTTGCAAGCATCTTTGAAGAAAATTATTCGGAAAGAAAATTTTTGAAGAAAAAAATATTTTTTAGCCACACATAATGACTTTTCGGTTGAACTAAAGCGTAAGTTATACTCATAAAAGCATAGACTATTCCGTTATCATGTTAGAACACACTTGAATAATGTGGAAATTACAAATTTTTTATATTTACAGCTAGTTGCAAAATATTTATCAAGTAAAAGAAAAATTACCGATAATGACGGAAAAATCAATTCATCAGATGCTAAAGGAGAGTTCGTCGAATGAGGGTTTTCAGCATGAAGGAAGCAGTAGTGTGGTGGTCATGAGCAGCGTCGAGAGCTCAAAAACCCGAATAATTCCAAACAATTTATCTCTAAGGACGAATCCCATACAATCCAGCAGTAATTTTCAAACTTTTTAAGTCATTGCCCAATTAGTAATTTTATTATTTCCAGATGCGGAAAATGCATACATTCAGAGTCCTGGCTCATCGCCCTTTAGTCCAGTGCTGAGTCCTTCGCAGGAGTTTCTCAAAAACGGCTACAACAAAATTGATTCCATCAGAAATTCTATCAAACAAACATACAAGTGCACAAGGCAAGTCATTTTGGAGCGAGTTGGCAAGACCAATCGAACAACAAACACCGAATTGGAGCAACAGATTAATGATCTTCGCGAGGTGCAACGGAAATATCTTTCTATTTTGCGTCTAGCGAAAACTTTTAGTACACATTTTCATCAAGTTGTTGCAACACAGCGTGAGTGCATTTGAGATTTTTGTGATTTATAAACATTAATTAACATCCATACAGATGCACTTTCTGAAGCCTTTTCTGATCTCGCACAAAAGTCACCTGAACTTCAAGAGGTAGACATTAATTAAATAAATAAATAACTTTTTATAAAATAATATTCTTAATAGGAATTCCTTTATAATGCCGAAAGTCAGCGAAATTTAACTAGAAATGGTGAGACACTTCTTAACGCAATCAACTTTTTCATCTCGTCTGTTAATACTCTGTGTAATAAGACCATAGAGGATAGTAAGTTGAACCGCTGAACGAGCAATGAAACACGCAAATAACATAAAATGTCTTCTTCTTTTTAGCTCTAATTACAATAAGGCTATTTGAGAACGCTCGAATTGAGTTCGATGCATATCGTATGGACGTCGAGTTATCAGGTGGAAATGGACCGGCAAATGAGGATGTGCAAAGAAATTTTAGCAAGCATAAAGAGGTTTATGAAAAACTGAGATCGGATGTAACTGTCAAAATGCAGTTTCTAGATGAAAATCGGGTAAGATTTTTATTTGCTTTAATGATTTTAGTTTTAAATGTTAAATTAACAGATCAAGGTAATGCATAAGCAACTGTTGCTATTCCATAACGCTATTGCCGCCTATTTTTCGGGTAATGCTACTCTGCTCGAATCCACCATCAAGCAGTTCAGCGTGAGTTTAACGAAATTTATATTTCTTTTGAATTTTTAGTAACAAAAATTTAATTTTTGTTTTAGATCAAGAGTCCAAACTCTACCGGAAATTCATTCCTTGAACATTAAAAAAGACAAAAAAAACATTTTGCACGAGTATTGCACTTAAGCAGATTAGAAATTGAAAAAACTTAAATGTATTATCATGAGAAAAAAAACTCTTTAAGGAATCGCTAATTGGAGTAAGAAAAATTAATGCCTGACGAATGATTGAGAACTTTTTTGACCTATACACAATTTAAAAAAATTATAAAATCACTATCTATACCATCAATGATTGATAAAATCGATTTTTGACGATTTTACTAAACATAAAACTTTTTTTCGGTTTGACTCGCTATAAATTATTTCGTTTTGTATAATCGTCAAGCTTAACGCTTGAAAAAATTATCATGTACTCGTAAAAACCCAAAAATATATAATTTATTTGCATATCTCGTAATTTTTTAAGAATAAAAAAATGTGAGAATTACTCGAATGCTTAAACTAAGAAACTAGTCCTGCTGAACGTAAAAATTCTCTTTTATAACGACTTAATTGAAATTTTTTAATTTATTTACATTAGCTTGATTTTTTCAAATAATGAATGTAATATTTTATTTTATAACATTTTCTCAAAATGTAATTTCTTGATTTTGGTATAAAATAAAAATGTCAATGTAAGGAAAAATAAATACAGAATGTTATTTGATTTAGTTGCAAATTTTTGTGTCTTTCAGGTTGAGATTATTTAGCTTTTCTTCTATATCCAGCGATTCACCTTTAAACATATCCTAAAAAAAATTTATAAAAAAATCGTTAAAATTTAAAAATTTGAAATTACTTTATATAAATTTACCTTATTGTAAATGACTCTAATTTTAAGTGAACAACTAGGGCATGTCGCTTCCTCAAGACCTTCCATGAGTTCCTCCTTAAAAAAATTATATTTTAAACACGTGTTCAATGTTATTAAAAAAATTTCATCAAAATTACTTTTGTTATTATGAATTCATCGCCGCACGGACATGGATATGTGTACAATTCTTCTTCTTCACTATACTCCATATCTTCGATCTCTATTTCATCATGATACACACTCATAATTGAGCTTAATATGTAAATAACTGAGAAAAATTGAAAATCACAAAACTTTTATGAGCAATCATATGTTGATTGTTTTTATTTTGTAAAATGTCTAAAAATTATGCCCTTTAAAAAAAGCTCAATTTGTGATCATGAAAGTATGCGCTAACCATACCCATCATACCCACACTGAGAATTACTCTTTAGTCATTTTCGGTGCGAGCAAGACGTGAAAAACTTTTCTCGGAAATGTCAAAATTTAATTTCAGTGCGAAAAGGCGTTAAAAGTTGGCAAAAGGAGTTAAAAAATGTAATTAAGCTTCTTGGCCTGTGAAAAAATATGATTCTGATGGAAATTTAATTGAATTAGTGCGTCGAAATGGGAAAAACATGAAACGCAAAAACACACCCAATAAAATTTACCACGACCTACGTAATTTTCATTTTTGCAGCTTTTGTGCAATTATTAAGTTCTCACTGGGCACTTGGAGTGTAATTTTGCGATTAAGATCAATTAAAAATGCAATTTGCGAGTGTTAATTGGTGAAAATATGTGAAATTAGAGAAATTTTCTTCGCAGGAGGTGGAGAAGAGACCAAGTATATAGGTCACAATATATCAATACATAGCGCTGGAGATTGACTATATAAAATACATGGCAATAAAATTATGCTCACAACATAATTAAAATGTCAATATGAGATTTTAATTCAATTAAATTTCCATTAAGCGAAAATTGAGACTTTTTTTTCCTCGGCCCCCATCGAACCCTACCCCAACCACCCCCAAATTGATGAATGAAATTTTTACCTCCTCCATCTCCAAAAGAGCAATGCTCTTCCTTCGGCGCGGATGCGTACAAAGCATCTCCTTATTTTTCACTATCCAATATCAACTCAGTTGAGATATACAAACAAAATTCCTTCACATCACGAGTCTGTGTGCTACAACAACGACCGGATTATTATTATTTTGTTTGGCACAATTATCACTGTTGTAAAATTTTTAAAACAAGGTGTGGATGCTCAAAAAGTGATATGAGATTAAAGTGCAATATTGAAAAAAAAAATTATTTATGCTGTAGGAATGTTAATGAGTCTATTAAAACATTTAAAATCCAATTAGATTCCAATAGCATTGCATTGATTATTAAAAAGTGTAAAGTGAATATTTCGGAAAATCAACTAGGCTGAGAAAAATTTGATTTAAAATGGGGGTCACAAAAAATTCAAAATCTTTTTTTATCAAATCATAACAACACTTGACGCAATTTAGATTCGTTAAGAAAGTTTATTTAAAGATGCCGATAAGAGGATAAAAAGTTTAAATATTGTCAAAAAAAAATTATTCACGCCTTGCTTCGGTTACCAAGAAAAAAAAATAATTTGTTTATGAATGATTTATAGCGACAGTGATGTTCTTGTCGTGCCTGTTCTACATCATCTTTCAATTATTATCATTTTCTCTTTTTATCGTAACAGATAAAGAATATTTAACAAAGAAGAAAATTCCGTTAAATTGGCATTTAATCACTTTAAAAAAGGAGAGCATTTTGTGGTGGATGTGATGAACTCTCTATGAAAAAGTCATTTGTAAGCACGTAAAACAAAATTAAAAGTGAGGATGTCGTTAAATTCATTGGGGACGTCGAACGGAGTGACGAGTAGTCGAATGACACACTCATTGAGCACGCCATCGGGCGTTGATGGCTCAACAGGCACCTCTCAAAGAAGCGGTGGCAAAAAACTCGCGGTTCGTGTTCAAATGCTGGACGACTCAATGACTCTATTTCAAGTACAGGTGTGTTGATTTTTATTTTTATAGTGACACTCTTCAAATTGTTTTTTTTTGTAGGCAAAAGCACTTGGAAAAGTTCTCTTCGAGCAGGTCTGTAGGCAGCTGAATTTGCTTGAAGCGGATTATTTTGGATTGGAATACACAGAGACCTCAACCGGCGCGAAGTATTGGCTCGATCTTGAAAAGTCCTTAAACCGTCAAGTGGGTTTCTCGCTCATCGATCCGCTGCTGAGATTTTGCGTCAAATTCTACACACCCGATCCGGCACAACTGGAGGAAGAATATACGAGATATCTTTTCTGTTTGCAAATAAAACGTGATTTGGCAACGGGCAATTTGCAATGCAATGACAACACTGCCGCACTAATGGCGAGCTATATCGTGCAGGGTATTAAAAAATTGAGATTTAATTTCAGCTGTAAATTAATAATTTTCTCTATTTTTGCAGCATCATGTGGCGATTATTCATATGAAGATTATCCAGACCATACCTACCTTTCATCATATCGATTTGTGCCACAGCAAGATCATACAATGCAGCGTAAAATTATGGAAAATCACAAGAAACATGTGTAAGTAAAAAGCTCTCATTTAAAGTAAATTTAAAATCAATAAAAATTGATTTTATTTCCAGTGGACAATCTCCAGCTGAAGCTGATTTGAATCTGCTTGAAACAGCGCGTCGATGTGAACTTTTCGGCATGAAAATGCATGCCGCAAAAGATCATGAGGGCGTTCCTTTGAACCTATCGGTGGCTCATTTCGGAATAGCCGTCTTTCAGGGAATTACGAGGATCAATACATTCTCATGGGCCAAAATAAGAAAGCTTTCGTTTAAGCGCAAGAAATTTTTGATTAAACTCCATCCCGAGGGATATGTGAGTGTTGTCATTCATTAGATATTTTAAATATTCAACGAGAAATTTCCTCCTTTTAGGGTTATTATAAAGACATAGTCGAGTTCTTCTTTGACGGACGAAATGAGTGCAAAAACTTTTGGAAAAAGTGTGTCGAGAATCATGGATTCTTCCGCTGCCAAGCGGTACAGAGCGCACCACGTCGTAAGACAAGGGTAAGTGCTCGTGATGATCTCAATTGATGATTGAACGTGACAAGATAATGCGAATGATTTTCCTTTGTCATTCGCCTCGCGCATAATCGAGTTTTATGAATAGAAATTATGACATTTCCGCATTCTCTTTCAGGTCTTGTCTCGAGGAAGCTCTTTTCGGTGAGTTATAAAATTGTCTTTTTAAACTCTCTTTTTAACTTATTCGTTACAATTGCAGTTATAGTGGCAAGACACAAAAACAAATTATCGATTTTGTTCGAGAAAATTATGTCAAACGTCAAACGTTCCAAAGGTATGAAAATTTGTCTCTTAAGAAGGAAATGTGTAATGAAATACACACCACAAATTTTTTTTTACTTTTAATTTTTTATCGCGATTTTATTTCATTTATTTTTGAGTTATCGAAAATTTAAGAAAATGCACAAAAAGCACGTTCTTACACTGGATTGAATATTTAATATAATTCTTCAATATTTCCAATTTAGTTTTTTGATTGTTGATTTAATTTACACATTTTCATTTAGCGATTTTGTTGTGTGTGAAAGAAAAGAGAAGAGGATTTAAATTTTTGAGTTCGTGTTAAACTTTTTCTATCTTAATCTAAATTCGCAATGTTTGATTCAAAAATTTTATACTTCTAATTTTCACCTTGGCAATAAGAAAAACTTTATTTTGCCTCAAGTGAGATAGGGACGATAACAAGATGAGGCGCACATTTTTTATGTTATTTGCACGTTTCGGTTTTTTGGAGAAAAATATAAAAATTTATTGAAATTTCGACGTGGGAAAGATAAAAACCACCCAAGAAAGGAAAAATTTCCTATACAAATGTCCTCTTATTCTCTTTTCTTGTCCCGCAGGTCTCAATCATTTCGACAGGGTCCACTACACACAAGTAAAAGAAGTCAATCACAAAATGCTGTTAATTCTAGCATCTCAGCTCATCCAATACTTCCTATTGAGACCGGTATGGTATCTTATTATTTCTTTTTAGTTTCATTACCTTATCATTATTTTAAAAAACAAATAATTTCGCAAATTAACAAATTAATTGAACAAAAAAATCTTTCATTTCGTTGCAGCGGATTGGGAGGCTCGCGGGAAGAGCCTAGACTCGAGGATGCATTCTCAGATGAAGAAGGAAGTGGATTTGGAGGCAATTCACCCTCTAGAAACTCATATCCAATCCAATCGATCACACATGGAGAGCTCTCAGATGACGAAATCGGAAATGGATCCGCGTCGCCCGAGCCAACAAATGGATTCGAGTCACTCTGCATCTCCGGTGGGGGCAGCATCGGTGACTACTCCCCCACGCAACATCATCAACAATGTGCAAGAAGTCGGTCGGGGTCATGTGCTTCAAGAAGATCGCAATTTAGCCAATTCCGGTGAGTCTAATTTTCTTTATTTGCATTATACGTTTAAGGTGAAATATATTTTTAAGTTACGTTTTTATGTGTTAAAAATGATATCATGAGAAACTGATGGCAATGGGCCATTTTTTGTCTTTTCTTCTTGTATATATTTTTCTCTATTTCGCGTGTTAAATCAATTAACAAAAAAATATAAATTAGCACGGAATTACCGCCAATCTCATGCCATCACGTCCCCCAATTATACTCATCCCAACAATTCATCCACCACCAACCACTTTCAACGGCACCAACTTTTGGCGGATCACAACAATTCTATGGCGGAGACAGAGGCCTCATCGACCAGTCACGAGAGTATCCAGGACATTTCGCGCAACAGCAATCGATACCATCACATCACACCGGATCAATCAACGGCTCATGCCACATCAGTCCGTTATAACAGCACGAGTGCTTATTCGATGTCTAATTCGTTGGCATCGAATAAGCTCGACGTTAGCACCGCAACAGATCTTTCGGAAGACGACGATGATGATGATGACATAATCGATAATGTTATCTACTCTGATATTAATGATTTGCACAAATTACAACAGCAGCAACAAGCACAAAATTGTAAAAGTAATAATGCTAGTAATAATACATATACCATTCAAACTCAAACGTCTAATGACATAAATAATTATGAGATACGTGATCAAGTTTTAATAAATGACGATATTGATGATGAGGATGACGAAGATGATATACAACCGTATGCCACTCGTCTATCACTCACACAATCATCGACATTGCCGTTGCCAATTCGTCAACCTTTACTAATTAATACTAATGACTTGTACGCAACTGTTGATCGTAAGGCTAAAACTAAAGCAATGAAACCTCTTTTAACGACCGCCGAAGATAGCTTAGACTATAGCGATGCTAGTCACAGTAAATCCGAGTCTAAGATTAATGCCAAAAATTATTCGAGTGAATTTATAGACAATAGCATTAGAAATATAAAGAATGTCTTGAATAATATTGATAATTATTCTTCCTATCAGCCAACTAGTCATAACTTAGAGTCGTATGAGAGTGGCCAAATGCCCACATTTGATGAGTCGCTTTATCGTACAAACATTAATTCACATTCCGATCACTATCTTTCCTCTTATGATCCCGCATATGGAAATGTTAATCGCGGCAGTAGCAATAATTTAAAAGCAAACGAAATTTCATGCATTGAGTCACTCGACTCTTATGATAGCCACTATTTAACACATAATGTAGCATCGGCGGCAGAAAATGCACTTCACTATAGCAGCATAATGAAAGTATCCACTGATAATTTCAATGAATATCCCAAACCATCGACGATTTACTCAACACTTCAACACGAAATGTCATATGATGATGACGAGGAAGAAGATTATGGTGATGAACATCATTATAAGAAACCGGATTTTGGATTTATGACCTCCGACCGAGAATTTATTACAACCGATAGAATCGATTCGCCAATTACTCGCTATGATGAAGACTTTAGACGTTCAAATTACGAAACAAACCGTAAATTTTCAATGGATCTAAATGAAGGTTTCGACCTGCCAGAGGCAAAAGTATACTCATCAAGTTATCCGGGCACGACCTACAATACAATGGATCAGCACTTTAAACGAAATACTTACTATGAGTTTAATGATGAATCACAAGATATCTCGCATGATAGTTATGAGCTGTTGGAGAAATCCGATGATGACATCTTTTATAAATTTAAACAACGCACAGCTGCTGCTGACCATCATGCGAGATCTTGCTCATTAGATTCAGGCAACTTTATACCGACTGACTATGAGAGTGATGATGAAAGGCATGGCTACGGTATGAAGTTGTATGAGCACATAAAAAGTAGAAGTGCGGCTGATATTATGAACGATATTTTCCTCACGGAAGATCCAAGAGATTTACCCAAAGAGAAATTGTGTGTGAAGTCAGACGGAAGCTTTTATAAGCACGTAAAAGAAGCGATGGGAATTAGAACGTCGAGTCAAGAGTCTGAAGGTTTTGATTCGAAAATTTCGAAGAGCAGTAATTCAAGCAAAAAATCAAAGGACAGTGTCTACAACACCGACAGCAATAAAAAATCACGTGAAACTCTTAAGAGTAAATCATGCTCGGATTACAATGCTTCAAGCCCCGAGGAAATATTTCTTGTCGGTGAACTCCTTAATCGCAACAACTATGAGATGCCAACAACGACCGCAAAGAAAACTAAAAGTATTAGAAAACTGTTAGAAAACAATTCTCGAAGATCTAGTCAAGATTTAAAAAATGATTTTTTTGACGTTAAAGAGCAGAGCTTTGATGACGAACCACCAAAAATACTGTCACAAGAAGACCTTAAATGCGAGAGCACTGTAAACACATACGACAATCAAGTTCACTTTTCTACCTTCCCGAGTAATCATGTTAAAAGCACATCCGCATCGTCCGGTGTAAAAACATCCAACGTTCAATCGATAAGCTTGCAGAATGTGGAAATAGAGCGTAACGTGAAAACTAATTCGACCTTCAAGGCCATTCAGAGTCAGCAAAGTAAGGGTATTGAAAGTTTTGCACCAAAAAAGACTCACATTTGGCCCGAAGAGATTGAAGGTTTACAAACGGAAGTTTCTAGTATTGAACGCTCAAAAGCCTATCGAAAGCGCTCAGACGACAACATTTTTAGCTTTGATAAAGATAAAATAGAATCGCTTACATCTTCCGTTGATAATGACAATGTTACAACTGCGATTCCCTACGACAAGCCTAAAAAATCACCCGATTATCCGCTCACCCCAGAGCTTCTTTCAGAATTTGACAAACAAAAAATTGAATCGCCTAATACAAAGCCAAAAATTACGAGTCGAAAGGAAGAGTTAATAGCTAAAACTCACTTCGAAGAGTACAATCCAAAATTAATGCTCGACGCTAAAATTGCCTACCCACACACAACAGTTGAGAGGACTAAAAGTGATCCTAATTCACTCGCAAATCGTCCCAGATTAACTGCAAATTCTCGTCGACATACTTTAATGCATCAAAAGTCAATTGACCTTACGCCTGCTGATTCAAGCGAAGATGAGTATCTCTATAAACAAATTCCGAGTGCGCCACCTCTAAGTCGAGGTGGCCACTTTGAATTGCCCCAAAAATATGATCCTGACTTGGGGCACATTGATGTAAATATAAATATTCCGAAAACCGGCTTTGAAATGCAACAGAGCTTCTTTAAAGAGTACGAAAAAAGAAATCCGGCAATAACTTTAAAAGATGACATTCCCTATATACTTCATAAGCGGCATATTATGAATGGAACAGCACCCTCGCCAGGTCGCTGTCTACCAAAACCAAAAAGCCCTAAATCGCCAAAATCTCCAAAGTCACCAAAATCACCCAAGTTCGATAAAAATGTTGCAATTCCGAGTGAACCTAAAGTTGAATTTCTATTTACTAAAAACATTGATCTATCAAAGGTTGATATAAATACACTAGAGCAAAAAGAGCCATCAACAACCATAAATCTCGCAAGTCCCAAGAAAATAAGCATCAGTAGAAAATTAGATGCAAAAGCCCTTGAAGCCCTCAACAATAAGCTCAGTCAAATTGAGAGCGATTCTGCTACGAGCTCCAAGACTGACAGCCATCGGATTATGATTGCAAAACACGAGATTAAAATCGATCCGGCAACAATAAAGAAAGAGGCTGTTATGTCGGGTAAACGTGCCGTTAAGCCTCGTTCAGCACAAATTAAGAACAAAAACAATCTCAAAATGCGATCGAAGGCCAAAACACGAATTACTTCTTTTTCATCCGATGACGAGAGTATCGATTCTGATGATGTGTTTGGCTCTGCTGAAGCGATGCCCACAAAAATGGAATTTTCTCCGCCACAATCGCGCAAAGAAATGGAGCCAATTTTGAAATATGAGAAAGGAAAAATTTCTCAAGCAGCTTGGGCGCGAGGACAAACGATGAGCTCGACTGAAGTTGAAGGTTCGCCACCACAAGTTCGCAAATTAGCTGACTTGGAGAGTCGATATCACACACATAAGCTAGATACTAATTTCATCACAAGTTCAGAGCTTAGAAGGATTTCGGAACGATCAATTTCAATTCCAAGTTCTGAAGATGACGCAAATGGAAGCACTTTAAAATGTGAACTTGCTACTGAAATTTATAGAACGACAGAAAATCTAGCAGAAATTGAAGATTATGAGGAACCGATAGAAAAAACTGAAGAGATTGATAAAAAAGAGAGTGCAGCAACCGCAAAAGAGCCAATAATACCTAAAAGTAAAGCAAAATTGCTTGAAGAGCTTATTGACTCGTCAATTATTATTCGTTCAAAGGGACATGCACCCGTGCTCTTTGCACATGCTCGATTAAATCTCTCTGAAGGTTCTGCATTCGCGTCTCTTCAACGACAAACAGCTCATGACTCTCCGACATCAGGGAGACGGGCCAAGAGTCTCGATACACCTGTCATCTCACTTCATCGTTTGCCACCAATGAATGCATTCTCATCAAAAGACGATACAGTTGATTTTGAGGAAGAAGCGGAGACTCTTGAAATAAAAACTTTAGATAAAGCAAACGAGAAAACACTTTTTCAAGATTTTATGGTGTGTGAGAGAGTTTCTTCGCCTCTCGATATGAAACTTCCTCCCATACCAGATGTGGTCGACGCAAACGTCACAATTGAAGATGATGAATTGGAGTTATTGGATCGATTAAAGTACATTGAGAAAATTACTCTGCAGGGTGTAAAAATTAAGGAAAAAAGAAAATCGAGAACTCAATTAAAGAGCGGTAATCAATTAGTTCTCGACATTCCAAAATATAAATTTGAACCCTTTAGCTCGGGAAATAGCTCATTAAAAACAACTCCGGCGGTGAGTCGAGCGAGTAGCGCTGAAAGAAGTCCTTCAAAAGTTCCCGGTAATAAATTTCCATCACCCACAAATATGAGCAAAAAACCACCTCTTAAGCCAAACCGACTAGATGTGAGTAAAAAATCACCCAATAAAGGTGTCGGCGGTAAAACACTGAAAGTTCCGGGGGATACACTTCAAAATGCTGGCACTAAAGAACGCTCAAAATCACTTGAGAAGGTGACGCCAAAAAAGTTTAGTACAAAAGAGCGTAAATCAATAACTGAAGAAACGGAGCTTGAGAGGCTTAAGAGAAAAGAGCGACAGCAAAGACTCTATGAATCGGCAATGAAGCAAACCATCAATATGTTATCACCTGTCAAGGATCAATTACCAGTATTTCCAACTGTAGAGGATAAAATTTCTGTTAAAAAAGACGGAGATAAAATAATTATAGATGCTGAAATAAAAAGCAAACCCGAGGATCACGTGCTTATTGCAAAATCCCCTCGGAAATTAGATAGTACATTAGCAAAATTGAGTCGAAGCTACGAAGAGGGCAAAAGTATTGAGAAAATCGACAAGGCCAATCGAAGTTTTGAAGATAGATCAAAGTCATTAGAGAATGATTCTGAAAAGTCGGATAATCCCGAAGACTCTGTGCAGAAAAATATTGCCAAAAAGGAAGAGCTCAAGCGTGAAATCGAGGGTGTTGTAGTTAATAAGAAAATTCAAGGAAAATCGAGAAGCTTAGAGAAAAAATCCGAAGTATCGTTTGTAGAAACGAGAAATAAAACGAAAAGTTTGGATAATTATTGTGATGCAGTCGATGAAAATTTCAAGCGTGATCTTATTGCGGAGAAAAATAAAAGTGTCGTTGAAAAGCTCAAAAAAGAAGATAAAAACGTGACTAAAACTTCAAGTTTCGATGATGCACCAATAAGAGATTCATATCAAGCAATCGAGCAACGAGCTTTATCGCATCCTGAAAACTATAACGACGAAGACATGCAAGCGATAATTTCCGAGCGACGAAATTTAGATCTCATGAAGCGGAAATCAGAAATGGAAGATGAAAGTTCATTAACTTCCGTTACGGATATGAAAGAACCATTGGACACTTATTTTTTCTCTCGCATTCCAACCATTGAGTGCGAGGAGCCTTCAATTGAAGAAGACGAATTCAATGACGATGATGGACAACTTATTGATGAGCTATTTGATCAAAATATAGAAGAGAGTCCTCCTTTACACCCCCTCTCTCAAGATGAATACAAAAAGGCAATTGAAAATGACGATTTATCAGATTTAACAAAATGTGCTGACGAGAGAAGCAAACAAGAGTTGTTGCTCTATCAAGTAAAAGTTGCCAGCAAGCGAAATCTTCTTAAATTGAATATTGAAAAATCGAAAAGCTCTGATTCAAGTATCGACCGGGAACCGCTAAAAGTGGAGAGGCAAGATTCGAGTACGTCGCCTAGCAACAAGGAAAAAAGTTCAGTAGAAGAAGAATCGAGTGTTAGTTGCTCAATTGCTAAGCCCTTGGGAATATCGGAAGACAATATTGATCCCAGCGAGCAAAGAAAATGCCGCGAACTTTTTGATCAAATGATGAAATTAGAGAAAATCGAAGAGGAAAGTAAATTACCGAAAAAACAGTCACCATCGCTTGAAAAACAATTTCCCATAGATCTTGGCTCCGGGTCTGATTTTGACAGCACCGACGGTGTTGAAGATAGAATATCAAAAATTTTACGCAGTGGCGAGCATGACATTAAGCCGATGAAGCCAAAAATTCAAAAACCTCCGAGAGATTTATCCAACCAAAAGAAAGTCACCAGAACAGTTCCATTTGAAGATTTATCGCAACCCCCTGAGCAATTACAAGCAAAATTATCTGCACAAAATTATCTTTCAACAACCAGTGGAAGTTCTGAGTCTAAGTCTAGCGTTGAGTCCAAAGAGTCCTTTGAGACCACAGAAAGTAGCTCGGGCTCTGTCGGCAGAGCTTATCGACACGGTGAACTTTCACAAAAATTAGCTCAATATACTTTCAAGTCCTTTCCAATCGGAAGCTCTGGTTCAAGCAACGAGGAATGGCATCCCGATGGCAACGAAACATATGAAAAACTTGACATCGTCGAATCACCTTCGGATAAAAGTGCACCCGAAGATCCTAAAGAAAGTGACTCGAGCATACAGGATGATGTTATTGAATATCCTCAAGGTTATTACCCAGAAAGTACATCGAGCACATCGTTAAGCGTGACATCTGCACCTTTAGATGTGCTCGGATATGGAACTGGTTTTGCTATAGGACGAACTCTTTCGAGAATATCAGAGCGTAGCACTAATTCAGAGAGTAATGAGGAAGAAAAAACCAGCATTGAAGAAGAGATAAGTTGCCATGAAGAAATTGACGAGGAACAATCGATTGCTTCGAGTGACCATCAAGCCAGTATGAGCTCAGAAATTCACAGCGGTTCGCATCACGCTTACATTTCTGATACTGATAGAAGAACTTCAGCCGAGATGCCCGACATTCCTTGCGATACTGCGGCTGCTGAACGGTTAGCAGACTTGTATTACAAATCGAGCATGAAAAAAACTGGTAGATTTTCCGTGGCAAATGTGGAGGATGAAAGTAAGTTGAAGGCTGAAATTTTAGCGGGATCAGGGAGCAGCCAAGATTCTGAAGATTGGCCATTGCCTGAAATCCCGCAAGTGGAGCGGTCTAAAAAGGAGTCTACTTTTGAAATTCCTAATAATAAGCCAGTTCCAAAGATTTTCGGATGGAGAAATTCTACCGCGGGTACTCAAGATTCAGAAATATGGCCATCGCCACCATCGAGTGTAATTGAAATGCCAATGGTGGAGAGTGTTCAAACTTTTTACATCAATGAACCGCAAAGTGCCCAACCAGTTATAGTAGAATCTTTTACTGACACTCTTAAAGAAGATGATGATGACGATGAAGAGCCTGACTATGCCGAAGTTGCTGACATTGCACCTGACCCTCCAAAAAGAGATTATGATGAGGGTGCTGTTAAATCAACAGTATCAGTTATCCTTCCATATGAGGAATCATATTTTATGGCTTCAAGTTCTTTAAAAGCGGAAAAAGAGTCTAAAGGATGTTTCGAATCGCAAATGGCTTCTGCGAGTTGTATTAAAAGCACATTAGGTATTTGTTCGGCTAATAAAAATTTACCTGGCTTAACACAACCAAAAAGCCCCGATAGAGTAATCATAACTCAACCTCAGAGGTCTCTCAGTGCACTCCACAGTCCAATTTCTGAAGACGAATTTATGCTATCCGATGAAGTTTTCAGCCCTGGCACAGTAAAAATTGAAATATCACCCGATTGCGAGGGTCGATTGAGTGATTTTAATTTTCAACAGAAATTTTCGCGTGGATCAGATACATCGATTGATGATTTATTATCGGCTTCATTGAGCACTTTAGACGATAGTCAACGAAGAAGTAGTTTAGAACCGAGAAGATTAAGCAGTGGCAGTTGTAAAAAGTGCAGTGGCGGTAGTCACAGTGAGGAAGAAACAAGCTCATTTGGCACTGACTTAGATGGAACCGTTAAAATGGGAATTCCCGCAAGAAAATGCACACATAGCTCTCATTCGGAAGACACATCAATCGGACAATTAAGTCTTTCAGAGTGGTCAACTGGTACCAATACTGTTCGGCAATACGCAAATTTATCCGGTTCCGATAGCATTTCAAATGTATCAAATCAATCTGCTATCAAAAGTGAAAAATCTCAAAACACGAAGTCGAGCGTGAGCTCAATAAACAAATCAACTGAGAGCCTAAATGAAAAGAGCATGAGTCTGTCGGGTGGAAAAATGCTTTCGTTCGAAAATAATCATTCTCGAGATCAAAACTCAGATACGGATAAAATCACATCCTCTGGCACGAATGATGAGTCAACACTAACATTAACTGAAATGGTACAAAGCATGACATCTGAGTGGTCAACAAGCACAAGTCAAACGTTAGTTGAACATGACTTCAATAAGCAACAAATATTGGATCAAAAGTTTATTGACAAAAATAAAACGTCTGTCGAGTACGCGCCATTGAAACCTCCCAAAAATATTAAACGTGCACCCGGCAATGGAAACGAAACATTGGCTGGAATTCATCAGCTTAAAACCGCAAAACCAACAGAAAAACCCACAAGACTTCCGCCGAAAATTGTTGATGTTATTGAAAAACCGAAACCATTTACGAGGCCAAAAATTCCCGTTCTGCCACCAGTTGATTTTGATAAAAATGACTCAAATGGAAATGAATCGAAAAACAATGGCAAAAAGCCACCATTACCACCAAAAAACATTCAACAGCCGTCAAAGAGCCAAGAGGTATCGGAATCTGAGTCATATAGCGATAAATTGTATAGTCAAAGTGAAAAATTAACCGAACGCTATCAAAGTCAAGAATTTTCACCCTTCAACAATGGCGCAACCACCTCAACGGGAGTTTCCATACCCACCCCACCAAAACCACTAACCAAACATCACAGTTACGATGACAAGACTCTTTCGAAATCGCAAATACGCGAATATAAATCATCGAAAGTGCGTCAAAGTCAATCATTCCATGAGCATTTGCTGTCAAAAGATTTGAATAAAATTGAAGAGGAGAAATTGAGTTCATCGACAACGACACACACGAGTGGAACAACAAGCGAATCTTCGCCAATGTTTCAACGACCCGATAAGCTCATTAAATGTTCACCTTATTATTCGAGTAGCTTAAGTTCTGATACACCTTCAATCCATCAAGCTATTCTAAAGCCACCGAGAAAAGTTTCAATTCCCAAGACTCTCCAAACACAGAGCTCAAATGATACAGACAGTTCGCTTGACTTTCAGGCGCACGTTGAAAGAAATCGTGGATATAGAAAAAAGAAACAAATTCCGTTGACAAAAAGAATCAAAATGGATAAGACAGCGGAGTATCAGGAAAGCTCTGAATGTTCAGACATTCCCGATATTCATTCGAGTAGTTCCGATAATGCTAAACGATATCCCGATTTTGAAGAAGAGCCCGAAAATCTTCCGAGTGATTACGATGAGTATGGATTTAAAATTGAAGGTCCATTTCCAAGCTCGTCTAAATTTGAGACGCTTGACATGTCTGAAAATGTCGATGAAATGGGATTTCCACGGTACGATAGACTTCGTCATATGGCCACAAATTTACCACCCCAGAAGCCAGCAAGGCAAAAGAAAAAATCGACCTCTAAAATTTCATATCCCAATGTCCATTATGGACAAGACAGTGGAAGTAATTCAGAAACCAAAGCTGGTTTATCTGACGACGTTTACTACTCGAGTGAAGATAGCTTTGCCGCCGGCTTTCAACAGCCATCAACCTCGAACTCATACAGAAATATTGAACTTCCATATCCTGATTTCCTCTCCGACAATGATGAAATTAATGAGGCTACGATGGCTGCTGCTGCCGCATCTGCCTACAGACACCGCGAAAGCTTTGATTCTGAAGATGATGAAGTGAATCGGAAATTTTAAGATTTTTATTTTCTCATCAAATCTGTTGGCATTTTCCACTTAAAATATGGCATAAATTTTCTTCAAAATCTTTTTTCTTACAAAAATACATGCAAAGATTTTTTATAAATAAAAGTTGCAACAATTTTTTATGAATTCATCACCCGCTCAAATTTCTATACCACAAAAAAATCGCATTCTTTTAAAATCTTAAATGAGGTAATCAAAAAGTTATAAATCAAAACATCTACAAAAGATGAAAATTTATTTAGAATTTTTTTGATCAATTTACTCGAAAAAAATAGAGCAAAAACTAAAAATGTTAAAGAATGTAATAAAATATTCTAAATTTTACTCACAAAAAAATACAAAGAAAGCTTAAATAGGAAAAGAGTCGGATAATATTTCACTTAATTTTTGAAATAGACAAAATGTTTTAAAATTATTAAAAATAATTAAAAGTTTTGAAATATTTAAAGAGCTATAATTTTAAAAGCAGAGAAAAAAATAAAAAATAATAGAGCAAGTGCCAAATTTTTGGAATATAAAAATATCTAATTTTTTTTGAAATATATATGTCGAAAGAAATTTTATTGCACTCATTCAAGTTTACGATAATTCTCACACTTTAAATTAAAAGTTTTCCTTATAAACAAATTTTTTAAAGAATCCAAAATCTGCCAAAAATACGGATGATACTCATAAAAATATTTAACGAGACTTTCGGATGAAACTTTAATGTTGAGAAAAATTTAATTAAATTATTCTCCATTCAATCATTTATAAATGTTTTAAAACTTAATGAATTCTAAAATCTGTGTTTGCGTAATTCAAAATTACAATTCTTTTCCCCTGAAATGTCTAAAAATAAAAGGAAAATGAGAAATAGTTTTAAAAGATATAAGAATGAAAAATATTAGGAAAAATAATTTTCATTAAATTATGCCAAAAAAAAGTATTTATGAAAAGAGCTAAAAAAATTTATAGAGCTAGGAATAAAATGTTTTAACTTTGTTATAACTAAAGCCCTATTCCTAGCATATGTTAGACGTATTGATATCTCAGAATGGTTGATTTTTTCGTTTGATCCCGTATTTTATTTAAAAAACTCTATTAGATAAATTTTTTGAAAATTATATAATGACAAAGATCATCTTAGATGGAAAATTTCTTAAATTTACATGTTTGACTGTAAAATTTAATCTATAAAATCCAAGAAATCTCTATTGCAAAGTTCGTGTTGCATATAAAGAAATTAATAAAAAAAATATAAACAAAAATTTAATTCTTGAAAGTAATTTCGAATATTTTCTGGAAAAATTACAAATTTAGTAATTTACTAAATATTAAAGGTAATTTTTTAAAAAATCTCTTTGTGTTATGATCGCTTAAATTTCTTTAGAATGAAAAATTCAAATCATTTTTTATTTTATTTAAAAAAAATAATTACCGAATATTAAAAGTTAATTTTAAGCATGTTCTAAAATGTTTAAAAATAATTATTTTATAAGTATGAAATTTATTTAATTTTTTTACCTCGCATGTCATTATAGATGTCATTAATTGGATTGCAAATTAAGTTTTAATTTATTTTATTTTTATAATTTAGATTATCATGGTATAAATGGATCATTGGATAGAAGAAGCGAGAGCAATCGTTATGATTTAACTTTAGGATCGGACAAATCGGTTTCAATGACGTACGATTTGGTCGAAGCAGAAAGAAATAACCATCAAAATATCATTAATAACAATGCCATAACGGCGACAAACGGAAATGGGACCTTGGAGAGGAGCGACACACTCCGAAAAAAATGGCCGACGGACAAAGCTTATTACATCAGCAAAGAGATTCTCATGACCGAGAGAACGTATCGACGTGATTTGGATGTCATTAATTTGGTATATTCTCTTTTATGCAAATTCGCTTCCATCTCATATTCTAATTTTACTCAATGTCAAATAGCGTTATCGGAAAATGATTGCCCCCGAAGACCTGGAAAATCTTCAGCCCCTTTTCGATTATTTTGAGTCAATGGTTCAACATCACTCGATTTTTTTGCGTGACTTGGAGCATAGAATTGTTATGTGGGAGTCACGAGGTGACGAAATAAGAACTCGAATCGGCGACGTTATGCTAAAAAATATGGTCGTTCTACCCATCTACGAGGAGTATGCGGAATTTCATCGTGACATTCTTCATAGACTGAACGACCTTTATAATGCTGACGAGCGCTTCCAGCAAGTTTATAAGGATTTCGAGCAGGAAAAGGTTTGACTTTTTTTTATATAAAATATAAAAATAAATATGAAATTTAAATAATTTCACAGGTTTGTTATCTACCTCTGTCGTCTTTCCTCCTCAAACCCCTCCACCGCCTTCTTCACTATCAAACACTCCTTGAGCTTCTCCTCGAGTACTACCCCGAAGAAAATGACGACAAGACAGATGTCCAAGGATCCCTGGTTATGCTATCGAGGACAAATCAAATCATCCGCGATTGCATTTTGGAAACGGAAAATTTTGTTCTTTTATGCGAGATTCAAAGAGATTTGAATGGCTTTGATTGCCTCGTGCAAGATGGCCGGAAGTTGATTAGACAAGGGTGCTTATTAAAACACTCGAGACGTGGGCTGCAGCAGCGAATGTTCTTTTTATTCACTGACGTTCTCGTTTACGCTAGCAAGCCACAATTCTTGCAGACTTTTAAGGTACTCGGTCATGTACCGGTTAGATCTCTTCTGACTGAGAATGGTGAACACAATTCGTTTACGATTTTTGCGGGTGGGATTAGTTGGACATTGTCTGCAGGTACAACCTACGAAAAAAACATTTGGATTGATGAGCTGAAAAATTCAGCAACAAACCTCAAATATAAATCACCACAATTATCGGGATTCAGTGGAATAAAATGTTGTAGTAAGTTTACGAATATTTTGTGTAACTCTTTAATATATTAAACTTTATCAGCCTCATCCGAGGAGGGTCTTGAAATGTGTGGACTGAACACAATGGCACCACCTACAAATATAAAAACACCAGTCAGTAGAAACAACACGGCACTCCATGTCTGTTGGCACCGAGGCATCACAGTTAGTCTAGAGGATCACATTAAGTCGTCTGAGGTAAAATTTAATTATTTTCTTGATGGAATTTAATTAACTTTAACTTTCTCCAACACAGAGTCAAATTTCTGGTTATTTATTGAGGAAATTTAAAAACTCTTCGGGATGGCAGAAACTTTGGGTCGTGCTGACTCAATTTTGCCTTTTCTTCTATAAAAGCTATCAAGATGAAATTCCATTAGCATCACTTCCCCTGCTAGGCTATTGTGTCGGACCGCCCGGCGTTCAAGATGCCGTCCAAAAGGATTTCGTTTTCAAATTGTCCTTCAAAAATCACACATACTTCTTCCGTGCTGAGAGCGAAATAAGCTATCACCGGTGGATGGAAAATTTAAAGCGCATTTGTAACCAGAAATATATTCGCTCCTAGTTCACCAGTTTATTAAAAAGGCAAAAGATACAATTTTTTTTAGATAGAAACATAATATCGAGCAATAACTACTTCAATAATAATATTAGAAGTTTAATATATTTTATAAAAATTCTTTGTCAGATGTCCTGTTCTATGGCGTCGAATAAAAAAGAGAGAATTAATAAGAATGAATAAAAAAAGCATTGACTTTATTTATTTTTATGAGAAACTTTTTTATTTAGGCATTTTTTACAGACAAATATTTTACTTCATGCATGTGTTGAGTAAGATAAAACTGAAAAATCTTACAAACTAATTGAACCATAAAAAATCATGTTGATGCCACAAATCAGAAGAGTTTCAGTCTAAAAATATCGCACGCGAGGGTTAGATATGAAAGGGAAATAAAGATTGTTGGGTTTTAATGCAATAAATCTCAACTTTTCAACTGCCTCGAATACTTTACAACTTAATTAAGAAATCCAACACGCTCCGCTCTAATTAATTGCAAAAAATTATGAGTTTTATAGTGTGGTGCAAAAAGTTTAATGATGTGCATCGCATTAATGCAATAATTTAATTTTAATGAACTGCAAACGAGCCAACATGGAGATAAAGAATGAAAATCCTCAAAAGATGTTCCATAAATGAAGATTAATTGGTTTTTAAATGAGAGGTAATTTTGAGTAATTTGAGAAAAAAGATTTTTAATTATTTCCGATGGAAAAGAAAAATGAAAATTTATTTATGTTTTCTTCTTTAATGCTTTAAAGTAAAAATACATAAGAATCTCCATCAAAAATACAGCAATTGAAAGTCCACAAGAAACGAGATAAATCACAAACCCAAACTCTAAATCTTGGACATCAAATTTTTTAAGAGTTACTGGATCCGGAGGCATTTCTCTCAAAACAACATCTTCGATGTAAGTCAAAAAGTACTGGGGAATGCCAGCCTCAATCAGAGCACTCATAACATCCTCCGTCACATGAAATACATAATTATTTTTCATCACGGAAATGCCATAAAGAAATTTTTGGAGTTTTTCCTTCATCATTATCGGCGGCCTTTTGAAGATAGCTCTGTTGGCGATAAAACCTACTCTATTATCCAAGTAAGCCACTTTCTCGGAGTCACTCCCGAGGCGAATCCACAATTGTGCATATTGAAAAAATCCGTAGTTAAAAGCGATGATGTTCGGACTAGAAATGAAAAATATTTAAAAATGTTTCATAATTTTCAATTTAATCTAACATTTCCTTCACGATTTCTTGAATAACTCGGGAATCGTTCGAATCAAAAATACACACGTGAGCTTGGTAGTTCATTCGATGAAGGTCAGAGACAGTTTTTGGTAGGGGTTTCTTCATATCAGTCGTCATCATTTCAAAAAAGACACCTAATAGTAATTATTTAATGTCGTTAATAATAAATGTTGTCACATATATAAAATATTACTTCCTAGATTTGAAAATGTTGGTTCCCTTAAAATTACTTTGCACTCACCATGATAAGCGGTATTGATGATCATGCAGTACATGATGTAAATCAATAGAATGAATCTTGCAAAATAGTTGACAGGCAAAGTAGTTTGTCCTATTCCAAAAAATAATCCGATGACATTCACCGCTGGACTGTTAACCTTCTCCCCAAACACCAAATTTTGAACTTCTTTGGACATTCGATTCACAATAAAAATGGAAATAAAAGCGCATACAAAAGTTCCCAAAATGCAACACCAAGTAAATGAATCAAAAGGAAAGAGCAATTTTTCGTAGCTGTTGTAAGATCCCGCCGGCGATGTTGAAAACGCAACGTAATCCTCCCAAAATACGCTTCCAACATGACAGTCGTCGCCAGGAAGTAAAATTCGAGGTAAGTAATATATGTGAATAAAATCTTCCGGCCCGTTCCAGTGAAAATTTGTGAGGAAATTTGCATGACCACTAATTGCCTCTACGATTTTGATTTCGAATTGTCGAATTTTGAGGAGTTTGTCGAATGCATTTAAAAAATTTAAAATATTAAATCGATAAATTGATGAACACACTTCAAACGTGCAGTTGTGAAAGTTCTTAAACTTTTCATCGATATTCAAATTTTTTGACCATTCTTTCCTCGACTTTGAAAAGTTGCTGATCAAAATTGATTGTTGGGTGTGGCATCCTTAAAAAAATTATTAGTAAAAATGTTTTGATTAATTATTTTTTACTTTTTTGAGTAAACCATTCGAGCGTCCACAATTGAACTTCCTTGGTAGTTTCAGTGATGAAATATGAATAATGTCCAATGTGTCCTCGATCGAATGTCGGCTTTGGAACGTTTAGATTGTGAATTGAATATTTTTCACTTGAATGAATCAAAATTCGCATGGATTGCGGAAAATTATTCGCAAGCTCAGTCCTGTTAAGAAGTTCGCTTAAATTTTGAGTAAAAATCACAGCTGATTGTGAAATTTTAAGATCTTCTGATGTTCTTAAGATTTTTCCATGTAACTGTCCTCCAATACGATCAATTATGTCCGAAGTTGTTGATTTGTAAATTATTACATCAAATGAAATTTTAGGCTTGATGTAGAGAGCATCGATAATGTCATTGAATGGTTTTTCCAAATGTTTTGAACTTATTTCGTAGAAAAGATAAAAACTGAGAAAAAATTTAAGGAAACTTTTCATATCGTGACCGAGTGAGTTAAGAACTTTTTTTATAGTGATAAGTGTCTAAAATTTTCTTATCACATTTAATTTTAGGCCGTAAAAGAAAAAGATGGCCACTCGATGGTTCACTCTAATGCGTAACGTAGAAAGTTAATACATTATAATGCAATTCTTTAGTAAAACAAAATTTATTTTGATCATGAATATTTCATAAAATTTCCACGTGCGTTGATACAAATTTAATCATTCACTTTTTACACACGCTTAATTTCTTCCTTATTTACTTTCTCTTAATTAAATATCTTTTTAATATATCTCGACACACTGAAGAAAATCCCGAGCCTAATTTAATTTTGAAAATTAAATTAAAAAATTATGACAATTAAGTATGGGTGTGGAGCTAATTCAATAAGTGGATGATAATAATGGAGGAAAATTTGCAGTGACATTTAATTGAAATAAATCGGTCGGCTGAGCAAAACAAACTCGGCTGAGTTAATTAATTAGCTCAGCTACAAGAGGAAGATTTAGTTTCGGTAGGAAAATCCGCATGAGCTAATTTGAAAAATGTTCAAGACACGCCCAAAACACCGATCAACATGCCGAAATAATAAAAATATTTTTAGACCATGCTACGAGCACACGCATATAGACGTTATGTGAAAAATGTTCATTTTAACGATCGTACATGTAAGAGGCATCTGACAAATCAAATTAATTCAAATCTAATTGGTGATGACAAGGAGAGACAAGCAGTTCAGAATGTCTCGAAAAAAATTTCTTTCTATTTCACATTTTAAAAAAAATTTCACTCAGAAGCAAGAAAAGAAAGTTTAAAAATTTACTAATTGTATGAGTTGCTTCAATTTATTTCTTTTAATAAAAATTAGAGTTTTTAAATCTTTGAAAATTTAGTAAAATTTAAAGTTTCTAATTTTTTGTCCATTCCTTTCATTCAACTAAAGGTCTTATCGGCTAATTTCCTGTTTCTACCCCTAAAATTTTCCAAAATTTAAATATTCATGTCTCCTTTGTAACTCAACACCACATTTTGCCCCGACTGAATCTACTAATGAACAACCAATAAATTAAGACGATAATTGCCACATGACCCAAAAATATTCTTTATGGCCTGCGATGAATTGTGGTGGCACAACACTGTCTAATCTTTCAACAACATATCGTAAAATTAACACGTGTGTAGAGGCGGACACCGAAAAAAAAGAGATGCATAAACTTTTTTTTTCATATAGCAGAAAAATATTTTTTATTATCTTTGCAGTAATTTTTTATAGCTCCGCTATATATTAATTTTGGATTTTTCCAAAACCTGTTTTCGACCCCTAGTGCCAAGACATTACATTGTGCAATATCAAAACATATACTCAAATTAAAGGCCTAGTCAAACCCTACAAACTGGCGAAAACAGATTTGAAATCGGTTGATCCTACGAGGAGTTAGAGCCATTTAAGTCATCTTACTTTCTCACTTTCTTACTTTCTTACTTTCTCACGATCTTAGTGAACGCCATATCTCAAGAACGGCTGGTCGGATTTGACTCGGGTTTGTGGTTAAAGATCGGGTTTTGGCTCTAGTTGTGCAAGAAGTATTTTGTTTTGAGGTACGACCCTCCAAGGACCGTCCCTGAGTGCAAAAATGTCCTTTTTCATACAAATTTTCTCTTATATGGCTTCATGGGTATCGTTGAACTCGTAATTGCATCAGGAATCGATTGACATTAACGATTTTTGAAGAATGTCCATCATGGACGTCCAGGACTGCCACTAATGTCCATTTTTCAGAACTATAGCTTCATGGGTATCGTTGAACTCGTAATTGCATCAGGAATCGATTGACATTAACGATTTTTGAAGAATGTCCATCATGGACGGCCAGGAGTGCCACTAATGTCCATTTTTCAGAACTATGGCTTCATGTATGTCGTTGAACTCGTCATTGCATCAGGAATCGATTGACATTGAAGATTTTTGAGGAATATCCATCATGGTCGGCCAGGAGTGCCACTAATGTCCATTTTTCAGAACTATGGGGTACTAATCTAAGACAGCGGAGCTATTGGAAATGGCAACGCCGTTTGCAGACCCATCTTGTTTTACAACCACTTTTCAGTAAGGCGTTTTATAGCGAAAATTTGTGGCACAATAGTTGTTATAATTTTGTTGATATTGCGTGTAGGGGTTGAAAGAATTTCCGTAATTGAGTTCATTACTTTTAATGTTCGACGGCGTCGTTGGCGTTTGAAACATGCCGAGAGAACTGAAGCTGAGGGAGTAGGGTGGAGGAAAATCGAATTGGTGAAGTGGTTTGTCTATCAAAGGCTTTTGGGGAGATGAAGATGCGAGTGCGGATGATGGTGGCGATGAAATGGTTGAACCTCGATTGCTACCGCTCACAGACCTTTCATTGCGACGAAACTTTGCTCGACGATTTTGAAACCTTTGAAGAATTTGAATAAAAGTTTTAAAATTCTATTGAATCTCTTGTAACTCACCAAACTTGCACTCTTGATTCGGTTAGACCAACCTTTTGAGCCAACTCTTCCCTCACAAATGCATCTGAGAATTAAATTTATGTAAGCTAAGAGCCGTAAAATGTTAAAACTTCCTTACCAGGATAGTGAGTTCTTTCGAAAATTTTCTCTAAGGCCGTTAATTGCATCGATGTGAAAGTAGTTCGGTTTCTCCTTGGCTTCTTCCCCGAAGAAGTGTCTGCGTCATGCATTATATCTGGAAGGCCTAACGGCAGCGAGGAGTCAGCTGAAAATAAAAATTCCAAAAGAGACTTTTATGACTCAATAAACCTCATTTTTTTTCTCAGTGATCATTTTACACTTTTTACCCTCCCATGAAAAACAATTAACAGCTATTAATGCACTCTCGAGCGCTTTATGATCGAGAAAATTTTACAGCACTTCATTGGAAATGGTGTGAAATTCAAGAATGCTAATGGGAATTTAGATGATGGCATAAAATTGTCCTGAGCTCGCTTTGTGAAAATTTATGACATCCATCATCATCAAAGAGAAAAATTTTGGAGGAAAATTTATGGCTTCATACCCCTTTTCATCTTATTTGATATTTAAAAATTAATTACTCGAATGTAGAAAATTTTGTCGTCATAATTTGTATTATGCGGCGGTGAAAAAAGGAACATGATACTTTTTAATCTGAGCGCGAACATGAAAATTTTCTCTCTGATCTTCAAGCTTCATTTTCCAAGAATTTCTCATCGCTCGCAAAATAGCAAACACGATGATGAATACATGAATGAAACATCTTTCTTTTGCAATATTGCAATGTGCTCTGTCATGTGGAAAATTTGCAACAAACAGAAATGGGATTTTACACAACGTGAAAATCTTCGGTGAGTTCAGAGAGATTATCATATCTCTAGCTCATTCATAAGAGACACTTTCTCTCATATATCCTCACGTCTTGCCACACACGATAAAGGAAATTTCATAAATCTTTTGACAACACACTTCCAAGAGATGAAATTCCACTTAATTCATGCTTGGAGTATTTATGTCAAGTCCTCCCTTGAGTACATTGCAAACAGTATACGAAAACAGATTGAGTGACAGTTTAACGTCATGCATCGCATAAGAAATGTGGCATGAATGAAATTCTCTCAAATCAAATTGAGATAAAAATCTGTATCAATTTCCATCACCATGTGGAATATCGTTCAGTTGCATCCTTTGCACTTGCTATGCATACTCACTGAATGTGCGCACATGTGCTTCATAACTCAAACGTTAGAATGTCGATCGTCCCTATGTTTTTTTATCATCAGTCGGAGAAAAACATTTAACTGATGACTTTTTAATTAATTGAATCGTAAAAAACATGAGCAAACGTAAAAGTAAAGTGGAAGTGGTTGATGGTATAAATAGTTACTTAAAGGGGTCTCACTTCTCTCGCACAATAACGTCAACGGGTGCGATTGTGTGTCATAAATTTTCGTTGGCGTGTGCGGCGGTAAAAAATCTTTTTGAAATTTAATTATTTTCATTTCAACGAAAATAAAAAAAATATTTTTGACACAAATTTTTAAATTTCTGCACTTTTAAATTCCATTAATTTAATAATTTTTTTACCATTAAATTTTTCCACAGTCGGCGATGATTGTGGTGGTTTCAATAAATTATTGACCGAAAATCTTTTGGAGTTTTCTCCGTCCTTGATTGTCATCGATGTGAACTCGGAATTATTTCCATAATCACTTTTGTGACTTTTATAAACTCCATCATTTTTATCCTTAATCGTCGATGATGCGTTGGCGTATAAATTATGGTAAAATTGTTGTTCATTTGGCGATGAAATGTGGTGATGTGAAAACGCCATCGAATAGTCGTTATTTGTATTCAAGTTCAACATGTTTGTACAAATAAATCACGGTTAAAAAATTAAATTAGTGTTCACTTAATTAGTTTCAATCTTAATTTAATTTAACTCCAATTTATCAATTTTTTTTTCATCAAAAAGCCATAATTTAATTTTTCAATTATTATTTAACACAATTTACAGAGCTTTCAATTAAGCGCGTAATTAATTTTCAACTCTTTCACGTCGGGGTGGATAAAGTGCGACATTTAATTTTTTCTCCTCTATATAATTAATTTTTAGTGACTTAAGCGGCGAGGAGATGAGCAAACACTAAAGCGATCATGCAAGATCATCTGTGAATGTGAAAATTTTCTTTAAAATTTTTTAAAATCTCTCATTGGATGAGGGATCAGTTTACTTTTAGGCTACGCCCCTTTTTGTGATCATATTCGTGCTCGAAAAAATAAAATAAAAATATCTCGATTAGATTTGTTGAAATTTTCAAAGATCAGTTTGGAAAATTAATTAAATTTTTAAAATTTAGTAAAATTTAATAACAAAATTAATTTTTAATGATCATACAATAGCCGTCACCAGCCCTAAAGTCATAATTTCATCACGTTTTCCTCTCGAGAGAAAAACATTCATTTTCCTCCCTTGCCGTTTTCTCTCGCTCTCGCAATTTTCTTTTCGCTCTCTCTTTCTCTCTTACAGCTTATCAGAAGTAATAAATTCAGTCTCGATGAAGCAACAGGCGAGAAAAGGTCGGAAAAATCAGAAGCTCTACAGTTTTTCAATGTTGTTGTGATAAGAAAAGAAAAAAGTTGTGTGCTAGGATATAAAAAATGAAATGACGCTTTAATGGACATTTGGCATTTAGGCAATCAATCTTTGGAAGGGGAAAATTCTTGAGAACCTTAAGTGATTTGTGCGGTGATAATAAAGTAATAAGATTAAAAATCAAAAAAAGGATATAATGAACTATCAGGAGAACAGTGCAAAAGGTGTCTGTCCATCAGATAGACAACTAGCTTTACGCGCAAAGTAAGCCTTTACATTAAAGTGAAAGATTTAACTGAACCATATGGTACTCGATGAAGATGAAAATCAAATTAAAATGTCATTTATCTGTCTGGACTGTGGTTACTTGAAACGATGAAAAATGAACAGAGCAGAAAAAAAGTTTCCCTCATTACCATTAATTTGATTCACTTTTTCAAATTCATCATTTTCTGGAAAAATAATAACAAGGGTTGAAAATCTTGAAATTATGAATTTTTAAATTTTTTTATAATTTTAAAAATTTAATTTAAATGGCCTAAAAACTTTTATTAAGAAATTTAGTTTCATTGAAAATGTGTGATTCATTAACTTAACCATATGCTTAATTGTATACATCAGGGCTTCACGTGGTGTCGAATAGAATAGCAGCCAACAATTTTTTATCATATGTTTAATGAAGAACAGAAATTCATGGTAATAATGTAAAACGAAACATATAAATAGACTCACAATAAGAATATCTGTGAACTCAACTTTTCTGAGGTGCTTAATAAAATAGATTAAAATTATTTGTCATCGCTGCACAAACAACTAAATTTATTAAAGATCTTTATTGTTTAAATAAAAATTCAAAAGTTCTCACATTTTAATCAATTTAAATATTTAAATGTGAAATTTCAGTAAATATTTATAGCTCAAGTGAAAATTTCATGAAAGTCAACTTGTTGGTATTGAAGGATTTCTCAGAAAAAGTTATTCAGATATAAATACGTTCAAAGGAATTTAATAAAGCCTTTAAGTATTTCACAAAGAAGTTGAAACAAATTTTCAAGGCTGCTTCCTAAGTGTTCAAAATTCATAACAAACATTTTTTCAAAAAGCACACGCCAATTTCAGATTAATTTTCTCTTTAATAATTCAATTTAAAATTTCAATTTCCATAAATTTCCTCATCTTTTACAAGCTTATTATTTTGAAATTTGATTACGTCATGTATTAAGAGATTTTTTAGTGTAACCCACGAAGTGGTGTAACACTTATATGCGCCTATTTCCGTCCGTCTGTCTGTCTGTCCGTCTGTTCCATCGAGATCTCGGCTCCTGAGATAGCTAGAGACTTCTAGTTTTCGCCAAATGGTAGGTCTATGAATTTAGATTCGGCCATTTTAGGAATTATGAGGGTCATGACCACAGGTCGTGCCATGGACAGCCCTAAATGCCATTTTTCATACAAATTTCCTTTTATATGGCTTCATGTATGTCGTTGAACTCGTATTTGTATCAGGAATCGAAAGGCATTGATGATACTTGAGGAATGTCTATCATGGCCATCCAAGAGTGCCACCAATGTCCATCACGGCCGGCCAGTAGTGCCCCTAATTTCCATTTTTTAAAAGTATGGCTTCATGTACCTCGTTGAACTCGTAATTGCATCAGGAATTGATTAGCATTGATGATTTTTGAAGAATGACCGTCACGGCCGGCCAGGAGTGTCCAAGGAATGCCACTAATGTCCATTTTTTAAAAGTATGGCTTCATGTACCTCGTTGAACTTCGAATTGCATCAGGAATTGATATAGCATTGATGATTTTTAAAATACCGTCACGCCGGCCAGGAGTGTCCAAAGAATGCCACTAATGTCCATTTTTTAAAAGTATGGCTTCATGTACCTCATTGAACTCGTAATTTGACCAGGAATCGATTGGCATGGATCTGAAAATGGAACGCAATGGAAAATGGAACAAATGGAAAATGAAACAATGGAAAAGAAACACAATGGAAAATGAAACACAATGGAAAATGGAAAAATGGAAAATGGAACACAATGGATAATGGAACAAAGTGGAAAATGAAAACAATGGAAAATGAAACACAGTGGAAACAAGTGGGAAGCCATTTTTGGGAAGCTATTTTGGGAAGCCATTTTTGGGAAGACAAAAGGGAAGCCAGAAGGGGAAGCCAATACTGATTTGTTACAAGTGGGTTACACGGCAACACCCTCGTGTGGGTTTTGAAACAATTATTTCGCCTTTGTGTCATAAAATATTCCAGTGAACATTTTTATTTGCGATGAAAATTGAAATATTTTATGCATGAAATTTGAATCGTCTTGAAACATGATTTACCACGAACTCTGCAATAATATCACTTATATTCTATTTGATAACTCTTCAATTTAAACTCTTTTACAATCAAAAGCTTTAAATATCAGAAATTTATTTCTTTATTGACACGATACAGCAGAAGCATATGTTCAAGTCCCTCGATTAAATAATGGCAATAAAGTTTTCTAATTTTTATGCGTGGTATAACATGAGCAGTATATTAAGACGTACATAAAGTCGATTATAACTGAACTCACAATGTGACAACCTAACGAAATGGTTACAAAACTTTTTAGACATCATTATGCAATTAAGTATTTATTAGTGAAAATGTTCACATCTTTATATTTTTATTTAAATTAGTTTTCATCAAGAAAAATGTAATGATATTATAAAATAATTAAATTTGAATTTATTTTGCTCCCTTGTGATAGCCTAAAGAAAGAGTAATTTAGATTTTTATATTGAATCAAGCGCGGAAAATGTGATTAGATTGCAAAATTTTAATGCGAATAAAAGTGAACTTCATAATCTTTTATCGTTGCTATAGAGAAAGCAACCGACTGAGTGATATGACATCACAGTATTCACCCTCGTGAATTCGTTTTTCTCGACTCTTTTTTTTGTCATCAAACCGTCAAAAAAATCTTTTTTTCTTCTCTATAGAAAAAAAGTCTTTTGTTGCATTAAAATATTTCATAAGAATTCTTTGAGTTGCTCGAGCAATAAAAAAGATTTTTCTCAGAATTTTACGTATGAAATGAGTAAATCAAATTTAGTCCTTGACTTACTTTAGCATGTGTGTATATGGAAGAAATTCATTATTGTTCATTAGTTTAATCTCCATGGTGAAATCTATGTAGTGGATGGTGATTTCACATAAAATTCATAAAAATATTATGCTACGAAAATAAAATTCAGTGATGCATATTAAAATATAAAAGTGAACGTTCAATTTAAACAAATCTGCTTTGACTTTTTTGTTAAATTTAAATTATTGTTTTAATTATAATTAAAAACTCTTTTTTAGAATGGAAAATTATCCAAGAAGCTTTTCAAGTGTTTAAATCGCACCCTTAATTATCATTCACCATTATAATATCGTTATTGTAAATTTTCATAGCGAACTTATGACGAAAATAATTTTCTATACACGAGACGAAAAAGTTTCGTCGTCATCATGTAAATTGACATTTTAATCTGTCTGTTTTTCATCATCTTTCGGTTGCATGGCAAAAATTGAGTGATTGAGAATTAAGCTTTCAATGTGGTTGTTTTTGCTGAGCATGTTGTTTGATAGATACACATTTTAACTGTTCGATAAATCCTTTAAGGGGGAGAGAAGCTTAAATTGAATAGCAAAATGAATCAATTTGTGCTCATCAGGATTCAATATTTTTAGAAAAGGAGCTCAAGGGCAATGGTTGTCTATGCTATTGAGATCGAATCATTGAAATTGAAATGTGTATTTTCGAGGAATATTTTTAAATGCAATCACTATTAAATCCTGGTGGATTGTTAGAAGAATAAAGAAAATTGGCAAAAGCAAAAACTAACTTTGAATAACAATTTTATTGAAATTGGAATCAATCATCATTTTATCCGATTTTTGTTATGTCTGCAAAACTCCAAATAAGAAAAAAATCAAGATCATGAATATGTTTTTGCACCTCTCACAAAAGACTGTCAAGGAAAAATTTCCTCAGGCTCGCGATTCAGTCTCTATGGTGAAATTTTTTTTCGTCTCTTTTAATTGCCATCTATGTAGATGGTAATTAACGATCGATTTTTTTATTTTCAATGACTCCCAGGAAGATAATGAGTTAGAAAGTATATTTTCTACAAAATTTTAATTAAAACGTAAAAACCATTGGGAGGATGAATTTTTTAATGAAGCTTTAATAAATAAAATTCAATACTGCAAAGTTCGCTTAATTATTATTTACCGCATCAAATGTCATGTAAAAACACAACACGTGTACGCATCAGAAATTAATAATGGAAATTTTCGAATCAACGCACATTTTGTTAATTATTATTTGATTTTGCTGTATTATATCTACATATCCTTTTTATAATTTGTGCATAATATTAACCCGCAAAATATTATGAATTCAAAAGTTTATTTAAAAAATGTTTCGAACAATTAAGCCATTCCGTTCTCGTTAAATTTTCCTGTTATGCCTCAAGACAAGACGCGTTGACTGAGCAACGCGTGGCATCAGACTAACTTGATGATTCGAAAGAAAGAAAGAAAGAAAAAGGAGTTCATGAGTAAGGAGAAAAGTAATCACGTAAGCTTTATTTTGTTGTTGTAGATTGCAAACGGGATGGAGTTCGTCGTGTAAGAGGGTGGCATTGAATACAGAAGAGCAACAGGCAATTTTGTCTGTTATTCAGCGTAACGAACAACTCGAAATGGTGGAGAAAGAGAGGGTGTCGAGACTTGTAAGTATGTTAGATGATATCATGTAGCTCATCTCTTGTTTGCGATCGTTAAAGACATGACGTATCGCGTGAAAATTTTTGAGAATTATTCTCATGAGGAAATGTTGTTTCCTCACGATTTATTTTTTATTGTGTAGGTGGAGAGGGTTGAGAGAATTAAACAACGTGTATCATATTATGGACCAAAAAATTGCAGGTAATTAAGAAATGATCCATTAGCTTTAAAATGTTTATAAAATTGAGTTATTAAAGTTGGTTCAACTTTCCAACATTAACATAAATTTATGGTTGTGTCATATTTTTAATCCTTTTTTCTCCTCTCACAGTTTATGCGGTCAGAGCTTCGGTTTTGGATTATTTCTGAACATGACACACAAACACAATTGCGTTGACTGTAAAAAACCCGTCTGCTCGCATTGTTCAGTGGATATTCCTTGTTCATCATCACCAACGAAAAAGTAATGTAATTTTTTATTTTTTCTCAAAAGCATCAATGTCCCCTTTAAGCGGATTTTGTCAGAAAAGTTCTGGATGTTTTTTTCCTAGAAATTTCTTTCATGCCCGCTGGCATTTCGAATGAAATTTTTGTACAAAAATTATTAACAGAAATACTAAATTTTCAGAAACATTTGTTTGTGTCATGTCTGCTCGGAGATTCGCGATGTATGGAAGAAAACGGGTGCGTGGTTTTATAAAGGTCTTCCCACCTATGAGCCGTCAAAAAGCCGCTCAAACAGCGAAGAAAAATGTCAACTAGGTGACATGCCTTTGTTAAAAAAATCTCCCAAATTAACAAAACTTGGAATGGAAATCGACTCCGATGATGACGAAGACGAGATTGACAATGCGAGAGAGGAGCCAAAAATAATCAAGAATGGCTCATTTTCCAGTGGTTTTCTTCGAAATAGAAATCTCTTTAATTTGCGACTTTCCACCGCCGACTCAACGTCATCTCGTCTAACGATTAATGACAACACTGCATCGTCCTCATCGCTTCCTAAGAAATCTCCAATTTCACCCTATAGTCGTCAGACGAGCTCAAGTGATTCACAGAAGTCAGCTAATAGCCTTCAGCAACCACAAATGATGAGTGAAAATTGTTGGGAAAACGTAAGTGGAAATTCTTCTTCTGCCAGTCGAAGAAGGAATTCAATTTCATCTTGTTACTCAATCACAACCGAGGGAAATGAGAGCTTTTCAATATATCAAAGTGAGTTTCAATTTCCAAGCTGTTATAAAGTTATTTCACGTGAGATATACAACTAAATTGCAATATCTTAATCGAGAACAGGACACTACAATTTAATTTTGATTTTCAGATTATTCGCGTGACACAGCTCCTATATGTCTATGTCTGGGATGGCTAGAAGTGTCATTAAATTATGAAGAATTGCAAAATACACTAAAAACTACAATTATACGAGCACGTGATTTACCCGGCATGGACTGTCAAGGTCTAAGCGATCCCTTTGCTAAAGTCAATATAATTACTGGCGATGCAATAAGGCACACTCGTTGGCAAAAATCACGCATAGCGCACAGGAGCATTAATCCGGAATTTAATGAGACATTTTCATTTCTCGGCATGAGCGTCGAAGATTTGAGCAACTCGCAGCTCTATGTTGTTATCCTTGACGATGACAAGTATGGCAATGATTTCCTAGGAGCGTGTAAAATTCCTTTGGCATCGGTAAACTAATTATTTGTCTCATTTCCTTCTGTGTCTAATATCATGTTCTTATCAACAGATTTTAAATTGTGGGCCATGTCGTATAACGAGTCCTCTGGGTGCGGAAGATAAATTTAGCATGGAATCTCTGTCGTGTCCAACGGGCAACGGACAAATTTTAATCGCACTGTGCTACAATACACAAAAACGTTCGCTCATTGTCGTCATCAAACGCTGTATCAATTTACTGGCAATGGATAAAAATGGATTGAGTGACCCGTTTGTTAAAATGTGAGTAATGTTCAAAAGATTTGGAGTTTTAAAATTTAATATTTTTTTGCAGTCAACTTCGTCCGGATTCGAGCCGTAAAAAGTATAAAACTGCAGTGAAATGGCGCAATTTAAATCCGGTATTTAATGAAGAATTTTCCTTCGAGACTTCGCCAAACAGTTTAGACAAACAGATGCTTGTTGTTACTGTGTGGGACAAGGATATAGGTAAGAATGATTTTCCGCCTTCCTACAAAAGCTTTCAACTTAATTTAAAATTTTCAGGGAAAAGCAATGACTTTTTAGGATGTTTAATGTTGGGCGAACAGTGTAGCAAAGGGAGACGACTTAAACAATGGCGAGATTGCCTTCTTCTACCTGATCAGTATCACGAGCAATGGCATTCGCTTGGTGCTCAACTTCCTCCTCATATTTCTTAAGCTAATTATAAATCTAAATGGATCTAAACTTGATAATTTTTTTAATGACTTTCTTCTTAAACGTGATGACATAAAATCAATTTATATATTTATTATGTACCGTGTATATGTTTAACATAAAATCTCATTAAATTTTTTAATATTATTCATGAAATAGCGAGTAAGCATGCAATGTGTTGTTGTTGAGCGTTGATTTGACATTTTAAATTGCAAACGTTAAGAATTATGAAAGTACGATTTTCGCTTGCATTTTAAATGTGTTTTTAATCATCAATCACGTGTAAACATATATAGGAAAACTTTTTGAAAATTGAGAGAAAATTTGTCTAAGAAACTTTTTTCGAATAAAACCGAGTGCTCGCAAAATACTTAAAACATTTTCTTTTTCACTGCGGTGTAGCGCTCTTCGTAAACTTTATAGCCTTCCAGTTCTGCGAATTGTTTACCGTTAAATAAGTTGCCGTCAATTGCAAAATTTGAAATCACTGATTCGGTAAGAAGCTTTGTTGGAATGGAAGTAATCTGGAGGCAATTTTCTTCAAGTCGAAGGATTTTAAGTTTTGTGCATTGTGCAAGTTCTTCTGCTATCGTTGTAATTTGATTTTGATTAAGATTTAGCTCGGTGCAAAAGAGATCTTTGGCTGCGGTCGGAACTGTTGTAATTTTATTTTTAGATAAATCGAGCATATCTAAATGGGTGAGTCCGGCAAACATCGTGGGAAAATCTGTGATTTGATTGTTACTCAAATTAACGGTTCGGATGTTTCTGAGAGTCCCATAGCTAGAAGGGACGATTGTAATGAGATTATTCATGGCATTTAGCGTCTCTAGTTTGGTCATAACCGAAATAGCCTCTGGTAGCGATTGAAGTTTGTTGGATCTGGAAATTTGTATTTTAAATTGGTTATTCCAAACTTTCAAAGGAACCAACAGAACAGAACAAAGACTACTTACGAAACATTGAGATGTTTTAATAGAGTAAACTTTCCAATTAGCTCGGGAATTGTCACATAGTGATTTTCTGATAGATCCAGTGTACGAAGGACATTTGGAAATTCTCGAAGTTGCGGTGGAAAGTCCTAATTTAAAAAATTTTAAAATGAATAAATTACAAAATTATAAAAATAACATATTGCCATTGTATCAATTTTACCTTTAGTCTTTTTTGTGATATTTTCAGCACACCCGTCCTTTGAGCTGTCTCGAAATGTTGTTTGACTGCTGAATTTCCCATGATTTGAGGATAAATTAAAAGGAAATAATTTTTACAATTTTAAAATAAATTTGTTAATTTTCTTTGTTGACAAAAGTTTCTGTCCCCTCGAGCAAGGTTGGGACACAAATAA
Organism: Tanytarsus gracilentus; assembly: GCA_038502055.1. NCBI lineage: Eukaryota > Metazoa > Arthropoda > Insecta > Diptera > Chironomidae > Tanytarsus > Tanytarsus gracilentus. Next base: position 1,005,365 of record JAXRKN010000039.1, on the reverse strand, counting down.
AATTAAATATTCAGAAATCAATTTTTTTCGTTTAGTAAAAAATGTGAAATAAAAACATAAAAAGGTCGATTATAGCATGCGTGGCCAAATGTTACCGTTAAAATTCAAAAAATCCTTATACAAATAAAATTTAAATCTCGTCCCCAACGTATTTTCAATAGACAATTGTATACAAAAAGTATACTTTTATTTAAATTTACGTCCCTAACGGTTTTCATGTCCTACGCAGGGATTATAGAAGCGAATATAGCTTAAATATACTCACAATCCATCGATTTTTTGGATGTAACTCGAGAATTTGGATTTAGCTATGAATTTTCACCATAATCACGGAAAACGAATTGAGTTGAAAAATAATGGAAAAACTGCCCAACGGAATCTCAACGAATTTAATAATGGCATTGTTTTATCCAAGCATCCTCTGATCGATAATGTGAAGTTTGAAGTAAAAATTGACCAAAAAATTCACTCGTGGTCCGGATCAATAGAAATTGGAGTAAAAATTTTCATTACCAAAATTTCATGATGCTGAAAAATCGATTTTTTATTTTCTAGGTAACAACAAACTCTCCAGAAAACTAAAGAAGGGAACATGATTTTTATCTTTATATTCTAATTGGGACTCAATAAAGACAATTAGATCATATAATTAGACTATTTTATTTTATTTTATTCGATCGATTTTTAAGCTCTAATATAACAAATTGTCATAAATGTGCTTAATTATTTCTTTAATTGCATTTGTTGTTTGGATCTCTATTGGAATACCATTATTGATTCTCAAAGAACTAATAAATGCCAAGGCACTCGCAACTTCGATGTGATTTTGATGATTTAGAAACACGTTATCTTGTTGTAGCTCTGCTGCACGATTCAAAATGACTTGCTGGAGTGCTGGCATTGGTCGATGATAATTTAAATAATTCACATATTGCATCACGAATTCTCGAGGCGTTGGGGAAAAGTAAAAATGGCTGCGAGTGATACCCGATTGCATAGCTCGAGCACCTCCACCTTCGATTTTGACTCTCTCGATTATATTAATTGCATTTTGAGCGCTTGGGTTGGAATTAAAATTGCCTGCATCAATCTCATCTTTAGCTGCGTATGGCAAACATGTGGATAGATGAGTACCAATAATTGGAATTCCAGTGGCTTGAAAGAGCGCAGACAATTGGATGAGACAAACTCTCAAATCGTCTGACAAGTCAACTCGGTTGTAAAATTGCGTATTAAGCAATAAGTCCATGAAATAATTAAAATTATCGACGGCTTCTCGACACATTTTTTTCCTCATGCCAATACGCAGTTATTTTTAATGCTCGTATAAAATTGAGAAGTGAAGAAAACTCATGCATCAACCGATTATTCGCAAGAAGATTAATTAACGTTTCGATGAGAAGATTCGGGATGAGCATGAAGATTCGATAATTAAATTTGGAAGCTTTTTTAATCATACTTTTCATTATTTTATCCCAAAAGTTGTTCACGAGGCGATGAATCAATGAGCCACGTGTAAAAGCGTTGCGTATGAAATTTTCGAGTGCCTGCGGTCTAAAAATCATTCCGTTCATTCTCATTTGGCCATTGCTCTTTCACTTCCAATGATGCCGATTAAGTGATGAAAGCTTTTTCGCTTCTCAATGTTGAAAACAACGCCATTGTAAATTTCACCGTTAACTGGATTTGCGAGAGGGTGATCATCGGCGACAAAAAATGGCATAAAAATGTCCAACTGACCGCATCGGTTAGCGAAATTTGTTAAAGCTTCAGCGCTTTCAGAAGCCGTACACAATAAAAGCTCATCGATCATAATGAACCGCCTTTGTCCTTGATTGTTGTATACCACGGCGCAAATGCAATTTATAGAATGAATACTCTTAGTAAAATTTCTCAATATACACTCGCCTCCCGCGAGAACTCATCAGAGTCTCATTCAGAACAGGTATAATGAGACTAACTTGAAATTTTTGCTTTCCAATTTCTATGGAATTGAATGTTAAAATTAACTTTAAGGGAGTGTAAGCAAAATTTTAAATGTACTCAAGGTAGTGTAATTTTTTTTGTTTGTGGAATTTCTTTATCGCAAGATATTTAATTTTAGTCTCATGAAAAATTACTAAAACGATATAAAAAAACTCACCGATCGATGGCATGTGAGGAACGAGTCTTGAATTTAAATTTTCGAGATATTCTTTGGTGTGTCGTGTTGCATAAATGTCCTGATTGACTTTTTGCTGAATCTCATTTTCTTTCTCTTCACTGTCGTTGTTTTTCTCATTTTTTCATCCACTTCGATGTCCATCTTAATTTCCTGCGAAAAGTTGTAGTAGCTCAAGTTTTGAAAAAGCTCTGAAAGTTTACCAAGCTCTTGAAGGATCTTTATAATTTTAATATTAGCATCAGTGATTTTCGAAATGAATTTTCTCCAGTAGCTTCGAGACAACGCGCATCTGGTTGATGTGAAAGTTCTCCATTTTCAATTATTTCAATTTTCTCGGTTTGAGCATGTTGGCATTTTGGTGGTGATGAAAATGATGGTTCTCGAATTTCGTAAGTAAGCAAACTTATTTCATCCACTTGGAGAAGTGACCTTGAGACGTGGGAGCTTTGCTTGGATCGATCGGGAGTTTTAATTTCAGGACATTGTCCTTATTAATTTCAACGTCGAATACCTTCTTGAACTTGTCCACGATCATGTCGACAATTTATTTGTTAATTTTCTTTGTTGACAAAAGTTTCAGTCCCCTCGAGCAAGGTTGGGACACAAATAAAATTAAATATTCAGAAATCAATTTTTTTTCGTTTAGTAAAAAAATGTGAAATTAAAACATAAAAAGGTTGATTATAGAAGCGAATATAGCTTAAAAATACTCACAATCCATCGATTTTTCGGATGTAACTCGAGAATTTGGATTTAGCTATGAATTTTCACCATAATCACGGAAAACGAATTGAGTTGAAAAATAATGGAAAAACTGCCCAACGGAATCTCAACGAATTTAATAATGGCATTGTTTTATCCAAGCATCCTCTGATCGATAATGTGAAGTTTGAAGTAAAAATTGACCAAAAAATTCACTCGTGGTCCGGATCAATAGAAATTGGAGTAAAAATTTTTGTCACAAAATTTTCATGATGCTGAAAAATCGATTTTTTATTTTCTAGGTAACAACAAACTCTCCAGAAAACACTGAACTGCCAGCATGTGCAAGCAAATTAAAGAATGGAACATGGATAATGAGCGGAATTTCAGTGTTAAAGGACGGCCAAAGTTTGTTAGAATATTATGGTGGTGATCTCGATAAACTGGTGGAAGGTGATAGAGTGGGAGTTATGCGAACTTCTAAAGGCGAACTCATTTTCCTTATCAATGGTGAATCGCAAGGAATCGCAGCTCAAAATATTCCCAAAAATGTTTTCGCCTTAGTCAATCTCTATGGAAAGTGTGGTCAAGTCACAATTATCAATGAGGAGGTCGAGGAGGAAATACCAGCGGCTGCTACATCAATCACTCAAAACATCGATATTCCTATGTCAGTGGAACTCAATGTCGATTCTTTATCTCTAAATTTTGACACACTTTATAATGATCCAAATGATAAATTGAGATTTCACACACGTTGTGGCTCGCTAGTCAAGCTTTCAAATAACTTTCGTGGCGCTGAGCGACGTAGACCTTTCGACGAATTTAACAATGGAATTGCTATGACTCATCGCCCTTTAAAGGATAATGAGCTCTTTGAGATACGAATCGATAGACTAGTGGACAAATGGAGTGGTTCAATTGAAGTGGGCGTGACAACTCATTGCCCTTCCGCATTACAATTTCCTGCTACCATGACAAATTTAAGATCAGGGACAATTATGATGAGTGGCTGTGGAATTTTGACAAACGGAAAGGGTACGAGGAGAGAGTATGGCGAATTTAATCTCGATGAGCTTAGAGAGGGCGACAGAGTCGGTATGATGAGACGTTCAAATGGCAATCTGCATTACTTTATCAATGGACGTGATCAAGGAATTGCGGCAAGTCGTGTGAGTCAGACATTATGGGGAGTAATAGATCTATATGGCATGACAATAAAAGTAACAATTGTTGATCCTGACGAGGCAGAGCAGCAAAATCTTCAGATGCGAAGGATGAACAATATACATCCAATTCCATTGATTGAGCCAACAGCAACAACAACAGCAACAGTCCAGTCGGATTACGATGATAGATTGGATAGATTGAGTTTTCATCAAGTTTGCGGATCAAATGCTCAGGTGACCCATAGTTTGAGGACATGTCTACGTCCAAATGCAGCTGAAGATTTTAATAACGGTGTCGTTCTGACACGAAGACATTTAAAGCCAAATGAAATATTTCAAGTGCGTTTAGAGAGAATTGAAAAGAAGTGGGCTGGCTCTATTGAAATCGGAGTTACAAGTCACTCACCACTAGAGCTTGAATTTCCCTTCACCATGACAAATGTTCGCTCCGGAACGTGGATGATGACTGGAAATGGCGTTATGATGAATGGAAGTACTATCATTGAACAGTATGGTCAAAATTTAGATAGATTGACTGTTGGTGATTGCGTTGGAGTTGTTGTTAGGGACGATGGCATTGAGCGTAGATTACATTTCTTCGTTAATAACATAGACCAGGGAATAGCAGCTGTTGGAATTCCTGAAAAAGTTTATGGTGTCATTGATCTTTATGGACAGGCTGGTAACTATAATATTATTTAAAATTGTTTAAATATTTAAATTAATTAAAACATTTTTTCTAGCACAAGCAAGTATTGTGGATGTGTCTGAATGTCAAACACCTGACGATACTGTTAATTCTACAATCTCAAACACAACTCTCTTTAGTACCGAGCCAAAGCTTCGTTTTCATCAAATTCATGGAAGAAATGCTCGACTTTCAAATAATGGACTAACTGCCAGTCGACCAAAAGCACTCTCAGAATTTAACGATTCAATTTTATTCAGTAATCGTCCACTAAGACAGAGAGAGTTATTTGAAGTTGTGATTGAAAATGTTGTAGAGCATTGGAATGGTTCAATTGAAATTGGCGTGACAGGTGTACGACCCGAAGAGCTAACACTTCCGAGTACGGCTACAGATTTATCAAATAACTGCATTATGGCTTCGGGGACAACATTAATGTAAGAGTATTTCATTTTTAATAGTTTCTTTAATTTTTAACAAACTCACTTTAAGGCTCAATGGTGTCACCGTTCGCAATGATCTTTGCTTTGATCTCGACAATTGCAAAACTGGATGTCGCATTGGTGTTATGAGAAACGGAAATAATATTCACTTTTTCATCAATGGTGTTGATCAAGGTGCCGCACACGAGTGTCGAGCTCAAAATATTTATTCCGTAATTGACCTCTATGGACAATGTTCGCAAGTGAGTTTGTGTAGTGGTGGAAATATTGCTAACTTCTCCACGGTGAGTTATTCCTAATTATTCCTAATTATCTAATTATTTCTAATTATTTCTAATTATTTTCTTAATTTTTTTTGATAATTAGAATAATATTGCTCCCTATGCTACAAGTGAAAATTCTCAAAGCCTTCAAATAACTTCAATTATTCAACCTGCAAGTGACATAAAACATCATAGATTCTCGGTAATTTCTGGAAATTGTGCACTTTTGCAAAATTGGACGGTTGCCGTTAGATGTATAAATTCTGCACTATCTCGCTGTTTAGTTTTTTCCGAGAGAAATCTTGTAGCAGGTGGTGAGCAATTTGAAATAAGGATCAAAGAAATGAATACATTTTACGCGGGTCATCTGCGTATTGGCGTGACAGACTTGAATTTGTCTGACGAGCATATTCGAAAAAATATTCCAACCACCATAAAAAGACTAGGCGCTAATGTATGGTATGTGACAGGCAACGAAGTGAGATGTAACAACCATTTACTAAGAAAATCTTTGGCATCTCTTGAATGGTTAAGAGTTGGCGATAGAATTACACTTGAGTTTACAGCCACTAAAACGTTGAGAATTTTACTAAATTCAGAAGATGTCAACATTTATTTTGACGACGTTCCTGAGAATGTCCACGTTGTCGTCGAGTTGCAGGGTGAGTAAAGGTTTATTTAATTTTGCAACATAAATTATATTTCGAAATTTAGGCGCAATAATGGCTGTTCAAATTATTTCAACTCAGACTCCTCAATCTCCCCTAAGACCTTATAATTTACGTCTACAAGACTCGCTCGAACTTGGCTTAGATCTCAACAAAAATGATTCGATGCTCGAGTCAATTGAAGCTGATTGTTTTGTTCACGAATTCTTTGAACACTGCGGATCAAATATACGTCTGAGTGAAGATAAAAAGTCTGCAACACGTACACAATCCTATAATAATGCCCTCGTTTGCATGTCAAAGCCCCTCGCGAGAGGACAAAGCGTGAGCATAAAGGTAAATAAAATCTGCAACAAGTGGAATGGAACGTTGGCTTTCGGATTCATTGGAAATAATCCAATTAGCAACAAGCTCGCATTTCCATCGACTGCCATTAATCTTGAAAAGCCCTGCTGGATTGTGTCTCAGGATCATTTTAACATTAATGGATTGAGAACAAAAACAAGCAAATTTGTAGAGGCATTTGAACAAATCAAAGTTGGCACCATCATCACAATAGCTCTAAATATTACCGGTGCTCTCTCCATCACAATCGGGTCGATATCATTTCAAGAAATTATCGTAGGACTGCCTAATCAAATTTATCCAGTTTTGGATGTTTACGGAAAGTGTCAGAAGATAACACTTTTATCTGGCGACAACCAAAGAGTCCCAAATTCAGCAAGTGATGATAATATCGTTAATAGTAATAATCAAGAGCCTGAAAGTATTCAAATGAATTGCGAAAAGGCTGATTTGGAGGTTCACGAAAAGGAAACCGATCAAACGACGCCCACGCCAAGCACGTCTGGAATTACACTGAATCCCATGAGTCGATCAGTCATGGAGAGTGTGTCTGCTAATGAATTTACAAACATGAGTATTAGAAACAGGACAGTGAATGAGGCGAGAAATTTGGAACTTTCAAGTTCCTGCTGCCTTCGCGACTCCCTTCAACTTCAGCATTCGACAAATTTAAATATTCAACGCTCACAAAGCACTCACAGATTTTCAAGTTTAATGAACATGTCCATTTATCACGACGAAAATCGCGATGTTCCATCAATTGAAAATTTGAGATTGCAATCATCAAACAGTCGAGTGAATAACGATCATATAAATAATGCAACGAGAAATGAGAGCATTGCAGCACAGCAGATGCATCAAATGAATAACAATAACGAGTCTGTGGAGGAGGCCATTGGAGAAGTGAGAAATGAAGATTGCGATTATCTCAAGCTACTAATTGGATTTAAACGGACATTAATGCTGCCCGACAGCTATTTCCTTCCCAACTCTCTTCCAACATGCTTTTGTGAAAGTTGTAAACCTAATTCACCGCTAAAAGGGTGGGTTCGATTTGCAATAAATCAGCAAATTACAAACAATAATCATCAGCAGCTGCCACACGATAGTAACGAGAACCTTCTCACTGCCTATTGTTTAACACGAGTCGATAAAATTCGTTCAGTCCTTGATCACGGGCAGCCCATTCCAAATGGAGAAATTGAACAATTTCTTTCGCGCAATAATCAAGGCGAATCAAGTGACATGGAAGAGTATATCAACGGAAAATATATTATTCTAAGATCACAACCCGATAATAAGGATAAAATCGATAAGCCATTTGTGCATCGTTATATGAGCAACAATATTTTCTATCGCATTTGCACCGCATTCGAAGTACGAACTTTACTTTCGGCAGTTACGACAATTGAAGCTTCTACTTCTTCTTCATCTAGTCAAAATAACTCTAAAATCTACACAACCAAAGAGGCAAACGCGTGTGTGTTAAATAGCTTATGCATTTGTCTCGTGCCGATATAAATTTTTAAAGTGCTAAATTATAAATTGACATTTTAGTCAGCATGCATTCGATTTTTGCTTCAGAGTTTCTAAATAAAAACGGAAAAATAAAATTTAAATGTCGAGCATTTTTATAGTACTTTTTATAGCAATCTTTTTTTTCTAAAGAATCAAAACATAAACAAACCAAATTGAAAAATTAGAAAATTTAAAAAAAATAATTTTCGTAGAAGATTAATTGAATTTAATTGAATACAAATACTTAGTATAATACTAACGATTTATTGTGATCGAAAATCAGCTCTTGCACAACTAATTTCGCATTAATTTTTGCAAATTAAAAATTTGGACAAGATGAGTACAGGTAAATGCTCGAAATTAATTAAACAACACATTATCGATTAATTTTATTACTGTTAATCATGAATAGAAAACAAAACAGTCACGCAGGTAATCAGCAAAATGGATGGCAGTGAGAATTTAGAACAACTACTCGATCAAGTTAAAAAAGTCGATGAAACTTGCGATTTTAAAAGCTGCAAACAGGTGAGCTTGCTTTGAGCGTTAAAATTTTCTAAAATCTGTCTAAATTTCCATCATTAATAGAAAACTAGCCTAATGGGTCAAAATTGCCAATTTTGTAAATGTCGATATTGCATCAAGCACATATTAGCGGAAATTCATGGATGTGGCGATGCTATTAAAAAGAAAGAAAGAGAAGAATTCCTCCATCCTAAGGTAGACACACGAAAAATGCAGCACCAAGTCGATCATGATAAGGCAAAAAAGTCCTTGTCGGGAAAATTAAAACAGATGCAACTCGAACGTAAGGCGTCGGCAGGAGGAAATAATGGCAAAAAGAAGAAATAATTTCTAGTTTCATGTTTTTCTCTCAAAATAAATTATTGCGTGTGTTGTTAAACATCACAAGAGCTTTTGTGTTCTTTTTTAGAATTTTCCCACAATTTTTTATATGATCATTTTTTTGAAATTGTTAATTCATGAGAAAAAATTTTTTTTCATTGATGGATGATAAAATTTGATGTTTTTATGCTACTGAATTAAATATTTAGAAGTATCTGATTTTTTCGCCTTCCTAATAACTAATGCTGCATTTTTATAGCTCTCTATTTTACTCTCCTCTGTTCATTTTCTTCCCTCATTCTCTTTTAACCTACCTTCACGAAACTTCTTTTTCAAGACCTCATCGATGAAGAAATTTGAATATTATCAGAGAACGCTTTAGGTATTAAAGCATTTACTTGTGTTGATGTTTGAGCGAGGAAAAAGAAGAAAAAATGAAAAGAAGCCAAGACATTCCACTAGCCACACGAATATCGAGGAATGAAGAGAAAAAAAAGATAAATTCATCAAAATGCAGTACAGAAGAAGTTTCTTTCTTACCTGAGAATAAAATAAAACCTGAAATGAATATGAATTAGTGATTCATTCTCAGCTTCTTGTATTGACATGATCATCATCAACGATTTGTCTAGTCTCTCTCTCTCTCTCTCTCTCTCTCTCAAAGGGATTTTTATGACTTGATCATTGCCTAATAAGCATGAATTTTTTTTTCTAATACCGATGAATCACAATTTCATGATGATGTTTTTTTTGGACTTTGGATTAGAAACGGAAGTGGAATGCAAAAAAAAAGCTTGACCACATTCGCGATTCATGAATCATCGAGTAACACATTTAAATAATAGCAATAGGTTCATAAATTGTCTCGTGAACATCACGCGTAATTCAAAGTAATACAAAATAAAATTAAAGAGAAAAAATCTCAGTTGGATTTTCCAGGAATTCAATAAATATTCCAGAAAGTTGAAACTTCAGTCGCAACATCTCGACATTTTCTTCTCTAATTTCACGCGAAATTTATTTATTTCTCTCCACCACCACCAATACCAACTCGAATTTCAAACCTCAGTCGCGGCAAGAACATTGCAAAAGAAAACGAAGAAAAGCATCGCATGGTAACATAGACCGAAAAATATCAAGAGTGAACCATTGCCTTAAAGAGTAACCTGTATATGTCAGTGACCTCATCGATGTTCAAGACAAACCATTATTTAGCGAAAGAAACGCTAAAGTAAGGGAGCAAGAGATAGAGAGAGTAATATCGAGATTGAACGTGTTTTGCAATGTTCTTTTAGCTAGGCAGCGCATAAAAGGAGTTGATTTTAAAATTAAATTGAAAACTAAACCCATGATTAGTAAATTGGTTTTAAATTTTTTTCCGTCTTTAATAAAATAATATTTTATAACAAGATTTTTTATGATTTGCATACAAAATTATTATCGCTCCAAGTAGAGAAAATTTACAATTTTTAAAGCCCATAATAAATTTTAGAGCTTAATTACACACTACAGAAAGTTAATCTTTGTAATTTCTCGACATTTATCAGCAAGAGTGAAGTGAAGGTCGAAGTGATTTGTGGCTGCGCTGTAACAAAAATTTTCCATACGGCTATTTAAATTTCACGACAAAATTTGCAATTCGAGTTTAATTTTTTTAAAAATATTTTTTTTTATTTTTCGATCCTAAAAAATTACATTTTTTCTCATCTCAAAAAAATATAGATTACAAGTTTGATTTTTTTTAATAATTTCGCTGGGAGTCTTACATTGGTCCACATGTGGGTTGGTTCTCAAAATAACTTTTAATGAAATAATATCGTAAATATATTATTGGAATGGAAATCGCCATGCTGCTAATTATTCTGATATGTTCCTTTGTGCTTGTCTTTCATTGTTTTTTTGTACTTGAAGAGTTTTTCATGTTAATTTGTGCGTTAATTAGGAAAAATAAGGCACATTAATTTTTAAAATATTCCTCTTCATTAATGGCAATTTTTCAATCCAGATTCATGGACTTGAAGGAGCATGATTTAGAATTTTATTTTTTCAAGTCAAGGAGCTCCTTAATAAGATGAATTTAAAGCATTCTTAATTCACTTTAAATCATCATTTTTAACCGACTGTTTCAATCAAATTAAACAAAAAATTTTGGCAAAATTCCTTTAAATTTTGATGATTTCATCGCCAAATCTCTTTCCGAAAAATTGTATAAATTCGCCTTAAATTCTAAGAAAATTATTATAAGATCACAACTCTTAAAATTAAACTAATCTTAAAAATGAAGAGCGAGAGAAAAATCAGCTAAAATTGTTACGAAGAATTGTGAACTTCCATCCCATATAAGTAGTTTCTAGTTTATTGCTCATCAAAAGATGGAAGCGAGCAAATTAACAGAAATGGATTTTTTGTCAACGCTATTGTTAATACTTTTACTCGATCTTTGATTCATGTTCTGGTTTCGGGGGAAATTACTTATGAATTTTCACGTGGTTTATGTGGAATGTATTTGAATTCTATTGAGCGCTCTTTACTCGTGGAGAAATTTAGAAAAATAGTTTAGAGTAAAAAACTAAATATTTCTCACGGATTTTCATTAGCTTCAAGAGAAATTACCGTGCTCAATTCCTATTTGTTTCTATTTGAATGCAATTAGCATCTTTTTAAGGGAAATGTCTGTTTTCGTTGTTTTACTTGATGTATATTTAAAATATTGCATAAAAATACATAAAACATTTTTAACGGGAGAATATTGCAACTTCATCGCCGAGTCGAGTCTACTTTTTTTAAAAACTACTAGAGAGAATCATTTTTTTTGTTTGAATTTAACTTATGAGATTTCCGCTCATCTTATTTCGAAAAAAAAAATTATTAGCGCAAAGTAAATTCTTATTGTATAAAAATATGACAATTTTATCCGTGAGAAATTTATGTGATAAAAAAAATATTTTTGTCATGATCGTGTGTGCATATGGAGATTGACGATAAGATAAGTTTTTTCCTCTCGAACGAAACTCAAAATGATATAAAATGGCATCAATGCATGTGTGATGTTTTTTAATTTCTCTCTTCCATTCTTTTCTTTTACATCGTCGAAAAGGAAATTTTTTGTCTGTTTGGCAGTAAGAGGTTTTTTTATATGGCAACGCAGCATTGAAATTTATCGTTTCAATAACCATACACGAATACAGTCTCATGCACTTCTTGCTTCTTATGTTCAGATATTGACAGAAATATTTTTTTTCTCTTCTCTCTTCTCATAAATATTTTTTTTCTCATTCCATTAAAAAATTGCGATTAAAATTCTTATCGAAAAAGAGACTATCTATTGAGACGCTTTTTTTTGAAAGAGCTGTCGAGGACTGAAAATATTTGTCATTCATAGAAAATCCTTTTATCAAATTCGTCATTTCCCAAACAACTCCCTCAAAACTTTTAAAAATTATTTCGAGATTTTAAACTATAGTCTTGCCGTCTAATTTTGCTGCTAGATCTGTAATGACCTCTTTGTAGATCAATGGATCGATATTCTTACCCAATTGATAGAGAATAAACCAATCGCCAATTTGGCATTTGTCGGCAATATGTTCGACGTCCTCGTGCGGTGAAAGACGACTGCGTGCGCGCAACAAGTAGAGACGAACTTTTGGCCATAAGCAGACCGCCAAACGATAAACAAGTGAGATGCCGCTGAGGATTGTCAAGGCAATAAACCAGAACCAGAGGAAAACGAAGATTTTCTCGTTGACAATGTTAAGGGGAAGAACGCACCTGAGAAATTAACGAAAAAAATGTGTTAATTAGGTTGAGTATGCAAATTATGACTTTTATACTTACAGCTGTTAATTGATGATAATTGCGTGGTCAATGAGGGAGATGGAAAAAAATTGGATTAAATTTATTAAAATATTTTAAATATGATAAAATTATTTTACTTACGCCTGATTAAGCGACCATGGAATAATTCATGAAAAAGAAAAGAAAAATTAATTAATTTTTTTGTTGAGTGAAAAACAAATTTAGCAAACAGGTCGAAGATCACCATTTTAAACCTTTAAAATTCTAAACCTAGTAACGGCTAATAACTAAACCCTTATCAGAAAAAGTCATTGACTTATCAATGAAACACTTCTAAAAAAGTTTTTCTCTAAACGAGAAATATTTAAATACATAAACTTGAACCACAAAATTGTGTACAATAAAACATGCATGTGCGTGTATTGAGATCCGTTATGCTCTCATGACATTAGAAAGATAAACGAATGGAAAATTTGTGTGTTTTCGAGAAGTTTAAAATAAAGTCAAACTCACCATCGAACTTCTGCACGCTTCCTGAAGGACCATATTTGTGGAAAGTACACTTTGTGACCTTTGGAAACACCCTTGACATTGGATCTGCTCTCTCTTCTGGTTCCATCTCGGTGAAGCTCAGCACATCACTTCCATATGTCGAAAATTCACCACCCAAGAAATAATCCATAAAGTAAATTTGCACAAATACGTTGACAAAGTTGAGAGCCTCGCAAATGAAGAATCGGAAAGCGTAAAAGTTGTGACGATTCAAATTTTCGGAGAAATAATCCAAAAGAATTTTCTTTCTTTCCTCTTTCGCCTCGTCATTTACGACGGGGCAGTTGAGATCTAAGACGAGCATTTTTATGCGTCCACCTTCCCATGTCTTCCACAAATAACGCGGCACATAAAAGCAAATGGCTGCGGGGTGACGAGAGTGAATGGTTAAATTTCGAAATTAATTTTTGCTTAAAAAAATTTCTCACGGCGAGATGAGAGTGAAAATGAAGCTCGATCACGCGAAAAAGTTGTGCGAGTTTTTAACCAATTTTTTCATAAATTTTGATCTTTAAAATTATTTTATGAACAAAAGATAATCTTGAGAGGCGTCAATTTTTATCTCTAGATCTCTTTCTCTGAGAATTTAAAGATTTTTTGCACTTCTTTAAATGACGGAACATGATCACTTTTCAGACAATTAAACCCGCATAAATTTTCACTAATTGAGCTTATTTTCATCGCCCTTACCTTGGAAAAATAGCACAAAGCAGACCCACTGATAGTACTTGTGATATTTGACCTCATCCTCTCCCTCGACATGTGAGCCGACACCAGGCTGGACAACATCGCGTCCTACAACGCCCGTCAATCGATTGGGAATTGTAAATGTCGAATAAATCCAGCAATATGTGTCCATTACATTGAGTGGAATTTCATCCACAATACAGTCAATAGGATCTCCAATGTACTGGCGACTTGTAACCAGTAGCGAGAAAGCAATCAAAATGATTACCGTCGCTTTGTAATGGAGTCGAAATATGTTATTGTCTATGCATACTTGGTCTAACTTAAGGAGCCCCTTAACGGAGCCGAATACATCAAACATTTCTGCACTTTTTCTTCACTTTCGAGCGATGCAAAATTTCCTTTCCACCGATTAGAATTCAATTTTTAAGGCTTAAAAAATTATAAAATGTGATCAACTTAATCGAGGAGACGCTGAACGAGACACGACTCCAATTCTCACTAAACTGAATGTGCTCAACAAAAAAATACTTCGCAACTCGGAGTTAAATGTGCATACGGAGGGGAAATTTACTAACTAAGAGTAATTTTTAATGTTGTATTGAAATTCTCTCTCAACTTCAATTTGCTTTGTGTATGTTAGTGGAGTTTCTAAAACCAGTTTCTTTGTATCTTTCTCTTTTTTACATATATCATATATGTGTCGTTTATGTGTGTTAGGTTGAGTAATGTGCGTTTTGCTAGACATTCTTCTTCTGCTGCACAAGATTCTAGTAATCAACAGGGTGACTCTGGCATTAAGATTGATTTTACAACTCAAATTCTTTTGCGACATTTAAATTTAATCTACAAGGAATTCTAAATTTTTTTACAGATTTTTTGATTAGTTTTTAAAAGTAACTAAAACTAGAAGTAACTAGCTCCTTTTATATTACATTATAAGTTTAAATTTTAATGCGGTTTAAAATCAATAAAATTATTTTAACCTTAATTGTATTTTTTTATTCTAACACATTTTTGTCACTTTTTAAAGTTTTCTCTGAATAATTCTATCTAAACTTTTCGATAATTTATACAAAACAATTTTAGAGCCACCAAATTGTTTGTTTTTTGCAATTCGCGGTAGAAAAAAGCTGAAAAGAATATTTCAAAATCGTGATTTTTTGTGTCGTCTACGATTTTCGTCGCTAAACCGATAAAAATCTTTAAGAAATTTTATTCCAAACGCTCTTTATCGCTTTGCGAATTGTTGATGATTTTCCTCATTTTGCAAACATTTTATGAAAACAACGCCACGTGTTCAGAGGCGTCATAATGCATCCCTAGCTCTTATCAGAGTTTTTACTAGAAAGTTTTTAGAAAAAATATCATGTTTAAACTTCATGCGTCTTATACTGAATAAAATTTTACATCTATATGCAAATTTCTCTCCACACAAAACTTTCTTTACATACTTCACGCAGCATCGATCAATAAAAAAACTAGTTTGGATAGTGACCGCTCCTCAACTCATAACGGGATCAGTCAAGGCGCGAGAGTCTCAATCAGCCATTGAATGTCTTTCTAATGATTCACAAAAATCGTACATACAACGATGATTGGCGTATACTTTTGTCATTAAGCACATTGAATACACGTGTGTCCCCAATTACAATTCTATTCTGTTTGCAAAAGCATAATTCATTAAATTGAATGAATACTCGAGCGATGTCACTTCAGTCGAGAGTAAATTTGCATTAAATTGCAGTTCATGGTTTTTATGAGAGAATAAGCGACCTTTTTTTAAATTTAGTACATGCTCATTTCGGCAACTCGCAAAATTGAGGTCCGCTTACTTAATAATAATTAATTTGCTTGCATGAAAATTTTTAAAGTCACGAAAGTTTCCAGTTTCATATATTTTTTGCTTTACATGGGGTCTCATGAGTCAAAAAGAAGAATGAGAATGCACTGAAAAAAATTTGAAATTATTTTTTTATCTCGAGTTTTTAAATATCTTAATTTTTTTTAAATTTTTTCTCTCAGTGAATCTCAAAACTTTTTTTTGGCGACACAATGAAGTTAAAAATCTTTGTTTTCTGCGACACATAACAAAAATTGAATTTCTTAATTTGTAAGTTGTTCATGCGAAACGCGGCGATTTGCAAAAAGAAGACTTTACTTCAGTCAAAAATTGCAAATTAAAATTATTTTGACTCTGAACAAGAGCAATTTATTGTTTTTCTTAAATCTTGATACATTTTATAATATTTAAAGACTCAAAGCGTTGAATGATAGTCTTGTGTTACTTCACTTAGAGGCGAGCAATAAAAATCTTTTAATATGCTCTCAAGGTCGCTATATACAATTGAATCAGAATTTTGCTTATCAACAAGAGATGAGATTTTAAATGAAAACATTTTACTCTTGCGATTTTACAAATTATTTATTAGAAATTAATTTTTAAATTATTTTTCTTCTCTCTCTAGCTTGAATGATTCACCTTAAATGATTGATGAAACACCAAAAAATCTCCGAACCTTAATTGAGAACTATTGCTCATTTATTGAGTTTAATTTTATTGAGGAAAAATTGTATTCATTTTCGTGTGAAACAAGAAATTACAGGAAACTCCCTAGACATTCTTTCGAGATAGTCCATAAATTAATTTTCATGAATGAAAACAAAATTAAAACTATAAAAGCAATTTTGTCGATAGCCAATATTTGCACAAAACAATTAAAATTTTACATAGTGACAATCACTAAGTTACATTAAAAGTTTTAAACTGTTATTACACACCCGAGAGCGTCACGTTAGTGGCGACTTAAATTGCTCAACAATTATGTCGTGGGTTGCAGGTGCATTGAGTGCAATTACATAATTAATGGCATTTCCGTAACAAGGTCAAATAGATGTTCACAATTAATTCTCATTGATCAATCGTTTCGGACGTGAGAGAGACCAAATGCCAACGCGAGCTTTTTTAAATTTTACATCAACTCACATGATTGTTGTTTATTAGCTTATGCGACAAACATTGTTAATTGAAATTTAGTGCATTTCCACACACGCTTGCGACATTTCTGATGATATGAAATTGATTTTGAGCTAGAAAATGCATTCAATAAAGTCAGGACTTTACGGAGGATTATGAAATACTTATTTGGCTTTCGAGAACACCTAGAAATCTAATTTTATTCTCGATGCTCCAATTATGATCTTGCAGTGTTGACTTTGTGCACTTGAAATCAATTTGATGATGAAATGACTCACTGACTTTATTTTTCAAACAAATGTTCTTTTTTCGGGAATGATAAGAAATGAATTATAATTGTTTTATTTACCTTTGCCTATGCCGAAAGCGTGACGAATTATTTTATGGGTTGATGACGAAATTAACAATTTATAGAACTAGTTCTGAAAAATATTTTTGGTTAAACTTTTAATATCTAAAAAGTCCAAGGAATAAAATAATTTTAAGAAAAATCAGTGCAATTTTACGCGATCGGTATTTTATCAAATTCTTTTTGCAATTAATTAAAGCGACTTAAAGGATCATCATTATCATCATAAAAATGTCTAGCTGTGATTTTAATTGAATTTTCTTATCATACTGGAGCTTTGTGACAATTTCAGAAGTGTGGGTATAGATTAAGCTCTCAAAGTTTCACTCACACGTTTTACTTGTTATCAATGATGTTTTCGCGTGATAAATGCACATGTGAGGAGCGTAAGTGATAATGTAGGATGTCATTAAAGGGGTAGACAAAATTCTTTGAATATTTTTTAAGACTCTAATTTTTAAAGATTTAAAATCTGTGAAAATTTTAAATTTTCATGTCCAAAGCTTTCATCCCCGGCTCATGATATCATTGTGATCAATTATGACTGTTCTACAAAATTTGTGTGTGTGTAGACACAAAGACAATTATTTTTTTTAGACAGAAATTGAGAAATTGACTTCGTTACACTTTTAAAGATCATCAAAGGGGCTTCTTTTAGTACATCAGCGATTGTCGATATAACAACAAGTAAAAGTAATATAATGAGCACCGTATGAGTGAGTTTACACACACCTCCATCAATAGCGCATATGTTTTCCCTAAAAATTACCAACCAAACACGAAAATTATAAACTTTTAAAATCACTCGCAGTTTATTGTAATGTTCTGGTCGGTTTAGAAAGAGCGGAGTGCACTCAAAGGCTAATTTTCGTGTACGTTCAATTCATTCAATTGAAAATTCAGTGAGAGAGCATATTTTACATGGAATGTGCATCGTGTGATTAGTGAGCGAGTGAAAGACGAGGAAAAAAGATAAAGTAGAGTCATGAAATGGACATGGAAAAAATAGCTTCATTTACCAAGACCGTTTATCGCTTAGTTTTCTAGTTTTGTGTTAGGAAAGGAGGAAAAATGATCGCGAATTTCTCACAAATTGCACCCCACTTAAAGTTTAAGGCGAAGACAGTTAATATTGATAATTTAGGATTTAAGTTTCATTATCGAGCGACTTTTTTAATATTACTAGTCTGCACAATCCTGGTGACTTCACGGTGAGTTTAACTTTTTTAAATTTATTTTATTAATATCAACGATTTTGACATCTAAGGTTTTAAAAATTTCAATCTACATGTATCAGAAAAAAATTCTTGTCAATGACTTAATCACGTTTCCATCAGGTCTGAATTTTACGCGGGCTTTAAATGTAGCACTTCCTCTTATCTAACATTATCGTAGAGAAAAAAACTTATTTATGACACTAAACGTGAGTGAATGAGGAAAATTTATGTGAAACAGCGTGTTGACATGGGTTTAATTGCGGTTTGGTTTTGAACAGAGCGCGAACTTTTTTCTATGAGGAAAATGCAGGTATCAATTAAATTACTGTGTAATGTTGATGCAATTATTGGAAGTGAGGGCACTTACTAAGGAATTTACTTGATAATTAGTTCATTAGAGAATGACACTGTGATGTTTCATTTTTTAAAGTTCATAAACTATTTTTCAAGCTCTTACATCGGAGAACATATACGATGCATGACTGGAGGTGCACCAACCATTCCCGAACACGTTATCAACACATTCTGCTTCTTTACAACCACATTTACGATTGTAAGCTATTAGAACTATACGCAACATTGCGGATGTCACAAAATAATAATTTTAACTCACAGATTCGACATTTAAATGAAAGTATGCTGCAGAAGGGAGCTCTACCACATCCGGGAATAGGACCAGTGTATCCCGATGACCAAATTAAACATCACGCTTACTATCAATGGGTTCCATTTGTACTTTTTGCACAAGCAATTTTCTTCTATCTTCCACACCTTCTTTGGCGCACGTGGGAGGGTGGCAAGATTAAAAAATTAGTTGATGGACTTCAACGGGCAATTTTGTCACGGTTCATTCAGGGTGAAGAAGACTTAAAAGTGAATAAAGATTACGTAATTTATGCGAAGCCGACAATCGACAAAAAGGTGAGAGAAATCAACAAGTGAATTTAGAAGTATCAAATTTCTCCTTAAAATAGATCAAAACGATAAAAATGGCATTTATGCGACACATCACAGTCAATAAGTTTTGGGCTTTCAAAATGATTCTTTGTGAAATTTTAAACCTCCTCAACGTGTGTTTGCAAATTTATTTGACACACCTTTTTCTCGGTCGACAATTTCTTAGACTTGGCATAGATTTCATTCAGGATGATTTCTTGGGCATTATGGATACACTTGACATTGTGTTTCCGAAAGTCACCAAATGCCACTTTCACAAATATGGTGCTTCAGGCAGCATACAAAAGCACGACGGTGATAAAATTAAATTTCTTATGGTTAAGCAGTTAATTTACTTGTTTCCTTATAGCTCTTTGTGTAATGGCTCTCAACGTAGTTAACGAGAAAATTTTCATATTTCTGTGGTTCTGGTATTGCATTTTGCTGATTGTCTCATTCTTATCTCTATCGTGGCGCTTACTTACAATATGTCTTCATTCGAGGTAAGCATTAATGGGTTTTTCTTTAAATTTAATTTTAAAAGTTTATGGTAATTCCACCACAACAGATCAAACGCTTTTAATGGCTTCATTTTTTCATTCGCATGCCCCGGCAAGATGAATCCATGGGATGTTTGCGTTGTTACCAACGAATTTTATTTTTCGGATTGGTTATTTTTGTATTACTTAGCCCGAAACATGGAACCTTACTTGTTTCGCCAGATGCTGCTCGAACACATAATTCCTGAGATACAGAGCGAGAGAAACTCCATGATTTATCAGCACAGTGACGGTGATAGTTTGTCTGAGAAACTTAACATTGAAGAGGAGGAAGAGGAAAGTGAGGGAATGAGTGAAGGACACAGTTTAAATTCTCTAGACATGGAAAATGGCCCTGTGAGTCCTTTGATTGCGGTGAATGACAAAAGAGTAAAATTTGCGTGAAAAAATAGTTTACTGTGATTTATTAAATTTGTGAATATTTAGAAATAAAAAACGTGACTTGAGTCATCAATTAACAGCCCATAAAGAGTCAACTCTCAACTGAATTTGAGTGCACTTCAAACTAGTTTTTAACGCCACTTATCAATTCTTCGTCGTTGCGTTCAATTGCCACTTGTGAATTTCTAAAGCAGTGAACATAAAATTTGAGCACATTTCATTCATCATTCGTATGCTGTATTTCTCATCTTCTAGGCATTCACTTCATTACCATATACGAAGTTAAAATGTTCTTTCTCCTCTCGCTTGTTGGAAATTTTCTTCGCTGTTCTTCCCGCTCTTTGAGGTCACTAAAGTGCAATGAACCCCACTTACATTGCAGAGCTTTTTAAATTGTTGTTATCAGAAGATCTTTAAGTGATTTCGCTTGATTTAAAAAGGGTAAATAATTTTTGGTGTTCAAGTTACTTTCAATTGTTTACAATTTCCTCAAGAAATCTAACACATTCTTATATGGCATCTAAATCATGAATAAAACTTCACCTTGAGGCCATTTAAGGTGCTTCGTAAATTCCAGCATTAATTCTCAATTTTCTTCTTAGTGAATTCGCAATCAATTGCCCACGAATATTTTTCAGTGTCAAGTGATTTCAATTGAACATTTATCACAGTCAATTGTAAGCTAAAAATAACTTATGCAACTAATTCAATTATGAATAATTAAAAACTCGCATGTGAAATTAATTGCGATTGATGGGTAAGAAAATTGCTCCACATTCGCTTGAATTGTCGCATAAAATTATATTTACAACTGAATCAACAGTGAGAAAATTATTCATTGCATGAGATATTTTGCATAGATGAGAATTCTCGGTATTAAAAAAAATAGAAAAAAGTTGCATTGTTATCGTGGCAGTGTTGTTTCCAAAGGTGTTGTTCACCACACATTATACAAGCGCGTTGCAAAAATTGCTTGTGATCGGTGCAAATCGTCGAACGCGTGAGACCAGGGATGGTAATTCAGAATTTAAATAAATAAAATTAATTTAATAAAAAAATAAATTTGTGTTGTATAAATTTGTATACAAAAGTGCAGTCCTCAAAGTTGAAAATGACCATCCCCTTTTTCCGCCTGACCAAAGTCTTTCAAACTAAAAGTTTTATAAAAATTCTGACCGCACTCATGCAATAACATTCAGAATTTTTATTGTAATAGTCAGCGGTTTTACAGAGCTCGGTACTTGATATTCAATTGTGTACACAAAAAATCGCTTGGAAAAGATTTATTGCTGCTGTGCTGGAGTCAGTGAAACCAGTTTTTTTATTCGATTTTTGCTTCAATTTAAAACGCTCTTGTTGTCTTGAATCAAGAGAGAAAGAGTAAGAATGCGATGGGCTTGTTTCGTTGAGATGATAAAATAGCCAAAAGCGGTGAAGAAAAATTTAAAATGAAATAATGAAAAATTCTTTTTATTAAACGAGTCGAAAATGTGCAAGAAGAAATTGAAAAACAAAGACTTGTCCTTATGCTCTTGAAATTCTGTCGTGGTCCATAACCGAATGAGATTAAAACGAACAAAAAAATTTGGGATTGACTTGTGCATTTAAAATTAAAAATAACTGTTAAAATTTTCTCAAGACATTTAAGAATTTTTATATTACATTCATACTATTGCAACTACAATTATATCACTCATCAATAATCCAAAATAATTATTCCCTCTAATAAATTGAAAATTGCAATGAAAAATATTTATTCTCATATTAAAAACTCAAATTAGAGCCTCGAGGCGAAAAATGATGAAAGAGTTCGATCGTTTTAATAGAAAACGAGACATAGAGAAATGAAAAGGACTGTATGTGACGTACATACAGCATGTTTCAAGTCACGTACACCAAGAGCGGAGAAAAAATTTCTTTCTGCATTTCTCACATGAAAAAAATGTCTTTTCGTGGACATAAAACAATTGGAGATATTTGAAAATTCCATTTTTAGTCGCAATTGAATTTCGAGAAATAAATATTTCGTCGATTCATTTCTTGTAGTTGAAAAAATCACGTTTTAAAGGAAAAAAATGTTATCGGATGACAAACATCTCGAGAACAATTTTTCATTTTTACTCAAGCATTAATTAGATGCTGACACTGGTTTCAATGGCGGGAGCTGCAGGGAGACGAATGCTGTTTTAAAAATTTCCAGTTTTCTCTAGTTGTTTGTTAAGAATAAATTATGTAAAATGTAAATTTCTTAACTGGCGAGAAAAATAATTAGCACAGAAAAAAATTTGGTTAAAATTTTAATTTTTTTCGAATTATCCCAAGGTTAATCCAAATTATTATAGCTCCGCTATATATTAATTTTGGATTTTTCCAAAACCAGTTTTGGCCCCTAGTGCCAAGACATTACATTGTGCAATATCAAAACAAAGCTCAAATGATAGGTCTAGTCAAACCCTACAAACTGGCGAAAACAGATTTGAAATCGGTTGCTTCTACGAGGAGTTAGAGCCATTTAAGTCATCTTACTTTCTTACTTTCTCACTTTCTCACTTTCTCACTTTCTCACTTTCTCACTTTCTTACGATCTTAGTGAACGCCATATCTCAAGAACGGCTTGTTGGATTTGATTCGGGTTTGTGGCTAAAGTCGGGTTTTGGTTCTAGTTGGCAAGAAGATTTAGTTTTGAGGTATGACCCTTCAAGGACCGTCCCTGAGTGCAAAAATGTCTTTTTCATACAAATTTTCTCTTATATGGCTTCATGGGTATCGTTGAACCGTCATTGCATCAGGAATCGATTGACATTGATTATTTTTAAGAGTGTCCATCATGGACGGCCAGGAGGCCACTAATGTCCATTTTTCAGAACTATGGCTTCATGGTATCGTTGAACTCGTAATTGCATCAGGAACGATTGACATCGACGATTTTTGAGGAATGTCCATCATAGTCGGCCAGGAGTGCCACTAATGTCCATTTTTTAGAACTATGGCTTCATGTATGTCGTTGAACTCGTCATTGCATCAGAAATCGATTGACATTGACGATTTTTGAGGAGTGTCCATCATGGTCGGCCACGAGTGCCACTAATATCGATTTTTTCAGAACTATGGCTTCATGTATGTCGTTGAACTCGTGATTGCATCGGGAATCGAGTGAAATTGAAGATTTTTGAGGAATGTCGATCATGGTCGGCCACGAGTGCCACTAATGTCCATTTTTCAGAACTATGCTTCATGTATGTCGTTGAATTCGTCATTGCATCAGGAATCGATTGGCATTGACGATTTTTGAGAAATGTCCATCATGGCCGACCAGGAGTGCCACTAATGTCCATTTTTCAGAACTATGGCTTGATGTATGTCGTTGAACTCGTCATTGCATCAGGAATTGATTGACACTGACGATTTTTGAGGAATGTCCATCATGGTCGGCCACGAGTGCCACTAATGTCCATTTTTCAGAACTATGGGGTACTAATCTAAGACAGCGGAGCTATTGGAAATGGCAACGCCGTTTGCAGACCCATCTTGTTTTTAATTGAAAATTCCTCAAACATTTCCCCTCTCTCAAACAGTTCCATAGGGACATAAAAATCATCACACTACGACTTCATTTAAAATCTCTGTCGAAAATGCACTGCAACATCTGTTTTCATGCTCACAACATAATTTTGTTTTATGTTCTATTTCACTATTGAACTTGATTTGACATTGAAAATATTCTCAATGGTGGCACTGCTGACTGCATAAATTTTGAACTCTATGCGACTCTTTAGGTTTGATATTGATCAAACAATTTTTGCGGTGAATTCTTTGTGTAATGGATCCAGCTGAAAAGAATTGCATTTTGAATGTGTCAAAGGAAACGTCATGATAGACATAAACTCTAACTTGTGCCTGCATGTTTGCTTCTTTTCATGATCGTCATGCAGGTAGTTTTCTTCAATAAATATGCGACATTCGTAGGTAAGAAAATTTAAGGATATTTTTTTCTAATAAAGTTTTGCTGCATTTCATGAAAACTTGGTAAGTGTCACAACAAAACTTTTGATTTTCGTGACAAATTTACGTAATAATGTTTGATCTGAATATCATCTTTATGATTTGAGAAAAGAAGGTTGGAAATGTTAACATAAATCTCTTCGACGAATAAAAAAATTCTTAATGTTATGAAATGAATTTGAAGATAAAAAAGAAGGACTTTGTAACAGGGCAACATGAACTGCAGCAATTAAAAAGGACTGAAAATGCACAAAATGTTGCAGAGATTTCTTAAGAAAGGAAGTGTGTTTCTCTCTCTATGCAGGTCACTTTTTGTATTTCAACATCATAAAAATTTCTTTGTGTGTGTCCTTTTTAAAACTCGGTATATTTTTCAATTCATTGTGAAATTTTTTTCTGAAATTCATAGGACGCAATCATGAATACCTAATTTACCTAATTTTAAATTTTTTATAATTCGTAGCTTCCTTATTAACAAAACTCACATTTCTATTTATAAAGAGGCATGGAATAAAATTTATTAAATCAGAAATTCGTTAATAACTTTTATCAGTCTTTCTGTCATAAAGCACTTTCAGTTATCAGTCTATGAAAATTTATGGACAGACTTTTTTTTATATTTTAAGAAGATTAAGGAGAGTTAGACAACCCAACATAAGTGATAAGAACTGTTAAAAGAGAGAAGGTCATTTTCTAAGACTTAAGATATGTTTTTATATTTTTTTTTTTTTTTTTTCCCAATAAAAAAAATTTTTAACCCCATCCCCCGATCCCCAAAACGGGATTTCATTTAAAAAAAGGAAAATCTTCCCAATTTTCACACTTTGCATAAAAATTATTTCTTGTGAAATAATCGGCACTTTTAAACCTTTGTTTTAAATCGAAACTAACTTGTTCTATAATAAAAAAATTATCCCTTCTATTTCAAAAAAACACAAATAGAAAAATAAATTTTAACACCAAAAAAAATTCGGGATAAAAACCACAAACCCAGCAAAAATAATGCATCCAGAGTTTCAATATTTTTAAACAGACGAAATTTTAATATTTATAGGCTTACTAAAAATTACATACACTCAAGCTAAATAAATTTAATTCTCTTTCTCTCTTAAAAACTCTTTACTCTTTCTTATACTCAGTCTGATGATGAGTAACATACACAATAAATAAATTTGACCTTATCATTTAACCCAAATTTTTTATGAATGAATGTTGAGCTTACAATCGTTCTGAATATGCGTGTAGATGCGAGAGTTTTTAAGCGAAATATCTGCAGACTGATAAGAGATTTTAAAGAAATGATTCAAAGTGTTGTAAATATGAGATTTTTTTGGGATTTTGGGCTGATTATGTTAACTTATTTCTGTAAAATTAATTTTTTTTTCAAAAATATTAGAAACGTAACATAATTCCAAATAGACTCACAATTTTCCAATAAATAAAAATGAAGAAGAAATATTTTAATAAAAAAATCACTAATCAACACAATCAGCATCGCATTAATTAATGAGTGCACACGTAAGTACAAACTCGGACAACCTTTTGATGACCTAAAAGCTTTTTGTCATCATCATGCGAGTAGTTTATGAAACACAGCAAAAAATTGATTAAATTATTTGCTTTTGTTGTCGATTTGAATCATTTTCTCAATTGATTTATTTCTACATGATAGTTCGAGAATTATTATTAGGACTCACGATGAATTTTCATAAAAATCATTATCAAATTTTAATGAGTATCAAAAATTTGAGACTTTATCTGCATTTATCTTCTATGACTGTAGTACAATGAACTTCGTAAATATTTCAAAATTTTTTACCTAAATAGTTCTCAATTTATTTCTACGCAATCGATAACAATGCAGCTGATGTTTGAAGAACGTGCGACCACAATAAACCAAATAATTTTATTTATTCTTAAAATTATCGTGAAATGATTTCAAGCTGCTTCTTCAACAAAAAATTTTCAAGGAGAGTTTTTTGGAATTTCAAAATTAAAAATTTGGAGAAATATTTTACTCATGCATTGATTTATGATCAATTGACACCTACCCACAAGAATTTAATTCTCAAATGTCAATTTAATTAAATTTATGCGTATACTCGAAGCTGACGCACTCAATCTTTAGTGTTGATAGCACTTTTTAAAAAATTCAATGAGAAATTAATTTATTTCAATCAATTTCAATGTTGGTCAACCAGATTTTGTGTCATGACTCAAATTTATTGATTTATTATAAATATAAACTCCTTTAATTTGAAGATTTTCCTGGAGACGTGAATAAATGTTATCGAATGAGTTACTAAAAAAATAATTCAAAACACTTTGATGAGTTTTAAATCAAATTTTTTTCCCAAAATTAAACGTTTTCAAATCATTTTAATTCAACTTTTTACCTGAAGTTTGTTCACCTTACAAAATCAAACAAATGAAAACATGGAAATGTGAGACGAGAAGGAAAATCAGTGCCTTATGTGTACACAAAATTCGATACACATTCACGAACCGAATCAATTTATTTGCTCATGGTTTCTGTTTGAATAGAATTAGAAATAAATTTTTCCCCTCAAAATACAAAAAAAAATCCCTTTCAAATTTTGTTTCCTGTTGCACATATCCAAAAACTTCCTTTGTTTGTCAAAAGCATTTCCGAAATGCGTCATTGTCAAAAGAAAGATATTTTGCGTGGCAGTTTCTCTTTTGTTAGTGTCATCTCCAACTTACGGAGAAAATTTAGTTCAATTTAATTTAATTTTTTGTTCCTTTTGTGGATGAACGAACTACAGTCATTTTGAGTGCTTACAACTTGATGTAAAAGTCACAGACGAGTGCTCAATTAATGACCGTCTTAATAGAGGCTAAAGAGACACACAAAAAAGTAACATGAACTATTTTGAGATTTTTTGAGTAAAAATTATTTTGGCTCACATGTAATTTAATAGGAATTATTGTGGCTGAAAACAAAACATCCGGTAGAGATTGTTTTAATTATAAATTATTTCTAAGAGGTTAAAAAATTTTAGACTATATTTTTCATTACTTTTATTTACAGCTTTTTTTTAATTTATTTTACCAATTTATCCAAATTTGGTTTTCTATTCAAGAATTTCACAAAATAAAATAATTTTACATGCTCACCCAAAACTACTCATTTATAACGACGTAAAAAAATTCATTCATCAAGTGAACTCAAATTTAAGCATTTAATTACGTCAGCACTAGCAAAAATCATCGGTGTTTCAATTGACTATCAATTGAATGAATTTCCTGGATTAATTCTTTTATCATTTTTTCATCCAATTTATAGTCAATGACAATCCACCCACCATACTCGAATGAATGAAATGAATTTAAATTTTTCAATTCGCGAGACTTTAAATTGAATAACGTGGCTGGCGAGTAATTAAAAGTGAAGCTGAGAAATATTGCATAATATCGACAGTTGATTTGTGGTTGAGGTGCTGATGCAAAAATTTATTCTATTGTGAGGTAAAATTGTAATAATCGTGAAACCACAACAAAAGATCTTGATGCATTCGAGCTAAATAAAAAAGTTATAGATTTTAGCGTTTTTTAATGTTTTTTAACATTAAGAAATAATTTAGTCAAATTTTATTACTTTGAGGTTTGTCAATATAGTTGCAATCTTTTGTACTTAAAAGAGCGAAAAACTCTCAAGCAACTTTGCAAACTCGCTTCCCATAAATTAATGCAAACATATCTCACATGATTTACAACAATTAAAGAAATAATTTACAGTCGAGATGATTTACAAACAGTTGCATGCCTTCCAGGTGAATTGTATTAAAGTTTTAGCACTGCGAAATATTCAGAAAGATTTTAAAAATTATCAAAAAACTGATAACCTAAAATTTAGAGTTTATAAACAGAAATTATCTCTAGACAAAAAATTCTTCATATTATGACGTCAAAATTTTTTATAAAATAATCCACATGGTCGAATATTACAATAAAATTGCGTCATCTAAAAAGCGAGCCCCTTTTTTTTCGGTAACAATTTTAAATTTAGCACAGCGAGACAGAACAAAGCAAAAGTGAGATGTTTTAGAGATTTTTGATGCAGGCAGTACAGCTGTTTTTGTATCGACGACACAACATGCATTTCCCCCAATAGATTTTTAGAAGCCATTCCATAAATATTTTAGATGAACTCACCAATACACACTCAACTTTTATTGCACGTACGCACTGGATGAGAGTTCCTGTAAGTTGTCATAGATACATGCAATATCGCATCCAAGTGAACCCTCCGAAAAAATTTCTTCTTCTTGGAAAATGTAAAACTGGTTTTTGTTTTTTCTCAACGCTGTTGACGGCAGAGCAGGCAGTAATTGAAGTGGTTGTCTGTATTAGTGTGCTTAACTCTCTAAAAAAATTTACTCAATTTAAGTGAGAGAAAATTGAGAGAATTTGAGGTAGGGGGGAGTTTTTCGGATCTGTAAAGCTACTCATACACACTCAACGGCATATTCACATCCAGTTGTATATTTTTTCTCTCCACGTAAAATAGTAAGACTTGGATCCAAGTTGAAGTAAGTGGCTCGCGTCGTGTATTTCTGGAAGCTCGTCAGAAAAAAAATTAAAGTTGCGAGATTTTCAATTTCTAAAAAAATTTGGGAAAGCAAGTAATTTTTTGAGAACATTTAGATCCGCCATTAGAATTTTTCGTAACCTCCACATGTAATTATTAATGCCGGAAAGTTTATTACCTTTTCCATATTTTCTTCTTCTCCCATCATTCCGATTGCTCAACTACTTAACTATTGGTTTTATGTCGTTACACGAAAAGGCAAGTTAGAAGCATTTTTATGCTTTTGACGTAGTCAAATTTCAAACTTGTCTGCATCATCGAGTCGAGTTTAGTTCTAGTGAATTTAGAGAGTGAGAGTTATTGAATGATCTTGGCGGATATTACTGGAAACAATTGTGTTAATTGAAAAAAATTATTTCTTTAAATTAATGGAATTCTTTAGTGAAATTTTATCTGCATTAAACTCAGATTGTGACTGTGTTAATAAGATCCGAAAAACAGAATTTGTAGTGTAATGCAAAAGTGCTCATCAAATTGTGGAATCAGCAGAAATTTGATCAAAATAGTTTTTAAAGTGAAACAAAGCAACGAATTTAATATTAAATTTTTATCTCCTATTGCTAATTTATTACTACAATGCAATGTCTGTATGGAAACACTTAATTCCCGAAGTTATTTTTTGAATATTTTTTTTATAGTTTCGATATGTTAAAACTGAGACTTGATAATTGGTTCAAACCAAAAATTCGCCAATTTGTCCATACTTAAAAATTACTCGCTCACTACATCATAATTCAACCGTATAAAATTCATGCTATAAAAGTTATTGAAAATCTCGCGCGATATTTTTTTCTGTATGCACATTTTTACATGTGTTAAATCACCGGTAATTGCATTAAAAATAAAGCTTTATGTATTGCAGCTTTTTATCATCCATCGTCGATCTGATCGAGGTCATCTCGGAGAGTGTGTACTAAAGTGAATGTGTAATGGATTGAATAAATGAGATGAAGTGAAATTCTCTTAAGAATTGAAACGAAAGAGAAATTAAGACTAAAAAGTAATTAGTTAACAAAAAAGTATCAAAAGAATCTCGAAAGAAAACTAATTAAAAATGTATAAGTTACTCGGAGGCTTAAAGGATTATTTCAAGCTTCAGGAGATCCAAACAGACAATGCCGTGTTTCGATTGCACAACGTGTTCACGACAGTTTTACTCTTGACATGTTCACTCGTTATAACGGCTACGCAGTATGTCGGGCAGCCGATTTCATGTATCGTCAGTGGCATCCCAACGCATGTTGTCAATACGTTCTGCTGGATTTCATCGACGTTTACAATGCCTGATGCGTATAGACGAGAGGTAAGGTCACACTCATGTTCTAATGCACTTAGTTTGATTAAGACACACACATGTGTGGATGCACCGCATGTATGCTGCATATTTCTCTGAACATTTTTCGACGATATAATTATAGCATTTCGCCGTTCTCTTGGCGTATCTCTCTTAAGTTTTTCTTGCAACATGCAGAATTTATGTTTTATTCATAACTTCCATTATAATTTTACTGTTTGCTTGAATAATGAAAAGACTCAACTCCTTCCCTCCTTTTTCATCTCTTTTGATAATGAAAATAAACCAAGAAGAAGAAAAATTTACGAACGATGCACACGATGATATAAAAAATTTTTAAACTTCGTCTTTATAAAATTATTTTTGATAATTTCTCAGATTTTATAATCTAATGTTCTATCACAGTAACATCCTCTCGTATTTTCATACTTTTAAACCTTTCTCATCGTAGGTAGGCCGAGAAGTCGCACATCCTGGAGTTGGAAACGATTTTAACGATGAGAGTAAGTAAAAATCGCGTTCGAGCTCAACAATTAAAAGCAATTTATTTCTCTCTTAATTCCACAGATGCCAAGAAGTATCACACGTACTATCAGTGGGTCTGTTTTGTGCTCTTTTTTCAAGGTGAGTGAATTTTTCTCTTTGCGTTCCCCAATGTGTCGCTTTATTTAAATTTATTAATCAATTTTGAGAGGTTCGCACAGCAGTAGTCAGTCATTCAATCTTCTCTCGCAACAAAACAAAATTTGCGTATAAAAAGAAAGAATTTCAAAGTCGACTGAGGTAGAAAAATTTCATATTACGATTTTTGTAGTTCCATGGGTAAATTGGATTAATAGATCTGACTTAAAAAAATTTCTATTTCTTAAAATAAATTTAATTTTAATTCAACACTAAGAAATTTTAATTTCAAGCATTTAAAAAAATTTGTTACTTTCAAAGTCTTATCAGGTTAAACTTAATGTGAATTATTTTATTTACTGAGAAGTTTCCCTCGTGTTTTTTCAATCTTATAAAATAAACTATATTCCTATTATATTTCTAATCAATCTTCAATTCACATCAGCAAATCATACTTGACTGTCTTCATCAAGCATTGACCTCTCTAAAATATCTTCAATTTATATGAAAAAGTCTACATGCACAGAATGTTAATTAAATTCAATGGAGTTCTTCATAAATTTTTTAATTAGTTATTCATCAATTGACTGCAAAAAAATAAGATTTAGTGACTGCCGTTTTTAGGATAAGCCTGCAAGTTTTTAAATTCACAATGTACATAATAATAATGAAATTTTCTTTTTGCAGCTTGTGCATGCTATACGCCGAAATTCCTTTGGGATGCTTTTGAAGGAGGTAAGTGGCATAACGATGATTATTTGAGTCACTAGCACTAGAAATTAGAACATTGCGAAAATAAATAAAACGTGACTTTTTTCTCACTCGGTTTTAAGGTCTACTTCGTACGATTGCCATGAACTTGAATTTAGGTATTTGTCGTGAAGAGGAAAAGCAGGCAAAGAAGCAAGCTCTTATTGACTATCTATTGCGCCATTTGAAGGTATTTGAAATATTTTAATCCAGACCTCGTTAAAAAACATTTTTAAATTTATTGCTAGATTATTTTTTTAACTCATAAAATTTTTACTACTTTTTTGCAGAGGCATAAGCTATATGCCATTAGATATTGGTTCTGTGAATTTCTCTGTTTGGTTAACATCATCATTCAATTGATCCTCATGAATAAGTTTTTTGATGGCGAGTTCAAAGACTATGGGTGGAAGTAAGTTTTCATATTTTCAAAACTTTGAGCTTTATTTCATCATTTTTATTTCCTAGAGTTCTAACTCAGTCAGATGAACCACAAGAAAAGCGTTATGATCCGATGGTGTACGTCTTTCCCCGCGTTACTAAGTGTATATTCCACAAATATGGTACGAAATTATATAAATTTAAAAATAATTAGACTTAAACCATTTTAATTTTTTAGGTGCTTCGGGCTCAATTCAAAAGCATGACAGTTTGTGTATTTTGCCATTAAATATTGGTAAGTGAAAGTCTATTGTTTAACCTTTAACTCGACTAATGATCATTTAATTATCTCTTAGTAAATGAGAAGACATACATTTTCATCTGGTTCTGGTATTTAATTCTTCTGGTAATGCTCTTCGGACTCTTGATATATCGTTTGCTCATCATTTTTGTGCCATCGGTACGTGCTCGTGTATTGAATGCTAGAAATCGAATGGTGCCACGTGAGATTGCTGTTTCAGTGTCTAATAAGGTGAGAAATTTTAATGTCCATTGAAAGATTTAAATTTAAAATAAATTTTCGTTATAGGTTGACATTGGTGACTGGTGGATCATTTACATGCTTGGAAGGAATCTCGATCCAATCATTTACAGGGACGTTCTCGCAGATCTCGCTAAATCAATTAATGTTCCGCAAAAAAAGAACAAGAACTGATGAAACGAGCAGACGTGTCTAGAATTTGCTAAAACGACAATATTACAAATTTTATGATATTTTTAATTAATTTTATTTTGTGTAATTATTTTAAAAACTTACGAATTCGGTATGATTTTAGGCAAATTTATTTTCTCTCATTAAGCCTTTGGGTTCTTGACCTTTTTCTTAATTTTTAAACTGCCAATTTTTCATTTTCTTTTAACATAAAAAATGTAACAATTTTAGACATGTCTTTTGAAAGAACTTAGTATATTACTATATCAAAACTTTTAAAAACTCAAATTGAATGTTCATCTTAAAATTAACTCGCTCTCTAATTTTAAAAGAGACCTTTTGAATCTGAATTTTTATAGGAAATAATATTCTGTGATTAATTTTAAGAACTTGAGAAGAAATTTAAAATCTTGACCTAAATACAGTCTTTCAGCAGATGAAACTATTGATTTGCAAGAAAATTTTAAAAGATTTTTTTAAAGGAAAATGAAAATTACAAAACTTCTCACTCAAATCTCAAATACATCAAGACATTTTTTCGACTATAAATTTAAGGCACCCCATATCAATATAAATTTTTGAAAAACTAAATTTTCCTCTTCTATCACTCAACTAGGAGTAAGAGCAATAATGAATTAATTTAAGAATAGTTTTAAGAAAGAGAAAATTGTATTTTTGATATACTTCGAAAAACTCCATTTTGCTATGAAAAATAACGGAATAAAAATATTTGAATGAGTATTTTGTTTTTGAATTTCTACAGTACGTTACAGAAAGTTTCTGACAAAAGCTGTCTTGAAATTCAACTAATTAATTAAGAATAATTTAATTTCATTACACCGATTTCATTTGGGGATTTCTCAAAATTTTATTTTTTTTATTAAAAGCATTTTTATAATCGATTATAAAAAATTTATAATGCGCCAATAAGTTTTCACTCGTGCAAGAAATAAATTTCAACTTAGAATCTAGGTGAAAGGGTCAGAAAATAATTTTTTTTAGTTTGCATTACCGCCGCCATATTGAGATCGGAAATGTTGAAGATTTGCTGCTGCCGCCGCTTGTGAAAAATTAGCCATGCTCGCGAAACCCGCTGGGAAATTCATCAAATTTGCTGTAAGAAAAGATAAAGTTATTAAATATTTGCGAAAAAAATTTCTAAGTCTATTCGGTAAGAGTTGAACCATTGGCCTCAAATGTCTCGCGGATATTTATCTAAACTTTTGATGCTCCACGGGAGCAAGGGATCAATTCTTACTTTTAGCTAATTTAAATGTTTTTTTCATATCTCTAAACGTATTTTTTAAAATTTAAAATAACTTTGAAAATGAAACTGAAATAATTTAAAAAATTTACCTGTATTAGTTGATGCTGCGTTGCTTGTTGATGCTAAACGTGACAAAATTGATCTCTCACTTAATTGTAAGCGTTGAGCGACGGGTGGAATTCTCGCGAGAACCGCAGGTAGTCTTGCGACATCAGATTTCATGTCCGAGAGCAATTCTTCAAGTTGATTCAATACTTTATGAAGGACAGCATTAGCTGGTTTGTTACCTAAATAAAAAAAAAATTAAAAAATGTGAAAATCCTTTTATTTTTCTTAACTCACCCGCTAAACTTTCCTTGCTCAAGTGCTGATGAGATTCAGCTAAACATTCGACCTCTGCAAAGCGTGCATTCAAACTCACTGCATTTTAAAAGATTTTTTTAAAGGAAAATGAAAATTAAAAACTTTACTCAAATCTCAAATACATCAAGACATTTTTTCGACTATAAATTTAAGCACCCCATATCAATATAAATTTTTAAAAACTAAATTTTCCTCTTCTATCACTCAACTAGAGTAAGAGCAATAATGAATTAATTTAAGAATAGTTTTAAAAAGAAAATTGTATTTTTGATATACTTCGAAAAACTCCATTTTGCTATGAAAAATAACGGAATAAAAATATTTGAATGAGTATTTTGTTTTTGAATTTCTACAGTACGTTACAGAAAGTTTCTGACAAAAGCTTTCTTGAAATTCAACTAATTAATTAAGAATAACTTATTTTCATTACACCGATTTCATTTAGGCATGTCTCAAAATTTTGTTTTTTATTAAAAGCATTTTATAATAGATTATAAAAAATTTATAATGCGCCAATAAGTTTTCACTCGTGCAAGAAATAAATTTCAACTTAGAATCTAGGTGAAAGGGTCAGAAAATAATTTTTTTAGTTTGCATTACCGCCGCCATATTGAGATCGGAAATGTTGAAGATTTGCTGCTGCCGCCGCTTGTGAAAAATTAGCCATGCTCGCGAAACCCGCTGGGAAATTCATCAAATTTGCTGTAAAAAAAGATAAAGTTATTAAATATTTGCGAAAAAAATTTCTAAGTCTATTCGGTAAGAGTTGAACCATTGGCCTCAAATGTCTCGCGGATATTTATCTAAAATTTTGATGCTCCACGGGAGCAAGGGATCAATTCTTACTTTTAGCTAATTTAAATGTTTTTTTCACATCTCTAATCATATTTTTTTAAAAATTAAAATAACTTTGAAAGTGACACTGAAATAATTAAGAAAATTAACCTGTATTAGTTGATGCTGCGTTGCTTGTTGATGCTAAACGTGACAAAATTGATCTCTCACTTAATTGTAAGCGTTGAGCGACGGGTGGAATTCTTGCGAGTACCGCAGGTAATCTTGCGACATCAGATTTCATGTCCGAGAGCAACTCTTCAAGTTGATTCAATACTTTATGAAGGACAGCATTAGCTGGTTTGTTACCTAAATAAAAAATAATTAAAATATGGGAAAATCCTTTTATTTTTTTTAACTCACCCGCTAAACTTTCCTTGCTCAAGTGCTGATGAGATTCAGCTAAACATTCGACCTCTGCAAAGCGTGCATTCAAACTCATTGCGGGGTGTGTAGGGTCTTGCGATAAATTCAAATACGCAGCACGTCTCAATTGCTCTTCGATAACTAGAGCTTGTTCCAAGAGTTTAAATCTTCTGGCGAGGAATTTGTTTTTTA
The DNA here is from genome assembly GCA_038502055.1 of Tanytarsus gracilentus. NCBI lineage: Eukaryota > Metazoa > Arthropoda > Insecta > Diptera > Chironomidae > Tanytarsus > Tanytarsus gracilentus. The sequence continues at coordinate 969,711 of JAXRKN010000039.1, read as the reverse complement.
TTTCAAGGAAATTTCCTTTATTAATGTCCATTTTGAAAGGCTCATTAATGATTGCGAAGCGAATGTCATTTTGAATGTCTTGCCAGCGACCATATCCGTGTGTGACAATACCAGCAAGAAGCCAGTAGTCATGACGGCGATGCCAAATTTCATATTCACGCGATGGTGAAGCTGCTTTTTCCTCATTAATCCACAACGTGTGAAGTTCTGTGAATCCACCATCAGCAATATTAAACATAAACTGACGCTTATGAACTTCCAGCTGTTCTTTTGTTTTCTCCTTCGAATCATCACTGAAATCTTTAACAATAACGACATCGTCATCATCATCATCACCATTTGTGGATTTTTTGTCTTCACCTCCATTCGAATCTTCTTTTTTTATTGAGCTACTTGGACTTGACTCTTTTGTTTTATCTTCGGTTTTTATCAAGTCATCATCCAGTTTCTTTTCATCAGTTTCACTTTTCTCTTTTTCATCTGATTTTTCATTATTAGATGGTGCCGGTGATGGAGCAGTGCTTGTAGTAGCACTCTTTGACATATCTTCGTCCTTGATGTCATCAGATGGCTTGATGTTCGGATCAATTGTCTTTTTAATCAATTCAGGCATTGAATAGTAGCCATTGATGTGTTCAAATTCAAGAACTTTCTTGCGAATTAGGGACATGACTCCAATACGTGTTAAAACATGCTGGCGACTCAAACCCTCACGTGGCACACCATCAGCAAATAATTCAGCGCTATCAGCACCAGGTTCACATAAATGACGCATAAAAAGATTGACATAAGCTCTAAAATGTCTTTCTGGTTTTCCGCGCAAATCTCTAATCAGCCACGCGTTGGGACTTCCATCTTGAGGTGGCATTCCAAACCTCATTATGAGATTGAGGAAACTCTTGCGTTGACGAACATTGAAACCAAGTACTTCAATGTTACCACCAACCCTAGCGAGTAATGGCGGCAAGGGTCTGTCTTTATCATCACGTCTATCCATTCTACGACGATTTCTCTTACCACTTTCACTATGATCTTCGTCATCATCCTGATTATCGTCATCAGAATATCCACTGTAGTCGGAATTGTTGTAATCCGATACATTTTCTTGCCAAGTTTGATCCTCACGTGACTCACTTGCAACAACACCACCATCAGTGTAATTAACTTGCTTTCGAACACGTTTTCCTTTACCGAGAGCCCTTCCAACATCCTCTTGATGTTGCTCATAGTGATGTCTCAAAAGTTTAACCCAATAAGTTGGATCGGCATTCTCAGATTCCTGTTTTAATACTTCAACCTCTTCCTCTTCTTCCTCTTTTGTGCTGTAACTAGCAACTTTAAAGCTTGACAAATACTCATTTGCCCAAGCTTCTTTTTCTTCGATGCCACCTTTGGTACGATCCAAAAGTTCAGTAACGGCCTTGTCATCATAATGAATGGCTTCTTCTTCTTTTCCATCCTCCTTGAACAATTCTTCAGTACCGAATCTCAAGATATCGTCCAATTCTTGCTTAGTAAAATTAGTTCCTTTGCCACCCATGCCAGGACGGACAACCAAGTGAGTCAACATCATTTTTCTCTTGGCCACTTGCGTTACTCGTTCCTCAACTGAGTTTCTTGTGACAAATCGATAAATCATGACTTTATTGGCCTGTCCAATACGATGAGCACGTGAAAAAGCTTGAATATCATTGTGAGGATTCCAATCGGAGTCATAAATGATGACAGTATCGGCTGTTGCCAAATTGATACCCAAACCTCCGGCACGAGTTGATAGCAAGAAAGCAAATTGAGGTGCTCCCGGTGCATTGAATCTATCAATGGCTTCTTGACGGAGTGTTCCTGTTATACCACCATCAATACGTTCATATTTGTATCCCTCACCCTCGAGGAAATCTTCAAGAATATCCAACATTCGTGTCATTTGAGAGAAAATCAAAACGCGATGTCCTTGCTCCTTCAAAATTCTCATCATTTTTGCAAGTAAGATTAATTTTCCAGAAGCTTTTACGAGCGCATTAATTTCATAATTTCCACCAGGTCCAAGTGGTGCTTCTTCAGACGCTGCTGGGAACAAGTAAGGGTGATTGCAACACTTTTTCAAATCCATCATGATATTGAGAAGTGAACAAGCACCTCCGCCACCAGATCGTGGATTTAATGCCTCGTAGTTACGAGTGAGAATGTATTTATAATATTTCTTTTGCAGCGGTGACAATTCAACGCGAACAATGAATTCACTCTTTGAAGGCATATTCCTCAATACGTCGGCCTTTAATCGACGCAACATGTGTGGTCCAAGCATGTCATGTAATTTTTGAACTTGCTCCTCTTTTGAGATATCAGCAAATTCACTTTGAAAAACTGTCAGATCGTTAAACTTTTCCTTGCAAAGGAAATTCAAAAGATGGAAAAGTTCCTCAAGATTATTTTGGAGAGGAGTTCCAGTGAGCAATAATTTATATTCGATGTTATAACTTGCTAAAAATTTGAAAAATTTCGATTGATTCGATTTGAGTCGATGAGCTTCGTCAACAACGAGAACTTTCCAGTCGATTGAAGCAAGACATGCTGAATCAATGGAAACTAGCTCGTAGCTAGTTAATAAAACGTTGAATTTAATCGTTGAGCTTTTAATTTTTGTAGTTCTCTTTCCGCCAGCTCCTTCCTCGAAGCTCAATTCATTTTCTCTGATAACGACACGAGAATCTTTATCACCAACATATGTGACACAATAAAAGTCGGGAGCCCACAATTCAAATTCACGCTCCCAGTTGACGATAGTAGAAAGGGGAACAGCAATCAGGAATGGACCAGGGCAATGACCCTCCTTATAAAGGGAATACAGGAATGTTGCAGTTTGGATAGTTTTACCAAGACCCATTTCTAAAAATTAAATTCAAAGATTATTATTTAACGCTAATTTAAATTTATAAAAATTTACCATCAGCTAAAATTGTATCGATTCCATTAGACCATGAATAACGCAGCCAATTGATACCCTCAAGTTGGTAATTATGCAGCTGCATACCAGTCTCTTCAAAATATTCGGGTTGAACGTCAAGTTTCTTACGCAAGTCGGTGGTTGGTTTGTCTGGGGGTGGATTGAAGCGTTTTGTAACAAATTCCCTCTCTTGATCATCATCAGTCTCTTTTGTTCGACGACGTCCCTTCTTTTTACTGCCTTTCTTGCTCGAACCAGGTTCCATAGTGTTGGCTCTTAAATCAACATAATATTCGACTGCTTCCTTCAACCCCGCAACATCATCAGCTTCATCTTCCCATGTCGATTGATCATATGGAAGTTCTCTCCATTTTACAAGATATAAAGTGCGACCGTCACGCATTACGCGATGGTTAATAACTCGATGAACGACAAGCCATTCGGGTTTTATTCCATAGCGATAGAACTTTTCTTCCAAATTTGCTCCCTCATCCTCTTTAACGCCATGAGCTCCACGATGACGTTTCAATCTCTTAAATCGACTGTCTTGCTCATCAAGTTGTTCTTCAAATCGAGGTGGCTCTTCCATATCATATTTTCTTGTATAATAGCGGAACATCAATGGATGAAAAACGTCAAGTTGTAATTCACTTGTCCAACTGCAATGCCAATAGCTACGATCCTTCCACTTGATAAAATATTCGCGGCATCTTGTTTGTGGTGGTGGACCTTTTGAAGTTGATGCTTGTGGATTTTTAGGATCTTCGGGAATCGGCTCAGACCAACGCCATGTAAGAATTTTGGCCACTTTTCCTGGCAGAGGTGGACAACTGCAGCGAGGGCATCGCCAATCACCATCAGGAATTTCGCTTAATGGCGGATCAAGACAGAAAGTGTGATATGCTGATGGGCATGAGTCACAGCAAAGTAACTCTCCTCCATCCTTACACAAACGACAAAATTCTTGATGCTCATCGTCATCTTGCTCTATTGGACCTTCGGCTTCACAATGAGGACAGCTCCATTTACCTTCGGGTGCCTCTTCGAGTTCAGGATCCAAGCAAACAAGATGGTAAGCTTTTGGACATGTGTCGCAGAGAATAATTTCTCCACCTTGCTGACACGCCTCACAATAATCCTGATGTTCAATATCATCATCTTGAAAATTGGTTTTCTTTGCTTTCTTTTTCTTCGACTTGTTGCCAATTTTTGTTTTTGCCTTTTTACGGACGGCTGGTTCTGATGTATTGGTTTCATCAGCAACTGCTGCACTTGCAACTTTGCTCGGTCCAGCTTCCTCATCAATATTATCATCAGTTTGTTGCAACATTTTTTCAAATTCAATATCCGATTCTCGCTCAGAGCCTTCAATCGAATCATCTTGTTCATCATCAGAACTTGCATTGCGACGCTTAAATTTAATTTTTAATGTTGGAACTTTAGGCTTACGTCCTTTCTTAGCGCTTCCATTTCCACTGTTACCACGACCACGCTTTTTAGAGGACTTAGTTTTGACTTCTTCCTCCTCATAATCATCGTCAAATGTGTCTTCGGCAATTCGAACAGTTTTCTTGCTTGAACGTGATTTCGTTTCTTTCGGATTATACTCTGGAGATTTAGGCGATGCCTGTTCGGAAATGTCTTCTCTTTCAGCTTCTTCCTGTTCTTGTTGCATATGAGGATTGATCTCAGAAAATTCACGCCACTTTGCCGCAACGAGCATCATAAGTTTCGACATTGGAACTCGAGGATTTTCCTTCTGCAAGATGGGTCGAACGTGTTGTTGAAACATTTTATATGTGATTAGGTTTTGATAGTCGGCATCGGAGTATTCGATGGGCACATCGGTCAGATCGAAAGTGTTGCAAACCTCTTCAATAGTGGGCATGTTTGACTCACTTGATTGAGCTGGTGGAGGCGTTGGAGGCTTTGCTTGAGATTTCTTCTCCTCTTTTTCTCGTTTTTTACGACCGCGTTTACTGGACGCATAGTCATCTGAATCACCACCTCTGTCTGGCTCTTCAATCTCTTCTTCGGATTCGTTTTTCTTGCGCTTTTTCTTTTTACGACCTTTTGATGATTTTTCTTCGCCACGGACTTTGCGCTTTTTACCTTTTTTGCGCTTGGGTTCATAATCGTCGTCTTCATTCTAAAATTAAATATATTTGAAATCACATTTAAAAGACCATAATTTTTTAAAATTTACATCGACAACGTTTTTGGATGTTTCTTCATCGCCTGATCCACCGGCAATTTCGTCTAATGCTCCCTCGTCGTCCTCAGCTGATTTATGAAAACAAAAAATTACATATATAAATGTTTCGTGTACATACACGGCGTGTAAAAACTTTTTATGTCAATAGCCTTAGTTGTGTTGAAAGTGTTGCTTATGGGGTCGATTTATAAAATTAGGGACTCGATTGATTAATAAGTAACAAAATTAAATCGAAAAAATGCGTTCATTTAGTGTTTTTAATCAAACTATCTTAAAATCTCGAAATTGGAATCATTTGGAAGTAGTTTTTGACTTTCTAGAACCTACTAGGTGTCATCATTCGAGATAGTTCCCAGACAAGTTGTATGAAAAGTGAAAATTCTTGTTTTCTCGATAGATTTTACATTTTAAGGGCCTGAATTGATTTAGTTTTATTAACGGTCACTATAAAAACATTTTTAAACTATTTTTGCCAAGAACTTTCAAGATTTTGACACGAAAAGAGTGTAATTTGATTTTGGTAACCCACCTCCTATCTTTTCGTCATAATCCTCACTATTTGACATTTGATCTTAAATTTTTTGAGTTCCTCGGATGGAGATGGAACTTATTGACAATGTTAAATGGAAAGAGTTTAATTTTTAAATGATTTTGCCACAAAATTATGAAAATTTCACTTTTTAAGAGCGGCTCGGCATCGAAATCGAGACACTCATACAGAAGAAAATGAAAATCGGTTCTAACTAGCCGCGAAGATTTTCATGTTGTTTCAGTTTTGTACGATTTATGGTGCGGGAATTTCAAAATATTATGTGAAGCGGTTCGAGTCTAATTGGAAACTGAAACAAATTGAAAATGAAACTTTTTGAAATATTAAGACATGAAATTTGTTGTGCCTGTTTCAAGCATTAAGTAGTTTCTATGGTGTAGTCGGTTATCACGCTCGCCTAACAGATATATCTTTAAAATGTGTGTCTAGACCGCGAGAGGTGCTCAGTTCGATCCTGAGTAGAAACACTTGCTTTATTTTTTTTACTTCATTTTTTAAGTTTTCATTAAAAAAATACCTGCATTATTTTTTGATAACTTTTATATTAATTCTTCACAATAAAAAAAAATATAAAAACGGCAAAAAGAAAATGCCAACAACACGTAGCGTTCCCAAGCGGTCACCCATCTAAGTACTAACTACGCCCGATGTTGCTTAACTTCAGTGATCGGACGAGAACTGGTGTTTTCAACATGGTATGATCGTTGACGAGAGAAGCTGTAACAAAATCACTACTTGAATGAATATTTTTAAAACTTTTAAGTTTCATTCCTTATCAATTTAAATTTTGCTTTCTTTAAGTAATTAAATAATTTCTTTAGTATTCAAAATATGAAGTCGCTCGACTCTTTTAAATACTCACACATCATAAAAAGTAATATTGATGACACCGCATTTGTTACTTAAAACACATTTTTTGAACTCAATTGAACAGCGAGTAAAGTCGAACTCAAAAGTAAAATAAGTCGAAAATGTGCCATCGTGTCCGAGTGGTTAAGGAGATTGACTTGAAATCAATTGCGTTCGCGCGCAAAGGTTCGAATCCTTTCGATGGCGTTAATTTTTTTTAGTTTTTGAACCCAAGCAGATTCAGATTGATGTTTTATTCTCAAAAATTTTCAATGAAAGTTGACAAATATTTATGAAAGCATTTAATTTTTTGTAACAAAATTAAACTCAAAAATTAATTGATTGCCAATTTATGGTAATTATTTTAATAACACATCACCGAATTTTTAATCTCTTTTGACTTAAATTAATTAAGTGTGAAATTTGATTTCAACAAATCCATTTTTCCTATCGCTGAGTAATCCATCACGTGCGCAAATATTTTGCTAAATTTACTGATTTTTATCATCATCATTTTGAGTTTTTCACCCTCACAATTTTTTGTCGAAAATAATTTAATTTTGAGACTATAAATGCATGCGTTCATTCAATCATTTCAATGTGAGATGCGTTTTTCAGATGATTGATTAAAGTTAGTAAAAGTTTTAAAAATATTCATTCAAGTTGTGATTCTGTTACAGCTTCTCTCGTCAACGATCATACCATGTTGAAAACACCAGTTCTCGTCCGATCACTGAAGTTAAGCAACATCGGGCGTAGTTAGTACTTAGATGGGTGACCGCTTGGGAACGCTACGTGTTGTTGGCATTTTCTTTTTGCCGTTTTTATATTTTTTATTGAAAATAATTTTAATGATTCAAATTAAATTTTAAGTTTTGTACCAAAAAAAAAGATTAAAAAGCTGGTGAAATATTAAATTTTAATACAAAATTTTAGAATTATTCATTGATGAAAATTCTTTATATATAAAAGTTTCACCGAATTTATTTTTTAGTTCATTTTAAATCGCGAAACTAAAAACATTCAAAATGATTTTTTTAATTTCATTAATTATTTTAATTTTTTACTTAATTAATAAACACCTTCACAGCTATTGGAGACGTCGAAATGTTTTTCAAATAGAGCCTGCATTTTTAGTTGGATGTATGGGAAAAATGTTTTGTTCAGGAAAGTGCGGCGGAGATTTTTTCGCTGATGTTTATGCAAAATTTAAAAGTAAAAGATTTATTGGTGCCTACATGTTTTACCAACCGATCCTCGTGATCATGGACCCCGAGTTGATTCAAGATGTTTTGATCAAAAACTTCAATTCATTTCACGACCGTCCATTTCCAATCGATGCAGCAAAGAAATATCCATTGATTGGTCACCTTTTCAGTGCACGAGGACAAACTTGGCGAGACTTGAGGGTAAAGTTAACTCCAATTTTTACATCTGGAAAGCTCAAGACAGTTTTTCCAATCATCAACAATTGTTGCGATGTACTTTTGAAAAACATTGAAGAAAATATGAAAAATTCCAAAGGCATCTTCGACTTTCGAGATTTATATGCTCGACTTACCACCGACATAATTTCATCAGTAGCGTTTGGTATCGAGAATGACTCAATTAATGACAGAGACAATAGCATGCGGAAAATAGGAATCAAACTCTTTGAGCCTAATTTAAGAAATACAATTTTCAACCTGCTTGCACTTTTAACGCCGGACTTATTTGTAAAACTCGGAATTGATCCATTTGGAAAGGAAATTACTGAATTTATGTATTCGGTGGTGAAACAAACTGTCAATTATCGTGAGAAAAATAATGTGGAGAGGAATGATTTAATGCAATTACTCATAAAGCTTAAAAATGAAGGATTCATCACAGTTGAAAAAAATGATAAAGAAGAATTGGATGAAGAATATATGATGGCAAAAAATAATCGAAATAAGCTCACAATGGATGAAATCACTGCTAACGTATTTTTATTCTTTGCGGCTGGTAATTTTAAGTAAATTAAAGTTCACTCATTAAAAAATATTTTTTTAGGTTTTGAAACGTCAAGTTCACTCGCATCATTTTGTCTTTTTGAGATGTGCAAAAATTCTGAAAAACAGAGAAAGGCTCAGGCTGAAATCGACCAAGTTCTGACAGCACATAATGGAAAATTGACCTACGAATGTTTAGCGGAGATGAAATATGTTGATTGCTGTCTTGACGAGACATTAAGAAAGCACCCAATAGCTCCATTTATTTCAAGACTTTGCACACAAAATTATCAAATTCCTAACACTGACGTCGTTGTTGAAAAAGGCACAACAATATTCATTCCCATATCCGGCATTCAACGAGATGAGGAAATTTATGAAAATCCATTAGACTTTGAACCTGAGAGATTTTTAAATTCAAGTAATGGTAAAGGAAATGCCAGAGGAACTTTCTATTTACCTTTTGCTGAAGGTGGAAGTGAGATTATTTTGATAAGTTTTAAATATAATTTCATAAAAAAATATTTTAAGGAAAATGCATTGGAGCGCGATTGGGAAAACTTCAATCAAAAATTGGCCTTGTTGTGATTCTTCAAAAATTTAACGTAGAGTATGTCGATAAGCTATTAGAAAATCAGGAGATTGAGTACCATCCAAAGCAATTTTTTCTTGCACCAAAAGAAAATATTTTGGTTAAAATTTCAAAGCGCTAAATTTCATAAATTTCTATGAAGTTAAAACTATAAATGAATTTAATAAGAAACTGCGCATCAACACCCACGTTTTAGTTTTGATATTTTTTAATTTTGCACACACGCTTTTGAAATAAAATATTTGCTCATAAAAAAACAGGTTCAACCATCATCCAATATTGTGTCTTACTGTCACCAAGAACCGTTAAAAACTTCTCGAAAAAATTCCCTTAAAACTAGTGAAGAAGATTTTTTTAGTCTCATTCCAACTTTCTTCCACAGAGGGTCCAAAAATGTTGATTAAATTCTTGCTTCTTTTCATTTTTGCCAACGCATCATTTGGCGCTTTACAATTCGATCTGCGAACAATAAAATTTGGTGACATCGTGAAAGGTGTAAAAAATGTCCAAAAAGCTGTGAAGTTTTCACAAAAACTTATAAGCGTTGTTTCAAACATTGCACCAGCGTCGACGACACGACAAGGCAGTGAAATTTTCGAGTCCTATGCAATCTGCAGTGTTTGTCAGAGCGTGATTGATGAACTCTTGTTCATGCGACGAGTAGATCAGTTGAATTCAACAGAACTCATTGACCTGTCCATTGAGTTTTGTAACATGCTCGGGACTCATAGCGAGCGTGTTTGTCGTGGTGTCATTGAACTTAATGCGCCTAGCATAATCTACATTGTGGATAATCGAAAAGACTTGACGGCAGATACAGTGTGTAAAGTGCTATTAGACGATGGCGAGTGCTTTGAACCCGCCGTTGATAACAGTTTCGATTTTACGATAAGCATCGATGAATATGAGAGAAATTCTGAGAGTAATGTGACACCGTCGTTAGATGAGGATTTAACTATTGTGCACATAACTGACATTCACGTCGACTGGAAATATAAGAAGGGAGCTTTGGCCGTGTGCGATGATTTTGCATGTTGTCGTGATGTTCCGAAAGAAATTGATGAAGTTAATTCGACATTATTGGCTGGTTATTGGGGTGACTATAGAGGATGCGACACACCGTGGCATGCGGTTGAAGATGCTTTTGAACAAATTAAGAGGCAGCATGAGGTGATTTAATATTTTTAAAATTTAATTTTTTAAATATATTTTTTTGCAGAAAATTGATTTGATTTATTTTACGGGAGATATCGTTGATCATTTCTTATTTGATGCGCATGTCGATGAGATGAAAGAATCGATCATTAAAGTTGATGGACTGATGAAGAAGGTTTTCGGTGACATTCCCATTTACTCAATTATTGGAAATCATGAGACGCAAAATTTGTGAGTTAATAAAATTAAAAATTATTTAAATTGATTAAAATTAATTAATTTTTTAGATTCGCTCCAATTCATGTTGATGAAAAATTCTCAACTCAATGGCTTTATCATCTTGCGGGTGACTTATGGGGTGGTTCATTATCTAAAGACGCGAAACAGAGCCTCAATTATGGCGGATACTACACAGCCCAATTAAGACCTGGTTTGAGACTAATTGCGATGAATAATAATCCATGCATTTTATATAATTGGTGGATTTTTTATGGAATCGAACCGATTCATGAGCAATTTCAGTGGCTGCATGATCGACTACTTGATGCGGAACAATCTGGCGATAAAGTTCACATTTTAGTGCACATCCCGAGTAATCTCGATGAAGTTCATGGTGCATGTTCGAGAGAGTATCGAAGGATAATTGATCGATTTCATAAGACGATCGTGGCACAATTTAATGGACATACAGAATCTTATGGTTTCCATCTCTACTATAAAGAAAATAATCTGACAAATCCAATTGCTGTCGGTTTTAACGGTGGATCGATTGCTTCATTTTCAAGTAGAAATCCTAATTATGCTGTTTATGGTGTTGATTCGGGAACTTTTGTGAGTTCTAAGAAAATTTTTTGATCAATTGAAAATTATATTTAACTCAATTAGGAGGTGAAGGACGCTGAAGTATGGACTTACAATCTGACCGCAGCTAATCTTCAAAATGACACAGAAAAACCTATCTGGTATCGTCAAGCAAGTCTTAGAGAAGAATTCAATCTAAAAGATTTATCGCCAGCTTCACTCGACAATTTTGTCCGTCAAATGCTGAAAGACCCAGCAATTTTCGATAGAGTGAGTTTAAAAAAGTTAAGAAAACATTTTTTTAAATTTAAAACTTTTTAGTTCTGGCACATTCAAATTAAAGACAGCGACCACTTAATCGCTAAAGGATGCAGCAAAGAATGCATTCAAGAGACCATCTGCGAAATTGTGTCATCCGACAACACTCACCACTCAGTTTGCGATAGTTTATTTCAACAACTTAAAGAATAACAATAAATTATTAGCTCACGTTACATTGAGCATGTACGTCACTCAATTCTAAAATTAAATCTCGAAGTCAATTCACTGTCAATGTTAAATATGCAAATAAATGAACTTGAGATAATTTCTAAAAATGATGCAATTTAATGCTCGACTTGAACAATAATGCAAATTGTTAATTTCATAGAGTAAACACAAAGAAGCAGCAGCAACACACCGGGTGAAGTGCAGTCAATCAGAAGTCATTAATATCTCGGATGAAATATCACACAATGCACAATGCACGCGCAATTTAAGCATTTTGAAATTGGAGTTCATGTTGGAGGATTTATGTTACATGGTAATTAAGTGTGCATTAATTGTGGTCAGCTGTAGCTCCAGTCACGATGTATTGTTTAAATCTGGTTATTTTTTTTTCGGCTGCGAAAAAGAAGAAAAGAAGCTAAGAAAAAGAAAGTCTAAAAATAAAGCTCGAGAACATGAACAGACAAGCGTATAAAGTGAGGCAGAGAGAGGAGAAGAGAATATCGAATTAACTTTTTAACGCAAGGGCTGGATATCGATGATTTTCGAAAATTATTTCTCTAAAATATGAAGAACAATGTCGCATCCCTTTTTACGCTATATATTTATAGCCCACAAGAACAAACCGGAGAGAGCTTGGAAAACCTGTTATGGGCACACGTGCGTCTTTGACTGCTGATCGTCTTATTTAACAACAATCACTTTTAATGCATAAAGTTCATTTCACTCTTTTCTCTCTTTTACTCGAGAGTTCTTTATTGCCCGTCTTACGTCGCAACATGACAACACCACGACGATATCACGGCGCGGACTATAATTAGTAATGTTGGCTGATTAATTTTCATTATAGATTCTTACAGTAGTTCAACATAGCGCATGCGGAGGGAGATAATCAGTATTAATGATCGTCACTTAATAATTATAGCTCTGCAGAATTTTAGCGAGACAATTATAATTGCTGATCTGTGAAAACGTTTACTGTCATGATAAAAATTGTTTTGTACGAAAAGAACTGCAATTTGACCCCAAAGTTCAAGTCATCATCTTGTTCTTGTACATTGGACCTGTTTAAGGGCTTAGATCAATCATCCTCACCAGACAGTTTGGGGCTATCTTTTCATTTCATAACTAGATTCTTACAAATCGCCCTCAATCAACTTTTCCCTTCAAACTTCCATTAATTGTTCCACCTCTCAAAATTATCATGACACGCTACCCGTCTTAACAAACTCACGAACTTCAAGTTTTTTGAAAGTTATTAAAAATTTTGATCGATGGATTTCATATTCATGTATTGGCTTTTGTTTCACGACAGACAACAATAACCGTTGACTTCTTCTTATGCTTGAAAAGTCTTTTGAGAGAAACATGAAATGTAATTTAGAGAAGCAAAAAGTGGTACGATGAGGAACCAGCGAGAAATTTTACTTTTCTGATAAAATGTTTGCGTAAAAATTTGATTCCTCGCTGGGATCGTCATCAGCATATATCATTTAGTGTATCTCTCTCGCTCGCCTCTCATACACAAGTTTTTTTATAAGCCTTAGAATTCGTGTAACGCAGTAGCTGCCGTGAATTCGTTATGGATTTATTTTTCTCTCTTTCCTACCTCATTCGTCGTATTTTCATTTTTTTCATTATCTTATGACGCTTTAAAAAAAGTGTGTATATAGCTGGAAGGAGATGATGGAGCAAGAAGAGGAAGAAAAACCTGAAATAATCAGAAGAAATCTTCTTAATATGAAATTAAAACTTCGACGACGACTGAAGCGAGTGTTTATCATTCTAATTATGGATTCAATAAAAAAGTACCAAACTTCCACATTACACGCTCGAATGAGCTGATCCGAGGAGATTAAAAATGAATATTTTAATTTTATTGGATGAGATCGTAATAGTAAGAATTATCAATAAATCCACAAACCACCAAATTTCTTTTGACATTTTCAATTTTACAAGTGTCTGTCATGGTACAAAAAAAAGTTGTCGAAAAAGAGGGCAAAAAACTTGTTGAAAGAAAAGATTTTTCTGAACACCTGTGGCTTCTTTTCTCTCTTTCTCGAATGTAAAAAATCGTTAAAAAGAATCAAAATTTATGTCGAAAAGAAATGGACAAACATAAAATAACGTAAAATTTCTTTTCACGTTGAGTTTCGTATATATACTTTTTTTTGGTGAGGGAGATAAGCGAGAGAGATGTTGAGACTTGTTTAATGCGCAATTAGAATTCGACAGGCAACAACGACTGGAGGCACAATGACTCCGAAAAAAGAGAGAAACAAAGAATATTTTGCGAATTCAGAGAATTATTTAAATTTTTTTTATTTTGAAAAGAGGAAACGCTTAGGTGATGATAGAATCGTAGAATTGAAATACATTTTGTAGATTTTTTATTTATTTTTAGTAAAAATAGATGTGGTTAATAAATTTTTTAGATTAAAGGATGAAAATATTTTTTTAATCCAGTAATTTTTCTCACACCAAAATCGCCAATTTTTTACATCCGCATCGCTTCAAGCACAAAAATAATAATCCAGACATTTTTTATTTTCCTTCTCAAAATCATCGTTATTTTACATAATTTGCAAATAAATTACAAGAAAATAAAAAAAGGAGAGGAAATTGTCATATCAAAAAATAGTTATGTTATTGTTCCTTTTTTCTGAATTAATTCCTGTTGCTGTCTGGTGACAAAGTGGAACCAATTGAATTACAATAAAAACAGTTTTTTATGCGGAAAACTCAAATGATTTATTTAACTTTTTTTGTGACATTTTAGCACCCTCCTTATGTGTCTCATATTCTTTTGACCCTTGAACTTTTTAAGAGCAAAATAATTTATGCATGCTCACATTTACCTCCAACATGATCCGAATTTCTTTGTAGAATTTTTTTAAATTTGTTTATTTTGCGGATTATTTTTTTTCCTTGCAGCACTTATAAAGTCTTTTATTATTATTTAAAAAATCTTCGAGCTGGAATGATTCTCGCTTTTGAACAGTGTTGGTGATAAAAAAATAATAAGGCATGCAAGGGATGATAAATTCAAAATTAAATTTTCATCCCTTGCCATGTCGACAAAAAAGTTGATTACAATCCGCGAATTTTTCTAATTTACTCAAATGCACGTCATTAAATATTCTTTTTTAAAATCCTTCAATCATTCAAAATTTCAAAAGAAATATGAAGAGTGGCAAAAAAAGGTCTTTAATCTAATAATAACATCTCGCTGATATTTAACCCTTTTCATTATGGTGCACACAGTGAATGTGCGGAAGGTACTTAAGCGACGATGAAATAATTCCATTGTTCCACTAGATGAGACTCAATGGAGATATTAACAACAATTGTGTCATTTTATGCTTTAACATTTTAATAATTTTTTTTACCATGGGCCAGTAATTTAATATATTCAAAGTTGAAGCATTATGATTAGGAAATATTGTTTTTAATCCTTTCGGTTCTTGTCGATGTGCGGTGATTGTCGGGGTATCAAGAATGATGTAAAACCAAGGGATGGTAAATTTTGAAAAAATTATTTTGTAAAAATAATTTAAATCGACATAATTTTTAAGTGTAATTAAAATTTTCTACTCCTTACCTCTAACAATAAAGAAAATCTACAACAATATCTTTCGCTCTGAACTCATCTCGCACCATGGCAATAATGACGACGATGACATTATGCATGAGTGAGTAAAAAGCAATTAATATGATTTGTGGTTAATGCTGATGATGCTCTGTGTGTGTTACTAAGAAGAAAAATTGCAATTTGAATAATTGGATTTTGCACTTAAAAAACTTTCAACCCTTTTGGTTCGAAATTTGCGAATGAATAAATTTTCAGGAAATTGCCATAAAGTGGTTGGTAATTTAATTTTCGTATTTAATTTCCTTCGAAATTTGATTTTATGCAATTGTAAAATTATTTGTTTTGTCTGGTGGAAGGGCAATAATCAAAATTCCCAATTGTGTGATTTCTGGAGGTTGTAAAGTTCTCGCTCTCAGGTCAATTTTCGATCGCATCACGAAATCATGTGTAGACACGATGCTCCATGCTATCCATTTGATTCCTCACTCTTATGTGAAATACAATATGAAACAACAACAATGCACTCCGTATGCACTTTCGAGCCTCTCACAAAAAAAATCTACGACGCAAAAAATTATAAAAAGACACCTGCAAAAAAAAGGCATATATGAAGTTGCAGCAAAATTTGATGTGGAAAAACCGGTTTTTAGGAATAATTGCACAAATTCAACAAAACGACAAGTGATTTGTCAATAAAAATGTTCGTCTGTCAGATTTTGTCGCCAAAAGGGAGATCAACAAATCCAATAAAACTTTTAATTAGAAAAATAATTTTTAAATTTAAATTCGTTCTGCCTGGTCGATGCTTTTCTAAATCAATCAATGTGTTTACAATTTAATTAAATTAATTTCATAATTCCTTAAATCCCATTAACCTTTTATTACCACTCATTAATAATCGTATTAACTCAGTCGATGCCCAACCATGCTCGATTCAATATGAAAATATTCTTAATATTTGAAAAATTGTGTTGTGATTAAAATTCAAACATTGTTGTATGCAAATTATGAATGTTGGTGCTTCGAGTGCCTCTCTCTCACTTTACAACGAGTGCAATGACTCAACAGTATGAGAAAATTAATTGTCGTAAATAAATCGCATTGATACCAAAATTTATAATATTGAAACTCGATTTTAAAAATGTTTCAAAACCCACACGTGGGTGTTGCCGCGTAACCCACTTGTAACAGATCAGTATTGAAAATGTAACATGGGGAAGTCCTACTAAGAAGCCAAAAGAGAAGCCTAATGGAAAATATTTTTTGGAAAGCTGAAAGGGAAGCATAAGGAAATATTTTTTTTTGGGAAAGTTATTTGCCACTATGTTCCATTTTCCACTGTTTTCCATTATGTTTTGTTTTCCAATGTGTATCATTATTTTTATTTGGCTCAATTGTTACATTTCCCATTGTGTTTCATTTTCCACCATGTTCCATTTTCCATTGTGTTCCATTTTCCATTATCACCATTTTCCATCATGTTCCATTTTCCACTATGTTCCACCATGTTTCATTTTCCACAGTGTTCCACTTTCCACTGTGTTTCATTTTCCACAGTGTTCCATTTTCCACCATGTTTCATTTTTCCCTGTGTTCCATTTTCTACTGTGTTCCATTTTCTACTGTGTTCCACTTTCTACTGTGTTTCATTTTCCACAGTGTTCCATTTTCAGATCCATGCCAATCGATTCCTGGTCCAATCGCGAGTTCAACGATACCCATGAAGCCATATAAGAGAAAATTTGTATGAAAAATGGACATTATGGCGGTCCATGGCACGACCATAGGTCATGACTCAAAAAATTCCTAAAATGGGCTAATATAGACCCCAAGACCTATCATCTGGCGAAAACCCGAAGTCTCTAGCTGGTCCAGGGGCCGAGATCTCACTGGAACAGACAGACGGAATCACGAGCATATAAGCGTTACCACACTTTGTGTGGGTTACGCTAAAAATTAAAAGTGCGACAATGTTGATAGAGCTGAGAATGACATGTGTTTAATTACCGAACAATTGTAAACGCAAAAAACATACGTCGAGGGTGGAACAATCTCGTCTTGTAAAAATTAATGAAACATCAACAGAAGATTTTTTTCTCCTGTTATTTATTTAAAACTTGTTGAAGTAGCAACAAAAAAAATCTTTGAACAAATAAAGTAAATCAATTTTAATGCCATGCCGCGGAATGAGTTTGGAGGAGTTGTAAAAAGGGTTTAAAATTATTTAATTGCCGATATTTGTTTAAATTTTCACTGTGCAACAATTAATGTATCATTTTTCAAAGAGAATATTAAATAGCGAGTCAATGTCTTCATTCAAATTTTATTTATAAATTTTAATGTTTAATTTATCACGAAAGTATTTTCAAAATTGAGAATTTATTTAAAAATAAATTTCGCCATATTCAGTGCAACACTTTTATCTCCCCTGCCCCTATTCACTTAAGTTCAAGAGATATCAAAATGTAAAGTAAACAAACTGCGAATGATGTCGGTGATGCCATGAATCATCGCCGAGAGTAATAAATTTCTCGAGTCGAATTCATATATTTTTTTTATCAATTCGCAAACGAAAGTGAAAACTTGCTAAAGAAGCAAAACTGTCGTGGAATTTGAGAATCGTGCAGTACAAACAAACTCTTTAATCAGAAAATCAATAGTGCACATGAGAAAAATTATTATTTACTTTTTTTCTGTGTATGATCGTGTTTTGAATAAAAACATTTGGTCGCCATACAGTCTGCGACTCAACTTATGTGTGCACCTTCTTATTCTTCTCCTTGTTTATTCTACTATATCTCACTTCTCTTCTCTTTTAACGACGCGATCATTTCATCTCAGATTTAACTTCAATCCACTTTTTATTTTTTAACAAAAGGAGAAAAAATGTTTCAAAACCCACTCGTGGGTGTTGCCGCGTAACCCACTTGTAACAGATCAGTATTGGAAATGTAATTATGGGGAAGATTTTTTTTGGGAAGCTGAAAGGGAAGCATAAGGGAAATTACGTTTGGGGAAGCCAAAAGGGAAGCATAAGAAAATATTTTTTTAGGAAAGTCATTTGCCACTATGTTCCATTTTCCACTATGTTTTATTTTCCATTGTGTATCATTATTTCTATTTGGCTCAATTGTAACATTTCCCATCATGTTCCATTTTCCACCATGTTCCCTTTTCCAGCACGTTCCATTTTTCACTATGTTTCATTTTCCACTTTGTTCCATTTTCAACAGTGTTCCATTTTCAACAGTGTTCCATTTTCCACAGTGTTCCACTTTCCACAGTGTTCCATTTTCCACCATGTTTCATTTTCCACTATGTTCCATTTTCCACTGTGTTCCATTTTCCACTGTGTTCCATTTTCCACCATGTTCCATTTTCCACAGTGTTCCATTTTCTATCCATGTCAATCGATTGCTGTACCAATCACGAGTTCAACGATACCCACTAAGCCATATAAGAGAAATTTTAGATGAAAAATGGACATTATGGTACGACCTTTCGTCATGACCCAAACAATTCCTAAAATGGGCTAATATAGACCCTAAGAGCTACCATCTGGCGAAAACTAGAAGTCTCTAGCTGGTCCAGGGGCCGAGATCTCGATGGAACGGACGGACGGACAGACGACGGAAATACGAGCATATAAGCGTTACCACACCTTGTGTGGGTTACGCTAAAAAATATACAAAACCTTTTGTGTATTTAAGAGACTCATCATCATTTTGATGTTGATATGGATTTTAATATTTTTTAGAAGTATTTATAACACATAATAATAATTTATTAAGGAACACTTTTACAATTTTCTTCAGCTCTCGCTTTTTAATGGTTGAAAAATTATGATTTATCGGTTCTTTTTCTCTTGTGTACTGGACACGAACTTGAAAATTAAATAAATTTAAAATAATTTTTCTATTTCTATTTTCTCGTATCTAGAACCGAATTAGGCATGCATTTATTATTGTTATTACTCAACTTGTCGGGTGCATATTGTTTTAGTAGCTAATGACATGGAGTTGCACGTGCAATGTAGCATGAAAAGAATGCCCTTTGGTCTTACGACGTAGCACATCTGTACGGTCTGTCGCGAAATATAATTATGTGATTGCAGTAAAAAATATTTTCTTAGATTTTAAAAAATTTAAAGTTATGACAAAAAATATCTCAGCATTTCGTTCTAATCAACTTAAATATGAGCATTATCTCATACTGCTTCAGATGTCGATGAAATTAATTTTCTTATGAGAATTAACGAAGCGTTAATAATCAGCATCGTGTATGTATAGAAATCTGAACAAAAAAATTATAATTGATGATCGAGAAGCATCAAGAGCAAACAGGTACACTTGCAATAAAAAAATGTATATGAGAACAATCAAATTGCAAGGGATGAAAAAATTAGATTTTTTATAAATTTTGTAAGGAATGAAAAAATTGTTAAAATTGCATTTTTTTGTAAATTTTGCCACAATTATTTGTTAATGCTCTTAAAAAACGAACATTTTCATCCCTTGATTATCCAGAAATTATATTTTTTATGAACTTTTGCATCTAACACTGCCAGCAGGTATTTAGTATCGAAAGAGATTACTCACAATTGATAAATTCATAGAGATCTCATTGGTGTGCCTTTAAGCACTGCTTTAGTGCTATTGTTGCCCAGTGCATTATATGAACATCTGAGAGATAACCTTGAAAAAATTGCCAGCATTTTCTTATTTCGCCTTTCGACTTTGTACACGTATACGCTGCTGCTGCTACTGCACACTAAATATTATTTCGTAATGTTATGACTTTAGCACTCACTGGCAGAGCTGCAATTGCAGTGACACTAACGGTTTCGCAAAAAGAGAGAAGAGAAAAATTTTATGAACTTTAATTGCGATGAAAATTCTTTTTAAAGTGTGCGGAGAGTGAGTAACTCCATTATGATTGCACACAGCTGAAAATTCTTTGAGCTCAAGGTCTCTTAGATAGTTTGCTCGCTTTTGAAATTGTCAATTCGCTTGGAAGGGAAAGAAATTGTGTAATTTGATTATTTTTATCAGCGAGCGTGCAGTTGCTAGGACAAAAAAAGATGACATAATAAATTTTTTTGGGTCAGTTTAGATTGCTGGTTGGAAAATTACTGCGATGACATTTGAGGGACTTTTAGATGCGACTAAATTTTTAAAGAAGCTTTTAAGATGAAGCTGTTAAATATATTAAATTGCTTAGTGATCACGTAAATCTCCTAATTGACTCTTTGAAAGCAATAAAATTGTAATTATTATAAATTGCAAAATTACCTGAAATTAAGTATCATAACAATCATCATTAAATCGATTTAATTCAATAACTAACAAGTTCGATCAACATCTTCACCTCTCAATTTCATCGATGACTACGCATTCGACGGATTAGTCATAAAGTACCGTTAAAAAAACTTTTTTTCATCCAATCGCGAGAAGTGTGTGTGTGCACGAGTGAGAGTCAATAAGGTAATAACTTATGCTGCTGAGGAGAGATAAAAAAGTATAGCAATAATGACTCATCAATTTATAAATATATATATAACTTTTTCCGAATGCGAGTTGAGACCTAATTGAGTGCGGTAGATGGGATGTTTTGTGGTTTTGATTTTACAGTTTTGTTCTGGCGTTGAATAGGAGAAAATAGAAAAATATTAATCTTTAAGAACAGGTTAGTGTACATACAAACGTACAATGGGTTATTAAAAGTTGATTTTTATCACTTATGAAGATATCAATTTACATGCATCGTGCATTTACACAAATTTTATATGGATAAAAGTGCTACTAGATGCATTAACATGTGGTTGACCTCGTTTGAATTTTATCCAAACTATTTTTAATCATTAAAATATTTTTTAAGTGTCGTCAATGCTTGCTAAAATTAATAATTTAATTAAGAATAATTTCTTTTAAAAATTCTAGCACGCGAGCTTAAAAAATTTTATACCTGACCGTCAATACCTTCTTAACGCGTGATTATTTCATAACTTTTTAGCTTATTTCTTTAAAAGAGAAATCGGCATGTGATAGAATTTATGTCATCCCGCAAAAAAAATGATTAATATGCAAATAAAAATATTTCATTCAAATTTTTTATCTCATTTAAAAAAATGATGAAATTTGGGTATGTAAACAAACGATGATTTTTTCGGAAGCGATGAGAAATATAAGATTATAACATCAGTCATTTTATGTCTAAGATTTAAATCTAAAATTTAGTGCGCAATAATTTCTTTAGTATTTTTTTCGCCATATAGAACACACCCAATATTTTAATGTCACGCCATATCGCTATCCTTTTCTATCATTTTAGTTTCTTTGTTCTCATTTAAATTTCTTTGCATTTCAAAAATGTGGTCTAACTTTTTTGTATTTACTGATTTGCTTCTTATTTTTAAACATTTTATGCTTGAGTATTTGAAGTTTGAAATTTTCGCATTTTTGTGATTCTAAAATTATTTTTATACATTTCAAAACAAGATGAATTTTGGTCTTCATTTAAAAATTGAATTTATATTTTAATTTTCCTCTATTAAAATCGTTAAATTATTTAATTAATTTAATAAGACTTCATAATTAATTTATTATGTAATTTCATAACATTATTTATCATTTCTAGCTTGCAAGAAAATCACCTGTGAGTGTCACGTATCTTCGTCTTCACTTTCATCATCGTGATTCGTAATATGAATATTTCGCAAGTGGCTGAATAAAAGATTCAGCCTTGAAATGAAATGAGTCCAATGAACATATATGAGATCTAGAATTTTTGCAAACCCATAACAAAAAGAATTATTACGCAAAACTTACCAAAAAACAACAATGTCCTAAGTATCAATACCTTGAAGAGTTTCAATGTTTAATGAAATTTGAAGCATTGCATTTTTGAAAGTGGGGATAATGCTTCAAGAGTAGGGAAGAAGTAAATAAGCGAATTTGAATGTTTTGGTGTAAACTCAATGCTGCACTCTTAAATGTGTGGAAGGGATTTACGAATAAAAATCTGTGGTAGGGATGAATGTTCAATGCTGCACTAACACACATGCAATATTTATCCAAAGCATATAGTTTTTCATTGTTCATTGCATCATTCAGCAGACAGAGGTCTTAGAGAACAGACGTTCTTTGTGATTGATTGAGAAAATAATTCGCTAAAAGTCGAGTGAGAGAAAAATACGTCGAGAAAGTGATTTGGCGCGAAAAAAATAGATTCACAAAGAGTTAATTGAAAAAAAATTATAATTGAAAGGAAAAGTTCAAAAGTCAGACGGTGCTGATAAGAAAAATAATTAATCAAGTGTCAGACAATTAATTAAAGTCTCAAAAAATGGCAGTTCCATTTAATCTGCCCGATGAACAAGTTGAGGCGGGTGCGACGGCGGCAAGTGGAAGCTCCTCGGTCGCTAGCACAGTGCCAAACTCTCCATCACATCCGATACCGATACCGCAACCAAATGGCCAACAGTCTCAACCGCAAATTCCAGCAATTGATAATGAAGCTTTAGTTCAAGCATTTTATGAAGCTCTCTGTCGTTGCTCGCAAGGTAAGTTTTTAATAAAACTGTGTGTGATTGACCTGTGAATTTTTTATCGAAAAAATGCGATGGAAAAATGAGATAAAAATAGAAATGATGAGTCACAAAAATCGAAATTTATTTTTTTATTAATTTTTTATTTAATAAATTTGAATGAATTTAACATAAAATTTTACTTGAAAATATTTTTTTCTCCGAAATCTTAAATTTTAAGCCTCAAAGTTCAGCAACCTCTCAAATCAGAATCCAAAAATCAAGAGAGCAAAAAAACTTTATTTATGTTGCAACTTGTTCATGCAAGTGCGCTCACTTTTCATTTTTCATCAACATTACGATTATGCTCTCATGTGAACATACACACATAAGAGATAAGCACTTTAAAAAGTCTCTCGATGCACATTTGAAATACTTTTTTACTGCTCACATGTATGCGATGCTATGTGGAAGCTCGTGGATGCGGAAAAAGTGAATCATGAAGTTTTTGCTGCATCGAGTATGACTCATAAGTACATTGTTGCAAAAGCCGCAAATTGACTTACTTAGAACAAACTTTTTTCAAGCGTAAAATGATGGTAATTTATTAATTACAACTCGATGCAATTTTTTGCCGTTATCTCTCACTCTCATGGACATTCAGCCGCCGCCGATACATCGGTGTACTGTTGTTTGTTTAATGATGACACATAATTTCCGTGTTCTACGGTATGGGATGATATGCATATGTAAATTTATATTCGAATGCACAATATTGCTTTTCACACATGACGCGCTCACACAATAAATAAAATGCAAATCAACAGTTTATGCCTTTATATGTGCGTGCATGTGAAGGTGAGAGAGACAAAGGGTGTTTGAGATGATTTATATGGATTTAAAAAATTATTTACTTTAAATTTTTAAAAAACGTTAGAAATTTAATGTTTTAAAAATTTCAGTCGTCAATTTCAACTTTTTCACCTCATAAATTTTTCATTACCCAAACAATAAACAATTCCGACCGTCAACAGTTCGTCGCTGATAAACAAACATTTTGCATTTAATTAAATTAACCGCAATTTTCGATAAAATTACTCGATGACACGAGAATCAGATTAATCAAATTTTAATGTTTCATTGTTTTTTTTACAGCCCCCACACCTGGTCAGTTCTCACACTCGTCGCAATTCTGGTATCCGTCGCCTTCAACATCAAACGTCTCATCACCTCGCAGTAGCTTCCGAAATGTGCCGAGACGTCGTGCGAACTCGTTTGGCGGATTCTCAGAGTACAGTGTTCAAAGCTACGAAAGTGAGTGGGATCAACATCATCAACCGGGAGAAGAATCACAAGCTCATGTTCCAGTAAGAAATGCCAAGAAGAAGAAGCCAAAGGAACGTCCGCATAAAATTAAGAACTTTTTTATTAGTGCCTTACAATTCGTAATCGATAATCTAAAGTAAATTTTAGTTTTTTTGAGATCTAAAGAAATCTTCATTCTGTTTTGTTAAATCGTTTTGGTATAAAAAAATTTATTAGGTTGAAAAGACAAGTTTAAATTCTCAGAGTTAAGAATTCTTAAACATTGTTTTATTTTAAAAAAAATTAAAACAAAACAGAATTGAATTCTTTCATTAATTACCTCAGAATTCCATATAATAATTTTTGTAAGTCATTAACGACGATGAAGCAACAACATGAGGTGGGTGGATATGTGACGGAGGGTCAATCTTAAAGATTTGACTTTAGCATTTCTACTTAAATCCACTCGCACTCACGTGTCGTGTATCGCATTCGTCAAATGTAGTTTTCATTTGATCTCAAATTAAAGTAATTATCGTAAAAGTAATTAAATAATAATTTCTTATAAATTGTATGAAATATTATTCTCAATAAGCATAATTGTGATAAATTTATTGCCAAGTGTAATTTGACGCAATCAGCAGCACGAGAGCTGTGTTTTGCAGTCAATTGGAAAATTATTTTTCGCGCAATATTCAATTTTATAAATATATTTGAGGAGCGAATTCTTTTTATAAATGTAAATGCATAAATTTTTAGTTTTGCTTTTATTATTACCAATGAACAAATGTACATGAATATTATTGACATATTTGAAAAAATATTGGAGCATTTTTTTTGCAACCATTAAACTGATGAGAAAAAATATACAAACATTTTTTTATTGGTTTATAATATTTTTTACAGCACACCCACGACTTTTTTCAGTGTAACCTGAATTTAATTTTATTAAATCTATTCTTGAGTCTTATCAATATTTCGATTTTATTAACCACATTTCAAGGACATTCTAAAATTTCCCACGCTCGAACGTTTTAACCGCAATGATATCCAGGTTTCACTGTCAAGCTCTGTGTCACATCCACATGTGCTTCTGATGTGGTTTATTTGTTTTTAATAATTCATTTCCATAAACATACATAGAGTAAAGAAACCTTGATTACCTTTCAGAACATAAAATTTTAATTTTCTTTTGCTGAAAGTTTTGAGTGAAAAATGATTGACGAGCTTTGTGGTAAGTGGAAGGAAAGTTACAAGTTTGAAAAGAAGTTAAATGTAGAAAAAGTTTTTGTCGAAAAAAAATGTTTTTCAGACGTTGCTTGATGAAGATTGAGTAAGTTTTTCTTATAGCTGGGTTGTGGAGCTTTTATTGGGCGACAAATTTATTTAATTCTGAGATTTTTTAAGAAGAAAGAAATTTTAATCATCAAAAAATATGTTTTATTTCACACCGATACTTTTTCAACCCACACCTCACTCGATGTCATATAAAAACAGAATAACAATTTACACAGTCAACGACACATAATAATATTTGTCTCACTTTTCCATAAGTGAGAAAGGAACATGTTGTAAAGCATTATAAATTTTCTTCTTCTCTACTTTCACTCCGACCCTTGTTGAGGGATTTGAAAGCAATTCAGAAAGCGGTGTGAAAACTTTTTACCATTCAATTCAGTGCAATTGCACTCGCACACAATAACTTTGACATTTTTATCCTTCGTTACACATGGAATTTTCTCTCTCGAGCATAATTCCACACTTTATGTTTTGTACTTTTCTTCTTATTTTCCAATAAACTGTGTAAAAAAGTTTTCTTTCACTTTGCAGATGTTGAAACAATGACACTCATGCTTTTGTATTTGGATGGGAAAATTTTTCTTCTCGAAAGCCTTGCGAGAGCGACCTTGGCAATAAATTTTCCATTCAGCTTTTTTTCTGGAAATTTCTTTCACTCATTTTCTTTGCTATTCATCTGACGATGCATTGAATATATTCAAAGGAAAAAAATCCTTGATATTTTATTGATGGATTCTTGGTAAATTTTTATGAATTGATTTGATAATGAAAAATTATTCAAAAATTATTGAAATATATTTTTATTGTTTGAGCAACTGTTGAATATTAAAAATATTTCATGTCTTCTTCTTAAATATTTTATTTCATTACTTTAATAAATTCGACAAAAACTATTTAAATTTAGCTGAAAACTTGAGACCTGCATTGTAGTCAGTTTTGCCATGTTGAAACTGTCCAATATTGTGAGACGCTTGGCCGTAAGCATCAAGTCTAGCATTTCCTTTTTGTGACTCCCAAAGTCTTGCATTTGCAGTAGCGTCGATGGTTTGCTTGTTGAATTGAGGTATTTGTTCATATCCAAGTGAAGCACCATGTCCATTTCTATTCTGCCATTCAACATTTCCACCAGTGCGATCGTAGCGATTGATTTGACGTTTTTGAAGACGATTTCGTTCATGCCAAGCATTTACATTTACTTTGTTACTGCCATTATCAAAAATATTTGCAGTTCCACGAACTGAGTCTTGTATGACATGAGGTGATCGAGAGTGTTGATAGTTGAGGCTGTGTCCATTGCTATAAAAATATTTTTGTAGATTTAATTAACTTTTATTAATTTTTTCTCACTTGTTATATCCAGCAGATGCTCCATAAGTTGGATCGGTCAATTTAATTCTATTTCCTGAGTTCAATGACCCTTGTCCAAAAACAGTTCCATGAAGTTTTCCAGCTTGTTGAGTATAACTTGCACCTAAGTCAAGTCCTCGATTGTTGTTTGGTTTATAGCTGAAGTCAAATTGCGCCGATGAGAGCACAAAAATTGTTGAAAGAATTATGAAAATTGAATTCCTACGAAAAATAAATTTATTAACTAATTAATAAATTTTAGCAATTTTACACTTACATTTTTATTCTATTTTAAACTGTTGATTTTTAAATGTTTAAGCTGCTTCTCTTAGTTTGAAACTTTGAATGATGATTAAAATGAATTCGCGCACACTTTTTATACTTCTCTCACGTCTTCTACAATAAACGTTTGGTGATTTTTTCTCGGTGATCTTTTTCATAAAAAATATCCTGGGAACTACCCGTCATGCATTAAAGAATCGTTTGAAAATTCTTATCAGCAAAATACTTTGAAAAATAAATCGAAGATCACGTTAAAGTTGCTCAGTGATGGAGAAAAATGTAAACTGATTTGTGACGTTGCATTTTAAATAATTCCGAGGTCAAACGTGGAATGAGCGAAAATAATTTTTAAAAATTTTTATTAACCATTTCTAATTTTTTCAAACAAATTTTAAAATTAAAAATTACAACAAATCGTCTTTTGTTATGTTCAGTGACGTCATCACATCTTCGAAGTGTCGACACATGAATTTTGCAATCTGCTTTCCAATCACCATATAATATTCAACATCCTCAGGATTAAATGAACTCTTTATAGTTTTATCATCTGCACAAATCAATAAACTCGAAATTAATAAAATTCCGAATGAAATCAAAAACTTTTCTTTTGCCATCATTTTTAAAATTTATTACGTTAAGAAACTTTTTCTTCCTCAATCACTGAAGTGCTCGCAATCACTTCTAGAAATGAAATGAATTAATTAAAATCATCTCTAATCATTTAAACGCAGCCAATGACACATTGATCCAGATTTTCATTAATTAATTAATATTATCGTCTTTTAAAAGAATCAAGAAAGAAAACTTTTCGCTAATAAGTTCAAAAATTCAATAAATAATTGTCATGACCTCAAAACAAAATCTAAATTTTAAATTCTAAAATCATTGACATTCACTAAATTCCCGCCCACTCAAAAATTCCTTTCTCTATCTCGACAAAAGAGATCTGCAGTGACTTCTCTTATGCATGCACACATAAATCTTTCTTTTTGTGCTAAAAATCTTCAATTCTACTCGCCCCATAAAAGTTTAAATAACAATGATTTCATTTTCCATTCATGGCACTGTAAAATTGCCATGCTGCTAGTTAAGCATTAACAGCTTTTATTATTATTCAATTCAGCTTGAAGCTTAAATTGAATCTTTATCATTGACGATGAAATCTGCTGTTTAAGCATGCAATCGAGTAGATAGCAATAAAGTAAGCGCAACATCTTGATCAGCAAAGAGAGCGGAAGGGAAGGAAAAGTTTGTGAGATGCGATGTGCATTTTAAGCATTGAATCCTTTCTGATGTTTTGTCCTTGAGACACTTTATGGCTTTGAGGTTCGCCCTCCGAAAAAAAGGAGATTCAGAGCGATATAAATTTAATAAAAAAAGAAACATTTGATCGAGGTTAAAAAGGGACGTGCGAGTTCAATTTTCTAAAAATTTAAAATTTTATTTTTATGAAATTGAAAAGTTGCATAAAATACACAGCTTCCATATCGAAGGACAAGCGCACCATTATCACAACATCAACCTTGAATTCACGCTGTGTGTGCTGCATGAACATGAAAGCACATAGCGATAATGATCCCTTTTTCTCACTCCATGACATCATAACTAAAGGATTTTCACACCATAAAAAATGTGTTTAAGAAAAACTTTTTGTTCCAATTTTAAAATTGCTGCTGCTCGTTCACTCTCGGGGTCATTAAAAGTTTTTATTGTCACTTGCATGGTTGTTTGTCGTGCGAGAAAATTAGTTGTGACTTGAGTTGACAAATGGCATCTTTCAAGTGATGGAAACTTTTGAACTTAAGCATGTAATTGATTGAATTGCATTTTAAACTTATTGATAGCAAAAAATTAAAAATCCCCGATTGAAAGAATTAAAAAAATCACCGAACAGAAAATAAATCTGCTATAAAAATAAGACGCGGTAGATATTTTGCTATCAGTCTCAATTAATATTTTGAATTGAAAAAATATTAAAATGTAAGAAACCAAAAGTTTTAAGATTTTTCTTCCATAAAATCACACTCGAAAATTTAACTCCTTGCAAGGATTTGATTAAGGAGCAAAAAAGTTAACGCCATCGAAAGGATTCGAACCTTTGCGCGCGAACGCAATTGATTTCAAGTCAATCTCCTTAACCACTCGGACACGATGGCACATTTTCAACTTATTTTACTTTTGAGTTCGACTCTAGTTACTGTTCAATTTACTTTTAAAAATTAACGTGTCATAAAATTGTTTTTCAATACATCTTTTAATATTTTTTTTAGGAAATCAATCATCGCAGTTTTTCTCACAATCATCGTCATTGCTGCCGCTTTTCCAGCGAACAATGATGAATTTAAAAATAGAGTGTCAGTCAATGCGGGTCGCCCGGCGCCAGGAAGGGAAAATATTAACGTAGATGCAACACGAAATCTCTGGACAAGTCAGAGTGGAGCTGGGAAAGTCGATGCCTATGCTCAAGCTTATCAAGGTGTGGGAACACATAATCGTGGACAAACTCATGCTCAAGGTGGAATTCGTTATAGTGTTTCATTTTAATAAATTTGTTTTTAATAAAATCTTAAATAAAATTAAATTATTCTCCCTTGAAATTCTCGTATTTTACAGCGACCAAGAATTTACAATGTCATTTAATTACAAAGATTTTTGTTATGATTTTTTTTCTCACTGTAAAGTCAGATTTGTGGGTGGCAAAATCGTAAAATATGTCACTTTTCGAAGCATCGTAAATAACGATTAAAAATCAATTTATTGGTCGTTCTGCGAGTTTTTTTCGTGTGTACTCTCGCTGCACACTCACAATTCATCCATAAATCTCGAGTTTAAAAGGCCATAACCGAGTAACAGCGAGAAATGAGTGCACTTTAGCGGAAAAATACAACACAGTGAGGCCTCTATTTGACATTCGACAGACGCCTGATTATGAGATGAGAGTGAGATGGTCACTGCCATGCGGTGTGTTACATTGTGTAAATATGAGGTTTAGCCATCCATCCATATGCATTTATCCCTCAATAAATGTGTTTTGTTGGACGATGATAATCCAAAATTTATTGCAACACGCAAAAATTCTCTTGTTAATGAGTTTTTCGAGTTGCACTCGTGGTGTGAGGGTGATGAGAGTTCTCTACTCTAAAATTTAGCAGTTTAAAAGTTTATTTAATAATTTAATTATTTTTATGAGTGTAAACTCACACTTTATGCCATCTCCAAAATTAAAACAAATGCAGAGAAATTTAATCAATGGCGAAATGCATTTTTCGTTGCATTGTTTGGCGATGTGTCTTTACCATTGAGATAGAGATCTAATAATGTCGATGACAGTGCTGACCAACGTTCGATGCTGATTCAATTATGTGCCAAAATGCATACATGCATAAATGAGATGAGAAATGGCTCAAAAAGGGATAGAAATTTTGGATTTTTTAAAATCGAAAAATTTAAATTTTGAAAAATAAATATCCGTTAAATTTTTATTTGAAATCTCAAAAAAAAAATTTTCCTTGAATACTTTACAATGTTTTTAGTTTTAGCCACGAAATAAATTCTACAACACGTCAGAAGAAGCTAAATTTACCCTCAAACCGGCACACAAGCGAATCCGAATGCATTCGAAATGAATGTTGTAAATTTTTCTCTAAACAAAAAGCTCGCACACACGATCAAACCATTTTTCCACTCTTTTCTTTTATATTATACCAATTTCTATTCCATCCATGTTCAAAATGTTACAAACAGAAAAAATCTAAATAGAAACTTCATAAAAGTTTATGGCTCAACAACGATGAATTTCATATGAAAATATTTTTTTGTATGTTTTGTCTGATGCATTGAGAGCGACTCGAAGCGATTCTTTTTATTAAATTCAGATTGAATTGAAATGAATACCGCTTGCAGGCACACACGCAGTGAATTTCGTTGAAAAGGATGCAAATAACGTTGCACGAGTGGAGAATGTCAAAAAATTCTGAACTCAAATTGATTATGAGACACTGAAAAAATTAAATGCGATTTTTGTATTTTTCAAAAAATACTAAGAAAAATTAAAATTTTTTCCCTTGCGAACATAAAAAATGTTTTTCTAACATTTTTCTGTGCTCGATTTTTTAAAATAAATTTTATCACTGTTGCATGCATTTTATTAATTGAAAGGAGATAGAAAACACACGTCCATCCAACACATGCATTGCAAACATACCCTTCAGGGAATAAACAGACGTGTCATTCAATTTTCTATGCATTTCTCACTCCTCTATATTACATACGCCAGAGAAATAGGATACAATAGGAAGAACAATGAGATCTGACAAAGTGCTAAAGACAATTAATAATTTAAATTTAATTTTGTTTCCATTCAGTGAGAAAGTGACAAATGAAATGCACCGATGGACACTTCCTGCGTATCCTTAACGTTGACTTATTACCAAGGGTGTGAAACATTTTTAATCACTGATTAATTTTCAAAAACAAACAGAAAAAAATGAAACCCCTTGAATTTCGAAAAAAGTATTAGGTGATCTTATCTGTGTGGGCATTGGACTCGACACGTGACCCATTAATGATTTTCGAGTCGAAAATTTATTTTGATAGTTAATAATAATGGCAAACACAGGCTGTGGAACAATGGACACGAAACCATCATAATGAGCATGAATAACCCGAAAAAAGAAGTTGCCGGTCATCTCTAATAACAATAATCATATTTACTTGTTATCTCGTCTACCATTTGATTTTATGATGTGCGGTTAATAACTCACGAATGGTTTTTCCTTCTTCTTAATCGTGATATAATTGTTGTGATAGAAGAAATTATGAGGCACATGAGGAGCATTAAAGCATTGAATTTGGAATTGAAAGTGTTTTAATCTGGGACGTTAAAAGATGGTAGATTAAAGCATTGTTTTATTAAGAATATAATTTGTGAGGGTGGAACTGCTACCGTTTATTATTCAAAAATAACCTTTTAAATTTTCACCGACCCTAATACACCTACATCAACCACAAACTTCAACTTTTCAAGTGATCTATTATCACGCTGACCGCAGTATCGATATCCAACCGTAAAAAGTATCCTGTGACAGTGCCGTTCTCCATTCATGCAGCATATAATTCTAATGGTCAACAACCGAAGATAATTAAAAAGTTTTGCAGTGAATGCAACAGCGAGTGAGAGAGAGAGAAATTTTCATGCATGACGACATGCAGACAAGCGCAGAAATTTTGTATTCGAATTTTCCTCTCGCATACGACATTGCACTTTGTTTGTCGCTTGCAGTTTTTGCAATTGAAATGCACTCATGTTTACTAATTGGTTTAATTGAAATTTATGGATGAGAAAAAAGAGTTGTGTGCGTATGATGGGTCGAAAAGGATGTGGAAATTTAATTAATGGTTGTATGTTGACAGAATTGTAGTCCTTAATAAATCTCTATTAATAAGCGATATGTACTTACTCACACCTCAAGTCTCATTTAATTTTTCATATTCATGATAAAGAAAATCAACGAAATTTATTTATTTAGTATTAAGGACGAGACAACGCTCTTAAAGTTTAAAGTTTAAAGCTCTTTATGACATAATAAGAAAACAATTTAATCTAACTCTAATAGTTTGACTTTCAGCTCATCAGGTCCCTTAAAATGATCACTCAGGTCTCGACATCTAACCTGATTCACTTGCTCGTTTGTCGGATTAGTGAACTGAAAATAGAATGAATACAAATAAAAATTACAAAATTTTTAAGCCAAACAAAGTTTCAAAGTTTTTTATTTAACTTTCACAACTTGCCTCAAATTTCATTCGGTGTGAAACAAAGACGTTTTTTCCTTCCTTTTCAGCAGCATTATAAACTTGAAAAAGACGAGGTTTAATCATTCTCAAGACTTGCTGAATGCGACCACCAGCTCGATTTTTTTCAACAAAAAATGGAAATTCCTTGTTAAAATCGTCATACTAGGAAAAATAATTTAAAACTAAATTAGAATTATAAAATAGTTTTTTTGGAGCACGTAGTGAAAATTTACATTCAACTGTAAATAGCATCAAAAGACAAACACACTTTAATTCACTACTTGTCAATTTTTATTAAAAATCGTGATGCATTTCGATAAGACAACTTATCATCATCAGACATCAATCGATACTGAGTTCTCTCAATCTTATCATTCTGTAACTCTCTTTTTGTCAATTGCATATTTGAATAACTTCGAAGTTATTGGCGCCTCCCCCTCGTTCATGAGATTGTCAGCAACTGCAATGAAGAGACTCTCGTAACTGTCAAGTTCCCATTGATTATCAACCTGCTTAATCAATTCCATGCCTCCCTTTTCGTGACCAGTTCCACCACAATGCCGTGCTACCGAAGATTTGTCGATTTGTTTATTTTTTATGGTTTTGTCATGTTCCTTTTCTCTTGTTTCCAAGCGTCTTTTCGTTTGGCCACGATACTCTTGATCACAATCATTACAAAAAATTCGATAGATCCCAGACTTCTCCATGGGACTCTTCTTTTTCTTTATTCCTAAGAGATCTTTTAAAGTGCCTCTATTCTTAAAGCATACGTTAATGTGGTTCCTTTTCAGTACATTCCTGAGACGACCAGTTAATGGTTGGCAATACGGCAGTACTGCGTTTTTTGCGACTTTATTTCCATTTCTGTCAATTATTGTTCTCTTTTTGTCATTTTTTAATCGATCTAATGTGGTCAGTTCTCCAAGTCTCGCTCTCACCTCATGCTTATGGCTTATGTTCATGATATCAGTTCATGATATCATTTATCCATCCCTTGAAAAGTTCATAAGATTCTTCGAGAGGTACACTTGGGTATAGTGCCTCAACATCGAAAGAGACCAATATTTCGTCATCGTCGATTGACATGCCATCCATTATCTCTGCTATCTCAAAGCTATTTCTCACACTGAGACTTTCATGTTTCTCATTCGTTCTGAACTTTTTAACCAACCACTGAGAAATCTTAGAAGTAGGTGAGTTGATATCTGAAACTACTGGACGGATCTTATTTCCTTCTTTGTGGATTTTAGGGAGGCACGAGAACGTTGGAATTGAAGGGTTGTCAACAGTGAATCGCCTCATATCATATTCAGATATTAGGCCCATTCTCTTAATTTCTCTCAGGTCTTCCTTCAATTTCAATTGAAGGTGATCTACAGGGAACTTTCGCGCTGTCTTGACCTTTCTGTAAGCTTCCGAATTTAAATGACAGTTCGCTGCATTAATGTAGTCGTTGCTGTTGAGGATGACAATCCCTTTCCCCTTATCAGGCTCTAAAAAAACAAGATCGCGCTTTCGGAGATTATTAATAATTTTCCACTCACCTGGGCAATGAGCGGTTTTATTATTTTTCTCCTCAAACACTTTCGATGCTTCTTCACGGATGACGGCTTTCAGTTCAATCGGCAGACTTTTTATTGAAGTTTCAACGGACGCGATGATCTCATTAATTGGAGGATATTTCGGAGCCGGCTGATATTTCAGTCCATTCATAAGCAGCTCTTCTTCTTCTTTGCTGAGCACATGCGAAGATTTGTTGATGATAAAATTTACTCTCTCATCCCTTACAGGCCTCATTGCACTCTCTTTTTTCCCCAATTCTCGGAACTTGTACTCGAGTCTTCTCTTTTTGTTCTTTACCGCCTTCCGAATACTTTCCATCATGCTTCGTTGACGAATTTCCCATTCCACCGGATGAAAATGTCTCATAAGCCATAAATTTATTGAATATGCTTCTGCTCTCATCAAGTCTCTTCTTGCATAATGGCTATGAATTTCTTGTTTCATGAAATTCGTTCGAGCCTCACTGATCACTTTCTCGATGTTTCTATTTTTCAATTTGGAATTAATGTTCATGAAAACGAATCTAGGAGTCATTCTTCGTTTTAGGCATATTTTCAAAAAGTCAATGTCACATTTCACGAGAGAGATTTTCAGCTTCAATTTGTAATAACGATTTAGCTCCCACATTTTCGTGCAAAATTATAGATATAAAATAGTTTTTTGGATTAGAATTGATTAACGGTTAATACTCACTTCTTTAACCACGCCATCGAAAATCGCATCCTCATCACTTTCCTCAATATCGCTCCATTCTTCTTCGCTTAAAATTAAATTTTCCAATGAATCGCTCTAAAAGCATAAAGCGTTAATTTTTTCAAGGATTTTTTAATTCAACATAACTCATATAAATTTACCTCATTATCCGACATCTTGTTTAATTTAAATAAATTTAATTCAATTAAATATTCCGAAATTTATGTTTATCTCGTAAAAAAAAAGCTTATACACAAGCTGTGTTATATGGAATCGATAGCTCGCGCTTTTCACACTCTCACTCTAACAAACAAACGAACGTACGAATTCACTTTAAACGAATTTCGCTCAAACGAGTATCGAGTAGCGTTGCGAAATAATTTGCAAAAATTAAATTCATTAAAAAATCGCGTTTAAAGCAGGATTTAAAGGAAAATTCGGCAAGTTATCGATCGTTAAGGATGGAGGCTAGTGATAAAGAGTATAGTTTGGTAAGATTTTTCAATTTTAAAGGTACACAGAGGATCGTGATTTATGATGAGCCTTGTTGCTTATAAAATTCTTTGAACCTCTGTTAACAATATTTTGAAGTCAGCTGATGTTGCGATGAGTAATGTATGTTGCGATGAGTAAGGCACTGCGATCTTGCGACCTATTGTACCATAAGTCAGCTGATACACTTCCATATAAAACAATGACGGAATCAGCTTTTAAAGTGATAAATTTTAAGTACCCCAAAAACTATGTGTTTTTTTCTATGACATTTTCTCTAAGATTTTCTATGGAAGTCATAGACTTTTGGATACCAAATTCTTTGTTGTCATCGTCACTATTTATTTTTATAAATGATTTGCAGTAACAAGGCTTGGAAGTGCCTAAAAAATTGAAAAATTTGAGACCCTGAATCGACTTTTAGTAGAACTGCTCTACGAATGCCGGAATGTACAAGAATGTCTCAAGTCCCTTGAATTTCTATAGATGAAGAATGCATCTTTCAAGTTTTTATTACTTGGTTTGCCGCTTTTTGCCACTTTGGGAGAAAATCAAATCCAAAAGTACCCTATTTTCTCACTTTTTACATACAAAAATGGAAAAAATTTACTCATAAAATTTAAAATCGTTGATAAAGCAACCTTTAAACCGATCATAGCAAATAAACATTAAATGTAATATTTTCTTCAGACTGAAACCACTGTGAGGTAAAAATATCAAATTAAATTTTTTTTATCATTTTTAGGGGTTGGCGAAGACAAATTTTTCCGCTGAGCTGTTCGATTTGTGTATCAAGTACGCGAAGGAGGCGATCAATAATGGCAGTGATCAAGGGGCTGCATATTTCCTGGCAAAAGCGGAAGACTCACTCAAAGACGGCATCAAAGAGAATCAACTCATCATGGACCGCATGGAAGTTTTGTTGCGGATGAAAAATGAACGTGACCTTTCAATTATTGAAGCGCAGGTAAGTCATCAATGTCCCTCATCATCAATTTAGCTTGTCTTTAGTGTGTGCATTTCATTCAAGTGTGCCTTTAAATTTTTTTCTAATTGAATGAAAATTTTGGGGGCATGTACATGAAGTGCGTCACAAAAAAAATTTTTTCATGAGATAAAAAATAATCTAATGACAAATTCATAATTTTTACTTTAGACGAACATCAACATCGCTGAAAGTGTCGAAGTCTTCGAAG
The DNA here is from genome assembly GCA_038502055.1 of Tanytarsus gracilentus. Classification (NCBI taxonomy): domain Eukaryota; kingdom Metazoa; phylum Arthropoda; class Insecta; order Diptera; family Chironomidae; genus Tanytarsus; species Tanytarsus gracilentus. Next base: position 933,059 of record JAXRKN010000039.1, on the reverse strand, counting down.
GCAATCATTCTCAACCAAAAGCCAAGAAGAGAAAGTTGAACGAAGATGCGGATTCGAGTGGCTCTAGCTCGAAAGCTCACTCGTCGAAGAAAACTGCCATCATGCTTGTACCGCGACAATCGTCAGTGCGTCCAACTGAGAAGGCGAAAAATCATGAGTGTCCCGAATGCGGTCAAAAGTTTGTGCAAAAGCAAAAGATGGATGAGCACATCAAATCTAAGCATCGTGGTCATCGTGTTAAGTGTGAGATATGCGAGAAGGACTTTGCATTCAGAAGCGGAATGTTGGCACACATGAGAACGGTTCATAAGAATTTCAAGTTTGTTTGTGATGAGTGTGGCAGTGAATACAAGTCGGCGTCGGGATTAAACGAGCACAAGAAGACTCATCTTGAGGAATTGGAACGTTTCGAGTGCAAGTATTGTCAAAAGTCGTTCACCAAGCGCACAGCACTTCGTGAACATGTCAAATTCAACCACACTGGCGAGGAAAAAGAATTCACGTGTCCGATTTGCAGCGAAAAATTCACTCGGCCTTTTCACCTCAAACAGCATATTGGCTATAAGCATGAGAAAATCATCAAGTTTCCATGTGCCGAATGCAATAGTGAATTTTTCATGAAGAAAACATTGGCGAAGCACAACCGTCCGAAGAAGTGCAAGATCTGCAAAATCTCCATCAACTGCTCCACTAAATTTGAAGCTCATCGTCGCTCACACGTCATGACATGCATCACATGCAATCGTGTCTTAACGAGCTTTTCATCTGCCAACGCACACGCCAAAGCTTCGCATGTTAAATTCTTCGACTGTCCAGACTGCAACTCAAAATTCACAACAGGAGCATATCTTCCCACACACATGGTAAACGTGCATCTCAAGGTCAAGTGTCCCGCCTGCCCTCAAACATTCGCGAATGACGATCTCGTGCAAGATCACTGCAAGAATAATCATCCTGGTGCAGTATGTCTCTTCTGTGTGCAAGAGCCTCGCTTCGTTTTCTTCTCTCTTCGACAATTGGCAGCTCACATCAGCGACAGTCATCAAGATTGGGTCTTTTTGTGCAAAAAGTGTGGCAAAAAGTTTTCAACTCGTGACGAGCTAATTACTCACTTCTGCAGCAAATATTTCGCAACAGCTGATGTAAAGACGATCGCTCTATTGGACATTCTGCAAAAGCCATTCAACGTCGACAGTGTCGAAATAATTCAAAGCGACTTTTGCAACGAAGACGATCTCATCACTCGAGTCATTCCCGGTTTTCCGCTTCAGGCCACTTGCTCAATCGACGGACAGATGAATCGCACGGAGAAGCAACTCAACAGCAAGAGCTTTCCACTCTATGTCAATCAGTCGCAGGCGCTTTTCAAGAACGGTTCGAGAACTTTGCTGGTTTGGTGCTCGGAAGTTAACTGCCTCTCATCCTGCATTGAGTTGATCAAATACGAGCGATGCAATGGTGTCATTATTCGTAGACCAACATTCGATCGATCAAATGTTCAATTCCATCGTGACGAGAACGACACTCTCTTCAACATTCGCACTTCAACACTCGAAGCTCCTTACGACTTGGGTCATGCTCATGCTGCTGCAAATTGCTGGACATTAGGAGACTTCTTGCAATCTTTCAGCAACCTCAATTATTGGGCGATGCATCAGGATCTCAACCGCATCTATTGGTGTAAATTAGAGCGAAACATTCGTGAGACTGCAATGCGCTATCAGGAGGTGTACGTGACAACTGGTGTGATTTTGCGTAAAAATGGAAAGGTCACAAATGAATATGTGCGTGGTGTCATCATTCCCGAAGGATTTTACAAGGTATAATTTTAAAGAATTTTATAATTTCATTTGAATTTAAATTAATTTGAATTTAAATTAATTTGAATTTAAATTAATTTCTTCTTAGATTGCATTCTTTTTGGATTTCGATGAAAAATATGAGGTCAAAGCTTGGTTAATGAGAAACGACGACTCGGTTCAAAATGTTGACAGTTGCGAAGTCAGTGTGCGACTTATTGAAAAGCTGACTGCGTGCTATTTTCTCACACAAGAAGTGCTTGCAAAAATCAAATCAGAGACTTTAAAGCGCCACAGTGAAGATTTGCGTCGTCATGACAGTTACTTTGGTGTTCGCTAAAATTGTTAATTTCCCACTTTTAATTTTTAATTTTTATCCCTCCTTTTTTTCTTAATTTCAAATCATATATCGATTCACTATCAAGAATAGCCATAACATAATATTTAGTCGCTTCAGTTAAATTTGAATTTTGTTTTCATTTTCTATATGTGAAGTGTTTAAAAATAATGCTTTTTAATGATTTGTATGTCGATGAATTCGATGAAATAAATAAACTAAATCATATAAAATTTGTTGGGAATTAAATGCTGATAATAAAAATTTGATTGAAAAATTTATATATTTTGGTAAAAATAATGGAAATTTTACTCCTCTCTCAAAGACTAAAAATGTCATTATTGAAGACATGTTTTCATGTTATATATCGTTGAATCCGTTGTGAAAAATACAATCAATTGAAATTTCAATCATTGACATCAAATTTTCTTTCGAGAAGTTTGAGTAAAATGTTTACTAATGTTAAAAAAAGAAACTAATTTTTTTCTCTCCTCTCAAGCTCTAAAATGGTCATTTTTGAAGCTATACTTCTAATTTATGTATTGTTAGATTCGTTTTAAAGAATACAATCTAACAAAATTAAATTAATCAACATTTGACTTTTTTTTGAGAAAATTAAGTTTTCATTTAACTAGTGTTAACACGTGTTGCTAATAAAAATTGAAATTTTCTTTCAAGTTTTCAAGTTCTGAATTTTCTGAACATAATCAGATTTGAAATTGAAGAGTGATATTATTGAGTCATATTAGTAATGATTATTCTGAAAATTTTGAAGATTTAATCGTCATTAAACACTTCAGTAAAAATACATCTTATTATGTGAGACATTTTTAAAGTCTTAAAATCTTTATTCCTAATTTCTTTATATTAAATGAACTCGATGATATAAATAATTTAACTAACATAACATAAAATTTGTCAGGATTTATATGCTAATAAAAAAATTGACTAAATATTTAGACTATAAAAGTTATAATTGAAGCCATGTTTTCATGTTATGTGTCGTTGTGAAAGATACAATCCATTGACGTATTAATCACCTGTATCAAAAGGCTTATCGAGAAATATGAATTCAATAATTAAATATGTTATGCTGCCAGATTAAGGTAGAAAATTTTGTGTTATCAACAAGGATACAAGGACTTGAAAATATTTTTGTCATTTAAGTAAGACATTCTGCCAGATTGTGGATAACTTAACTCCAACGTGGTGTAGTGGTTCAATAAAAATTAGCAGTTTTTCCGGACACTAATTGAACATTTATTAAATATACTAAATTAAAAAGTAAAATAATTTTTAATATTTTATTTCAAATTTTATTTTATCAATTTAACTTTGAGTTCATCGGGTCCTTTTAGATGATCGCTTAAATCTTGACATCTGACTTGCTTAACTTGATCACTAGTCGGATTAGCAAACTGAATTAAAATGAATAAAAATTTTAAAGAATTTTAAGGAAACTCATTTAATTTTTTGCTTTGAAAACTTACTTTAAATGACATTCGATGTGAAACAAAGACATTTTCTTCTTTTTTCTCATCAGCAGCATAAACTTGAAAAATTCGGGGTTTGATCATTCTCAAAATGCGGTGAACTCGGTCGCCAGCTTGATTTTTTTCAACAAAAAATGGAAATTCAGTGTTGAATTCGTCAAACTATAACATAGAGCTTTAAAAAATTTTAAGATGAAAAATAAATTCATATTTACATTTTCTAGTTCGACATCAAAAGTTTCATCTTCGTCACTTTCATCAAAGTCACTCAACTCTTCTTCGCTTAAAATTAAATTGTCCCACTGAAAGCCAAAAACGTTAATTTTTCCAAGGATTTTTTAATTCAACATAACTCATATAAATTTACCTCATTATCCGACATCTTGTTTAATTTAAATAAATTTAATTCAATTAAATATTCCGAAATTTATGTTTATCTCGTAAAGAAAAAGCTCACTTTTACACAAGAAGAGAAATTTGGAAAATTCTCTCGCTCTCACACTCACTCTCACTCACACATACAAACAAAGAAGAGGATCGCGTTGCGAAATAATTTGCAAAAATTAAATTTATTAAAATATCGCGTTTAAAGCAGGATTTAAAGGAAAATTCGGCAAGTTATCGATCGACAAGGATGGAGGCTAGTGATAAAGAGTATAGTTTGGTAAGATTTTTCAATTTTAAAGGTAAAAATATCAAATTAAATTTTTTTTATCATTTTTAGGGGTTGGCGAAGACAAATTTTTCCGCTGAGCTGTTCGATTTGTGTATCAAGTACGCGAAGGAGGCGATCAATAATGGCAGTGATCAAGGCGCTACATATTTTCTGGCAAAAGCGGAAGACTCACTCAAGGACGGCAATCAGGAGGATCAACTCATCATGGACCGCATGGAAGTTTTGTTGCGGATGAAAAATGAACGTGACCTTTCAATCATTGAAGCGCAGGTAAGTCATCAATGTCCCTCATCATCAATTTAGCTTGTCTTTAGCGTGTGTATTTCATTCAAGTGTGCCTTTAAATTTTTTTCTAATTGAATGAAAATTTTGGGGGCATGTACATGAAGTGCGTCACAAAAAAAATTTTTTCATGAGATAAAAAATAATCTAATGACAAATTCATAATTTTTACTTTAGACGAACATCAACATCGCTGAAAGTGTCGAAGTCTTCGAAGGCAATCATTCTCAACCAAAAGCCAAGAAGAGAAAGTTGAACGAAGATGCGGATTCGAGTGGCTCTAGCTCGAAAGCTCACTCGTCGAAGAAAACTGCCATCATGCTTGTGCCAAGACAATCGTCAGTGCGTCCAACTGAGAAGGCGAAAAATCATGAGTGTCCCGAATGCGGTCAAAAGTTTGTGCAAAAGCAGAAGATGGATGAGCACATCAATTCCAAGCATCGTGGTCATCGAGTTAAGTGTGAGATATGCGAGAAGGACTTTGCATTCAGAAGCGGAATGTTGGCACACATGAGAACGGTTCATAAGAATTTCAAGTTTGTTTGTGATGAGTGTGGCAGTGAATACAAGTCGGCGTCGGGATTAAACGAGCACAAGAAGACTCATCTTGAGGAATTGCAGCGATTCGAGTGCAAGTATTGTCAAAAGTCGTTCACCAAGCGCACAGCACTTCGTGAGCATGTCAAATTCAACCACACTGGCGAGGAAAAAGAATTCACGTGTCCGATTTGCAGCGAAAAATTCACTCGGCCTTTTCACCTCAAGCAGCACCTCGGATACAAGCATGAAAAATCGGAAAAGTTTCCATGCAGTGAGTGCAATAGTGAATTTTTCATGAAGAAGACACTGGCGAAGCACAACCGTCCGAAGAAGTGCAAGATCTGCAAAATCACCATCAACTGCTCCACAAAATTCGTTGCCCATCGTCGCTCACACGTCATGACATGCATCACATGCAATCAAGTCCATATCAGCTTCAGTACCGCCAACGAACACGCTAAAAATACGCATGTCAAATGGGTCGACTGTCTGGATTGCAACTCAAGATTCACGACAAAATCATCTCTCACCAAACACATGGTTGGCGTCCACGATAAGGTCAAGTGTCCCGCCTGCCCTCAAACATTTGCGAATGACGATCTCGTGCAAGCTCACTGCAAAAACAATCATCCTGGTGCAGCATGTCTCTTCTGTGTGGAAGAGCCTCGTTTCGTTTACTTCTCGTTTCGACAATTGGCAGCTCACATCAGCGACAGTCATCAAGATTGGGTCTTTTTGTGCAAAAAGTGTGGCAAACAGTTTTCGACTCTTGCTGAGTTGATTACTCACTTCTGCAGCAAAAATTTCTCATCAGCCGATGTTAAGACGATCGCATTGTTAGGAGTTCTGCAAAAGCCATTCAACGTCGACAGTGTCGAAATAATTCAAAGCGACTTTTGCAACGAAGACGATCTCATCACTCGAGTCATTCCCGGTTTTCCACTTCAGGCCACTTGCTCAATCGACGGACAGATGAATCGCACGGAGAAGCAACTCAACAGCAAGAGCTTTCCACTCTATGTCAATCAGTCGCAGGCGCTTTTCAAGAACGGTTCGAGAACTTTGCTGGTTTGGTGCTCGGAAGTTAACTGCCTCTCATCCTGCATTGAGTTGATCAAGTACGAGCGATGCAATGGTGTCATTATTCGTAGACCAACATTCGATCGATCAAATGTTCAATTCCATCGTGACGAGAACGACACTCTATACAACATCCGTACCTCAACACTGGAAGCTCCTTACGACTTGGGTCATGCTCATGCTGCTGCAAATTGCTGGACATTAGGAGACTTCTTGCAATCATTCAGCAACCTCAATTATTGGGCGATGCATCAGGATCTCAACCGCATCTATTGGTGTAAATTAGAGCGAAATATTCGTGAGACTGCAATGCGCTATGAAGAGGTATACGTGACAACCGGTGTTGTTTTGCGTAAAAATGGAAAGGTCACAAATGAATATGTGCGTGGTGTCATCATTCCCGAAGGATTTTACAAGGTATAATTTTAAAGAATTTTATAATTTCATTTGAATTTAAATTAATTTGAATTTTAATTAATTTCTTTTTAGATTGCATTCTTTTTGGATTTCGATGGAAAATATGATGTCAAAGCTTGGTTAATGCGAAACGACGACTCGGTGCAAAATGTTGACAGTTGCGAAGTCAGTGTTCGACTTATTGAAAAGCTGACTACGTGCTTTTATCTCACACAAGAAGTGCTCATTAAAATCAAGGAAGAGTCGATCGAGCGTCATAGCAAAATCTTGAGACGTCACGATACTTACTTTGGCGTGCGTTAATATTGTTAATTTTCCCTTTTCATCTTTTTCATTCTTTAACTTTTTCCATCAATTTCAATTTTTCCTTATTTAAAATCATTATTTTCATCTTCATTAGTATATTCACTCAAATTTCCCACTTTAAATTTCATCTTATTTTTTCCTGAATTATTAATTAATAAAGATGAATTTTTAAAACATAAATGATATGAATGATGTGATCTTATTTTCAAATTTTAGAGTTTACAAATTTATTCGAGCTTTTGATGAAAAATTAATTTTATTCGAAAAAAGTATGTTTGGCATTTTGAAAATGTAAATAAAACTGAAAAAAGCATAGTAAAATGGAAAATTCAGAAAATAAAAGGATGAAATTCAAACCATACAAAAAAATGTTTGATAAAAATCACAAAAATGAGCTTTTCAAGTTCAAAAGAAAAATTGTAAATAAATCATATTTTAATAAGACAAATTGAAGAAAAACGTGCTTAAACGGCAATTGAAAATACTAATTGTGGATGTGAAAGTCGACAAAACGTCAGTCAACAAAATTATGCGATTTCCAAAAGTCGTGTTAAATGTACGTTAATTAATAAAAAAATAATAATTTAAAGTTGCTATTGCAAAAATAAAAAATTAAACTTTAATTTAAGTTCAATCAGTATGTGTCTAGCTACAACCGTTTTCAGTAAGAATGAAAATAAATTCTTCTTTCTTCCAGCAGTGCTTGTGCTACTTTCAATATCCTAATTTTGTACTTGTTGAGAAAATAAGACTGAGATTTCTTACTTTAAAGTTATGAATCGCTCATATTAAGTATTTTCTGTCCAATGTAAAAATATTAAACTATGATCAAAAAATACACTAAAAGTTAGTCTTGTCGTCCTACACCTAGGGTTTTCTACTTTCTTATGCCATTTATTACACGTGAATTTATTGCATTTTATTAAAAGTCTTCTTGCTTTACATGAATTCATATTCATTATTTTGTGACTAAATTGTGATGATGATGGCGGTTTTCATTGAGAGAGTGCATCAACTTTGAAGGAAATCATTGTGCTATATATAGCTACATGAAATTTAATATTCATTTGAAAAGAGCTTTAAAATCATGTTTAAATTGTTATGATAATGAATCGTTCCTTCAACATATTGTACAATTATCCTTTATGATCCTTAGATGTGTTTTATCAGATACTATACTGCATTCTGCCATAATCTGTCAATATAGACCTTGATTTTTCGGTTGGTTCCGTGGTGTAGTGGTTAGCACTTCAGACTCTGAATCTGACGACGCGAGTTCAACTCTCGCCGGAACCTGTACAATATCTTTTTTATTATCTCTACCGGTTGTTTGGTTTTTTTACTTTGCTTACTTTACTCATTTTTTTAAAGAAAAATTGATTGCTTAGACTGATAATTTATTTATTGAAAAATAATTAATTAATTTTTATAATTAAATATTTTTTATTTAGTGTTCTTGAATTACTGTAGGTAAATTGTATTTTGTAGCACTAAAAAAATAAAATACCAAAAAAAGAGGATACTCCCCGGCCGGGAATTGAACCCGGGTCTTCCACGCACTGTATATTAGGTTGTAATATGACAGGCGGAGATACTCACCACTATACTACCGAGGATATGTATTTCGATGAGTGCTGCTTGTCAAAGTGGCTATAAGAACAACAGGGCAAATTTTGTATTGCGTCATGGGCACAGAAAATTTTCGAATTAATCCGTAGTTTGCCTTTAAAAGAAACAGATAGAAAAGTGAAATTTAATACATTTAAATAAAATAAGTAAAAACTCCTTTCTCTAAGTACAACTAGTAGAGATTTTAATTGAAGGGCAGGTATTAAATTTTTTCAACGAATTTTTGACCGTTATTTTATTACACAAGATGACACATAGAGAAGAAACAGAGGAGCAGTTGTGTGGGAGTAAGAAAGAAGAGAAAAAAATAAAAACGGTCAAATTTAAGTTTCCAAAACTTTTAGTTTAAAATTATTAAACATTCGTCAACGGTCAATCATAGAATTTTTAAAAATAAAAATGTTTACGGCCAAAAAAAAGAGGATACTCCCCGGCCGGGAATTGAACCCGGGTCTTCCACGCACTGTATATTAGGTTGTAATATGACAGGCGGAGATACTCACCACTATACTACCGAGGATATGTATTTTGATGAGTGTTGATTGTCAAAATGCTAATAAGAATGGGTAGTGAGAATTTGGGCTTGTTTTATACTAATAATTTGGAATGAATTTAAAGCTTTTAAAAGGATTATTATTGCTTAAAGTGCACTATACATAAAATTAATTAAAGTCTTATTACTCTAACAAATGACAGCATTGAGAATTAAAATTGTGGTGCAGCTCATTACCACATTTTCCAGTGACTAATTAAGCATGTGATAAGTTTTGACTTGCGGAGAAATTTTCCCTCCAAATTAAAGTACCGAGCTCGTGTCATTTAAAGTATTTGTACGTTCACCACAAATATTGTTAAAAATAAACTCAAAACTATCTTCATTAATTCATTCAATCTACATGAGGGTGAAATTGTGACAAGTTCTCGAGAAATTTATAAATAAATTTTCTATTCATGGAGTGAAATTGAGTGCTAGATGAGATTGATATGCAGCCATGAATACATCAAATATAAGAAAAGGTCAAAGAGACAGAAAAAATAGAAATTTATTCAAGAGCACGAAATTGAATTTTTATGCTGCAACTTCAATAAATCATCTCATAAATTCACCTTCTCGATATCGAAAGATTTCATGACAAGATGATTGAGACAGTGATTGAAATGTATTTAATGGTCGTCTCCTCCCTGTACATTCGCACTCAAGTGAAAGTAAAATTTACATAAAAAATAATCAAGGGATGGAAAATTTAATCTAAATATTTTTAATATTTCGTAGATTCAAAAATTTCTTAAAGAAGAAATAAAATTATTTTTAAAAATTCATATGTTCTCTCCTTTAAATCAATTCCTCCCTTAAGACTTTAGACTTTGTGTTGTGGGTTCGTCGAAAGACTTTTTTCTCTCCAATTGCTCATTTGTTAGCATGTTAAGTTGTCACTCAAAGACGTCTCCCTTTACATGGTATGCATTTCTATAATTGAGTATCGCATGAGCATGTCACACATCACCGTGATGATGATATGATAAATTGTTGCTGTTGTTCAAATTAATTGACATCACATTACACTGCACTGGAAATTATATCAAATTTATTTTGTGTGTGTCATTTTTTGTCATCGAAACCCAAACGATTGAGCATACTAAACACATGTAATTTTTCATTTCTCACACTCGATTTGTGTTGCAATTTTTTAGCAATTCATCAAATCCTGAAACTTGAGATGATTTTTGGTCATTTAGATGCGAATGTGAATTTTCTGTCCAGAATTTCTAAAAGAATCAGTGAAGCGAAAGAAAAATAATTTTGTCAAATGTGATGACTCAATTTATCATTTTAATGTGCGATGTTTTTTTATAGGCCAAAAATCATACGCGCACATGTCCGAAAATTAAATAACAAAATACATATCCTCGGTAGTATAGTGGTGAGTATCTCCGCCTGTCATGTTACAACCTAATATACAGTGCGTGGAAGACCCGGGTTCAATTCCCGGCCGGGGAGTATCCTCTTTTTTTGGCCATAAACCTATTTTCTAGCTGAAAATATTTTAAATTTTTAACACCCTAAATTTCAAAGTTTGATTGTGCGGTTTCAATGTAATTTAGTCAATTTAATATTTTTATATATGACCGCATTAACTCTTTTTATTCACTTCTCTTTTATCCTCTTTTATCGTTGATTGGATATTTTTTAAGTCCTTTTGTTGTCACGTACAAAAAGTGTTATGCAGTTATTTTGTGGCAGAATCTACAACCCCTTCCACATGCCCTCGAGGTGTCGCTCTTTTTATATTCACATTTTTATACCAATTTATTTGCCGTCAAAGCGGAAGACTTTTTTTCACACACAACAAAGCATCAAAGGATCTTTTTTATCTCACAGTTTGAATCTCGGAGATTTTTTCAATCAATTATCAATCAAAAATATCCGCTCGACCGTCGCTCGTTGAAAATTTTAAATTGAAGAAATATGAGATTTATTTATTTTGATGGACTTACCGGGTTCGTTCACGTGTGAGCATATGTGAGGGTTCAACTTTACATTCTTTTTCGAGGGTTTCTAAATAATTGCAATTTTTGACTTTCGTTTACTTTATTAAATAAATTTAGGCAACATAAAAAAAATGCAAGCATTTATCATAAAAAAAAATTTGAAAAAAAGAAAATGCCAACAACACGTAGCGTTCCCAAGCGGTCACCCATCTAAGTACTAACTACGCCCGATGTTGCTTAACTTCAGTGATCGGACGAGAACTGGTGTTTTCAACATGGTATGATCGTTGACGAGAGAAGCTGTAACAGAATCACAACTTGAATGAATATTTTTAAAAAATTTACTAACTAAAACCAATTTTGGACATGAAATCAACAAATCATTCCACTGGTAATCAATCATGTGAAAAACGCATCTCACATAGAAATGATTGAATGAACGCACGCATTTATAGGCTCAAAATTAAATTATTTTCAACAAAAAATTGTGAGGGTGAAAATACTCAAAATGATGATGATAAAAATCAGTAAATTTAGCAAAATATTTGCGCACGTAATGGATTACTCAGCGATAGGAAAAATGGATTTGTTGAAATCAAATTTCGCACTTAATTAGTTTTAAGCAAAAGAGATTAAAAATTCAGTGATGTGTTATTAAAATAATAACCATAAATTGGCAAGCAATTAATTTTTGATAATTTTATTAAAATATTTTTGTTAATTTCCATAAAAAAAGTTTTCAAAAAAACAAAAAAGATAACGCCATCGAAAGGATTCGAACCTTTGCGCGCGAACGCAACTGATTTCAAGTCAGTCTCCTTAACCACTCGGACACGATGGCATGTTTGCTTCTTGTTTCATTTTCAGTAAAAGAGCTATAAATTCGAGTGAGAAAAAATGTTTAAGTAACATGCGGCGTCATCAATTTTTTCTGATGTGTGTGAGTGGTTAATGAGAATAAATTTATTTACAGGAAATTATCTTCATTTTGATAGAGTTCAGAATGTATTTTTTTCTTCGTGAGTTATCTCAATCAATTTATTTTACTGGAGAATTTTCTTCTTATTTCCGATGACACAATTGAGTGTAATTTTTCTTACATACGAAGGAAGCAATTTGTTTTTTCTTTAGTATGATATTTTTTGAGTAAAATATTTGTCAACTTTAAAACCGTTAACAAAAAAAATTCGGTTTGAAAAAAATTAATGGAAAATCCATGACTTTGACTATCTGTTCATGTGGAGTTAATGAAAGGGTTGAAATCGATGAATAATAAAAAGAAAGAAAATTCTTCATGAATATTCATTGCGAAATTTTGCAAAACTCGTCATCGTGACAACGTAAAAAATTGTCAAACGTTTTATTAAAAAAAAATATTAAACACCTGGAAATATTTTTTCTCTCTTCAAATTTTAACTTTAAAAAATTATGGAATGTGTGTAAAAAGTTTCAGGGTTAAAATTAGAAAATTGATTAGAAACGCACTTAAATGAGATGTAAATTGAGCATTTTAAAAAATCATTAGAGTGATGTTAAAATCGTTCCACAAAAGTGCCTCTCATCAAACATTTAATTAACCACGCTGGTGTAAATTAAAACTACTGACGAAAGAAAGAAAGAAAAGAGAATAAAGAGATAAATCTAATTAGGAAATCACGACACTGTCGGTGATGTTTCTTTTTATTTCTAATGATATTTTGGTGATTTAAAGGTTTCAATTTAAATCAAATTAACTAATTGGAAAATTTAATTGAAACTAACAATTTTTTTAAATTTGGAAAGTCATCTCAACGCACGAAACAAAAAATAAGCTGATATTCCTTTGAAAAATAAGAAAGTAATCTTAGATATTTAATGAAACCAAAAAAAGCGTATTTGATTGGTTTTAAATTTATAAAAGCCTAAAAATTGATACAAAATGAACATTTGATCAAACGTTGCAAATAGAATCACCAGATTGCAACTTTAAATTTTTATTTTCTAGCGGCCTCGTCTCAGTTGGATTAAATTTTTCCAAAAATCAGATAACTTCAAAACTTATTTGACATGCGATTGTCAATTTTCGTTCAATAAAGCATGAAACTTTTTTCAAATCGATTTTAAAAATTTTTATTGTAGATTGAAACTAAATCAAAGTCACAATTGCCTTCAACAACATTTTCTATGCAGTAGTGATTCAAATTTCTGAGATGCGTTCTATGTATTTATTTGTTACACAGTGTTGATTCTATCCCCTCCACCATTAGAAATGTATGGAAAAGAAAGAAACAACAGTCGAACGCTGAGTTTGTGTGGAAAATATTTAAGAGAGGGGATGAAAGCAATGAAGCTGTTGTGTTGAAACAAAAAAAAATACTAATTCATCACCTAACATTAACTGAAGAATAAAATAAAGACTCAAAACCATATAAGAATTTTTATCAATAAAAAATTTCAATTTTTTAACCCCTGCAGGCTCACACGACTAAGAAAAATGATCTGTTAATGTTTGATAAAGATTTAAATGAGTTAAAACCATTTCAAGTTGAAATAGGATCATAAAAAAAATAAACGCGGTGTTGAGTGTAGGTGGAAAGGGTTAAATATCGCAAGCCGAGTGCGTTTTAATTTCTTTTGATTACTCACAAGCACTTTATTTCCTCTAGCGTATTATTTTAATGAAAGAAGTTGCCTGAAGTTCATTAGAGGCATCTCTTTTTACGATAATGGAATTATTTTTTAAACTCATTATGCACGCACAATTGTAATAACGCCAGCTAGTTGCTCAATAAAATCGTTCTTCAATGTCGACTACTTGAAAATCTCCGAATGTCAGCAGATTTTAAAAATTCTCAATTGACAGACACGCAATTTTCATTAATTACAAAACTTCTATCACTCGAGTCGGCGTTCCGTTGACTGATATAAACAATAAATTTAGTTAATGGACTGTATGAGTTCAATTTCTATATGTGACCGTGAGTGAATAGCCGCATACTCCGGACATTGTGTCGTGGAGAGAAAAATATGGATTGATCAAGGGATGTGAAAAGTTTTAAAAATTAATTTTAAAGTTTTTGATTAAAATCAGATTTAAAAATTTATGAATTAAAAATTTAAAAAAAAAATTTCCATCTTCAGAATTTTCTCGCAATCTCTTGTCACTCTTCTCACTAAAATTTTGTGATTAATGTCACATCGCGTCCATTGAAATGCGAGTGGAATTTCGCAATAAAGTAATTGACTTGTCTACATATCTCGATCGCGAGATCTCTAAAACCTTTCAATTCGTTTTCAATTTTTCAATTATTTTCGCCACTTTCAGCGTGTGCAGGAAATTCCATGAAATGAAAATTAATTGATTCCCCTGGAATTTTTTCTCATAGCCATTGTCCACGCTTCTAACCCTTTTGAATTTTCCTTTTTTTTCGTCTATTGTGTTAACTCTTGTTGTCGTCGTCATATATGACAAAAATAGATTGATTGTTATGAAAGACACAGAGAGTCAGTCACTGAATTGTTCTTGCGTGACATTTATTTGCAAAATAAAAATGAAAAGAGGAAAATTTTACCAATTGAAGTCAGCTCAAATGGAAAAAGTTTTTTTTTCCATAAAATGTGTGGTGGAAAATTAAATTTCCTAGTCAAAAAATTTAAAAATAAAATTTGCTAAAATTCAGTAGATGATTTTTAATTTTTCAGCATTGTCAAAACGAAAAACTTTTTTTTCCGACAACTTTTAATTAAATTATCCGGAAAAATAATCAGCTATCAGGTCATGGTCGTGCAGAGAAATTTTCATACACAACATGGCAAAAAAAATTTGCATAATCACGAAAATGAAATTTTTAACTATTAGTCGTTAAACTTTCTATGCTGCCTTGATGCGCATCATAAGCTGGCTGTCTGTATGTGATGATGCCATTTTAAGCATGACAGGAGAGAATTGAGAGAAAATCATTAGCAAGTGAATGGATGGAAAAATTTAATCATTTCGGATTTTCCGCACAAACAGCACATTGTGATGCTTTTTATTTTTTATAGCACCATGCATGCATAGCATGAATATATTGAAGATGAAGATATTCTTTCTAATGTCATGCAGCGGTGGTGTGTATGGTTTTAAATTTTATGACGCTGAACTGTGAAGGAAGAAATTTTATAATTGACGAAATGGAAAATTTAAATTTTGATAAAATTTTCGTTCAAAATTTCTAATATTTTAAAAAATATTTCAAGTGTTAAAAATTACAAAAAAATTTAATTTAAATTCATAAATTTTCGCTTGATTACAGTAAAATTTAATTTCCTCCAGAACTCCTCCAAATTCTCTTTTCTTCTTATTATCGTGTTCGCATTTAATTATGAAAATCCAGCCAATTTTCTGTTCTAAATGTACAAAATACTCTCTCGTTGTAGCTAAATGGCAAAGTTTATGACACAGAAAGTGCAAAACTTCGATAAAGTTTTTAATTTCGCTTCTCTTTCGTTATTACATTGTAAAGCAACCGAGAGTTGAGCACATGAATTTCAAAAAGGCTTTACATTGTTGCAAATTTTCCAGCTGCATAAATTTTTCGGCAAAACCAACTGAATAAATATTGAAGCTATACAAAGTAAATTTTGAGATTGAAAATCATAAAACAAGTCAAAAGCAGAACATACATTTTTACTACTTTGTCACTTCTTTTCTCTAGAAAGAATTTGATTGTGATCTGAAAAACAAAGTATTTATAAATTTGTATAAAAAGGATGAAATTATGAATTTTTTTCGATTAAAAAGTTTAAAACATAAAAATTATTAAATTCAAACATCGATTTTAAGCAAAAATATTTCAAATAACTTTTCTCACAAAGCCATCACCATGGATTCACCATTTCGCTTAATTAATTGCAAATACAAAGTCCGCATCATCCCAAGTCCCAACCTCATAACCTCAAGGGAGATTACAAAAAGTGAATTTTATCTCGCATGCAACAAAACATATAAAATTTACTTTATGAATTTATAATCAACGCAAAAAAGATATTTCTGCAATTAATCCACCACACAATGTCAACCCCTTAATATTGCACATATGTGAGTGCATCAATGCAATCGCCTCAAGGAATTTTAGCGCAATATTTTCAAATTAAAATAGATTGAAATGTGGACTTGGACATGTTTCGATGCCTTGAGCGTAAAAATTTCAATGCATAAAATTAAAATGGAAAATCTTATTGAAAAATTATTTAAGTTTCTTTTTATTCAATTTTTATGTTCCAAAAAAGTTGCTCACTCATGATTGTCAGCTAATTAAGATTCTTTAATCCTCTTCACGATATGTGGCATTAACTCTAACAACATAAAAACTCGCGTCAATTTAATTTTCCTAATTTGCATAAGTCGTCGATAACAATGCGTCGCTTTCTCGATAATGACGTGTGGAAATTATTTTTTTTATTCAAATCCTAATTGCGTGTGTGCGTCATGAAGGAAATTTTCTTCTCATTAACTTTCGTTAAATCCTTTTTCACATTTTAGAGATTAAATGAATGCGAGAGAAAGATGTAATTAAGATGTTGAGTTTAAATCTTCTTTAGACTATTTTAAAGTTAAACGAAAAAGATAAAAAGGAAATAATTTTTTCTTAAAAGTATCTCACAACCTTACATACATCATTAGTTGAAGAAATTTTATTTTATTTGCATATAACGAGCATAAAATCAAAATTACAGGGGAATTTAGAGAAGAACTCTAAATTTGAACTAGTTTAATTTTTTCAATATCCGCTCCAGGAAAGCAGCACACATTTAAATTTTCATTTGAATATTTTCAATTTTAATCAACTCCACATGAAATTTCTGTAAATAATTTTGATTGATTTGTAAAAAATTTAACACATTATAAAAATTTTACATCAAATGATAAATTTTTGCCTCTAAACCGAGAAAAATATTGAATGAAAATTTTCTGCAAATAATTTCGCTAAATTGCACTTACAAAGTATTTTTTTATTTTTGAATATTTTCAAGGGTGGAAAATTTTTCATATGTGTGAGATTTTTATTGATTACACGAAATTTATCATTCTTTTATGTTCCATTATCGCTCTCATTATTTCATGCGAAAGATGAAAATTTTATTCATATGTGATGGATGTTTGTAAGGGTGGACACTCGAGTGTATACAAAGAGAATATATTTGAAAATTATTGATTGTCTTTGAGATTAGAATCGGAGTGAAATATTTATGAAAATGTGATAATTTTTCATATTTCATTTTGAAGGACACGTGAATGAAAGGAATGTCCTGTGGAGATTAAAATTATTTTCATCATTCATTTTCACGTCATTGAAGTGAGAAAAAATATCTTGCCGCGTCTCGAGTGTTTAAAATTTTTCACATCAACGTCCATCAAACACTCATCATTTTCCTATTTACAGAATTTTTATTGTTTGCAAGAGTGGTCACTCGACACTCCAAATCGAAACCACTTAGTAGTTCATCAAACTCCTCTTTTTCTAATCCTTTTCTTTTTCAACAAAGTTTAAACATTGAAACAGCAAATTTGTATTGGCACTCAAATAATCCTCGACAATTTAGGGAGAGAGAACAGACAACGAAAGGAACAAAAACTATGTAGATTACATCAAAATGCCGTAGTATAGTAGGATTTTATCAAGGAATGGAATATTTTTAAAAGTTTAAATGTTGGAATATAAAAGTAAATTTTCATCCCTTGCATTTTTGGTTTTATCACGGCGATAAACTCAAAACATTTCGTCCATTCAATTCCTATTGCGACAATGTCCGCACTGAGCATTGAGCATCTCACTCTCTCTCTCAAATGGTTATAAATATCCGCTGTGAGAAAATAGTATGAATAATTGATATCAAGTTGCACCCCATCAAGTTTAAATTTTGGGGTGAACGTGTACATTAAAATTTTACGGGATAAAGCATAGAGAAAGCATAGCGAAATTAATTAAAATTTTTGCATTTTATCATTGAATGAAAATGAGTTGCTGGCTAGTTTTAATTATTTTCGGCATGTGCACAAATGTTAAATAGAAAATTTTACGATTCTTTTGTGAACCAAAACTGATGGACAACAGATGGAAATTTCTAAAGTGACTTTGAAGTTGGAATAGAAAGAGTTTGTTAATGATTTAGTTTTGACTTTTGTCTCCTTTAGATTTATTAAAGTTACATTTTAAAAAATTGCCATTTATTTTCTGGCTTTGTTTACATGCTTTTGCTTTGAATCATAAATTATTAAATGTTGTTACCATAAGAGTTGCGAATCGGTAAAGTTTCCTTTTTGAATGCCTTTACAGTTTTACAGCTGCGATGATCAAAAGTGTAGTGAGAGCGCCAAGGAAGTAAAACACCAAAGCTGCAATTTGATGCATGTTATCTATTGAATATTCTCCATATTCATCAACGTAAAGGTCACCATTTTGATAGCAATTTACATCTAAAAAAATACAAATTTAATTTAACCTAAAAATAACCATTAAAAATAATTAACTTTACTTTCGAAAAATGCCACCAAAAGCAGTGCGAACCATAGATAGTACGAAACAGACGGCATCCTTTAGACGAGTATACAATGGAAGTATAATAGACGAGTAGCTAAGGAAAGATAATTAAATTAAAAAAGCATGGCCATTTACTGTGATTTTAAATATTTTCACGGAATTCGCCAAATTATCTCAAATTTCGAGTGTACTTCATATTATATCAGTGCTCTACATACCTTTTATGAGTTTTAACAACGAAAATTATCCAAATGTTGTTTTTAAAAGGTTTTTTTGTTTAATTAATTTTGCTCCAGTCTTTTTTTTGTAAGTTGAATCGAATAAAATGCTTAGCGCCAAAAATGTGTTTTGCAAAAATCAGTCAACTTTATGAAGGAGCGAAAGCTGCGCTGATCTGAGCTCACGTTGTATGTAGCCGTTTCAATATTTTTAAATATTTCAAGTGTCTCAAATTAATTTAATAATAGTCGAGATTTAATTCTTTTGTACTCTTATTTGTGAAAGTGAAGTAAATTTTTCGATTCATCGTTGACTCAATTTTTAAAACAATAAAATTAATTTCAAAAGTTTGATCTTGTTGATTATTTTTTATTTCATTTCTTCTTTTTGCTAACTCAACATCTATTAATTACATTGAAAGTTGAAATTTTTAAATGAGAAAACTCGATTTTTTATTCATGTCTAATAAATTATTGAAAATTTTTTTTAAATTTTTTACAGAATTTATATTAATTTATTTTTTTAGTCTTTTTTAAAAATATTTTCTATGAAAATAAATAAATTAAAAATTTAACAAGAAACAATTTAAAATTAGTTGGCAGTTTTAGAGAGTCAAACTCGGGTTATATTTTTACATAATGGCATTTTTAAATAAATTATCTTTAAACTAGATGAAAATCAAAGCTCAAAATATCTCCAATTAGTGACGCTACTCTCGACATAATAAAATTAAAAATTTCAATTCCATCATAATTTTGGTTCACATCGAATTTCACAAAAAAAACGCCTCTCACGCTTGGACTTGCTGCGAAGCCCATAAAATTTACAGGATTATTGTTGCATGCTCCACTCTGAAATTTAGTCCAACTTGAACATCGTTTTGAAGGAAATAAGTCAGGTTTGTAGATAGTGTCGATGTAGTATCTAACTGCAGAAAAGTGCGAACACCAGTCTGAAAATAATTAAGGACATTAAAAACTTCAAACATAACTCAAAAATACTCACTGCTAATTATATTAAATAAACCTTTTAAACTTGGTTTAGGGCATCCTGGCTGTAAATTTGCTCCGTTTGGTAAAAATGTCGCGTGACCCAAAGACGTCGTATTTGTGCCAACCCAAAAATTCTCTGCCTGAATTGTATCCACAAAAACAGCGTCTTTGGGGCTAAGTGGACTTTCATAAATTGCAGGGAAGAACTTCGGTCTAGCAGGATCCAATCCAGTAATTCTATGAAAAATTAAACGAATTTTTTATCATTCTAAAAAATTTTATTCACCCTCACCTTCCAAGTTTGAATTTTCTATTGCTAACCGCAATAACTTCTCGTCCAATTATGCCACATGAATGTGCACCGAAACTATGTCCGATACAGTGAAAATGTTTATCATTCAAGCCTTTTCTAAATAACTTTGTGAGCACTCTTCCCATCATCCTAGAGATTTGTGAAATTTTAACGAGCACTGGCACGTAAAGACCCACCGAATAGTCGCTCCAATCGAGAACCAAAAAATTATGATCTCCTCTATCAATATAAGCATCAATCAATTGCCTCGATGTATCTCCAGCTGGTGATTGTGTCCAGCCAAAAACATACATTGCTGTAATTCTAGAGTTGTCGAAATGTTTATCCGAGAAAAGTTGTGTAATGTTTGACATGTGGTACTGAGTAAAGACTTTTGAGTTTGTGCTAAAGAAAAAGAGAAATAATTAATGCTGTTTTTATCTATTGCTATTGATAAATCTAGTTTTTTTGCAGTTTAAAATGACCGTCAATACGTGGTGTCAATTTAAACCAGTTATGTCATTTAAAATTATTGTTTTACTAATTAAATCTTGACAAAACCATTCAATTAATATTTTTGTATATTTTAAGATTAAATTATTTTATTAATTTTTTGTTAAATAGAAAAAGTTAATTTTTTAATACAAAATCTTACCCATGATAAAATTTCACGTTTAATCGACTAAAGTTGCTGAAATTCAAAAATGCTGAACTCTTCCGAATGATCACTGCAAAAAGTTATAAAAGTAACGGAATTTTTATTAATTTTTTTTTCTCTTCCTGAGGGAATAAAATTTATGCATAAGATGATCAGTAAGAAACGCATTTCGATCACTTTAGATCTTCTTTTTATGTTCATTTATTGCGAGATTCATTTAAAAAATAATTTTATGATTGCGTCTGCGATTTCTAAGATATTGGAATTATTAATGAAGGAAGAAAAAAATTTTCTACTTCTTTATTTTTTTCTCTGAAGGTAAGATTTGAAAAAAATTTAAGCAACACTTAATTAATTTGATAATTTAATTTTTAACTCTTTCAAATTATTAATTTACCAGCTAAAATTATGAAAATCACCACACTCGCTTTTTGTAACATTTTTTTAAATAAATCGGTGAATTAAAAGTAACTCGACTTGCGCGTTCGAGAGGAAATCAGCAACTGACCAGCCTTAAGATTTTTTCTTTGCAGTTCCACTTCCATCTCTTTTTTAGTAGTTCAATCGCACTTGAGTCAAAAAAGTAATTACGCACATTTCGAGCGCCAATAATTCACTTTTTCTTCTCCATACAAAATTTCAAGGCCATTTTTTGCTGAATATAAAATTTCATTAACTTTTCTTTAAGTATGAAAAGAAAATTTTGCATATTCCAAAACAATATATCCGACGTGATCGAATTACGGAAAACAATGAAGCAGAAGATGATGAGAAATTTAAGAAAAGAGTTGTTGAAAAATTAGCAAGCAACATTAATTCGTCCAAGGCTTTAGTGATGGTCAATTATTGGCACGTATATGGGTAGAGAAAGGGGAGCTTAAATTAATTAAATTTGTTATTTTTTGCAAGTCATCAAAAAATATTTTTTTTTAAATTTTTAAAATAACAATTCGCGAATCTCTTTCCTAATTAAGTTTGCTTAATTTGCCAAAAGTCAAAATATCACAAACTCTTTAAAGTGACGAAAAAGGGCAGCAACCTTGAAGTTTAGTCAAGCTTGAAACGTTAATTAAAATTTTTTAAATTTTTCTTCCGCATATTGATTACAAACATGTTTTTTAAAAATTATTCTGCCACGAATTAAGAACTTAAGAATCTCAATTATAAATTAAGTCGTAACAAAAAAATCTGAAGAGCCCTCCAATATTTTTTAGTTACATTAATGAAGACCTATACATTATTTTTTTGCCACTCAATGCCATGGAACTGTAAAATTTGATTTAATGAATGACTGGCAGGTAACTCATTCATGCTTTAATCATTAAAGTTCAATGGAAGTGTTGTTGAGTTTCTTCAATTAAAATTAAACAATTGTTAGAGCTAAAAAATTAGCAAAAAGTTAAAACTTTCAAGGGGTTTGAAATAATTAATGAAAACTTGGGAAAAGATAATTACTGAAATTTGCAAACCTAAATAAATGACATAAGTAAACATGAGGTGTATTAGAATCAAGGATCTGTAATAAAATCTTAGATTTAAAAAAACTCAATATTATTTTCATTTAATACCATTCTTCATTCTTTTCTTCTTTATTTTTCAGCTTTTTAAGTTAATACTCGGTCGCATCAATTAAAATAATTTATCTGTCTTCTATACAATTTTTTTAATAATTTCTACTAATTCCTGTTTTATGTACACAAAATTTTTTTTGTCGTCTCACTGTCTAAGTAATAAAATTGAATTTCCCATCGTCATCTTTAATCTTAAAAATTGGAAAAATATCCAAAAAAGGATATGAAAAAATTTCATTACATAAAATATTGCCAAAGAAAAAAAATTAAACTTAAAATTTGAGAAATTTTTTAAAATTGAACCGACGACATTTTTCTTTGTAGAAGTTTAGAGAGAAATCTCTCCATACGTGTGAACATTTCGTTAATCTCATAAATCGATTAGGGCATTTTTCAACCCAATGTAACTTTTATACTTTTGGAAATCAAAAAGGAAGATTCGCCTACATTTTTTTGCGTGCTTGCCCTTATTTACATACAAAAGTTAGTTTTCAATCTTGACAGTAATAAAATACTATAGAGATTTTCATCATTACAACTTTTTTCATTTCTTAAGTAGACTTTAAAAATCTCTAAGTTATCACAGATTTCAGATTTTTCTCTTTTTAATTTTCTTGAAAATTAATTAGTGTTTTTATGAGTGACGATGAAAAGGCTGCGCATTGTTTAATATCGATTCCTCCTTTTCATCACCCCTTCATAAATTGTTCATTAATTTAAAATTAAATAATTCTTCAATAACTTAAATCCTTCTTTCACTTTTCATCTTGTTAATTACTGTTCAGCTTATGCTAGTGCCGTGTGTAAATGATAGAGTTGCATTAGCATCTGTACATGAACTGGTAAGCATGAAAGTCGATCGTGAGTATTAGAGTCCATTGCAAGCCACGATAGTACATTATATCCTTCCAGCACATATCGAAGGACATCAGCGGTTGTGTTAGAGTCGAGTGGATGTTCAATTCTCGAAGACTGTTCCTTGAAGTAGATGTCATCGTTCTCCTTATGAACCGATGGCGAATGAATGTGAAGTGCGGTTTTGAGGAACACAGGACAAACACTTTCGAGATGTGGACACGATGCCCAAAACCATGATGGCATACGACCTGTTGGAGCTGTTGAAACAAGATAACCCAATGCTAGAGGTTGTTGAAGCAATTGACCGACCTTTTTTGAAAATATAAAAGTGATTAGTTTAATTTTCAAAGGTTTAGAAATTGTAAATTTTACCTCTTCCTGCTCAGCCATCGAGAACATGCCACGCGATGCACCTGATTGAGGATCTGTCATGCCTGGACTTTGCCGGTTCTTATCTGCGTCCATATCGGTCGGACTGCCGTGATGTGAGTCACGAGTTGGACTTCCAGGTTGTGCCATGCCTACGGTACCTATATAATTGCAAATTTATTAATAAATTGTTTAAAAATGTTGCGTTAAAATTTCTTACTGTCATTCCAATTGTCAAAGAGATGTTGAAAACCGTTAATGTCATCTTCAACGTCGTCATCCGCATCGCCAATGTCAAGAATGCCCAAGTCTTCACCAAAATCGAGTGGATTTTCCAAATGTTGTTCTTGAAAAGCCGTTTGGTTGGACTAAAATTGAGAAATTTTTAAATTTTGAATAAAATTAAAAATTATTGAAATCTCACCTGAGAGATTGCACTTGTCGGAAAAACAAGAATATGTGTGCAAGTCACATCCTGCGGTGTTGAAAGCTGTGACTGCGTTGACCTTTGACTGAATCTCTCATCGGGCGTGAACTGATCAGGCATCACACGGAAGCTAGAGTCGGGTTCTAATGTCACCAAACAAGCACTCCAAATACTTGGCACTGCCTGAGTGCCTGACATCACTTGACATTGCTTGCAAATTTCTTTCAAGTACTTTGATGCTTTCACAAGATTTGATTTGCTGAGCAAGTGTGACCATCCCTTAAGCTCACCATGTCCAATTCTACCGATTCTTCCAATAACTAATCGCCATGGCTTAACTGTTTGTGACATAACGCCGAGAATAAAGTCCATGAGCTTTTTCAATCCAATTCTCCTCGCCGATGATCGTCGTCGTCTCTTTCTATTCGGTATGTCAATGTTAATTGCACAATTCTCAAGAAATTCACCACGTTCATCGGTTATGACAGCTAAAAGCATGCTTTGATCTTCCGATAGACAATAGCAACAATACATGATGCTAGTACATTGCTGCTCCATACCAGACTGTCCGAATGTCTCAACATTTTCACTCTTGGCCGTGCGTGTCGAGAGAATGTAGGGTGGTGTGTAGAGCTTGAATGGTTTCTTATTTTTCTCATCTTTAGTTCCCATGAATTCTTCAGCGGCTGCCGCAGTTCCAAAACCAGTCAGCGACTTGACATTATTGTTATGTTGCAGATATCGATATGAAGATGTGAAAACCGAGAGCGATAAATTTCTCATGTGTTCACTCCAACGATTAATGTCACGACTCTTGCCCAACTCGAGTATGCTCTCCTGCGCAATAATTTGCAATGTGATGTTCATTCTTATTGATTCCGGAATTGAGTTGAGAATGTTCGAGTACTGTTTGAGAAGTGATAGGCATGCAACACGCTCGAGTGATGTTGAGTCGGTTCCATTTGTGAAAGGTTCAACGATGTAAAGTACAATATGTGGTGGATTAATTGGCTGATCGTACGGCTGCTGTTGACTCATACTGTCAACTCCACTCGACGAGTTATTTAAATCTTTTGAATCATTATCGTGATCTGATTTTGGAGTATTTGGACCGGCATTAGGATTATGCGATGATTCGGGCGTGTGAGGTGGAAGCATTGGACTAGGAAGAGATGTTGAAATACGATGATGATGATCTTTGTAGTTGTAAAAGCTTTCGGGTGGATTGAGGAGTGTTTGATCTTGTGGAATTCTCGAAAGATATGGTACGAGGTGTTGTTGAAAGGTTGCTGAGTAGAGTTTGAGAAGTTCGGTTAATTTATTGCTGTCAATTGCTTGCAGCCAATCATCGTTTTCGAATGCTGAAGGATCTTCCCGCTTATTTTGAAGTACTGGCTTGCCGACCTAAAAAAATATTTTATAAATTAAAAAATTAATAACTTCAAAAAGTTTCAAAACTCACTTTAAGAATGCCCTCCCATCCCTTCACTGGTTGATGCTTGCCGAGGCGACACATCTCATAAGTGGTGCTGAGCTCCTTAAAGAATGCCTTGACACGTGTTGTGATAAAGTCATTGTCTGGCGTTATAACAATATAGGCGATGTCACGTGAATATGAGTAAGGTTCGAGGAGGAGTTTATCCCAAAAATGGAGAGCGTACGGTGAAATGCAAAGCCATTCTTTATCATGTCCAACGACGACCGATGGAATTGGCTGTGGTTCACACTGTCCAATGCCTCGACCAGCCAAACGATGAAATTCACGCCATGTGAGAGGACCACGAACCGCATAAGGAGCATCCCAAAGACCAGTTGTTCCATTTTGATTGAATGCCTTTTGCAATAGCACTTTCATGGATCTCATGACACGAATGATGTCGTGATTACTCTTGGGACCGGCTGCATTGAGATACGCCCACTTATGTACGCTAATTATATGCTGATGTGACGATGATTTCTTTTCCAATTGACTCCTATTTGGTTGTTGCTGTTGATTGTACACCTGACGATTGTTATATCCGTCAAAGCGTTCGAAAATAAATCTACTTTGTTCCAATGCCAAGCTGACGATGTCAAGTGCATCAATAAATTCGAGAATATTGACATGCTTATTGGGTACGAGGGGCGAATATCGCTCCTGATTGAGATGCTTAATTGCACGCTGAACTGTGTTTGAGGAATTTTGAAAAATTGAACATTGGTCCCGAATGAGGTCGAATATCGACATTGAGATGTTTGATGCATTTTTTGTGATGCTATTTAATGATGTTCCGTTTGATGATTCCTTATCCTCGGTGCCTGGCTCCTTTTTGATTACAATATTATCTAAATTTTCACCTTCTCTCTTGCCATCGTCACTGAGCAATGCCATAAGTGATTTCATTTTATGACTCGATGGATCACGAGCCATTCCTGTAATTTCAATCTCATCCTCATAGAACAATCCCGTTTGATGAGCCAATCGACGATTAATGACTGCACTAAAGCCACAGTGACAGAAAAAAGGATCATCGTCGACATATCCGCTGAGATTAAGTTGTGGCGGATTATTTACAAGAGATGGAACTAATTCGGATGTGGGAATTGGTGATGGCTGACAAGAAGGACAATTTAGTGATGGAAGTTTTGGAATTGCTGTATTTGGTGTATCGCTATGAATGAAATTTTTCGAGTGTCCCAAATATTTCGTTATGCCTCGCGGATCGACTGAATGACCCTCAAAAGATTTATCAACAATCGAACTGAGGTTCGTATTAAAGTGACAATTAGAGGTTAATGAGAGGTAAATTCCAGCATCTAATCCGCGAATATTTCCAACGCACTTTGGTGTTGCATTGCAAACGCAAATTGTGCAGCTATCGAAATTGTGATCACGAAAGATGTTTAGTGATGTGTCGTAGAGGAGGACATTGACAAGTAGAGAACTAGCTTCTGAAACTTTGCTACTTCCAGTGCTCGAGAGCGGTTGACCTACTCTCGCCTGATTTATCTTATGCATTTCATAAGGTGGCGGTGGATGTGATGGTGTTGTTGGCATACTCAAACCCATTTTCATCATTGGCCCACCAGCAGCACCGTAAGGTGAAGTATATGGATTGGGAGTAAAATTAGTTACCGGCGACTCCATTGGCGGTGGATGAATGTTACGATTGAGATACGTATTCGATGGACCTTGCGAGAGAAATTTATTAAGAATCGGATTTGCGTTAGCATCCGTCGATGGTTTCATGTTTTGTGTCTTGAGCTGTGCCATAAGTTGTTTTGTCGGCATCGGACTCATCGGCTCCATTTTGATTTCCTTTTTAATTTCGTGATGTTCTAGTGGTTCCTTCTTAATTTTAACGTCCACTTTAGCATCTTCCGATTTATTTTGTTGTTGCTGCTGCTGTTGTTTTTTGAGCTTTTCATTTTTCTCCTTTTGCTTTATCCATGTTGGTTCATAGGTGCATTCTGGCGGAAGTGTGGGCGTCGTTAGTGTCTGACAGAGAAGATTATTCAATGGAGAATACTTTGATGAACCGACAATGTTCGACATTTTAGGTGGGATGAAGACGTAAGACCAATCCTATTAAAATTAAATTAAATATTAAATTAATATATAAATTAGGTATTTCTTACGTCAATTGGATCTTCAGGCGGACTCCCGAAATTAGGATACACGTCCATTTTATTCGATGTCGACGACACATTTAGCTCAATATTATCATTAAGATTATCTGATATCGTTCCGCAAATACCTCCTGGACTCGAGTTTGTATGTTGCTCGATAGAGGGTGGCGTTGGAAACATTTTAGTTAAATCTTCATTGCGTATAATTCCTAATGTGTTGCTAACACAATTACTGCTAGCATTGTTAATTAGTGTGTTAAGAGTGGAAAATGGACTTGTGAATGCCATTTTATCTCGTTTGGTTTCGTGTTCAGAGAGCTCCATGTCGGGATGACAATTGTTAGATCCAGGCGGCGTGTCACGATCAACGATCTGAAAATTGAAAAAAAAAATTAATCAATTTTACGGTTTAACGGATTTTTTTAATTTGAAATTTAACGATTTTTTTAACGAAACAAAAATAAAAATCGACGAAGAAATTTTATCAGCCAAATTTGTAAAAAAAATTTAAATTAAACGCAAATAGCGATTTAAACTGGTTTAAAACAACTTTGGATTAAAGAATGTAAGTTAAAGTAATCGAAAAACATGAAGTTTGCTCTAAATTCTCTATATTTTGGGTTTTTAGAAAATTCTTTAAACATGGCTGATTTTCATCTTATGAATTATAAGAAATTAAATCGGGAACAGCAAGTTGAGCACTACAAGTGGCTTACAAAAAATGCCAACATTCTCAAGGAACTTCGCGATCAAAAGCAATCGCATTGTGATGAATACTGGAACATTGCGAAATCAAAGCGAAAGAAAATTGAAGAAAATCTTGAATACTTGCTTACTTTGAAAAAGAGAGTGGGCGAGAAAAGAGCTGAACGTCAAGTATTGTCGGATATTATTAGTGATATGAAGGATGTTGCACAAGAACTTGAGACCAATTTGAAGGAACTTGATCCAGAAGTCGACCAAATTCACAATTATTGTCAGAATGTTGATCAGAGAAACGAAGACATGAAAAACAATGTTGCCAAGTGTTTTGAGGAAGTTGATGAACTGAAACTTGAATTAATGATAGATGACGAAATCAAGAAGGCTGATGTTGAGGCAGCAAAGAGTCAGTATGAGCAACGAACACAATCCTATGAGACCACAAAGGAAATGTATACTGAAAAATGTCGAAAAATTGAAGAACTCTTGAGTCAAAAGATCGAAGCTGTTAATGAGCTGAGAGAGTTGACACTTGATGATATCACTGCTAAGAAAGAGGATAAAGTTGCTGATAAGGAGCGTTTGAAGAAAATTCTTGACGACAAGAAGTCAGAATTGCACGGTCGCAAGATTGAATTGAATGAACTTCGTGAAAAGATCTCGCAAATGACAAAGCTGGTTGAGGAAGGAAAAGCTGTTGTGGAAAAGAAAACAGAGCGAAACAAGATTAAGAGTAAGGAACTGGAAAATTATGAGTTGCTCTTTTCCAAATCCGTAACAACTAAGTTCAAAGACGAGATGGCGAAAATGGATGTCCTTAACAAGACCGGTTGCAACACTTTGCGCGATATGATCAAACAAATTGAAGTGTTGACTGAAAAGAAGACCCAAATGGAAGATTCAATTAATGCATATCAGCAGCAATTTAAGCTAATGGAGCTTGAAAAAGAAGACATACATAAGCGCATTAAGAAGGCAGAACATTCCATTGAGACGTACAAGGACGAATTTGAGCTGCTTCCGCATTATGAAAAGGATAAAATTGAAGCTGGACAGGAAAAAATCGAAAAACTTTCGAAGGAAATTCAAGAGATGAAAGTTACGTGTGTTAAAAAGATTCGCGAAGTTAGCAGCGATGAAAATATGGTCAAACGTTTCAATGACTATTTTGACGATGACTCGTCAGTCTATTCAGAGGCTGAGAGTAATGCAGCTCCAGCAGAATCTCCAGATTCAAGCTCATGCTGCAGCGACAAGTTATCGAACACTGCTAATCTCTTCAAAGTCACCAACGTTAAGGAAGGCGATGTGTTGGATCCAGTTTCGTCAAACGAAAATATTCACAACAAGGAGCAATAATTGAAAAAGCGTCATTCAGACAAGAGTGGAGAAACAATTTTGAAAATTAAAGAACATTTTTGAAATTGCAGTCATTTAATTATAAATTTATCACACATGTACGCTTAAAGCAAAAATTTACAACTAATAAAGATTTTCTTTTAAAACTCACATGATCGTCATTCGAATTATCATCGGAATTGTCAAATATTTTATTTAAGTCGGCATATGATGGCTGAAGACCTTCACTCGTGAATAAACTTTCGGTCGATAATTTTTCACTTTCACTCTCCTTAATGCCTCCAACGTTAGAATTTGGAGTTTTCGCCTCTTCACCGCCATTCGCCCATAGGCCGACGAGTTCACTCTTAATATTTTGTGCTAAATAATTTGGCATGTTCATTTGCTGTTGGGTCGATTCCGTGTGATGTTGTCCCGAATATAAATCGTACTTGTTAATTTTTGATATTTTTGTTCGCTCGTAGTCATCGGCCTTAAATCGTTTGATCGGATGATTCATCCTGTTAAAATTGTATGTTAGATAAAAAAGAAACTCATTTATGAATTTAAAAATCTTACCATGCATCCCATGTTGAGTAGTCATAGAGCGATTGATTTGTAGTAAAATCTTCTTCGTTATTGTTCTCGCAATCTTGAATCATGAGTGCAGGTCGCTTTAAAATGTTTTCTCTCGATAATGAATCTCCAGATTTTGTTGCCATGGCACTGGCATTCATCGCTGCTATCGATGACGTTTGTCCGTTTGACATTTTTGCAGAGTCATTCGCGTCCTGACCCGCTGTCTGTTTCTGCTGTTGCTCGTGCTTGTTCGTATCGACGTTTGCCTTAAGATCATCAATTTCGGTCTTGATATTATTAATGTTACTGCTATTCTCTAAAATTGGAGTTAGTGGATGTGGAGAGACGTCGTTTTGATGTGGCGAGATGATGCTTTGATCATTAATTGGAATTGAGGATGGCTGCGAGTGCACCGAAAGATTTTGTTGCATTGGCGATGCTGTGCCAACGGAACCAATTGACATCTGTTGCGCTTCATGGCCCTGATTACCACCGCCATTTCCGCCGCTATTCGACGTTGAGTTCTTTTCCGATGATGATCTAAAAAGAGTTTATTGAAAAAATTAATAAATATGCTATCAATCTTAAATTTATCTATGTTGTGACTATATCTGCTATGAAATATTTACATATGCGCAATTAGACTCTATGTACTAGGTTAATATGAATGTGTTTGTGAATTTATGATACAAAACCGTGTTTCGGAGATTCCTTTATATATATGTGTATTTATAACAAATTTTTTGATTAATTTTATTTATCATTTAGATGATGATTTTTGATAAAATGTGTTTGCTTTAGCAAACCAGTGAGTGAGTGTGAAATGCATATGAGAGAAGCTTTTCTTTATAAGAAAAATAATTATTTTTAATCGACTGGCCGACTGGCTATGAAAATCATGTAAAATATTTTGACTAAATTTAAAAAAATATTTTTCATAGGACACTCTCGTGTCTAATTTGCTCCAAATTCCAATCTCACACTTCTTTCATTTCCAGTCGAAATGTCTCATACATAAACAATACCAAAAATAATAATATCGTGCGAAATAAATTTGTAAGTGCGAGAGAGTGTTTTTTTCTTATTCTTAAATATTTAATGAGCGTGTGTATAATATTATGTACATTAATGTGTGTATATATTCAGCCAGGGTGAGAATATCGAAAGTGAAACGTGTGATGATGAATATTAAGTAACCAATAACAAAAGAATAAATAGGAAAATTGTCAACAAAAAAAGAAGAGAAAGGAAGGCAGAAAGAGAGAACAAATTCTTCCAAACAAAAAATAATTGATTAAGAAATTAAAAGGAGAAAAAGCAAAAGAAGAAGAAAAAAATAACAAACCTAATATTGAATTTTTTTGATGAAGTTGGTTCATTTGAGAATCTACAATCCTTGGATCGTGACAATGAAGATTCAGATCTACAAGTCACATTACATATTAATCGTTTGTTTCTTAAAGTTCTAATTATAATTGCTTCTGAAAAGTGACAAAGTCGCGATTATTTTGCGTCCTTTGTCGCTCCACAGAGAGTTTAATTTTATAATGTACCGTTTATGAAAAGGCGTTCGAGTACGGTTACTGTTATTTCGAAAATTTGATTTGCCACTCAGAGAGGAAGAATTTCCAGGAGCTTTTAGCGATGAAGAAAAACTTCCACTTCTGCGAAAAGTAGACAAAATTCACAATTTTAATTGAATTATGTTGCTACTGTTATATATGAATATTGCACTTAAATTAAGAGCAAAATACTCGATTATTTTATTTTCGCTCGCATGAATGAATGCATTCGAGAATTTCTTCAAAAACTTGCAAGAAAAAAATTATAAAATTTTATCTCATATCGATCGCGCAATATAAAATCATCGATGTGAAAAAATCCTCGTGTAGATACATCCATGCTAACAAAATTCTCTAGAACTGACTCATATATTTATTGTGAACCAAAATTATCATATGCAAAGGAAAATTTTATATTTTTTATAAAAAAAAATTCGCAAGTAATTCGCATTCATATTCTCGCAGTATAAAAATCAAATAAAATATATATTCCAAAAAGGGAAAACAAAGAATTTCTATGAATTAATTAACAGATATCAAAATTTGTAGACATGTAGAATTTATCCAACTCACCGTTTACATGAGCATGGGTTTTTAAGGCATGGCTCTGTAAAATTCCACAATCCTCCGTGACACGATGACGCTGAATTTTCCGTATTTGCTAGATTGATAGAATTTTCAATTTTATTTTCATCACTACGACTTTTCATCATATGTTTCTCACTTTTATCTCCCGTATATGCTGGATTCATTATCATATCTTGCCAAACACGCTCTGGCATGCTGGTCGCAGACTTTTGAATGCCATCACAAATGTTCAACAAATTCGATTCAATCGAGTCTCTATCGAATTCAATCATTTTTCTTTCACTATTTACACATCGTTTACCACTAAGATTATTACTATGATTATTAAAATTATTATTTTCACTACTAGTGCACTTGTCCTTTCTACTCTTTTCAAGATCAATGTCTGTGATTAAAACATATTTTGAGGGATATAACATTTTTATTCCTCCTAAAAAAATAAAAAGATTTATGTTAAAAAAATTATTTTTGACTAAAACATCTCATTAAATATTACCTGAAATGATTTCCACAAGAGGAGGTAATGACGATGATTTAGATGAGAATTCATTTTCGCTGCCACCGCCAATTTTCATCGGATAGAAGGCATTCCAATCGCTAATAATTTTATCAGCATACTGCTCAAAATTTTCACTCTTGTTGCCGGTTAATACTGCCGATAAACCAAATGGTGCCAAGATCACTGACTGCATACTGATGTTGTGGTTAATATCACTAAACTCGTCTTTCTCTTCCACGTCGTTGTCAACGTTCTGCTGAGAATTTCTAATAACTTCATTTAAATATTCCTCCGTTAGAGGACGAACGGGTGGATGCTCTCGAATGTCCATCGAGGCACATACTGTACTATCTCCATGCACGAAAAATGCAAAAGAGAATGAGAGGTGAGCGGAACTAAAATGGGGGAAAATAAAAAAGAGAGATGAGTTTGTAGAAAGTTGAACGAAAACTAAAATATGCTACTTAAAGATTTAAAGCTTCAGAGAACTTTCAGTTACTTTAGGAAATGAAACACAATTATCATCTGTGGACTAGTGAATGATAAACATAGGAAAATTTCCGTAAAGTTCTCTGACTATTTCATCATTCATTTACCTTCGTCCAAAACTGTCGATTGATGGTTGCACAAACCATCTTCCCAGTCGTACGATATCTCTTGATAGAAGACATCTAAAAATGAAATTGAGAGAATTAAGGGTTGTTCATGGATTTAAAAGTAATAGTTACCGTTCTATAAGATTGTGAAGTGCCTTAAACAATAACGATCTACATTCGTATGATAATCCAAACTCCCATGAGCCAGAATCGGATTCTGTTAAAAAGCAAAAAATTAATAAGAAATATTAAGATTTCGTTCAACAACTTTTTACCTGTCGATTTTAATAATTCGGGTGATACGAGATCTGTTAAGTCGGGCTCCTCGCCATACCAAAAAATCCATAGCTCTTTGGCGGCGGTTAGCGATAGTGGAGGATGTATGACAGATGTGTATAGATTTTGGCTGATATCGAACATGTTAAGACCACCTGTTTGATCCAAGTCATTCTTGGGCTGTGAGACACGACGCCACACACACAATAGATCCTTGGCTAAGCACTTTGTGTAAGATTTAAGTACGGGATCTTCGAGCGGATCACCCGTCGCGTGCGGACGTTCATTTAAGACTAACTTCTTCCATTTTATTCCGCACAAATCGGCCTAGAGACAAAAAATAAATGTCAAAAAATATATTAGTCACATAAAGTGGGAAACAAAGCGTGAGCAGTTCATAAACAATAAAAGAGAAATATTTTTTTGATTATGTACATCGAGCAAGGTAGCATTACATTGACCGCCAGCAAGTCAATCTCTCACTCTGTGTGCGAGAGAAAATGTGACGAAATAACTTTTTTTTTTCTTGTAGACTGTTGAATGTTAAGAAAAGATAGAGAAACAGAAAAATGTAAGTTACATTACGGTTTTTTTGTACACACGAGAGTCGAGAATGAAAATGTTATGAGAATAGGTTAGCGCACACGACAAAAAAAACGGCGACGGGGAGAGAAGAGAAAGAGCGACATTGTGTACAAATATATATGTACATATTTATGTGTCTGTGTGTGCGGTATCTTATGTACAAATTTATTCGCAGAATGAGCGAGAGAGAGAGAGATTTCTATGTGTTTATGGACTCGACATGTACATAAGCCGCTCATCTTAATTTTCTCTCTCCGCTCGCGCTACCTACACACAGAAGAAATATGAAAGAATTTTTTACATCAATTCTTTCAATAGATTGTTTTATTTATACCGAAAAAGAGAAAAAAGAAAAGAAAAAAAACTGAATACCAGTTTTTCGATATACATAACCATGTCTCTCTTATTCACTCATTATGTGTTTTTTTTTCAACTAAATAAAAGTAAATTGAATATTGTGCGAGAAAAAAAAAATTTATATTTTTTAATGTACAAAATTTTCTCTCGCACTTTCGAAAAGTTATGTGGCGTATGGAAATGAAAGAGGTTCCATGCAACAATGAGACATGAAAACATCTCCTCCGCTTATTTTTTTTTTGGGGTAGCGCATGGCAGTAGCTACCCATAGAATATATTTTTGATAAAACCATATTTGCATGAATTTTAAAATGTTGTTGATTTATTGATTTATTTAGAGAAGCGTAGAGAATGTGACGGTAGTGTTAAATTTGATTTGATTATCGATTGATGAAGATGTTAATTATGTTTTAAAAAAACTCAAAAACTTAAGCAAGAGAATTTTTGAAATTTTTGGAATTCTTTAGATTTTTTTGGAAAATTTTCCATGACGTATTGAAAATAAATTTATGAAACAAAACTTAATTAGCAAAAAACTCATTAAAAACATTTTTCGTCACATCTTAGAAAAACACACATTCGATGGTGGACGAAAGAGTCAATGTAGCATGACTCATAAAATACTCGGCTAGTAACTAATTTAACATTATTTTTATGCATCAATTGCACTCATTTGTTCACTTCTCTATTTCGCATGGTTCATCTTTCTTCAATGAAACACAAGCAGCGGTGTTTGCTGGCTGTCGTGAGAGAGTTTCAGTGAAAGAAGAAGAATAAGAAGAGGGAAGAAGATGAGAGAAGAAAAATTTTAATGTTGGAAGGAAGTGTGTACATGAAACATAGAAAAAAAAGTATGTAAAGAAATGTTTGAAGCGAACTGCGACTATCAAAAGGTACTCTCTTTTTGAAATTCATACTCACCAAAGCAAAAAAGTTTGTGTGGCAATCTTCCAAACTTGCGCCGTTAGTTTGGTAGCTCTGATGCGTCATGGCTGTTGTACTATGAACATTTTTTTACACAATTTTCACCATAAATAAAATGTGTGTTCTTGTGTACTTGGTTTGGTCGTAGGGGTGTGTTGCAACCACTTGTATTCACACTGTTTCTAAATTTCAGCACTTATAAAAAACTTTTTTTTTCGATGCGATTGTCACTCTTTAGCAGTTTTTCACTTTTTAAAATTGCAAGTATATCTTTCTGAATTCCGCATTTTGCATAAAAATGGCGGATATAATAGAGTTGAGTCGAAAAAAAATGGTAAAATGTGTGTATTGTACCCCTTTGCAACTGCTGGAGAGTGTGCCGAATGAATGAGAGAAGAGAAAAAAAGAAATATAAATTGTTATGTTAGTTTCTTTTTAAAAAGCAAAAATAATTCAACGGGCATAGGTTGGAGTGTTGAAAGTGCGCTAGTTTTACTTCTTGAAACTGTCAGAGAGCTTTTTTATTTTTGTAAATAAACAAAATCCGATTAAGCAGCGTGGAGAGCGTGTGTGAGAAACGAGACACGAATTTTTTTACCGACTTGACTTTTTTGGGATTTTAAATACTTTGCGGAATTTTTTTGTAATGTAGAGGGATTTATTGAACAACTCTTTTTTCTCTAAAGCTTCAACTATAATTTGTAAATATTCAAAAAAAAGCTCTCAAAACACGTAGCCTAGTTCTTTTTTTTCATTAATCACTGCTTGGCACCAAAAAAATTCTTGAAATTCCTTTGTTATAATTCTTTCATTCGTAAACGATAATGCACTCGAGGCGGCAAGGTGATAAACTTGAATAATGTATGCGGCTATTAGATCTTCAAGGATAACACCGAAGAGAGTGTAATGACTCTCGTCTTTTCGCTTGTGACTTGGATTTAATTTTGATTATTTGAAAAAGGATTTTTTGTCACTAATTAAATTCTAAGATTTGAATCATTCATGAGAACGCTTGATTAAGCATCACACTTTCAACACTAAACCGAAGAATCCACGCCAATTACCGCTTTCTATGTACCTCAATTATTTTTTTTTCCTCAACACGGGGAGAAACTCTTTAAATGTTTTGTTGCGTACAAGTTGAATAATAATTTAACTGCACATACAGCACCACTAAAATAATATAATGTTCAGTTCGAGAGAGTCTCCGATGGTGTATATTATAAATTTATCTATAACTAATTAACTTTGCACTAGATTCACTATTACTCAATTCTTCTTTACACGAATATTTATTCGGTTAAGTGATGGTTAAATAGAGATTTCCACATTCAAGAATATCAGACGAGAAAACTCCAACTGCTGTTGTTCAGTGAAGGCAGAGCAGCATATACGTATATGTATTTTTTTTTTAATTTGTTGTGTTCGACTCCTATGTAGTTATCTCTCCGCTTTTTTTCCCAACCAATATACACTAATACACTTTTCGAAAAACTAAGTATATAGGGTAGGTATGTGTGACCTTATGTATTTTAATTTTTTTTTTCTGCTGCTGTTTTAGAAACAACTCTCTCTCTCTCTCACTTATGAAAAAATGGGTTTTTCTCCTGTTTCGGCTTCACTTTTGATATTTTTTTATTTAATTACTTTTTTCTTACATACAGCAACGCATGTATATCAAGAGCAAAAATTGAGAGCCCTTATGTACTTCACACACTCACACGCACGCTCGCTGTGAGATGCTCGAAAGACTTATTTACTATAATTCACTAGTTTAATTATTTTTTTAAATTTAAATAGATTTTCTTGCAAGTTGAAATTCGAAATGTTTTTTTTCGTCTCCTCTCAACTTTATATTTTTTTATAACTGTATTGGTTCTTCTTATTTCTTTCTCAGCTTTTTTTTTCGGATCAATGGCGATTTTCACAAAAATTCACTTCGATTTTGCCACACGCACCGTTTGTTTTGCCTTTAATTTGCATCGAACTTTTGATCTTATGTTGTTTATGAAGTAAATTTAAATTAATTTGCGAGTGTAAACTTCCTTTTTAATGCATTTTTTAATTTAAATAGTTCACGAAAGAAAAGTTCTCTCTCTTCAATCTTTTTTTTTGCCTCTTTTTTTTCTCTTCGTTAATGACTTCGCTCGAAAAATAATCAGCTCTTCTCATGTCCGAGGGACTACGGCGTTTAAATTAAAAATGAACGTTACAAAAAAATTAATTTCATTTCAAAAAAATTTAAAGTTCATGATCATAAAAATTAAAAATGACTAATATTTTTTTAATGATTAAATTTTTTATTTTTAGATGGAAGTTTGAAAAATATTTTAATCTTTGAAAAAAGCTAGTTTTTAGTTTTTAAAAATAAGAAATCGGCGCATTGAAATATTGTATTACAATCAATATTAAACGAGACAATAGCTTTTTTTATAATCATCATCACACTGACCTTAATTTGCCTTAAAATTCCTTCACAAACAAACAAAAGAAAAGTATTTCCCTTAACAGGCAAAACGAAAAGAATTTTCTCGCTTAGAAATTCACGTGAATTTTTTCTACACATGTGAGGCGTGAGAGGAGATGAAAAAAACTTCACACTTGCAATGAGGAATAGATTATGAACTAAATTTAATAATATTCCTGTCGTCACAATTTGTGCGATGACTCATGAAATGTTTAATAGACAAAAATTATTGAATTACATTAAAAAAATTAACTTTTCACTTTAACTTGAATTTTTTATTCTCAATTTTCCATTAGTATTTAATTTAATTTACCAATATTACGAATATATGCAAGTAAATGACATTTTACAAATTATCATCATCTTTTTTTTTTATTGAAATCTTTATTAAGATATTTGAAGGAGAAAGAAAAAATATTTGCAAATTATAAAGCTTCTCAAAGTAATTTCTTATTATTCTTTTTTTACTGATCTTCATTCATGACGTCTGTGTCATCGAGTTCAATTCCTCCAGCACCGCCACTTGAGTTATTGTTATCGTTCGACGTCGTATCATCCTCGAGTGAAACATCATCCTCTTCAAAGTCGTCACGTGAACGCAATTCATTGGAATCGGCTTGTTGATGAGATCGAATTACAGAATCAAACTTGTCTTTCAATTGATTATTTGCACCCTTTGGATCTAAAATGAAAATTTAAAGTTAACTTTTTTTGAAAAAGATAAAACTGTTGGGTTAATCTACCTAAATCAGTCGCCCAACTAAAGTGCATTAATGCAAGGTCAATATTGCCAAGTTGCTTGTGAATCTTCCCGATGAGATAATAGACGACAGATTCCTTTGGCACAATTTGCTTCAGATCCTCAAGTTCATCGAGTGCATCTTGGAATTTACCCATCTTAAAATTCATGGACGCGTGGTGGAATTTGCAGAGCGGATTTTTAGGATCGAGTCGAGTTGCCTCCACGAGAGTCTGCAGTGCCTGCTCACGTTTATTCAGATAAAATTGCATCACACCAATGTGAACGAGAATAACGGAATTTTTGCGATTGATTTTAAGTGAATGACGAAAGTGAATTTCAGCAAGTTGGAAGCGTTCTTGTTTCGAGTAAATTGTTCCCATCCCATACCAGGCGTTGTAGTGACGTGAATCTTTGTGAATTGCCTTTCGGTAGCATGTCAATGCCTTTTCGAGCTCCTCCGTCAACACAAGCTCATGCCCAAGAAGTGTGTAGGCATATGCAAATTCAGGATCCAGTTGAATTGCACGATTGAAGTATTTTATAGCGGTATCGTGTTCCTTCAATGCGGAGAAACAATTTCCAGCAACGCACCATGTCACTGCCGATGTCTTTTCATGATTCATCAAATCATTAGCCAGTATCGAGAGCTGAATCTCCTTTTGTAAATGCCACATTGCTGTGCTGTAAATCTCCATGTATTGAGTTCGGAATGGCGCATTTTTACGTACATCTGCAAAAATCTTGCAAGCTTCCTCATACTCGCGACGCTCATGTTGAATGACACCGAGAATCGATTGAACCCAGCTGCTTTTCAAGTGACAATATGGAACCTTTGTCTCGAGCACATCTTGTGCCTCTCCCAGTTCATATTGTTGAAGATGAAGATATGATTCACCAAGAGTCTGAAGTAATTGCATAAGTCCATCGGCACTTTGTTTCTTCATTGCCTGAATTTGTTGAAAACTGTAGTGTTGAAAATTGTCAGTTATTATCTGCGCACTCGATGTAATTGTCTCAATTTTTTCCTTTTCACTCAACAAACAATTCTTTTCATTTAATTCGTTCAATGTCGTTTTGCTTGTCTTTGAGGATACTCGCTTGCTCGTCTTTCGCGGCGGTGATCGTGGCTGTGCAAATTTGGCGAATTTTGGCGATTTATTGTTCTCTTTCACCGAGTAATTGCTGAAAATTCTCGATGATCGTCGTACACTTTGGTTCTGACTATTCTGGTTGTTGTTCACTTGCGGCTGTGGAGTACGGGGATTGGGCGTAATATTGCTGGACTGATTGAGCAACGGCGTCGTCGAGATTTCCTTACGACTAACTAAAGAATTCAAATTTCCTCTAATTTTCTTATTGCTATTATTTTTCTCGCTATTCTCGATGAGAAGTTGAGATTGCTGAAGCGGCGGTGAGGGTGTAATAAAGAGAGTTGTCTGCTTGAGACTCTCATTGACTGGACTGTGAAGTGGCAAGACACCAAACGATGGCGTTATTGGACTCATGTTTGAGTGAAGATACTTGAACGACTTTCGATACGGAGTGTCTTGATCTACATGACTATGCATCATAGACGCATTATTTAACGGTGTCTCATCGGATGCCGGAACTGTGTCAACCGTAACGTTGTTACTATTGGGTGTACAATGATTTGCTTGCGCAGGAATACTGATTGAGTTCTTTTCAACAAAATTATCACTCGACGAGTGACATAGCTGCCTCTCCATTTGATCAAGAAGCTCATCATTGCGAATCTGAAAGATATCGTGAGCATTTGGACTTTCGCCACGATTGCAAAGATCAGCAAACGATTGCCAGAGAAAAGGATTATGTTTAAGCGATGCATA
This sequence comes from Tanytarsus gracilentus, assembly GCA_038502055.1. Taxonomy (NCBI): domain Eukaryota; kingdom Metazoa; phylum Arthropoda; class Insecta; order Diptera; family Chironomidae; genus Tanytarsus; species Tanytarsus gracilentus. Next base: position 892,451 of record JAXRKN010000039.1, on the reverse strand, counting down.
GCAGCAGTCATTGGCAAACGCATTTCGTTCGGTTTGTTTGTAGATTTTTGACAAGAGTTGCATGACATATCCAGCAAGTTCATTGTACTCCTTGCAAATTGCATCTAAATCTGCACGGGTTTTGGGAGTTTTATTTTGACATAGAATGTTTTCAGCATCCGAGTAGCTAAAATGTAAAGTGAACTTTAGCATTTGGAGCTTTGCATAATGGGACTTGTTTATGAGAAAATAATGACACTGATAACATCCAGGTAGAAATTTTGAAAACTTTTCAAAAGCACTTAATAAAATTTTTTACTCACTGCTTCAGCTCGTATGCACATTTAGCTAATAAGAATTGCGACTTGTGAGTTGTTGCTCCTCGAGTGCTCAAAAGCCAATATGCTTCATTGACTCTTCCCGAGCGATAATAGCATGTCGCTAATAAATATAAAGTCTCATCCGTTTCCACTGCAAGCATAAATGAGTCATGAGAGCCATTAGTTAACAATTAAAGTCACTAATTACTTACCTTCCGAACATAATCGCTCTGCCAGAAATGTAGCATCATCGTAAGCATAGTAATTTAAATTTGTCCAAATCGCAACCTTGTAATGAAGAGAAATTTTTATTTACTTCAAGTGCACTTTTTTGACGCTTATAAATGCTTTAATTGCATCATCTCGATGCTATTTACCTGAACAGGTTCCTGAATTATCATCGCAAGATATTGTAAACACAATTTAAGCTCTAGAAATGATCAAAATTAGGCAAGGAAAATAAAGATTTTTTAAATTTTCACTGAAATTGAAATCAGGGGTGAGAGATTTTATTCGTTAAGTTTTCTTTCGTTAAGAATTTGAAATTATTTATAACAAATATCTTTTAAAGTGCTTTAATTAATTTTTTAAGATTATTTTAATGCTCCTCAACTATTTTTTGTATTTTTAAAGATTTTCCGATGTTGTTTAAAGGTAACTGAGATTTAAAAAAATAATTGATTGAGACTTGAGAAAATTAACCGCCTTTTTTAAAAACAATATTTTGATTTTATTTTTTTCTTTCGTGAAACAATTTTTCTTGAATTTACCTTTTAAATTGACTTAAAAATGGAAAAACTAGAAGGAATAATCGATGAACACGCTCATAGTGCTTTTACTGGTGAAAATCAAATAGTTTTCGACCCACTGCAATCGGTTCAACGATATCAATGTAATTATAACAAAACTTAACTTAATTTGATCAGGTTTAAGATTATTTAAAAGCATTTCAATTACAAATTAGTTAAAAAAACATAGTTAAAAAATAATATAACTTAAATTCACTCAAATTACACTTACTAATTAAAATACATTTTCTCTACTGGATCTTTAGCTGTCATCCGCTGTTTAAATCATCCTCGCTTTAAAAAAAACATCAGACGCATCGTCGAGTTTGGTTGCAATGAGATGAAATTTTTCATTCGTATCAAAAATGCACTAATTGACAGAGATTTGGTCGTTCATCAAGTTGACATAGATGGAGATGTCTTAGAAAGGTCCATACCTCATAACATTAAACCATGTCTTGGCGAGTATATCAAGCGAAGAGAATATCCACTAAATGTTCATGTATGGAGAGGAAGTGTAACTGATCCAAATCCAAATTTTACCGACATTGATGCTGTGGTCGCCATTGAGCTCATTGAACATGTTTATTCTGACGTGCTGGAAGCTATTCCACATTCAATATTCGGAGAAATCTCGCCCAAAATTGCAATTTTAACGACACCAAATGGAGAATTTAATAAACTTTTTAATATGAAACCTGGCGAATTCCGTCATCCTGATCATAAATTTGAGTTTTCACGTGAGCAATTTGTCAATTACTGTGAGACGATCGTTTTAAATTATCCAAATTATCATGTGCAAATCGAAGGAATTGGTCCAGCACCACCAGAAGTTGAAGAGGATGTTGGATGTTGCTCACAGCTAGCACTTTTTGTGCGCAAAGATTTCTATGAATCTATCTCGAATAAAAACGAAGAAATTGAGCCCAAAACAACTATTGAGGAGGACATCCTGGCAAGCGAATATCACGAACTCATTACAACCATTTCTTACCCTCACTACAAGGACGACCGAGGTAATTGTGAAAAGATCCTCGACGAGGCACGATATCATGTTACAAGAATGTCATCAGGTGATGAATATTTCAACCATGACAAGGACCGCTATGAAGTGCCGATAAAATCAATTTTGCCCTGCTGCTGGGAAATAACGCAGAATGAAGAGGAAATCGAAGCTGCAATCAAAAAAAGTTACACAATCGAGAACGGATGCATAATTTTTAAAAATGAGGAAGACGATAGTAATGATTCGAATGTCACAGAAGAAATAAATGTTTGATTTATTGTTTTTTCATTTTCTTACTCGGTCTGTCTTCCTTAAATTGCGAGATTTCCTTACAGAACAGAACGGTCTGAGCCATTCCAGCTTTATCTCCATATACTTTTCTGAAAGTGTCACCAATTTTTCGATAAGTTGTGATGTTCATAGATTTAATTTTTGATGAAATTTCAGGTACGTAATGGGAAGCAATGTTTGAAACATGCGTGTCCACAGGTATAGCTTGAAGAAAGTTTAATGACATAAGGCAGATGCAGTCAGCGACTTTGGGTCCAATTCCTAAGAAGAATAATTAGAGGTGTTGTACATACATAACAGAAAATAAAATTTACCGGTAAGAGTTAATAGTTCAGAATGAGCTTCATGATAGTCCAGTGACTCGATGTTTTGCAGCCATTTTAAGCCTCCTTTTTCGGTAATTTGCTTTGCTGATTTGCCGATATATGGTGCTCGATAGCCAAACCCAAGTTCCCTTAATTTAGTTTCAATGTCTTCGTGCTCGCTCAGTGCTTCGAGACTGGGAAACGCAAAATAACTTTTTCCCGCATGATCGCAAATTTTTTCTCCAAAATTCAAGGCCAGCTTTTCGACCAAGCTGGTGATTCTTGAGATATTGTTATTTTGGGAGCAAATAAATGCGAATAGAGTCTCTAAAGGGTCTTGATTTAATTGCGTAATAAAAGCTTCTTCATTGCAAGTGTTTTGTTCAAAGTGCTTATGAGCCTTCCTCCATTGTTCGTATTCAGTTTTGAGATCAATTTCAAATCTGAAATATGTTTTCAGCAATTCGGCATAGTATGAAGATTCATAAATTAGTTTGCCTTTTTTTGCTGCTTTTTTTGGTTTCTCAATTTTCATTCTCACGATATTCTCTTCAGCTGGTTCTGGATACGGAAGTTCTGCAATTACTTCATATTGTAAATGAGTCTTCTCATTTGATGCTTTAACTTTCCATAGAATATTTGCAAAAATTCCAATAAATTCATCTTCGTCTTGAGTCCATCTAAAAATATTTATAAATATAAAGATTTGACATTTTTTCAAATTAACTTGTAAATTCATTAAACTTATGATTAATTACCTGAAAGATTGTCCACCAAGAAGTGTCTGTTTTAAAAATATTGGATAGTTTAATTTAATTTTGTTCATGGCGCGAAAATTTGTAAACATTTAAAAAAGCCTTTTCAAAAGAGCTCTTCCAGGGTTCACTGATTTTAAAAATGAAGTTAATTCTGTTAAGGCTGTTAATTAATTAAGAAATTAGCTGGCGTTAGGTCTAATCAAATGATGCTCGTTTTTGAATTATACACTACATGAAAATATGAAATAAATTATGTTTTATATAAAGTAAATATTTATTTTTTAAAAAGGCTTTTTGACAGGTGTGAATTTAAAATTGCACATGCCTGTTGATCATTAAATAATATATAAGCTTAATTTTTTATTAATCACCTCAGCAACACAAAATTGTTAGTTTCTAATAACTCAAAATAAATATAAATGGTTAAATAAATCTAAAAATGTTTCAAAAAGATTTTATAAACTTAAAAAATTGTACTTTAACTAACTTTACCTCTCTCACTTGCCTGCACCCCTGATCTCTCATTTTTTCTTTCCTTCTTTTCCACTCTCTCATCGCACGGCAAGAAAAAAAGTATCGATTCATTTGTGTAAGCGAGCTCGACCAAGAAAGAACATTATAGTCATGTGGCGTGAACAATAAACATTTTTTTAAAAAAAACTCTTTTTCGCGACAAGAAATTTGATAATTTTTTTTAATCAAGTCGTGCGTGGAAAAAAATTATTTAGTTTTATTTCTAAGAAAGTGTAAAAAATATTTTAAAGTAATTTTGTAAAAGTACATAAAATAAATTGTTAACAAGTTTTTATACATAGTGATGTATATAAGTACTATGACTAATAAACAACTCGATCGTTTTTCGCTAAAATAAAAGTTTTAAAAAATAAAAAGAAGAAGTAAAAGAGTTTTGTGCAAGTTCTTATGTGTATATTCTAAAAAACGAGTCAATGATTCCATTTAAGTTCAAGAAAGAAGTGAGAGAGTGGAATATAAGAAAAAATAACACACATACAAAGGTTGAATAATAAGAAGAGAAGAATATACAGCAAGAAAATAAAAACCGGCGATGATAAAATGTCTTAGAATAAATAATATTTAAGAAAGTCTCTTTTTTTCGTGGAGGATAGTGCAAAAAAGATAAAATTTTATCCGAATAAATTTTATTTGGTGATCACTCAAAAAAACGTGTTCCTCGAGGTTCATTGAAATTATGTAGAAAAATATTTGCATATTGCTGAAAAAAAGTATAAAAAGAAGAATTAATAACGAAGAATCGATAAACAGTTGGAGAAGTCTTATACTACTACCTGTGGTATGTTGAGAGACCCCGAATAGAGAATAGAAAAAAAGAAGAAAAAAATCTTTCTCATGTGTATATATGCAAAATAATTGAGGAAGGAATAGAATAATTTTATACATTGCAAGAATATTAATTACATAAAAAAAAGACATGGATCGCCGTTATAGTTCAAGTTCAACCGCATCAGCCACAAAGAAACCTTCTTTAAACGCTTCGATTCGCTTTCGTAACTCGTCCGATCTTAATCTGAATCACCATCATCATCGGAAATCCTTTCCTAGCGCATCATCGTCCGATCTTGCGACATCAAACAATCAGGTAACCTTTTGACTCTTTGATCTTCACTTTCAACATTATGCTTATGGCAAAGCGATTTCATGCGCGATGACCGATTGAAATCGATATTCTCCCATCTCCATTCGACAAAGAAAATTATTTTTAAATTTCCATAAAATGTTAATGGGCTTGCGGGCAAAAAAAAAATGTAAGCGCTTGACAGTCGACTTGAAAAGAGCGAAAAATATAAATTTGATTTTAAAGTGAAAACTTCTAAGGTCTCGCAGCGACTTATACTTGATACCTTTATCCTTGTAGAAAATTTATTTATTTTCTTGATAAAAATTGGCGAGAACAAAATTTCTCGCAAGGAAATTCTTCTCTCATTCATTTCTAACAAGTGTTGAATTTCTTCTAACTAAATTTGTTTATGAAAAGAGAGACATTCTAAAGCTATATTGAGCTTAGTGTCACCGCTTAACTGATTTTTTTATGCGAAAATAATTTCTTCTTTCTTTCTTTCATTTAACACAAAAGCCTCCGCTCTAGAAAGATATTTCACACGAAAAACGTGGATCTAACAATTTCCTATTTATGTTGCTGTGTTACTGCCAACCTAGCACTGTCGTTGTTACTTGTTATTGAGCTCAAAAAAATATAAATTACTCATGGGACTTTTTTTCTTTATGTAACTTTTCTCCGGTGCTTAAATCAACCTACATTATGATTATAAATTTGTGCATATTTATTTTTTTCCTCTTCCCATCCATTAAGTGAGTAGCAAAGAAAGAATATCACACAACAAAAGTATTGCAATGGTAATAAAAAAGTCATATATGGAGATATCATGAGGGGCAGGACAGCTTTTAGAAATTAATACCTTGAATATGACATTTTGTAATAAATGAAGAAAACTAAAAAATATTTTAGAGCTTTCCCTCCCCTGCAAAAAGCTTACCAGGGAAATGACTGCTGACACTGTGTACATTCGTATGAAATCTGATCTAAATTTGGTGCAAAAAATTGTTCGTTTTCACTTTTTGTGTCGCCAAGGCTCTGCGGCTCGTGTGGAGCATTGAGTGCTGGCTTTTAATCTCTTTGCTATTTAATTTTATTAGCTCACATTAAGCGTGACATTCTTTTGCTTTATGTGTTTAATTTTTTTTCAAGCCTAACTATTCGCTCTATTGTGTACCGAGAGAGAAGTAAAAAGATTTATATTCGATTTTGTTCAATTTCATTTCGAGCTCTCTTGTGCGCCAGAGAATTGGAATTAAATGAAATATCCGCCAAGAGACCGACGACGACTTCATAGCGATGAGTGAGAAAAAAAGAAGAAAAAAACGAGATTTAATAATTATGACCTCAAAAGCATAAAGCAACTTCCAATTTCTTTCTATTTCTTTTTTTTCGATCATCATTGTTGATTTCGTGAAATTTTTCTCTTCTCTTATGTGCAATACATGTGTGTACTTTTTCTGAGTCAAATTGGTGCTCTGCTACTTTTGCTTTCTGGCGTGTAAATGGGCGGCATTCGAAAGACTCGAATTCTGTTAGCATACATATCTGTCTGTGTACATTATTTTACGACTTGAATGTCCTTAAACTCAGATTTAACCTTTTGTGGTGCTGGATATGTTCTTTCTGAATAAGTATTTGTTAATTTTATAAAATATTTTGTTCATAATATTTTTTTAAACAAAAATATCCCCACATGCAATTTTATGTTCAATTCATGCATTTCATTATACATTGCCTCGTTGCACGTAAAAATCTCTGACATTAATTAATTTTATTTTCCCTCTTTGCGAGCCCTCTTATCACCACACTTCACATTCGGTTCGCAATAAATAATTTCCAATTCGACACCAACGCGCGTTTCTTCAATATACAGTTTTTTTGCATGTGGTGCATGTGGATTAAAAATTACTCAGTTTGCATGTACTCGAAAGTATTGCGATAAATACATTCAAGTAACAAACAATATCAAAGCTTTGGAATGCTGATAACAATGCGATAAAGGTATTAATTTATTCCCTTAGACAATGCCCAAGTATTCATTTTACTCTCAAAGCTATTTGTTGCACTCTGTAAACAGTTTTTACACATTTCCTATTTATCATCTACCTACCAATGTAATTCTCACAGCCATAAAACACGTTTTTCTCTGTTTTCGTCCTTTCCGCTTCTTGTCTCTTTCACTCTTTCATCAGATTTCTCTTCTCTTTTGTGTGTATGATGTGTAATTTAACATTAAAGTTGGAGGCTCTATGGATATTAATGTTTCTGTCCATGTACTATGGGTGGTCAATGAAATCGGTAATTGTGAATAGGCTGATTGTCACACTTAATTGAGTCAACAACATAATGTCACGTAACCCTTTCCTCTCATTGACGATTATTAAAAATAATTTTAAAGTGTAAATTTTTGTTATTGTGAGATTTACAGTTTGAAGAATTCAACACAAAGGACTCAAATTTTACTTAAAATTCTAGACGCCCTCCAGCAGTCCGTTACGAATTTCGAGAAAAACATTTTTCTCATCAATATTTAAGGCACAACCTTGAACTTCTTGCGTGTTCTTCATTAATACACTCTATGTAAATCACACCTCCATACGAATTCTAAACAGTTAAAGCGAGTTTATGCAAGAAGCCTTTTTCCACCTCCAAACATCCGATGTGAAAGAGAATTTTTTATTATTATTTAGAGACTTTATTATGTGTTAAAAAACATAAAAATAAGCGTGAGTAATGAATATATTTTTTTTGGAGGTAACAGGTTGATGCGCTCAAAGGGAGATAATTGTTAGAAACTCAACTGACTCCCTGAATGTACATAGAACAAGAAGATTGAATGAGACTGAGAAAACTTTAATCTTATCGTCAGACAATCTTTACTTTTTTTTCTTCTTCGTCTCTTCCCTTCTATATTTTTTATCTATCAGCACCACTGCACACACCAGGGCAATATACAATAAACAATGGAAAAAGGGATCCTTGAATTCTTTCAATTCTCTCTCTTTATTTTTGGAGTTGTTCATTTTCCCAGTATGCTCGCACATGAGAAGCGTATAATCAATGGAGGTAATCGGCGATCATCATAGACATTTTTGGATGATTCTTAAATTTTCATTTTCATGCTGTAAAATTGATTTTCTCTTTTTAACTTCATTAATAATGTGAAATTCTTCACTTTATTAATTTGGGTGTGTTTTGTATTAAAAAGGGGTAGAAGTGTGTCAATTAATTGAATCTTAATAATTGCTTCTGTTAAAACTCTTCACTTATTTTCTTCTTCCTCAATTAGTATAGTCTATTTTTTGAGGTAATTGTGTCAATTAATTAGTGGCGAAAAATTAAGTGTCTAAATTTATTGGACTGAAAAACTAATAAAAAGTATGGTGATTTTATCAGCTTAAGCACATAATTTTTAGCGGTGCATAATTATGTGAGAAAATGAGAATGAAAATTAAATATAAATCTCTTCATGTTGTGTTTCGGTGGGTCAGTCACAGAGAGAGTAAAACATCAGTTAGCTTTATTTTTGCCATCATTTTTGTACCGTTTTAAGAAATGCAAATTTTTATAGCCATCTCTAGATATACACACATTATATTAATAGAGTTTGTTTTTTTGTATGCGAAATTTCTTTTAGTGCGGATCTTCGCTATTTTTGGTCATAACACCACGTGGCTGAGATTTCTTCAGGTTTGGTGAAATAAAATTGCAGAGTTTATTTAAGATGGTCAAGAATATTTATTTAAAACAATTTTTGGGCAGGGCAAATTTGCTAGAAAGCGAAAAATTACCGAATTAAGAGTCGAATGACTGACTTGAGGGTAATTTTGTCATTTTTCAAATTAATGTCTCGACTCCAAAATTTTGACTTCTGAGGTTTAAACTTGAATTCACAATTTTCATTATTCAATAAAGAGTCAAACCACAATGATATGTAAAATAGCAAAAAAGTCTTCAACCACAATTAAATTTCTCACTAAGTTGACCGAGTTTCTTAATTTCAATCCATTTCCGAAATTGTTATCATTAATTTTGTCTCTCATTTCCATTTATGTCCATATCAAGCGACGACCCCGAAAAAATCATCGCCTATCAATTAAAACCACCAAAGAGGTGTTTAGTGAGTTGTTAAAAAATGTTTTACAAATTTAAAATTTGAATGCTATGTTGGCAAAAATCTTTCACTCGCCATTGAAAATGTCGCCACCCACATCAAAAAATTTTTCTGCACGACATATGCTTTACACACTTTAAATGGCCACTCTCGGTTTGGAGTTTTGCACTTTCAACACACACACACACGATGGCTTTTTAGCGTAACCCACAAAGTGGTGTAACGCTTATATGCTCGTGATTCCGTCCGTCCGTCCGTCCGTCCGTCTGTCCGTCCGTCTGCACAAGCGAGATCTCGGTCCCTGGACCAGCTAGAGACTTCTAGTTTTCCCAGATGAGCTCTTAGGGCTATATGTGCAGGCACTGACTATTTTTTGAGTCATGACCTATGGTCGTGCCATGGACGGCCATAACGTCCATTTTTCATACAAATTTTCTCTTATATGGCTTCATGGGTATCATTGAACTCGTGATTGGACCAGAAATCGATTGGCATTGATTCGTAACTTGACCAGGAATCGATTGACATACATGATTTTTCGAGTCGTGACCTATGGTCGTGCCACAGACAGCCAAAATGTCCATTTTTCAGAACTATGGCTTCATGGGTATCGTTGAACTCGTGATTGGACCAGGAATCGATTGATATAGATGATTTTTGAGGAATGTCCATCATGGACGGCCAGTAGTGCCACGGACAGCCAAAATGTCCATTTTTCAGAACTATGGCTTCATGGGTATCGTTGAACTCGTAATTGGACCAGGAATCGAATGGCATTGATGATTTTTGATGAATGTCCATCATGGACGGCCAGTAGTGCCACGGACAGCCATAATGTCCATTTTTCAGAACTATGGCTTCATGGGTATCGTTGAACTCGTAATTGGACCAGGAATCGAATGGCATTGATGATTTTTAATGAATGTCCATCATGGACGGCCAGTAGTGCCACGGACAGCCATAATGTCCATTTTTCAGAACTATGGCTTCATGGGTATCGTTGAACTCGTGATTGGACCAGGAATCTATTGACATAGATGATTTTTGAGGAATGGTCGAACAGGACTGCCACGGACAGCCAATGTGTCCGGATTGAGTTAAACTCATTTTTTATGCACTTGATTTTCAAACACTGATCTGTTACAAGTGGGTTACGCGGCAACACCCACGTGTGGGTTTTGAAACATTTTTTAAACGTTTGTAAGTTTTTTTTTAAAATTTGAGCAAAATTATCTATCTAAAATCAGGTAAAGTTGAGCATTCTTTCACATTTAAAATTATTCAAATAGCACTTTATCGAAAAATTTACTGAGAATAATTTAAAATTCGAAAAATCTAACTTTTTAGCGAACCCACAAAGTGGTCTAACGCTTATATGCTCGTGATTCCGTCCGTCCGTCCGTCCGTCTGCACAAGCGAGATCCGGTCCCTGGACCAGCTAGAGACTTCTAGTTTTCGCAAAATGGTAGCTCTTAGGGTCTATATGTGCAGGCACTGACTATTTTTTGAGTCATGACCTATGGTCGTGCCATGGACGGCCATAACGTCCATTTTTCATACAAATTTTCTCTTATATGGCTTCATGGGTATCGTTGAACTCGTGATTGGACGAGAATGATTGGCATTGATTCGTAACTTGACCAGGAATCGATTGACATACATACTTTTCGAGACGTGACCTATGGTCGTGCCACAGACAGCCAAAATGTCCATTTTTCAGAACTATGGCTTCATGGGTATCGTAGAACTCGTGATTGGACCAGGAATCGATTGATATAGATGATTTTTGAGGAATGTCCATCATGGACGGCCAGTAGTGCCACGGACAGCCAAAATGTCCATTTTTCAGAACTATGGCTTAATGGGATCGTTGAACCGTAATTGGACCAGGAATCTAATGCATTGATGATTTTTATGAATGTCCATCATGGATGGCCAGTAGTGCCACGGACAGCCATAATGTCCATTTTTCAGAACTATGGCTTCATGGGTATCGTTGAACTCGTGATTGGACCAGGAATCTAATGACATAGATGATTTTTGAGGAATGGTCGAACAGGACTGCCACGGACAGCCAGTGTCCGGATTGACTTAAACTCATTTTTTATGCACTTTTCAAACACTGATCTGTTACAAGTGGGTTACGCGGCAACACCCACGTGTGGGTTTTGAAACATTTTTTTAATATATGTTAAATTGTTGTTATTTGATGCTTGAGCACTAAATGTTTACACACCAACCAACATCATAATTTACGATTCTGCGGTTTAAAAATTAAAATGAATTGTAAACTCATTTTCTATTCGAAATAATTATTTTTAGTTGTTTTCCAATTTAAATTTTTTCGTCGTTGACCAACGAGTCTAAAAATTTAATTAGATTTGAGAAAGAATTTCATGGTTACGAAAAAATTAATAACATATGATATAATTAGAATTAATTTAAGTGTTCCACCCCTTGATATTCACACCAAAAGCATATAATAGTTTAAGATGCTGATTTAAAGCATATTTCAAATTAATTTTATGCTTATTGAAGTCCATTACGATTTTCAATGTAAACGCACAGTCGGGGTTGAGAAGTATACGAACGCATTAACCTTTGAATAAATGAGCAATGGTGCTGCTACACATTACATATATTTTAACATATTATCGCATTAAAGAAATCTCTCTCACTTGAAGCAGCGAATTCACTTGGCTAAAATGTATCCAAAAATAGAAGTGGTGAGTTCAAAAGAACCATCAGAGCGAGAAATTTCAATGTCTTTAGGGAAAATTATATTTTTCTGAATGGTTGGAAAAATTTAACTGTCCTTGTCAAATATTTTTGACATGGTGTTGAAATTGCTGTGATAATTTTATTTTAACTGAAGATGTTCTTCAAAAAATATCAAAATTTTCAGCTTAGTTTAATGATTTCTCATTGCACTCAAATTTTACACTTTAATCGAGGCCGCGCTACTGTCACAACAAATCGAACCCAATTCGTTGCTTTTATTCAAATTATCTCAATTTTCTTTCCCATATTTTTCGACCTTAACCCCTTTTCACACTGAAAAAAAAAGTAATTCCATGCGACGACGTTTAAGCATTTTATTATTTTTTTGCTTTCGTCCATTTAGAGAGCAGAAAAGAGATCTCATCTATTTTTCTTGTGGCCTAAGTGAATTGGCGAATTGAATATATTGAAATAAATAGGCATGACTTGGCACTCTATCGTATTAATCGTCAAGTGACCGAAAAGTTTTGTTATAAAGAAAAAAAGACATGCACACAATTGAGCTGTGACTAAGCTTTTAAAATCAACTATTTGCACAAAAATATTATTAGGAAAATAATTTTCTAAGTCGCTTGCATTTTGACGGTCACTTTTAATGGGCATGATTGGTTATTTGATTGGACATTTAACAGCTTGATTAATTGAATTTGATTTATTTGCTATGGTTTTTTTCAAGCTAGTAATTAAGATTTTTTCCCCCGAATTCCATCAGTTCACGATTCACTACGGTGTGCTTTTATGGACACATCGAGTTCCGTTATAATTTGCTAAAAAAATTGAAATTTGTCCTAATTTTCTTCCGTTACTAAAACTAAAACAATAGCCATCATTTGTGTTGGCCAACAAAAAATGTAGGGAGATCAAAATTAAAAGAATTAAATCTTATTTGAACAGTGACAATTGAGTGCTGCTTCTCGTAGAAAGCAAACTAAATTTGGAAATTAATTTGAGAAAAAAATCATCAACAGTTTTTCAATTACATCTCATAACAACCAAAACTCACCTGTGTGTCTATGAAACAGCTATAAAACCAAACCCCAAGGCAGTAATTTAGAACTCATCACAGAGCCTATAATCAATAGTCTAAAGTGAAATTACTTCAACATTTTACTCAAGAACATTTTTTTTATGATGAAGTCATCAGCCTCGCTTTTTCTCTCTCTTGATCGACCAGATTTGAAGTGAGCATGCTTTGCATAAAAGCAAGATGTTGCCTTCGCTCTCAAGAACCACAGAAGGTAGATTGTGTAAGAGGTGATGAAGAAGCAAAAACCTCAAGAACATACAAAAATTAAATTATTAAATCCATCCATTACCCACTCAATGTTCTTAAGAGTATATAAGACAAAGGAGGAAGAAAAATTTCCATGTTCCAGTTGCTTAACTCGCTTGTAGTGAGTGAGAGATTGTGGCGACTGGCGGGTAAATGAGGATGAAATTCAAGGAATGGTAATTTACTTTAAAGGTTACAAAAATTGTCCTACACACGGATGTCTTTGAAAAAATAACCTCTTAAGTCATCTATAATTAAATATTCCATCTCTGTCACAACAATTGCTCATTTTGCATATTAAATTAAAATCAAACATTAAGTGGGAATCGAGCCATCTTAATCATCCATCAAATGACTAATTTCAATCGTACCTTGACCTCTAATTCTTCAATTACAAAAATTACCAATTATGTCATCGCGCACCCACCCAAAAGCACTCATCCCTTGCAATCAACATTAGTATAGACATCTTAAGCGAGAGAGAACCTTGAATATCTTGAAAAGTCTCTTTTCTTACCTTCTCATCGTCTGCGATCGAGAACGACGTCTACAATCGACACCAAGTGTAATGAAAAGAATTCTATGAGTGAGTGAAGCGCATCTCCTTTAGAAAATAAGTTTAATTGACTTCTTTTTTCGAGCTTATACTTCGCGAGATGTGAAAGAGGGAAAAATTTTCTTTGTCTCAAAAGCTTTAAGAGGATTAAAAAGTATTTATTACGCAATTAAAGCAACTCCTTAAGCTTAATGGCAGTAACATATATGTGAAGATGTGCCGCATTATTACAAATGTCGACGGAATTGAGCTAAATTCGGATGGCGTCAGCTCTCTTTTGATTTCAAAAATTTCACAATGACTTTTTTTCTTTTCTGGCGACCTTAAATTGAAAGTCTGTCGAGAGTTTATTCAGCCCCGTCGCGGCAAAAAAAACATAGTTTTTGTTTACCTGAAGAGCATTCCAATCTTCTCTCTATATATCTATTTGGCCTAAGCGCACTAAGAAATGTGTTTGCGTATCCACATGATGTCACTTTTTTGCCTCACTTCTCTTGCAATTACTTTTATTAAAGATAAGAAAAATTATCATAAAGCCATAAAAAAAGTAAAGTGGAAGTTTTTGAAAATTATTTTCAATCAATTCTTAACGTGCCAGCTGCCGCTGAGAGGAACTAGTTCTCTTCGCCACTCACCCGGCATTACGTGTCATTTGATAACTTATTGATCAGTTATTAGTCGACTTCGTCAATGGAATTTTTTCTCCTAATTATTTCTTCTGCTTCGATAAATTGACTTAGTATGGCTGAAATTTGAGGCACTTACAGGAGGCAGTAATTAAATGATATCGAATTTCATAAAGCCGAGGCTTGAGAAGGTAAAAAAGCGGGGAGCAGTCAATAGCATTCAACTTATTGATGAATATTGCAAAAAAGGTGTTCTAAAAACTGCGCGGGTGGTCGCATGGGGAGTTTTTGTTGAATGCTAACTGTTTGCCAATATAAAAGAGACCTCCAGTTATTTATTAACGAATTTTCACTCAAAAAAGAGGTAAATCTATTCAGAAAAAATGGACACACACGAAAATGATGAAATTCAAAAATCTATAAACTTTATTTTTTACTTTTTTCGCGTTGAATTTTTATTGCGATTTTGTGAAATATGGAGTAAGTAAAATTTGGGTGGACATTGAATAAAATAAAATATATAAATTATTTAAAAAAGATATAACGTGACTTAAAGTGTCGTAATTTCTCACTCAAAATTTTAATTTTATATTTTTGTTTTGATCGCCCGAAAAAAAAACTTCCCAGACACTCGCTCACAGATTTCGTAACCGAGGTGGCACGAGTAAAGCCAATCACCTAAATCGCTGTTAATTGTTGTTGATTCACAACATTTAAGACACAATTTCCTTTCACTATCAGTCTCGCCGTTGAGCGTTCACACCTCGAGTCACTCGCACATGCCTGACATCACTTTAAATTTGCATTTATAAGAGCAATGCCACAAAAGCAAAAATCAATATAAAAATTGATCGGATCAAATAAAAAAATTCTATAAAATTGACGACAGTCACAACAGATTTCATAATAAGACATCATAGACCTATATTGTGACGACGACGATGATGATGTTGTGAAAAAATGTAAATCATTACATAATCACCTCATGTAAATGTCCGAAAAAAAGAGAAAGAAAAGAGCATTTTATCACTTTCGGTGTTGCACTCAAAAAAACCTGCGCCAACTCATGAAATGTTCAGACATTCGTCGTCCGACGTGAGATAGACAATAAAGTTCATTTATGTGCGTGTGTATAGTTTTGAAACGAGAGCTCGCCATAGTCTCGCTGTCTAACCGCACACACAAATATTATAAATGATGAATCTCCACAAGACTCGCTGGGTCTATAATACACATCGGAATGGCATTGAGTGAATTCATATATTTTTGTTATTATTATGTTGAAGAAGAGAGTAAAAAATCTGTTAGAGGTCAACATTTATTTTTATTTAATTTAGAAATCAAAATAATGCTCGCTTATGCAACTTTAAGTCAATGTCTTTAGTCAAAAAAGTATTTTTTTGAGATTCAGGGAAAACGTGCAGACATCTGATAGAATTTTCTTTATCATCTTCCATGAAATCTCATACATTCGAGGGAGGCCTTTAAAAACTATCGCTCAACCTCGCCGCCAATAAAAATACATAACTCATCATGATGCAGCAATGTTCACCACCAAAAAAAAAACATTCGAGAGAGAGAAATAAAGAAAGAAGTTTTATCTTCATTAGAATGTGTCTGACATTGTGAAATATAATATGTGAAGATGTGAAGGAGAAATAAGCGAAAGAAGAAAAGAATAAACATTTTCTTGAGAAATTTGAATCATCAAGTATCATTGTTGAGGTTGCCTTGCATTTAATATGTACATAAAATATTCCAACTTAATTAAAGACCGAAAGCCCAGTGAATAATTTTTGCTAATTTTATCAACAGTTGATAAATTTAATTTTTGTAAAATTTTAACGTCTTTTAAATATTTAAAAATGACATTTTTCAAAAATAATAAATTTAATCATCCTCACTGGGTCGTATCTTCATCTCAATTCTCAGTTATGCTCTCAGATGCACACAGCGAGAAAAGAATGCTTAAATAAATATTAATATCGGTGTCGATGACTCAAACTTCCTTCTTAAGTGTGTCTTATGCAATAATAAGAAGTTTCTTGATTTTGGAATGCCATTCATGTTTGCATTTTCAGTCGAATTGCTTGTTCTTAGGTTTCAATTTTGTTTTTATAAAATTTTCCTCTTTCCACATCAGCAAAAATGTTTTTGTGTCGTTGTCGCTCGAGCTGTTTAAGACATACATACACACACACGGCATAAATGAAAATAAAGTAAACAAACTGAAAATAATTGATATCAGCATATTTTTTTTTCAATTCAAATAAGGAATGTCAATCGATATGCCTAGGGAAGGAAGCTCGCTTTTCGGGGTTAATGATTTGTGTGAAATTCGAGATTTTTACTTTGTTGAGAATTGAAACAAATTTTTGGTGTTTGATTATTAAAATGCATTATAGTCAACCCTCAATAAATAAGAATTTAAAAATCTATTTGAACAGTCGAGTGTCATCATACCATCCATTTCTCCTCTTTCTTTCTTTCCTAGGATGATTTGACTTTGATTACATTCCAATGTGTCAATACAAGCATTTATGTGTATTTCATTGACCTCATCATAATCGTTGAAAAAAAATAAAGCATTTCTTCCACTCTTTTAAGGAATTAAGATAAAAAAGCGTTTATATGCGGAGTGGAGAAAAAGGTCCTCATTAAATATTTATTTACATGCCTCAACATTATAATAATTCAACACGATGATATTCAAAAAAATAATGTTCAAATAAATCACGAAAGATAACGATTCGAAAATTTGTTCTCGATCTAAATTGTAATTCTAGAGCTCAATGTGATTAATTCTCGTTCTAAATTCAATCAACGGCAGCCAGAAATGTCTGCGCGCTGAGAGAACGTTCGAAGCCAATAAATCAATTCTTATAAAATTCACCTTTCTCTATTTTCTTTTCAATTTCTTCGCTTAGTCCATTAACATATTTTGATTGAAGGCCAAAGAGAAAGAAATCAAGAACGATCTCATTCGCTTCTTCTTTTTGCTCTGAATCAAGGTGTTTTACTTTTTTTTTTCATTCAAAGCGAAATATTTTATTATGAGTTTAATGAATCTAACGAATACATAAAATGAGTTTTTAGTGTTGTGTACTGGCTGTCTGTGTTTTACTCAGTTTAGTATTTTTTCGGAGTGTTTAATTATAATTTTATAAACATGGTGTAAAAAACGACCAGAGAAATTTATCCCTTCGAACCCATCACATCAATCCATTTAACTCGCTCTTAAATGTACAAAACACATTTCATAATGCATTCCAATAGCATCGAGTAAAGAAATCCTTTCATTATGCATGAAAAAGTGCCTCGTGTTTATCACTATCGCATGCGCACACAATGCAACTTGAACGAGAGGCTTTTAAAAGAGAAAAAAATCTATTTTTTGAAATGCGTGAATGCTCATAATTTTTTTTTCATTTATTAAAAATATTTGAAAAATAAATCTGGTTGGTACATCTTTAGATGAATACGTGAACTTTTTATTTAAAATCGAAAGTTTTAATTGAAATATTTTAAAACTTAAATTTGTCACAACAATTTCAATTTATTCGAAATAAATTTGTTTTCACTTCGGAAATAAATTTCCTTCTCAAAAAATTAACAATTCGTGACCCCTGGAGAGCTTTGCGACGAAAACGACGAAAAGTAAATACGGAAGATTTAAATGCGTGTGTAAGTCACATGCACATTCTAGCATTTCTGATCTGCTTAAAAGGTCAAGCTGTGGAGTGTGTGTGGAGAAAATTATAGAAAGTAAAAAAAAATATATTCAAATGATCTTTGTGTGTACATGACGGAGGACCTTTATAGAAAGAGAGAATTCTTTCATTTTTTTCGCAAATCGCTTGTTATTCATTTGAGCGAGAAAATAGCAAGAAGTAAATAAAAACGGGAGAGAAAGATGCGAGAAAAACCAGTTTACACATTTTTATATATTTTTAATTTTCTCAATTGTAGTTGTGCGTCCACTCTCGATAATTGTGTACATAGCAGGGGTTCGACACTCGGAATATTTTCAAATTGCTTTCGTTCTTTAAATTCTTTGATATTTTTAAATTCTAAATCACGTTTCTTCATTAGACTTGAGTATTTACCAAAAATCAATTAATTTATTAGCTCTAGCATGGAAAGAATTGAGAAATAGGTACAATGCCCACATTTGTATACACTCCGACGATTGAGAACGATAGAAGTGAAAAGAGAAGCCTTTTTTGAGATACATTTCATGATCTCATCATTCGACAACTCACCACCATTCTCCACCGTGTGTGCACTAACTCAAACTTAATTCTTTCTCTCTTTTGCTCGCCTTTCGATGTCTGCTCCTCTTTTGTTTAACTTTGTTCTATTGCTAATTTTTGTTTAATTTCAATGGGAATTTTTTGTTTGTGAAGTCGATGTGGGATTGTATGGTAATTGTGTCATGCCGAAAGTGTTCTAATTATGAATTTAACAAGAATTGCTGTTGTACATTATAATTAACTTGTAAAATTTTAACTGTTTATTTTTGAGTGGTTAAAAGTTTAAAAACACAGACAGAAAACCAATTTTTTAAATTAATTTCGAAATGAGTTTTTTTCGTGCAAAATGTCTGTAATCCGCACAGTTTAATGACAAAAATTAAATTCATTAAGTCACTCTATCATTTCTCCTTAATGACACCTCTCGCTCATCCTCATTCATCGTTACATAATTTATAAACTCCTCCCTGTGAATAGCGAAGACTCTTCGACTTTAATTAATATGACGGCTTTTTAGCATAATTCTATAATCGTCGTTCATGCGTTGTGGTAGTTCTTCTTGGGAGCGAAGGTATTGTATTTTAATGAATATCAACCACATTCACTGCCTGCAAAAGGTTCTCGACTCTCATGTGCTGTAAATTATTACCTTCTGAAATTACTCTTTTTTGTCTTCATCTTCCTACTCGCAATTTTCAATACACATACTGTGCACAGTACATGAGAAAGAAGAGTTAATTCAATTTTTTCGCTAATTCGAGAAGGAGACGACAGAAAAATTGGGATAAATTTTAAAAAATTTAGATAAAAAAAATATTTCAAAATTTTCCCACAACTCTTCACCATAATTGATGCCTTTTTCTTGCTCGATGATTTTCATAAACAATGAGCAATTTTTTGCTCGCTAATTTTTCCCATTCTTCTCTCTCATCGCGCGGCAAATTCAATTTTAGAATTCGAAATAGAACCAAAATGGGAACATGCTCATCATGAATAGCTAAAAGCTTTCTTTTTGCTCTCTCTCTCTCCCTTCAATCTCAATTGTTAATGAAAGGCGAGTAGCATATGCAGCAGCACAGACTCACATTCAAGTTGAGAAACTTTACTGGCTGGCAATTATGTAAATTGATGCAAAATTTCCCAATGTGAAAACGCTTGCGATCATATTGACCTACAATCGGGTGTGTGTGTGCGACTCTTTATGCGTTTTCAATATTTCATACTTTTCTCTCTCTTGCTTCCACTTTCCGTTTGCTCTTCGTATTTTTTATTCATTTTTTTTGTCATAAAACACTTCAAAAATATAAATTTAAAATATATTGTTAACAGGAAGCATATTCACAGGCTTTTCTCACAGCACTTTTTTTCAATTTATTATTATTATTACAGTTTACTTATGTACATAGCATTCGCTGAAAAATGAGTGTCAAGAGAGAAACAGAATATGTTTTACAATTCGAGGAAGAAATTAAGATCATCATGTCGAAAATAATTTTTTTGATTTAATGTCGAGATGAGGAAAGTGCGAATAAATCCAAAATATTTCGTCCTCACCCCTCAATGTTACTTTTACCACCTTAACTTCTTATTCAGCGTGAAATTTATTTTATCAAAAAATGAACTCAAAATACAAATTCCGGCATGAAATGTCAAAATATGAAATTTATTAAACGACCGTGTCTGAAGTTGTATGGCCTTTAACATGATCCCTTTTTCTTTTCTCCTCATCTCGATGCTGCCTTAAGAGAGTCAATATTAATTATCTTTCAAGGATATATTTTCACCTTCTCTTCGACTCGCGCTGCATATCTTGTTGAATAATTATGCAGTGTGGTGATTATAGAGCGTAAATGTTGGACGACGCATGATTAAAAGAAGAAGAAGAAGGCATTGAATGTTCATCTCCGGCATGCCTCGACATACAATATCATTTTTTTTTCGGCTGGAGAAATTGAACTTTCTTAAACTTTTTTTTGTTCGGGTGAAAAGCGAATAAATTTTTGTGTTGAGCACAATTGTGGTAAATTAAAAATTTATTAAGTGTAGATTTGAGATAAAAAAATTCAAGTTGATCCTTAAAAAAAATTGCTGATCAAATTAAATTTTATATATTTTTGAATATAAAAATTTATCATGCGGATGAGTCGAATCTCAAATTTCTCTTATTATTTTTTTATAATAAATAAAACCACTTAAGTACAACACAACTCACGACTACTTGAACTACGCACTTCGCCACACAGTTGCGATTTAATTGAAATAATTTTTTGAGATAGTCCAAAATGACATCATTTAGTTAGGTAGTAAAAGTTTCCTGTTTCCAACTGTGTTGTTGTTATGGCGCGCGAGCTCATTGAGTGAGAGCATGATGAATGAAATTCACGATCGTGAAAGCATTAACATCATTTCTGTCGCCATTGGCCGTTCGTTTTTATTTTTTTTCGTGGCTATGTAGCAATATAACGATATAAGTTAATAAAGACAGTCGCAAAGGGACAAGCAACATAATTTCATATCAATTCACTCGCATTCATTTTCGTCGGAGTGAGAAGAAAAATTGCTTAGTTTCTCATGAAATGACGGCTAACATGCAAAACTGTTAAAAAAAAGTGAAACTGATTTTTCATCATGAAAAATTGTTTTCTTGCCCATTGTTTTGTTGATGGAAGATTTCGTAGAAAAAAATCATTTCATTTCTCAATTGATGATGCTCACAAACTTAATGAAAATGCTCTTTTTATATCTCAACTTCAATTAATGATGTTGACTGGTGAAAAAAAAGAAATTTTTTCACGTTCTAGTTTTCGCTAAAAGTTTTTAAATTGATACATTAATTTGGCATCATGAGAGAGTGATGGTTGAGAGCATCATGGCGGGGATTCAGACTTTTTAAATCTTCCAAAGAATCGCTCAAGTTATTAAACTAGATTCACATGGTCAATGCCAAACAAAAACAAAATTTAAAGCTCATTTTGCCTTTTTTTTATGATCTTCGTAAAATTACTTTCCCTCAAAAAAATAAGAAGAAGTTAAAAAATTAATTAAACCACATGGCTCACGTTGTGCCTAGCATTAATAAATTAAGTAAATGTTTTTTAATTAATGTTAAAATTCATCAGCATTAACATTTCCGAGAGAGTTCTCGTTATTACTTAAAAATATTCGCTATGGCGTGTAAAATTGTTCAAAGAGTACATCCGGATCAAGGCACAACTCGATGTTGAGAGTCTTAGAGCAGCTAGGTGGTGTATCATCTTACATGTTTGCTGTTTCTGAGTCTCTCCCACCCCGCTGTGAACATCGGAGTGTCGAGTCTTTATGGGAGTGAGAATAACGAGGGAAATTTACTCTGTCAGAACTTTTTAACATTTTAAAATGAAAGCTTAACTCTATTGAGTGCTTTTTCCCTCGTCGAACTCAATGAACTGTAAATAACACTTTTTTGAAGGAATATGCATGCACTTATAAAATTCAAATGACTACTAACAGCATGTTATATTGCATGCATTTGAATTGTGGAGGAAGCAGTATCGGAAGCAATTAATAGCTTTATAGCGGTTTCGTACGTAAATTTAACAATGATTTATTGCCGCGGACTGCTGCTTCAGACCCAGTTTCTTTCTATTACATCTTTTTTTTATTATTATTGGAGAATTCGATTCAAAGTTTTATTTATAATTTAACAATTTAACACCACATCAAACTGTACCTTATTCCTCTATGCTCTTTTTTTCTCTTCCTCGTCTGCGCGATCGAATTATTGCACTCGAGGCTTTATAATTGAACTCATTTGAATGCCGTTGCAATTGGATTTAGATTTCTAAAACTTTCTTGAAAGGGATGCGAAATTAAATTTTCTCTCTCTAAAGTCAAAAAAATCTTCAGTTAATTTAAAATGCCTCAAAGGCTTACTCGAATTAAAGCAATTTTCTCTCTATCTTTTCGGTTGAGGAAAATAATCATACAAAATGCTTCCGATTATCGTATGCATCATGTTTGAATTTTTTTATTACCCTAAAGAAATTCTTTCAAATAGCGAAAAAAAACACAGTTAGACGATAATAATGAGACGTTTCGAATCTTCTTTCTGTGCTATATGCCTTTCAAGAATTTCTGAATTGAGTAAAATTATGTGCAAGAAAATTAATCATTCATATACATAATAAAAGAGAAGAAAAATGTTTTATTATTTTACGTAATCCACTTTTACAAAGAGAGCTTCGAATAGAAGTTTAACATGAAAATCGATGAATTATTAAATAATTCCATCAAGCAACATTAATCACTTTTAGTGTTGAATTGTTACCGTCTGAAAAAAACAGCGAAAAGTAGTGTTGTTCGCACTCTTTTAGCTGTAGCTGAGGCCATTTGTGCCTTTTGGCGTGATAATTTCATTTATCGCCATTGAAACAATTTACTTTAAAAAAAATTGGACTCACATTTATCATTTGGCTCACTGATTTTTTTTCAAGGGCCAGCATCATCGAATGCGCGCGAGCTCGCGCCTTTAAACAAAGAAATTCAAATGAATTCCGTAAGATCACTGAAACAGAAAACGCAATTGTAATAGAAAGTCACGAGTTTTTCTGCAAATAAGAAAATGCTACTCTGAGATATTTTTTTTTCGTGAAAAGGGGAGAGTGCAAAAGATAATTTATCATAAATAATACTTCAAAATTTGATTTTTAAAAATTATTTTAGGAGTTGAAATTTTTTTGCGAGAGATTTTGGCTTTTTTAAATTTATACGAATAAAAATATATACTGTAATATTCCCCAATTATTTTGGCCTCACTCCACCCTATCATTCCAACGATATTTTCAGATTTCTTTAACAACTTCAATTCAATGACCTTTTCGCCTATGATCATCTCCATTTCTCTCATCAGCAAATCTCAAATATATATTTATAAATTTTTCATTCAGCTAACAATGGAAATCATCTGAAGCTTAATTCATTAATTAATAATTGTGGGTAACAGCAAATATTAGTTTTTCTCTTTCTCCTCTAATACCTTACGCGCATAGCACAGATGTGCCGAAAAAATATTTTATTGTTTTAGATCTTTATACCCATCTCTCGCTTGAAAAATATCACAATCTGCTTTCACTGACTGGTGTGCTTGTTTTCTACTTAATGAATGAATAAGCCAATTTTTTACCTTTTTATGTTCGCTCACAAATGGCAAAACTATTAATTAACCTATGAATCGCCGAAAAAAAATATGAAGATGATGTTTGTAATTAAGAGAAAAGATTTTATAATGATAAAATTTTCTCAAGCATATAAAATTTAAATTTCCTTCCCTTGCAAATCTTAAATTAATTTTTTCTCTTTTTTGCAGTCACTATCTGATGAGCATCACAACAGTCAATATGGCTTAACACAAGCTGGCTTAGAGGAATATAGTCGCTCATACTATGAACAAAACTTGATGTTTAATCACCAAAAGCAATCGTCGTATGCGCAATCGGAAGGCTATCATTCTTATGTTTCCAGTTCCGATTCAACGTCGACACCATTTCTAGATAGGTGAGTGAGAAGAGAGAAATGGAAAATTATTTAATGCAATTAAATATGATTAATGGCGGTGGATGTAAAGAGCCGAAGTGATGGGAGTTGTTAGATATATGTGTGGCATGAGGGTAATTAAACATTCTTAGAGAGTAATTTGAGAAATCTTTGTTGTGAAATTTTTAAATTCTTGACAAATCAGAATTTTTAATAAACTTTTATGTTTCCTATATATTAAAAATTATTCACAAATTACTTAAGTCTCTCTCGTTCCCTCCATAAATAATTTTTCACGCTAAAGCAAATAAAAATTATTTCCAAAAATTCTTTGATGTCGCCTTCTGTAAAAAAATATATTTAACAAGTAGTAAAATATCTCTCACACGTGTTTGCTCATTTAGAATGTCCACATTCACCTCGCAAATTGCATAATTCACAAACAACTCTCATCCATTCGATAACATCACAGACGCGCAATGAATTGGTAATTAAGACTTGTCCATCCATACGCGCCACAGCGAGAAAGCAATTTGCACAGAGAAAAATTAACCAAAAGTAATATTTCCTCACACATTATTGCAATCGATTAACAGCGATCGTTGAATATACGCTTTTATTTAAATATCATCGTTAATCGTTGAATGAATCATCTTCAATATTTTTTTCGCTCATCATTTCTCATAAAATTTTTCATCAATGAGCTGTGAATGAAAGCATTAAATTTTGTGTATACAATTCATTATCGGAGAGATGAGTCGACACCAAAATTATTAATTTTTTCTTTTAAAATTATTAAAAGCGTCCATCCCTGGTTTAATATGATTGACAAAAAAAATATTTTTCTCCTCCGGTATTTCTCTTATCGCACATTGTGTATCTTGTCAAATTAACTACGAAAAAATTTCTTTCACAACGAAAACTTTTCGAAGAAGGCACATATTGTACATCGATCTAATCAGTTTTTTCCAACTAATTGTGTGAATATTGTTCAGATTTAGAAATTTCTTTTTTTTTCGCATTGTTCTTCTCTTTTCTCATAGAATATATCGCCCTTGTGTCATCATCGACATCAATACTCAACGTTAGTTTCTGCACTGGAAGATATATCGCAATGGCACATGCTGGCACACACTCACGATCGTTCAATCTCATGGCTGAAAAAAATCAATATATTTTACCAATTAATTCATTTCACAATTTTCCCGTTATACGTTAATTTACTTGACGATTCTTCTTTCGAGAGCTCGCAAACTTTTTTTTTCTCGAATGAGATATGAAAAAATTTATAATAAGAAGAATTGAAAAAGAGCTTTTCAGAAAATCTGGCACTGAGAAAAATTTACTTGATGAAATAAAATTCAATTGAAGAAATGGTTTTCACTGAGTGCTGGCATTAATCCGTATCTCTTTTCTTTATTTTCGCGAAACTTATCACAAAATAGCAAATCAAAGTGAGAGAGAGAGAAAAGAGAAATATTTTATTAATTGACACCCCATGCAAGCATTAACAGCTGAGTAATTCTGCTGTTACTCAGCACATTGCAAAGCCCCATTTTTATGTGTGCTATTACATAAAATTGAATTCACCGTAAAAGGTCAAGTTCTTTCACTTCGCGAGCGGCGCAAATGGTAGTTCTAAAAGGGCCTTCTGGGTGAGTGAGTGAGAGAGAGAAAAGATCGTTCTGCACTTAAACGTGTTCCGGAATCAGACGACAGAGAACAGCCAACCGGTTTAAGGAGAGTGGAGAGATTTAGATCAGACGTAGTTAATGCAATGTGGATACAAAAATAATAATAAGCACATTGAAAGGTTCATTTAAAATTACGTCGAAGATTTTAAAAAAATTAAATTCTTGTAATGACGTGATTTTCAAACAAATCTCATCTCACGTATATTCTCCATTGAGTGAGTGGCCATGAGCTATGCTAAAGACACAAAAAAATATTTTTAATTTCATGAGCAACATAATAAACTGACTAATTTGAGGCAACAATGCAAAAAAATTATTTTAATTTGCGACTCAGTAAGCGGTGTGATTTATTTGATCTCTCATTTACCTTGTTTAAAAGTGCACATGGATTGGAAACATGAGAGAGTCACATAAAAAAGACTTAAACAAGTTCTCCTAATCGTCACATGTGTAATATTATATATAGGTAACTATTATCCGGTTATATTAATATTTTTTTTATTGCATACACAATGAGAAAGACTTAATAGAAATATCTCGTTAATAATACAAACACAAGTGCGCACCATCACTATATATGCGTACGGTTCAATAATTTGCTTTCTATGAATATGACAATATGGGAATTTATTGGATCCAAGGGATGTTAAAAATTTTAATTTTTGTTGTGTTTTTAAAGGATTCAAAAGTCATTTTATTGCTTTATATTTTAATCACAAACAACTTTATGGCTTAAAACCACACGAATATCTCCACACACATGTGGTCACAATAAAAATCTCATATTATCTAATTGTATTGCAATCGATCGACCGTCTCGAGTCATATAGACAAGGAAGCAATAAAGAACAAAACCGCAACGTCACATGAGCTAATGGATTAGTTAAGGCTGCATGAAATTTTCAGCTAAATATCAACATCCGAACGAATGTTTGATTGATGAGGATTTTTTTCACAAAAAGTCCAATGACCATAATTCTCTTGTGAGTCATCATTAAGACAAAAAAGATGATGATGATGATCATGTTCAAATATGTGTGAAATCAAGTAGCAAGCACATCACCTTTACCTCAATTTTTCTCCTTTTGATTTTTTGAAAAGCGTCAAAGCTTTTAAATTATTTATAAATATTTGCATTGACAGTCAATGTGCAATCACTCTCTTACTCATTCGAGTAATGCCAAAAGTATTTCTTCTCACTTTTAAATTAAGTGGTAGACACTAGTGTTAAAACTCTACACAAGGTTTTATTTAATTTAAAATTCTTAGTAATTGAAATATTTCAAGTGTCTAACCCCTGATTTTATGCATTATTCAATGAGTACTCGCACACACCACGTTTTTCTTTCTTTCTCACTTGCACATTATTCTCATGTACTCAAATATATGTAATTGGATTACCAATGTGCTCTATGTGTATGCTCATACAATCAATAAGAGCTTTAGATGTAGTTTTGCAACTCGGTGAACACGTCAATAAATGTTGTTATGATTTTTATTTTCAATGCTTTCAGCTCATTCTTCACTATTTTCAATTTCAAAGTCAAATTTTGACATTAATTTGCATCATTCAACCGTCAATGCAAAGAAAATATTCTTTTAATGAATCTCAATAAAAATAAATAATTTGTTTGAAATATAAAATATTTAACTCCAAAATAAAAATGTGAACTTGATCTGTTACCATTTGTTTTATCTTAAAATTTTCCCACAAGATCATCACGCGTTACACATGATCACTCATTAACGTAATACTGCGTGTGTCCTACTAAAAAAACTCCCAAACTCAATTTACATCTGTGTGTGGATGGAAAAGCCTTTTTTACGAAATTGGAACACCGAAATGTGCAAATAATTGCTTTGTCGCTGCTCACTCTCGAAGTGAAAATTTCTAATGCTCAATTTTGAGATGACAGACACAAGAAGGCAAACATAAATTATGATTATTAATGGATTTTGATACACATACATTATTCACCGCATTACTCTCATGAAGGCATTTTTTTACTCTTTCCTTCTTCTCTTTTTTTGTGAAATTAGGTTGCGTCAAGATAGTCAACTACTTCAGTCACGATCTATCAATTGGTCGTCGTCGCAAGAGTTTCAAATGCAGAATCTTAATGGAAGTACAAATAGTAATAGTAGCTCATGCAATAATATACGAGAATGCTCGGAGAGCAACTCATCGACGGAAACGCTAAAATGGCTCGGATCGTCGATGAGCGATGTCTCAGTGGTCAGTCAAGCGACAAATTCGTCTACACTCTCAGGTAAATCTCAACACAGTTTTTTTTAATCAAGGGGTGGAAACCAAACTTTAAAATTTAATTAAAATTCTATTTAAAATTTCAAAAAAAATTTAGTTTCTAATCCTGAATAACTTTTCAATTTTACCCTTCATTTGAGCTTAATTAAATTGTGCCCAAACCATAACAAAAAAAGATCATCGCGATAGTCGTAAACTTTTCACTTCTTGCTCGCAATTGTTTTAATTCAATTAAAGCTGCGAAGGAAAAAAATTGCATAATCATCGCACCGTACCATAAATCATAATTGAAAGGAGATCTCCGACAAATTTCCATCGGTAAACACGAAATGTTTATGTCCAATAAATCAGAAATCATTTTTTTGTGGTCCGATCGCATTTTTTTATTTTGAATGTGTCGTGCTTGCAACAATGTGTGATTTTTTTTCACATTTAAGACACAATAAATATTAATAAAAGATTTCCGTGGACCTGGCGACTTTACCATACTGTGTGTGTCGACAATGCCGATATGAGTATGAAAAGAAACCTTGAACGGAGATCTGTAATGAATTTTTACAGCCCTAGCGTAAATTTTGAGTTAACTTCTTAAAAGTTAACAAATTTCAAAATAAATAATGATTTAAAATTTTCACAAGGCAACTTAAAATTTTCAAATTATCCATCAGAAGTACTTAACTAATTTCATGCGGACCATATCGCACATACACACAGGAAATTGGAGCAGACTAAATTGAAAATGTGCATGAATTTTCGTTGAGAGCTCATTTATATTTCCATGCTATACTAACCATGCCATATTCCACGTAATAATGCTCATATTTTCGCTTCAATTGATTACAATTGAAAAACAGTAATAAAGTCGAAAATTTACATATCTCTGCTTAAAGTCGATTATTATTTGGCGTGAAACAACAAGCCAAACTAAATAATGTATTTTGTGTGTGTATATGCATTGCACATTATTATTGGCAATGGCAATTGATTATTTTTTGCTACCTTTCCTTTACTCGAGTTTTATGAGGCATTAAAACCAATTTTTGGTTTCCTAAATAAAATTAAATTGATTTTTTTAATTTTAATTTTCTAAAAGCTAAGTAAAAATTTTGCGTGGGCGTATAAAAATAAATTAAACAAATAAAAAATTAGAATTCAATTCAGTTCCATTTTTTTAAAAAAAATATCCATTGTATTTGAATATTGAAACTGAAAAATGATCTCGGCGTTGATTTAAAACAAAAAAGACACAAGAAAAATTGCCAAAGAAATAATAAAAGAACGAATGTTAAGCTCTAATAGATCATTAAGGTCATGCCATAAGTTGCGCCATACAATATACACAGTGAATAATAATAATTCTAAAGAGAGAGAAATGAGTCGATAAATGTGAATGAAATATCAAGGAAATCGCATTTACATGTTTCAATTATTAAATTTATTGACCATTAAAAGCACCAATTTTTCTTTCTCGGTTGGACAGGAAAAAAAAATAATGGCATAATGAGCGTTTAGTGGAGTCAGTTCTACTGATTCAAGGGAACAATTATTCATAAATGATTCAGGCTTAAAAAATTCCATCCCTTGGTTTAAAAATATTTTTTTTTCTCACTTCTAACCACTTTTGCTCTCATTTTTTCAGGCTCCTCGCAGTTAATCGTGCACAGTTCGAAGGTACACACGCCACAACGTCACAACTCCGAGAGTGTATTGTATATGAATGACGATAGTAAAATTAGTAATGTAACGAATGGCAGCAGCATCGAGGATGTTTCCAATGAACACAACAATTATCAGCAGCAACATCGTTCTAGTCGAAGTGATAGTAGATTATTTCCAATTAGCACTTATACGGAGCAATCTGTATCGTTAAATGCATCATCATCATCATTATCCATTCCAAGTTTGGAATCCACGACTAAGTGAGTTCTCAGTTCTGTCCGTTTAAAGTTTATTACCTCATCATTATTACGATGCATTAAATCGCTGATTAAACACCAACATCCTTTATGATCTTTCCCTTACTTAACTCCTCAGTATGTGAGTGGATCTTCATTTAAAAAGGAAGACGCACATTGAGATTCAATTTTAGACACCTGAACCTAAATTATATAAATTAAAACACAATTTTTTATATACTTTGCATAAAAGCTGTTTAAAAATTATTAAAAAAAATGTTTCAAAACCCACACGTGGGTGTTGCCGTGTAACCCACTTGTAACTGATCAGTATTGGAAATGCTAAGGAAATGTAATTATGTGGAAGATTTTTTTGGGGAATTTTCTAGAGAATTTTTTTTAAGAGAAACCTTGGACAAGTCTTGCACAAGTTTTTTAGGAGAAGTCTTGGAGAAGCCATTTTCAAAAAGTTTCGGAGAAGCCATTTTGAAAAAGTTTCGGAGAAGTCTTTTTTGGAGTAGTCATTTTGGAGAAGTCTCGGAGAAGCCATTTTGGAGAAGTCTTTTTTGGAGTAGCCATTTTGGAGAAGTCTTTTTTGGAGCAGCCATTTTGGAGAAGTCTCGGAGAAGTCTTTTTTGGAGCAGCCATTTTGGAGAAGTCTCGGAGAAGCCATTTTGGAGAAGTCTCGGAGAAGCCATGGAGAAGTCTCGGAGAAGCCATGGAGAAGTCTCGGAGAAGTCTTTTTTGGAGAAGTCTCGGAGAAGCCATTCTATAGAGGAATTAACATCCAGCTGAGGAACCAACATCCAGCTGAGGAACCAACATCCAGCGGAGGAACCAACATCCAGCTGAGGAACCAACATCCAGCTGAGGAACCAACATCCAGCGGAGGAACCAACATCCAGCTTAGAAACCAACATCCAGCGGAGGAACCAACATCCAGCTGAGGAACCAACATCCAGCTGAGGAACCAACATCCAGCTGAGGAACCAACATCCAGTGGAGGAACCAACATCCAGCTGAGGAACCAACATCCAGCGGAGGAACCAACATCCAGCGGAGGAACCAACATCCAGCTTAGGAACCAACATCCAGCGGAGGAACCAACATCCAGCTGAGGAACCAACATCCAGCTGAGGAACCAACATCCAGCTGAGGAACCAACATCCAGCGGAGGAACCAACATCCAGCGGAGAAACCAACATCCAGCGGAGGAACCAACATCCAGTTGAGGAACCAACATCCAGCGGAGGAACCAATACTCAGCTGAGGAACCAACATCCAGCTGAGGAACCGACATCCAGCGTTGGAACCAATATTCAGCTGAGGAACCAACTTCCAGAGAAAGAACCAACATCCAGCTGAAGAACCAAGATCGAGTTCTGAATCTGACATCGACTTAAAATTTTTCTGCAAGACTTAAAAATTACCCCTTAAATTTATATTGCACGCAACACCCCCTATATTTAATAGTTTTTGTTAATTTAACTAACTTTAATGTGAGAGAGATGGAAATATTATTGATTTGGGCAAAACTAGAGTCTATAAGCTATCATTTGGCGAAAACCCGAAATCTCTAGCTATCCCAGGGGCCTCGGAATTTCAGGAACGGACGGACGGACGGACGGACGGACGGACAGACGGACGGACGGACGGACGGACGGACGGAAAGCAGGGCATATAAGTGTTACACCACTTCGTGGGTTACACTAAAAAGCTTTCCACACCTTGGATCAATCTCACTCGATAATTTGTGAGAACTTCATTTATGGACTTCTAGAAAAATGTTCTTAACGCACCTTAAACCCGCATTAATAATAAAGAATTTACTTCAACAATAATTTTTTTTGCTATGGCCATAAATGTAAATGAGTTCTTTTCAATCACAACACTACATCTAACGAAAAAATCATTAATCAGCTATAAAAAAGAGACAATATAAAAAACGTGATTGTCTATGATTGAAGACCTTATTGAGAGCTTTTTTATTAGATGGTTGAATTAAGGATACTCAATATATTTTTAATGTCTTCCTCTATTTTATTGAGCTTTGCAAGTGATCGTGGATTTTTATGATTTATTAGGAAAAAATGTGAAACTTTTTATTGAGAGTATAAAAAAAATGTTTAGAAATTAAAGGAATAAAAAAATGAATTGAACGAATTTTAATGGTAAAAAAGCTCTTAAATTTTTTTTACGTTCACATTTTTTTCTCTCAACAAAAATTCAATTAAAAAAATCAACTAATTTCTTGATCACGTCTCCACTCTCAATTTCAATATTTTCGTAGATTGTCCAGCGCTCAACAGCAGCAATGGCAATCGGTAGCCGATCGAATCAATGAGCTGGAAAAGCAGCAACAAATAATTCATGATCACAACAAACAGCAGCATTACACATATTTGGATCCGAGCAAAACAAACCGTATTCCAAATTCGACATTGAAAGCATTTCAAAAGAATGCGATTCAATCATATTTCGAAAGACAACAGCAACAGTCGATTAGACTCAGCAAAAGTGCTGGCACTGCCAAGAGTGATGAACTGTCAAAACTAAAATCGAGCGATGTCAAATCGGAAAATTTGAAGACAAATGGCGCAGCTTTGCGACCACAATCGCTAAATTTGAGTATTGCGCCGGCATCATCGCCCTCGCCATGTGCTAGTCAACGCTCATCACTCTCAAATTGGCCAACATCACCGATGATCAGTAGCAAATCTGATGCGATGATGAAAAATGATGTTGTTAAAATGAACATGAAAAATAGCGCAATGTCGGCAGCGAATGATCAGCAATTGCAGGTTAGTCGAGGAAGCAGTAAAAATCAATCAATCAATAATGGAGCTGGCAATAAGCTCTTTACGACATTTTGCGAAATTAAGACTGAGACATATTCGGAGCAGACGCCAATGATGATGGAAAATGGCTCAATGGAAAATTTATTGCCGCCGCCATTGCCGAAGAAAAATGGAATTTTGAGGAGGTAATTGATGCACAGCTTTTTGAAATATTTTAAAATTTATAATTTCAATTTTTTTAGAACCTCATCGGCTTCTGAATATTCATCAGCACGTGATAAAATTTCGTTACATCAGAAGCAGCATTTATCCAAGGATTTACTCGCTCCAATGATCCTAGGGAAGATCATTTCCATTGACGATTGGGTGCCGGAGCGACCACCAAAACCTAAACTTAGCAATTCTAGCAACAATTTACCACTACGTGTTCCTTCGCCAGATCTACCGCCGCCACCACCCGTCGAACTTGCACTCATACCCGACGACGCTCTTCCCTTGCCACCACCCGAGGTTCTCAAACAGGAATCGGAGCTTAAAATGAGCCGAAGAAACAGCTTCGCGGGCCAAAGCAGTTCACCTCCAAAAATAAAGACAAACAGCATTCCATTGTCACCGCCAGCAATTCCAATGCGTCCTAAAATAGTTCCGACACCCATTATGACAATTAGAAATTATCAACAGCATCAGCCAACACAGGATCAAACTGTGCATGCACAAAGAGTCATTTTACAAAAGCAAACGAGCGAGCCCGCTTCATATGGTCATAAGGATTTATCGCCACCGCGCTTAATGCAAGGTCGAGTCTCCGATACGCGTTTATCAGTTAGAAAACGTGCACACAATTCATCGACGTCAAAGGATTGCAGTGGATATAATAATTCAGCACTCACCGTTCAGCAAACGCCTCCGCCGTTAAAGCCGAGAATGCGGAACCAAAATGAGAGCGTTATTCAAGCAGTAGCGCAGCAGCAGCAGAATGTCTTTACACCGATCACCATTGCTGCTAATAATAAAGTCCGGTAAGTGAAAAAAGACACATTTACATCGAAAAAAAGAGATGCTTAACTCTCATAATTTCATAAACTATTATGGACAAGGGAAATGCTTTTAAATTATTAAATAATTTTTTTGTGTGTCCATTCCCTGCATGCAAGCACTCACTATTATATTTTTATTATTTTTTTTCGAGAAACTCTCTCTCTCATTCATGATATCACGATGGATCATTATTGTTGTATTCACCAAGAGGCATTGTTATAGTTTTCACTCTCTATTCTGCCATACAGCAGCCATTTAAATGGCTTATAGAAGGAGGTGGAGATTCTTTCTTTCGCTCTCCGATGGCATCTCACTCAGAGTCGTGCAATTATCTATTTATGTTTCTTCCTACAACAATTATT
Source organism: Tanytarsus gracilentus (assembly GCA_038502055.1). Taxonomy (NCBI): domain Eukaryota; kingdom Metazoa; phylum Arthropoda; class Insecta; order Diptera; family Chironomidae; genus Tanytarsus; species Tanytarsus gracilentus. The sequence goes on along the minus strand of JAXRKN010000039.1, from coordinate 858,240 downwards.
CCACTCAATTTTTAATGATTTTTAGTGGTCATGATTTTATTATGTAAAAAGAAATTATGAAGAGTTGAAAAGTTTGTGCGTTTAATGACGACGAAAGGTCAAACTTTCTAGTCGTTTACTAATTAATTGGCTCACGATTTAATTACGACGTGAGAGAAGAATTAATTTTGTTTTCTGTCTAACGATCGATATTCACTCGCTGAGGTCATGCTTCCCTCCCGGATCATGAGCGCATCTCATCCATTTTATTGCTAATTGAGGATTAATTAAGCTCCTACCGCGGTGAATTACAAGGAAATGTTAATGGGTGTCAGTTACTGACCATTGACCATAAGCCGCATCATTTTTAAAATCAATTTTTTTATCTTCATAAGCTGCACTGAAAAAAAAAATAAAATCAAAGGACGAAATAAAAATTTTCCAATGATTTTTTTATAAAATTATTTACAACCATTTAAAAAAGTCTTAAGAACGTTCAGCTAATGCCTTTCACGATTATTCCGCTTACCTTGCAAAATGTCAACGACACTCAAGTGAGAAAAGAATAATGTTCGATAATGTCTGACAATATAAGAAAGGAGAGAAAAAAGTGTGAGGTGATAGAATTGAGGCAATTAAAATTTTGTCACGTTTACTGATAGTCATCCATAAAGCTTTACAGTTTACAATCGTAAAAAGTTCTTTTCCGTTTATTATGCAATCTCATCGTCTTAATGAGGCGAATCGACGTGTCGTTTAGGGTGTTACGGTTGAATTAATTTTCTAGAATTTACTAAATTTCAATTTTTTCTGCAAATCTTCATTCTTAACCCAGCACATTCTGAATATTTTTTCCTACATCAAAAAAACAAAAAGGTGGAAGTAAGAGAAAAGACATAAAAATTTATGTTCAAATGCGATTGAAGGCATTAGAAAAGAGAGAAAAAATTGTACATGAGGAAGAAGAAGAAGAATAAACAAAGGCAAATGTGAATCTCGTTAATTTTAATGTTCTTGCGAGTGCGCTCACTCTCTAAACTACATGCAAGAGAGGTAAAAAATCGTGTCATTCCTTTTACAGTCATAAAAAAATATAGAAGAGTGAGAGAGAGAAAAAGTTTAATTAGACTTAAAATGTCAAAGTTCGAAATGTGCCATTTTTTTCTCTCTACTGTAACCCGCTTTGTTTCACGTGCAGTCGCATAAATAATTGTAAACAGCTGTTTCTTGCGATGGTGGCAGTATAATGGCAATAAATAATCATTTTTTCTCGTGTAAATTTTGGGATGGACAATTTTGAGAAATTACAAAACTTTTTATAAGTTTGTAAAATAATTTTTTTCGCAAATAAATTAAATTCTAACAGGATTTTGTAATCGAGATCATTTTCACAAACTGCACCCAAAATTTCACCTCGAGGAAATTATTTTTAAAGGCGGTGGTTACTGACGCTTATGATGTCTAATAAACGTTTCTCGTTTGGCGCCAAAACGATGTCTACTGCAATTTTGCACTACTTTTAAACATCGATAAAAATATGCGATTGGATTTTCGCTTAAAAGCCTCAATTTTTTAAATCCATTGTCATCGCCTTTCTCAAAAGTGTGTCTCTTGTAATCTTAAGCCAAAAATCTTTTAAAACATTTCGCGGTTGAGAGACACACTAAAAATATAAATTTGGGCCAAACACTTGAAAAATGGCACTTGAAGAGTTATGAGAAAATTTATTTTTTAAATGTTTAACTTTCGCATAATAAATTATTTTCATTAACTATTTCATAATGCCGATCGTGAGCTTTTGAGCGAAAGCTTTTAGTCGAGACACACCTTAACGCCATCTCTGAGTGAATCATTATTTTTAAAACTCTCTCGAGAGAAGAAAAAAAATTAATTCTCTCATGAGAGAAAAACTGAGAGAACTGATCGCTGACTGTTGCATGAAGAAAATTTTTTAGTCGCATGCAAGCGCTCCACCGGTACCGTGGTTAAAAAAAATGACTTAAGTCATTCAAACATTTTATTGTGTTGAATCGCAAATAATTTTCTTTTTTTTTCGCGAGACGATCGCGGGTTAAAGTGAAATCTCTTTTGCTATTAGAAAAAAAGTTCAATAATAAAAAATATATCTAAAACTCGTTTTGTGAGTGCATATGCAGTGTGTGCATTTAAAATCATAATTTATGTCGAGCTGTCGCTATATTCATGGTGGCGTTACATTATGAGTGAAATGTGAAATTTGCGAAGGTTTTTATTCGCGATGTTATTGAAAGCTCAAGAATAGTTTTTTAATGTCATTACTTAGAAGTGAAACAACAGCTCGACTCGATGCAGAGTTCAATTAACTTTAATAGAAAAGAAATATAATCATCGCATCTAATGTAAACGTGTTTGTGGGCTCTCAGTGTTTTTTTTTTCATTGTGATTTATGCGATGCAATTCTACATTTGACTCTTAAATGTCAGTTTAGAAACACGAAAGCAAATCGATACAAAAATTGCATCCAATTTGCAATAATAGTGTAACAGCTGAACAATTCCGAGATCATTGTGCAAAATTGTTTAATTACCAATTCAAGATGGTTTTTGGCAACAGATTTCGTATCAGAAGGTAAACGATATTTTTTTAATACAATTTTATGTGAATTTTTCTTGCGGATGATTAGAACACGAAACTTAGTTAGAGGCTATTAGAAAAGTTTAAAACTTTCTGACAGCCCCATTGTGCGAAATTAAAAAATTCTTCTTGAACAAAAAAATTTAACATAATTATTTTTTTCTTCTCATTTCTCTTTCCTTCCTGCTAAAAGGCCTCAATAAAAAAATGCGATGATATTTTCATTGAGAAACACATACTTCATCGTCACTCACTCAATTGTAGAGGCAATTTGCGGAAAGAAGTCCGAAGAGATACGAGAAAGGGAAGAGGAATTTCTTGTAGACCCAAAAAATGAAATGCTTTAAATGCTACATGTAAGCACATTTGTGTGAAAAAATGGGGTATATAAAGTGTGTCTTTTCCTTCTTATTATTCTCGTTCTACTTAATTTACATAATTGGTGACTAATTTTGTTTGGCTTATATTTATATTTTTTGCATGTGATCTGCGTGTAGTTAATTGTTTTAGAGAAAAGCTTTTATCGCTTTGTGTTCATTAGTCATCGAGGTGATGTTAGAAATTTTATCTTTGTTTTATTTTTATCTTATCACTTTATCCTTATAATGCGGTGTCATAAAAGTGTAATAATTAAAAATAGGCTCGATGAGTAGTTAAATATTTGTGATTACACGCTGGGATAAAAATAGAATGTTGATATTACATCACATGAGTCAACCTGTAGTTAATTATTTATACTTGTCTGGAATATCATAATTTGATATTTTATAATTACATCAAGTTCAATTTATATATTCAATAATGTGAGTTTCCAACCTCTGATTTTTTGCAGTATTGAATATTTTTACGACCGTCTGAAGTTTATTTAAAATTTTCCACTTCACTAAACTCAAGCTTTTAAGTTATAAAAAATTATCTTAATTTGCATCCAACACCAAAATGCATTAAAATAAATTTTTCTTGACAAATGCGTTAAGCCGCAAAATGCACTTGGATCAGTGTTATTTTTCCGCCAACATCAAAACAATAGAGCTCCTACCTGTTCATGCACAGCATCTTGCTACGGGTCAATGTACCTACATATAGAGATAGATAGCGAGATACGAAAATACTATTTTAACAATTCAATGGTTTTTCTCTCTCTCTTCACTTCCTACAAATAATCGTTTGAGAGCAGCAAAAAAATTTCACTGAGGCTAAAAATTTTTTTTGAATCTAAAATTTATTTTAAACTCTGAAGAATTAATTTACAAATAATTCAGACATTCTCCACCCTTCTCCTCATTTCGCGTTTATTTACAAAAATTACGCTAATAAAAGATAGCGAATGGAATGTTTGAGATTTACATAAAATGCAAAAGTCCATGACGGGATGAAGAAGGCAAGAAAGAAAGAAACAAGTTGTCGATAGTGAAATATTTTAGCAATTTCTATAAGCTATAAGATGCCATGTGACATGACTTTGACTTTATCATAAATACTCGATCGGAAACGACGACCACAAAATTAAAAAATGACTGTACATCGACATGGTCGTTCATTAGTCTTTCGGTTAAGGTAGAATAATTGCAGATGCTTTTAGAGATCGCAAGAATGGATTCTAAATTGCGATAGCTTTTAACATGGAGAAATAGCGCACTTAAAATTTATAAAGTAACCAAATTAATTCATTGTTTCTATCCTCGACCGAAATCCACACTAAAATAATGGACTTTAATAAGCACTTTAGGGTAAATAAGATTCTGCTTTTGTTTTTCTTTTTAACTATTCATCATAATAATTACATTTTTTCGCATCATCTTTCAAGTTTTTGATTAATGACCTGTGGATGTGTGAGTGTGTTTGATGTTATTTCACGATATTTGCGATTATCCGAGCGAATTATAATGTTGGCTCGTATTTAAGTGCTGGCTTTTATATGCTGCAAAAAAAATATTACAGTTATTTAATTTGATTTTAAAAGTGTTCTCGAGCTGGAGCTATTAGTCGAAAAACTGTACTGCATTATAATTCTGAAAAGTCAACGATCTGCGCGTGTGCTTTTGCACATGAGGATGATGTGAAGTTAAGTTTTATATCTTTAATTTTTTAAGTGATATTTTTTTGTACCCCATGACTCAATAAGCAAAAAAAAAATATAATTTTAAGGCTTGGCGAATTGTTGTCTTATTTAATTCTTTATCCGTGCAATACTATTGAGCTGCTGAACTGCAAACGCATAATAAATTTTATTCCAAGCTCTTACTTCGTTCTACTCAAATGCTTTTTAACTTATTCTTTCTCTTTGTTCGTTTCCTGCATCTAAATTATGATATAATCATAAATTTTCCAAAGTGCAAATATAACAAAAAGTCTGTTAACATTCACCCGCAATTTTATTATCATTTAAAACAGTTCTTATTGTTTGCGGAATTTTTTACTGACTCAAGTCGAATATGTTGGATATGGTTCAAGTTGCTTTGAATTAAATTGAGAATATTATAAATGAACACAGTTAAGGTATTTAACCTTCAAGTGATGCCAATAAATCTTCAATGAGGTGATTTAATGAGATTTATTGCAGTTTTTTTGCATGTAGGATATTGAAAAAAATTCAACAAGACTTTTTTTAATGAGTTAAGAAAAAATATCATAAATTAAATTTATTTCCTTATCAATTACCCAATTCGAAGCGCCACCTTTTACCAAAGTCCAACTATTAAAATGTCACCTCAAAATTTCTTTCTCTCTTTCCTTTTTCGTAATATGTTGCAATTGTAATTTTAAATATAAAAAATTTTTGCATACAATGCAATGAGTTGTGTATGAACGAGTGAGGGGGAAATTAGTATTCAGCAGCGGCGATATAAAATTATACTTAATTCAATCAACTCAATAAACTCACTTGGTCGTTGTCGGAGTTTGAGGGAGAAGAAAAGAAAAGTTGCCTGCTTTGAATTTAATATTCAGTTGTGTGTTTTAAGTTACAGCTTTTTATTATTAACAATATCACAAAAATGTCAGAGCGCGTCCTTCACGAAATTAAAACAGAGTTCGGTTTGAGTTGAGATCTATGTGAGATTTTAATGTGGACGTAGACAATGGAAAAAATAGCAAAGATATCTAAATTTATTGTTCATGAGGAGTGTTTTGCAAAAAATTTAAGAGCGTTTCTAGTTTTGAAAAATTTAAAAAATTTAATTTTCCAGCTTTTTCTTCGATTACTTTGATTAATCATATTTATTCATTTGTTAGTCCCTTATTTTTGAAATTAAAAATTACGTTAAAAAGTTTACTGTGTTTTTTCATGTGAATTTTCATAACGTACTTTTTTAATTTAAAAATTTGGTACCAAAAAATGATAAATCAAAGTAATCGAAAAAACTTGAGAGCACCTGGATAATTTTAAATTTAATTAAGAATTTCGATTAAATTTTTTGCAAACTCAATTTCAAATTAAAGCTTCTAAATGACATTCGACCATTGTCCAGTGAGTTACAGACGAATACGATTTATGAGGTGCAATTTTGACAGTCGAATTCATTAAGCTTAAAGCTACTTGAAATTTGATCGCAAAATGATCTTAAAGCGTCTTTGTGAGAAGAAAAAAAATCTACTTTGCGACAATTAATGGAACTTCCTTGTGTGTGACTCCGCAAAAGACACATCTCGCAGAATGATCTTTTTTGTTAAGTGATGCTTAAATAATGGCTAATTAATGGGGAACGAGACACAGAAGTCAGCTTGGAATGTGACAATGATGGATATTGTCGCACATATAAATTTTGGCAATTATTTTCCATCCCGTCGTTAGTCGACATGCCATTCATCCATTTGCGGTGTAATATTTAACCTGAAAAAAAACTTGCCGGGAATTTTAAAATTATATTTTTTAATTAAATCACTTCATCTATCTCTATTCAATATTTTTTAACCTCTGCCACAATTCAAATTGACCCATCTCAACATTCATAAGCCACGATTAGTTTATTTAATTCCGCATGCTCTTTGGATTGAAATAAAAAACACGAGAGCAGAGGTAGACGAGAAGAGAATGTAGATTAATAAGTCATTAAATAAAACCGGATGTAATGTGAGGAGAATTGGGTTGCTGCTGAATGCACCATGGCCTTCGCGCCGAGAAAATCTTTTTTAATGCATTCGTGATGCTGAAATTATAGCTCTTTTAGCACCTCGACTATCATCATTGAGGCTATGTGTCGTTGTGTGCTGATGTCAATGGCAAAGTCAATTTTTAATATAGAGTCGAGGGGTGAAAAACTCAGGTTTATTACTAATGTTTATAAAACATATAAATATCTTGCTGTCCGACCCCTCATGCTCATTAAATTTCAAAGGCGAAAGTCATCAAGCACAGTCTCTTTCAATTAGCGTCATCCTGCGATCTCTTTATTGAGAGTGAAAAAAATACTTAATTCAATTGTAAGCATATTAATATCGATTTTGGCAGTAGCATGGCACAAATTAGAAATCACATAAATTTATTAATAAATTCACAAGATCTAAATTGCCAATCTCATGTTGTGCTCACAACCAACATAAAGGAAAAGCGAATCGAAGAAACTTTTTTTTTTCAAAAGAGAAAAGCGAATCAATTTAATTTTCAATAAATCACCAGCAAACACCGATTTCGATCGAGTGAGAGACTCTTTTTGGTGTCATTATCATTTTATGTGATCAACATTTTTTTCTATCTCGATATTGCCTTCAATCAATCTCGATTGATTTGTGTTTTCATATCGGCGATATTAAAAATGTTGACTCGAGGAGAGATTAGTGGGTTTTTATCTAAAATAAATTAGCGAGTTTTTTGTGAAATAATTTCTCTCCGTGTCGCTTCTCTCGTGTTACCGGTGTAGGTTTTGATAAAAGAAAGACAGAGAAAGAAATGGAATAAAAGTTGTGCTGTGATAGTACAAAACTAGCTTTCGCCAATAATTCACAACCATTTAAAATTGTTGTTAGAAAATATAAAAAATTTTCACTTTATTTATTGTGTGTAGGTTTCGCGATAAGATTTACTTCTCGAGTCATTTGTTTCGGAAAATAAAAGTTAAATTTGTCAAGGTTAATTAAAATGCCTTTTGTGTATACAATTATAAAAATAATTGAAATTATTTAAATTTATTAACATTGGCAGCACATTCAATTACGATAATAAATTTTTAGGTTGAAAAGGAGAGAAAATTAATAATTAACTCTTATGTGCGGAGGGAGGGAAAATGTCATGTCGGCGATATATATTGCAGCGTTTAACTACCTTCCAAGTTGATCTTTATCATCGAGATATTTCTCTAAAGATAGGCGCCACCTTAAGTACCGCAGGAGAAATATGTTTTTGTAGTTGAGTTGTGGGTGCAAAGAGCGCATTTTGAAACAAATTTCATTTCACAAAACTATAAATAAATTCTTTAAAGTTGAAACAAGAAAAAAGCCTTCTTTGATTTTATTCTTGATAAAATTTTAGTGAACAAATTTTTTTTTCACAGCCATCAATGAATTTTATCTAAAAATTTTTAACGAACATTTTAAAAAAAATCAAATTTCTATCTTAGTTGGCTTTTTGTGTCAACATGTAAAAAAAATAAATTTTTTCAAAAACCCTGTTAGGGAAACACTATGCTTAAAGTAAATTTCAACGCGGCGACTGCCATGCAGCATTAAATAATAGCTTTTATTCTTTTTTTCTGATATACATTTTTTACAACCATTGAAAGTGTTTTTCGGAGATCGGTTACCAATCAAGGTCGTTTTGAGAAGTTGTGAAAGCTCACAGTCGAGCAGCAGCATTAAAAACCATAAACGCAGAAATCTTGTGGTCATTATAATGTGCTGCTGTTGATATTCAATTTCATGCTGCATTAACTTGATAAATTTTTTTTGGCGCCATGAAAAATTTTTTTACGTGTTATCACGAAAATTTTAATTGAATGTTTTTATAACAAAAAAGAAAAATGATTTTGCGAAAAATGAGTAATTTTCGTGCATTGACGTCGAATCCGCTCACTCACCATATGCATGTGATTTTTCGTGTTTATGTGAACTTGGACATGTTCCAAATTTTTTTTCTCGGCTTAATTACTCGGCATTTTCGTCTGCGGCAAGTTCAAGATGAAGATAAAATGTTTTAGATTATTTATGAGAACGTTTGGCTTTATTCGTTTGATGATTTATCGTCGCTTGGTGATCAATGTAAAATTAATATTATGACGTAATTGATTCGATCATCGACATTGACTAAGTGGATTTTTTATAATTTTATTTTTATTTAAATTTGCTTTATAAATTGATTTTGAAGTTTTTTAAGTGAATTCAAGAATTTTAATGTATTTTAATGATCAATTCTTGGTCAGTTTCAATTTCACGGTGCACTATTCCACACCCTTAAAGAATATTTCACTTTCTCTTTATATTGTATACAATTATTCATATAATGTTAAACTTCTGCAATCGAGTTTTTCTTTTTCTTACCTTTATTGACTCATTTTATATTCAATTGTGACTTTCTTATTTTTTTGGGTAGGTTTTAAATTGAGGTAAAAAATAAATTAGCACTCAAAAGTTTTTATTTCTTAATTAAAATTTCCGAAATTTGAGCATGTGAATTTTATTGTTTAATTAAAAATGAAAGACATTAAATTTATGAGCTTTTAGCATTTTTAAAAAGTTTAAGTGAAAAATTATTGTTTTAAAAAATTAATTAATTTTTTCTTAAGATATATAAAATTTCTCAAGTGACGTTCTCGCCTATGTCTGTTAAAATCTCTGCCCATCCCAAAGCAGAAATTTCATCTTACAAACGACCTTCATAGCAGCTCTCAAATTTTATATAATTTTTTCTTTATATCTTAACAACATTCTCTGAAATTAAATGCCATTTGATTCGCTGTTGTGAACGCTCCATGCGTGCGTGGAATAAAAATTTTAAACTGCAATTGATGAATCCAACAATTACCGAAAATTTGTATCATTAAAAATCATTGAGCAGGAGCATCGGATGCAATTTTTTCATTTTACCGTTGCACCTCATCATCTCTAATTTGATTCTTCATGTTCGCTGAGCTTTTTTTAAAGGTCAATTTCTTGAGTTAAATAATTTAAAAAAAATACGCGCGCCATATAATTTTATATCGTTTCATAACAACAAAAAAAAACCCGAGTGCGTAATTGTAATTCATTGCAATCAGTGAGGAAAATTATGATTATGGTCAGCACAATGATACCATTTTTGATTATAAAGATACAAAATTGCAAAATTCAAGGTAGAAGTAAAATTATCTGAAGGGTAATTTGATAATAATAAATTGTGGGAATTTTTTGCAAAAAATTTCTCACTTGACAGTTGACATTATAACTCAAAATTTTAACCCACATCAACTTTCGATTGCGAACTCAAAATCGGCCAACGCACTCAAATGTCGATTGCGTGGTTAATAAATTGTGTAAATTGTGAAAAATATGAAAATTGGACACACAGCACAGGAAGTATCAAAATAAATGTCTGCGTTAATTAGCATGTACTCAAAAGAAGTATCTTTCTTAATTGTGCTCGCTCATTCTTCAAAAAAATTAAAAGAGATGAATGAAAAAAGTTCATTAAGATTCTCAATTTCGCATGATGATAAAAATCGTAAATTAACGATCGAGTAAGGAAGACAAAAATCAAAGGATGGAAACTCTTAATTTTTTATTAATTTAGTAAAAAGTTAAAATTTAATTTCCCACCCCTTGAAAAGCACCAAGCGTGAGATTAATTTTGCGCAACGAATTTCATGAGAAATTCCAAAAAAGAATTCTCTTCCACATTCGCTCTCGACACTCCTCAATTGCCTTTTTTTATTATTGAATTTTCACGCTTTAAATTAAATTGTGTCGCACTTGATTGCGAGAAAAATGCTGTGTGAAGAAATAAGAAAAGACCAAATTTAGAATGTCTGAATAAATAAAGCGGATCAATTGAGATGAAGTGGAAGAGCAAAAATATGATAAATGGGTTGCGAGGCTAAATTGAGAGCAAGGAATTCGCATTTCGAGATTTAATGAAAATTTAAAAAATTCTTTTCATCTTTTCAAAAAAATTCTTCTTGCCTCAAAAATAATTTTAATTTCTTTTGATTCTTTCAAATCCCACCGAAAAATAAAAAGATTCAATTTTCTGCTAATTTCGTGACACATTCAACTCGATCGCTATCTCAGCACGATGAATTGAATCGAAATGAAAGTAATTTATGATGTCAATGTAGGATAATTTTTTTCTCTTTAAATTTAATTAATAATGCCAACCTAAATTCTCATTCAAAAAAGAGCTCTTTTAGTGTGTCATTTGACCGAATTCCTATACCGGCGGGTACAATGCAATGAGGCATGAGCTCGACATAGTTTTTCTATAGGTTAAAAGAAAAGAGAAAAAATATCGATCGAGAGTGAGATTTCTGATGGACATTGCGAAATTTTTTGTCTAGAGACGTGAATTTAAAACATTTTTTGTAAATTATGTTTCCATCCCTTGCTTTATGTCATTTATGTTATTGGCAAGAAGTCATAGCCGTAAGATTTCAAAATGCCCCCACACACATATTGGCTCGAATGACATAAAAGCCACTTTTGATTTTAAATCCACTGACATCAGCATCATGCTGCTTAAGTGTAATTGAAATCTTTCTTAGATTTATTAGTATAGACTTTGTAGCTCATAAAGGTGAGCTTCATTAAATGTAAGAAAAACATGCTGTTTGGTGTGTCGATCGCGAGTTGAAGTGAGAGCAAATTGTAAATAATGAAAATGAGATTAACACTTTTTTATTATTAAATTTCAATATCTCATTTTGAACATTACTTAACCAAGGATTTTATTAGTTTTGTATCATCGATTGAGGTTAAGTGTGTTCGATCTTGCAGACACGAGAGTTGAGAGATGGCTGGCCACTTGAAAAATGACGCACTATAATTAGGGAAGAAATGAGAATTCGCAAAACGGGAATTGACTCTTAATTGATTTTTAAGTGGTTGGAAAGAATTTTTAAAGTGTGCACAATTTGTAAGCACATTCTTCTTGATTTGTCGATGATTGATTGATGATTAAGGGTCATTCGTGTGGATTTTGTGTCTGCATTTGGTGGGAATTTTATATTTTTTTTTGAGAAAGAAATTCTTAATGCGAAAATGTCAAATGTTAATTTTCTAACAGTCAAAAATTTTCAGGTCATGAGAATTTTTACAGCAAATAAATTTAAGATTCGATTAGAAAATACTTTTGACCATCAAACGAACTTTCAATGACAATCAAAATTTTTATTCAATCAACATTTTTAATCCAAACAACAATAAATCTAGAAGTTCTCAAAAGAGTCAAAATAAATTCTTTTCATATTCAATCATAATAAGAATTCAAAGAGTTAAAGAAGAAGAAATTTCTTGCATGAAAGTGAGATTACATAACTCAGCACTTTTTCATTGTTCGCTGATCCTTTTAAATTCAATTAAGCACACATTGAATTCTTCTTTCGAACGTGCTCGATCATAAATTTTCTCAATATGTAACGCAGTCGAAAAAATGTTGAAACTTTTTCACCTCTCAGATCGCTCGATTAATATTGATGACGACAATGACCTTAGAGGCGAAAGGTATGGAAGAAAATTAAGAAAAGATAACAAGCGTGTGTGCATAAACAGGAAATTTATTGTATATGCAATCGATGACATGAACAAGCTGAGCAATTATTTAAGTTTAAACACAAGAAATGCAAGCGAAGAAAAATTTAAAAAAATTCCCAGATGCTCTCAAATTTTTTGATTACTTTGATTAATTATTTTTTCGTCCAATATTTTCAAAATTTAAAATTACGTTATAAAGTTTACTTTGTTTTTTCATGTGAATTTCATAACGTACTTTTTTAATTTAAAAATAAGGTATCAAAAAAATGGTTATCAAAGTAAGCTATAAAAAATTTGAGAGCAGCTTGAAAATTTTGATATTTTTTGAAATTATTTAAATTAAGTCAAAAGTCGTTATTCCTCGCTCATTCATCTCTCTTTCTCCTCGCATGTATTTATTTATTTATATCTTTTACGCTTATTATTGTCGTTGATGCAATGCCAGAGCATGTATGAAGTAATGTTAATAATTTTAAATATAAACGACAAAAGCGAAAATCTTTATCATATTGAGACGCGTGTGCATTCACAACTTTCGCCTTTCACAAGTGACGCATAAAATTGAGATTTTGTGGTGAATTTATATGCAAATTTTCCTTATTGAAAGCGAAATGACTTCAAGTTTATTATAAAAATTAGTCGAAGACATAATTGAAACTAGTTTTTTGTAGCGTGTAGACATCAAGTGTCAATTATCTCATGTGGCTCCCACGATACGTATTTAAGTCATTCAGTAATTTTACCGTTAAATGTGAACACATGGTGGATGTTCTGTGTGTTTTAACATAATTCATTCCTGCATCATCTTTATCTCTCCACCTAATTCTCAAAGCTTCGCCGTATTAATTTAACTATGGGATGTTTATAAATTTTGTCACTTAAAAAATATCAATAAATCTCAACTAAATAATAAATCTGTCTTTATAAATTTAGTATCCAAAATTAATTTCTTAGAATGGTGTGACATGATTAAAGAATGATCCCCCTCGTAGTTGTGCCTGTAGATTTTGTTTAGCTTCTGTCTAACTGTTCTTCATGTAATTCCACAGTTCCGCCATAAGAACTCCCTTACCAAATAATTAACAATTGTTTTCTGCGTTACCTAATTCACATGCCGCTTTAGAAATAAAAAATATATAAACCACGATTCAGAAAGAATTGCAGAATTCTTTTGTTTCACTTTTTTTTGGAACGTTGGTAATTTATGGGCTGTGTGATATGCACTGACTGATGACTGACTTGGGCGTGTACAAATGGAAGTGTCATAACTGAAAAAATTGAATTCGTTCTAATTTTTATTACCGTTTAAAAAATTTCATTCAATTGTTATTTAATTGGATTTTTTATGATTATTATGAGGAAGGTCGTTCTATAAAGTATATAGACATGATTAAGGAAAGTTCTTAAAGATTTAAAACTTAATTTTTTTATTAAAAAATTATTATGTGTAAATTCATAGAAAATACAAAATTGTGAATTAATTAACAATTCCAGAATTATAAATTCAAAGTCTATTTTTTCCCACATTCAATTTTCACCTTCAATAGAGAAATTAATTCTTCTTTTTAAAATGCTACAAATTTTATTTAATGCCATTATTAAAATAGTCTCCATGAATATAAACTAGGCAACAAGATCGTAGCCATTGTAAGATAATCTCATCATATTTAATGACAACTTAAGGCACATTAAGATTAACCTTTTATGCATGCAATGGAAGATATTGAATTATTTAAAACCACGAGGAGAGTGAGAGAGAAAAATGATCATTCATGTGGAGCAAGTAGAAAATTGTATAACATATTGAAACAAATTAAATCATTACTCTCGTGTGTGAATAGAAAAAAAGAGGCTTAACATGCATCATTCAAAAAAAGAGTGGTTTAATTCATCCCGCAAGATCTTTCTTCAAAGCTTTCTGCTGTTAAGTAAATTAAAAGTTTTACATCATCTTGAAAGTGAAATTTTCTTCGCTAAAAACTTCGAGAAAGCCGAAAAAGTCAACACACGACTTTTAAGCAAGTTTGTCGCCGTACATCTTCCTGATGTCATCCGACCATCAGTCTCTTCTTCTTCTTGACAGTCTTCACTCTTTTTTTCTGCTTTGATAATGAATTTCACGTTTTTTTTGTGGATGTTTTGTAAAATTACGCGACCATTTTCATGCCACATTTGTACCTCATTAAATTCACTTTCGACACTCATTTAATTGCAAACGCTTAATTAGATAAATTTAGTTTTTAAAATATGTTATAAAATGCTAAATTACTTCCTCGTGAAAATAAATTAGCTTAATGTCAATTTTTATTTTTGCTTAAGTTGAATTGAAGTGAGAATAAAAGTAATTAAGAGCTTTGAAAATAAATTAGAACTTTAAATTTCGTAAGATTATTAAGTCATAAAAATTTATAAGCGAAAGTTTTAATTTCTTAATTTCAAAAATCTCCCATCGAGTGGTGCCAAAAAGAAATTTCGCTCAACATAAAAAATTAACATAAAAATTCTCATTTAATAAATATTCATGAAAACGAAAATTTTATTTTTGTCGTTCGGTTGATGATGTCCAAATTTGGTGAATAGACCAAAAATTCGAGTGAGTTGTGAAAACACATGTTGATACACTCATGAGTGAGAGTAATAACAGGTTTTTGCCATTTAAAAATGCGGCAAAAAGCTGAGAGAAGGCAGCATTATAGCATACACACATGTGATTGTCGTCATCGAGCTGCATAACAGATTTTCAAGATCTTCCGGATATCTTGTTGAACAATTTGTGCAATCAGAGTCACTCTACTGCTGCATAATGTGCTGCATGTACAGCCATTTGAATATGATAATAATTAACCGAGATGAGGATGGGAAATTTTTTAGCTTTTCTTCACAAATGATACGAGAAGTGAAGTGGTTATGAAATCTTTTTCTCTCTCACTCTCATCATAATCTAAAGTTGCATGTGCAAATGCTCGATTGCCTTTAATGTTAATTTTAAATTATCTACATGGCGTGCTCACTTTATAAGATTGCAAAAGCTCTCTTTCATATTCTGTTCATGCATCGAAATCTTCTTTTTTCCTCCTCACCTCACCTTCACTGTCTACTGCGCATCATCAGCATGCGATTACATGAAAATTTACACGAGATCGAGTTGGAAGTACGTGCACTGTGGCACTGGAATGAAGAAAATTTAAAATTTCATATAAAGTTACAAAAATTTATTAACTTTATCAAATCAAAGAAACTATGAAATATTCATTCAAGCGTTAAAAAGTTCTAATTCTCCTCACTGCATCCACTTTAATGCTCGAATTAATGATTATCACGCGCACAACCTCAACGCCACAAACGAACATAATTAATTCTCGGAAGAATATTATCTATCGAAAAAAATATTACGTGATTTTCTCGCTTTGAATGCAGTTCTGAAAATAGCCACAGTTCAATCACCTCAACTTGCAGCTCTTTGTTTGCACACACAGTTTTCTTCTTCTTTCTATCTCTCACAATTTAATAAACTTCCAAAAATGAAAAAATAATTGTTATATTGTTGGATAAAAATGTGCATGACGTGACCACATTATGCAAAATAGACACAAATCCTACATGGAGTGCAATTGAATGAAAAAAAATATTAATTTAATTAGTGTGTCACAATCATTCACAGTAATGTGCAAGAGAAGCGATTTGAGGTTTCTTTCTTTCTTGAACCTAAATTATCATGCTGAGAGATGGATTGCGGGGTTTAATTTTACAGCGAGTTATGTCGCGCATTTGAGAATGTTTTTTTCTGCATTGTGATTTCTTAACAGAACAATTTGCGGTCGAGAGAGAGAGAGTTTATTGCATGTTCTTATGGTTGATTTTTGAAAAATTACACAAGGGATAGAAACTGAGGAGATTTAAAGATTAACATCGCTTGCATTTAATTCTGCTACAGGAAAAGGCCGTCATTTCTCAACTAATCAATCGATAGACATTCTTCTCTTCTTCTTTTTCAATACCGCCAACATAAAAATCTCCAAACGAAAAATCGATTGTCGGATTTTATAAATAGGCGTTTATTTGTTTGCTCAACTCCGCATGCACCGCACGAAAACATGTGAAAAAGATTTTTCAGCGCATTTTAGATAACGGGAAAAATGCTTTTTGAAAAAAGTTGTTTAGAACTCTTTGTGTGATTGTATCGACCATTGATGTCAATTTGAGTGCTTGATTGAAATAAAATAGATCGACATTTTTGGTAATCTTTACAATTTATTTTTAGATGAGTAAGGAAATGAATTTTTCAAGGGAAAATCTTTTTTTGATCTTTTAGAACTAATAAAAAAGTCTTTAAAAGCACCGCATTTGACCTCTTTTCAACTCCATTATAAAATTAAAAATTTTCTCTCTCATGTTTATAGTTTTAAAACAAACAGAAAATTGCATGATTCTAAACCACTTTAATCTCTCTATGCATCACTCTCCCGAACATTGTGTGAGCGTGTGCGACATGCTAGGTTGATTTATGTTATATTTATGTGCTTTTCTCATACAATGTTTATATTGCTATCATCAATGGGCCGCGCGCATAAAAGAGACATCGTTGAGATCGTAAAATCGTTAACTAAATGTCTAAATAGTATCGTTTAAGAGAAATAAACTCTCTCACCCGTGATGTTTGTGCATTCCAGAACAAATTGAATGCGACACACAAAATTGCTTGCTTGTAAAATGCATTTTAAAGTGAATCGTAAAATTTTTTAAATGCCTTTTAAATTTTTCCCTCGTTATTGGCAATAAAATACAGTTAGAGCCGAAAAAATGAGTTAAATGGTGATATCGAAGAAAATTAAAAATTACATAAGTTTTTTTTGAGGTTTCAATGTAACTTAGCAATAAATCCTTTTATGAGAATATTGACACAACTCTTAATGACAATTAATGATCTTTTTCGTAATATTTACAGAAGTAACTCGAAGGCATCTTATTTGCCGAGGCAGCAACGCGAGAAACTTTTGGATCCCGATCATGGAAGCTATAAATTGACTCTGCACGAACTTAATGATACAATCAAGGAGTATCATCAAGAGGAGCTCACGAAATGCAATTTGCCCGACGTGCTGCCAGTCAATGTGAAGTATCACAATTCCTATCGACACACACATCGATCGCCGATAGGATTGCAACCTCATTTCCACTCGTCCGACTCACATTTGGCGCCTCAAACGGCACCGGTACTGAATGGCAACAGCCTCAAGTCGATCTTTCAATTCTCAAGCAGTTCCTCACCATCGACAGCATCAACTGCCTCCGTACAATCGTCAGCCTCCTCCTCACCCCTCATACCGACATCGCCCTTCGGCAATGGCCACCTTCAGAACAGTCCAAAGTACACATCACAATCGACGATCGATTTAAAGATGACGCAAGTCATCGATCCGAAACTTTACACAAATGAGGAACTGATTAAAGCCTATCATCAACAAAAGGAGGCCTGCCGTGAGCTCAACAAGACAATCTTGAATAACTCCCTGCAGTCGCTGCCATCGGCTAATGAATGTGATAATAATAAAATTGCTGTTGTGAGAAAGTTAAATATGGTCGAATCGCCAACAACAACAACAGCAGCATCGCCGATTGCATCGAGCGAAGAGAATTTGATTGATATGACAACGACGACCAAGGCAACATCCACTGAGTCACTCGAAGAGAAGGCGATGAATGAAAAATCAGAGAAGGAAATTAAGAAAGATGAGGAAGCTGAAAATTCCACCATCGATGAACTTAAGTTGATGCAAAAATCGGAGATTGTACTGCGAGTGCATCCGATCATGCAAGAGACGGCATGTCAAACCGATGAGAGTGCGATAGAATACCAAGAGAGTTATGATGATGACGATATTGAAACAGCTGTGAATGGTGATTGTGAGAAAAATAATAAATGTAATGTCTACACGCCCATGCGTAAAAAACATCCCGAGGAAGTTGACTGTGAGAATTTGTCGAAAGATCTGGCCAGTCAATTGTCACCTAGCGATAAGTTGCACAGCATCTTGGGTGAGTTTTTAATATTTTATTTTTATTTGATTTTTAAAATATCCGTTAAATTTTTTATTATTTCAAAAATATTTTTTGACTCTCATAAATTGTTACTTGTCACCTCACACCCCTCATTATGCCACACTAAAACATTTTTTTGTTTGGCGCTTCATTAGCGTCACCATGACAACAATGGACATCAAACATATTTTTAAACTTGACCATAAATTTTTGTTAACCTTCGAAGTAAATTCAACTCTTTTTCTCTCTCTCCAATTCAGTGCACATTTTTGGCGAGATCGAAAGTAAAATTTTTCCCTTTTGTACCTTTAAAAAAAGTGAAATGTGACTAAAACTTTCTTCTTTTCTATTTCGATGATCTTTTTTTACAGTTCCGAAAACAATCAAATCTTCATCCGACTACATATCTGATCTATTTAAGATTAATGTTACTTCACGTCCTACGAAGAAAGATGTATCGACATCGACATTGGAGAAGACGTCTATGAAAAGGTTAGAAAAGTTTTTGTTCACTTTCTTTAAGGTAGTTAGCGAGATGTTCGATTGAGACGTTGAGTGCTGTTTTCGAAGAATTTATTTTTTTACTACTTAACCATCAAAACCGCACTCAACCTCTCCTTCGCTGTTGACTTTTAAATGATGTAAAATAAATTATTTTTTAACTATTGTTTCTTCTTCTTTTTTCTCCTCTACTTTTTTTCCTGCATTCAATTTTCAGTTCAATGGAAATGCTCACATCAAATTCGACCTACTTCTCAACATCCGAACCGAAAGCGAAGCTCATGACACGTTATAGTCGAGAAATGACATTAATTAAAAGCGATTCTAGTGACTTGACCAAAAAGAAGGTAAATTTTGGATTTTTTTTGTTGAATATATTTTTTAATTTATTTAAATGAGAATGAAGTTGATAATGAGGTCTATATAGAGATCCTACCGGTCACATTCGGTAACCGGAAAAACACCAAAATTTTACTACAAAATTAAAAAAAAAAAAAAATTTATAAAAAAAAAAAAATATTCTCATCTAATATAATCTCAACGATTTCTTAAAAAAAAAAAAAAAAGATTAAAAAACCGAATTTAAATTCCTTCCTTTTTTTTTAAAATAATTCCTTTTTTTCTCCCCTTAAAAAATCTATTTGTAAAGAGTGTAAAAGTATTGAATAAAACAATTTAAAAAAAAAATTTAAAAAAATTTTAGAAATTAAATAATTAATATTATAAAAAAAAAAGTAAAAACATAAAAAAAATTAAATTTAATTTTTAATAAAAAAAATTTAAAAAAGAATTTTTTAACTTCCAAAAAAAAATCGTAAACCGTTATTAAAATTTCGGTGAAACCGGTATAACAAGGTGAAAACCGTGAGGATCTCTAGGTCTATATAGCAGTTTGTTGACAAAATGAATGTCACTATTAATTTTTTAAATTGTTTTTTAACTTTTTTAAATCTCCAAAATTACAACAAATTTAATTTCTCAAATCTTCCAATTTCCTCATCACTCACGTGCATCTTTAAATTAATTCAGATTCCATGGTACTTTCATTTCCTCTCTCATCTCTTAATCAATTTTTTTTCGAGTCTTTATCTCATTTCCATTTCTCATCATCCGATTTGACACGAGCTATAAACTTCTCTCTTTTTCTTTATAATAAATGACTTTATCTCAACATGTCATATTGTTCAAAAAATTTAAACAATTGTCGCGGTATTTTATAGGTTGCGGATTTTAAGGCTTGAAAGTATTTAATGAGACAATGGTGAATGGCTGAGATTTCATTTAAAAGATTTATGAAAAATTTAATGGAAAATAATTTTTTATTAGCGTTTAAAGATCGTCGATTAATGAAATTAAAAATGTTGCACGACACAAAATTTAATTTCCTATGGTCTTGATATTAGATCAAGAATTCCTTGCATCATTTCCTTTAAAATTTCCTTCATTTCAGAATTTTCCTTTCTTATCTCAAGAATTTCCGTTTTCAATTCTAAATTTTGTTGTTGAAGTTCGCAAACGATTTCATTTACATCACCGCAAGTTGGATTTTCAGTTGTTGTAGTAAAAATTTGTGTTGTTGTTTCTTCCTCAATGTCCGGGCAATCAATTCGAATATTTTCGATCAAAGCTGGAATTAGAGTTGCATTCGTTGTCCATTTGCTAGTGCAACTGTTACTATAAAAACTAACACTTATTAAATTTTTTAATGAATCAAGTAAATTATATCCAATGTGTTTGATTGGATTCATATTCATTGATACACTTTTCATTTTGGGATTCTTCAAAAATAAATTTCCAGGAACACGCTCCAGATTGGTCCATGAGAAATAAAAGTACTCTAAATTCTCAAATGCATACAGTTCATCTCCAATTAAATGAGGAATGGGGTGATCATTGACGTAAATAGCGATTATATTTTTAAAGGAATTTTCCATCCCTTTTGGAATAAATTCAAGAACTGGTATTTGCGGTTTTCCAATATACAAATATTTAACATCAGCATTGCCTTTTCCTTCTGTATGATTTCCGTTAATTTGATTCACATTTTGATCATTTAAATCAGTTAAAAGTGTAACAAAGCAAGTGTATATTGATTCAGCTTTAAGGTCAGGAGAACGCATTTCAAATATGCAATTCATAACAACCGCATTTGATTGTAAAAAAATCGCGAAAAGACAAATTAATAATTTCATCACTTTTTAATTTTTAAAAATTGCTGCTTCAGTGAACTACGAAAGACTAACTGAAACTAATTGCGATTTAAAATTATTTATACTTTTTGATAAAATCTGCATTTGCCATTAAAAAGTCAATCAAGATAAGAAAGGAAAATTTTTTCTTGGAAAATCAACAAGAAACATTTAAGATTTGAAAGAACAATATGTGCAGTTGAAGTTTTGTTGGTGACAGAAGCAAAAAAATATTTACAAGATAATAATTACTGAGAATTAAAGACGAATAAATTTACACGTTCGTGAGCAATTACAAAAGTCACAAAACATTTAATTAAGTCACAATTTTGTTTAAATCAAATTTCTTCTTATTTGCCATCTTGAACTAAATTTTACACAGGAAGTAACCTCAGACTAAAATATTATATAGTGCAAAAGCACGACCTGACGCTTCAATGTCGAGTTGAATTTGCAAGAGCGAAGCAAAACTCATTTGAGATTAATCTAAAACATTTCAATCAACGTTCACTTTCGTAATTGTTTAATTGTTTCATTTAAAATGCATACAATGACCACCACACTTCCATTCAGATGTCTGCACATGATGATGGATTATTTTCATTAATTCACCAATGCTTAATTTTTATAGGAGGAGTTGGTCGAGCGTTTGGGTAAGAAATTGAAGGTCCTCGAAACCGAACAGACGATGCTGGCAGAGGAAAGTGCGGTGAATGACGCTCTCGGCCACGAAGTCGCCTTTAAGGTCGCTCAGAAGCTCAAACCAGCCGATTCCACTAAATTCAGATCGTTTGTGGATGATGTGGGTTACATAACGATGCTATTATTGTCATTATCCGGTCGATTGGCTCGCATTGAAAACGCCTTGCATACAATCGGTGAAAAAAGTGCCGACAAGGTAAGTGTCTGGATATGTTGAAGACTACCTCAAAGGGGGTGGACACTTGCAAAGTTTAAATTAATAATTTTTATAAATTATTTGAAATTTAATAAAATTTTATAAAACATTTTTTAAAAAATATTTAAACGAGTGTCCATCCCTTGACTGTTTTGCATGCTACTCTGCTTGCATGTCGCGGAAGTAAAAAATATCCATCATCATCATCACTTTTAAATTAATTTTCTCTTTTTCTCCTTCGCGTAATTTAGAAAATATTGGAGAGTAAACGAGACAGACTGCTCGAGCAATTGGACGAGGCAAAGAATCTGAAAGAGGACATCGATCGACGAGGTTCAAACTTGTCGAGAATTTTGGAAAAATCATTAACAATGGAAGAATATGCGGATTATGATTATTTTATCAACATGAAGGCAAAATTGATTGTTGATTCGAGAGAAATTGCCGATAAAATTAAGTTAGGCGAAGAACAGTTGAATGCACTGAAAGACACATTGGTGCATAGCGAATGCTAGAAGAGCTCGATTGTGTTGGAAAATTTGAAGAGAAAAATTCAGGAATATTTTTAAATTTTTTAAAAATATAATTTTGGGTTTTATTCTTGACTTAAATTAGATTGCATTTAAAATTTTTAATTTTTAAATTTACGAACAAAACATTTAAAATTTTAGTTAGCGATAAAAAATTATTCAAATTTTCCAACACATCAGAAATGTCTCAAAGATATTTTTCAGCAAACGTGTGAATTAAAGTATGAAATATTTAAAATATGGCTTGTGAAAAAAACTATCGAGAAGGTTTAAAAGAAAAGATGAAATAATTAGCAAGAAAGTCAAAGTCAAAGTGAAGATTTTTGTGTTAGATATTAAGAAAAAAATGTGAATTAGAATGAATGAGACTTGTGAAGAGATTTTTCCAATATTTCAATGAATCATGTTGAGATAGAAGTCGGATAAAATTCAAATGATTCACAATAAAAAAAATTGTATGATTAAAAAGCGAAATTTAAAGAAATATTTGTGGGACTGAGTGAGAGTTAGGTGAAGCTAAAAAATTATGATTTCGAAAAAATTTTGATAATTTTTCCCTAACATCAACTCAATCCACAAATCTATTCGCAGATGTCTACCAATTAAGAATGAATTAAGTGTCTTGCTGTGCTCTTTTCTTAAAGATTTTTCTCCTCTTGATTTTTATTCTTCATCCAACAATAAAAACGATTTCTTTTAATTAATAGATAAGGTGCTTTTAACATTATAACAAATTTCACCTTTCAAGAGTTTTTAATATATTTTTAATAATTTTTTGTGATTTTGCATTTCATCTTTTACTCTTCTCATTATATTAAAAAATTGTGTATTGAATAAAAAAATAAATTTTTGCGAAAAGAATTCATGGATCAAACTTCTTTTGTAATGTCCGATATCGTGAATACATTTCATCCCAATCAAGATACGCTCCGATGATGTGGCGTTGATTTGTTGCCGTGTCTTCATATTTTCTCCGGCCATGAAGCATTCTGATGTTGTCGAAACAGAGAATTGTTCCTATATTGAGATATATGAGAATTTAAATCATTCGATTGTGCGCTTAACAATCGACAAAATTCATTACGTCAGATAAAAAATGAATCAATTTATTTTCAAGATGTAATCTTTTCACTTTCAGGCAAATTATTGCGTAAAAATATTGAATCGAAAATATTGCGCTGCGTTTGAACTTTAAAAGTTAATTTCATTAATTAAAAAATTAATGGACTCTAAATTCACTGGATATGTTTTTCAAAAGTGGTTTGAAATTTTTCCTCTACTTGTATGAATGTCATCAAGATTTTAACGTGCATGATAAATTTTTATTCTCACTTAAAATTCAAATTTGAAAACCGTTGAAAATATGAGTTGAATTTTTTCTACATTTTTAAACTCACCCTCTTTAATTTTGTGCTCCACCGCTTCAGCATGAATTAGATTGACGAATTTCCTCAAAGCTTTATACCAATCTCTTACTACATTTACGTTCACACTAAAGAATGAGTCACGCTGCGGTATCGAGTGATTAATTCTCACAAGATTATTGTCATAGTCAAAGCAAAACATAGGTGCACGATAGATCGAGTGAAATGGAACGTTTGACGTCTCTTTCTCCTGTCCAATATCACTCCAGTTGACGACGACAGTGGAGAGAAGATAAAATTCCTGTGGATATTCTTTTCGCATGAGCTCAGCAACGTAAAAGCCATCGGTGAGTAAATTCTGAGCACCTTGCGACTTTGATTGAACGAGACAATGGAGAAGATTAATTCCCGGCACATAGTCATAGTATGGTAAGTCAGTGTGCATTTGTAAATTGTCAGACAGATAAGCGACATTGGCCGTGTCATCTTTCGCTTTCACCTCGAATTCTTCTCCATAATGAGTTCTCCTAATGAAACCAACTCGATTGGCAATTTTGCGCGCGCTTCTTTCCTCTTGCGGCGTATTTTTTATGATCGCTATTCCATTTACTGCCATACATCGCAGCCAATTGTAGAGCGTCAAATCACTTTCGATCATTTCATCGTAATCAAAATGCTCAAATTTATTAAAGTCCCGTTTACCCCAAAGCTTTTTCTCCGGCCGATAAAATTTCTTCAAATAATCACCTCGCGCCTCATCACCGAAATTTCTCGCCTTCAACCATTCAATCTCAAACTCCGACTCGTGCGTGTTATTATCGTTCCATGAGATTTTCAAACTCTTCCGAGCGTCGTCAAACTAGATAGAGGTTTATTATATTTTTTTTGGATATGACGAGTGAAATTTTGATGATTTTTTTATGTGATGATTCGTAAATTTTTTTAACAAACGCAAAATTAAGTTTATTAAAATTAATTTACTATTTTTATGATGAATGATTTGTATTTTAATTAAAAAAATTACCTGAACACTTTTGGGCTTTATTGATGCATCAATATGTTCCCAGTTCAAAGTTCTGCTAGACGCGCTGGCGTGAAAGCATTTTGGGCACTTTAAAAAGTTAAAAAATCCAAATTAAGCACGATGACTAATTTTTGTGTGATTTATTGGTATTCACTTACTCTGCAATTATCACGAAGCCATATAAAGGGAAATTCGAAAGGCTTTGATGGTTCATCGTCGCAGTGAAGTTCAACCATTTCGGTTTGAAAGTTTGTTTTAACATTAATTTTTGTGAAATTCACATTATGCACCGATAACGAGCGAATTAAAATGCCTTTTATGAAACTTTTATTGTCTCTTATCGCAGTTACACTTTTAAAAAGAGTTCGAATCATTTTTTGTTCGACTTTACTCACTGAATTCTCAACAGAGAATGAAATCAGAACCGGATTTTGTAATTTTATTGAAAAAATGTTTCAAAACCCACACGTGGGTGTTGCCGTGTAACCCACTTGTAACAGATCAGTATTGGAAATGTAACATGGGGAAGTCCTATGAAGAAGCCTTGGAGAAGCCAAAAGGGAAGCCTTATGGAAAATATTTCTCAATTATGTTACATTTCCCACTGTGTTTCATTTTCCACCATGTTCCATTTTCTATTGTGTTCCATTTTCCACTGTGTTCCATTTTCCACTGTGTTCCATTTTCCACTGTGTTCCATTTTCCACTATGTTCCATTTTCCACTGTGTTCCATTTTCCACTGTGTTTCATTTTCACCATGTTCCATTTTCCACTATGTTTCATTTTCCACTATGTTTCATTTTCCACTATGTTTCATTTTCCACTATGTTCCATTTTCCACTGTGTTCCATTTTCCACAGTGTTCCATTTTCAGATCCATGCCAATCGATTCCTGGTCAAATTCCGAGTTCAACGAGGTACATGAAGCCATACTTTTAAAAAATGGACATTAGTGGCATTCCTTGGACACTCCTGGCCGGCCGTGACGGTCATTCTTCAAAAATCATCAATGCTAATCAATTCCTGATGCAATTACGAGTTCAACGAGGTACATGAAGCCATACTTTTAAAAAATGGACATTAGGGGCACTACTGGCCGGCCGTGATGGACATTGGTGGCACTCTTGGATGGCCATGATAGACATTCCTCAAATATCATCAATGCCTTTCGATTCCTGATACAAATACGAGTTCAACGACATACATGAAGCCATATAACAGGAAATTTGTGTGAAAAATGGCATTTAGGGCTGTCCATGGCACGACCTGTGGTCATGACCCTCATAATTCCTAAAATGGCCGAATCTAAATTCATAGACCTACCATTTGGCGAAAACAGAAGTTTAGCTATCTAGGAGCCGAGATCTCGATGGAACAGACAGACAGAGGACGGACGGACGGACGGAAATAGGCGATATAAGTGTTACACCACTTTGTGGGGTACACTAAAAATATTCTCAGCTGAGCGGGAGAGAATGAATGACAATTTTACTACCTGTTGCTTCAAATATTTAAAAAAAATAAAGAGTATTAAAAAATTATTCAATCAAAATTTTTAAATACAAAAATTGAATTTTTTGCATTCAAAATAATTTTTTGAAAATTTTCCTTGACAACTGCATAAGAATTTTTGACACACCCATAAGATGCTAATTTTACCAACAAAATCAAAATGTAAATAAACTCTCTAATCTTCTTTTTTGTGAACGTGACTTGAAATTTGAGTCTGGATGGCGTCACAATATTTTCGCTATCAATTTTTTATTGGCGCTAAAGAACTTTGGACTCAATCTTTTTTGCCCCCTATAGCTGATTTTTTAAACGTGTGTCACTTGTGGCGAATGTGAATTTTTGCGCTAACATTAAAATTACCGGGAGAGATAAGAAGTAAATAAATTTAAATAAAACTCTTTCAAAAAATTTAATTAAAATTTTAATCAAGTAAATTTTAGAAAATAGGTCAAAAATCGTAAAAAAATAAAAATGCAATTTATCAATTTAAAAACGAAAGCTTTGTCATTAAACTTTTTACATTGTAATGTTTTCTTTACGATCATTGAACTTTCTTTAAAGAATATTTCAAGAAATCACATGAAGATGGCGCTTACATAATTTATTTAAATTTTTATTAAACGGAGAAAATTAAAATTTATTAATTACATTAAAACAATTGCAAAAAAGTGATTTTAACATTTAAATCTATTTTTTTTATACTTTCATAAATCAAGCTTGTCAATATCTCAATTTTGAAAAAAAAATCAAAAAATTGAAATTTTGCGAACTTTTAGAAATATTTTTAAAAAATATAAACTCTCAACCTTATGAATCATAATTTGCCGACAATATAAAATTTCTAAAAGCAATTAATCGTTTAATTGTTATCAAGCCACTACACCCACACATTTTTTATAGCTATAAGCTTCTGTCGCGAAATCGATAAAAATTGAGTAAAAAGAGTTTGAACTCTTATCAATATGTGGAGTAAAAACACCACAATATTACTTAATACCGGCATTTGGTGTAGTGATAATGAAGGTGTTAGCATGTAGTGAGAGAAAAAATATAGAAATTTTCAGTAGTGTCACACAGTCGCGGTTGAGCAGCTGAAACAATTAGAAGTTCCAAAGGAATTGTCTGCGAAAAAAATAATTAAATTTTTGAGTTGCGTGTGTTAGTGAACAAAGTTAATTTCAATGGAACGTCTCCTCGATGATCGTGGCCGTGCGGGCTTATCCGATGCCGTCTTGCTCGAAGACTTCACCAACGAAGATGCATTCATTGAGAATTTAGAGAAGCGATTTAGTGAAAATTTCATTTACGTAAGAAAATCGCTGAAATAATTTCATGATGTCATAGATAATTTTTTAACTCCTGCGTATGTAGACCTACATTGGTCAAGTGTTGATTTCTGTCAATCCCTATAAAGAGCTTCCAATCTACTCGGAAGAAATCATCGAGACGTACAGGAAAAAATATTTCTTTGAAGTGCCGCCGCATGTGTAAGTGAACTTTCAAATATTTTGATATCATAACAAATTAGCATCCCTTGTATATTTTTCTGTTTTCCTCCCGTTATATAATTGACCGATAATTTTTCATCTTATCAAATCAATTGAAGCGATAGCGTGCCATATGAAAAATATTTATTTTGTTATCAATTCAATGGCACTTGAGTGATTTAAAAAAATATTTTATGGAACTGAAAATATTCCGAGAACTCTTGAAGATTTTATCCATTATTATTATTTTTAGCTATGCCATCAGTGATGCCGCATTCCGATTGCTGATCGAAGAAAGCCGTAGTCAATGCATTTTGATATCAGGTTCTGATAATAAATTTTAATCTTCACCTTTTTTTATCGCAAATTTTATTTTTAAAACAGGTGAGAGTGGCAGCGGAAAGACGGAAAATTCCAAAAAAGTTCTTCAATACATCGCCGCTGCGTCTGGTCACATTCAGAATGTTGAGTCAGTCAAGGACAAACTTCTCAAGACTAACTCAATGCTGGAAGCATTCGGCAATGCCAAAACCAATCGCAATAACAATTCTTCGCGTTTTGGCAAGTATATGGACATAAACTTTAATTGGTGAGTAATTTGTGGCGTCTGAGTGATAAGATAACACAAAATTTATGACAATTCAGGCAGGGCATTCCTGATGGCGGTGATATTCTAAATTATTTATTGGAAAAATCGCGAATCGTTCATCAAAATGCGAACGAGAGAAATTTTCATATTTTCTATCAACTTTTGGCGGGCGGCGAAGATTCAATGTTAGAGAGACTGCACTTGAAAAGGGATGTCAACTCGTTTTTGTATCTTACTAATGGGGTGAGCTTTTATTAATTTGATTAAATAATTTATAATAACTTTATAAATAATCAGAATAAGGTTTCAAGCCTCGATGACATTCACCTTAAAGATGCTGAAAACTTCAAATTGATTATGGAAGCTGCCAGTGTGATGGAACTGCCAAAAGAGGAACAAAAAGAGTTGATTGATATTGTCGCAAGTGTACTTCACTTTGGAAACGTGACATTTGGCATCGACGATAATGGAAAAGGTGCAGTGATTGAGAATGAAAATGTCAAAGCAATTTCAGAGGTAAAAATTTAAAATTTGCATAATTTTCCAACCCTCGCATATATATTTCTTAGATCCTCGGTATCCCTCTCGACCAGCTCAAGCATTCGCTCACTCATCGCACAATCGATGCTCGTGGAGAACTAATCACTTCACCATTGGACCATAGCCAAAGTTTCTTCGCTCGTGATGCACTGGCAAAGGCAATTTACTCGCGACTATTTGACTGGCTCGTGCAGAGAATCAATTTGTCCATTCATACATTTACTTCATCGGCAAAGTCGCCAAGTAATCATGTCCTCGGCATTTTGGATATTTATGGTTTCGAGGTGTTTGATACGAATAGCTGTGAGTTATTTTAACTTTTATGACGATGATTTTTATCTTTATAAATAATTAGTCGAGCAACTCTGCATTAACTTCTGCAATGAGAAACTGCAACAACTTTTCATCGAGTTGACTCTCAAGCAAGAACAAGAAGAATATCTTCGTGAAGGCATTGAATGGACGCCAGTTTCATACTTTAACAATAAAGTCATTTGTGATTTGGTTGAGGAGCGTCATGTTGGAATTATTGCGTTGATGGATGAAGAATGCTTGAGACCTGGCGATGCAACTGATTTGACTTTACTAGGAAAATTGAACGAGAGACTTGCAGCCCATCCCCACTACATCTTTAATAGCTCGAGAGCTAGTTTAGATATTCAAAAGTTTGTGGCTAGAAATGAATTCCAATTACGTCACTATGCGGGCGATGTCAAATATAGTGTCGATGGATTTTTAGATAAAAACAATGATTTGCTCTTTAGAAACTTGAAAGAGGCAATGTCCGTTTCTGAGAATTCAATTATGAGACTCATGTTTCCATCGAGTGAATTTTTAAGCTCACGAAAACGTCCTGAAACTGCCATAACTCAGTTTAAGAATTCCCTCAACAATTTAATTGTGATTTTGAGCTCGAAAGAGCCTTCCTATATCCGCTGCATAAAACCAAATGACCTTCAAGCTCCCGATACATTCAACATTGACATTGTTAGACATCAAGTCAAGTATTTAGGTTTGATGGAAAATTTACGAGTTCGTCGTGCTGGTTTCGCTTATCGTCGCTCTTATGATGCATTCTTACAACGCTACAAATGTCTCAGCAAACAAACTTGGCCGTCATGGACTGGAGCACCAAGAGATGGTGTCCAAATAATTATCAACGAACTAAAATACGGAGCTGATGATTTCCGTTTGGGAAAGACAAAAATTTTCATTCGTTTGCCAAAAACATTGTTTGCGACTGAGGATGCATTCCAGCAGAAGAAAAATTGGGTCGCGTCGTTAATTCAGGCAAGATGGAAAGCAAAATTGCAAAGAAGAAAATATTTGAAATTGAGAGCTGCTGTGATTGCTTTGCAAGCCTATTGCCGTGGTTATGTGGCGAGAAGAAGAGCCGAAAAGAGAAGAGCTGCCATTGAACGTATTCGATTCTTCCTTCGAGGATACATCACTAGGAATCAACCTCCAAATGGCACCAATGACAAGTTCATTAAGTACGTTAAGCACTTATGGCTTATTCGCTTATCACAATCACTGCCAAAATCATTCATTAATCATGAGTGGCCTAAACCGGCAGCGAACTGTGAAGAGGCTTCAAAATTATTGAAACAAATCCATTTGCTTTATCTTGCAAAGCAATATCGTGATCGATTGACGCCAGAGAAGAAGAGTCAATTTGAGATGAAAGTTTTGGCTGAAGAGATTTTCAAAAATAAGAAGAAAAATTACCCAAAAAGTATTCCGAACTGGTTCAAGACTGAGTTCTTGCAAACAGCTCACAGAACTCAAACGATGGCATTCATAAAAAGTGCTGCTTTTGGCGAAAAATTGATTGTAAGTTTTTTAAATAATTTGAGAATTCAAAAAATATACATTCGTAACGCTGCATTACCAAAAATTTATAAAATTTTACATTAAATTTTTTTTAGTACGCAACAAGCTGCACAAAATATGATCGAAAGGGATACAAACCACGTGATAGAATTTTCATCATAGGTGACAAAAGCTTTTTCCTACTCGATGGCAAGACATTCAAGCAAAAACATCGATTGCCCATAATCAAAGTTCCTCAAATCATGCTCACAAAAGAAAACGATGGTTTGATGTTAATTAAAATTCCACTCGATCAACTGAAGAAGGATAAGGGTGATTTAATTTTGGACATTCCTAACGTCATCGAGTGTGCAATGTGGATTGTAACAGCGGCGAGGAACAAAAAAATTGTTCAAATTATTGACACAGCTACGTGAGTTTAATTTTGAAGGTTTTTGAAATATTTCTAAATTATTTTTTATTGAAAGATTTTCACATGCGACAAAGAAGGGAAATGGCACCATAGAAGTAAAGACTGGCTCTTCAAATGTTCCATCGATAGCCAAAGCTAAATCTGGAAATTTGCTTGTGGTAAAAAAACTTAAATATTTTTTTATTCCATGCTCATTCAAATATTTTATTTTATTTTTCATTACAGACTGCCGCACAATAATAAAATTTACGATTTTTTATGCCTATAAAATTTTGAAATTGAATTTTATCAAAAGTTTTTTGACAATTTTCAATTTTCCTTTTCACGATTGCCATAAATTGTACATTTTACTTTTTGTATCAAAATATTTTTAAACAAAAATAAAATTCATGAAAAAATAACCACAAAAAATTCCTGGAATGTTTTGTTCTCTTAAATACAAGAAAAACTCTTCAAAACTAGAGTCAACAATCAAATATTTTAAAATCAGGGGATGAACAGTTAAGGAAGAAAAAATATTTAATCAAATTCTTAAAGATAGTTTTTAAAAGTAGTAAGAACACTTTCGTTTTAAGAAATTTTCTATTTTTTTGAAATAAAATTATTGAAGTTGTAAATTAATAATTTGTTTAAGATCTTAAATATATTTAAATTTTTTAAAGGGGTTTAATAAGCTCTGAACAAGTCATAATTGTTCCTATTTGTACTGAACTAATTAAATTCTATACACTAAAAAATTTAAATTTGACAAATAGAAGGTTGGAAAATGTCTTGGAAGCTGGGTTAAATACTTTCGGTTAATTTTAATTTACAAAAATTTACTTTGCAACTGAATTTACTGAACTTGTTGATCTATGCTTGCCTTCATCTAAAGGTGGAAGCACATTTTCATGAAATTCTCCGACAACATTTCCGGGTGGATAGTAAAATGCTGAAAAATATTTTAATTTATTTAAATGACATAAAAACATTAATTTTCACTCACCAACTACAAAAATCTTTCCCGTTCTTGAAGTTGATTTTCCTGCACCCATAAATTTTGTATTTTTCCAAACAATCTGAGTGAAATGACCGCAGTTCACACTCGTATGCAAAAGTGATGGTCTTTTAAAAAATTCATATCGTTTAATTGACGAATACCAATAAGTTGCCACCTCTTGTCCACTAATCGTTGCCACAAGTGAAGCCTCAACACAACAGAAAATATTTTGACCAAAGTTAAAAATTCCTTGAGGCGGATAGTAAAGTTCATTGCGTGATGCCAAGTGATTTGCCCATTCTTGAGCGGACACACAGAGTTTCATCGAGACTGCCAACGCTGGCACCTGATGACGCGCACGATACTCATTATGCCAACACAAACAATCGATTATGAAATCCTTATCAGTTGTCTGCTCCAAAATTTGTTGCTGTAAAATGGAATTAAAAGATAAGTCGTTAAAGGTCAATTGAGGTGGGGTTGAATTAGTGAAATTGAATATTGATGTTTTTAAATTTAATCATCATTAAACTACGATTGACTAAGTAATAAAAATTTATTTGCAAATTAAGAACATTTCATGATTTCAATTTTCCATTTCGCATTACATCCAACATTGGTCATCCTTGAGCTTGTTTTTAATGTCAGCGCAACGCTTTTATTGTTTTGGCGCCAAAACGGAAAATAACCTTGGCAGTGTTTCAAAAATAATAATGCGAAATCACTGCTTTAAATATGTCCAAGAAATCAAAGGATGGAAAATTTTGAATAAAATCTTAAAAATTTTTAAAGCCGCAATTAAATGAAATCAAATTACTTAAATTAAATTTTTAGGTTTTTGCGATATCCAAAAAATATTCTCATGGGAGTTCTCACCCCTGCTCTTGTTATCAAACAAAGAGTGGAGCTTCAATGAAGTGAAAATTAAAATGAAAAATTTTCCCATTCATTAGATAGCAAATGATGTGATATTGCAATGAATTAATAAATTTTCTACCTCCGTGAAGGCCTCCTGCTTTTAACATAAATATTTACTTACAAAAATATCATTAAATTTTGAGAATCACTTTTTTTAATTGTTTTGTTATTGCGCCTTTTGTTATTTACAATATTTTCCGCCCACCATCGTAAAACATAAAAATAACTTTTTTCCTACCTTAAGCAACGGCTTTTCTTCCTCCTCACTCTCTTCTTTCGGCTCTTTTTCTTTTTCCTTTTCCTTTTCTTTCTCCCTTGGCAGTCGTTTCCAATTTTTGTCCAACTGAAGCTCGCCAACACGCTTCCTCAAATTATCCATTACAGTTTCCTCTTCCCTATGAAAATAATCAGAATTTGTAATTCAATTCTGGTAATTAAAATTTTCACCTCACCTCTTTCGATTTGGTATCAAATTTGGTTTAATCTCGAACTCGTATTCATTTTCAAATACTTGTTGAGTCGAAAATTGAACGTTCTTGTTGACCTTGGGCATTTTGTTGCCGTTGATGTCGATGTCCGATGAAAAGTTCACAGTCCTCTCAAGCTTTTTGCCAACGGGTTGTTCTTTCGTAGAGCCTGCATCACTGTTCGAAGTGTTTGAATTCAATCGCTGCAATTCAATCTCGTCAGTAGAATTAGAATAAGATTTGTAAGCCATTAGAATAGTTTAGAAGACTCGAGAAGGAGAATGAAATTTTTAGCATTATAAAGAAGAAAAGTTTAAAAGTCCATTTTTTCCTCTTCTTTTAATAAAGTTTGAAAAATTTGGAATGTTTGGAAGAAGTTTGAATAAATTTTATTTTTTCCGTGCTTGATTTTTTTAGGAGTGAAGAGATAGAATTAAAATCTACGACTGTGAAAATTTTACTTTCTATTGTGGAAAATTTGAATTCGCCGCGTGTGAATGAAAACAATTTCACTGCGCATGTGTTGGAAGATTTCCACAATTTTCACGAGAAAATTTTATTTTATTTCACAAAAAGTTATTTTTGTTAAATTAAGCGATAAAATGGGAAAATCTAAAGGATGCATTGGCGGAATTTTCGAAGAACCAGCTTCAATTTTCTTCTGGAGCTTAATTATCGTCATGTTTGTAATCGTAATTGGAAATTTCCTCTTAACTTTGTCAATTATTTCACTTTTTAAAATCGGATTTGGATTGGAGGCATTTGAGCTGGTTCCCGAGGCGAAAAGTATCAAGTTCTTCGGATCAACTGAGTTTCAAACGGTTTACAAGAAAGACGGATTGATTGAGAGCTTTAAGGATGATCCGATGGTTATTGAAGGTGACTTAAATCACTTCTACAAACCCTTTTTACTAAATAATCAATTTTAGCTGACATGGACGACGAAATCAGAGTCAATTTAGTCGACCGCAAGGGTCATCATCACACTCGATTCAGCATGACTGACGATGGGACTGAATTCAAAGGTGTTAAAGAATTTGTCGTGCGTGATCCAGTAACAAAAGAGCCAATTTTTACCACAACGCCAAAATTAAAATATAACATCGAGAAATCAGTGAGAAATCTCGAGTCGACTTCAATTCATGCAACTTATTTTGCGAGTCCAATTGATGAGAAATTAAAAATTGAAGCAGCAGTGAACATGCACATAAGAGGCGTCGAAGGCACAACAATTGAATCCAAAAGTCAACTCATAAAAGCTGAAAAAAATATTTCATTAAAATCATACAACGGTTCCATCATTTTGAGTGCACCAAATATTGTCATCAACACTGATCGCTTGTCGATTGTCAAAACTTTTTATCCGAGCATTGATCGCCAGTTTAAATTGTGCATTTGTTATCCAAAAGGAATTATTTTTAGGGCGGCAGTTCCAAAGGACATTTCTGATGATCAAGCTTTAAAATTTGATTCTTGCAAGCATGCCGCAAGACAGTATTGTGTTTAAATATTTTTGTCACAGTAAAATTAATTTGCTAATTAGTATTAATACTCATCGAAATAACGTCAATACATCAATAGTCATATCAGATTGATTTTTGCGGAACAAAGTATGAAAAAATTACATTTATTAAATAATAAATTTATAACATCAAAATTATATCAATTATTATGTAAACGATAATCGAAGATACAATAAAATATAACAAAATACTTAACATCACTCAAATTGATTCTCCCCCTCAGTATAGACAGATGAGTGCAGACAGTCATGCTTTGAGAATTTCTATTTTGGGAAGAAATTTACAAGAATTTTTTTTAATCCGTTTGTTTGAATGTGTTGGTGAATGTGAAAGAATTTTCCATGAAAGCAATGTTTTCAGTTATGTTGTGAAACATCAAAACATTGAGCAAAAAATTTAATAAAAATGTCAAAATTTAAGAATTGTCAGTTAAATTTTTTAAATCTAAATTGTTGATTTTTATCAAACTTTTAAACTTTAATTAATAAAATTTAAAAACTCTAAAAAATTAATAGCAAATTTAACTTTTAAATATCTCATCGGCGAATTCACTTTTCCATGCAACATTGACTCAATGCTTTACAAGTGTCGCACGCAACATAACACCAACATAAAATGTTACAAAGTCACTTCTTGAGACTCTTGTGTCCCTCGCATCATGATTGAAAACAAAAAACATATGTAGGATGAAAAAATATGTGTTCGTCTCGCATGCTGCTGCGCGATTCCAACACGGAAAATTTTTTCCAACATTTTTCTCTTGTGGCACTCGTTCACGGTGATAGTAGAGTCTCGGGTGTGTGTCGTCGGTCGTAGAAGAGATTTATGTGTGATGATGTTCCGCTGCTATTACTGCTGTTAGATGGTTGGAAGATTCTCCATCAGGCAGACGCTTTTTGGATATCGCGCGTGTTAGGTTCAATTTAAAGTCGAGTGCGATAAAAAAATGATTAAAATCATTTTCATTAAAATTTTATAAGAAAAAAAATCTCGAGAGGATAAAAATAAAAAATATATCGAAAGTGCTTTAAGTAAAAAAATTATATTCAGTGACACTATCAAGGAATTATTAATTTAATATTAGTAGTTATATCCACATGCTTCGCATAAAAGTCTCATACGTGATAAATTGAATTATTTTTTTTGTGTGTCGATCTTCGGCAAAGCAAGAAATAAGGATAGAAAATTTTTGTGTGTTGAGTGGAGACAGATTGTATAGAATTTAAGTCATGTTATCACAATATCCAATGGAAATGTTACTCCTGCTCGTATTGATTTGTAATAATGTAATTGTTAATGCATCGACAACGAATGCTGCAGCTGCTGGAAATAATGGTGAGGTTAATTAGCAAAGTGGATTTTTTTTAAATCCGTTAAAAATTTAAAATTTATTATAAATTCTTCGTTAATAATTTTTTTCACGTATATTTTCAACGAAAAGACATATTTTGTAATTAGATGAAATTAAATTATCTCAACACTCTCGTCTGATGCGATTATGGCAACGAATTTAGTTGGAACGATGAAAGAATAATTTCGAAATGAGAATAAAACACCTCGAAAATTGTCAATTTTAATTTGAAACGAGAAAATATGGAACAAGATTTTAATCAGGGAAATTCTCGTTGCTCGTTTTACCTCCACACAGCTGGTAGAAGCAATGTGTACACAATAGTTTGAGAGTGACATGAATTAACCTAAAGAGCTGAGATGAAAACGTGCAGAAGGAAAATGCATCGCTTATTAAATGAATGTGAAAGTTTCAATTGAAGTGGCGGTGATTAAGTGTGTTTGAAATCGACTTTTTTAAAAATGCTGCAAAAAATATTTTAAACCTCAAATTTTTTAAACTTTTCAAACTATGCAGTCACATTCAAAAAATACCGAAACTTTTCCATTTATGCAACCATGACCATGATTTGTGTAACGAGATTAATTTTACAAGAATTCTTTTCACACCCCCGAAACAGAATGCTGAACAAGATAAAACTAATGCACAATAATTCCAATAAATCCTTCGACATTGGGCAATAAATCTCGCAGACAAACGTAATCAAATTAATATTTAACCATCAAATGACAAATTTTCAAAATTTCCACAATCAAAAGGGAAAAGAAAAATGTCGAATGTGGGTTTAATTATAATCTTAACACATTAATGTCGCGTGTCATGGATTCCTTTATCTCTCATTGCTAACACTCCGCTGTTGATGAGAGAAAACACAAAAAAATTTTATATGTTCTTTCCCTCTCGAACTCTCGTTGTTGTTATGATGATCTTGGATTTCGAACGAAAATAAACTCGTACACTGATCTCTTAGTCTATGCGCGGCACGTGAGACTTATGTTAGCAAATGTTTCTTTATTTTCATGTGACATAAGATGAGAGAGAAAAAATTACACAAAAAATATTTTCGCTATTTTTAAACAACAAATTGTTTTTTTAAGTTCAAGCGATAGAAAGTTGATTTATTTTTTCAGCTTAAAAATATTCACAATTTTATCAAAAATTAAATTTTAAATTTCCACCCCTTGAATGATCTTCGTGTCTTGTCCCACAAATTTTAAACGCACATATGAAAATTTGTAGCCAGTTAATTGAGATACATTTGTTAATTTTTCTTTTTTTTCTCAAGTCTTTTGATGGCAATGCTCGTCAAATGAAAATGTGAATGTCTTTCATTCTGCAAAAAAAAAACAAGAAAGCACTCAATGAAAATTTATATTGCTCGAGTGAAAATTAAGAAAAATATATTCGAAAACGTGAATTGCATGTGCTACATGCTCTTCAAAAAAAAATTAAGTGTGAGGGAACGAAAAAAATTGACACAAAGCCGATGGAAATGAAATTTACAGTGCGGTGTGTTCGGTTGAGGTTGACAGGGGTTTAAAATTAAAAATAATAATTTTTTTAAAATTCAAAAAATTTAGTTACAAAAATTTTAAATCTCTGTAAGGAAAATATTTCGTCATCCCTGATGAATCCATTAGTAGTTGAAAATATTGTCACATATTCACATAGAAGTCTCAGACTTGTTTTTCACAAACATATTCACGATCTCACTCTATGTCGTGAACCTGTTAGATGCTAATTGAAATCGTGCGACATTTATTTCTTCTTTAAATGGGAAAAACTGTCGTAGTTCGAGAAGGAAAAACAGGGAATTGTGATTTATTGATATTTCCAGCGGAACAAAATAAAAATGATTTTTCTCAAGGGACACAAATTGAGTGTTTAAGTGAACTCCAACTTCAAACTCCCTCACACAAAACTTCGACAGACGCGACAGAATTTCACATATTTGTAAAATGATATATGAGGTCGAATATTGTTCGTCATATATAAGTACATGCGTTTAAATTATGTGTTTTTGACTTCAACAAGTCGAAAATTATATTCATCATGAAGCATATCATAGACACGATGATTGTGTCTCATATAAAAGCTGTAATTATTTTGACTTTATTCATGCTTTTATGGAGAAGTGAGAAAACTTTATGATCCATAATAACTAGCTATTTTATTTACTATCATTCCGATACGATAATCGGAGGTTTTATTCAATTATGCGAGGATTAATTTTAATTGCTTTCGGTTACTAAAATTTAGTAAATAATTTTTGAAAAATTTAAAATTAAATTTAGATGCTTCAAAAAAATTCTTGACAAAAATAAATTTTATTATTTTACGATTGATTTTAACGACTCTCGATTTTAAACCGTGACATGCTCACGTTTTCACTCTAAATTTTTATACAACTTTAAACAAATACAAATCTGTAGTAAAATTTCAAAAAGCTTCCCAAAATATTATTGCGCTTTATTTTACAATCGTAATCCGAATTAAGCAATTAAATTTCCATACACAAATACTCGCATAGTATCCCATCGAAAATTGAGAGCAATGTCACTAAAGTCACACACAATGCTTCGTATATTTAAATAAACTTTCGCTCACATACAAAATAAATATCGCGAGAGCTATTAAATTCAAAAATAATGACCCATTTTATATGTGACGGCAATAAGTGGCGGAGATGAGAGTGAAAATGTGAATTTTTCCAATTTTATGTTCATGCGATACTCACGCACAAACTCACACATGTGCGTGTGGTGTAAATTTGCCTAATTAAATTTCAATTTGTCTTTTTGTGAGTTTTGAACATTTTATTAAAGCGATAATCGCTTGATAATTTTGCGATTTTTATGCAATTTTTAAAATTCAATTATCAACTTTTCTCTCATTCACAATTGACAAATATTCCAGAATGACATTTCATTATGTTCCAATTGACTGACATCATATTATCACCAACGTCATCATCACATAATTAAATATTAAATTTTGATTTTCCGCCTGTCAGCTGCACGAAAAAATTTCGTCGAAATCTGTCGAATTTTTTCCGTATGCTAATTAATATTGTGTCCTGCACATCAAATTTATAACTGACCACTTTTAGCGGAATGTTTTGAGTAATTTAATAAAATATTTCGACACCGCATGCAAAAATTACAACGAAATTGCAAATTGTGCACAAAAAAATTTTTATGTGTGTGTTTTTTGGTGGTGTACGCAATAATAAAAATAAATTCAGTGAAATTTATCCAATTTTTCGTTAGCGTTTATGAAATAAATCAAAAAGCGAGTGAGAGTGGAATTTAATGCGTTTTGCCTGGAGGTGCAATTGGCAGCGAGCGAGAAAATGAAATTACACTCAAAATGGCTTTTTGTATTATGTTAAAGGATGCCTCTACAGATGAAAGAGTATTTTTCTTAAATAATACAATTTTAGTGGTTTCCACGATCAACATTATCAACCTCCACCAATATTTACCATGGTGACTCTCAATTCAATTTTAAAAGCCAGCATCAAGTGTAATTTGAAGCAGTGGCTGCCGGCTACACGAGCTGACTTTTACACCGGGGACACATAAACAAGCTCAACACTGAAAGAAAATTATTAATTTCTCTTTGGCAGGTCAATTCAGCTTGTTTATTCTTCCATGATTGTTTGCATTGCTTCCTTTTTATAACTTTCTCCTTATGCTTCTGGGTTCTTTAATCTATATGGTGATGTCGTGCACGTGCCAGCATCGTATATTTAAATTAAATTTTCCTCTCTGCTTTATTTACACTTTAAAGAGAGGGAAAAGATTTTTCATGCCTTATCAGGTCTCTCATTCGCTTCCCTCCTCTCCGCTCATTTTCTCAATTTCACACTTCTTCACCGCACACCGCCGAATGATTTCTGATACCGCCACAAAGGGGTGAACACTTAATACCAAAAATATATTTTATTTTTAAAATTCTTGAAGGTAT
The DNA here is from genome assembly GCA_038502055.1 of Tanytarsus gracilentus. Lineage (NCBI taxonomy): Eukaryota > Metazoa > Arthropoda > Insecta > Diptera > Chironomidae > Tanytarsus > Tanytarsus gracilentus. Next base: position 817,868 of record JAXRKN010000039.1, on the reverse strand, counting down.
GAGAATAAGTTTCTAAGCATTGATTATTACCACGACAACACATCAATGCCTTGACTGATATATTGCCGTATTTCGTTTGGATCTCACCTCGGTGAAAAATGTATTGCCATAAAATTTGCATTGATACAATATTTCAGGAAACTAGCTTTATTAATCAGCTTCCTGTCTTCAGCATTTTACAAATTTCCTAAATTGAGAATTTTTATCTTTTCCCACTTAAATAGGTGAAAATTTGTTTTGACGATTGTGAAAATTTATTGAAGGTGATTTTTTACTCGCAAAAGTGATTGAGATTTAAAAAGCGTCAGTTGAGTAAATTCTGATTAAATTTCTTTCAAATCACGAAGAAAAAAGTTTTATGCGGATCATTTTCATCAAAGTAAACATAGTTAAAGAGTTCAATTAAAACGATTCGGTTTGTTTAGCAAAAATCAACGATAAAGTTTTCAAATTAAAGAAAAAATTAGTTTTTAAAGAAATATAAAAATGTTTTCAATCTTTTTCTCAAACATTATTTTTATATTTCTTAGACATTTAGAAAAATAATCATAAAAATCAATCGACATAAAAAAATTACTAAATTTTTATTTAAACATCAAAATATTTTAGACTTCCTGTCTAATTCCTTTTGATATTCATAATTCACTTTAATTTTCATCTCATTGACATTCTCAAGTATGTCCTTTGGAAGTATAAAATGTTCATCAAAAACAATTCCCTCAATGTCGTGTTCTGACATTTTTGAGGCCTTCCGAAAATCATCCATCGTATGACGGCGGCACAGAAAGTTTATTTTCCTCTCGTGTAACATTTTTTTCACTTGTCGTCACAAAAGTATGATTAAGGTTTTAACGAGCAAAAGAAGCGGCAAACTGTAACCACATAAAAATTCGACATAATGTTCAAAACTTTCTTGGAGCAAGAAAAACTTCCTACATCGCTTCTGCTCTCGTCCATTGTGTTGTCGATGTTGATGTTTTCCTCTGCACGCTCGATGTGTGGAAAATATGCTTCTATTTTTCTCTCCTCACTCTCCAGCTCAATACCTTTTGACTGGCTGCTATTGATTTTCAACGGAAGTAAGTTTTGACATTTTTGTGACATAAAGGAAATAGAAATTTGAAAAAAATCACAAGAAGAAGAATAAAAAAGCACACCGAAGAGAGAAATCACATCGGAAAGGTATTTTTTGAGTGTGAGTTTGGATATTGTGTCGTAAACATAATAAAAACGATACACAATAATCATAAATTTTGCGTCTTGCATGAGAAATGGAGTGAATGAGAAGTAAAAAATAATGTTTGAGAAAAAGATTGAAAATATAAAAAGTGTAAGGGGCGTGGACACATAAAAATGATTTCGATACAAATTTTCCTCAAATCCGTTTTTATAAATTTTTAGCAAAACCCCTCGAGAACATGTTAACATGTATTGAGACATCAATTCGATCAAAAGTTGTTACTTTGTGACATCTTCCTCAGTGTATAATAAAATTACTTTTTCCTCATAACTCAAGGAAATACTCAAAAGTATTTTATTTTCCTCTTACTCAATTCTTCAATCAAAAGAAATTTAAATTTAAATTAGAAAAATAATTTTCTTTATTAAAAACTCGAGCAAAACTATTTAGCAACATAAATCTCAGCTTTGATTGGAAAATTGAATTTATTCATTGGAATTTTTCTCTTTTTATTTATTGCAGCCTTGAATGAAGATCCTGAGTTTACAGACACCATTGAGAATATAACGGTCAGTGAGAGAGAAGAAAAGTAAAAAATAGTTTTATTAATTTTATTTCATGTATTTAGGTGCCAGCGGGAAGGAATGTAAAATTAGCATGTTCAGTGAAAAATCTTGGAAGCTACAAAGTGAGTTTCAAGAAAAGGACAATAAGAAAATGTCCATCCTTGGATATTTTTATTATTTTTCAATTTTTCTCTCGCTCGAACAAGAAAAAAACTTTAATTTCCTCTTTCGTCGCGCCTTTACAAGTGAGCATAAAAGTTCTCTCTCTTCGCTAGGTATGAGAAGGATAATGTGTTTGTAAACAAGTCAATAAATTGTCTTTCCAATATTATTCCATGGCGAGGAGTGAAAAAGTTAGGAAAAGCGTAAAACGAGCCAAAGAGCATTTATTAGCTTTTGCTGCGACGAGAAGTGAAAATAAGGAAAAAATAGCTTGTGTCATCTATCTTCGTTTTTGTCTTTTATTTCTGAATGCCACTTTTCCTCATTTTCAACTTCTCTTTCGAGTCGGTGATAATAAATCTCATTAACATCTGCATGCTGGAATGTGTAAATACTGCCAAAATGTTTAAGGAAAATTTTACAAAAAAGTAAAGGTGAAAAATTATATTTTAAAAAAATATTTTAAAAACTTTCTTAATTAGTCAAATTTGTCACATTATTTCTCTCTCTCAAACTCATATTTAATTTTAATGACGGTAATAAAAATAGAAATGAATGCGACAATCTTTTCTCCATTGCACTCTATAAATTTTCAGCTCTCCGAATAAAATCGCAATAAAAATGAACAAAAAGAGATTTCGAGATAAAAATTGGCATGTGCCATGAAAATGGCCCGAAGAACAAGAAAGAAATTTAATTGCCACTTTCTTAAAATGCAACTAAAGTACATTTTGAATAAAACATAAGTTCCCCTCTATCACACGAATAATAATAATATCTCGTTCAATAAAATTCACTCACAGAGCACACTCTCAAATGGCCCCGAAGGCGTGAGTGTGCCAAAGAAGAAAAAATTAAAATGCGAAAAAAGTAAGGCTGCACTGAGAGTCAGAGAGAGTGGGGGAAAGTCGGAAAGTGTCAAAAAAAGCGAGAAAAATTCCCATCTAAAAATCATTGAGCCAGAAGCAAAATATTCTGATAAGCATGCAGCTGACTAATTTTCGTGATAGACTGAATTTTCCAATTATCTTAAAGGATGCGAGAGGAAAAAATTAGTGGGATTACGTGGAAAAAAATTTGATTTAAATTTTTATGAATTTTCATAGGTTGCATGGATGCACTTCGAGCAATCTGCAATATTGACTGTACATAATCACGTAATTACTAGAAATCCACGAATATCGGTGACACATGACAAGCACGATAAGCATAAAACCTGGTTCTTGCACATTGCAAATGTTCAGGAGGAGGACAAGGGAAGATACATGTGTCAGATTAATACGGTGACGGCAAAAACTCAATTCGGTTATTTGCATGTTGTCGGTGAGTGGGTTTTTAACTATTTTCGCGACTATTAAAGCGTGTTTTCTTTAAATCCCCATTTTCCTTGCAGTTCCACCAAATATCGATGATCTACAGACATCTACGGGTAATAATTCATTTTATTTCGAATCCATTCGTTGAATGAAAAATGTGCAAGCATTTAAATTTTCATAAGAACTTACTAAATTTTAAATGTCCGCACATTTTTCATTCCTCCAACCACCCATTTTCAGACGTTGTCGTCAGAGAAGGTGCCAATGTGACGCTTCGATGTAAAGCAAACGGAAGTCCACCGCCCACGATAAAATGGTTCGTTCATGCTCATCCTTAAAAAGTTAATTTAAATTTAATTATGCTAAATTTGTGTGTGCAGGAAGAGGGACGACATCATGAAAATAAACATTAACAAAACCTTAGCGGTTAGCGAGTGGGAAAATGACACACTCGAAATGACCAAAGTGTCTCGCGCAGACATCGGTGCTTACCTGTGCATAGCATCTGTAAGATTTCGTCCAATAATGAGAATCATTAATTATTTTATATATTTTTGTTGTGTAGAATGCTATTCCACCTTCGGTGTCAAAGAGAATTAAAGTCTCCATAGATTGTGAGTTCACTTTCTCTCACTTAACTCACTCATAAAAAACCCTCCAACATAATTTTAATTAATTTAATTTTCTCTTTTCAAGTTCCCCCAATGATTCTCGTTCCTCACCAACTGGTCGGCATACCATTAACTTATAATGCAACGCTCGAGTGTATTGTTGAAGCACATCCTACCTCTCTAACATTTTGGTGCAGGGAAAATGAAAAGATAATGATTTATGACTCTCAAAAATATAAGTATGCACATTCATCAACATTTTGCCACTGTCCTTCACTCACCGATAAAATTAAACTTTTTTTACATGAAAAATAAAAAACACGAATTGCACCCTCAAGGACTGAAACTTTGCAGAGTACGCCATCATACAAGAACATAATGAGGCTTACAATTTTCAACATCCAGCACTCGGACTTTGGTATTTATAAATGTGTTGGTGAGTTAGTTAACTTTTAACTTTATTTCTAACATTATTTTATAAAATTCTCAGCAAAAAACCCCCGCGGCGAGAGTGAGTCATCTATTCGTCTTTACTGTAAGTACTTAACATAATAAATTGTCTCAACTTGACCGCATCAACTGAAAAAAATTGCCTTCACTTAAATTATTGTATGAGAAAATTACTCAAATTTTTCTTCTTTTCTTATACACGCGCGCATAACTAGCATCGCAACCGCCAACCACAATTCCTCCACCCACCACTGAGGCTGTTGAAACAACGACGATAGCCAAGAAAATTATAAAAATTCCTTCGCCGATTGGTCAACTAACAACGGCTTCGGTTATTGTTTTCGATAAAGGTAAAGAGAATGTCTTAAAGTTTTAAATTCCCACTGCAGTGCACTTTTATTCATCCTAATTTAAAATTCCCTTTTCCACATTTTTTTTGCTTCTTTATTTTAATGCATACCTAAAAACATCGCTTTCGTTTAGGATCCAAATATCAATCTTCGAGCATAAATGAAATTGAAAACTCGGAACAGAAACTCACAGATACGGCAAAGAGTGTCGATTGGTCGGGGGAGGTTGATAAAACTAATAAAGGTAATTGTCAATGTTCATTTTAAAGTTTATCATTTGAAATTGAATTAATTCAAATTCTCTCAACTCCACAGCAGGTAACAGAACGACAGTTTCAAAGTTCCACATAGATTTGCTCAAATTAGCAGCGATTCTTTACTGCTGTCTCTATCTCTCCCTCCACTTGTGACATTCGAATGAAAACGATCTCGATTTTGCTATTAATACTGACTATTATCGACTATGTATCATAATGTTATCGCCATGTATTTTGTTTCCGTTTATGAGCAATTATAAATATGAAAATAGTATAAACAATAATATTAATGAGGATATTGTTAATGTATGAAATGCGCGCTATCTCCCTTTGATAAAAAAAAATGATGGAAATTTTCCCAATTAATTGCACACACTAAGCAAGAAAATGTTATATGAAAATTCTATGATATCACACTCAATTATGTACACACCAAAAAAACCATTGCATATAATTACAATAATTATATCGAAAGTAAATTAATAAAATAATGCAGAAACTTTGTAAAAATAGGAAAAATTCAGATTTTTTATTTAAATTTCATCTTTTCAGGTCAATTCGAATATTTTTTTCATCGCAATGAAATTTTTTTAAAATTCCTCTAATTCATTTTCATTTCCAGCCTGTTTCTCATTCGACACAAAATTCAATTGTTAAAAAAATATTTTTTTATAGCTGTCGGATTTATTTATTGATGTAAATAAACATTCAATTGCGAGAGGGACATTTTTACACAATATCCTCTCACTTCCGGAGAATACAATTCATCAGCAGCACTTTTTTAACTTCCTCTCTCACTTCAAACTCAATTGCATGCACACTGATGACTATTGAGAGTCGTTGAAGTTTTTCAAATTTAATTATCCTTCATGTTCATTTGCAGCAAATGAAACTTGATTTTCAGTTCTCACCTCGCTGCGAATGCTTTTTATTGTAAGCAGTGTCAGTTGAAAAACTTTTCTGCTCTCCTTGCAATCATCTCAAACGAGTTTAAGAGACATGAAATGAGACAAAAATTATAAATCACAATTTTTACATCTGAAGATGCTTGAATAAAAAACAAGTCTAGAAAATATCCAACAATTTTTTTATTCTCGCTCTAGGATTTGTTTTGAGAAGCAAATTAAAAAACAAAAAGATTACTGACATACATTATTATAGCAACAGACATGTAAAAGGTATTAAGCGCACATTATTCAATTCTAGTTGTTCTCTCTCTAGCAAACATGCAGGAATATGTTTGTTACTATCAGGCATTAGTGAAAGGTAAGACTGGTAAGGGCACTTTACAAATATGATTTTGTTCAGTCTTTATGCATAATGCGACTTAAAAACTCATTGAATTTATTAATTTTTTTTATAGTTCAGTTAGGATAATTTTTAGCGCAAAAGTTTATGCTTCAATTTTATTAATTTAATTTTAATCTTAAGACAACTCTAACGCATATAAAGCTCCATCCATTTGTCTATAATCCGCAACCATTGCATAAAAATAAATGGAAGCAAAGGATGAGGAAAAAAATTAAAATCCTGTTGTATAATTTTTATATTTTTCTTCACTCATCCATCCTGATGGAAAATTTAAAATCCAATAAATTGCAATTCTGCCCTAAATATTTTCTTTCATCGTATACGATCATCATATTACATCATCATCGAGGAGCTTAAATCTTTAGAGATTAAGATCGATATGATGTGTGTGTGTGATAGAGGAAAAAAAGTCAAAAGGCACGATGAAGAAGATAAAAAAGGATGATCCTGCATCAATAAAAATTCAAATGACATTTTGCGCTGCTTGCTCTTTCGGCTTAATGGAATATTGCCAGAAAAAAAATTTATAAGGCACACTGGTTCAGTTTCATATAAATTTTTTTCCAAAAAGGCAAGGTCTGTTTTTAAACACAAAACGTCATTTTTCAAATAGTTCTGACCTTCCTTTATAAGTCCTCAAATTTTCAGCACTTTGAACCAGGGAAATTAAGCCGCATTTAGGGTTCAAAGTGACTCACTATAATATTGCTAAAAACAACCTTTTTAGTTTACCCCTTTTAACTTTAATTCATACATCTTAATTTAAAAATTAAATAAGTAAAATGCGAGAAGATGCTTTGAAGTTTTTTATCAAATTTAATTTAATTTTTTTTAAACTTTGGAACTGCCTTAAAATGAGCAAGTAAAATACGTCAAACGGACCTTCACAAATATTGATCTACGAAAAAAGCTTCGCCTAGCTTCGCTCTAAAAGTTCTGAATTCTAACAGCTAAAGAAAGAATCTATCGAATGCAAACACATTGGTGTGCCACCTCTTGCCACCTTGCCTGAAAATCGACTTTAAAAATGAACCAAATTTGCAGTTTTTCCATATAAAATGGGGTAAAATGATTAAATTTTCTCTTTGAAATTGAACCAAAGATATCTTTGAATTTTTTTTTGCTGGTAAAAAAGTACGTATACCTGAACCAGTGTGTAAGGTGATTTTGTTGATGATGCAGAATGATGCATTGCCTATATTAAGATTGCTCATCTCTCTTTCTCGTTATGCGCCACGTAGCGACTTAAATTGCAGTATAAAGTCTCCTAAAACGACATTTTTAATGTTTTATTTATTTTTTGCTTCCTTGCCGCTTTCTTCTTACTATTCATTGTGCTTTCTAATTTATGTGTCAAAGGGGAGAAAGAAAGTCATGACTTCTGGTGCATGTGGAGAAAAATTCTACATAACTTTTGAGTTTTCTTAATTTTATGAAGCATGAAAATTAAATCAAATTAAAGTGTTTAATTATTTTGACCTCAAACCTCTCACATTTTATTTTCACCTCAAGAAGACTCACGCGGTGTTGAGGTTCAGGCAACAATTCACTGGAGGTTTCATCATCGTTGTATTTTTCGTTACATTGTATATAAAAAGAACATTATTCAGATTTTATCCCCAACTTCACTGTTTAGCGCACAACAATGCAAACAAAAAACAGCGATAAATGCTTTTTTCACAGTTTGAGTATGAAAATTACCGCAACGTGATGCGAACATGGAGTGAGAGGAAATTTATATTTTTTAACAAAATTTTTAAAAATTCATTTTAAAGATTTTAATTCGACCTTAAATTTCCCTCTTGAATCTTACATAGCATCCACCCATTTCTCGCTCATCGGTGTAATAATCGTGAAGGTTGTAAGTCGTGTAAAAAATGTTAAAATGTAAATGCACGAACGGCGATAGCGCCATGAATGTCAGTAAACATCGAATGAAATAGAGAGTGTCATCCCTCTCTCATTTTCAGGCATGCCGTAAAAAATCACAATAGAATATAAAATAAGCATAAAATTTATTTACACACGGGAATATCCGGAGATGCTCTCTGTGTGTCTCTTCGTGCGCGCTTTCATTTTCACCCAGCATTGAAAATGTAAAACATCCGCGTACATTGCTGTCCTCGGAGCTTTTGTGTTTTGATTTTGTATCTCACGTCGTCAACCTGCCTTTTTTAGCTTAAATTTACGTGCGACAGCGAAATAAGAATTTTTTTCAAATGTCTTTTCTTAGATTTTTAAAAAGTGCGTTGAAATCTTTCAGCCTGAACCTATTTATATGTCTTTACATTTTCCTTTTCATCTCTCGCGTGTGCTCATCCTTTTTTACATTCACCAATTTTCACCAAGCAATCTTCTATTCTTCACGTAGAGTTCTCTTTCACGATGTCACATAGCATCATTTTTGCTCTTCTTGCTTGGATATTTTTGTGTACTTAGAACATTATTGAGAGTTTGCGATGATTATCATAATTGGAAATCTTTGATATTCAAACAAAAGAGAAATATTTATTTTTATAGGTTATGTTCTAGACACGCTTTTGAATGAGTTTGATGTCAATCGATTGATTTTTTAAAGTGAAAATAAAATGACTTAAAATTTTTAAATCTTTCTCGTAAAAATTTCCCTCAAATTTTATTCAACTGCAGGTAAAAAAAATTCTAACATGTTCAAGATTTTTATCACATCCCGAAATAAACTTCAACTTTTCATTAAATTCAAATTCAAGAAAAAAAACCATGAATACATTAAACTATGAAGGACAGGTCGGGCAAGAATGAAAGAAAGAAGAAATAAATTTATTTTCGTGAGTTCATCCAGAAAATTTTGATCCGTATAAAGTTGACCAGTCTGCCCAAAATGTTATTATTTTCAGCTATGTGCATTTGCTGTATTTTAAGAAGGTTCTCAAGGAATATTTTTCGCATATTAAGTTTGCACATGAACGCACGAATGTTTCAGAAGAGGGAAGGAAATTTATAATTTTTTTTTCAAGAAATTTTAGAAAGAAAATTTTAGTTCTAAAATTTTTTTTTGCCGAGATTTTTCTCAATACGAAAATGTGAGCTCAACAGAAGGAAGAAGAGAAAACTTTATTTATTTTTTTCGGAAAAATATCATGGTTGTTATTGAAATTTTATTATTTTTGGGCCCCAATGAACAATCTTCCCGAACTTCCTCAAACAAACCTCAGAGTTAGAGTGGATGAATATGATAAAAGTTTGTTTTTCTACATGCCCCATATTCTTCCAGTCGACGCAAAAATATCATTGTACAATATGTGAGTGTGTGCACATATGAATTTGTTTTAATCTCGTTACAAGTGTGTTTTTATGGGATTTATGGTCTGCAACATCAACGGAAGGCAGCAAAATGCAAAATAATTTTTTCTCATCTCCTCGACAATGTTTTTCAAAACTGGACAAATTTGCTTGCGGTGATACTTAGTAGCCACACTGTGCATGCCACACCATGGTAATCACAGCGGCTTTTTCCCTTATGCACATCACTTCTCCCTCTCAAATGAAAGAGAGAAAATGAAAACAAACATCGATGTGATAATTTCTGATCCTACTAGAGGGTGAGTGGATATGGTCACTATGGATAAAAGTGTAATTCAAAATATGCGAACAAAATTTTTTAGCTGTAGTCAAATATCAATCAAGGTTTATTTTAAATATAAAAGAATTATTTTCTAGCATATTTTTATCGACATTAGATGACAAACAAAAAGTTTCTAATTTGTCAGAAAAAGGATGCAAAACAATCGAACTCGAATGATTGTAGTGTTGAAATGAGTGTAAATCAAGAAATCGCAAGTTTTATTTTATGACCTCATCATCAAATGTTTATATGACTTTGTTTTTCCAAGAGAGAAAGAAGAAAATTTTTATCTTATTATTCGTGTATGAAAGTTTGAGTGATAATAATTAAGGACATGATGCGATGCATTAATGAGTGTTCTGAAAACTTTACTTTAATTCCTCTTGTGAAATCATGAGGCCGTTAATTTTGTTGCAAATCAATGTTGCTGATAAAAATCAAGGGCGTGCAACTAAAATTGTTAAATTATTTTAAAAATAACATTTTTACTTTTTCTTTTGCGTCCCCCTTGATGATAATCTTTTACAACACTTCAAGGATCATCATTAAAATAACTTTTTATATCTCGACAATATTTTTTGAGAGAGATGCAGCAGAAATTTCACCACTCAAATGTTTATTCATTCAAATTCTCTTTTTATTTTGGTTGTAAAATCATCACAATGGAAAATCAAAGCATGACACTACATTTTTTCATCTCTCTCTTTCAGACTGTCGATTGCATGAGTGTTGAGGGTGTAGTCAAGGGGTGGAAACTTTTTTAAAAAATATTTTTGTTAACATAAATTTTGACTTTAATTTATAAATGCCAAAAATTTTAAAGTTAAAGTTATCAACTCTTGGTTTTACCTAAAACGAAGAACTTCAACCACATGTCGATGGAAATTTCTCGCCTTAAAATCTCTCCAAACTTTCCTCTCCTTACATTTTCCTATGCTTGCTAATAACTTTTCAGCTAGCTTTTCGATAATATTTTTTTTTCGTGAAATCGATGGAAAATATAATTAAAAAAGTTTTTTATCATCAATATTTCTCTCTGTGTGGTTTTCTTCTTTTCCTGGTTCCATTTTTCGCTTTGTCAACTTTTTTTTCTGTCTCTCGCCTTTTAACTTTCGATAACTTTTTTTACTCTTCAAGATGAGCTGCCAAAATCGGATGCTTTGAAAATTTTCACTCTATTTACATATTAATTGACTTTTTCACGCGAATGACGCATAATTTTTAAAATGAATCGAAATGAGAGTGAGCTTGAAGGTTGCAGGTATCAGCTTTGCGGTCATGACACTCATTGTTGTTATTAAAAATCTTTAATGCTGCGTAATTTTCCAGCTAAAAATTATTAAATTTTCTTTAAAACCTAAAAAAGTCCATTCAGCTCTGTTTATGGCGAAATGTCTTCTCTATGGTGAATAATTTATTTCGATTTCTCAACAGTAAAATACAAAGAACCGTTTTTCTCCCGAGAAGAAAAGAGAAAAATTGAATGGCTTCAAAAAATGAGAGAGGAAAATTAATGACTTGTGTTAGGAAGCTAAACAATGTATATTATTGACTCACTGCTGCTGCTGCTGCTCTGCCATTGTCCTCGATTTGAGAAAGCAAGACAAATAATATTGTATGACATTAGAGTGAGTAAAAATATGAATGCCAAAGCACTTTGGTGAAGAATTCTTTCCTTTTTTTGAGTAATCAGAGAACATTTTGAAAATGTAAATATTTTATTCCCACAGCAGAGTATAGAAAATGACAAATATAAAATTGCGGAAAACGAAAAAGAATTGAAATCTTTTCTTTGTTCGATGCTCTGCGCCTATAAAAAAATTCTGGTATTTTCTTTCACAATGAAGACGAATTTGAAGGAGGAAAAAGTTAAAAATGACTTTGAAGAAATAAATCAAAATTTTTAAAAATGAAAATCACCAAATTTTATTTTCTTAAATGGTTTTAAGCATAAAACAAATTTAACTAAAACATGCATTGTCTCAAAATAATTTCAATTGCCCTTCGATAACTTTTCCTCCTCAATTGAGCTCTATCCAAAATTTTCTTTTTCTTATTCTCCAATTGATGCACAAATTGAAGGCAGAAGAGTGGCTTGTGGTTACTCAACAACTCCTTTAAATCATCCTTTTGAATATCATTCAAATCATTTGAGAGATCGAAAGGCATGCATACAAGCAATAAAGGATTTTAATGAGCATTTCAACATATCACTCGTCGAGAGCTGTATTGAGATAAAAATCAAAAGAGAGAAAAAATAAAATAAATTGAATTCAAGAATGAGCAGAACTGTTATGCATGTTGAGGGTAAAAGAAAGTCCATTGAGAAATGGAAGAATTTTTTTTAATTTCAAATCATTTTTTTAAAGAAAAATAATTTTTTAAAAGCCATTTGAGTTTTCACCCACACAAAAGTGAAGAGTTGAAAAGATAAAAAGTTTTTTATTTTGTAAAGATTCAAAATACAAATCACGTATATACGCTGCAGCATCCGCTTTAGTGCATTCAAAATTCTCTTTTTCTTTCACTCTTCAATGCTGAAAAGCATTTTCACAACAAATAATTCAAATGATAGGATTTCAAGCAGACTTCAGTACAGCAACTTGGAATTTTATTTTTTTAAATTAACTTGAAATATTAACAACCACCAAATGCCCTCGATGATGATCTACATCAACTTGAAAGTTGATTTTAAAGTTGTTGAGGAAGAACTTTTTATGCAGTGCTTGAAAAATATTTTAAACAACTTTTGAGACTCTTCAAAAGTTTCATGAAAATGTATAAATTGTAAAATTAATGTCATTTCTTTTGAGGTTTGTGTAAATTTATAAAAACAATTTTATTTTATAGGATATTCCGCGACCCTCAATAAATTAAACCAACGAATTTTTTTTAATAAAAATTCACGAGCACACTCCTAAATGCCCTCGAACTATCAAACCTAAAGACACGGCTTGAAAATCGCTTGAATAAAAATTGGTTACCTGATAAAAGTTTTTCCAAGACAAATTAAGTTAATTAGATAAAGCGAAATGAAGAGAAGAATAAATCCATTGAGCCCGGAGCGTGTTTACACAGTGAATAGAATAAAAGAGAGCCAGATGATGTTAAGCGGATGATAAGAATCATCCAATGCCAATATTATCTTAATTGTTGTTATTATAGGAGCAAAAAAGGAAAAAAATATTGAGGTCTAATTAAGCGGCAAAAAAATCATTGAGGGTTGGAAGGAATTCTTAGAGGTGCGATGAGGTTATTGACTGGAAAATTGCTTAAATGATGATGAGGATTTTTTAAATAAATTGCACAAATAATTTCCAATCAATTAAGGCAATTTAACTCGAATGACCAGAGTTAAAGACTAATTTAATTAAAATGTCGGCCTGCTCATTGAATATTAGGAAGAAACTTTTGCTTATTTTCGCTTTGGGAATTCTCACTGCGGATGAGTTGTTTATCGGGAGGATTATAAGTCGGTGTGTGTGTGAGTTTTGATAGTTAATTTCTCACGTCACGTTTTATCATTCCTACCTCATCAGCTTCACTATATATCTCTCTTTCCACCATCTCAACAGCGCAACATCTAAGAAAGAAAAATGTAGTTTTTGATGCAAGGGTTGACACACTCAATTATTGATTAGAATTTTCATTTTTATATGTGTTAAAATATTTTTTTAACTAAAATTTTCAAAAATATTTATTTGACATTAAATTTTCATCCCTTTAAACTTTATGATATTATTTATATGTACGTACGGTTAAAAATGTATAGCATACGAAGATGTATGTAGAAAACATAATAATTTTTATTAGTTATTCAAGTCATGATTTTTCTCTACTAACGAGGCTAGACCACGTATTAATTTAGTTTTCCTTCTCTCTCTCCCCTTTTTCTTCTTCTTTTTGTTTATGCTCCATTTTTTTATTATTATTTTTGTTGTTATTCAAACAGTTCTCAGTTTTTCTGCTTATCCTTGCACGAAAAGAGGAGAAACCAGCATGATTCATTCGGGGTGCTAGTTTGATGAAGGATTTTTTTACTCTCTGCTGCTTTCCAATATGCATTCGAATGGAGAAAAAGTTCTTAATTCAAGTTGAAAATCTCTTTTTTAAGGATAAAGAAAGTGTGAGAACAATTTAATTAAAAACTGATGGACGTTAAATAATTTATTGTGGCTTCCACAAAACTGAAAAAGTGTTCAAAAATGCGAAAAACGTTTTATTAAAAAATTATTTCATTCATGAGTTTTATTTTTTTAACTCTTTCTTAAATGATTTTTTTAAATCAATAATTTTTCACTATCAATTTTTATGCCGCTTCCTGACAGCTCTTCAACCGCAATAAATGCAATCAATTAAAATTCAATTTTAAAGTCGTCTCACTGAAAAAAGCCAACTGCGATAAAATTTTAAACAAATTTTTTTAATGAAATTTTATTGAGCAAATCTCAGTTGCCTTTTTTGCATGATAACATGAAATTTTTAATAAATCTCCTCATAGCAACATGAAATTTTTTGCTTTAATTCAATTTGAAAAAAGTCAATTTTTTTATTGCTTTTTATGTGAAGGATACGAGAGTTGGAAAATAATTTATTGCCTTTTCAAATACTTAGAGATTGTGCGGTCTTACATGCTCAAGGAACTTCATAAATCAAATTAGAATGAAGGAAATTTTATTGCCCTACAAATGAGACTTTTTGCGTGATGACATGTCGGATGGAATTTTTGAGTTTTTAATCAAATTTAAATTTTTTTAAAAAACATTTTTTGAAATTTATTTGATGGATTTTTATCATCGTCACATAAATATTCTTGTCGCATAAAAGGTGAAGTAAACTTGCTTTTACTTTATTTGCACAGCATGAGGAGACTCGAGTCTACATGAAATGCTTCCAATAAATCATATTTTTATGATTTAGATCTCTGTTTATATTTTTCCTTTTTTTTCTTTCTCCTTCAAACGGTCGTCAATGAGTTCAGCAACATCCTCAACAAATATCACGAAAATTTTGCGATCTTAGAGATGATAGGCTATTTTTATGCTGCACATGGTGCCGAAGTTCCTTTCTGTATTTGCTGTGTAAATAATTTTTCCTTCGAGTGGATTTTCGTCCTTTAGGGTATTTTGTCATTTAACTTGTCAAACTTCTGTTTAGCCCCGCTCATAATTCTTGTTTCTTCTTGTTTTGGCAATTTATTTATTTTTTATATGATTTAATAGCCGTCATGACTTGACTTAACACTCTGTCAGTTTGTCCTAGCATAAAAAATTAAATTATCATCAATGGAATTTAACAGACTATGCAACATTATCTGCTATTTTTGAGGATTTAAATAAAAAAATTTTTCATCTTCATAAAACTATAATCGCATTACAATTTAAATCAATTTCTCCCCTCAGATGGAAGTTTGTTAACGAGTAGCATCATAATAATCATCATCATAAAAAATCATCCAATTTATTATCTCCGAGATGCCCTCCACAACAAATTGTAAATCCACAGACCTGATCGTTTATGGATATCGATGATGATGATGTTGATGTGGCCTACGAAGATTGGTCTTATTCATCCACGCAATGTGTAATAGTGGATGGAAAATATAAAACTTAATCTCATGAATATTCATAATTGTCGAGACTACAAAAACAACAACGAACTGAATGGTTTGGGTGGTGCTCCCCTATGGACCATAGGCTGTAGTGATTTAAAATAACCTGTGATGTTCTCAAATAATGAGTTTCCAACCCCTGCAAACACACATGTGAGATAGAATGCAGCATCAGCAACAATGAAGCAAGTGAAATCGAAAATTTCCAATATAGCTAGTATCTCGATAGTATCGCAAGCAATCGAATCCAATCAATTCGAAACTTCCCTTTGCAATAACTCAAGGGGTCCCCAACTCCCATATAAATCCATATAAATTTATATGGAATTTATATGGATATAAAATTTATATGCCATATAAAATTTATATGCCATATAAAAATTTATATGGCATATAAATTTGTATGAAAACCATATAAATTTTATATCCATATAAATTTTATATGGATTTATATGGATCTTTAATATGGAACACAAAATGTTTTTTATTATATTAATGGAACTTTACAAACAATTTTATTTTAAAATGCAATAAAACCAGGTATTTAAGTTGAATGAAGTAATCGATTTGAGTCAATTCAAGTCGATTGCGGATTTTATGTGTAAATTTGATTTATTTTTTCTGAGCCAAGATCAGTGAAGTGAGATCTGGTGCTGGAAGTGAGATCCAGTCAATATAAGCTGCACTTTTGGAAGTGAGATCCAGTCAATCTAAATTTCAGTGCTGGAAGTGAGTCTAGTCAACGTACGATGGAGCGCTGCAAGTGAGATCCAGTCAACGTAAGATCCAGTGCTGGAAGTGAGACCCAGTCAATCTAACTTTCAGTGCCGGAAGTGAGACCCAGTCAAATTAGGATCGAGTGCTGGATGACAGTTCTTGTGGAACCAAACTGTATGCAGCACTGGAACTTAAGTTTGGTTCCACAAGAACTGTCATCCAGCACTCGATCCTAATTTGACTGGATCTTACTTCCAGCACTGAAAATTAGATTGACTGGATCTCACTTCCAGCACTGGATCTTACGTTGACTGGATGTCACTTCCAGCACTGGATCTTACGTTGACTGGACTCACTTCCAGCACTGAAATTTATATTGACTGGATCTCACTTCCAAAATTGCAGCTTATATTGACTGGATGTCACTTCCAGCACCAGATCTCACTTCACTGGATCTCACTTTCACAAAATTTTAAGGATCCATATAAATCCATATAAAAATTTATATGCCATATAAATTTTATATGGCCATATAAATTTTATATGGCATATAAATATTTATATGGCATATAAATTTATATGGATTTATATGGGAGTTGGGGACCCCTTGCAATAACTTTACGCGAAAAACACACACACAATTGGATGTGTACATACATACGTCGATAATAAATTGTGCATCGCAAAATCGCTTTTCATGTGGAAAAATTTTCCATAACCGTCATAAAAGGGGAACATGAGAGGTTCACATCTAAAGTTACTATCGAATGATGCTTAATTCAGTTGTCGACAATTTTCTGCGATGTTTATCCAAATTAAACTTATCTTTGATCGATGGAAATTATTATTTTTGAATATTCCTAAAACGTTTAAACTCAATTTTATAATTTTTTAATGAAAAATTTAAAAATTTCGCAACTTCAATTTATGATCATAATTTTTTTTTTCAATAACAATTGACATTGTTTGCATTTCAATTATGTGTGTACCGAAGTAAATTTTGTCGAGTGCACGAAAGAGTGAAAATTTTCAGTTTGTAATTTTAATTTTACATCCACATAAAAAATCAATATTTATCCAATTTTTGGGGTGTTTTGATAATTTATGTGAGAGCACAATTGAGAGGAAGTTGAATAGTCAACCTAATTAAAAATCATAATTTTCATCGACGATGATTCGCTCTATTAAATTTTTCGGGCTCGATCAATAAACATTTTTCGGATATTTTTAACCCTTCCTGGTTGTGCCTAAAGATAGGAAGGTTGGAAAATTGCATTGGAGGGATAAAAATGTGCTACACCTCAAGGGCATTTCTTAAAATCATAAAGAAACAGCAAAAAAATGTAAATTTTCTTTAATGCCGTTGAGCACCTTCGGGAAATAAAATGATAATTTTATGGATGGTAAAAATTTTTCCACATCGAAGAATTTTTTATGGGCAAATCATGAAAATGCTATAAATTTTATAATTATCGAAGCTCTTTTATCATTTCAAAGAAGACTTTCATAATAAATTCCACGGTGTTCATTTAATGTAACAAGTTTTAAGTTCAATTAGTTTCTGGCGTGATATCAGGGACATTAAATTATTTTTATAAATTTACCAACATTTTAAATTTTTCTTCTAACTTTCAACTTTTATTTTAAATTAAATTTTCTAGTACTAAAAATGCGCTTTTACACCTCACTTCACTTGCCCATAATTTTTATCTCCACGGAATCGAAATTATCAAACTTTTTCTTTCCAGTAAGAAGTTAAATCGTTTATGATGCGAAGAATAAATATGAAATCATTGCTTTAGTGACGAAAGTTTTTCTTCCATTCACTTTTCTCAAAATTGTGCATGTGAGTCGTGTATGTCGAAATGTTTTTTTTTCATCGTGGAGATTGAGGGGGAAATTTTCTCAATGATGATGTTGACAACAAGACTGTTAAGGAACTAAATCGATAAGAAGTGCCATCAATAGATGAAGAAATTGTAAGGAGATAAAGAAAGGTCATCTTTCCATTTAGCAAGGGAGCGGAGAGTTCAAGAAGAAGAAATGAATTTAATGAATCGTTTTTAATTTAATGAAAGTCTATTTCAGTACATCTCGGGTTGTTGTGTATGTAGTTTATGAGCTCAGTTTAGGATCTACTGAAATTTTTGATACGTCGAATAAGATTTGTGGATGCCAAGAAGGAATGTCTTCAAAAAATGTGAAATAAAAAATATCTTTGAATTAAATAATTTTTATTCTTTACAAAAAAATTTAAAAATTAATTTTTTGTCATTTCTAACTTTTAACTTGTATCACACCAACACATATCGCAAATCTTTAGATTTTTCGTGTCGCAAACAAGAACAAAACAAGGAGAAGAAAACTTTAATTCTCTCCGCACTCATTTACCGAAAAGCAACTCGGCTCTAATTAGTTGCACGAGTAAGGCGAAGTAATTAAGAATTCTCTAAAGGGTTTTTATGTTTCTCTCTCTCTCTCTCTCACTCCACCACACCCAATTGGCTGTTACGTGAAATTTTCCGATATATAGTTTTGTTACTTGATTCCAATTAATTTACTGCCGCTAACATCTCTCCAAGTTGATCAATTTGCCCTCGGTAATGCACAGAGAAACCATTTTCCTGGGGTAAATTAGACTCGAGTGAGAAAATCGTGAAGAGTGCAAGAAAGAAGAAAAAGATTAAATTTATTACCAAAAGTTTATATGCCACGGAATACTTTAAGACTTTTTAATGGTTATTGAGGACTTTATGAAATTGAGATGGAAACTCATATGCCATGAAATGAATTATAAAAATTAAATAAATAAACCCAAATTCCTTATTTACATCTGAAAACATCGTACTTGACCCTGAAACTTTTCATCAATAATGTGAAAAAGTTGCAAAAGTCATAATCAATGATGAAGAGCTTCTATTTCATTTTCTTGAACACTTCTTGAGATTTATTATCTCTTTGTTGTTGTTTTCAAAGGCCTTGGTCATTAAAAGAAAATTCACGGAATTAAAACTTTTCATATTTACCCAACAGACTAAAACAATAAAACTCTAATTTTCCAGTGTCATAAAAATAATTTCAATGGATTCAAATAAAAGCTAATTATACAAATTGGCATGTGGATGTGCGAGGGTCGCAACGATATTGCGCGCGTATATTAACAATAACAATAATAATGTCTACCACCCTTAATTTATGATTATGGTACAGTTTTATGGATAAACTTTTTTTTTCGACAGGAAAATCAGGGAAACTTCTCTCTCGCTGCTTAAAAATTCCACAATTGTATTTTTATTTTATTTCAACTTCTCTCTGAGAGCGTGACAGAACAACGGCAATAAACCGTAATAATTGTCCAAAAGCTTAAGAAAACTTTTCATATTAATAATTATCATTCATTGTGACAACACACAGATTTATGTTTAACTTTTGCAACACGACCAAATGGTTTCACAGAAGAAAATTGTTGGCTTCAACTTTATGTCCTTCACACTTACAATTTTTCACACACAGGATGTACATGAAAAATTTTATCGTCTCATTATTTCAGCTTCTTAAAACTCAAACACTAAGAAAAAGTTGAATTTATATTTTTTTCGTAAAATGTGTAAAACTTTATTTCATTCTTTTACATCTTCAAATGCTTATTTCGTTTTTAAGTCTTGTCATAGTATTTTTAAATCTACACAAATGAGTGAAAACAATTTAAAAGTTCAATTTATTTATCAGTCTTAGTTTTGTATTAAAATTGATTCAAAATATTTACGGGTTTAACTTTATTGTATGTTGTGGGATGAAAAAATTATGAAAGGATTTAAGTTAATTAATTTTAGACTTTTAAGTTAAGGAAGCAGTCTTTATCATTACCATGGGTTAATACATCCTCAGTAAATACCATTATTATTCAATGCAATGCTTAAAATCACTTGCTTGAATTTTGTTAATTTAATTGCTTAAAAAAATAAAAATAGAGCGAAAAGTTTTTGAAATATTTTTAGATAAAGTTTAAAATTTGTTAGACATAAAATTTCAAACAATTTCGCTCTCTTTAAGGAAATTTATATTTTAAATTCGCGGAGAAAATTTAAGTGAAAAAGTCTCGGGTGGAAGTGCCACACATGCTGGATACATCTTAACATTCTCCGGATTGTCAGTGGTTATGTCGTAATTTTCGAGAATGTTGGCGATCATCAGGAAACTGAAATTCCTCACGAGATTTTGACCAATGCATGTTCGTTTACCGATGGAGAATGGAAGGAAGTGTGGAATGTTTTTCTTGATTCGAAGATTCCCTTGAGCGTCACCATTAGTGTCTTTCTTAACCGGCACAAATTCAACAAATCGCTCGGGATTGAACTCTCCAGGTTTGTCCCAATATTTGTCACTGCTGTTGAGCTCAAAGTTGTTGATAAATACAACAGTGTCCTTTGGAACACCATAACCACCGATTTGTGAGTTTTCAGTCGCGACGTGTGGAACAATGGGCGAAGATGTGAATCGTAATACTTCAAGGACTGTGGCGACTGTGTATGGCATGTTTTCGATGTCATGAAGTGACACTTTTCTATTGTAAGTGTCAACAACTTGTTTCACTTCTTCTTGAATGCGTTTGCCAATTTGTGGATATTTTGCAATGTAGCCGAGTGCAAGGTAAATGAGATTTCCTATTTAAAAAAATTATAAATTTAAAAATTTTATAATTAAAAATATTTTAACTCACCAACAGCACTGTGACCGCCCAAAAAGTCCTCGAGCATATAAATAATTGTGTTTTTAGTCAAATTCTCTTCCTTTCTCAACGATCTCAGCAGCGCATCTGTAAAATCATCTTCGGACTCTGCTTGCGTGTTCAATTTTTCTTCTCTCGCTTCAATGACTCGTTCCAAAAGAAATTCACGAACAAATCCCGACCATGCTTCGAGTTTCTGCATATGTAACTGATAGAAGGGACTCAACCATGGTAGAAAATCGACAGCATAGCCTTGATTAATCTCCCAGAAAATCTCATCGAAATTTCTGACCGTGTGCTTGAAACCCTTGTCATCATAATCGAACCTTGTTGAGCACATATAGCTAAGAAATAAGTTGGCGCATGTCTCCATTATCAGTGGCTTCATGTGATAGTCCTTTTCTTCAGTCACTGTCACCTTCAATCGATTGATGTACTCGTCAATCTCTGAGCATCCAACGTCATTCATTTTTTGAAAGAAATCAGTGTTGTCACGTGGCGAGCAATGTTTTCGAGCTAAATTACGACGCTTTGCCTGCAAAGACGACCAGTCACATAATGCGAGAGCTGGAAATATATTTAAAAAAATGGGATTTAAAATTTCTATTCATCAATTGATGTTCAATGTAAAAACACAACGAAAGGGAAGGAGCAGATGAAGAGAAAATTGAGATCATGCTTCTTAACCTACATTAAGTGCCACAAATAGCGTCTCAAGGTTAAAGGAAATTGACGTTGAACTGTAACAAATTTTCTCGCTTTCATGTCTATGCAGATAATTGGCCGGCAATCATGACAAAGGGACTGAGAATTATCTCGAAGATCTTACAAGAAAAAAATCTTAATTTTTTATTATTTTCAATAAAAATATTAAATTAAATTTTTCTGCGTGCTCTGTTACCACACCTTAGACACATTGAATAGGACAACAATTTCCTTCACTGACCTATAGCAACAATTTTTCTCATCGCCGCTTTACGATCGGCACATAAATTCATGCTGATTATTGTTCTTAAATTCAACGATCTTGCATATGAAATAG
This sequence comes from Tanytarsus gracilentus, assembly GCA_038502055.1. Taxonomy (NCBI): domain Eukaryota; kingdom Metazoa; phylum Arthropoda; class Insecta; order Diptera; family Chironomidae; genus Tanytarsus; species Tanytarsus gracilentus. Next base: position 795,962 of record JAXRKN010000039.1, on the reverse strand, counting down.
CCATTTATGGTAATAAATACACATACGCAACACAGTTTGCATTATGCGGAGGGCTTGAGTGACGATAAAAAAGAAATAAATATGTGAAGGCTAAAGATGCAATTGCAGCAAATTGTGAGTGTACATCGTGGCCATGATGGGAGAAAAAAATTATATAAAAAGCAAGTTCTGAGCGAGTACTTTAATTAAGAAGAAGCAAATGAGGAAATTGAAAAGTGGAGAGAGAAAATTTTTTCTTACTCTCGAATGGTCTCGTTGCAGTGTACAATATTTAATGCGTTAATGAACAAACAATTACAGCATCACGGTCAAGTTCAGTTGGATATGAAAGAATGCTGCCCAAGATCAATGTTAAGTGAAACTACTCTCTCTGTGTGAGGCTGTGGGTAGAGTGAGAGGAAGACTGTGTAGGATGGACACTTAATCATGCAACAATTTATTTTTTTAAAAATTTTAAATTAAATTAATAAAAACCTTAAAATTCAAAAATTTTTAAATTTGTGTCCTTCAGTTTCCACTGTATGCGATAAAACGCGAGAAAGCAATAAAAAAACTGGACATTTTTGCGCATTTAACAACAACGGAACATTCTTTGCCATCATAAGAACCCGTTTAAGAAAATAAAAACTTTTTTCTTTCTCCGTGCAGCTCGCGGACATCGAGCACCAACAAACAAAAACCCATTTCTCATTTCTTTCTTTGGTCAGCGCAGCGAAATATCAGAAGATTGAAACGGGATTTGATTTTTAATTTTAAACTATCCATTATATAATTTGAAAAGGCGAAAGAATTTCTCGTTTCATTTTTTTCTACCTCTATTTATGGCCTTTCTCGCATATAGCAAGAAGAACACCGCGAGAAGGCAGAAATTTTATTTAATATCATGATCATCGCATCTCAGTGAGGAGGAGACTGGAGAAAGTAAAAGAAGACAACAAAACGGAGAAAAGTAAAAAAGATAAAAAAGAAAAAGTAAGAAAGTAAAACTAGTAGAAGAATGAGAACTAGTGAAATGAAAATGATAAAATTGATCTTTCTCATGTTAAATAACAAGATTCGAGCGAACATTTTTGGTGATTTCTTTTTATTATCGCGAAAAATATTCTTTCAATCCGGAGAAAGTATAAAAAGAAGTCTCGAGAAAGATTTTTTTTCGTGGGTTTTTTCTGATAATCATAAATTATTATTTTTCTGATTTTTGGCGTTAAAACTTTCGAATATTTGCAAAAATTCTTTAAAATTATTCTCACTCATGAAAAATTTTCAAATTTAATTTATTCTAGCGTACATCAAAAATTATCTACTCACAATTGTTGCGATCGCCTCCGAAAATTCGATGAAATCTCTGAAAAAATTAAATTAAAAATTATTAAAATTGCATCATAATTTTTCTAGCATTTTCTATAAATTTCGTTGAAATAATCAAAAATTTCTAATCCGCATTTTACTAGCAGTTTTTTTTCTTCATTCCTAACGGTGAATTTTATAACTCGCCACAAAAGCATCTCGAAAATAAAAAGTAAATAAGAAACTGCGTAATTTCTCACACACGCGCTGCGCTTACCTCAAAATTAGGTCGACCACCAAAAAATTTTCCATTCTGGTTAAGAACTTCCTTAATCGTCTCGAGATCGTTGACGACGACACATCGAATCGAGCCGAGCGTTAAACTATAGACGTCACCATAAATTTTACTTAAAGCACTAAAACCCTCAAAGGGACTTGGGAATTTTCCCAGCAGAGCCAAATTTCCGAGGATGGGCAATGGTAATGGTCCGGGTGGTTGAACTAATACATCCTCTTTCATCTCAACATGATGCGATTTAGTTTTAGAACTTTCAATTTGCTTTAATACTTCAACGGAAACTTTCACAGCACGTTTGCACTTAAAGATGAGTTTTAAATAAATAACGAGGAAGAGAATTAGAATGATGTAACACAAATAGAGTCCAATGAATGCCATTTCTTTGCTTATTAAATTATTTCTCTCACTTTCGATGATCTCTTTTTTTTTAATATTTTTTTTCTTCCTCACCACACTCCACCATTCACTTATGGCCGAGTGACTTTTACAACTGATCAATTCCATGACTCGTTGCGTAGCTTTTTATACAATATTTTCTTTCCTTTAACCATGTTCTTAATAGCCTCACACTCTCTCGATGTAATATAAATAATAATAAGAGTAAAAGAAGTGAGTGAATATTTTTGTATATGCATATGAAAATGAATTTTACAGGTATGGAATGACATAATTAATTGATTTTGTGGCGATCTTCAAAAATTTAATTTTAAAAAGAATTAAAATTTCAAAAATTTATATTTTTTGAATGTACTCTGAACTTTTAGAACCATCTCATTAAAATGTTCACTCTTTTTCTTCAGCATATACCAGTGTGAAAAAAAGATATCGTAGATTTGCCGGTTTTCGAGTTTTGCCGGCTTTTTAAGTGTATTGTAAAATATGAAAAAATTGTGAATGAATTTCACTTCGTGTATTTTACATCGTCAACGATTAAGTCACGAATGTAAAATAAATTAAACTGAGCGAGCAAAGAAGAAGAAATAATATTTAATTTATTGTGCATGAGACAGGAAAAAATGTTTGAGAGAAAGAGATGGAAAAAAGCCTCTCACGATCATCAATCAATAGAAATGTTTGTGTGTCTGAAAGTGAGAGAGAGAACGAGAAAGGGATAATCCATCTTTATTGACCAGGGAATCAATTTTTATCTCATGAACATTTGGCATTTTTTTATCTTGATAATGTTTTGCATGAGAATGTAATAAAAGAGAAAAAGGATACGATTCAAGATGGCAAAAGCTTTACTTCTTTGAGAGATTTGACAAAAGAATAAATTTAGTAAATTTAGCAAGAAATTAAATATTTTATTTATCAGTCCTAAATTTAATTTAAAACATTCGTTTATGACCTTGATGAATTCTTACTGTTGTCATTGACCTCACAAAAATTAAAAATTATTTGTTTAAAAATTATCGAATTGTGCAAAATTTAATTCGCAGAAATTCATTTAACAAATTATCTTTAACGTCAATCTTAATTTTAGAATATTATAACATTTTGCAACGAAAATTAGTGTGTCTGATGAAGTTTCTTAGAATGATGATAGTGCACCATGGTGTGATATTTAAATTATTTATTACTGATAATTCTTCTACTTATTTTTTTTTTCATTTCTTTTGGTTCACACAATTTTTTTTGCTAGAAACTTCGAAAATCAACTTCCTTCAAAACTAAAATTCCAGAACAGGATTCAGATCGTACACATCACACGCCACAAAAGCAAACATTATTAGCCATAAATATTTACTTTGTCTCGAAGAATTTTGTCGATTCAAAATCAGACCCAGATAGCAACATGCACATATTAAACAACATCGCACGATAAATATTATGCAGATGTTTGCACTTAATTTTGCATCACTTCACTTTCTGCCAACGCCTGCGCGTCAAAAATATTTTCATTCATGTTTATTTAGGCTATCAATGTCAAGCTTTTCGCTTCTATGATTTTTTTGTTCATTTTGACATCAACTTTGTCCTAGCGACAAAGAGAAAAATTCACTCGATCAGCAAAAAATAATTTTTTCGAGAAAAAAATTCAGAAATGGGTCGCATTTAATTTGATTAAGAAACTTTTTTTGTTCACTTGCATAATTTTCAAATTTGCTCGAAGACGAATTTCCGATCGAATTACAACCTTGCACTTGTGTGCGTTTTTAACAGAATTTTGTGCAATCATCTTTTAATAAAGGTTTTGCTTATATCCGAACATGAGCTATAAGCGATAATGTTGTGATTAATTAACATTTTAAAGTGTGCTGCATTAGCGACTAATTTCATTGATGGTGAGCGGTGAAATTCGATCAATTCACGAGCGTAACTAGAAAATTTTTTTACATCTTTTTTGTTTTTTTTATTGAATTTTAAATTAATTATTAGAAAATAAAATCTAACTTTTCAATTACATCACACTCTATGACTACAACGAGTTTTTTAATTCTTTACATGCGTACACTCCTCCGATTTTTTCAAAATGTCTAGAGCTAGATTTTTTCATTCAATTCATTTATTATTCATCGTTACTTTTTGGCTCCTTCAAGTCTCCTCTGATTCTTCTAACACCAGACGATAAACTGGTTTTTTAAACTAACTGACAATTTGACTACGCACGACGGTAGAATTATAATTTATAGTTTGATGATCTAAAGACTTGAAAAGGTGTGTAAGCAAATTAAAAAACCTTTGCTTACGAAAATCTTGTTGAACTTGATCCTAAAACAGGACTGCGATTACGAACGAGTGGAAAATTACCAGACAAGTTTCAATAAAAAATTAAAATATTTTGCAAAAAGCTTTCCGAAAATCTCCTCAAATTACAATTTTTAAAGACGCAAAAATTTTATAGTAATTGCCCACACAAAAATTATTTACACACCAAGATCGGATTACATCAATTGGGAATTCCTGACTGAAGGGGATTCATTAATTTTAAATGGTAAAATTAGTTCATCCACGACCGAAAAGAAATTCTTGGAACTCGCACTTGTGAAGTCGCGTGAGGTTGATGAAATCTCAAATTGCGCCGCAGTTTTTTCTGACGTAAATCGAGCTCATCATCAAGAAAAAGTTAACAATTCAGTTTAATTTAATTTTAATTAAAATCTCTCAATAATTTTTCATATTTCGTCAGAAATTAAAATTTGTTAACATGACACTTTCAATGACGACACACGACATCAAAAACGTGACGATTGACGACGAAGGACGCAATTTGATGCCTTAACAACCGAAAGTTAAAATGCATCGTCTTGCACTTATATTGTATTACGGTCATCAATTAACTTTTAGGAAGTCACACATAAATAAAGCTGACATACATCGGTGGTCACGTTGAACGAAATGAAATCAACTAATGACTGTCCAGTGTTCGTGCATGAGGTTGATGGAAAAATTGTTGCTATTGATTGGCAATAAATTTTTAACCTTTTTAAATCAATTTTCCAAATTGGTCACTTTTCAAACCTTTTGGCAATTGGAATTTTTTTTCTGCTGCGGTTGTGACGATCAAACTTTTTCGTCTCGGTTGGAATATTTTTGTTCAGTGTGAACTGAAAAGTTATAAAATTTTTTTAAACCTTAATCAAGTTTGAAGCTTTTGTAATAAAAATAAAATTTTAAAATTGCAAATATAATTTATCAAATTTTAATTAATTTTCTTAATAACGCAAGAAAACCCTTTTTGTGAGGGAAAATTTTCATTACAAAATTCAAATTAAATGCAAACAGATTTAGCAGCAAAAAATTTAATGGTGATTTGTCCTTTCCACAAAAAAATTGAATGTATGTGGTAAACATGGCAGAGAGAGCTCTTTAAAGTCATGTTGCGAAGAAGCGAAAAAAAAGGCATTTTTGGGGTGTGAAAAAGATGAAAGCAGAGATCTGCTTTATCTTCATCAAATCATTTCTCCCAACGAAACATGCTCCTGAATATCATTATATCCTCGTCATATTCTCTCAACCATTGCCATGCACACTCTCACATAGCTGATTTTTTTAATATAAAAAATAATCTAATTTTGAAATGTTGAAGGAGGATTTAAAAACCAAGCGACAGTTTTTATCTGCTATTGCTCACATGGATGTACTTTTCTGTCCACCCAAACAATGAAGAATTAATTTTAAATTAAAACGGCAAAAAGTGCTTTTACTAAGCAATTAAAATCGAATCCATAATGTCAGCGACAAAAGGCAAAATTTAAATGTTCTTGCTCACTTTTTTAGGGGTAATTGCTTTGACACTTTTTAACCCTCGTTTTAATTATCATGATTATCAACATATGGTTGTTGGTGGGAGAGAAGAAAAATTTAAAATGAAGATGAAAATTTTTCTAGACAATTTTTTAACTCTTTAATGCTCATCAACTTTGCACCTTTCAAGAGAGAAAAAAACCCTTTAATGATAAAAAGGAAAAATTGATCGGAATTTCGGTGAAAGGCTTAAGAAGTTTCGAGGAAATTTTTTATCTCTCCAACGCCCATTTTTTCCGCTTAAAATTTCTTAAAAGGAAACATTTGAGGTTTAGACGAATTTTAATTTTTAAAGAAATAAAATAAAATATAATAATTTAGTGACCATCCCTTGACAAATTTCCTTAAGAAGAAATGCGAATTATTACAAAAATACTCTTTTTCTGCCTTCTTCCATGTAATTTATTGCGAAACTTTTTTGTGAGTTTTTGTGCTTGTTGTTAATAGGACTTTTAAGAGAAAAAATGTTTCAAAACCCACACGTGGGTGTTGCCGTGTAACCCACTTGTCACAGATCAGTATTGAAAATGTAACATGGGGAAGTCCTATTAAGAAGCCAAAAGAGAAGCCTAATGGAAAATATTTTTTGGAAAGCTGAAAGGGAAGCATAAGGAAATATTTTTTTTTGGGAAAGTTATTTGCCACTATGTTCTATTTTCCACTGTTTTCCATTATGTTTTATTTTCCATTGTGTATCATTATTTCTATTTGGCTCAATTGTTACATTTTCCATTGTGTTTCATTTTCCACCATGTTCCATTTTCCTTTGTGTTCCATTTTCCATTGTGTTCCATTTTCCATCATGTTCCATTTTCCACTATGTTCCACCATGTTTCATTTTCCACAGTGTTCCATTCTCCACCATGTTCCATTTTCCACTATGTTCCATTTTCCACAGTGTTCCATTTTCCATCATGTTCCATTTTCCCCTGTGTTCCATTTTCTACTGTGTTCCACTTTCCACTGTTTTCATTTTCCACATTTTCCATTTTCCACCATTTTCATTTTCCCCTTGTTCCATTTTCTACTGTGTTACATTTTCTCCTGTGTTCCCCTTTCCACTGTGTGTCAGTTTCCCTCAGGGTCCATTTCCACCGTGTTCCAAGTACAGATCCATGCCAATCGATTCCTGGTCCAATCCCGAGTTCAACGATACCCATGAAGCCATATAAGAGAAAATTTGTATGAAAAATGGACATTATGGCGGTCCATGGCACGACCTGTGGTCATGACCCAAAAAATTCCTAAAATGGCCGAATCTAAATTCATAGACCTACCATTTGGCGAAAACTAGAAGTCTCTAGCTATCTCAGGAGCCGAGATCTCGAAGGAACGGACGGACGGACGGAAATAGGCGCATATAAGTGTTACACCACTTCGTGGGTTACACTAAAAATACGCACGCAAAAAGTCGAAAAAGAACAAAAATACTTGAGCCATTATTAAACGAGATAAAACGCAAACACGAGAAAAACCTAAAAATTTAGGTAGAAAAAAGAAGTGAAGATGAAATCAGAATTTAATAAATGATATAATCACATAGAAGAAAAAAGTTTTTAAATCGCGTAATCTCAATAATTTGCTTCTTAAATAGAAAAAAGGATTGTAAACTTTAAAAAAGTTATTAAAATTAAATTCGAGAGTTTCTAAATTTTCTAACTCTTACGTCAATGCAAACTCAACGTATTTCTCTGAAAAGAGTAAAATTATAGCACGTCGATTTTGATCATTATGACTTTCCGCAAATAAATTGCTTCGAAAATCCACCCATCGAATCATATCGAGGGTGGAGATGATGATTTCAACACACATTTTTAATAATATGAGATAAGAGCTGAAGGTGCCAATCAAAAGAAAATTTCGCATATTTTCTCTCTCTTCTAGCGAGTAACATCAGCCACGAGTGTGAAGATGATGATGATACATGGCTGCTGTGCTGCTTCTATGTATGTGCGAACATTGATTATTTAAATTCCAAGCACGAGTTGTATATTCACGTTAATACATTTTATTTAATATCACCCAACAGCACCATGTTCACTGGATTTTCACTCTCACTCATAATCGGGTTGTGTGTCAAATTTAATGTAATATGAATTTTGAGTGGAAACAAGGTTTAGACACTGGGTAAATTTTTATTTTTAAAATTTTAAACTTTAAATTTATTTTCTAACTCAGTGTGCATCCCTTGAAAGTAAAATCATCTGATTTATGCTCAATGAAATGCCAAGAAATTATAACTCAATGAGAATTTGTCTCCAGTCACGCAATGTATCTTGAGATTCATAATTTACTCAACATTATAATTTATTTACCTAGAACGTCATCATTTCGAAAGGATATTTTCGATTGTGATGTGATGAGGGTTCATTTGAGAGAAGAAATAATTTTTTATTATCTTCTTTGTATGCTGCAGGTACATTTTGAGAAATGTTGAAGAAAAATTAATTTTCATGTGTCACGTGTTGTGTAAAATTTTAACGTACTCGTAATAATTTTTGTTGTTCAAAATAATTCAGCAAAACTTACTGCGATGGAAATGGCCAAATGTTACCGTTAAAATTCAAAAAATCCTCATACAAATAAAATTTAAATCTCGTCCCCAACGTATTTTCAATAGACAATTGTATACAAAAAGTATACTTTTATTTAAATTTACGTCCCCAACGCAGGCAAAACTTAAAAATTTCAATCTTATATTTTTATTTGAATTTTATTAAAAAACTGACAACATAGTGAAAGCATTTAAATGAGAGTTCACAAATTATCCAAAATAATATCCGTAAACATCATTAAAGTCATCATAAATTTTTGTCTTCTCTTCTTTCTATCGAATGAAGTCATTTAATATGAGAAAGTGTTATTGACCCATTAATTATGCCATCAGAATATTCATTAAATCTATTCCGCTCGTCAGCACTATCATCCACTGTTCACATCTTTCCAATACACATTTATGCGTAGAAAACTACGTCATTCATTCATGTATAGACCTCAATCAAAAATGTGATGATAGGACATGAAATTTTATGATAACTTGCCCAGTAAAAAAAGTTTATGATTTTATGAAACATGTTTGAAAAATTTAAATTTAATAAATTAAAAAGTTAAATTCCATAAAATAAAATCCAATTTTTTGCTCACTGGGCATTAAGCTACCGCAAAAAAAAATACAAATCAGCACTATTTAAAATGTGTGAACACCAGACGAATAAAAACTTGCGCGCAAATGTAAACAGTCACATGTGATATCCACAAGAATCTCAAAATGCGATCGTTGGGTGCTTTATAACGCTATCTGTTGGCAAATGTCTGCCTTAAAATAAGTCCCAAGAAGGCTCTTTCCTCGGTCTTATTTAAAAGTAAGCACACATAGCATAAAAATATTTTTTGGCTCTCGAAAGCTGCAGAACAAAATTGAATTTTTCTTCCTTTCCTTATGTACACACAATAGAGCAGCATCTGAGTGAATGTCTTGAGAACAAGCCAGAAGATGAAATAAATAATAAAAAAGCTTACAATTCACTAACACAGTCAAACTTTTTGCATATAATCCCACCCAGTTTAAAAATTATTGCATATTGATTGGCGGGCGATGCGCAATCGCAGCCAAATTGAAATCTTCGTGGAAACTTCGGGTCGTGAGAGAAGAGAGGAAATTTTTGAGAGATCCAGCATCACTTGATGTCCTATCAACATGCTCCGAATTGTGTTTGCACCTTCCTCGACAAATGATATAAATTGCTCAGTTTTTATTGAGCTTCGCTGCGTGATAGTCGGAATTATTTTTATGAGAAGAGTAAACATAATTTTAAAACACAAACATCTCATAAAAATATCTAAAACGAGAAGGTTCTTAAACATAATTATGATGATTTTACAGTAAGATCTGAAATAATGAAAGACTGAAAAAAATTGAAAATTTGACTAAAAAGTAAAAAATTTATTAAAATCATCAGTGTCTAACTAATTCAGGTTTTACTGTCTAAACCGCAATACTTATAAACGTGACATGAACATTGACTCTTTAAATTTAATAAACACCAAATCGAGCATACACAGAAAATCCGAAGTTGAATCAGATTAGATTATTTGTGTGCTTTGATGCTCAGTGAAAAAATAGCAAAATTCGCATTTGAATATTCTAAAAGTGCCCAAAAGCGAGAAAAAAAATCTCAATTTAATAAACGATTGACATAAAACGGATATTTCTCGTCACTCGGCAAAATAAGTAAATTTAGCATGTGCGTGCGTGAACACGTGGGGATGATTCAACGATAAAATATTGTTCTCGAACGTGATTATGTTCATTTGTGACATTGAACTGTGCGAAAAGTCTTGATGGAGATTAAAATTAATTAGATTCGAGTCTTAAAAGATCTAGGAATTCTCGCTAATTGCTAATTACGTACATTGAATTTCTAGACTTTGTGGGAAATCTTTTGATTAATCGAACAAAAATTGATCTGTTTCAACCTAAATTAGTTCCTTTGAAATTATAGTGATTTTACAAACATTTATAATCATTTGAAGTTTACTAAATTTACAGATAAAAATGATCAAATTTAATTCCTTGTTGATATTATTTTTCTACTAATGTGTGATATCTGAAATATTAAAATTTAACGACAAAGATTTGGCAAAATTTTGCATTTTATCAGTCTTCAAAAATCAAATTTATTTTGACTTTACTTTCACAACTGTCCACATGCCATTGCTTCATTGCATTGCAAATTACCATATCGATTTATTTTCTCAATTTTCACATTCATTGACTGCCAACATCACATCTTTGTGACTACGTCAACAACTTTCATGAATGTTTATAAACATTTGAATTCAAATCTTGCAGTTTTGACAACAAAGTTCAATTGAGTTTAATTGAAGAAAATTAATTAAAGAAGGCAACAAAAATATTAAAGAATGTCCCAAATTTTATTGCTGAATGAATTAAATAAATTGACTCATATTTTTTATCAAACACCTGCTTATGATTTTTCTCAAATAAATATCAAAAAATAATCTTTCTGAAAATATTTCTCATCCCACTCTTCTCCATTGATTCATTGATGATGCAACCCACATAGAATTTATCGTTATTGTGATGCATTTTAATAACGCTCCAAGAAAAAGAGACGAAGATCTAAGTGTGGATTAGAAGCGAGCAAGAAAAAGTTGATTGAAGCGAAAAAAAGTTTTAATGAAACGAAAGTTTTTCGTGATATAAACGTGCGAGCAATGAGGATGAGAAAGTTTCACTAAAATCTTTTTCCTCCTCGCATATTTTTATCGACAAACACACAAAAAAACTTGCCGCATACACATTTTCATAATTAGGATTTCATAACTAATTGAAAAGTTTTTTCCTCCTAGCAAGCGAAGAAAAGAGTTTAAGAAATTTTATTTTGCATCTCTCGAGAAACATTTCAAGAAATTGCTCAAAGCTCTTTTTTAATCTTTTCTGAAATTATATGAGCATCAACATCCAAAGATAAAGTTTGAGTTCGGGGAAATATTTTTAATGAAATTGTATAAAATGGGGTGAAAGGAAATAAACAATTAAGTGTCATGATCTGTGTTGAATTTTAAATTGCTAAAATACATTTAAATTTTACAATTTATTTAATTTTAAAATGCAATAAATTCAACAGTAAATATTTCATGTGTGACTCATCATTATTGCATTTAAATTTTGCATTCAACGAAAAATATTTTCGCCCATTAACAAATGTTAAATGTTTACACATTTGACAATTTAAACGTGCATAAATCAAACCGTGAACAATTTTTTTCAACATTGTATAAATTTTGTCTCTCGCCCGTAATAGAGAAAAGGCCAAACCGCCAAAATCATAAACATACATGCAAATGTGCATTCCATCGTGGTTCGCGTGGAGTGAGTGAGTGTTTATTTAAAAACTTTCCTACGGCAACAAATATACACAAAGCACCGTGTGCGGCAGCGACAGAAAAACCCATTAAACCATAAATTAAGTGCCAAAACAAAATTAAAATAAAATAAAATTATTGTTGCCGGCAATTCAGTGAGAGAGAGCCGCTTTTCCGACAGTGTGAAAATATTGCGAAAAATTAAATTTTTAATCAAATGAAATTAAATCAAATAGAGTGCAGTTGATGGTTTCTATACGATTCTATATAGGAGCTCTGGTGCTGCTAGTGTCTTTTCTAGCACCACCCGGAGTCTCCTCAAACTCAAATGCCATTATTCCGTCGACCAATGGTGAGTATTTTAGATTTAGGGATTTTTTGATTTAAGTCAAGGAGTGGACACTAAAAATATTTATTAAAATTTTAAGTTTCCCCTCCTTGCAAATTCATAATTTTTTCAAGTTCAAACAATTTTTCATTTAACATAAAACCATAAATGTTACAAATTTATTTAAAACGCAATCAAATGTTCACTGCAAAAATCGTCAGCATGAAAACATAAACACCAAAAATTTATTTATTTTCTGCCTATATGAAATGTAATTTTAATTTATTTTTATGGTTTACACAAATTTGTCTGTAGAGTGCTTATAAAAGTTATTTCGCGAAGATTTAAATGAAATTTGTGGAAAGACCTTTAAAAAGTTTTCTTTGAATGCTTCTTAATTTTCACCAAGAGATTTTGAGGGTTTTAAAGTAATTTATGACAAGCGAGAAATTGTCAAGGGAATAAAAGTTTTCAGGTCAAAAAATTTTGCAAGCATAAATTCCAAACTGAAATTTAATTCGTTCTCACACCAAAAAAATTACGAAAAATATTTCACTCACAAAGAACTCATTAAAGGTGAAAATAATAGGAAAGAACAAAAAACATTCTCTGCTAATTAACTGATGACAATAATAATCCGGAGAAAGGGTTAAATGAGGAAGTTAAGGGAGGTGGAACGAGATAATTTCTTTTCCCATTAAAGCGCTGTTAATTCCCTCAACAATCATTATTATCTTTAATTCAATTAAAATCAGCGTGAAATTCAGAATTGAGTAAAATCACGGGAAATTTTTTAATGGGAAGAGATTTTTTTTCGTTTGAGGCACGATGGAAAATCAATAGGATGACTTTTTTATTTAATTCTCTTAAAGCCGCCAAAAAGTGAAAGTAAAAACAATGAAACAGACACAAAAATGTGTTGTGCGAGTGCTGAAAAGGAATTTTCATAAATTTTATTCACTCTCATTTCGTCTGCGAGTTTCTACAATAAAAAAAGTTTCAAATAAAAATTGTGCGGATTCTCTCGACACGCTGGAATTTAAGAATGAAATCGGGGAAATTTTTTTAGGGTTTTTAATCTTCAATTCCGAAAGCAATGTGAAGAGAGCTCCGGATTTTTGGGTGAGTGGAATTTAAATCTCAGAAAGGAAAAAAACTTTTCCACTTCCCTTTTATTTTTGTTGTACATCATGCAATTAAAATTAGAATAAATGTTTGTTACTTTAGAGTTTCTCTTTTGTGAGGGATGAACTGAGGTAGATTGAGGCAAAATAAAAAGATTTAAAGAAAAATTTTCCGTCTTGAATTTTTGTTATGCGGAGAAAATATGAAAGGAAATTTATTATTTATTTAACAAAGTTTTGTGGTTCAAAGATTCTTAAGAAGTTTTGCTAGAAAAAATTCAGAAAATTTCCTTAAATTCATTTAAACCTGTCGTGTCCTTAAATCTCCACAGCGATCTCGTGCTTGAATTCAATCGGAAATGAATAATCTGTTGGAAATTAAGGCTATCAATGGGATAGCAATCTCTCCAGCACATCCGAGTATTCATCACCGGAAAAGGTTTAATTTTTCAGGCCATTTAATATTTTAATTATTTTCATTTCCCTTTTTCCACTTCTCTTCATGCTGATGATTTTTTCACTCGAGTGTATTGTCACCTGAATTTTTTTTCGCTGACAATTCAGAAAGTGAAATAAAAAATATGGAAATGCAATTATAAAAATTTGCAATGGAAATTCGGCATGTCTCCTCAAAATGTCGATAAATTAGTTCTGATTTCATATCAATCGTTCGCTTTGTGGCTTTACCAATTTCCAACGATATGTCGCATTTCATTTTGAAGAATTTTCATGTATTTTCTGTCTTTTCATTTCAGTGATAATTGAGGAACCAGAATTTACAGAACCTATCGAGAACGTCACAGTACCTGCTGGTAAAATTTATTTTTAAATTAAAGTGAATTTGAAATAATTTTAAATATTTCCAGGAAGGAATGTTAAGTTGGCGTGCTCTGTAAAAAATTTAGGATCGTATAAGGTGAGTTTTACATTTTAAATGCCAATGATTCGAGCTGATTTCAATTTTATCGTTGCAATGAGAAAAAGGCAAAAGAGTTGAGAGAAACCCTAATTAAGGACGGCTACTCATTCCTCATTATTTCCACCTCCTACAAGTTAATGAAGTGACTTTAATTTTTCCTTCAAGCTATAGACGATTTTCATTAAACTAAAGAGAATTTTATAAGTTGATATTTATCGAAAATCAAAACATTTAATTTTTAACAGACGCGTCTAGACGTTAAATTTGAATCTTTTCTTTCAAAATTTTGATATCATCAACCCTCTTTCTATGTGCTCATAAACATTAAACATTATAAGAAAGGAAGGAAACATTTGAATTGCTAATTAAAGATCATTAAAACAATCGCTGTTGTTTTTTGCCATTTACTCCGGCACTTAGTGGAAGCAAAATAAAACTCATTAAACTCTCGGAAGAAAAAGTTTAACTCGTTCTCTGAATACAAAGTTGCTGTTTTGTTGTGCTAAAAAACAACGTCGGCCCAATTATTCAGAAAACTCTTCTGATTAATTGCAATTTAATGATCAATCTCTGTAATTGATGGCAAAGAGTTAAAATTTTAATACAGTTGAAAAACAATTTCCAACTGACTTTTTTTGCGTGCGTCGACGAAAGCAGCAGACTGCTGAGTGAATAACAATAACCCCATAGATTGATAGCTTGCATCCACAACAAAAAGAGCGATGAACAGAAGAAAAAAATTGAAACAAACAAAAACATAAAAATCCGAAATAAAACGAATTGGGCGATAAATTTTTTTGCGTTGATGGAATTTGAGAAGAATAAAAATTTTAACAGTTGAAAGCACAAAATGCAATTAAAAAAATCGCTTTTTGATAGCTTATACGAAAAAAATGTTCATCGGAATTCAAATTGATTCTTTCAAAAGAAAAGTCAAAAAAAATTTTCATACACAAAAATTCTTATCAAGATTTTTATAAAATTTAAATTCAATGAGGTTTGAGGTGAAATAACTTTTTATTCTTAATTTTTAAATAAAATTTTGAACACCTAATTAAAGTGAAAGAAAAACGGTTTAAAGTTTCCAACTAAATCCTTCAATTTCACTTCTATCAAACCCCAACTCTTGATTTCATTTTCACCTCCAGCTCACTCACTTTTTCACACATTCTTCAAGTTCCACAACACCACCGCATGTTATTGTGATTCTCACTCCTTTCTTTCCCTCCGGGTGATGATTATGGCTTTTACGTATACAAGCGACGATTATGTTTTGTAGGTGAATGTGTATTGTGTGTTGTATAAAGCAAACCATCTGACAATATGCACAGCTATGTGGCCGCACATATTTTTGCAGCACACACCACATTTCAGGAAAAATTCAATTACAATATTCAACAACAACCGTCACCGAAAAAAGTTCATTGTATACATCGTTCATAGTCAAGGCCAATTTTCATAGAAAAAAGCAAGGGTTGGTTTTTTAATTTCATCCCCTCATCAAACATTTTTATCATCGTGTATCTAAAAATTTCATGCATGTTAAAAGTCATAAAATAAAATCTGTGTAAAATCTTTTACGACATTTTGAAGGGTGACCGAGGTGATGTTGAAGAATGTTACCAATTGGATTGATTGAAAGGGTTAAAGGGATACTAAAGTATCTCATCATCGAACGTAAAATAAGAAATTCAATGAAAGGGTTGCTCAACATCAGCCTGGTGACGTAAGAGTCTTTAAGAATATTTATAAAAGCTTTAAAAATATTTAAATTTAGATGCTGAATTTAATGTTGAAAGCCATAAGTCCCTGTTGAGTGTTGAAAATGCTGTTAAATCCAACTTAAATTCCGTCTTCACCCAAAAAATTACAGCCACAAAATTATTTTGGTTTGCGTATAATGAAAATCAAGTCGTTGAATTCCTTTCTTCTTTTCTGTGATGTTTGGGTTTTATGGCACTTTAAGGAAGAATTAAGAAATGATGTCACAATTAAAATACTTTTATATTTTTAAAAACATCAAAATTAAAAATTCTTTTTTTAATTTAAAATTATTTTTAATATTCACCTAACATGTGAACTCTTCCCACATTTTTCGGGAGCAACATTTAATGGGTACTCAAAGAAGAAGGATAAACGTCAGATGGTGAAACAAGGAAAAAAGTCGATGCCGGAGCAGCAATAATTTGGCAACTTTGTTATGATGACTTATGAACACATGTTCAAAATTGTTTTTCTTCACCGAACATTATGATGATTTTCAACATCTCTTTCAATGATTTCATGAGGGTTGAGATTTTCAAATGTTGATTTAAGTAAATTTTGAAAAAATTGTAAAATTTTTCTTTAATTAAAAATTATTTCTTAAATTTAGTTTTTAATTCTGAAATCTAATAAGAAAACCTCCAAGATGAAGAAGCTTATTGTTGAGTGCTCACGGCATTACAGCGTAATCAAATTATGCGCCACTCTTTATATGAAAAAAGGATGCTGATGCTCACATACATGCTCTCAGTTGATGTAATTTCGTATTTTTCTTTTCTCTCCACATTTTTATTCATAAAGTCAAGGTAAATTACATACTTGAGTGAACAACATTCTCATGAATAGGTTTTATTATGTGAGCGCTCACTTCGCATCCCCTCTCCACCCACATACTCTCTCGACACACTCGAAGGATTCTTAATGTTGTGCAAATATTTGGATATGTACACAGAAAAATAAGAAGAAGGATCTTATTGGAATTGACTGGGAGTAACTTAGAGATTTTTTAAACTTTCAAGGGGTGGAAAATTTTCTTTAAAAAATTGTTCCTTTAATTTTTGAAATTTTTCATCCCTTGCTTTTACCTTTTTCTCTCTTCAACAAACTGAAATTGAGCAACGAAATCTTCACCTCAAGCATAATCTTTTGTGTGTCCATGTTGATTATCTCATTCTCCCTCCCATTTAGGTTGCTTGGATGCACTTTGAGCAATCAGCAATATTGACTGTACATAATCACGTAATTACTAGGAATCCACGAATATCCGTGACACATGATAAGCATGATAAATTCAAGACCTGGTTCTTACACATTGCGAATGTTCAAGAAGAGGACAAGGGAAGATACATGTGTCAGATTAATACGGTGACAGCAAAAACTCAATTCGGCTACGTCCATGTTGTTGGTAAGTAAACTTGATCGATTTTATGAACCATTTTATTTTTTCTAATTAATATTCGTAAATAAAAAAATTCTCACTGGGTTTTTCAAGAAGCACTTTGGAGTTGAAAAGACTTTTTGCATTCAATTTTTTTTCTTCGACGGTTTTTAAATTACTTTCTCTTCAATCATTTTTCTTGTTGAGAACTTTTTTATGCTTATTTCTTGAACTGAAAAAATTTGAATAGAAAAAAAATATTTATAAATGAGATTCTCAACTGCAGAGTGGAAGGGATGGAAAAAAAATTGTGACTGCAAACTGTAATGAATTTTTAATTGAACTACATCGGATTACACTTTTTTTCACTGTGCACTCATTTCCTCACCTTCTATTCAATTATAAAAAAAGATGTCAGAATAAAGGAAAGAGGAAATTGAGAAGGAAGGATCTTAATAGTTATTTCATTACCCTGGAAAGTACTTCAAGAAGTTCTTTTGTCTTTGATGTTATTGAATCTGACTTAAATTTAATTTTCTTTTAAAATAAATTTAAAAACTTTTCTTATCAAGCTTAAATTCCATTTCAACTCTCTTTAAATTTTTTAATACCTCTAAAATCACGCAAAACCACATAAGTACAACTTCAAAGCCGATTCCTTAAGGAATTCCAATGATTTCCTCTAACGAAGTCGAGGGAGCTTCTGAAATAACTGTACAGAATAAATTAAATCCAGATATAAATGTGAATCATGAGTGCAACGCTTGTAGCAAACTTCCACGACTTTTGTACGTTGTTGGAATTGATAATTGCTGATATTGGAAGTTTAATCAGAAGTTGAAAGATGAATGCGGCAAAAATTTCGTCAACGTCTTTTTTATCATGAAATTTAAAAAAATTAATTAAGATTAAAACAAGTGAAATTTTTTCAAAAATTCTAAATTTCCTTCCCTTGAATTTATTTTTCGATATTTTCTTTTTCAATTTCGATGCTAATTCAATTTCAATAAATTTCCACATCAATCTCATTTTCATCTCATCCAATTTCAGTTCCTCCGAACATTGATGACAGTTTGAGTTCATCAGACGTAATTGTACGTGAAGGATCGAATATAACATTGAAGTGTCGTGCTCATGGCTCGCCGACACCCACAATCAAATGGAAGCGAGACGATAACTCAAAAATTAATATCAATAAATCAATGAGCGGTATGTGATGGAGATTTTCTCAAACTTAAATATTTTACCATATGAAAAGATATTTAATAATTAAAACAATTTCTTTTAAAGTTTACGATTGGGACGGAGAATTGTTGGAGATAACAAAAATTTCTCGACTCGACATGGGAGCATATTTGTGCTTGGCCAGTGTAAGTTTCATGATGATTTTGTTAAGACTTTTAAATTATAAATTTATTTACTTTTTATACAGAACACAGTTCCACCTTCTGTTTCAAAGAGGATTAAGGTCAGCGTTGATTGTGAGTATGATGGAAAAGTTACTAAAGATTTAAATTTAAAAATAAAATTTGAAAACTAAGCAAAGAAGTGAAACTTAAAAAATTCATTAAATTCAACTTAACGATTAACAAATTTTTGTTTAAATTTTTTTGTTTCTAAAATTTTATCTGAATCTTTTCTAAATTGAAATTTAATGCACTTAAAAAACGTTTGAAATTCGATCCACCACTAAAAATAAATTTTTCCTAAAAACTCACTCGAATTTCATAAATGCACCCTCGGAAATTAAATTTCAATTATAGCAAAGTGTAAACAAATAATTTTCATGAAATTATCAAACATAATTTTTAAAGTCAGCCCAACCTTGAAACTCATGATTCTCGTATACGAAATTCGACCAAAAATCGATACGGTTTTGTACGGCATGGCAAATGATTTTCAAGTGACCATCATTATGGGGCCACTCAACGAATGCAAAACTTTGGTCGCATTCGACTATGCATAGAGTGTATGGTAACATGTGTACGATGACGATGAGGAAATTCGGTTTAGCTTTCGAGAGCGAGAGAAAAGGTTAAAGTCGAAGTAATTACTGGAAATCTAGATCGAATTTTCTGCTCCATTTGTGGGTTTTGAGAGTCATTCGTTGTGTGTTGACTCAAATAATTAATTTTAATTGCTGAAGCGTTTTAAAATTGAGCTCTGGATTTAAATATAATAGAGAAGGAATTAAATGGTTTGGGTTTGATGAAAATTTTAGAATGAGTCGAAATTGAAACGAATCAAAATAATTTTAACATTCATTAAAATTTGTTTTAAAAAAATACAAACAAACATTTATTGATTCAAATCTCTCATTTAATCCATTTTGTTTCATATCCATCCTCAGAACCCAAAAAAAAATGTTTAACGCAAACTTTTATCTTTTTTCCTCGCCCCGCGCTCGCGAAGAATTAATAAATAATTGAAGTTTCTCTTTCTTGACTTTTGATCCGCGCTTATTTATTAATTTTTCAATCTCATGATCGCTTCTGCCATGGCAAACAGCAGCAAGATGAGAAGTTAAATAATTTAAAAATCCCTCATCTTTCCGCTTTTGGTATCGACGTGCGGCTTCTTTACACAGAGGAGACTGTGTGATAAAGCGATTGAGGGGAATAAAAGAAGAACTTTGAGAGATTTCTTATGTAAATATTTATTTTCTTTTTAACCACGATAAAAAAATTATCCAGTGAGGAAAAAATAATTTTATTAAAATTTAAATTTGTTAAAAACTTTGATATTTTTTTTCGAAACTTTTCTTACTGGGTTGAAGGAGGAAAAATGAAAAATTTCTTTCGTCTTGTCTAATAATATGCAAAACAAGTGTTCCATATTGTTTTAATATATTGAATAATATTTCCCCTCTCTCACTCAGCACCATGTTGATACTTTTCCTACTTGACATTCGGCTCCTCTTGACTATCACACAAAAAGTTATTTTTTTTCTCTCTCCTCCATGTGGCGCTCCACAATGTTGTTATTAATAGCACTTGAAATTCGAAGTGAGAGCGTCAAGAGAAAAGCGGAAGGAAATTGTTATTGTTAAACAATTTTTTTTTGTGGGTTCGGAAAATTATTAATAAAATATTTACACTTGTTTCGAGTACTTCAAACCGGCAATTTGATCATGACAGCTAATGATACATCACAAAACGCTTCTTTATTTGTTTGTTTTTCACCACATTATGATATTCAAATTTTTCATCGTTTATGAGATGATTTGAAGCACGCGCTTGCACATGATGAATATTCTGGAAGCTATTAGCGGGTTGAGAAAATTCTTGGAAATTTTATTATGCTTAAATCAATTTATGTGATACAAAACATCTTGAGACTCATCTAAAATTCTCCCCTCGATAAAAATCCAAGTTAAATTTGCCTAATTTTGTTTCCTTTCTCTCACTTTACAAACATTTAATTTTGCATGGCTAATTGGAAAACAATTGAACGTCGTGAATATAAATTTTGTCATTCATGCTGTTAAAAAAATCGATAAGTAGTAAAATTGAGAGCAAACCGAATGGATAATGTCTTGAAAAGTCGAAACATTATTTGAAGATAAATTTTAGAAAATAGCAGCAAGAGAAAAATCGAACAACGAGTGGTTCAGAATGTCAATGAGCCCTGAAAAAAAATTCTGCTGCATGTTTAAAGTTCCACTCTTGCTGGAGTGATGTTATGCTAATAGCCTCTGCTGCTTTAAGAGGATTTTAAAGATGAGGGAAGGAAAAAAATTTAAGGAATACGAATGGACATTTTTTTAAATTCACAATTTTTTATGATTTTATACAAAAGCATACTGAGAAAAACTTTGTCTCAAAATTTTCAATCAAAAAAATTAGAAAGCTTTGAATTTTTTTTTCTAAATTAGTTTAAAGTATTTTTCTTAGTTGGCATTTTTTGTTTGATTGACAAGAAATTTTTTTTCTATCAGAAATTGAATAAATCTTAGCTGGCGATTTTTTTATTTGTGAAATTTAATTTTTTATTTTTAAAGTCCACCCCTTGATTTTTTATTTGAAACGAACTCCCATGTCGAAAATTAGTGACCGGAAGAAATTTTTATGACATTTCGCCAGCTTGCTTGCTTTTGGTGTGATATCAGCAGCATGATAACTTAAATAAATCACCGCAATATGCCGTGAGGTGAAAAGAGCAAAATTTTAAAGATAAGATTTTAAATTTTCGACAAACATTTTCCATTTATTTTTTATTTGCCTGCATTTCATTTAGTTTTATCGTCGAAGATATCGTGCGAATGATATTGTGAACGTGTGTGAAATTGTACCTACTGTTTTCCAATTTTTTCCACATACATAAAATATTTTTCTCTCTTCACCATCATTGCATGCTCCAGGGCGCCATCAAAGAGCTGTCGAGCGAGGGGTTGAAGACGAAAAATTCACATATAAAAATTATTTGTCTTACGCACATTTCGCTTCCTCTTTCATCTTTCTCTCTTTTGTCTATGATATTTATGGCATGGTTGGGGATCATAATAAAGTGATTTTTTTGGTAACATATAAAAAATTGTATTTTGGCACTTATGAGAGACTCTTTAAAATTATTATTTTGAATTAAAATTATGAATTGTTAAAAAAATGCAAGAAATTTATAAAATTTAACTAATTTGCGATTAAAAAATTAAAAAATGTTTCAAAACCCACACGTGGGTGTTGCCGCGTAACCCACTTGTAACAGATCAGTATTGAAAATGTAACATGGGGAAGTCCTATTAAGAAGCCAAAAGAGAAGCCTAATGGAAAATATTTTTTGGAAAGCTGAAAGGGAAGCATAAGGAAATATTTTTTTTTGGGAAAGTTATTTGCCACTATGTTCCATTTTCCACTGTTTTCCATTATGTTTTTTTTTCCAATGCGTATCATTATTTCTATTTGGCTCAATTGTTCCATTTCCCATTGTGTTTCATTTTCCACCATGTTCCATTTTCCATTGTGTTCCATTTTCCACTGTGTTCCACTTTCCACTGTGTTTCATTTTCCACAGTGTTCCATTTTCCATCATGTATCATTTTCCCCTGTGTTCCATTTTCTACTGTGTTCCACTTTCCACTGTGTTTCATTTTCCACAATGTTCCATTTCCACAGTGTTCCATTTTCAGATCCATGCCAATCGATTACTGGTCCAATCCCGAGTTCAACGATACCCATGAAGCCATATAAGAGATTATTTGTATGAAAAATGGACATTAGGGCCGTCCATGGCACGACCTGTGGTCATGACCCAAAAAATTCCTAAAATGGGCTAATATAGACCAACAGACCTATTATCTGGCGAAAACCCGAAGTCTCTAGCTGGTCCAGGGGCCGAGATCTCACTGGAACAGACAGACAGACAGACGGAATCACGAGCATATAAGCGTTACCACACCTTGTGTGGGTTACGCTAAAAATAATTTCTATGGAATCACCCACATTTTTCTCATAACGTTATTAACCATAAAAAGATATGAAAGTAAGAACAAGAAAACTAAAGACACTCGTGTGTGGTCGTGGGTGGGGTTGAAGCGCAGATAATAAATGGCAAAATGAAAATCTACTCCCATGAATACCAAATGAGATCAGAGCATTAGGCTCATAAAGAGGAGAGAAAGATACATACATAAAGATATTCGAGTATGTGTAGATTTGATTATAAGAATTTTCTCTGATTAGAATCATCCACCGTGTGCTGAGTTTATATACACAGTGTTCATATCATTATCGTCATCACTGTCTTCATCATCAAAGTGTTAATTATGAATTCTACGAGATGTTTCGCAGATATTGATCTAGGAGAGACGAGCAAGATGCTTTTTTCATTAATCGAAATTAATTTTCTCGTTCTGAGTTAAAAATTTGAAAACTTAAAAAAAAGTTATGAAAAAATCTCACTTCAGAGTTTCCCACAAAATTGTCACATTTTTTCGTCGTCCTCATCCACACACTCAAGGGATTAATTTTCTTTTAATTACTGGAAAAATGATTATGTGTTAAGCGAGTATGACATCGTGTAGCAAAGAGCACTCGCTGTGGGGAACACATAGAGAGAAAAAAATCAATAAACCTGAAGCAACAGATGAGTGCTAAACAACAATTTGGAGATAATTTTTTAGTGAACGTCCTCTGTGCCATTGTTTTACGATGATTATGATTAAAAATGTAATAAAATAAAAAATTATTTTATTGTGATGATAATTATGATGGTTGTCAGCTGTTTTAAGCATCAGAATAAAAGTGATCAAAGCTAATGTTTATAGGTCTAACAATTTTTAAACCTCAATGTTACATTTTTGGTTGACAATGAATTAAACATTTTATCATAAAATCTCATCATAATTACAACTAAAATCCTCATCAAAAAATTAACAAGAAAAATTTCCATACTTTACTTAATTAAGAGCAATCTCCTCCTTCGCATCATGAAAATGAGATTTTAACAAGAGTTATACAGAAAAAAGTTTCATTTTTTGATGGTGAAAATTCCCTTTTGGTGCGGAAAATCTCAGTTCATGAATAATAAAATATTATTCGTAAAGCATTCAACAATAAAAAGGAATATAACTCCGGATTTTTTCCTATTAATATTTCCGCATCTTGTTCATTTTTTGCGTTCGTGGCAGTTGTCTCTGGTGTATTGTACAATATCATTTATGTTGCCATTATATTCGCTGTTGGTTTAGTCGTGGAATTTTTGGTACTTTTGGGGTTCGCATGATTAAAAATGTGCAAGGGGTCAGAATAAATTTAAAAATTATAAATTCGTGTATTTAAAAATCACAACCGCATAAAATGGCTAAAAATTACATTCAAGATTCGGCCACAGGGCATCGCTGACACTCTTCCGAGAAATTTGGATTTTTTGTTCACTTCTTTGCTCTCATAAAATTTTAATAAATTTTCTTCAACAAGCAAAAAGTTAATTTGATTCTTTTCTTTCTTTCAGTTTCACCAATGCTTCAGGTCTGTGTATCATCGTGCAATGTGCACACATGCATCATATATACTGAGATTAAATCAAATTATGCTAATTTTCTCTCTCAACAGATTCCTCATCAACTTGTTGGAGTTCCTTTAACCTATAATGTCACATTAGAATGTTTCACTGAAGCCCATCCGACGAGTTTGAACTATTGGACACGAGAAGATGGCAATATGATACATGATAGTAAAAAATACAGGTGAGTTTCTATTATTTTACTTTAGTTCTTAAAATGAAATTGATTCGAGGGAAAAATGTCCATCCCTTGAACTTTTTCCTTCATTCTTTCATTAAAAATCCAATTTATCAACACACCACACAAGAAAACAACTAATATGTAGCCAAATGGCGTGCTCTCCAAACCATCGTATATGTGGCGGAGCTCCTTCAGTTTATATGCCATCATAATATAGAAAATGAAATCATAAATGCAGACATATGGCTCAAGTTGTTCATACATCACACACACACACACTCACACGAACGTTACTGTCGACAAATTAAATTATAAAATGAATTTTCATGAAAGCAAGGAAGAGAATTTTCTATAAATGCGATTTATGACTCGCTTTATTATGTTTTGTTTTGCAACATTGAGGGAAATTTTTAAGATTTCATTTAATGCCAAAACTATTTCCATTCTTTAGAAGTCCAAAATTAAGTTTTTTAAAGAAATTCCTACGAAATGATTTTTTGATACTTTTCCATAAAAATAACCGTAACATTTTATGTAATAACTTTATTGCAGAACTGAACAGAGTGTTGGAGTTCCATCCTATAGAACACACATGCGGTTAACTATTTACAATGTACAGCAGTCGGATTATGGCACCATCAAGTGTGTTGGTATGACTCAAAATTATATAATTAAATTTTTTGCCGCTGTCTAATCTTTTCAATTTCAACAGCAAAAAATCCACGAGGAGAAACTGACGGCTCAATTCGTCTTTACCGTAAGTAGGAAGTTTTTTACTAAAAAGTTAAAGTAAACATTTGCTTGTTGGAAGTTAGAGTTTAGAGTTTTTGTGAGTCGTTGAAAAACAATTTTGGAGATGTCACGATTAGATGAAATTGAAGTTTACGAAAGTGCATTTGGGAATTTTACAAGAGATTTGATTAAGAATTCTCTCTTGGCACACCTGACTTGACTTTTTATTTTAAAGTCAATGAAAACATGATTAATAAATTATTTTTTATAATTCGAAAATCTCTCAAGTACCCACTCATAAGGCATCTTTTCAAATTACACAGCACAGTCAACTATGTAAATTATGTCGTACACTTGACATTTATTGCGTTATTGAATCAAAATTTCGGAATAATTTCTCTCTCTCGATTTTCCCCTAAAATTGCACTCACAAATGAAAGGACACGCAAAGACAAGAGAGAACATAATCATCATCATGTACGATTTATAAATCATTTGCTAGAACAATAGTTTTCAACATGATGCTGTTGTGCTTCACAATACAAATATGTTCAACATGTACACAAACTAAATATTTCGATTTGTGGAGCAAATTTCTGAGGTTTTATGGTTTGCTGCCTTTTCAACACACAAAACTTTTAATCCAGAGTGAAGTGGTTGAGAGAGTGAGTGGGTGTAAAGTAATTTTCTGTCAACCAGCAAGTCGAAAAGTTTCACCATCAGATTTTGGTTGAGACATTGAAGAAATAATGCGATGGTGACATGCAATTCTGCGGGTGGCATTAGGTGATTAGCAAAATGGAAGAAAGTTTCAGAAGAAATAATTTTTAAGAGTGGGTGACTAATTTTTGTCTCAGATTTTCATTTTTTTGATATTAAAATTTATAAATTTATATTTTTTCGCTAAAACTTTTTCCTATCCGTATCCAATAACCATCAACCGAATGACGATTATCTTTTATTTTATCTTAACGACAGCACTTTCTTTTTTACTAATATTATTATTACCTTCATCCTCCAAACCATATTCTAATGACTTTACAGCTTCTTTTATCGTTTCATTTTTTGTTATCTCGAACAATTGAAAGGTGAGACGAAGAAAAGTTATTAATGCAGCTGTTCCACCTTCTTTCTCTTTTTATTCGATAAAAACTTTTTAACTGCTCATACCTTTGACAATGCTCGTTTAATGTAAGAAGAAGTGAGAAGGCATTTAGGCGATTTTCTCTTTTTTTTCGCTTCTTTAATTGTGAATAAAAAATTTCCCTCTTATCATAATTTCATAAAATGATTTATGGGTTTTCTTGTGAATAATAAAGCGCCCTCCGAATTGCCACTATTCTTCTTTTCTCAGAGAGAGTCTTTCTGCCGGGAAGACAATCATGATTTTCCCATTTTTAGTGTAACCCACGAAGTGGTGTAACACTTATATGCGCCTATTTCCGTCCGTCTGTCTGTCTGTCTGTCTGTCTGTTCCTTCGAGATCTCGGCTCCTGAGATAGCTAGAGACTTCTAGTTTTCGCCAAATGGTAGGTCTATGAATTTAGATTCGGCCATTTTAGGAATTATGAGGGTCATGACCACAGGTCGTGCCATGGACAGCCCTAAATGCCATTTTTCATACAAATTTCCTGTTATATGGCTTCATGTATGTCGTTGAACTCGTATTTGTATCAGGAATCGAAAGGCATTGATGATATTTGAGGAATGTCTATCATGGCCATCCAAGAGTGCCACCAATGTCCATCACGGCCGGCCAGTAGTGCCCCTAATGTCCATTTTTTAAAAGTATGACTTCATGTACCTCGTTGAACTCGTAATTGCATCAGGAATTGATTAGCGTTGATGATTTTTGAAGAATGACCGTCACGGCCGGCCAGGAATCGATTGGCATGGATCTGAAAATGGAACACAGTGGAAAATGGAACATAGTGGAAAATGGAACATAGTAGAAAATGGAACACAGTGGAAAATGGAACGCAATGGAAAATGGAACACAATGGAAAATGGTACAATGGAAAATGAAACACAATGGAAAATGGAACACAATGGAAAATGAAACACAATGGAAAATGGAACACAGTGGAAAATGAAACACAATGGAAAATGAAACACAGTGGAAAATGGAAAATGGAACACAGTGGAAAATGAAACACAATGGAAAATGAAACACAATGGAAAATGGAACACAATGGAAAATGGAAAACAATGGAAAATGGAACACAGTGGAAAATGAAACACAATGGAAAATAAAACACAATGGAAAATGAAACACAGTCGAAACACAGTGGGAAGCCATTTTGGGAAGCCAATTTGGGAAGCAATTTTGGGAAGCCATTTTGCGAAGCCATTTTTGAGAAGCCATTTTTGGGAAGCCATTTTGGGAAGCCATTTTTGGGAAGCCATTTTGGGAAGCCATTTTTGGGAAGCCATTTTTGGGAAGCCAAAAGGGGAGGCCAGAATGGGGAAGCCAAAGGGGAAGCCATTACTGATCTGTTACAAGTGGGTTACACGGCAACACCCACGTGTGGGTTTTGAAACATTTTTTATTCACATTCTCTGTGAAGCGAACAATAATGTAAGGGAAGTGGCGGAAAAATGCTGTAGCATATTTTGATCATAAATTTTCACTTTTTCTTTCTCATGTCCATGATAACCCATCGCTAATGAAGTTGCAAGAAAAAAATTCAAGAGTCATTAATTGACATTTTAATTTAAAAAGTTTATGAATAAAATTTTTCACGACGGAGTTTGCAAAAATATAAAAAATCATTGCTTTTGACAAAAAGCCATTCAACCTCATTGAGAATGAGCCATCAAAATCTCGATGATAATTGGATTGCAAATTAAAGTCATAATTGTCACCGCCAATTAAATGATAACAATTTGAATTAATTATTCAATTAAAATTAACAGCTTATTATAACAATTTCCCGCGACACGCGAATGACACGCAAATATTTTATTAAGCGTACGTTCTTATATTAAATTTTCAACAACTTTCTTAAGCCTTTCATGCATGTACAAAAGAGTACTCAAACATAATTTTCATTTCCATTGTGATGATTTTCTTTCTTGTTGATTCTTCTCCCTCTCTCTCAGTTCAGCACAGCAGTGCGTAATAAAATTGCATACGGCGTCAAGTGGTTGAGGAAATTGTAAAAGTGCTTTTTCTCTGAACAACTCATTCATGTCAAATTATTGTCTTTTCCCTCCAAGCTCAACACAATAAATTCAATGGAGGCATTCCAATCCATTACCATTCCATAAATCATCTTTGTTTTACGACTGCTGTGTATTGCATTTAAATCAGTGAATTTTAACTTTCAAATGCTTTTTGGGCCTCATTTCTAAGTGAAATTAGTAAAAGTTTTGTAGTTGAATGAAAATTGTTCTTTCGTGCCATTATGAGAGAAAAGTTTTTGCGGTTGTGCAAACTACAAAAGTGCCATCATAAACCACCCACAACAATACAACTCGAGAGACAATGAAATGCCATTTGAAATTTAATTTATTCATAATTCATTGACAGGTGTTTTATTCATGCTATTAACGAGTCGAGAGGAAATTTATCGCTCAATTTTCAAGAGAATGTTTTATTGCCTCTTCCGGGGGTGGTTAAAGAAAGTTAGCGAGAGGGAGGCGAAACATTTTTCATAAACTTTTTCTCACGCCACAAATAAATCTGACTTAAAAGGTGAAGTCATAATTTATTGGTACTCAACCTTTAACGGTTCATCAATTGACAAATGTAATCTATCATAAATTATGGGAAGTCGAAAAATGATGGATGGGGTGAAATATTGACTGACGAGAATAAAAACTAAAATCTTTATATTGCCTTCATTTCCTCTCGTATTCAACAAAATCTCCTAACTCGTTCATAAAGACTGATTTTATTTATTTATTTTTCTGGTATTTTCTGCTCATCCGCAACAATTTACTTCCATTCATACAGAAAAATATGCATTTTTACGCACCAGTTGAAAAATGCTGATTAAGACATTTTTCCATGATTA
Organism: Tanytarsus gracilentus; assembly: GCA_038502055.1. Classification (NCBI taxonomy): domain Eukaryota; kingdom Metazoa; phylum Arthropoda; class Insecta; order Diptera; family Chironomidae; genus Tanytarsus; species Tanytarsus gracilentus. The sequence goes on along the minus strand of JAXRKN010000039.1, from coordinate 766,796 downwards.
TTGTGTAAGAAACATACGCAATCATAAATGTACATGAGGACTAAGCGACGACATCAGAAAGACGAATTTTTACTCTTTGTAATTGAAGAAATTTAAAAAATTTGATAAAAATAATTTCAAAAACTTTTTCCTTAATTTACAAAATTTTCCTCTGTTGATAATCATCTTAGACATTTCTTTCATTTGAACATTTTATCTTTCATGCTTTTTAACGTGTAATATTTTACGTGTCGGGTGCACGATAAGTTAAGAGACAGAGAGGAGAAGATTTGTAGGGTGAATTATGTTGCAAAAGAAAGAAAAAGAAGTTCTTAGAGCAAAACGTGGTCTGTCAAAAAGCATACACAAGAATTTTCACAGCTAATACCATTCAGATCTAAGACGCATTGCTGTAAGCGAAAAAGAGATCAAGAAAAAGGTTCAAAATGATAAAAAGAAGACTCGCACAAATTTGCACATGAACATGGATGTGTGAATGATAGCATGATTTTTAATAAACTTCTCTTTTACAAATCATGAACAACTTTTTTATGAGAGAGATTTCTTGAAGATACTCTCTCGAGGTAATCCTTTGAACATGCAAAAATATGCAAATTGAATGGAAACGAGAGAAGGATCGGGTTTGTGGGATGTTTTCAAGATTTTTGGGCCAAACGGGAAAATTTATTTAAGTATCAAAAGTTCACTAACTTTTAAAATTTAACGGTTAAAAAAATTAGATCTAAATGTTTTAAATTTTTAAGATAATTCTAAATCTTTTACAACGCATTTCCCGTCTCATCCTCACCAAAGCTCATAAATATGAAATTATTCACTTTTTGATACCGAATTCTCACAGCGAAAGGCGGCAACTTAAAAATTCTCTCTGTCGAGTTGATTTTAAATTCGCGAATTTCGATTTTCTTTTACACTTGGCGGTGAATCTTTAATGCACAGTGATATAAATCGATAATTCAAGCACTTGAAGATTCTTTTTATAATTTTTTTACTAGCTTCCTTTAAAAAACTTTTTTATGTATTCAACTACAGCCGCTTCCTTCACCCATGCCCCTCACTGCTAGTAATAATAATATGTTTTTGTATCATCTCTTCCTATGTTGAAATTTATAAGGTTGTACGATGGCTAAAATGCGTCTAGAATATAAATCGCAATCATGAGATTCTTCTGCTTGTATTTTTCTCTTCGTCGGTGTGTACACTCCATGAACTTGGTACCGTCTATCGTTGTTGTTGTGAAAATTCCAATGCATACAATAGAAAAAATTTGAGAGTGATGAGGGAAGAACCACCCAGGAAGTAATTTTTGATGATGTTAATTTTAAGCGAATTAAATTAACAAATTTTTCCATCTCAAGTTTTTTTTGGTTACTTTGATAAATCATTTTTTAATACCTTATTTTTGAAATTAAAAATTACGTTAAGAAGTTTACTTTGTTTTTTATGTGAATTTTTATAACGTACTTTTTAATTTCAAAAATAAGGTACCGAAAAAGTGATTAATCAAAGTAATCTAAAATCTTCAGAGCAGCAAAAAAAATTTAATTTACTATTTAAAAAAAATTTTCAACTGGGCACTTCCTCAATTCCCGTTTGAATGCAAAAAAAATATATTTTTTCAATTTTTATAAATTAGTCATTTTGATTAAAAAAGCAGAGAGAAAAGTCGCTTCGGCACTCGTGACATCGAGTCATGCATAAATTAAGGAATGAGAGTTCACTTGTTACGGTTGTCTTCCAGAGTGGAATCCCTCTCTTTCGAGAGATGAAAAAAGAGTGTGAAAGACATTATTTATAGATGTCGATAGTCATCGATGAAATGCCATTAGAATATTTTCCTTGCTCTCCTTCCAAAACACACGATATCGACATGTCGAAGGGAGAGATACATAGAATGTGTACATAAAAGATTTTCCTGTCAATGCTTGATGATTGCTAAAAGTGATAATGGTACTTTATTAGGTTTTCTTGCGCTCCATTTCTACCCTTATATTAACGTGTACGAGATCCCTCCCAGTAAACTAATTCTCGACATTAATTTAAGGCATTAATTTCATTTTCGCCCTCCTAAAGCTTTTCGAGTCCGTAAACGACATCTTCAATAATCTTTTATTAGCTTTTAGTAGCTGGCGAATTTTTTTGGAGTGAATTTTGCCACGTAGAAATTTTTATTTTCAAAATCATCCTTTTTCAACTCAATTTTTATTTTCTTCTAGTGAGCACGCCACCGACTAATGCGCCTGCCTCTACAATTGAAAACTTCAAAGACTGGTTGGATATAAGAAGTGGTGATATCAATGCCAATAATACAATCATCAACGGTCAAGTCCATTCCAATTCAGTGCACGTATTTGAGAAAAGTATGTTAATTAGCTTTTTTCATCCTCTCTCTTTCAATTTTAATAAAGAGAGTGAAGGTTGAATTAAAATGAAAATTTTATCTAAAAAATTCTTTCACATCTTCTTTAGACATCAAACACATATCCAATTTGAACGAAATTGATAGATTTGAACAGAAGGCAACAGACAAGAAATCGAATTGGCCAATAGAGGATAGCTTCAGTGGTGTGGGTGAGTGACCTGCTAGAAGATTTTATTTCTCATTGCATAATTTTTTACTAATTACAATTTTTCTTTCTTTTTCATTCACAGACAACTTAAAAGTCACAGGTCACATTAAGATGCTAACGATGATGATAGTCTTAATGAACATTGCTGCGAACTTATGCAAATCCAACTACATAGCAATTTCCACCTAATTGAATTAAATAACAGTTAACTGAAAAAAAGTAGTTTTTATAATTTCTCTTCTCATTTTCATCTTCTTTCTATTTTAATTTCCTGTGTTGCATGTTCAATTTTCGGGGTTAGGACATTTTGCCCCTGGGACATTTTGCCCTCACTCAAAATCCGTGGGCAAGGGCAAAAAAAATATAGGGTCAATTTGTCCGGGGCAATTTGCCCACAGATTTGACCATGCCCACATATTTTTCAAATTTTGCCCTCATTTGACCATGGACAAATTGACCCTATATTTTTTGCCCACAGACAATTTGCCCATAAACTATTAACTTGAAATTAATTGTTTTAATATTTTTTTTCAAATTTTTTATACTAAGCTTTTACACTAATTTCACTATGGTATACTTAAAGAGAAACAAGTGATTTTTAATTTTGCACCTATTGGCACTTCCTGCGTATCAAAAATTTTTAACTGAAAGTGATACAACACCGAATTGCTTCTTCATAAAATTTATAAAACTATTAAATGAGAGTAAGTTTGAAATTAAATTCTTTTGAATATTAACACTTCCTCCAGATAAAAAAATTTATAATTTTTTAAAAATTGTAAATGTTTTTCATCTACATCATGCAAACAAGTAGATTTTTATCTTAAAAAATCAAAAGTTATGGCAAAATAAAAACACCCCTCTGGAATTTCGAAATTTTTCAGAAATTTTAAGACTTTCTTTTCAGGTTTGAGAGCAGACGCCAAACTTTAATGCAGATAGTACATTATATATCAAAATTTCTATTAAAAAAAACCTGAATTTTTTAATGTAAAAACACTAGAAAAACCGAAAAATTGCAAAAAGAAATCTTTAAAATTTTCCTATTGCTCGATAAAAATTTAAATTATTCCTGAAATTATTTTAATTAAGTTTATAGTTTAAAAAAAATATTCATGGGCAATTTGTCCATGGCAAAAAATATAGGGCAATTTGCCAGGGCAATATGCCCACAGATTTGACCATGCCCACATATTTTCAAATTTTGCCCTCATTTGACCATGGACAAATTGACCCTATATTTTTTTGCCCTTGCCCACATATTTTGGGTGTGGCAAAATGTCACAGGGGCAAAATGTCACAGAGTTTCAATTTGTCCAATGTTTATATAAATATATAAAAAAATCTAATGCAGGGTCGTAACTTTAATAAAACTTATATAGGCGAATATTTGAATAAATTTATTTAGCGCAAGTTGATGAAAAAGAATTTTAGAAAAATATTATTAGTGAAAGGGTGCACTTGGGTCATAATATATAGTTTCGGTAGAGCAGTGCGGAGACAGTTCTAATTATATTTTCATTCTTAATTAAATAATTTTATACCGACCTTCATACTTAATCTTTAATTAATTATTTAATCCTCTTAATTCAAATTTCCTCGAAAATTGAAATTTTTATTTTTTAATTTTCCACTGCACTGCACCTCAATCTGAATTAAACTTTTTAACACACAAAAGCAAGTAATTCAAAGCGGCACTCGATGTATTGCATTTAATAAATTTTAATGTAGGCAAAAGCATATCCAACAAAATATATTTGAAAAAATTATATTTGTAAATTTATGAATTTAGTAATTATACAAATTTTGCAGCGTGGCTTATAACAATACATTTAACACTCAATGATTAAAGTTCAGATTTTACTTTTAAAATAAATATTTTTTTCTATTTTGTTGCCAGCACATAAAATTTTAAGAGCTTTAAATTTAAAATGAAAAGTTTGTAATCTGTTAAACTAGTTTCCTTTTGAATTTCCGTACGTGCTCAACGATATAAAAGCTCAATCATAAGCCCACTCGATGAAGTCGCTCTTAAGAGAAAGTTCGAGCACTTATCAAATTTGTTTCAATTTTCAATTTTATTGGCAAGAACCGAAAACTCACCATAAGACGATGAAGTTCTTCCGAGATTATTGAAAACTTTATGTGCATGCAGCTTTGAAGAGGATTTAAGTCAGTAATTATATTTGCCAAAATTATCTTCAATGATACTTCCTGATTTCCAATTAAAATTAATTTAATTTTCTTACAAAACAACTTTTAATTAGTGATGAAATAACTTGAGAGAAATTCGATGATTTCAGAAACTGATGATGATAATTTGTATACAATGCCATTTATTAAAAATCTTATAGACATACGCTTCAACTATGAAATTATTGAAATATATTGAAGTAAAATAAACCAAAATATGACTAACAAAAAAAAACTAGAAAATTGTTATACAAAATATAAAATGCAAAATTTTGAAGATTGCAAATGTGTTTGGGAATTTTTGAGGGACAATTTGATAAAAAATTATTTTCATAAAAATAAGAAAATTAATTTAATTTTTATGTCACTAAAATTCTTCCTCATTAATTTCCAAATACTTAAGTGCACGAATACGTAACTGTACACACACCTAAGTACTCGTATGTATTATAAATGAAATCAGTCCCGATATATGATATTTTAATATATAACCCATAAAGGCGCATAAAATATGTTGACGATTATAGACAAAAAATGAATAAAAAATTTAATTGCATCTACATACACATCAAAACGTCAAAATAATCAATGTTTCAAGCACATTTTGTTTCAGCTTTCATTCGACAGGAAAAATAAATTCAAATCGATTGTCGTTCGCACGCTATCGTAAAAAGATTTAATCAAGTTAAATGTGCGAACGTGTTTAAAGGTGAAAATTGCGTTGACAATGATTGTTGTGTTGATCACCCAGTGAGAAAATATTTAACTTTTCAATGAAAAAAATATTTATAAATTTTTTCTCGCTGGGTTTCGTGACACATTTTTTGTATTTTATTTTTATTATCAATTGACACAATTCTACGCGTTGAAGTTTTATGCACAGTCGAAATCGAAAGTCGTGTAGGTAAAAGTTTATTAGACACTTTAGTTGACTTCATTTGAATTTCAACGAAAAACACAATTTTCATTCCTATTCACATTTCAATGGGAAACAGCAAAAAAATGCGAAAGGAATCAAATCACGAGAAAAATGTCATAAAAATTCTTTTATTTTCCCACTGCGACTCTCTCCGTGAACATTCAACTCTCGATTCTTTTCGCTATTTCGAAAAACATATAAAAATGGAAATGGAAAAATGCGGAAAATATCTTTTGAAAACAAATGTGCAATAGAAATTCCTTTTGGATGCTAACTCACTGATAGAATAAATTTCTAAAGTTCTATTAATGGAGAAAAGAAACAAGTGATAAATTTTTAAAAAATCTTTCGAATTTATTTAAAGTTAAAATTTATAAATATCATAATTTCAACTCTGCCTAAAAATATTCACTGAAATTCACATAAATTAGAAAAGTAAACCCCAAGTGGATTCTGAACATGCATTCGAAAGTGAAAACCTCAAATAACAATTGAGAGTTTGAAAAAAATTCAGTGAGTTAAAAATGAATATAAAAAAGATCTACAAAAAAACTGTTCGTTATCTTGCGAGACATAAATTTTTCATGTGAGTTTTCAAAAGACGGCAAACATTTTTTTGTATAAAATAAAATATAAAAGTGCATTAGCAAGAAGAAGAATTTTAAAATCCTTCAAAGTTTCCTTCCCTTTTCACCTTCAAGCATTTCAACACATCTCTTGCCATTTTTTTCACATCGCACACATTTTTCTGTATTGGATTTTCGCAGCCGAAAATAAGATTAAATGTGGCATTAAGGAGGCAGAAAAGTTTTCCCTCTTTTGGTAGACTCTGTGACATTTTGCCCCTGTGACATTTTGCCCACACCCAAAATCTGTGGGCAAGGGCAAAAAAAATATAGGGTCAATTTGTCCATGGTCAAATGAGGGCAAAATTTGCAAAATTTGTGGGCATGGTCAAATCTGTGGGCAAATTGCCCTGGACAAATTGACCCTATATTTTTTTCCCATGGACAAATTGCCCATAAATTATTTTTTTTTTCAAAATATAAACTTAATTCAAATAATTTAAAGTTTTTATCGAGCTAATACGGAAAATTTTTGAGATTTACTTTTTGCCTATTTTTGGCTTTTTTCGTCTTTTTTCTCTGCATCTATTGATGTATCACATGAACTATCTAGCATTCATAGTTGTGGAGCAGTCTGCTCTCAAACATGAAAAAGTAAATCTTAAAATTTCTGAAAAATTTCGAAGATTCCAGAGGGGTATTTTTGATTTTGCCATGACTTTTGATTCTTTTAAGATAAAAATCTGACTTGTTGACCTGTTGTCGATGAAGAACATTAACAATTTTTAAAGCATTATAAATTTTTTTATCTGCAGGAAGTGCTTAATATCCTCGAAAGAAAAGCTAAACCTCAAAACCTACTCTCATTTAATAGTTTTAGAAATTTTATTTAGAATTTAGAAGAAGCAATTCGGTGTTTTATCACTTTCAGTTAAAAATTTTTGAGTATGGATACTCAAGAAGTTCCAATAGGTGCAAAATTAAAAATCACTTGTTTCTCTTTAAATATATCATAGTGAAATTAGTATGACTTAGTATGAAAAATTAAAAAAAAATATTAAAACAATTAATTTTCAATTAAATAATTTATGGGCAAATTGTCTGTGGGCAAAAAATATAGGGTCAATTTGTCCATGGTCAGATGAGGGCAAAATTTGCAAAATATGTGGGCATGGTCAAATATGTGGGCAAATTGCCCCGGACAAATTGACCCTATATTTTTTTTGCCCTTGCCCACGGATTTTGGTGAGGGCAAAATGTCACAGGGGCAAAATGTCCCACCCCCTTTTGGCATTCAAAGACTTTTTCTCATGTGAGCAAGAACATCGTGTTGTAGTGTTAAAACTAATCTCACTCTGAAATAAAAAAAACTAAATTGACATTAAGCAGCATCGCAAGGAAGCACTTTTCTCTCACACCCAACTGCAAGGCATCTTGTTTTCGACGATGCTTTATTGAGGTAAAATGTGAAGATGGAGAAAGCACTTGACGTGACTTCGCTCTTGGTTTCTCTCAATCCGCAAATTGCCATATTGATTTTTCATTCCCTGAGATTTTAGAGCAGCATTAAAATGCTAGTAGATTTAACATTCTGTTAGATATGAAACAAATCGCTGATGTAAAATTAGTCACATCCATCAATTTGAATATTTAATGACTCGCGCAGTGGAGAAATTGATGAAATGCGAAATGTCTGTGTAATTTTATGTGATTTCAAGGAATGTTAAATTTTTAGCTTAAAAAATTTATTTCCACCCCTTAACTCAAATCCTACAAAAGGATTTCTTTTATGAAAAATTGATTGCAAATTTTCGCACTTTATCTCACCACAATAATTTATTATGATTACATGGAGCTTTCAGCATAGAAATCGCAAGAATAATGGAGGTAATTTTAAATCGAAAATCGTTTATTTCATAATCGTAATAACTCATCGAATTTAAATTCGAAGGCTTAAGGATTTTTTTTATTATCATCGAGTTGAAAAATATCTTCAGCAATTCATTCAGAAAATCCCATCATGAATCGATTTGTTCTCGAAGAAATTTAGTTTGGTTTTCAGGAAATCACTCGAAGTGATGTGAATAGGATTAAAAAGTATCTCTTGAACTATTAACTTGTTTACTAATTTTTCCATCAACATCACTTTTAAATCTTTCCTCCAACCAGCGTTCTCTCGAGTGTGTTGCATGCGGAAATAATAAATGAAAATAATTTTAATCTTCTCGTGGTGAAGTCGAGAGATTAAAATTTAATTCAGGAAAAGCTGGTTGAGGGTGAGAGAGAGAGACGTATGTTGAGTCTATTACAATGCAAATTTTCTTCTTCCTTCCCCTCTTACACAGTCACATGAACAGCATAAACATTGCAGTGGAGTGGTTTTGAAGGAGGAATAAAAGAGAGTTTTGGGTTTCGATACAATTCAGTCGAGAATTCGATTTTAATCGAGAAAAGAGGAAAATATGATAGAAACACCAACAATGCAGTCATCAGTCTCGTCGTTATAGTGTTCTACAAAAAAATGATTGATTTATTTACATTTTTTCCTGCCATCCGGTGTGACTAAAAAAGCTTGTGAAAGAAAGACTAACAGTTAATGGACTAAAAAGAACCAGGAATGAAATTCAAAAATTTTTGTATCCTTAAAATAATTTTGAAAATATCAGTGTCCATCCCTTGCATTAACAACCGACATCGATGACTTAAAACATTTTTGCATGTGTCGCCTTCAATTGACTTTGCAGTGATTTTTTTTTATTGCATAGACATCGATTATGGCACATGTCTGAGAAGTACACGAGAGATTTTTTCAGATAGGTTTGAAATTTGGATTTAGTTCGACATTTTACAGGCTTTTTGCGACAGGTGCTAAGTTTTTACAACCTTCCTTAGTTTTTGAGTACGAACTTTAAAAAAAATTTCATAAAAATAGTTAAAAAACATCGAAGATGAAGTTAAGGTTATTCTTGACTACATTTATATCGACCCTGGTCAGACGCAGCTTCCGTCTTTACCGTAGTTCAGCCCCCGCTCTGAAATTAATTAAGACAATTTTGCAGCTTTAAGGAAAATTCTCTTTAAAAATTTAACATAAAGAGAAATTAACCGCTCTTTTAAATTCAAATCTGGATTTTTTCATTCGAGTTGTCGCCCCTTCGACGGCGTGTCTTCATAAAAATTTACCATTCACTAGAAAAAAGTTGATAGAATAATTTTAAAGATTTAAAGTGTAAAAAGTCAAGTTAAAAATGGCTTTTGTAATTCAAAATGTAAATTTCTACATTAACGGAGACGTCATGACAGCAAAATTAAATCAAATTCCGCAACAACTATCAAAAGAACTCAAAGAAACTGGAAAACTAAAAATTGATCAAAACCAACGTGATGACGTCAGAGCAGTTTGGATTACCGGCTGCCCAAATTTAACCAGAATTCCACAAAATCTTCACGAATTCTTCCCAAATTTGACTGTGTTATGGATTGACAATTGTGGTCTGAAAGAAATTCACAGAGCTGACTTGAAAATTTTAAAGAAAGTTAAAAAATTTTATTTTTGGAACTCGGCCATTGAGAAAATTTCATCTGATCTCTTTGCGGACTTTGTGGACATTGAAGTAATTTCATTTCGGAAGACAAAACTCAAATTTATCGGCAAAAACGCGTTTAAACATTTGAAAAAGTTAAAATTCGTCAATTTGGAAGGAAATCCATCCATAAATCTAATTTTTGCTGATGAAAGCTGCGCTGGATTTATAATTGAGAGAAACACAACAAGAATTTACAAATTAAGTGAATTCAATGCGATCATCGATGGAATGTTTCACCCACAACCTGAACAATATCTTAACGTTCAAAAAGTTTTCATCTCAAATGAGTTTAAAGACTTCACAATCAAAATTGGTGAAAATAAATTCAAAGTCCACAAACTCATGCTCGCAGCTCGATCGCCAATACTCGCTGAAATGATCAAAAATAATCCAGATGCTGACGAATTAATTCTCGAGGACATCGAAGATGAAGTTTTTAAGGTCATTCTTGACTTCATTTACAATGACGTCATGCCAGAAAAGTTTGATGAAAAGTCAATGAAAGTTTTAGCTGCTGCTGGAAAATTGAAACTCGAATCTTTGAAGCTTCACGTTGGAAATATTATTGGTGGTGCTGTTAACCTCGAAAATTGCCTCGAAATTTTAATCTACGCAGTCAAAAACAATCACGAAGATTTGAAGAGAAAATCATTCGAGGAAGTTAAAAAATTTTATCCGGACATAAATTTGAAAGAAGATTTGATGGAAAATCTCGAGTTGCTGCAGAAAATGAAAAAGTTGAAAGATGAATTTGAAAAATTGTTTAAAGCTGCCTCAAATTAAATAAATTACTTAAAAAACTGTAATTTTTTCAACTTTTCTTTATTAACTTCAGTCTATTTAAAACTTCTCGAAATCATCCAAAAATCTTTTTCATCCAGCTGAAACCATCGACCCAGGATTGACGATGAATTTGAATTTATTTTGCTTTAGTGACTTTGACATTTAGCGTGCTCTCAACTTCACCATCGCCATTTCTAACAACTTCGAGAACGATGTCATCGCCTGATCGTGTCCGTGAATCATGATGAGGTCAATGTGGTTTGACTTGGCGCTCAAAAATGCATTGAAAGTTCCAGCGATGCCAGAAATTTGAACTTTTTCGCCGCTCGCCTCGAAAGTTGTGCAAAAAATTTTCCACTCAAAAATTGAAAAAATCCATAAAATATTTGAAAATCTTCCCTAAATTTTTAATTTAAGTCAATTATTATTTAGAATCACTCAAATTATGTCACTCTATTTAATATCACTTAATCACGCTTAAATTTAACTAAATTTCCTATTCGGCCCGAAAGTTTTATCAGCTGCAATTTCAATCGAATCAATTGCCTTAACACTCAAATTAAGATTTAAAATAATATTAAGCGATCTGAAAAAAACTCTCGCATACTTCTCGGACATCATTCATCACCGGTGAAGTTGCGATAGATTTTTCTCTCTCTTGGCACAAAATAAACTCGATGAATGCGACGAGGTACTTGAATGCATAATTATTTATTTAAACAACGTGAAAAATGTTCAGAGGGAGCAATAAAAAGTGAATTTCATGGGCAATTTAGCTGGCGCATGTTGAATCAACTGAGGCACAATCGTTGGCTATGGTATAGAGCTATCAACGGAGTCCATAGTTCGGTATCAAGGATTCGAAACTCCAAAATTTTTTAATAAAATTTAATATTTAAAAATTTAAAATTTAAAAATCCGTTAAAAATTTTTCATAAATTTTTTCAACCCACCAATTATTTTTACCCTCCAATCGCAGAATGATAAATCGAATCGACTGTGAGTGAAAGTGGAAATGAAAGCAGTTGCAAATTGAAAAGAGTTTGCGAGAACAAATTGATGAAGTGAGAAATGCATTTTTGTTTTAAGCTTCACTCAGATGCGGAATGAAAAGCACTTGCGAGGATTTGAAGTGATTCCTTGATGTGTTTCGACGTGTTTGCACATCATTGATTTAAATCAGAAAGAGAATTTTAAATAATTGATGGAAAAGAAAAAATAAATTGAGAAAGTTGATTTTGTATTTTTTTAAAATCAAAACTATTTACGTGATTTTTCTCCTTAATAACTTTATTTCGCCGTGTGACAAGAAAAATGAAAAAGTAATGAATTTTTCCTTCCTTCATAACCACCCTAAACACATGTTTCACCTCGTTGGATATTGAAAATATTAAAAATTCATCCCTCGATCGACATTCGACTACCAATGATCGAAAGAATTTATTAAATTCCTCAACCACCAAAAAAATTGATAATTTGCGGCGAAGAAAAAGCAACAACATGACATTGCATGGGGAAGGGTCGTCCCTTTGCAAAAAAAAACATCACAAAGAAATGTAATAAAAAGGAAATGTTTATGCGAAGACGATGAAAACTTTTAAAAAACCATAAAAGTTATTACTCGCCAGATTTTCCATCCGGCTCTCCCACACCACTCAAGTTTACATTCACAGGGAGCTTAAAATTTATATTTCTGTTTTGATTGCCATTCCAATTTATTTTTTCATCCTCAATAGAAGAAGAAATTTCATTGCAGTTATTGCCATTTGGTGCATTGATGTTGAGATGCGGGGAATGAGGAATTGTTGCCAAGATTTCTTGTGGGATTCGAAAAAAATTAAATCTCGGTTTTGAGGTAAATGTAATTCGATAAGACATGGATTTTTAAACAAATTATTTTAAATTTATAAACCTATTGGTGTTGCGTTCAAAATTAGTTTTTAATTTTTTGTCTTGTTGTACTCATTAATTGACAATTTACTCGGGAATATTTTTCTGATTCAATTTCTATTCCAAAATAAAAAATTTAATAAAAAATCATTTAAAGAAGAAAACGGTACGTGATGAGACTAAAATGCTTTGGTCCTTAAATGTAAATCCTTTTCAATCCCTCTCCGACTCCCAAACGTCTCGAGTATTAAAGATGATTTGTATGACAAAAAGCCAATTCAAGTAAATGGTAATCAAAGCGAACATGAGACTAACGACAAATGGACACATTATTGAAACAAATACCCAACTGGGAGAGAGATTGGAGATCATCCCTTTTTTTGTTCACAGCGTCAAATACACATGAGTGAGGAGGGATAATAGATTTTTTTATGTTATGCAATAAAAATAATGTGGTTCAACCGTAAAAACATGCTCAAAGCAAATAAGGCAAAGAATCTTTCTCGCTTCCGGGAGGGTGGCATGGTGTGTGTGTGTGGCGAACCACTTGTTATTTTGAGAAGGAAAATTCTGGCGTCACTTTTATGTTTTTGTTCTATTTGTTCCTCTTTGCTCAGCACTTTCTTCCTATTGTTTTCAACATTTTTGAAATACATGAAGGGACACTCAAAATTTTAATATTGATTAATTTTTAAAATATTTTGAAATTTTTTAAAAATTCCAAACCTTGCCATCTTCATTCCCGTTGTTATTTTATTGTCAAGAAGATAAAATCGATTACAAGCAATTTGGCAGTCGAGCAATCCCATCTCGTTTGTTCTTTTTTTCCTCTCGACTCTCAATTTAATTGTCATTTCTGGTATTAATCAGTAATTATAAGCCATCGCATAAATTATCACTGACATAATTTAATAATTGTCTCTCTTTTCGCTCTCAATATTGTTGTGTGTCATTTAACCATGGACAGATGTAATAATTCTGACAATATCAGCATTTTACTGTGAGTGGGTGTGAGAGAATTTTTTTCATGCTCCTATGGAAAATTGTCCAGTCACTCTGAAAGATAAATTTAAATTGGAAAGTGCTATCGATGATTTCAATCTGTGTGTGTACTTTATAGAGAGGGAAAACTTTTTTTTGTCAGGAAAAAACTTTTGTTCAAAAAATTAAAGCACAATTCGCCTTCAACCAAAAAAAACCGACCGGCAGACAGAGGAAAAAGTCACAAACAAAAAATTTAAATTCATTCAGCATTTTCCCATTCATTTCACTACTGAACACAGCTACCAATCATTTATCATAATAACTCGACTATCGCTTGGACATTTATACGGTGGTAATGTCACATGCCAAGCTTGTAAGCAGTTCATATATGTGAATTAAGTTCAACATTTATCATGATTGTAAAAGAATAAATTTACGTGGAAAATAAAACACTTAAAAAATGAACAAAATTCTCGAATAAACCCCACAGTAGTAAAAATTAATAATAAATGTACGACAAGCCAATATGCAGCAGTTACTTTGTGCATATCGCGGTACATTTCAACAACAACATAATTTTTAAATCTCTACACGTGAAAGCACATTCACATTGCAGATAAAAGGTTGAGCATAAAAGTTTTTATTTCCAGAGATTAAGAAAAAATTGTGCAATTCAAGAATGCGAATGAAAAAATCTGCTAGAGCACAAGTAATTAAAATATGTTGCCATTTTTCCACACATTGTGCTCATTTGTATTTGATTCCATGCATAATATCACCCAAAGTCACTTGACGTTGAAATTCAAGGGGTGGAAGATTTTTTGACGGTTTTAAAAAACTTTTTAAATAAAGTAAATTTTTACACTCCTGCAAGCTCTCTCAACTTTATAGCAACAAACCACTTTGTCATCCTAACACACGCGACATATTCGAACATTTTCTGAATAATAAATTTTTCGAAATAAAGTCATGTCATATTAAGAACAAAACATGGACTTTTGATGATGAGATGAACGGTATGTATACAATACATATAAAGGATCATGACAGTGAATGCACCATATTGGAGATATTCATCCACTTGAACGTGTGAGCGAGAGATGCAGGAAAAAATAAAATTCATATCGACTCCATCAGTTTTTGTTATTTTTCATCGCCATACTCTGCACATTATTCAAATCAACTTCTCTGGCTACATTTTCACCATCAACAAATTGAATATATCGCACTGTTTTTGTTGGCTTAAATTTATCGAAAACCTGCATTATGTTCTCGCTAGCACATCAATCAATCATGTTGAATATGAGAGGGTGAAAATAATCTGCAATTTAGATTATTTGAGGTGATTTTTAGTGTAACCCACGAAGTGGTGTAACACTTATATGCGCCTATTTCCGTCCGTCCGTCTGTCCGTCCGTCTGTTCCATCGAGATCTCGGCTCCTGAGATAGCTAGAGACTTCTAGTTTTCGCCAAATGGTAGGTCTATGAATTTAGATTCGGCCATTTTAAGAATTATGAGGGTCATGACCACAGGTCGTGCCATGGACAGCCCTAAATGCCATTTTTCATACAAATTTCCTGTTATATGGCTTCATGTATGTCGTTGAACTCGTATTTGTATCAGGAATCGAAAGGCATTGATGATATTTGAGGAATTTCTATCATGGCCATCCAAGAGTGCCACCAATGTCCATCACGCCGGCCAGTAGTGCCCCTAATGTCCATTTTTAAAAGATGGCTTCATTACCTCGTTGAACTCGTAATTGCATCAGGAATTGATTAGCATTATATTTTTAAGAATGACCGTCACGGCCGGCCAGGAGTGTCCAAGGAATGCCACTAATGTCCATTTTTTAAAAGTATGGCTTCATGTACCTCGTTGAACTCGGAATTTGACCAGGAATCGATTGGCATGGATCTGAAAATGGAACACTGTGGAAAATGGAACACAGTGGAAAATGGAACACAGTGGAAAATGGAACACAGTGGAAAATGGAACATAGTGGAAAATGAAACATAGTGGAAAATTGAACATGGTGAAAATGAAACATAATGGAAAATGAAACACAGTGGAAAATGGAACATAGTGGGAAATGGAACATAATGGAAAATGAGACACAGTGGAAAATGGAACACAGTGGAAAATGGAACATAGTGGAAAATGGAACACAGTGGAAAATGGAACACAGTGGAAAATGGAACACAATAGAAAATGGAACATAGTGAAAAATGGAACATGGTGGAAAATGAAACACAGTGGGAAATGTAACATAATTGAGAAATATTTTCCATAAGGCTTCCCTTTTGGCTTCTCCAAGGCTTCTTCATTGGACTTCGCCATGTTACATTTCCGATACTGATCTGTTACAAGTGGGTTACACGGCAACACCCACGTGTGGGTTTTGAAACATTTTATAGAGCTTTTTTCCAATCTGCAATAATAATTTGGAAAATAATGAAAATAATTAAATCTTCCGACAAATCTCAATACATTAATTCCTCTTTAAACATTTTCCCATAAAAATTCTCTCCTCTGAATATCCTCATCATTGCCTGTCCCAACAATTAAATGGAATCATCTTAATTTGACCCTCATTAATGAAGTGTCTGATGATGTCCACCCATCATCGTTGTCACGATGAGATAATGTAAACCTTTTTCACTATGCTTAATGGCCATCCTCATATCAAATAGACACCCTCAAGAGAATCAGACGTTGGCCATAAAAAGTCAATGAATAAATAAACAAGTTTAATTACGATACAAATTTCTCTGTTGAAGAGACAACAAAACACCTATACCGATGTTTATTATGTACAAGAGAGACATAAACAAATTGATTAATGATTTAAAGAATTTTTAATTCTATATTTCGATGCTAATAACTGCCTCAACCCTTCAAATAATAAAAGTTATTCCAACACCTTGAAGGAATTTTTGTGTGTAATATTTTAATCCTCGACACGGCATTTGTGATTGGGAAAATTCGAGGGTTGGATTGCGATGCTTTTGTATATTTTTTGGACCTGACACATGTGCTGTTAACATGATGAAAATTCCCAATCTCTTTTTATTAGCTTCCAGGCACACACGCACGGATAATAAGTTTTATTGTTGATTTTTGCCTCAAGGTATTGACATTCTTATAATTGAAGGAAGTTGATGCTTTATAGGGTGACTAATTTCTAAAGTATTTTATTATAAAACTAAACAAAACGTTTGAAAAATTACAGTTTGAAATGAGTCACGAAAGATAATGAAAAGGGAGAGTAAAAATGTAAACTTATAAGTTCGACATGCAAATATAACGTGTCACTTTTACAAATGTTCATTCTCTATTATGATGTTCATCGAGAAAGAAAAAACAAAATTTTCTTTCTTTTTTTTGGTATTATCGAACGTGACACATTCGCAAAAGTCTCTCGTATACGATGTGTGAGTATGTTTGAGTTTAAGAGAAAAGTTTTTCACAAAGTCACCAAAACTCATGTTGTATTCAACACCTAGCATACTTAATTCTTCTCCCCTTTGAAAAGGAACCTTTGAATGAGTAAATTTATATTTTCACAATAAATTTTTCAATTTTTTAAAAAATTCGATGAAAGTTTTCATCTATTGAAAATTTCCCTCTTTTCCCGCCTATTTTTCTTTTCAGTGTCTCTCTCTTGCATGCTGTCGATATTGTTGTGAAATAAGAAAATGGAAATTTTCGATCCCTTACAAAGCATCACGATGATGACAATACACAAAAAGAAACGCATGTAAAGGGAAACAGACGGTTGTGTTGTCAGTTGTTGTCACATGCTTTAATAAAAAAAAATAAGTAGAAAAACCTTTCTCACGCCTTTTATATTATTTTTTGGGAGACGTTTCTTTATTGAAATTTTTTTTCTGAATTTTAAACAACTTTTGATTAAGATTTTGTAAAAAATAAGTACTTGTTCAAAAATTA
The DNA here is from genome assembly GCA_038502055.1 of Tanytarsus gracilentus. Taxonomy (NCBI): domain Eukaryota; kingdom Metazoa; phylum Arthropoda; class Insecta; order Diptera; family Chironomidae; genus Tanytarsus; species Tanytarsus gracilentus. Next base: position 749,354 of record JAXRKN010000039.1, on the reverse strand, counting down.
CACTTTAAGGCAGATTTATTAAATTTTTTACGTGTAACGTAATTTTTGGTCGTTCTTATACATCGATATCATTTGTTACCTGAAGATCGCAATAGACCTTCATGAAAAACAATAAATCTTCTCTATAACTTTATTCAATTTCTATACTGATTGACAGTTTTTATCGCCACGAATCATCACTTAAAGGATTTTCTTCTTTCAATTGCACGATTTTGACGCTGCTCTCTAAATTTTCCGGTCATTCAGTCTTAAGCTGCTAATAGGATATTGCGATGTGTGTTTTGAAATTTATTGGTCACATGGATGCATTATTAAAAATAACGGTTTTTAAGAAATAAAAAAAGTGTCCATGGCCATGCTTGAATGTTTTGCTGAATGTTTTCTTAGTGAACATTGAAATTTATTTGATGTTTTTGATAAATTTATTAAAGCAAAGTTGCAGAAATTTATTAAAAAATAAAATGTTGAGAAATCCAGCTGGCGAAAGAAACAAGCAACCCATATTGGAGGCAATTAAAGAGCATGTTAGCGGAGATGCTAAAGGAAATTTCTTAGAAATATCTTCAGGTTACTTTAATTTAATAATTTTAAAAAAAATAATTTTTATAGTAAATTTCTAGGTCCCGGCTTGCACGTTTCTTTCATCGCTCCAAACTTCCCTAATATTACTTTTCAGCCATCTGAATTTGAAATTGCAATGTTCCCAAGCATCAATGCATACAATCACGGTCACTCGAACATCCTCGAGCCAATTTTTATTGACATCTCTCAAGATTTCAATCAGCTCGACTCAAAGTTCAAAAATCAACCCCTCAAAGATTGTCAAAACTCTTTTGATTGGATGCTCAACATCAACATGATTCATATTTCTCCGTTTAAATGTACGGAAGGACTTTTTAAAAATGCATCAAAGCTTCTCAAGCCACAAGGATTACTAATAACTTATGGCCCATACAGTGAAAATTATATCCTCACACCTGAAAGTAACGTTTCATTTGATAAAAGTTTGAGATCTCAAAATGCAGAATGGGGTGTGCGAGATATTTTAGATTTAAAGAAGTTGGCGAAAGAAAATTCAATCGAGTTAATTAAAATTCATAATTTACCATCAAATAATAAGTTGCTGGCTTGGAAGAAAAATTAAATAAAAGTTTATCGGCATTTTTGAATTTAAGGTTTGTCAATTGTTTTTCATTTTATTTTTAAATTAATCATCTAAAGCTATTAATGAAATGTTTTTGTATACAGAATTTTACAAGGGAGCAAAAATAAAATAGAATTCTTTAAGAGCATGTGAATGTGTGTGATAAAAAAAGTTTTAAATCACAAAACAACTGATATTTTAACGGAAGGAAAAGTTGATAAATAAGGAAGAAGAAAAGTAAATGAAATGTAGAGGGAGAAGTAATTCAGTCTCTCTAATTTAATCTCCAAGTTTTTTTTTCTCAAATAAGTAAGCTTAGGGCGATTCGGAGGATGACGACGACGATACATTGTCTCCATCTCGCTTGGTGTAGAATAAGATGTAAGGTTTGCAGTCGGCGACAACGTGCTCGGGCACTTCCTTCACTGAGGAGTCATTGAAATGCATCCAGTTTCCGCCGGTCGCGCAAGCATAAGCAGTATAGTGACCATTCGATGTGCCAGATCCATGATGAACAATTACCGCTGCCAAATCATAAATACTGCTGTTTGAATTTGAACGACGTGTCTCGGGTCCAGCGTTTAAAACGAATCGAGTCAAGTCAAGAGCATGAATTGGAAAGTTTATGCGCAAGTCAATCTTTGTTCTGGAAAAAGAAAGTAAAGAAAATTGTATAACTTTCATTCATTTTTTAAATAACTGCATTACTCACCGATAATAGCTATTCCATCGGAACCGCTTGATGTGCAAACAAAGAACGTTTGGCAATCGTCTTATCCAAAAGCGCTTAGTTGATCGTTGCTTCTTCTTACAGTTACTACAGTAGTAGAGTTCGGTCTCGGTCAACTCTTCGACAGCCACAAAGCTCGAAAGACAATCGGAGATGTGACAACTTAACGGCTCCTTATCCTCACTATCGTCTGAAAAATCTTTATAATATTTCTCGGGAATGTCCAACGAGAGATCAAGGAATGGATCATGTTTACGACTGAATGTCCCGCACACAAGACACTTCACCTCACTAAGCAATGTTCCACCGAATGTGGTTGTGACAAACGACGCGCCTTTCTTGGTCGGTGATGGACACACAAAATTCTTCATTTTACTATTCGTTGGTGTCTGTGGCATCGAATTGGGGACCGCTTGTAGTTCCGTATGAAGTCGATCGAGCATATAGCGAAGAAACTCGTGAGCATCGTGCTGATGATAGCCTTTAAATTGTGGCACCACCTTCCAAATGACAAGAAACAGACATTCGGGTGAAATCGATGTCTTGTTGTTATCGACGCCACAATTGAGATCAATCAACACCTTACGTAACTCCTCAACGAGCGATACCTCTTCGAGATTCTCTTTAATGCTTCGCGTAACGAGTCGCTGCTTTGGCTGCTCGATTTTCGGTAGATTGCTAAAATAGAGGGTAAATGGGTGGATATTGTGAAGCGATTGAAGCACACTGTTCATGAAACAGGTATTGCCAAGATTCTTCAGTCCAACTCCCTTGCGTTGTGTCTTATTCGGTGCCTTTCGCTTTGCATTTTTCGGCGCTTCATCTTCATCTGATTTTGTTCGTTTGCGTGGTCGCAAATTAATACCCGACGAGAGCGAATCCAATCCACTATCATATGAGCTTGTACTGCTCGTCGCTTCCGGCTCTTGCTGATGATTGTGGCTCGAACGCGATTTCGATGATGATTCTTCGAGATTAAGCGACGCTTCAGAGTCACTGCTTCCGACATCATTCGGTGGTGTAATTTCGTGTCGAATACCTGAAAGCTCATCCATATCATCTATAAAGTCATTGCAAGTGTAGCAAAATGCTGAAGTTGTATTAATGCTCATAGCAATCAAATGTCCGCTGGATTCTGAATGTTTAATTGCGTGCTCCTGTACATAGCGTGAACAATGAACCTCTCCACATTGCAAACACAACCAATTGTCCTTTTCATCTTTACATTCTAGAAAAATTGAAAATGATTTACTTTTTTGAAATAATTTATTATGATACAACAAAAGTTTTACAATCTAGAATGTTTTTCACGATTTTTGTTTCTGTAAACTGTGATAAAATTTCGTACGCATAAACAAAATTTTCAAGATTTTTAGTTTTGCGTAATTTTCAAGTGGATTTAAATAGTTTAACTCTCAATTTATGCTTTTTTTTCTAAGTTTAAATTTACTTGCATACATTTAAGATTGAATCATAACCAACTGGATCTTTTTAAATTATTCCGCATCGCCATTAATCGGAACAGATTTTTACGAAATTCTATTAAATTTTTTATAAAGTAACTAAAAATATTGTTGGAAAAAAATTTATCATCATCTTCGAGAAGAAAAAATTTCGGACATGATTTTTAATGTGAGCCCTTTTGCCAGATTTCGAAAAAAAAATTAAATTGAAGAACTTACCAAAACACACAAATTTGCATGCATTTTCACTCTTTTTTCCTTTCACAAACTCCTTATCGATGCCTATTCCTTCTTTCAAATGGCTACATTGCTTTAATTCCATTGTTTTTTCGATTTGTATACGAATTATTTCGCTTAAAAATTATTAAGGAGAAGCAGAAAGACCCATTAACCGGCGATAAAGTTCTTTTCGGTGTGTGAAAACTTGAATCAGACGAACTGGTCGGATAAGTGAACGAGAATGAAATTGTTAATAATTAAAACTCAAGAAATTTAAATGATTTTAGTTTAGAAAACTGTTCAAATATTTTAAATTCCATTAAAAAAATAAAAACAAATTAATTAAATTTTTAATGCCTAAAAAATCAATTTTAACAAAAATCTCATATAATTTTCTGTAACGTATTCTCAAAATTTAAAACAAAACGAGACATCACTTTTAAAATTTGCCCTATAAAAATTTTGACGAACAATTGAACTAAAATTCAGTAAAAAATTTCAAAATCGCGGAATTAAACATCTAAAAGGCGTCTAAAACTATAAAATAGACGCATAAGAATCGTCTGCATTGTCTGTCAATAACACATTATCGCCAAAACATCGCGATTTTTTAGAAAAAGTGTTGAAAATTTTTTATTTTGTGTTTTTTGAGTGAGAAAAAAATGGAAAGGAAAATTTGTTTCAACATAACATAATAAAAATCAAATGCAAGAGCATCGAAAAGCAACCATCAAAATGCTCAGATGAACATAAAGAATTATCATTTTTGGCTTATTCAATAATCTTTTTGGTGCTTAGATAAAAAAGAAGTTAAATTAAAAAAAAAATCTTTGGAATTTTTTTATTTTTGTTCGTGTGAAATTTTCAATTTTCGATCAAAAGGCTGAGAAATGGCTAACAGATTCAATCAGGTGAGTTATGAACATAGAAAAATGTAGAAACATACATTCGAGTGCCATCACACTAAGCACAATTCATCTACATCTCGAGTATGTGCGCTAATTAAATTGTAAATCATCGCGATTTTAGTAGTTCGTTTCGTCAGCAAAAAAAAAGAAAATTCAATTAAATTTCGAGATCCATACGTACATTGAAGAGAAACTGTAGGATTGGCGGGTTTGATTGATTGGAAGATTTTAGCGGAAATGTATCTAGGTTTTTTAAATTTCTGCCTCATCGATATTCTTTAATAGGAGAGCCAAAAAAATATCGAATTTCCTTAAGGAATTTTACGTCTTACGAAATTTACGTTGACATTATGAGAGAATTTCTTCAGAACAAAGCTGAGTAGAGAAAAAATTAATTAATTTTATATTTTTATTGCAATATAACAAAAATTTATAATTAAAAAAAATCTATAAATCTGATGATTCTCGATAGGTAATTGCTCGATGGACCTCAAGAATAAAAAACTTCTCTTCTAACCACTTCAACTCGCCTATTTACTGTTATACCTTCTCTCCACTGTCTTGCGAGTTCTCTTCAGTGTGTTTCTTTTTTATTTTATTGCTAACATGATGTTGTAAAGCGAGTGAGTAAGCGAGGCGAGAGTGAGTGAGAGAAGAGACAACTCACAACTCCTTATTGCATAAATTATAACCATCTGAATATAGAATTAAAAGAGAGAAAACCATTTCATTCACTCGTCGTATATGTGTTTATATGGCCGTTGGTGTAAAAGAGTATCATTGATGTAATGGCCTTCTCAAAAAAAATAAGCAACAAAGTGATAATCGCGCGATTATAAAAAATCTCTTTTGCTATATTTTCTTTTACTAGACGACTAAAAAACGGGCCGTGTTTATTCATTTGAATATAGAGAGAACATTATGAGCTCTTTAAAATAAATATCAAGAAGAAAATGAAAATTGGAGAAATTCCAATGCAATGATTTTTATTAGCTACTGCTATATTTATTTACGTGAACGATGCACATTGGGGTGAAAATATGAAAAAAAAACGTCATAATTCAAAAATTGCAAGTGTTGCTTTCATTTAGATTACGCTTAAAAATTATTCTTTGTCACCTGCTCTACCAACTCCCTTAGTTATATTTTACTTCATGGAGCAAAAATTAGTCGGAAATGAGCTTCAAAGTTGAACCCGTTTGAGTTTGCAAAAAACAGCAATTTTTTGAAAACCCTCTTTAAAAGAGTTTAGAAAACAATTTGGTCATCATGACTGATTATTTTTGTGGACAATGCTCTAAAGTTTCAAGTTAATTTTTAAAAAAGGACCATAAAGTATTGGAACTGCCTAAAATTCATGTTCGAAAAATGCACAAACACCAACATACTAAAACTGCTCTACACTTAGTGGAACCAACGGGAACCTCTAACGAAGCATGAAACCTTGTAGAAAATGAATCAAGCTTTAACTTAACACTAGTTTTGGCTGCGGTAATTTGCGGCTTGATGAGATATTTGAGTTTGAATGTGACTCAAATTTTCACTCTTTTGTATGGAGTTTCATATAAATTGGATTTTGGTATAAAGTAGTCTTTGTTAATTGTCCTCAATAAACGATTTTATATGCTCGTACATGGATAATGCCGATGATTTTAAAAACTTATGATAACTTTTTGAACTCAAAATAGTTTTTGTTCCTTAATCAGGCCCTGCTAAAGGTTCTTAATAATTTAAAAAAGTATTTTATAGATGACCATAAAAAAATTCAAATAGGTCCCTTAAAGGTCATTAAGGATGGGATTTCTTGAAGAAAAAAAATTAAGCTAGGTTTAAATAGCCGGTGCCAACATAATTCATTCAATTTTACAATTTTGACGTATTTTTTACACTAAACGCGCCAATTGCGATGCAAATATTCATAGCATTTTAAATCCTAGACCTTGACCCAGAAAATTATGAGCTTAAATTTTATGTTGCAGATAAAAATTGATTTTCATACAGAGTAGCTCTTCCTCTTCCTTATTGGGGTAATGAAACTTTTATCAGGAACGTTACAGTATTATATAAGTTCATGGCTTTAAAATTTCCTCGTTTAAGAGTTATGAGATAAAATAATTTTTTAAGTACTTTTTTTGTATCAAGGTTGCCAAAAATTGAAATTATTAAAATCTAATTATACGGTACATGGTCGTGCTCAAGTTGAATCATAATGTTTGAGTATTATTTACTTTTAAAACAAATTAAGGAATTTCCAAAGAAGTTTAATAGAAAATTAATTTTCTTCTCGTTTCTGTATAATTTTTAGAAAGTGGATCCCGAGCTGATTTTCACAAAGCAGGAACGAATCGGCAAGGGCTCATTCGGTGAAGTGTTCAAAGGTGTTGACAATCGTACACAACAAGTAGTTGCCATAAAAATAATCGATCTTGAGGAGGCTGAGGATGAGATTGAAGATATTCAGCAAGAGATTATGGTTCTATCACAATGCGACTCGCCATTTGTCACAAAATACTTTGGGTCATTCCTCAAAGGAACAAAGCTATGGATCATTATGGAATATCTTGGTGGTGGTTCGGCGTTGGATCTTATGAAAGCGGGTCTGTTCGAGGAGATGCATATCGCAATTATTCTGAGAGAGGTACTAAAGGGATTGGATTATCTTCATTCAGAGAGAAAATTACACAGAGACATCAAGGCTGCAAATGTTCTTCTCAGCGAAATGGGAGACGTAAAACTGGTTCGTAAATTATATTTTTTTCGCTTTCTTATCAATGACAATTAATTACTTGCTGTTTCACTCACAGGCTGATTTCGGAGTTGCTGGACAATTAACAAACACAACGTCAAAGAGAAATACTTTTGTTGGGACTCCATTTTGGTAATTATAAAAGATATTGTTCAGAAAAAAAAATTTACACCGTCTTTTATCGCTCCCATAGGATGGCACCCGAGGTGATAAAGCAATCAATGTATGATTCTAAAGCCGATATTTGGTCACTTGGCATCACAGCAATAGAGCTTGCGAAAGGTGAACCGCCCAACTCAGAGCTTCATCCCATGCGCGTGCTCTTTCTCATACCGAAAAATAATCCACCCCAACTGACGGGCAGTTATTCGAAACCCTTCAAAGATTTTGTCGAAGCGTGCCTGAACAAAGATCCAGAAAATGTAAATATAATCCCTGCATTCACATGCGGACACGACATGTATTTATTAATAAATTATTCTTTATTGCCATTTTCTTCTCTTTCACACATACAGCGACCTACAGCAAAGGAGCTTTTAAAGTATCCGTTCATAAAAAAGGCAAAGAAGAATGCCTATCTAATCGATTTGATCGATCGCTTCAAGAAATGGAAAAATCAAAAAGGCGAAGAGAGTGAGACAGAATCGGAAAATTCAGATTCGTAAGTTACCGCAAAATTACATCATTTAAATACGTTCTGAGAAAGCACAAAATTCTCAGCGCACTTACCAATCCCATTTATCACGTACTTGAAACTGATAAAACTCATATTTCAACCATGATTCATTTCCACTCAAAATAACCTTGAGATTTTTTTTAATTCAATTTTAAAATCTAATAATTTTCTAGTGAGGAATCAAAACCCGATAGTGACGATTTGGATGAGGACACGTGGATAATGACTGTGAAGGGAATTAATGCAAAATCAAAATCATCAACTGTTTTTATGCTCGACGACCATTCGCCCTTTAATAATGGCTCGCCCAACAGTATCGGTAGTCCATCGCGCGATGTCAACTTAAATCATCTCAATATTGTGAATCCTTCGATGACGAATAATAATACGTCGTCGCCACGATCGCCATCATCTGCAAATAGTCAAGGTTTTACCTTATCGTCCTCGCCCTCAAATTCACCAACACGAGAAGTACCCGATACGCTACAAATGTCTCAATCGTCACAAAAATCGATTATGCATTTGAAGGAGAAAGGAAAGGATGAACGTTATGTGATTGAGTCGACAACAATTGAGATGGTTAAGAATGAGGAGTTTGTGCTGAAGAAGAGTCCTGAAAAGGAATACGCGATGGACAGACCAGTGAAGGATGTAATTAGCAAAATTCTTAATTGCCCTATGAAAATTTTACAGTCAATTTTTTTTTGGCTTTTTAGATGCACGAAAATGAGTCTAGGAAAGAAGAATCGGCGATAAATGGACGTACTGTAAACATTCCAGGTGACTCTCACTCACCCAAATCACCAAAATCACCAACGTCTCATGCTGTGGTCGAAAAACGTAATTCATTACGTCACAGCCAGCAGCAACAACAAGAGATAGTTGTGGGTGGTGGTCGTGAGAAGGAGCATCGTGAGCATATGAATGGTGCCAAAGTGGTGGGCAATCACTATAACAATAATAGCAAAGTCAATAGCGCTTGTCTCAACAATTTAATTTTGCCGCTGTTATCGGAGGTATGTGAGCTGTTTTATATTTTTACACTTACGCACTTATCTTTTTATTATACTATTTTCAAGTTGTGAGCTTTGTGATGATTATTATTACATTAATTTAAGAAAGAGTTCTTAAGTTGTAAACGAACACATTTTTGAAATTATTTTGGCCTGAGGTGATAGAAAATTCTTCAATTTTTCAATACATTTTATGATTTTTTTTCTACTCGTATCACATTAACATCATCTGCAAACATTTGTCATGTGTTATTAAAGTAAATACCTTCATATCATTCGAATGTTTGTGAGCGCACATGCACAGAAATAAATGTATCAAGAAATATGAAATAATTTATCCCTCACTGACAATCACCGAGGGCGATAAAATTCCACCAAAATGACAATAATTTATTAAAAGAATTCTTTTCTTTTCTCTCTCTCTCCACAGATAACGAGTAATCGCAATCAGTATAGTAATAACAATAATAATGGCAACCGAAACTCAACGGAATTTATCGATTTGCGTGCATCATTTGAGCTGGCCGAACGGAGCTGTCCAGGCGTGACAGATCTATTTGTGAAGGAAATTATTCATAAACTCATGCCGGGTTTCTCGGAAACGAGGATCAATCACATCATTGATAAGATGTCGCGATAAATCAAAAGAAAATTATTTTTGTTAATTCTTTTTATTATCACAATCACAGCCTTTAATAATTTTTTCTTCTTGTTTTCCACGACCGTCACATGCTACGAAATATTTTTCTTTCTCTATTTTACTTTGAATTTAGAAAATCTTAGTGAAAGTTGAAGAGGAAAAATTTTTCAGTTAAAAAATGATTTTTCTTTTTAGAAATGTATTTTCACTCACGTACATACACAATGAACTTCACACATAAAACAATGCATTAATTATTTATTAATTTTCATAAAATTTATTGAACAGAAAATATTTAAGTGAAAAAACACATTCATTATATAAAGAAAATTTATTTTTAGTCGACTATTATGAAATGAGATAATTACAAAAAAACAATGAATTAATCGCCAATCTTCCAAAAAAAAATAAAAGTGTGGAAATTCGGTGTGAAAGTTTTATGAAACAATCTTGGGAACATTAAGAGAACCCAGATCGTAATCACCGAGTGACCAAATTTTCACTCGGAAAACACCAAAAAACTTTGTATAACATGTAAAGAAGAAGAAAAATTATGTAGAATCGCCCACATAACAAAAGAATAGTTCTTGTAAATAATTTTGTTTCCCTTTGATGAATTATTATTATAAACAATTATGGGAGATGATGATAAAACACAGTAACAATGATTATTTAAAGAGTTTAAAGAGTAGTGAGAATTTTAACAGTCACTCATTTAACTAGAAGACGTTAAAAATTAATCTATTAATTAATTAATTAATCCCCCAATCAAAATTAAAAATTCCGCTCGAGAGAATTTGATGATAGATTTTCTCTAGTTTTAATTTCCATCAGAGAAAATCCTCACGAAAAATTAAATGAATTTGATGAAATGTTTGAGTCTGTTCACAATTAACTAGAAATTTTCTTTCGATGAGAAAAAAGGACACAATAATGAGAGCATTGATTTTATTTATTTAATGAAGAAATCGTTTTATCACTTACAATACTTGTTGAAAATTTTAATTGATAAATTACTTTGAAGAAAAACTAAATAAAAAAATGAAAAAGATGATGAGAATTCACAAAGATTTTTTTGAGTTCATGGGCGGCTTGAAAACAATTATTATTATTAATTTTTGATTAAAAACTTAATCTTTTAACTCACCAAATCATATTTTAAAATTTCTGCCATGATTTTTTGTTCACGTTCTTTTAATTTTCTAACTTCTTCGCGGAGGTCCCAAACTTCAGTTCTAAGATTTGTATTCGTTGATTTTAATCCATCACACTCCTTTTGCAGCCCTTTTAATTTAACTTCCAACTCTTCATTTTGTTTTTTTAAAATTTCAATTTCATCAGCCTGAATATTTGCCATTATTTTTGTGTGAAATTTTAATAAAGCAAAAAATTTATGTCCCAAAATTTATAAACAAACCACAGGGGGAGCGCTTTTCGCGGCCAATGGCCAATGCATGAGCAAGCTCCTCCACAGCTGGCTGAATCCCTTTCACCTCCTTTATCATCTTTTCAGCCCTTATTTGTTAACTTACCTTCACCTATCTCAAAATACTCCTGCTGATGGCATAAAAAGAGACCGCGTCGTGTGAGTTGATCGAGTTCATTAGAATGAATCACTAAAGTTATACTTGGTCCGGAATGCTAAAAATATTTTAAAAAGATGAAAAGAGAAAGTCTTTTTTGAAAAATATTTAAAACACTTATTTTTATTTTACAGAAATGCTCACATCGATTTTCCAATAAGGATCATCAAACTCGTGAGAAAAATGTTTACAAAAATTCGTTGACCTAAGAATAAAATTACAAATTAGTATCACAACCATTTTTGGACACGAGAATGAGATGACTTAAATTGATGTAATTTACATTGAGAGAGATGACAAAAAAATATCACAACAATGTACACTCGATGCGATGATGATGACAATGATGATTAAATGAAATTCGAGTCCCAACCTGATGAATCAAGCACGTGTCCATAGTGATTAAGGAGATCCAAGACAACTCCATTTGTCCAACCAAATCCCTTTTGAACTGCATATTCGCCACCTAAAAAAATATTTTTATTTCTAGCACTGAAAAGCATTAAAATTCAATCCTCACCTCCACCAATAGCTCCAAACTCAGTTGCAACATATTTTTCAAACATGCCATCATTTTCATTGTACGCTACCCAATTTGACCGGACCCATCTGGCTGCCCATTTCAACGCTAATTCCGACGCACGTGAATCTTGAAGATTTTCTAATCCTAAAATTGTAATGTGCATCATGTGAGGCCACACGTTTGGCCTAAAGTAAAAAAGATTGTTAAAATATGATTTGAATTTTTCAAAAAATATTAAACTTACCAGTCCCACTGTTCACCAGTGTTTAAAAGAGTATTTGGAATCCCACCAGGATAATCATCAAGTTTTAATCTTTCGATGTAAGCTAGAACTTTTTCAGTTATGTTCGCACGTTGCGATAAGTCAAAGCAATTAGTCCATAAAGGTGCAAAATTTGTGGGAGCAAAGTATGGTCGTAATTTTTCATTTATCAAATCATAATCAAACCAAATGCCATTCTCCTCGTCCCAAAGAACTTCGTTAACGGCGGTGAAAATTTCTAAAGCTTTTTCCTCGAATTCTTGCTTTTTCGCTTGATTTCCGGCATAACCATAAAATTCCGCGATAATTTTGGAGCTCGAGTAAAGGAATGTGTTTAGTTCAACTGGAACTACATTTCGAGTTTTAATATCGACCAGCGTGCCATTATTGCCTCCATCTTTAGTGATGAACCATCGACTTGTAAAATCCATTCCTGACTCAGCCGCACTTTTTAAGTCCATATAAAAGCTTTCTCTCTCCTCATTAGTCGCAAAGTGTTTTCCAATCTCAACATCTTCACGAAAAGACTCGGGTCGAGGTCCACTTGAATTTTCAATGTAGCGATATAGTTTATGTCCATTAACTGTGACTACTTTCTCGGTCATGAAAAAGGTAAATTCTTTCACGAGAAGATCAATTGATGAAATTGCAAAGTTAAAATCGTGAGTGACGTCGACGTACGATTTTATCATGTCTAAAATGTTTAAAAATTATTTATCAAGTTGATTAAATAGAGTCAAGTACCTGATAAGAGGGGTGGATGAGATCTTTTGTTGTAGTACACTCGACCGCCATTTGGAATGAAGCCGTGTTTGTCCACGACCGACAGAAAATTTTCAATCATACCGCGAGCCGTTTGAAACATTTCACAAGCAAGAAGACCTTTTATGATCCTAAAGAAGTTTAAAAAAATTAAAACCGTTTAATTTTTAAATAAAATATCTTTACCAGTTTGAGTCCCAGTAGTACCACTCACGAAATCGACCACCCGCAATTATAAAGGGATTTTTGACATAAATTATTGAAGTCAATTCTGGATGTTCCTAAAAATGTTTTTTTTTAATTGTTAAATTATTTTTTATACCTTACCTCAACTTCATCCTTCATTTTTCGACTTAAATCAATCCACAAGTGATTTAAATCTGATGCAAAGTTTTTATAATTTTTATCCTTAATTTTGTTCAGCACTTCCGGGTGGTCTTTAAAATCAATTGGATTCCATTCAATTAGTTCACTTCCAGCAGGTTCAAAGTGCTCAAAAAGCCAAGCCTCAAGTTCCTCTTTTGATGGCTGACTGTTGTTGTGTTTTCCCATAAATTCATTGAAAAAAATCATCGTTTCGTTTGGACTTTGTTTCAACTTTAAATCAACGAATGTTTTGCTATCATTAAAGACCCTTACGCTCATCACCAAATCAATCAATGGCCCGGTACAATAAAGATTGTCACATGGTGGTGAAAGTTCCTGACTTGAAATTTGTATAACTAATGAAATACTTATGAACCCGATTAAAATCATGTTGAACGATCAAAAACGCAAAGTGCACTAAAAATGCTCAATTTATAGCAAATTGTTGACATCACAACTGAGAAAATGTGCATAAAATTGCACTGTAAATATTAGCGTTGCACTATTCAGAAGTGCATGAGAGTCATTTCATATATTATGTTACACATTTAAGTTTTTAAATTAATTAAATTTTTTTAGTTTTTTTCAAAATGTCAATTTTTTTAAAAAAAATGTTTCAAAACCCACTCGTGGGTATTTCCGCGTAACAGATCAGTATTGGAAATTATTAATATTGAGATAGTTTTATAAAATTATTTCAATTAGCAGCAATGTCAGCAAAATGACAGCTTTTTAAAAATTTGCCAAAAAAATGTAATAAAGAACTTAAAATGTAATTAAATGATAATTTTAAAAATAATAACTTTATATAAATTAAAAATCCCGTAACGTATATAAAATATTCACCCATGAAATACCTCAAGTCAACCATCCTTCACACATTCATATCTCAGCATTCAGTTAAATAAGAAGACTTTTGGAGAAAAGAGAGAGAATGAAAGAGTTGAAAATAATGAAAAGTGTTGGCGTGTGCACCGAATGTACATACAACCACCGAAAAGAGAGAGAAGATAGCGAAACATTTAATAAAAAAATTCAACATCAACAATAAGAGAGAGAGAGCAACCACAGACAGCAGCCGCAAAAAAAAGATTGTTTTATGCTCATTCGTGTGTCGATCGTGGTTCGCATCACTCGTGTTTTATCTTTCGGCAGGGAGACTTGAAAAAATTGTCCGCTCGAGTTCTCCGTGAATAAAAATTGATCATAAAATTTTTCATATTTTAATAGTGTAGAAACTTCTTTTTTTCTTCTCGAGTCCTCTGTGTCGTTTCGCGAGTTTGTTTTGCACTAAAAAAAGAAGAAAAAAATATTCTTATTCAATTTTATGATAATGCATCATTATATGCCGTCGCCGTGTGCTTGAAAGTGTGCTCAGTTCTGATTTTTTAAAATTCGATCAAGAAACGCATGCAGATTTTTTATTATAATGCAAATTAGCCTCGAGCCGCTCCACACAACTTTTACCACGATGAAAATGATGAAAAATGAACAACAACAGAAATTATAAGCAGAAAATAAAATCATGCTGCCACTCGCAAAGAACCTTCGGAGACTTGTGATAATTTTAGCAGTGTTTTTGCTATACATATCGATGTATTTAATTCATAATGCCTATGGTGGAACGTTATGCATAATTAAAAGCAGTGATGATAATAAAGCCGAGTTGGGAGACAGCAGCAGCAGCATTCAAGAAGCATCGCGACTTCTTTATAAAGTCAACAATTCAAACCTGTTTGCTGTAAGTAATGCATTTTTATTTAGAGCTTTTTTAGTTAGTCGCGGTTGCAATTGGATGTCAAGGGATGGAAATATTTTTAAAAAATTATAATTTTACTTTTTTAAATTTTCAAAAAATTAAATTTTTCTATACTAAAATTTAAAATGTCCAAAAATGTCCATCGCTGGCATTAAAATAATTTTTTTCTCTTCTCTCTTCGCGGATTTTTATTCTACTTTTTATTATCGTCATTGCTGCTGGCTTGGCATACGGCATGCAACATATAATAATAACATGCGAGAAAGAGCGAGACTTGACTGCTGTACAAAATTAGAAAATCATGTTTTGAGGCAACAAGCACAGCAGAAAAAATCCCTAAACGAGAGAGTGAAATTGTGAAACATTTCCATGTGCATTAATCGGAGTTTAGGAATCACTTGAACAGTCAGTCGCTCATCTCGTAGTGTAGCAAATTCCAGTTTCGAGATCGAATTGCTTTGATACACTATTACACAGCACCGCAAGTCAGACAGAATGAAATCTCATTGAGGCAATGAGTGATCGAGTCGAGGTGTGTGCTCATATCGCTGAAAGGGAAAAAGTCAAAATATTTTCATAAAACTTTCCGTTCTGAGTTGGGCGAAATTAAATTTCTTTCACTTCTCTCGTGGACATGAGCAGAGCGATTGCAATCATGATAAATTGTAATATTGTAAAATGAGAACATTGAAGGCGAGAGAGAGAAATTCCTTTCGATGTAGGTTGATATCTGAGTTTAAGATAAACAGCCACACAAGTTTTTGAGAAATATAAAATTTAATTAATAATTTTTTGTCGTCAAGATTTTTTTTTGCTCTAATCATTTCCGTAAATATTTTTTCTAACATTGAAACAGATGCGAGTAATTTTTTATGATCATCCATTAAAGCAATAAAAAGATTCAAGTTCAATTTCGAAAGCGTTTTTAAGATTATCAAAAAAACAATTTTAGCTCAAGACCGCGCAATTAAAACCATTCACAAAATCTTTCATGTCGTACAAAGTCAATTTTTGATACAATGAAGGCTTAAATATAAGAAATTGAGAATTTTGCGAGCGAAAAATATTCGTGATCGCTTTTGAGGACGGTCACGATTAGGAGGCATTAGCTGTTGTTAATAATAATGTTCATGTGAGATGGCGAAGATATTAAAAGTCTTCATGCTCTTCATTGCCTAATGTAGTTTAAGAAGAAAAAACTTTCTTTTTATTTTAAAAAAAATTAAAATCTAAAAATGTTACAAAAATTAATTTATGCTCAAACTTTTATTGCTTTCTTTCTCAGAACAATCAATTTTACGACATTATAAATTTCAGCAATGCCTCATACTGTTTCATATGTCGCAATAAATTAAAACATCTTCTAAAATTCATAGGAAAATATTTTGTTCTTAATCATCAAGCTTCGTTCAACATCTTGAGGATTGCGCGATGATCATCAAAATTATTTCAAATTAATTCGATAATCTGATGTTAGGAAATGCCGCGCGGTTAATTTAAATCGTCATCACAACGTAAGAAATTGATCAAGTCATGTTCACAAATTATCCTCTTTTGTCTTCGCAAACATATCGAAATGATCATCAACACCTTGTTCTTTATTTTATTGGAATTTAAAAAATTGATTTTAATTTTTTAAATTTAGAGATTAAAAAAATCAATCGACCTCAAATGTGAACCGCCAGTGAAGCGAAAGAGCCAATAAATGATTTGATCGATATGAACTTCAATAAAAATAACAAAACGAAGAATTGAACATAAAACGAGCGAGATTGAATGTTTAAATTCAACATAAATTGATCATCTTTGCAGTAAATTTGAATATTCTGTCTTTCTTCTTCTCAATCTGCTCTTTTTTAAAATGATGACAAGAAAATCGTGAAATTTTATATGCCAGAGTATTTTGTATTTTTGTGTCTGTTCTTTTTGCGCGCTCTTCGACCATTATTGGTGATTTCCGGCCATTGGTCTCTCAATTTGCTTTTTCTCTGTCACTTTGACCCAGTTGGTGGGTGGATTTTTATTTAAATTGCGATTGAAGTTTGATTTAGTGAAATGTTAAAAAAAATTAATTTTTAAAGAATTAAAGAATTATTTATTTTAAATTAAAATTCAAGTCTTTCGTTCCTGGGCATCGCTGCATTATTCTTTTCTTTAAAACTTTTAAAAGTAAAATGATATCATAACGTCCCTCGACTGCGACGGAATTTATTATTATTAAAATTTATTTTCACTTCTTATTTTTCATCCTCTCGCGCATACGACACACTCGACTGACAACACAAAAAAAATTGGATATATTAAAGGATTTGTATGCAAATAATACGACACAAGTGCAGAGTCAACGGACGGAAGAGTCATCGCGAGATTATACATACACACATGTGGATGGGATAAATATTGATTTAGATGACATATTTATCAGCGTAAAGACGACGAAAAAATATCATCACACACGACTGCGACTGATCATTGAAACGTGGTTCCAACTGGCGAGAGATCATGTAAGTAATTAGCAAAACTCAAACAATGAAAAATGTGTCACATTTCCTTCCTCTTTCTGCTTATGTTTGGTTACCCAGCGAGAAATAAAATATTAAAAAAATTTATGTTAAAAACATTTTTTAGTCTCGCTGGGTCATTACCTCGAGTTTCATAATATTAAAATAAATTCACTCCTTTCAGATTTGGTTCTTCACCGACCATGATGATGATGAAGTTTATCAAAACTTAACCAGTAAGTAATTTGATACTTTTTTGCTCGTTTCAAGTGATTCAGGCGTTTAACAGGAAAAAGACTTTCTTGTAATAAACTCTCAACTGCCAATTAGCTGCCGTTGTTGCAATTTTTCATTCGATACCTTAAAAATATTGGAGTAAAGGAGGTTCGGACGGTTTAATTGGGAATTTCTGTTATAATTTTTTAAAAACTATTTTAAACTTTTTTGAAGTTTAAAAAATTTCGAAAATTGATCTTAAATTTTATTTGAACTCTCCATGCACCAACAAAAATCTGTTTCAAATTTCTTCTTTTTCAAACTACATAAACCGCAAAAGAGTCAATCTATCGGTAAAATTCGATAATTTATTTAACCAAAATATAAAATCGAGCTTAATTTTTCGCTTTCCTCCTTTTTTTCCTTCTCACTCTCGCTCTCGGCATGTTTGTTGTGCACAAGCGACAAGATAAACTAAATTGCACCGAAGATGGTTTTTTTTCGGGTGAAGAAGAGAGCGAAGAAATAAAAATTGACATCTACAAACATTCTCATTAGTGCATAACTCAGGTGGAGTAAAAAAAGGGAGCTTCAAGGAATTTTTGGCTCATTAGACGCGCAACCACAATGCTTCATTAAAAATCGTTATCGAGTTCGGGATATTTGTGGATTTTTCACTATGCATCGCATATCTTCATAATAAGATGGAATGTGAACATGATACAAAAATTCGCACAAGAACCCTTCCTTGCACATTGTGATCGGAATCGGTGTCGAAATTTAGAATTTCGGCTTCACATAAAAAAGAGAGTTAAAGAAAACAGTTGGGCCATTTTTTGATCATTAAAATATTTCTGTGTGTGCTTTGCTGTCGACGAGTCATGGCTTGGGAACTAAATTGATTGATTACGATTCTCAGCCGTGGATTTTTTTTATAAAAAAGAATATCTTTGAATCATTTTTTTGCGTAAAAAATAGAATTTAAAATTTCCCTAAATTCCACACAAATCATTTCATTCAAAGCTTGATGAAATTTTTATGCTGTGGCGATGGAAAAATTCGATTTGATCCGCAGCACTCCATTCGGACTGAGGATGCTATCAACAAATCATTAATTTTTTATTTTTCTTTTATGCTTTCTTTCACAGACAACCACATGGTGATGACAAAGTGTGCTCAGGGTCACTATAGGAAGAGTCTATGTTGCAAAATGAACAAAGAATTTGATTTCTTTCTCAGCACTGCCAAAAAGTGAGTATGAATTGGTACATAAATGTAATTAGTGATTATTAATTGTAAAGTTTTGAATCAAACGCGATTAGATGACATTTTTTAGTGAGGATTTTACATATTTCGCATATGGAGCCTTAAAAAATCACATGAAAATACTTTTTGCTTAATTGACTCATTAAGATCGCTTAGGTCAGCAGAAAGAAGAGAAAAATAATAAATGTGATGATGAGCGCATGTTAAAAACAATGGGGTGGCTATAAAATGAGTGTAAAGTTCATCATAATTGCCTTAGAAGGCACACACGCAGTAATTGAATCAAAATGGAGCGCTAAGCACCGCAGGTAGCTCCATAATAGATGAAGACATGAACTCGTACATAATGCGGTATTCAGTGTCCATCCCACCAGAAATAAACTCATCAACGTCACTTGAGATTCTTTTGTTGTGAGAGAATTCAAGTATGACGAGATTTAACTAGTTTTCATCTTTTTTCTTCTGTGCTTGGAACTAATTATTTTCGATTACGAGTCGAAAAATTGACTATTACCTGCCAATTTAAAATTAACTAAAGGAGGTGCGAAGAAGAAAAATTCTTTCTTTCGCTCTCTCTCATTCTCCGCCGCCGCGATCGAGGCATTGTGTGAATAAAAAATATATTTGAAAAAATCAAGGAGATTTTTAAAATTTTTTTATTTAAATTTATACTTTTCAAAAAAAGAGTGTCTCACCCTCAAATTCAACAGTGAACGCTTTAAAAAGCATAAAAATTCGAGAGTCATTGCCGTGAATGAGTGTCCGCATCTGGGATTTTTTTTGATTCCCAAAACAGCATAATTAGCCTAAATAATACTTTCAATCTTTGTAATACGTTAACTCTTCGCTGTAGCTTATTATTTAGATACACACCGAGCGATGTGTGTGGAACTCTTTTGTTGACTTGACGAGATTGATGAAATAATTATTGATGTGAGAGTCGAGATATTCGGAGTGAGAGAAATTCACAGACAGAATGCCAAATGATTGTCAAAATTAGCTACGTATTCAACTAATGATATATTAATGACACATGATCGTAGAAATGATGAGAGTTTTTTATCAAAAATATTTTCTCTAGCAAAATGAGAGATTTTCATTAATTTAGAGATATTATCATGAACTTTAATCCCATGGCAACACTTTACACATTTCTCCTTTAATGATTTTCACTCGTTATTCAATATCTCGCATTTCTCACATAACGATTCTGTGCTGTGTCTACAAACTCATGTTTTTATTATCTCTTACTCATTTGTTCTTCTTCACCACACAGATTCTGGTGTCATTTTGATGATGACAACTATGTAAATATACCAACATTAGTCAAGCGTTTGAACGAGTATCCCGCCTATCACGATTGGTACTTGGGCAAGCCTAGTATTTCTTCACCTATCGAGATGTATTTGAATGCGGTAAGTTTTGTGACGATAATTAATCTAATTCATCATTAAGTGGATGGATTGAGCATGAGAGAGATAAATTGATGTGAATCAAAGAGTGATGAAGAATTTATTTGCTGGGTTTCGAAAGACTAGTTTTTTTCCGAATTTTGAACATGTAATTTATAGTTTTCATGTTAAAGGAAATGTTGAAATTTTAAGAGAGAACAAAATTTATTTTCAGTATGAATTTTGAGCTCGAAACATGACGTTCAAAATTTTAATACAAATAATATTTTCATTGCTACTGTTTCAAAAAATTGTAAGCGATAAATTTTCAAAAAAATTCTTAAATTAAAGTATTTTTGAATAAATTCTAGTCATCACGTAAAAATAAAACTGAAAAAGAAATAAAATTACAAAAAGACCATACTGAGTGTCGTAAACTCGAAAGTAATACACTTCATCCTCTTGAGTGTTGCACCTATCCTCAATTCAATGATGCGCCATCGGAATTATTAAAAAATTGTTCAGATCAGTGTCGGACGGTTCCTTATCCTGAGTTTCGATGTCAACGTAATTGCATAATTAGGACAAATGGAGTCATTTATGAAGGCAACAAGGCAAACGTTTCAGCACTTGTAAAATCTTTTTATGCTGGTGGTAAAGACGAGTGGGTGAATTTAACTGAAACTTGGCAAAAAGTTGTGCAAGAAAATGCGAAACTTTGTGAGATGGAAATTCCTGGAAACAAAACTCCCCCAGAAATTCCAAAAGACGAGGAAGGTTTAATACAATTCGATTATTTTTTCTTAAACAATTTGGTCGATTGCATTCGAAAATGGAATTTTGTCAAATGTCCAGAGATGAATAAAACGGAAGATTGTGAAGAACTCAGAAGTAAAATGGAAAAGTGCAATTCAATTGACTATCCGTTAACTCATAAGTTATTGTATGAAGATTTTTACTACCGCAAAGATCTCAATTATGGACATGAAATTACAAAACCATCAACTGACGAAGTGACAACTGAATCAGCAACAGACACGAGCGATTAAACAAAATATTTAAATTTCAATTTATTTAATCAATAAATTTTCATTTAATTTTTTAAATTTCTTCTTAATCCCTGTCTCACTGCCAGAAAATAATACCAGTTGACTTTGGCATAGAAGATTAATGGATATTGCTCCAACATTATCAAAAGACTCTCTCTCGCCTTGTGTTGCATGTTAAAATATCAAAATATACAAAAAATGCTTAAAAGAACTATTTGTCATTTTTTTCTCCTACAGGCGATAACGAGCTTAGAGCGTGGCCGTAAAAATAATAAAAATACGAGAAATGCCAAAGACGATGAAAATGAAAAGGTGAAATTTCTTTTTGCCACGGGTGGAGCGGGATTTTGCATAAGTCGTTCGTTGGCCATAAAGATGATGCCGTTGGCTGGCAAAGGGAAATTTGTAACGATTGGCGATAAGATTAGATTTCCTGACGACGTCACTCTCGGCTTCATTATTGAGTACTTGCTAAAAGTTCCTTTGACCGTGGTCGAACAGTTTCATTCGCATCTCGAGCGGATGGATAAAATTAACGTTGAATCGTTTCGTGATCAGGTAAATTTGATGAGAAAAAGTTGCAAGGGATGGAAACTCTAAATCTTCTTCTTTTCGCAGATCTCATTCAGCTATGCACTCATAAAAGATGATTGGAACGTTGTTAAAGCCGATGGATTTGATTTGGAGCGAGATCCATACCGATTTTATTCGCTTCATTGTTACCTTTTCCCACACTTTGATGTCTGCAAGACTAGGCAGAAGTGAAAAGTGCTGTTGAGTAGTTTTTTGCCATTTTTATTAACGTGAAAATTTTCACAAAAGTCTGTGATGAAATGCAGACTCTCATGTGGCACCTGAGAGTCTTAATAAGATTTAAATTTCATTTTGTAGAATAAAAAAAAATCTCTCCATTGAGATTTTATAATGTCATTTTAAATGTTTCTGTGGAGATCGTAAAATTAAAAAGAGTTTTAAGTGATATGTTAAATGTATGAAAGAGTAATTTCGTACATAAAAGGAGAGAAATTAATTGAATTACAATAAATTAAAATTAAACTCTGAAAGTCATGCAGAGAGTAAAGTCATGTCTTCCTGTTGAAATGCAATTAATGTCATTTGCTGAAGTAATTGATGGTCGATTAAATTGATTTGACTGAGTGAATGAAATTTATTTTAGATCTTAAGCGTAAATTCATTTTGAATAATTTTGACGAAACAAAAGAATTCCTCAAATAATTTCGAGTCGAACATTCAAAAACGTAAAATATTTTTTAAGATCATAAATCTCTACCTCACACCTAATTCGTGAGGTGGTCGTGTCATTAAGAAATAAGTAAAGAAAATTATAAAATTTTCTGTGATTCAATAAATTGCAGCTAATTCAAATTAATTAAATTAAATTAAGTCACCTGTAAAAATTTTAAATCAAACTAATAAAATTTTTAAACTTCAACCACTACCAGACTTTTTTTTCACTCTCAAGCTCACCGCAGTGAGTCAAATTTATTATGATTTCATTTCTTGGAGTTGTTGATTAATTTCGTGTGGTTTAATGTCAAGCGAGGTCTTTCGCCAGTGATTTGGAAATGGTCAATTTTTTCGACTTTAATCTCTCGCTTGAGTTGTCTTTATTGACATGGACTGAAGCACACCGAGTTGCACAAACTCATTCCAAATGTCCCTTATTAACTCGGAAATTATTATTTCATTAAAAAAAGAGGTAACAAAATTTATTTAATTAGGATTGAATTCATTCTAGATCAGAAAATTATCCATTTAAAAATTTTTTTGTTAAAAGTGACCTCAACTCGAAAACTATCTCCATTGTGTTTTCCGCTCGATTGTTTTTGTCCAGTTTTCATACCTTTTTCAGCTCTCTTGAATTAAGTGGTTCCACTGTCTTTTTGCTCTTCCTCTTCTTGACTCATTTCTGCAATGCGGCACTTTATTAACAAGTCCATGAGTCCACACTTTTTTTGTGTGTTGAAAAACTTATTCTTTACTTATTTAACATAGCATCCCAAGTATTTTGGCGCTTTGATTCTCGATTTTCCATCGTCTGTGAATTTGGCGAAGTAAATTTAAAAAATTTAAAGTGAGTACATTTTTTTTAATTTTTAAACAAGATGGGTCTGCAAACGGCGTTGCCATTTCCAATAGCTCCGCATAGATTAGTACCCTACTCCGTTGCAATGGGCATTAGTGGCACTCCTGGCCGGCCATGAAGGACATTCTTCAAAAATCATCAATGTAAATCGATTCCTGATGCAATAACGACTTCAACGACATACATGAAGCCGCAGTTCTGAAAAATGGACATTATGGCAGTCCTGGCCGACCATGATGGACATTCCTCAAAAATCGTCAGTATCAATCGATTCCTGATGCAATGACGAGTTCAACGACATACATGAAGCCATAGTTCTGAAAATGGACATTTTGGGCACTCCTGGTCGACCATGATGGACATTCTTCAAAATCATCAATGTCAATCGATTCCTGATCCAATGACGAGTTCAACGACATACATGAAGCCATAGTTCTGAAAAATGGACATTAGTGGCAGTCCTGGCCGTCCATGACGGACATTCCTCAAAAATCATCTATAGCAATCGATTCCTGGTCCAATCACGAGTTCAACGATACCCATGAAGCCATATAAGAGAAAATTTGTATGAAAAAGGACATTTTTGCACTCAGGGACGGTCCTTGAAGGGTCGTACCTCAAAACAAAATACTTCTTGCACAACTAGAGCCAAAACCCGATCTTTAGCTACAAACCCGAGTCAAATCCGACCAGCCGTTCTTGAGATATGCCGCCCACTAAGATCGTAAGAAAGTAAGAAAGTGAGAAAGTGAGAAAGTAAGATGACTTAAATGGCTCTAACTCCTCGTAGGATCAACCGATTTCAAATCTGTTTTCGCCAGTTTGTAGGGTTTGACTAGGCCTATCATTTGAGTATAAGTTTTGATATTGCACAATGTAATGTCTTGGCACTAGGGGTCGAAAACAGGTTTTGAAAAATCCAAAATTAATATATAGCGGAGCTATAAAATAAAAAAAAATTGTTAAATTTTTTTAACATTTTTTAAATCCCCGTGTGTGGGTTTTGATATTTTTTATTTTCTTATGGAGAATTTTTGTTTGTTTAACTAACCCGAAAAAGACAAAGAAAGGCAAAATTTCGTCAAGAATTTTGTTTATGGCTCTTTTTTTACATTCAGGTTGGTGATAAGGGTGAATTCGTCACTTTAAATTGACATGTGTTATTTAAGAAATACAACAAGGTCATTTCAGGTCAATTAAGCACAGGCGTGCTTACAGATGAGATTAACAGAATCAAACTTCGATGTGCGCGCCGACACAATCGAAAAATCACGTTTTTGAAGTAGCTTAAATGTTTAAGTTGTTAATTTAGCGTCTGAAAAAAATTACTTCGAACAATCCCAGTGAGAAATAATTTTTAAAAGTAGCAAAACTAGCAATTTTTAAATAAATTTCTGGATATTAAAAAATTTTCGAATTTTTTCCGTTAAATTTTAAATTTATTTAAAAAAGTGCTAAGTGGCATTAAGAATGAAATTCACTCACCGGGTCGCTGCAAAAGGAACTAAAAAGAATTTAAACTAAGTTAATCTTGACAAATACCCTTTATTGTCAGACTAATAAAGCAACAATTTTTATTCTTTATTACTTGCTTCTCATTTTTTATTTGAATATTGGTCCATTTGGTCATACATTTAACATTGTTATTCTTATTATCTCTTTTTTCACAAAAACAAGTTTTTAATAAACTTCTTATTTGACTCCTCAACACTCTTTTTTTTGTCCAACTGTTGAGTGAGTGTTTTGTATACATGTCGAAAATATATTCTTGTTAAATATTTGCATCATGGTCATAATTACTAGAATGTATTTGAGATTTAACAATAATAATATCAGACTATCATTGTTAACAATTTTCTTTATCATTGCATTGGTGAAGAGCAAGCGAGTTGAGAGCACAAAATATTTAGCGATTTGCCCTCAAAAGCTTTTCACTCTTCACCAATTAAAATTTTTAAAAAATAAATATTTCGTCGTAAATTTCATTGTTTAAACTTTTAGCAAAATTCCATCGATGAGCTCGTCATAAATTTTCTACTTCGAAGTAACGAGATTCAAAAATTCTTCTCTGGTTTTTGGATCGTCACGAAATACGCCAAGCATTGTGCTGGTCACAGTCTTGCTCTGTGTTTTACTGACTCCTCGCATCACCATACACTAGAAAATTAGAAAACGATTTTTTATATTTTTATATTATGCGGTGATTTTGCCAAACTAGTTTTTAAAGGCAATAAAAGGCATAAAATTGATGATAAAGAAGGAGAGAGAAAGAGAGCTGATGTCATAAAATAAATAATAATACACTGGGGAGTGCTTCAAATGTCCGTATCGAGTAACGGAATTCTTCTAATTATCAGAGATTTTTTGTTAAATGGTAAAAGTGACAAATGGAAGAAGTTTGCTTGAGATTTTATAATTGATGAGGTTCTAAAAATTATTACATTTTATCTATTTGCTACAATTTATGTCATTACAAAGTTTTATTTGTCTGACTAAGCACCTCATCAATTATTGTGACAATCATTTTTCATCTTTTAATTGTTCAATTAATTTTAAATTATATCATTCAATCTGTTAATTTAAAATTAAAATTAAGTATTTAAAAAAACCTGAACTAGAATTAATTAAAAAAGAAAAATAATTCACAATTTTGTGAAAAGTTTAAAATCACAATTCCGAACATCTCACAAAATTAATTTTCACATAATTTTGGTGTAAAATTAATGACTAACCAATCCGAACACGACTATAATGTTAGCGAAAAATATCTTTTCCGATTATCTCTTAAATCGAACTCTTTTTTTTATTGTGTGAATAGTGAAATAAATTTTGCTCGATCTAGAATTTCAATCTTCGATAATCGTATGCTAAAATTCTTCAATTCTAATTTTCTCCTTTGAATGCCAAACCACCACCATGTTTAGCCAAAATGCTACCGAAAATAATTCTTGATGTAATTCAACTTGTCAGCATTCCAAAAAAACTAAATAATTAAACTCATTAAACCAAATAAAAGAGAGTGAGCTAGTTGTATGGCAAACAATAAAACGTAGAGCAGTTCTCATCACTCATTCAATCGCACTCTGCTCAAAAGACACTCGAAAAAGAGTTTTCTAAGGGGTGGAAACTAATTTTTTGAATTCGTTTAATAAAATTGTATAACAAAAATTTTCAAGTGTTCCCGCCTCAACTCCGCACACAAAACTCAAGAATATTCACACAAAGAGCATTATTTGATGAAGGAGGTGAGTTAAGAAGAAGAATATAGCGATGCCAATCTTGCTGTCGAATATCTAAATATTCTTACCATATGAACACCTGAAAGTAGAAAAGAGAGAGAGAAATATAAAAAAGATGTTTATTAGTCCGATGTGTCGTTGCTTATCTAAATGTTTCTCAATGGTTTTGAAATGATTTTTATGGATGTTGTGCTTTGATTGTATCTCTCACGAAAAAAAAGAGACACGGATGGTAAAAAAATTCCAGAAGCGGTGTGTTCGGAGATAAAGAAAAACATGGATTAGCTTTTTATTTTCTCTCACCTTCAATTATAACCGCAACGCCAGCCGGTTGAACGGCTTGAGTCACTGCCACGGCTATTTGTTTTGTTAATCGCTCCTGTACTTGCAAGCGTCGTGAAAAAATCTCAACAATTCTGAAATGAATCAAATTATGACGTTTGAATGAATTATTCATAGAATTTTTTTGAGTGCTTAATTTGACATGGAAAATTCATTAATTGGATTTATTCATTTTTAGATTGTGTGAAAAAATTTGTAACTTTTTTTATCATGTTACATCATTCATATTTATTAAAAGTAGATTTTTGCAATATTTTCTTGAGAAATTCTTATCTGAGATTTAATTACTTGTTAAAAGGATTAATTTATATCAGAGTTTAAATCAATTAACATTTGTAAGTTGCATCACATGATTTTTTGTATTGAACCAAATCGAGTATCTGACTGCATTTATTAATTTAAAAATAAACCCCAATATTATCTTGACACATTTAATCCCTTACACGATAAGACACCAAAAAATATGAACTGAATTTAACTCGAAAATTTTCAATTAGTCGATTTAGTAAATTGGAATTAAAAGCATTAAAAATGAAATTCGTGATTTTATTTTGCGCATTTATTGTAAAATCAAGTGCAGTTATTTTTGTTTGTGATTTTACAACAAGTCGAGCTGTTAATCTTCAGCCAAAGTACGCGTGCTATGTTAAGCATCCATCAGAAGAATATTCTGATATGTTTCAAAATCTTACGGATGTTATTGGAGTCCATGAAGAAGGAAATACCAATAACGATGTTTTATTTGTTTTAATTGGCACTTTTGAACACCTCAACTTCATACCTAGAGGAATGGAACAATTCTTTCCGAATCTTAAAGCCATCAATATTTACGACTGCAGCATCAAAGAACTAATTGGTGATGAATTAAATGCGTATGGTGACTTGGAGTGGTTTAGATTGCATAAAAATTATGTAGGAGATTTTATCCAGGAGATTTTTTCAAAAATAATCCAAAACTTCAATATGTTTCATTCACTGACAATCAAATTAAGCACGTTGGAGCTGATTTGCTGGACTCATTAACACATCTTAGTTATGCTCACTTCGGCAATAACATTTGCATTAATAAATTTGCTGTTAATGCCACAGAAATGCCAGGATTGATTGAAGAACTTCGCATTAATTGCTTAGAAATAGAGAAAACAACTGAAGTTTCATCCACAACTCATCAAAACCAAATCATGATCGAAAAAAATTCAGAATTAAATTTAGAAACTATTGACAGGCAACAAAGAACTTTGGAAATTCCTTTTAAAATTAATGAACGTGAAAATTCAATTAAAATTTTAGAGACTTTAGAAGTGAAGAAAACTGTAAACTTTAAAAGTTCAGTAAAATTTATTTTCAACGGAGAAAATTAAATATTTTAATGCAAATATTTAATAAAAACAATTTGCACTTAAAATAAACGTTTAAATTTTATTTCAGTTAAACAAACTTACTCAACATTCAATTAATCTTACATCAAAGCAAATCGCGTCATTCATAAATTGCTTTGTAATTTTCATAAACAATTATAAAAGCAACGCATTGAAACTGACACCACTGTGTATGCATATCAAAAACCCATATTGAAATCAATTAACTTCCCTTTTGTACTATTATATCGATAATACAACCGTAAAACATAAATCCACACTATATTATTGATACATCGGTTTGTCTATCACTTTATTATCATTGTATAAATGTTTTCGATATATATTTAAGCATTCATTGTGTATTCCAATGGCCGTAAATTAATTAGTACTTTGTGCCACTGTGAGTGATAAACTCATAAATTATGAACAAAAGCAAAAAGTTTTTTTTTCTGTTTCGCCATGAGATTAAAAGAGAAACAGTTAATTTTGTGTTTTATTTCGAGGCTGTCAGAAATTAAGTTTTGAACTTTTTTATGCTAATTTAAAAGTTTTAATTTATCCGCTCAATTTTCCCTTGAAAAATCTTTTTATTTTTATCAATGGAAAGAACTCAAAAATATATTTTCACCTCACGTATTGCAATTTCATCAAGCAACCATAAAAAAATCCTCTTCACCCTCCGAAAAGGCTCACATACACATTTATAATTTATGAATCATTCCCAAATCAAATTTTCTCATCCTTTTAAAATTCATTTACCTCGCAAGTTTACTTAATCCCAAGATTTTCTTGCTTGGAATGTATCCAATAGACACTTTTCCCCAAAACGGCACCTAGAACGAGAGAAAAGTCGAATGCATATTTTATCAGATTATTTTCGCTTGGAAAATATAAAATTTACATTCAATTCGGGTGAGACATAAAACACAAAATTTTCAAGGGGTGGACACTTCCACCTCAACTTATTCTGTATAACTTTTCGTGTTCACTCCTTAAATATTTTGGCAAAGTCTTATCCGAGAAATTGTTGATATACTCACAAGATGGTGTTCACACATGGAAAACATCTCAATGTCTTTCACCATGACCACTATGCAGAAAGAGATAAAAGAAATTTAGTTAGAATGCGAATTGCTGTCAATGATAGTCGATGAGAGCATTCCAAAATTCTCCTATCTGATTTTTATGGCATTTCGACTATGATCCTAAATCACTGGAGAGTGCCATAAAACTGTTGACTATGTTCAACATAGAAATTTTCTAGTAATTAGAAAAGTTTGAACACACACAAAAACTTGTTGAATGATCATTGAAAGAAAATTCAATAAAGTTTTAAATCATTAGCAATTATTTGCATTCGTCGTTTCACTATCATCATCCGAACATCCTCAATTTCCCTCGTCGAGGGTGCCTCTCATCGCCATCAATGTACAAACATAGAGGAAGTTAATTAAATGCTCTAACAACATCACATACTTTCATCATGATCTTCATCGAAAATAGCGCCATTGAGTGCTTCCTCTAACGTCTGGTCGTAGCCTTTTGTAAAGTACAACATTGCCTTCGCTGCTCTTTCTGGTGTTTTCAGTAGTCCCTAAAAAATTTAATTAAAAAGTTTTTCAGTTATCTCAATTTACTTTGCTGATGTTGGCTGTTCCCAGTTAACAATGAAAGTTTTTATAAATATTTTTTCAAAAAGTTCTCTGGAACAACCGACACAAACATTATCATCATATACAACCCAATGTATTAAATTATTCAGCAGACACGTTCATGTGCGCACTCTTTCCTACCTGTCTATTGGGATTTTCTCCCAAACTGGCTATCAGCATACGATAAGAGTTCGCCATATCCGATATCAAATCCTCTCGCGTTGATGGTCGATGATCAAGCTCTAAATCATGGTGGAATGTACATTTTTCGTGCCCTGTACATGTATTTTTTTCGCAATATTTGTTGTCGTTGCCATACGACAAAAAAACGTTGAATCATGGTGGGAAAAAAAGAGATGAAAAATTCTAATTAAATTTCAATAAATGAGAAGTTTTTTATCCTTCCTTGTTGGTGCGAAATGTGGTTTTTGTGGTGTATCTATTATGAATGACCAAAATTGTTCGGTGACTCTGAGAATTTAGAGTAATTTGTTAAGGAATCCCCGTTCCATGTATTTGTCGACGCGACGTTTAGTCATC
The DNA here is from genome assembly GCA_038502055.1 of Tanytarsus gracilentus. NCBI lineage: Eukaryota > Metazoa > Arthropoda > Insecta > Diptera > Chironomidae > Tanytarsus > Tanytarsus gracilentus. Next base: position 718,896 of record JAXRKN010000039.1, on the reverse strand, counting down.
GGAGAATTTTTTCCATTTGCGGCTTCGCGATAATTTTACGAAGAATCATCATCACGTGAATTGATCTGAGTTTAATATTTAAATAATATAAGACACTTGAAGAGTTCAAGAGATTGTATTACAAAAAAAATGTTTTTAAATTTAAAATTTTTGTTTAATTTTTGATTTAAAAAAAACATTAATTATAAAAAAATACCTTAATTACTCTACAAATTATCTTGGCACCTTTTTTGACCTCTTAATATTTTACACGCGCTCAGCAAACAATTTAAAACCTTTTCATGTCTAATCTCATAATTAATTACGTGCTAAATGGTTTAAAAATTATTAAAATCTCTTTCGGCTTCATTAAGCTCGAAATGGTAGTTTAACAAAACTTTTTTGTGTATAATAAAAACAATAACACTTAAGACAGGCACGTTCAGCTCTTTTAAGTGTGCAATTTGGATTAAGAAGAAGCAAATTGAAATTGCAGCTTGATTGTTTGGGTAAATAATAATTTAATCTTTTGGAAGTTTATTGAAGAATTCAATGTCATTGAAGCTTTAAAGTTTTTATAGGTTAACAACCTCAAAATAGATTTAGTGAAATTAAATTTTATTTACAAGGTTAGAGAAGAGTTGCAAAAATATAACAAAATTCTAGTTTCTTTAATTTTGTAAAAATTTCCCTTTCTTTTGCATTGATTTTTAATAATTCACGTTTTCATAGAAAAACTTTCCCCGAAAAAAAAAATCACGCTTTGACAGCTCTAACCTTACTTTATTTTTTCCGTATTCAAATTACCTTTTTTTGCACTCGAATCATGTTCGGAAGTACTTTAACAAGCATTGCAAAAAAATCGGAACAATTTAAATGTTTTCTGAGAAGGTGTTAAGGACACCGGCAAACCGCACTTTTAAAATGTAGATCAAACTCGAGAGATTTGCATTTTTAACGAGAAAGACACCCGGTGGTCAATGGCAATGTTTTATGGCATATTAGAAGTATTTTTGTAGCAAGCAATTACACTCATTAATAACAACTCGTTTAATTATCATAAAACTGTACACGTTCGTATGTAAATTCCTGTATTTTTTTTGCAATCGTTAGTGAGACAGAAAAAAATATTATTGAGCAGGTTTCTTTAAAGCCGCGACAATCTGACAAGGTCTCTTCTCTATTCTCCCTATGCCAAGGAATTTTTCAATTGATAACTAAATATATTACGCATCAAAAATTTTGTAATGTACATGTGATTAAGATTAACAGCCGGTCAGAATATTAGCATCCCATTAACATGTCATTTGACCTCACATTTAATGATTAATTGAAATTTATTTTGTCGAATGTCTTAGCGGGAGATAATATTTTTGCTCCGTATAATTCGTTATCAGGTCGAGTAATTTTTTGTTTGACGTTTTGTTGATGTTGTGAAGTGTGATGTATGTGTCTGTCCCTCACTCCATGTCGTCTGTACTTTATGTGTGCGTGCATTTTCCGAAATAATAAAATAAAAAGTTCGTCACTCACAATGATTACCTGGTGTGGGAATCGAGCGCGGTGTTTTTGGTGTACCAGGTACGTCGAAAACATCATCGCTATAAGACTTTGAGAACACACCATTCTGCTTAACCACTGCCATTGGCATTGATGATGCAGCCTTATCACGTTTTAATCCGACCAACTCTTTTGAGGGATGAGCATGTGGAAAATTTGTATCATCGATTGCCTGATTTAGCTCATCAGCATCAAAATTTGAGATATCAATTTGACTCATGATGACGAACAACTTTTTACTTATTTTTCACAGCGCAAACGCAATAAAACTCTTTTTAACTGTTGCAGAAAATTATCAAGCAAGAAAACTGTTTCAAGTTAAACGAGAGTGCAACAGACTGAACTTAATGACACTTAAGGTGCGCGCACAGAACACAAAAATAACTTTTTTAAAACACAGCTTTTAAACTATTTACAATTGGCGATGACTGAAGAGCAACTGAATTTTGTCGTTCAGTAAGCTCATGCTTATAAGAAAAATCTCACAAACAAAATTGTACGAGAAAAAAAAAGTTATTTCGTAGAGAAATCTGAGCATGAGAGAAAGAGAGAGAGCGCGAGAGCTTTGAGTAAAAATCTCAGCGAATAACAGTTTGGAAGTTCCTTTGGTGGCAAGCAAAAAATAGAGGGGAGAAAAAATATTTGAGAAGCTGAGAGCAAAAAAAAAAAGTTTCATTCACAGAAAAAAAACGCTCTTGGCTTCGTTGTTGACTTTTTCTCCCTTTAGCTTTTTCAATATAAACTTTCGAGTTGGGTTTCACTGAGCTAACACAATGATTTTATCTCATTTACGAGATGAGTTTTGAAAAGGGGAGAAATAAAAACATGGATGAGGTTACTGGGTTCAAAAAATTATAAAAAATTTTTTGTATTAGGTTTTTAAAAAAAAGTTAAAGCAAAATTTAAAATTCAATTTTTTTTATGATTTTTTCACAAATCTGAATTCACCTATGTTGAATTTAACCGCGAAAAACTTTTTGCTCTTCATTCTCATTTTTCACTCAGATAGCAAATAAAGCTCAGTTTTAAATTTTTTCTCCCCTCAAGCATAAACTAACTTTTTATTCACAAGCCACTAGAATATAAAATAAAAAAAAATGTTTCAGTGGTTTTTGTGTGAAAGTGAAAAATCTCATAAATTTAACTCGTTTTTAATTTTACTAATGGTTTTTCATGTATGAGATGAGGTTTAATGAATTAAAAATGAATTTTAATAGATCCCTCGAGGGGTGAGCGACACACATGACGATCATTATGTTAAGCATGAGGTACGCACACATCATCTCATTAGAGATGAAAATGATTTTGCCCTCAAAATGATTCTTAATGTAAATTTTGATGTGTGTGAGAGAGAGAGAGCTTTCAAGAGAGAACTTTGAGTGCGCAAGTCGAAATTTTCTCCACCAACACACGTACCTGCTGCACCCTACGGAAAAAATCTTTTCCTGATTCTCTCACTTTAGTATAGAGTGAGAACTTGTGCCATTCCAACCTCTTATTCAATTTTTGCGACCACTCGTGAGTTGAATGGAAAAATAAAAAGTTTATTGAAATTTAAAAAATAATTTGAAAAAATTGTTAAAGTGAAAAAATTATTTAAGGTGGAAAAAATATGAAAATTGTTGTGCAATCATTAAAAAATCGAATGAGCAAGAGAGAATGCAAAAAAAAATTGAGTGCGAGGGATTATTATCGATGAGATGAGATTCAATTATGGTTCAGATATACAAATTTAGGTTTTTTGTGATATTCAAATGTCAAAACTCCCCTTCAAAATCGGGATCATAGGAGAAAGGAAATGAAAACGAAGCAAAAATTAAAATTCAGTGAAATCATTGTCCTTGAAATACATTTTATACTGCCAGAGCAGGGGAAAAAAATCTTCAAGTGTGACCGACCGAATAAACTTTTTTTTTTCGCTAGCATAGTTCCGAATGAGAAATCAGGCCAAATTGTCTTTTTTCTCTAAAAATTGAATGCCATTTCCACACAATTTTATGCTCATCACATACGTGTGTTTGCCCTCGAGGGAGAGAAACAGAAAGTTCAAGGCGTGACAGTTAGTCGAGAGTCAAGATGTGCCTGTGATGACGAAAATATGTTGATAGAAAAGAGATTTTGAATTTTTGTCTTTGATGTCATAATGAACCGTGGACCAATTGAGAAGGAAATTTTACCCTTATCACTTGAGCTTAAGAGTTCTTTTGGTTGATTTTGTGAAATTTAAGAAGTGTCTCAAGTTTTCCACTAGAATAAGTTTGCGATAAATATTTACGAGCAAAATAATTTTTTCAAATTTTCACAATTTTTCAAGCCATAAAACGCACTTTGAGGGTGTGTGTACGTAAAATGTGTGGGAAAAAGGACTCCCAAATTTTTCTTCTTTTCGCTCACTTCCTTTTCAAGCGAAATCATCAAAGTCTACACATCATCGTCAAACGGCGCGTGTATTGTGTTCTGTCGTGAGGTGCTAAAAGGCGTGGACGTGATATGTATGGTATCATATCACAAAAGATTATAAACATATATTTTCTAGTGTACTCAGTCTATTTAATGTTAGGGGATGCGATACATGTTTTATAAACTTTTTAACAAAAAAAAGCATTTCCTCTGTCACAATATCATATTTCTATCATTCTAAGCACATCAGTCGGGTAACTTGAGTTTGAGAAATATTTTTTAAAACTAATGCAATTAATTTTTTATTGTCTACAAATTTAATTAAACTTTTTTAAAAAAAATCAGTGATCACTCCTTGTTGGCTTCCTTCCGTCTTCTTCCATTCAGCACTCTTTTAGTTTCGTTTAATCTTCGTTTTGCGCCCTTTTGAAGTGACATTCACAAAGCGAACAGAGAAAAATTGATATTTTGTGTGGTTGCTGTCATTTTGACTGTGAAGTATTTTTCCTCTCATTATAAATCGATCCGGTGGGAAATTTGTTGCGAGAGAAAGAAAATTGATAGGTTTTTGTTACAAATAGCTGCGAGAGCAAAAAAACTCTCGCTAGTCTCGTCGAGGGTGAAATTCAAACTTTTCTTTAAAATTCATTTGGAATTTCAGTTATTTTGGCTTTCTTAATCGCGAGGGAGGAAAAATGTTGACGGATAGAAATATTTTTATGCGAGAAGTCTATTTGCTTCCGCATAATTTAATTCCGCGAATTTTTTTTATTATGATATGCATATATCTCGCGTTTATTGTGTAAGGGTAATTTGGAGGAATTTTTGAAAACAACTTTTTGTGTGAGAAAATTTTAGAGTATGGATCATCCATCCGAAGGAATTTTCCTAGGAATTTCCTAGGAATATTTACTAGGAAATTCCTAGGAATTCCTAGTAATTTCCTAGGAAAAGTAGAGGAAAAAAATTCCTAGGAAAATTCCTAGTAAAAATTCCTAGGAAAAAAATTCCTGGGAAAATTCCTTGTAAAAATTCTTAGGAAATCCGAGGAAAAAAATTAGAAAATCAAAAAAATCTAGAAATTTACAGAAAAAAATTTCTATGAATTTCTTCGGAATTTTTAACATTAATTTTCCCTCTTAGCTTTTCAGCTAAGAAAAAAAAAATGTAAAAAGGAAATATTTATTTGGCTAAAATACTTATGGGCCACCTCAGTTTTTCAACTTTTTTGAGTCTTAAATTAAAAATTTGGGCTCTACGGTTCGAGAGTTTTTTTTCCTGTATATTTGGAAAAATAAATTAGGGGAAAAACTTAAATTTTTTGATGATTTCTTTTTGTAAAAGGGATAAATGAGTGGGAAGAAGTTAGAAAAGCTAAGACGGCAAAATTAATGTTCAAAAATTCCGAAGAAAATCATAGAAATAATTTTTCCTAGTAAATTTCCTAGGAATTTTTTTCCTCGGAATTTCCTAGGAATTTTTACTAGGAATTTTCCTAGGAATTTTTTTTTCCTCGGAAATTTCCTAGGAATTTTTACTAGGAATTTTCCTATATTTTTCCTATATTTTTCCTAGGAAATTACTAGGAATTCCTAGGAAATTACTAGGAATATTCCTAGGAAATTCCTAGGAAAATTCCTTCGGATGGATGATCAAGTCCCGAAATTTTACGAAGGGTGGGATTTAAAATTTTACTCCTTAAAGTTAGGCAACAAAAATATTTTTTTTGCAAAGCATCACTTTAGGTCTTGATGCTCTAAGGGAGCTGTTGATGACTTGAATGACTTTGATTTTTATTTCTTTCCAGCTTTATTAAAGCTTAATTATGTCCATTAGAACTTAAAATCATTCATCCTTTGAATAATAATTCAATTTATATTCAAGTGTTCCATAACTCTCACTCACGCCTCCATTCAAGATTTCCTCCTCATATGTGTAACAAATTTCATTCGAAGTGCCCTCAATAAGTGAAATATCATTTAATTATCTCACGAAAATTCAATAATTTGCCCTCATATGGCAGAAAAATTCCCTCAAGTGCGCTCGAGCTTACCGAAAAAAACTTATATCTCAATAAAAAATAGGGCAAAAATATTCAAATCTCATTCTAACTTTTAAAACCCAAAACTAATTTCGAACATTCCATTTTAAATTTACAATTTACAAATTAAAATATTCACAAAATATTTACAAATTAAATATTCTTTAAACAAAAAATGAAAAAAAGTAGAAAAAAGTTCAAAATATAAAAATTTTTGTAGGGCAAGGGTCATTGATAAAAAAAAGTAATGATGAGAAATCGTTTAGAATTGAAAATAAAGAGTCAAAGAAAAGCGAAAAGCCGAAAAAAGTGAAAATTTTAAAAATTCTTTAAACTCTTTAAACTCTTGATCTTGATCTCCTTTTCTCTTCTGTCATTATAAGCATAATTTTATGTGCTTAACAAAATTATTTTTCTTCTTCTCTCTCGACGGAGATAGAACTTGACACAGAAAGAGGAAAACGACTTAAAGACGGCCAACTTTTGCTCTCTCTCTCTTTTGCTTATCGTTCAAACAATAAAATTTAATATCATTTTCTTAAAATCAAATATTGCAAAGTAATTGATGCAGGCACGTACAAAATTTGATTCTGAGAAAATGTTCAATAATTTATTTTTGGTGTACATCACTTTAATGCAAAAATTGTCATCTCAATTTACTCCGAAAATAAAATAACAGATTGTTATCTCGACATAATGAAAATAGCATAAAGACGAAGCAGAGATGAAGAGAAATGTAATGATAATGAAGTGCTGATAATTTCCTACTTGAAGAAAAACTTTTTTTCTCGTCATCCAACTTATCCAGGAAGAGAAAAAAGAAGAAAAATCGAAGACGAAACGAGTTGTGAAATATTCAGTGAGTGCGCGGAAGAATAATGCTGAATAATTTAAGGGAAGAGACATTCCGATAACGACATGTCGTGAGAGTGTCTTCATAAAAAAATAAAATACACACACACAAATTTGAGGAAATTAAAAGAAGAAAATAAGAACGTGTGAGCTCGCGTGAAAGTGATATCAAAAAGTGCAGCAATGTATGCAAATAAAATCAATATAATAATTTTATGTCTATGCTATGTGGCAACGGCAAAGCAATCACAACTCAAACAGCCATCGTTGACGGCAAATTCAAAGTGTTCAATTAGCGAATTTTCGTGTGCAAATAGCAGATGCATTTCACTAGCGCAATTTTGTGATAATAACGATGACTGTGGCGATAACAGCGACGAGCCGCGGTTTTGTTCTCGTAAGTAGATTATGTAACACTCAAAACTATTTTTAATTTTTTAATGCGTGAAGTTTCAAAGGAAAATGATTTTCATGAAAATTTAGTGACTTGTACAATCCATAATTAATTTAAAAAAATGTTAACTTCTAATTCAAATTATTGAACCCACAAAAAATTATTTAATTAAATCGAACTTTATCTTAAACTCACCCAAAAATTTCTCGCAAAATCTTCATCTTATTTACTATCGACATCGCCCGAAAGCTCTTTTTGTGATTGATAACAAATTCATTAGAATTCTTAATTTATTCTTTCAAGGAAATTTTGCCGCTTCTCAAATTAATTGAAAATTTTCGGTTTTCTCACGGCGTGCCGTTAAAAGCAAATAAATCATAATTAAAAAGTTGATATCAAGTTTTTCGTCGTCGGAGATGACTTTCATGTCCAATATGCAAATTTTTTCAGACAAATTTTTGTAATTAAATTTTCGCTCGTTAATGATGAATTTCATTTTCTTGATGAGTGTTTAAATAAGTTGAGTTTAAAATTATAAAAAAGTGAAAAATTAAATTTCTTATCAAACGACCTCAAGCAAACTTTCACAAACAACTTGACTTAAAAATCACTTAAACTTTTTTTATGGAATAATTTCTCAAATTTTTCTCAACAGAGCAGTTTGTGCCTTGTAAACTTCTCAACAACCGTCCTCAAGTGTATTTTAGAAAAATCACTTCTTTATTACTCTTCATCGCATGTAGCAAAGTAATTTTTATAATGAAGCCTTATACATGAGTGCTGCTCTCACCTGCTCGTGAGTCACTCGAGTGTAATTAGATGATATCGCATACACAATTCGACTTAGAAGAAAACACCCAATGACACCATTTAAGTTGGTCGCACTTGGACAAACACACACAGTCAGTGTTTGACTTTTATTTGATTAATATCACATCAAACATCCTCTTAATTGTGATCAAAGATCAATAAGTGTGTTTTACGCTTAATTAAATTTTCTAATGAAATTTCAAATGTGCTGTCGTTGTCGTGTTGGTGGTTAATAAAAACTTGAAAGAATTTTAACAGCTCGAATGAATTTGATAGAAATTTTCCACAAACCCGCCTTCAAAAAATTTTCTATTTATCAAATTGTACCCGACTCAAAATTACTTGCGGTCTGTTGTCTTCTTTAATTGGTTGCTCAAAAATTTAAGCTTTTTTCCGAGAAATTGAAGATCAAAATAAAATATTTGAATAATTTATGAAATTGTAATTTTAGAGCAGATCATTTTGATGTATCAAATATTCAGAAATTTTTTGAAGAATCCAAAACAAAAAAATGAATAAATTTATATACAATTTAGCCTCACTTTGAAGGAGCGACATCTAAATTGCTAAATCACCTTTAAATCCACCTCTTATTCAATGATATCACTCTTATCTTATTCTCCATCCATTAAAATGTTCCCGACTCACTTATTTCATTCTCTCGCGAGAACGTTTTATTAATTTTCATCTTTTCTCTCTTCTTCGTCTTCATTTCCGATTCATTTTCGAACAGCAGGTGCTTCAATATCATCATTTTATATTTGCTGTACTTGCTTACACTTGATTACGCCCCAAAAAACATCTTTCTTGTAGATTGCCGATGATGAAAAATTTGCTGTTCTTGCTACTGCTGTCTAATATTATTAGCTCACAGCAAGGGGTTCAAAAGTTGCCTTCGAGGCTTTTCTGCCGATGTCGTTTTAGAGTAAAATACTTTTAATAATCAGATTTAGTCACTTTATGTGTGTGGGATGAGAACTTAGGATTTAAAAACTTAAATAATTATAAAAATTTCATCAAATTACTTTTTAAAAAAATTAGCAACCCTTGAATTTTTAAAATCATTTAAACCACAAGAACTGTCATTTGCGTCAATAACTACAGCTGTAAACTCACCCAAGCATTTAAAAGCTTTTCCTCAACTAAGAATAATTTGAAGCCTCTCAAAAGCAAAATCTTCTTGTCAAATTTTCAATTGAGTAAAATAATCTCATTCTCAGTCGGGTAACCCATAACGCCACAAAATAGAGAACTTTAAATATTCAAAACTTTATTTTTCAACACTTCTCTAATGAATGAATTTTCGTCTTCATGCTCGACTAAATCTTGATAAAGAGAAATCAATAATTTTATTTAACATTACATTCATTCGTTCACCGAGTAGAATTCATAATAATTGTGGGTGGAAAAAGGCTTAAACAGGCGATGTCAGTTGTGGTTTGAGTTATGCTCACACGAAGTATATGAGTGATCGAAATTGGAAAAACATTTTCTCCATAGGAAATTACTCAATTGCGCTTATTGTTGCCAAGCATACGAATGAGAGAAGCTTTGGGGGTTTTGTCGTTGTTTTTGACATTCCTCAATGCATCATGAAGAAACCAATAAACAACTGCGGGGAGAAGAAAATTATTGAGGCGCAATTTTCATAAAATAAATTATATTTTGACAAAAAAATACTTAAGACATTTGAAACTTAACAGCTCACTTGAATTTGCTTGTTTAGAAAAATTCCGTAAACAGAATATAATGAGAAAATTTTCCTTCTGAAACACGCCACGAACTCTGTTTTTTGCTTTGTTATTCATCTCATGCCTCAATCATGTACACTCTTCTATTTGCTAAAATATTTTTCTAGAGTGCAATCGAACGTATTATGGGAACACAGGAACAACTTATCACATGGAATTGCATCGACCGAAGGAAGAAAAAACACCTTTTGTTTGTCAGCTAACATTCACCGCAGCCGGTGGCATGTATGGTGATATTGTTCAGGTGAGTCAAAGAAGAGATTTCTCCTTTGAGACATCTCATGTAGCGTGAATGAGTGAGTGTGCGAAAACGTGAATGAATGCCGATATCATCATCACCATCCTGCGGAGTTTTGGTGATAGAAAAAAAAGTGTGAGGCAGAAAATCCTCTAGGTAGAATTATGACGTAATGTCTGGTGAATATTTTATTTCCATACTCTCGTGCGATGAACTTTTTTCTCCCTCAAAACTTTTTGTGATGTGCTGAGGTTTTTGAACATAAACGTAATCTTTAAAAGCTCATTTTGAGGGTGAACGATATGGAAACAATTTCAGAGCTTATTTTTGACCTAAGGATATTTTTTGTGTGCTATTGAGCCGATAAAAGGCAATCAAAAAAAGTGAATATTTTATGAAAATTGATTTTCAATTTTTTGTCCTAATTTTTTAAAAAAGGTTCTTGACGTTTTACGCTTTTAAAAAATTCATCTTAATTTTCCTGCATTTAATCTAACCTAATTTCCATTCCTTAAAATCCTTGGAAAATTTTCTAAAGCATGCTCGTACGATTTTATCACCAAAATCCTCATCCTCATGTCATCACATATGATGGAAATGAATTTGTGTGCGATTTTAAACAATGTGTTGCATTGCCATTAATTTCCTTTTTCTCTCTCTCCCACATGTGCACATAAATGCAGATAACTCTCTTGAATGGCTTCACTTTGGGTAAATTTGTATCATTCACACACAAAGGATGCCAGGATGCTTATCTCGAGTTCTCGGAGCAATCACGTACGCCAATTGGCGGTGCATTCTGTGGACAATCGTGGGGTCCATCAGTTTTCTACAGTGAAACACGCTCGCTCGTCATCACAATTAAACTTTTTAAGCTTCTTCAGGATCAAAGTGTTTACAACTTTGACTTTCGGATAGACTACAAATTCCTACCAAAAGATGAGTCTGTGGTGCGCTTTGGAGGCTCAATAAAGTCTGAAAATTATGAGAATTTGACTCGAGATCATCAGCACATGCTTGACAATAAATTATTAAACAGTAAAAAAAATAAATTTGAAACTTTTCCCTCGGACCATGCCGATGACTTTATGTACATGAAAAGCAATTGGTATGAGAATACATTGAACCTCACTTCAGCGTCATCGCCATCATCGTCGTCGTCGTCACCGCCAGCATCATCATCATCATCCATCTACACTGAAAGGTTAAAGAATCAAATGAGAAAATTCAATAAGCAGCAACGACAGCAGCAGCATGGCAAGAGTATCTTTCCGAGCGACGTTAAGTACTACTTGGGTGACCTAATTCCAGGCACCTATTGTTCGCGAATATTCAGCGATTGCAATAAGAAGCCATGCCGGTTGCAGAGTCCAAACTATCCTGGCTTGTATCAACGAAATCTTACTTGCTATTTCGCAGTACGACAAGTAAGTGGCTCTAATAGAAAACTTGAGAATTAAGGACGAGATAAAAAGGGTTGAAACTATTTAAATTTCCATTGAATATCTTTTAAAAATAATTTCCATCCCTTTTCATAATGTGCTTTATGCACTTTATTGATTCTTCTTATTATCATGGCACTCGAGTGGTCACACAAGAGTAGCAAAATGAAGTGGGTAATAAATTTAATAGCTCAGTGCTCTTGTTAAATATTCGAAAGTAATTTTCTCGCTATTAAATGCGAGAGAGATTGAAGCATTTTCGGGTTGTATGAAATTATTCGACTGAGCTGCGAAACACCGACGAAAAAAAGTGTAATAAAAATAAAACTTAACCTCGTTATGAAAATGAAAAGGGGTAAAATATGCTTCAAAAAAGTTGTGGCGGGAGGAAAAAATTTATAAAAAATATTTTTCAATATTTAACTTCCAAACTCAACAATGTCATGAACAAAAATTGAATTTATATTTTCCTAGAAGAGCACCCATAAATTTCTTTTTAATTCAATTTTCGAGGTTTAATTTTAGAATTGAATTCTCTAAACTAATAAAATTTTCATTACACCTTAAAAGCTTCACAAGTGCCAAAACACCAAGGAAGCGAAAACTCAAAAGTTCAACTCTCATAAATGTCACAAATTTATTTTTTTCAATCTTTTTTGCGAGCAAAAAATTTAAGTGTGCGCCTTGATACACCGTGTAAAAGGGATGGTCACTTGAGACATCCAAAAGAAATAATTTAATTAAAAAACTTGTTCTCGCTCATCTAAGAATAAATAATTAAATTACTCGCCACTTTTCATGCTACACAAAAATGTACATATTTTCTATTTGCACAACAACGACGAACTACGTAAGAAGGAAGTGGAAGTGGATAATTTTTTTTGGGGTTGTGCCATTAATTATAATGCCATTTGATTGAGGACATAACAGAAAGAGAGAGAAAAATTGTGCTTCAATTTATCATTTTGTTGTGTATTTGCTTTACAGCATGACGTCCCGCCGGGAAAGCATGCACTTATTACTGTCAAGCAGCCAAAGGGTAACCTCGTTTGGATAATGGCTGGCAGTCAAAATTCACCCAAGAGTGAGAAGGAGAAATTGAAGCCACGTCTTCAAACATGGGACGAGTGTGACTTTGTACAGGTTCGTTAATATATTTCTAATTTATTGACATGAGACACAACATAAATTTGTTCGTTTGCACGCATTAAAGGACTTTGTTACAATTTATGATGGCTACACAACGAGAGACCCGATTATTTTGAAGTTTTGTGGGGGTGGACAAATTGTACCGCAAACCACTTCCAGCGGCCCTGAGTTATTGGTCGAATTTACATCCTCTCCATATGGCACTTTTAATAACCTACAACCCGACAGCAATTTGCTTGCCTTTAATGGCTTCCAGTTGGAAGTGGAAGTTACTTTTGTTGATATTCAAAGTCCGACATATACGAAGAGTAAGCGGAGCTGTGAATTTTGGATTCGTGGCACTGGTTTTGGAGTGTTGGAAAATCCTCAACATTCAATTCCGCCGAACACAACGTGCTTGTACCATTTTCAGGTAAAACTTTAATAAATCATTCTAAATATGTTCATTAATTTTTTTTCTTCTTTTACGCAGGGCACTGAGATTGCCTCACGCACCATTGACCAATTACAGGTTAGTCTCCGTAGAGCGGGCAGCACGCCGGCAACAACATCTCGCTTTAAGATTTGGCTGTCAGTGCTTAAATTTGATTATGCGACAGTCTATGAAGGTCCAATGGATGAAAATATGCTTCTTCAACCTCTCAAAGAAGATTGTACGGGTATGCTGCGAATATTTGATGGACAACTTCGTGAATCTCCTCAGTGTAAAGACTTGGATTGTACAACCTATGATCGTGATTCAGCTCAGCGAATGTTGCGCTATGGCTTGAATTATACAAAAGTAATGGCTCGTTACTGCCGCGGTTCAATTCCACGTAGCTGTGACCATGCGATCATGAATCCTAATCATACAAGACCTTGCACACTCCAAGAGAGTTTTTTGTCATCAAATGACTATGCGACATTGGAATTGAAAGTTACTGAGTCTACTGCCTTGAGGTGAGTGCTTTATTGAATGGGCGGATATCAAATTTAAGAGCAACAGTTGAAAAATTACTTTTTTTATTGTGTTACTTCGAATTATTTTTACAATTTTTCAAAATTTATATAAATGCCACTTTTTGGTGTTAAAACTAAAGAATTTGAAAATTCTAACGGAACTAAAGTTTTTGATTTATTTAAAGAAAATTTGTAGTTGATTAAAATTTTTGCTAGCGTCAGTTTAATTTTAATCATTGCGAATCGCTCACCAACGCAATTTCTCAATCCACCTCCTGAAAACAGAGAATTTTAAAATAAATTTTGAAATAACTTCAAACTCACCAAATGGAATAAATGTAAATGGGTCACGTTTAGATGTCTCTTCAGGTGAAAAACGATCTGGATCAAAATTTTGAGGATTTGGATAAATTTCAGGATCTTGATGAATTCCAAAAATTGGAATCAGTATGTTTGTACCCTTGGGAAAGATTTTTTCACTATTCGGTAATTGAAAGTCCTTGTAGGCCATTCTTCTTGCAGCTGAAAATGGTGGATACTTTCGAAGTGCTTCTAAAAAATCAAACATAATTAAAAATTCTATTAAAACTGCAAAAATTTAACCTTTAACACATTGATCAATGTACTGCATTTCTAAAACGGCATCGTAACAAAATTCACCGTTAAATTTTTCAAGATTTTTTCTAACGCATTTTCTGGCGTTTGATTGAATATTTTCATCTTGAGAAAGCTCAAATAAAGTAAAGCTCAACACTGTAGAAGTTGATTCAAAACCGGCGATGAAAAAGACAACCGATTGAGTCCAGATTTCATTAAATGTCATTCCCGAATTCATAAGTAAATTTAAGAAATCGTTTCGTTCGATTTTGTTTTGTTTTCGTTGTTCTAGCATTTTTTCAACGACATTGCGGTAAAAATTTGCAATATTAGGATCTATGGATTTTATATGAAGTTTCCTTGCCAAATTTGGATAATTTGCTATCAAAATTCTTTTCATGAAGTTTAGTTTCACGATAGCACTTTTTGCTGTTTTGTAAAATTCATTATTTGGATTTTCCAATGAATTGCATTCGATTCCAAAGGCAGTTCTTGCGATGATGTCTGTTGTGTATCGCGATGAAATATCTTTAACTTCTAAGCTGCCTTTTACATTTTGCTCAATTGAAATTCTCTTAATAAACTCATCAGCGATTACCGAAATTATTGGAAACATCATTTTTAATTTTCCACTTGAAAAAATCGGTGAAAATTTACTTCTTAAACTTTTCCATCTTTCACCGGCAACCGTCGCCACACTCCCACTAACAGGATCATCTTTTTCATTGTGATAATCTCCACGTCCTTGAAATGTGTTAAACTCTTTTATGAAAATGGTTTTAATTAATTCAGGATCTGTGACAATTACAAATGGTTCCGTGTAAATGTAAACTCCAAAAATTGGTCCTTTACTTTTATGCTTGAGATACATGTCCCTCGCAAAAAATGAATTCGGAAATTTTTTATTCATCCCTCTTGAATTTCCATAGAAGAATTCAGGTACTATGTACGGAATTTTGAAACGCTTCCAATGCTGATGTTTCCATCGAACAAAGAGATAACCGGCGATTGAAATTATAAACAAAAATAATAGAAGAAATAAAAAAAGATTCATCACGTATGAAAGTCTAAAAGTAACTGATTAAAAGCTTTCAATATTAGCTACAAGCAGAGATGGGCAATTAGATTGAAATCTGAAAAAAATTAAATTACAAAAAATTAATTACATATTCATACAAAAAACAAAATTCATGTAATTTCCATCTAATTTTTTGTAATTGCCTATCTCTGCCTACAAGTTCAGTGTGAGAATTCCAGAATATGATAAGAAATTTTATTATGAGCTAAACGTATAAAAAAATCAGTCGATTTCACCACAAAACGCTTTATTTACATTAAATCTATTTAACGCAAACAAATCGAGGGAACACAATGAAAAAAACTTTTACCTTCTTTTCTGCCAAATCATCAAATAACGCTTAATTTTTCACTTTGACATTTTCTTTTCTTCTCTTTATTCCTTTGAATAAATAATAGGCCACTAAACTTTAAGATAAATTATGAGTTTGTCGATTTGTATCAGGACGGCGTGCCATTTGATAATGATCAAGGGTGTAACCGAAAATTTGTCAGCAATCTAATTGACCAACAAGCGGAGCCGATAAGTTTTCGTGGTAATCGTAATGTCTTCTTTTTTGGCCGGAGTGGTGCAGTAAATTTAAAGTGAGTTTCAGCCTCGTCGCATCGCATAAATTTTAAAGAGAAATAAAACTTTTATTTCACTTCCTTTTTTCTCCATCTCTAGCTGTGTTTATCGTTTCGAAGCGCAACGAGGCGAACGAGTGAGGATAGTTGTGCATCGAATGATGTCAGGCAATCGTACGTGTGAAACGGGCGTTGAAAATGACACTCAACGCTCTTTCTGTTACGGTGACAATTCGGCGAAGGTACAGATATTTGAGCGTCCGTGGCATGACTCAGCTCTCTTCATTAGAAATTGCATTTGCAACTCATCGGATCCATCCGCACTGCCAATTACATACATGTCGAGGAGCCGCGAGGTAGAAGTACATTTTTCAGCAATCAATATGACTCGCTTCGACGATCCCGACACATTGAATTTCCAAGCGACATTCGAGTTCATTAGACCGCCACAGGCATCCAAATGTAAAGATTCGAGGAGAAAATTGGGCAGTGAGGGTGTCATTTATCTCAATGAGGGAGAGGTGAGTGGACTTTAGCTATTGAAAAATTTATTTCTTTAGGGTAAATCGACATGAACATCTGGCATCCATTATAAGGGACGTCATTTCCATATCGATGCTGAAAAATTGATGAGAGCAATAATTTTCTCAATCATCCCTTTTCTCTCCATTTCCTATCGGCAACCTGCAATGTGTTCAGATTGAGTGTAGATCAAAGCCTTGGCTTATTGAACCGTCAACGGGGAAATTTCTCTACCTAAGATTCCGAGGCTTTTACATAAGTCGATTTAATCCGGCCGTACATTTGCCGATCAATAAGTCAATGACGAGTGATGAGACGAGCACCTTTAATTGTCCGACAAAATCACGCATCATAATCACGACGGGCGATAGTGAGTTACTTTAATCTTCATCCAACATGTCTTAATCTCTCTTCCTCAAATATAGGCGTCACAATTACTGCTTGCCCATTGTCGACTGACTTTAGCAATCATCATATTGTTGAGGTATTTAGTGCTGGCTGGTATGAAAAGTCAATTTTTCAACGTCACGAAGCATCGCCGGAGCTGTCAGTGGAATATCTTCCCGACATCTTTGATTTTAATTCCTACACGCTTACTTGGCTGGAGTTGTCACGAAGGCCGCCCGTTGCGGAAGGAATTGGTGAGTCGGAAAAAATCTCATTAAAAAAGGGAAAATGACGGTGATGAGTGTTATAAAGAAGGACGATGTAAAAAGATCATTATGGCGGTCGTTTGTGAAAAAAATTGTTCAATTTATTTTACTGAAGCTTTTTATTTCAGAAAAAATATTTGAGTGAAAATTTAATCCGATTAAAAATTAAATCCTTTGTCGATTGTTTAAAAATTAAATTGCAATTATGATACTCGATTACCTCCAATAACCGCAAAACCAATATAAAATTTTTAAACCGCTTTTACCCGAAAATAAATAAATAAAGCTTTTACTATTTTAATATTTCATTGTCATTATCTCTCTCTCTCTTCTTTTCGCAACAGAGGACTGCCAGTACACGTGTCCGGAGCTGCAAGCCTGTGTCAATGCATCGATATGGTGCGATGGACGATCTCATTGTCCATCGGGATATGATGAGTCGTTTATACATTGTTCTCGGATATTGCGACTGCCGGCAGAAGTGCTCGCGGTATTTGGCGCTTTTCTAATCATTTTGTGCTGTATTGGATTTCTTTATGTTCACAGGTTGGTGGAAATTAATTACATTTTTTATTTGCACCTTTGAATGAGAATTTAATTTACCATTTTCACTTCCCCGTTTAGAAAGTTTAAACACTACTGCCAACGCTCAAGCGTTCTCCAAACGAGATTAAAGTCACTAAGTTCTATGGACACTGCTGTGTTTGATGAGAAAGACTTTATTAGTCAAAATAATAGCTGACATAACGATTCTGTGCGATATGTGGAAATTGACCGAGTGACGACGGTTTAATTTCATTCACTCCCTCGATGCCGTGCATATAAAAAAATCGTTTTCAACGATGAGAGAGTAAAAAATCAACATATCGCACAGAATAGAAAAAAAGCTTTTATCTTCCTTGCATCATACACAAAAAAAGCGGAAATTCACACTCACACACCCCCAAATGGATGCTCGCGCGTTAAATAAAAGAAAGAGTGTTTAATCAGAGCTCGAAAGAGAGATTTTGTGTTACATTAAAGGCATGAGGGGAAAATCGATTTTGTATAAGTTTAGAGTGGATATTGATTAGCATATTGGATACGATGCACTATTAGAGTAAACTCAATTGTGTTTGAAATTTGTGTACTTACGATTTTATTGACTTTATTTTTAAAGATTTCAAATTTATTATTAATTCCATGAAGGTAATACAAAATCTCATCTTTCGAATTCTGTAAAAAATATCTAAAAGTTTTTTCAACTCTAAAAATTCCCAAAATATATCGCAAATTTCTGACTAGTAGCAGCGATTCTCAATCTTGTTCTCTCTCCATACCTTTTACACCCTTTTTGATATTCTATCCTTAGCTTTATTAAAAATATTTACCCCGTCATTGTTCACTCTCCTTTCATGAGATGGAAAAATTATATTAAGGCACTTTGTTGAAAACGCAAATCGACCAAATGAGAAAAGTTTAAAAATAGTTGAAAAAGTTGATGAAAAGTTTGAGAATCACTTTTAGCTAGTAGGAAAATTTTAGTTGTGAAATAATTTTATTAAAAAATATGAAAAGTTTAAGGTTTTAGATTTTATTAAAAAGAGAAAATTTACTAACTAATCAAAAAAGACTTTTTCAAAAAAAATATAATTAGCGTTGAAAAATAAAATTAATTTTAAGGATCAAAAATTCGGGTTTTGAAGTTCAAGGAGTGGAAAATTAACAAAACAGAAAATATTCTAAAAATTATCGATTGAAAAAAAATAAATTTTCCAACCCTTGAATTGTCAAGAAAAAAATATTTATCATTTCGAGTGTTATCAAGTTCAAGAATTTTTCAAAATAAAAATTATGAACTTCACTTAAAATCTAATAACTTTTAAATTCTTTTGTGTGCCATTAAAATAAATTTTCTCTCCTTCCAAGAGAGATCCTTCTTTCATTAATAAAAATTTGTAACTTGAACACACGAAAAAAAAAGTTCAAAGGATGCTCGCAAATCACAATGGAGTGCTTTAACGTTGTGCTATTTATACAGTCTCGAGATGTTGAATTACAAAAAGGCTCAGAAAAAGGTTCGGGATTGATTTAAATGGACGAACTTTGGCTATGAATTAAAAAAGTGGAACATTGGAAGTTTTAATGAGGAACTCAGATTAAAATGAGTAATGTTAAAAATTTGGGTATTTTCACTCTTAGCCTTAAAGTTTTTAGTTGAAAAAAATAATCACGAACTTGATCACACTCGAAAAGGAGAAAACGCTTAGAGAAATAAATTGACATAATTAAGTATAGTTCAAAAAGGCATCTGAACTGCTGAATCAAATAGAGGAAATGAAGAATTATTTGTTGAGATTTGTTAGATGCTCTTATCAAGAGTAAGAATTATATTAAAAAGAAAAGGAAACCGACATACATCCGGAAAACACACGCATGATAATAATACAAAGAGTTCGAGTCCCTGTGGAGAAGAAAGAAAAGTAAAATAAATATAAAAAGATGAGATTTATAGGGCGAGAAGACAAGACCAACTTTTCCGGAGATTGCACTGAGAGAAATTTACTAAATTAAAATCACAAAAAAGTTTAAAAAATTATTTTTGAATTTTAATAAAAAATAATTAAAATTTTTCTCTCGGTGTAGTCGAGCATGAGAATAGTTTTTGTTTCCTATTATTTCTTTTCCAAACACAATACTTTATTCTGTAACGAAAATCGTAAATTCTATGAATTGAGCTTGAGCACAAAAATTAAGGTGCGTGACATGAAGATGAAGAAATATAAATAAAAATGAAGAGAAAGTGTTATTTTCTAGTCTCCAAAAAGGGATATAGCCAAAAAGAGAAAAAAATATGTTGTTAGAAGGAAACACGAAAGATTTTCTATGTATACAAGAGAAAAATTTAAAAAAATGTTTCAAAACCCACACGTGGGTGTTGCCGCGTAACCCACTTGTAACAGATCAGTGTTTGAAAATCAAGTGCATAAAAAATGAGTTTAAGTCAATCCGAACACTTTGGCTGTCCGTGGCAGTCCTGTTCGACCATTCCTCAAAAATCGTCTATGTCATTAGATTCCTGATCCAATTACGAGTTCAACGATACCCATGAAGTCATAGTTCTGAAAAATGAACATTTTGGCTGTCCGTGGCACTACTGGCCGGCCTTGATTAGCATTTATCAAAAATTATCTATGTCAATAGATTCCTGGTCCAATTACGAGTTCAACGATACCCATGAAGCCATAGTTCTGAAAAATGGACATTATGGCTGTCCGTGGCACTACTGGCCGTCCATGATGGACATTCATCAAAAATCATCAATGCCATTCGATTCCTGGTCCAAGTACGAGTTCAACGATACCCATGAAACATAGTTCTGAAAAATGGACATTATGGCTGTCCGTGGCACTGCTGGCCGGCCATGATGGACATTCCTCAAAAACATCTATATCAATCGATTCCTGGCCAATCACGAGTTCAACGATACCATGAAGCATAGTTCGAAAAATGGACATTTTGGCTGCTGTGGCAGAATAGGTAGATCGAAAAATCATGATGAATCGATTCTGGAATTACGAATCAAGAATGATTCTGGTCCAATCGCGAGTTCAAGAACCATGAAGCCATATAAGAGAAAATTGTATAAAAATGGACGTTATGGGTCCATGGACGACCATAGGTCATGACTCAAAAAAAGTAGTGCCTGCACATATAGAAAGAGCACCATCTGCGAAAATAGAAGTCTCTAGCTGGTCCAGGGACCGAGATTGCTTGTGAGAGGAGGAGGAGGACGGACGGAAGAGGAGGAGGAGGAGGACGGAATACGAGCATATAAGGTTAACCACTTTGTGGGTTACGCTAAAAATTATAGTTTTCCAGCTCTTGGAAATTTTTTATGAAAACCTCGTTAAGCAAATTTTCTCCTTCACACAATTTAATTTCCCGTAAGTAGAAAAACTTTTTTCATTTTTCTTTTCAATAGTTGAAATAATCTATCAAAAAATAGTTTTAATATAGCTCAAAAGAAAAAATAATATAAAACCTCATAAATCATGTTGCTCTTATTAATTTTTCTGACATTGCCTTCGTGTCCGATATCGAGGAATGTTTACAATAATCATAAAATTCCTTTATCCGATATGACGAAGGAGAAAAGCGAAAAATCAATCTGCTTAAAAAGTTTTACGTTTCCATGACTGAATGCGAGAAAATTGTTCATTATGTGCTGATGCATCTAGAAAGTTTTTCTTCCCCGTTCGGTGTGTTTTGTTCTCACTTGCAGAAAGTTTTAACGGTGAAATGTTTTGAATGAGAATAATTATTTGTGTTGAGCCTTTGAATGACAAGTAAAAGGAAATTTCTTTAATTTGAAATTCATAGAGAGTCTATTTCGTAGTATTATTCTAAAAAATTGTATAAGATACTTCTATGGAGGAACATTTGAAATTATGCAAGTCTTTTAAAGGAAAGTGAAAAATCCGACAAATGTTCCACCCTAGTCGAACATGATATATCTGCTGTACCAGAAAATTACTATAGAAAATGAAAAGTTTTGTTACTAAGCAAATTTTAACGATACAAATATATTTTTCCGTGCGAAAGAGAAAGAAAAATATTTAGAAGCGACAAAAAGTTTTTTAAACCAAAATCCTTTAATCTTGAGATGAAAAAAATATTTATAACTTTTAAATGATGAACTTTGAAAATTTTAAATGAAAATTAAAGAAAACAAAATCAAAAAAGTTTTGACCGATAACATTTTGGTTATTTGATCTCCATATATGCATATTAAACAAATCCGTTTGTTCAGTTCATCAAAAAATTCAATTATATTTTTTGCATATCCACACTTGAAAATCATTAAAAAAATGTAAAAATTGTTTTTGAAACTGTAGCATATATTTGTCTTCCAAACAATTATTATAAAAACGTATTTGGCATGAAAAATTCCTTTTTAAGCTATCAAAAAAGGCATAAGAAAATCTTTTAATTCCAAAAAAAATTATTATAGAAAAAAAGAAAACGAATTAAATAAAAAACCATTGAAGAAAATTTTTTTGTTTCATTTTATCGCATAAAAATTTCAGAATGAAAGTTTCTTTAATTATGCTTGAGTAAACGCTTGTCGTTGAACGAACTTTTCATTATAGAAACTTTTCTTGCAGCTGAGACTTTTAATAGTAGTGAAGATAAAAAATTTAATATCTTCGACCATCCGCTTTCGAGATTCATTATCGAAGAGTTCATTGAGTTTTAAGAGGACGCGAGGATAAAATATTGGAAAGATACAAAAACGCATAAAATTTTTAATAAAGATTTTTTTCGAATTTATTGATTTTTAAAAAAAGTTTTCGATATTGAAGTTGCCGGATGTCATCAATTTTTTTTTGTAATAATGTCGTTAAAAAAATTATAAGCTTTTAAGATTCTACGTTGTGACTAAATTGAATCTAATTAAAAAATTTGCTTTCCCATTAAGAAATTTTAACTTTTTTCGCAAAATAAATCAAAAAATTTAAATTGAATCAAATTAATTCAAAGTTCAAAATTTTCAGTCTAGACAATTAAGAGGAGATAATTAAATTGAGAGAATTGTTAATGAATTTCAGAATCATTTGAGAAATATATAAGAAGAAAAGATAATTGAGTCAAGTGAGGAAAGGAAAATTAAACGATTTTTCAGGGGAACTAAGAGGGATTTTCTGAATAAATTTCGATGCCATTCAAAGTAATTAATGATTACTTCTTAAGTGATTTAGGTACTGGTCAATTAAATTGAGAAATCCAAGATGTCTCTCGAGTATAAAAGGAGCACTTTGAGGTGAGACATTTAGATGTCTTCAGTATTTAAAATTTAATTTGCATATAAAAAAAATTAAAATTTATTCATGAGAATATTATCTTTCCTTGAAGTCGTCAACCTCGCATGAATAGTGAAAGAAATTCCCATAGAAACATCTTTCGTGATTTCACTCACATCACCGCTGACTCATGCTCACATTTTCTAGACATTTTCTTTTCAGGTGTTTTTGACTGAAACATAAATTTTCAAAATTGCTCAACAGAAAAATTTATTATGCGACTCACGCTGACGAAATAAATGCACAATTTTAGCTTTTTCGAATCAAAGCATTTTTCTCTTTATTTTTTTTAAATGAAAATTTTCCACACAACACTATGGGGATTTTTTTAATTTTTCTGAGAGAAATAAAATTTTGAGTTTACTTTGATTGAAAATAAAAAATATAAAATGCACTATGGATATTAAACAATTTTGGCATTTAATTCAATTTCATGATTCAAAACAGAAGATATTAATGATCAATTAGCCAAGTCCAACATGCTTGACTGAAAAATTTAGATTCAGCATGTCCAGAAATGTAAAATAACTTGAAAATTCAGTAAATTCGCGATTTTTTAAAATGCAAATTGCCAGTTCCCTGGACGGTCCTGGACGATTAAACTAATTGGAATCGTTTGACTAAGGTCCAAATTATGTTATTCAATGCTCAGAATCTACTTCCATCAACTTCCAACTGATATCTTGACACTCAAAGTTAAGCGACTTTCAGGAAGCTACAAATCAGCATGCTAAGCTTTGTAAAAATTTCTGTTGATGCAAGTCGATGGAGAATGTAAAAACAAACAACTGTTCAGAAGAAACCAAGTTCAGGAAGTGAAAGAGTAAAAAGTTAGAGCACATTTAAGAAATTTAAATTTTCAGAGGGTTCATAGAAAATGGGTTCAAACACTCGATTCCTGCGTCCGAAAAAATTGGTTCTTAGCATTTTTAGGAGGTTTAAGGACCAAACATTCGATTGAGCATGAAAAATTAGAAATATAAGGCATGTCGATTTCAGGAATTTAGAGATTTTTTTTTTGATTTTTTCTCCATAGTGCACAACATTGACAAATTTTCTTCGTCGAAAAAAAACTTTAAATGCATTCGAAAGGAAATAAGTTTTACAAATAAAAAATATATTGGAATTTATTTACAGAGTTTAGACACTAAAATATTAATAAAAGATTTAAAAATTATCCATCAATTTGAGTGTCCTACCCTTGAAAAATTCCTTCTTTTTGCTGAGTATTTTGTGATAGCTAAAAAATTCAACTAATTTATCATGAAACATTATCTTTTAACAAAATACATGCAACCGTACATATGTTGAACATAACATTGAATATAGAGCTTTTTTTAGTGCCGATCTTCGCTATGCAGGAAGCTTTCAATTATCTTTGATAATGACATCCAGCTTAAAAGCAAGCACTGTAAAAAGTTTTTCTTGCGTTTCCATAAATAAATTTTTTACTTTTCCTGTTTTTAACATCAACTTTGTTGTAACTTCCAATACTTTTTACGGTTACATTTTTAAAAGTTTGGCTCTTCTTCATAAAATAAATTAATCTGATTTTTAAATGTTTAAAACATTCAACTTAAAGTGGCAACAGTTTTTCTCTTTTAAAATAAAATTTCTATGTTTTCCTTTTAAAGGTTTTTCTTTCACAGTTAAATAGAGTTTTAAAACATTTTCAGCTAAACAACGATATATTTTTTAAATTAGATAAATAAGAGTTTAAATTAGTCTACAGACAATAAATAAATTTTAATAGTTTTTTCTGCATATTTGGGTTAAATTTAATATTTTATGCTTTAATCTTTAAAAATGGTTTAGCAACTTTTTTAGCTATAAAAATCTTTCAATATTCTAAGTTTTATGCTTTAACTATTTCGACACCTCTCTTGACTTTGATTTTGGAATTTTTCTGACTCGTAAACATTTTGAATTAAATCTCTTTAATAAAAATGTAGCTTCACATGAAAAGTTTTGATCGCTCTTAAATTTTCCGAGTCAGCTGGTGCAACAAAGTTTTAGTTCACAATGACATGTTTATAGAATGAAAATTTATGGTGTCGCCGCTTCTGTGAAAGATATCCAAAACTTATTTTCTAAAAATTTCTACTTTAAAAATTGTCATTTATCAAATGTGGTCGATAAGCTGCATTAAATTCTATTCATAGTAAAAAATGGCAATACTTTTTCTTTAAAAATATTAAAATTTTACTCGAAAATGCAAGCAAATACCGACGCACAAGTGATAAGACAATTTTCGCATGAGCTTTTGTCTCCATCCGCCATTTTTTGTGCATATTTTCTCATTTTTTTCGGATATTTTTTTGGATGACTTCTTTCGGATAATTTAACAGGCATCATTGGATATGGTGGTCGAGGTTCTTTAAAATTATCAATCATTGTACTTTGTTCTTCTGTGAGATTCGAATTTTTTTGACGAGTAAAGAAATTTTCAATGAGTTTTGTTTCAATTGAATCGAGCAAGTTCACTCGATCACGGCATTTCTTGAACTCATCATAGCTCATGAGAAGATATCTTGGCGTAAACACAAGACCACCCAAAACCCTCCTTCGATTATCCTCATTTGGTTCTAATTTTTTTCTTTCACACTCTCGACTGCTCCAATCAGCGAGCAAGTCGAATATCACCAACTCTGTAGGTATCTGTAGCGCGTCTCTCTTAACAACTAATTCCAACTCTTCAAATCTCATCGACAACATTGACTCAAGTTTAAGCACATCACCAGCATATTGTTCAATAAATTGAAGCGTATTAAAAAGCAAGGCATTCAAATGCTCTTCTGCTGTCGAAACTGTCACCGGTCGCACCGACGATGTAGAATAATATCTCAAAGCCTTAAATATATCGACAACATTATCGACCGCCAACCTCAAATCAAGCTCTTTAACACATGCCATTATGAGCTCATGACATTGAAAAACGGATGCGAGTTCGAGGACATTCAGTGTGCACTTGATATCGTCGTTGAAACGAATAAATTTAGTTTCAATGAATCGTATGAGCTTTTCAAAATTCACGACATCGATCGGTGTGTGATTGATGGTAAATTTTTCAGCTCGAACCATTCGTGCGAGTTCAGTGTTGGAGTTGACAATTGACAGCTTATCAGCTCGTATGCTGTAGTTTTCCTTATTGCCTAACACGATAAAGTCTACATAGGAAGTCTCGTTGCTCGGAACTTCGGACAGTGGCGGTGCGGTTGGTTGATGTGTGACTGGTGAACTTTTAGTCTCCGTCTGATCGTAAAATGGCTTTCCCATGGTGAATTTGAGAGATTTGTCGTTGCTTAAAAGTTTTGATTGTTGTTATCGGATTGTAACTTTGAGGATTTTGCGGATTTTTGTTGCTAAAAAATTCAATTCAATTATTTTAATTTAAAAAGTTCTAAAAAATATTTTTATGAACAAATTTTCAGCTCTCCCTTTAGTCATTTCCTAGTCATGTCAATCCGCAATTTATCATCACGCAAAAAAAAATTACATGAGTCAGACGAAAAAACCTTTCTTGTTTTTCTTTTTTCCTATCTGACGCGCTTAAAATCGACTGGCACCATCAAAAGCGAAAAAAACCAAAAAAAAATTCAATAATTTCCGAATTAGTGCCCTCAATATGAAAAAAATGAGCAATTTTTATGATTAGTCACCGCAAAAAGTGGCTTTTTCAATTATCTTTATCTTTATTTAGAGAAAAAAAAATTAATTCAAGTAATTTTCAATTGTTAAGTGCTCAAATATTGATAACACTTAAATTAATGTTTTGGGTGACAATTTACTTTATGATAAGAAAAATTTATGTTTGGATTTTTGTGGGCAGAATGCATCCAACTAAAATATTGATTACGACGATAAAGTAATCGTGAGTGTGTAAATATTCGATAAGTGTTATGTAGTTAATGACAAAAAACGTTTCTTACGGTGGCGTCGAGCAGTAATTTAAATTGGTTATTTTTTAGACACAATAAAACTTTTAATTAAAATGAAAAATTATCAAATGAATGTTAATTCCGCTAACTACGTTTTTGATATTGAACTTCTTTGAAATTATGTTCGACGACGTGCACAATGTTTATTTTTTTACTCCCCAAAAACACTTTTTCAACAATAATAGTCAGTTGGGATGGAGATTAGTACGCAGATGCGACAAAATATCGACAAGTAAAATTTTTCTCATGTTATCCTTTTTTCACTTTTTGTGATTAATTTTTAATTATTTTTTGTGGATCATTAATGAAAATTTTGAAAAGCTAAATAATGCGAAATTATTTTAGAGGAATTTGAAGCTTTCCGCCATTTCTCCATCTTGACCTACTTAATATTTTTCCATAAAAACTTTTACACCCTTCTCACATTTCCACTTTTTTTATTTCTACACGTTAATGTTCTTCCGTGACCTTTAAAAATTTCCATAGAGCTCTTGAAGACTTTTTTATGATTGATCAAGTGCAGAAATATTCAAAAATGACTCACCAGAAGAAAATTCTTAAATTAAAAAATTATTTTTCTTACAAATCTCTCGAGATGGAAAAGAAAATTTTTCCTCTCAAACGATTTTTCTGCGACCGAGTCTAAAGGAAAACTGAGAAGAGAAAAATTTTCTTCTTTCAATTTCGACAGCGTTCGGCTTGTGATTTTTCGTAACTTCGTGCTTCCCGCGCGACTCGCTCATATGAGAGAATCAAAACTCGGTTCTCGGTCATGCCACAACATATATTCTGTTACTCAATTTTAAGCATGTTGATCCCGATGAAAAATTTTATTACTTGATTTTCTCTCTCGCACTTTTGCGCATAAGTCTGAGAGCATATTTTTAACAGGTTGTTCGTTTGATATATTTTTATTTTCTCTTTAGACTCATGTTGACACACAAAATATATTCTAAGATTAGAAACTGAGATTTGAAACGAATGAGCATGTTGTCATTAGATGTTTTCTTTACATGAAATTTTTAGAATACAGGTACCCCAAAATTTAATTTTTTTATTTACCTGCTAAATTTTATTTTTTATTTTTTTAAATTTAATCACGAGGATTTACTCATTGCAGATATCAGATGACACTGACTAAGAAAAATATTTTATAGATGCGAATTCATATGCAAGTGTGTGCCTAAGTTGATGACAAAAAGAAATGATTTGATTATCACTTCGAGCGAGAACAATTATCACGTTTGCATGCGCCATAAAAATTCAAAGTCGAACATTTAATTCGTCCATGTGGGTTCATCAACTTTTTAAATGGTATTACTTCTTCGAAAATAAGCTTTGTTTTTAAACAAAATAAAATGAACAAAGCTTCTTGTAACGTGTTTCTGAAATTTAAATATGAATTAATGAGGGACGCATAACTGAGGAATATTTGTGTTTTGTAAAAATCGTTCTTTTTTTGCTAGAGTTGAAACCATCAACACGCATAAAATTTAATTTTGGTAATTAAGGACGTTTCGTGTCGAGGAAAACAGACTTAAAAGTAAGTAAAGTGTAGATAAGTAACTTTAGTACATAGAGAATATCGAGTACAGCTAAAATTTACAAGATTTTAATTAAAAAAACTTAAAAATATATGGGAGTGGGAAATTGTGAGGTTAGAAATTTATATTTTTTTTAAATCTATCTTTTCAGATGCGTTACGTTAGTGCTTACCTTTTGGCCGTTTTGGGTGGAAACGAGAACCCAACCAGTGCAAACATCCAGAAAATCCTCTCATCGGTCGGCATTGAAGTCGATGAGGAACGTCTCACTAAAGTCATCAACGAGCTTAAGGGCAAGAGCATCGAAGAATTGATTGCACAAGGACGCGAGAAGCTCAGTTCAATGCCATCAGGAGGAGGTGCTGCTGCTCCAGCTGCCGCTGCCGCTCCAGGTAACATTTAATTACTTCTTGTCAAAAGCCCACATTCTATCTTTTTGATGTTATTTAAGCTGCCGCCGCCGTAGAAAAGAAGGAGGAGAAGAAGAAGGAAGAATCCGAATCTGAAGAAGATGACGATATGGGATTCGGTCTCTTTGAATAAATCAAATAACTTGATTAAAAGGTAAAAATTCACATTATAAAAGACATGCTCATTAGACATTTTTATGATGAACTAAATTATCACCATCTTTCGAATGATAACTCGATGATTTTATATAATTTCCGACTGATGTCTTAAATCCTCTCGAGACTGATCGTTTTAAATCACATTTCTAAAAGAACTTTTTTTCTTTTGCAGATTCACCATTTATCTGAAATTTTTGCAATAAAGATCTCTGCAAATAATTCCTTAAGAAACAAAACTATCTCTTTTTATTATCTAATTTATTACAGCTTTATTTATCATCCTCAACAAAGTCATTATCGGGTAAATCATCTAAGTTGTATCCATTTTCAAGCATATCGAATGAATCCTCTTCATCATAGAAATGGCGATGAAATTTCTTCCTTTCAGGCGTGATTTTCTTATCTTGCTGCTTCTTTTCAAGAAACTTAATAAAGCCCTCCCTCAACTCTGCATCCTTTTTCAATTTATCATAATTAGCCGTTTCTCGAACCTCACTTGGGATTGTTGCTTCTTTTGAGCCATATGATTCCCATGCTTTGGCTGATTTATTCATGCTCGCCATAACCGATTTCATAATTCGATCGTGGTCAAGCCCATAAATGTCGTTTCTCATTTGTGGAAATATTTGAAAATCTTCATCATTTTTCAGTTGATCGAGTTCACGGATTTTCCTTTTGACTTCATCAGACAACTTTAATTCGAGTTTCGTCTCGCTGCGTGTAAAGAGGGTCGGGTCTGTTGGCACAAAATCATCGCCAAAATCTGCACTTCTAATTAGGGAATCAATTTTCGCTGACATCGTTAATGATTTGTCGCGGCAAAATGTAATTTGTGGAATCTCACCCATCAATCTGAGAACTGATAACTCATGTCTGAGTGGTCCAGCTATTGATTTCAAGCGCCTGTCAACTTCCTCATCGCAAAGATTACTTGATGTCCAGAAAATATTGAGCTTTTTAAAATCAGGCGTCACTTTTACAGTCGAAATTTGTATTCCGTAGCCATAAAGCACTTCCGCATAAACGCCAGTAGCCATCAAGTCAGTGACGTTCTTCATAAAGAGCTTATTTAGCACTGTTACTCGTCGATTTGCTTCCTTTCCTTGGCCCTCAGGATTGCTAAGTTTTTTAGCGGAAACCATTTTCGGAAATTCCTCGTAGTGCCAGCGTCTTCTGCCTTTATCACGTCCAGCCATAATCTTCTTCATCACTTTTACCTGCCTATTGTCGCTTACTATCTGCCTGATTTGTGGCGATAATTTAAAATTAATTAATTTCCTCAATGTAAACATTTTTTATATCTTATTTTTTATAGGGTGCACTCTGCTGGCTTGGAACGATTTTATATTTAGTTTTTCCATTTAATTAAGAATATTCTATAATCGGAAATCACTTTAAATCATTTTATTGATAAAAATAAAGATGCTTTAATTCATATTTGAGCGTGTCGTTATTTAATTAAAGAAATAATAATTTTGTCAACAATAACAAAAAAGAGATTTGTTGGCATCAAAAAAAAATTCTCGTGAAAATTTTTAATTAATGTGGTAAAACTTGTAATTTAACACTTAAATATATATACTTTCGTTAGATAAGTGCCAAGTGCATGTGGAAAAAGTGTTGGTATACGTGGTGTTAGTGAAATAAGTGGAAAATATTGTAAAATTTAAAATTTTCACGGAAATAATAAGAAGAAGAAAAGTTTCAAAACATTGCAAGCTGTAACGTTTTTTTAAATTTTAAAGCCTGGCATACATCAAAAAGTTGTGCTCACAGTTCTCGGTAAAAAAAATCGGAAGAGTAAAAATATTGAAAATTGAATCAAAAAATAGTGCAAAGAACGAAATAAAGACTAAAAACATTCACAAAAGTTCGCCAAGAGGACACTAAACATGACTCAAGCACTACCCATCCGTTTTCAGGAGCATTTACAGGTAAAAATGAAATTTCAAATTTTCCCTTTCCGAAAGTTCCTCATCATCATTTTTTCTCTCTCACTCACTCACTTGCTATGTGCTATATATCGCTTTGATGAACAGAAAAAAATGACGCCCCTCTTTCTCTTTCGCGATTATGATTCATGAGCAAGTGTAATGGAATTTTACTGGTTCTTTGTTAAATCATTATCACATTTTCTTTTGACTTTGCCTTCCATATGACCGATAAGACTCTCTCTCTCTCTCTCACTCATACTGCATCACGAAAAATGATGATGATGAAAATTGCATCGATATATTTTCTCATTCTTATCTCTTTTTTTATGAAACATATGTGTCAAGATTATGTTTATTAGCATAATTATTATACACATAAGTGAGTCATGAACTCAATTGAATAAATGGAATCTAAAAAAATATTTGTGAAAGAGATTATAAGAAATTATCAATTTCACGGAATCGACGAGTGTTACGTGTGTAAAGAAATAATCTAATTAATTTCATTTCTCCGTTTTAGCTCACAAATGTCGGCATTCAAGCGACGTCAATTTCATTCAGCAATCTGACCATGGAGTCGGACAAATTCATCTGCATTCGCGAGAAAGTCGGTGATAATGCTCAAGTGGTGATCATTGATATGAGCGATCCTACAAATCCCATTCGACGTCCCATCAGCGCTGATTCGGCCATCATGAATCCAGCTAGTAAAGTGATTGCGCTGAAGGCTCAGAAAACCCTTCAGATTTTCAACATCGAAATGAAATCAAAAATGAAAGCCCACACCATGGCCGAGGATGTTACATTCTGGAAGTGGATTTCACTAAATTCTCTCGCTCTTGTGACTGAAACTTGTGTTTATCACTGGTATGTTTGTCAGTTAAAGTGTAATTAAAAACTATTAATTATTTAAAATATATTTATATAGGTCAATGGAAGGCGATTCTCAGCCGGTGAAAATGTTTGAACGCCATTCGTCGCTAAACAATTGTCAAATCATCAATTATCGCACTGATCCAAAACAACAATGGTTATTGCTGATCGGTATTTCAGCACAACAAAATCGTGTCGTCGGTGCAATGCAATTGTACTCGGTCGAGAGAAAAGTTTCGCAAGCTATCGAAGGGCATGCTGCTGCTTTTACGACATTCCAAATGGAAGGCAATAAGGAGTCTTCGACCCTCTTTACTTTTGCCGTTCGCACTCAGACCGGCGGAAAATTGCACATCATTGAGGTCGGTACACCACCAACGGACAATCAACCCTTCACAAAGGTATATTAAAATCTAAAAAGTATGAAATGTAATAAAATTACAAATTGAAATTTCAGAAAACCGTCGATGTTTTCTTTCCACCCGAAGCGGCCAATGATTTTCCAGTGGCAATGCAAACATCTGCCAAATACGATGTAATTTATTTAATAACAAAGTATGGCTATATTCATCTCTACGATATCGAGACTGGAACATGCATCTACATGAATCGTATCTCGGCTGATACGATTTTTGTAACAGCTCCTCACGATGCGAGCGGTGGAATTATCGGCGTTAATCGCAAGGGACAAGTTTTGTCGGTGACTGTTGACGAAGAGCAAATTATTCCATATATAACGACTGTTCTTCAAAATCCCGATCTTGCTCTTCGCATGGCCGTCAGAAACAATCTAAGCGGTGCAGAGGATTTGTTTGTTCGTAAATTCAATCAACTCTTCCAGAATGCGCAATATGCTGAGGCCGCAAAGGTAGCAGCTGTCGCTCCTAAAGGAATCTTGCGTACACCTCAGACGATTCAAAAGTTCCAACAAGTTCAACCACCACCCGGAAGCACATCACCTCCGCTTCTTCAATACTTTGGAATTCTCCTCGATCAGGGAAAACTCAACAAGTATGAATCGCTTGAACTGTGCCGTCCCGTTCTCCTCCAGGGTCGCATTCAATTGTGTGAAAAGTGGCTGAAAGAGCAGAAACTCGAGTGCAGCGAAGAACTTGGCGATTTAGTAAAGCCAACCGATCCAACATTGGCACTTTCGATTTATCTTCGCTCAAATGTACCCAATAAGGTCATTCAGTGCTTCGCCGAAACTGGACAATTCCAAAAGATTGTTTTGTACGCAAAGAAAGTCAATTACACTCCCGACTACATCTTTTTGCTTCGTTCAGTTATGCGTACAAATCCAGAACAGGGTGCTGGCTTTGCAGCAATGCTCGTTGCCGATGAAGAACCATTGGCTGACATTAATCAGATTGTGGACATTTTCATGGAACAAAATATGGTGCAACAGTGTACGGCTTTCTTACTTGATGCTTTGAAGCACAATAGACCGACAGAGGGACCCCTTCAAACTCGCTTGCTCGAAATGAATTTGATGTCTGCACCGCAAGTTGCCGATGCTATTTTGGGAAATTCCATGTTTACTCATTACGATCGCGCTCACATTGCCCAATTGTGTGAAAAGGCAGGACTCTTGCAACGTGCTCTCGAACACTATACCGATTTGTATGACATCAAGAGAGCTGTTGTACACACTCATTTGCTGAATGGCGATTGGCTGGTCGGATTTTTCGGAACTCTCTCGGTAGAAGACTCGCTCGAGTGTCTTAAAGCGATGCTCACAGCAAATATTCGTCAAAATTTGCAAATTTGCGTACAAATTGCGACAAAATATCATGAACAATTGACAACAAAGTCTCTCATCGATCTTTTCGAGTCCTTTAAGAGCTACGAGGGACTTTTCTACTTCCTCGGCTCGATTGTAAACTTTTCGCAAGACTCTGAAGTTCACTTCAAGTACATTCAAGCGGCGTGCAAGACAAATCAAATTAAAGAAGTCGAAAGAATTTGTCGCGAATCAAACTGCTATCATCCAGAGCGTGTTAAGAATTTCTTAAAAGAGGCCAAGCTCACAGATCAATTGCCGTTAATTATTGTGTGTGATCGCTTTGATTTCGTTCATGACTTGGTTCTCTATCTCTATCGCAATAGCCTCCAAAAATACATAGAGATCTATGTACAAAAGGTCAATCCTTCGCGTTTGCCAGTCGTTGTCGGTGGACTCTTGGATGTTGATTGTTCCGAGGACATTATTAAGAATTTGATTCTTGTGGTTAAGGGTCAATTTTCAACGGACGAGCTAGTTGAGGAGGTTGAGAAGCGTAATCGATTAAAATTGCTCTTACCATGGCTTGAATCGAGAGTTCATGAAGGCTGCATTGAACCTGCAACTCACAATGCACTTGCTAAGATCTACATTGACTCAAACAACAATCCTGAGCGATTCCTTCGTGAAAATCAGTTCTACGATAGCCAGGTCGTTGGAAAATATTGCGAGAAGAGAGATCCTCATTTGGCTTGCGTTGCCTACGAGCGTGGAACATGCGATAGAGAATTAATTGCTGTATGCAATGAGAATTCACTGTTCAAAACTGAAGCTCGTTATTTGGTCAAGAGAAAGGATCCTGAATTATGGTCGGAAGTATTGAGCGAAGCAAATCCCTACAAACGTCAACTCATCGATCAAGTCGTACAGACTGCCCTCTCCGAAACACAAGATACGGAGGACATTTCGGTTACTGTGAAAGCATTTATGGCTGCCGATTTGCCAAACGAGCTAATTGAATTATTAGAGAAAATCGTTCTCGATTCATCTGTCTTTTCTGACCATCGCAACTTGCAAAATCTTCTAATTTTGACTGCCATCAAGGCCGATTGTTCACGCGTAATGGACTACATCAATCGTCTAGACAACTACGATGCTCCTGATATTGCAAACATTGCAATCAACAGTCATCTCTACGAAGAGGCTTTTGCTATCTTTAAGAAATTTGAGGTCAACACTAGCGCAATTCAGGTAGAGTACTATTTTTATAATCGTTATATAATTATTTCAATTATATGTTTTATTTTAGGTGTTGATTGAACAACTCAATAATCTCGAGCGAGCATACGAATTTGCTGAGCGTTGCAATGAGTCTGCCGTTTGGTCTCAACTCGGCCGTGCTCAATTACAACAAGGCTAGTATCAAAAAATTGAATTATTTTACTATATTTTAAAGCTAATTTTTTTATTCTTCAGGATTGGTAAAGGAAGCAATCGATAGTTTCATCAAGGCCGATGATCCATCAGCCTACATTGACGTCGTTGATGTCGCCAGTAAGAATGAATCGTGGGAAGATTTGGTTCGATACTTGCAAATGGCTCGCAAGAAGGCACGCGAAAGCTACATTGAGAGTGAATTGATTTACGCATACGCAAGAACAGGCCGTCTAGCTGATCTAGAAGAGTTTATTTCGGGACCTAATCATGCAGACATTCAAAAGATTGGCGATCGATGCTTCAATGACAAGATGTATGAGGCAGCCAAATTACTCTATAACAATGTCAGCAATTTCGCACGATTGGCAATAACTCTTGTGCACTTGAAAGAGTTTCAGGGAGCTGTTGATGGCGCACGCAAAGCCAATTCAACGAGAACATGGAAGGAAGTATGTTTTGCATGTGTCGATTCGGAAGAGTTTCGTTTGGCTCAAATGTGCGGTCTTCATATTGTCGTTCATGCTGACGAATTAGAAGACTTGATCAACTATTATCAAGATCGTGGATATTTTGAAGAGCTGATTGGATTGTTGGAAGCAGCACTTGGTCTCGAGAGAGCTCACATGGGAATGTTTACAGAGTTGGCTATTCTCTATTCGAAATACAAGCCGGCCAAGATGCGTGAACATTTGGAATTGTTTTGGTCGCGTGTAAACATACCGAAAGTTTTGAGAGCCGCTGAATCTGCCCATTTGTGGAGTGAACTTGTCTTTTTATACGACAAATATGAGGAATATGATAACGCAGTGCTTGCAATGATGGCTCATCCAACTGAGGCATGGCGCGAAGGACATTTCAAAGATATCATTACGAAGGTGGCCAACATTGAACTCTACTACAAGGCAATTCAGTTCTATCTAGACTACAAGCCGCTTCTTCTCAACGACTTGCTGCTTGTTCTTACTCCTCGAATGGATCACACCAGAGCCGTTAACTTCTTTACAAAAACCGGACACTTGCAGCTCGTTAAACCTTATCTTCGTTCAGTTCAAAGTTTGAATAATAAGGCAATTAACGAGGCACTCAATGCACTTCTAATTGACGAAGAAGATTATCAGGGACTTCGCGCATCCATCGACGCTTTCGATAACTTTGACAACATTGCACTCGCTCAGAAACTTGAGAAACATGAATTGACAGAATTCCGTCGCATTGCAGCCTACCTCTATAAAGGTAATATTTTTATTTTATTTGCACAATTTTTTTTAAACAATTTAATTTAGGCAATAACCGCTGGAAACAAAGTGTCGAGTTGTGCAAAAAAGACAAACTTTTCAAAGACGCCATGGAATATGCAGCTGAATCACACCAACAAGAGATTGCAGAAGAACTCCTTCAATGGTTCCTCGAACGCGGCGCAAAAGACTGTTTTGCCGCATGTCTTTACACCTGCTATGACCTTCTTCGTCCCGATGTCATCCTCGAGTTGGCCTGGAGGCATAACATCATGGACTTTGCAATGCCCTTCTTAATAAATGTAAGTAGTTTTATAATGTTTAAAAAAATAACTATTTTAATGAATTTAAAATTCTCTAGGTAATAAGAGAGTATACTACAAAAGTGGACAAACTTGAGGCTGCAAATGCCGAGCGAGAGAAGGAAGGTGAAAACACGGAACACAAGCCGATCATCATGCAAGAGCCTCAATTGATGCTTACAGCTGGACCTGCCTACCAATATGCTACTCCTCAATACACTCCAAATATGCCTTACGGAGCGGCAGCGGCAGCACCACCTCCAAACATGCCCTATCAAAATTATGGTAAATATTAATTACAAATTAATTTAATCTAATTAAAAAAATTATTTTTTCTACGATAGGTGGAGGTGGAAGTGGAGCTATGTATTAAATGATCAAGAGAAAATTTATAGATATATTATCAATCTGTTCAACTATTAACTCCTTCGTCCCGATTCTTCGCAAAAGGAAAACAAAAAATCTTTTTATGCATCATTTATTTTTTGTATTAAAAAAAATTATGTGTAGTTTGATGTCTAATTCAATACAATCTTTGAGAATTTATTGAAAAAGTTTATTAGAATTATAATTTTTATATGTTAAATTAATTTTTCGATTGACATCAACAGTTTTGAGGTCTTGGCGCTCGCTTCAAGTGAATAGAAATTATAGCATTCCTTTTTATATTAAAAAAATATAAAGATTATTATGACATGTTTAGTTTTTTTTCGTATATCAACACGTATTATTATATTTCGTTAAAGGCACTTTTCTCACTAAAGTTTTATCGTTTTGATTTTTTCTCTCCCATCAATGATATAAAAAGCATAATTATTTAATTAAATTAAATATTAAATAATTCAACAATATGTATATTGTGGAAGAAATCTTTTTGGCGATTCACAAAATTCATACTTTTTCCTCTATATATAACATTAAAATTAAATCTATATTATATGAATGATGAAGATGAACTAAAATAAAGAATCAATCTTTAATTTCTGGTCTATGATATTTTTCGCTATTTCCATGAGAACATTCTCCAGTTTCAGTCAGCATTGAAGTGTGTAAAAATTAAAGCTATCTCAAAATTCAAATTTCGGCAGTGGGTGGATTTAATTTTTTAATTTTTTTTTGTCAGAACCCAAGAACAATGCATTGGGGGTAGCAGTTTTTTTGTGGCCGTCATGTAAGAGAGAATAATTCTACTTATAAGGAAAAACATCTCGATCTTCTCAATAAAGCAAGGCAAGAGAGAGAAAAAAAAATATTTTCCTACAACTTAACACAAAGCCGGCAAGGAAAGAAAATGATCGTCTCAAAAAGCTCTCGAGAGTTATTTCACTCTGAGAAAATGGTATAAATTTAAGAGAGCAGCGATGAGGAAGTTTAGTCGTCGATTTAATTCCAAATAGTTCAGAACATTTAAAGCGTTCGATAGTGGTGGCTGGTGAAAAAATTCAGCTCAGTTAAAAAAATTAAAAAGTGATGAAGGTGTGTGAAACAAAAATCGTGCACAATTAAGTTAATGCGATTATCTTGTCAAATGATAAATGTCTAAAAAGCCCACGAACTTTTTGATGAACATTAATTAATCAAATAAGAGTTAAAGCTGGAGGAACACACGAGATTTAAAAATAATTTGTAACTGAATATTAAATAAAATAATTTTTTTGACGGTTATTAAATTTTAAGGACTTGATGTTGAGCTTTGGCATAGAAATTTCAATAAAAGCTCTCGTATTTTTCGCCATCTTAAAAGTTGAAGTTTGAAATTTTATTAATTAAAATTTTTTAGATGCAATCCTTCATTTTCGTGCTGTTAGCAGTATCAATTTCACTGGTAGCAGGTATGCTTAAATTTTATTTTAAAATTTTTGTGAGTTTGAAGTGTTTGCATTAGGTCAAGGATGTAGTCGAGCACCTTGTGGCCAGAACGCGATTTGCCAGGAAACATTAGGTGGTAGGCCAGTTTGTAGCTGTCCGGCAGGCTATTCAGGCAACCCCTTAACTTATTGCGAAAAAGGAGAATGCTCCGATCATATTCACTGCCGTCTTGATCAACACTGCATGAATAACAGATGTACAAACCCTTGCACGGGAAAATGTGGACTTAATGCTCATTGTGAAGTCCAAAATCATGTAGCTGTTTGTAGTTGTCCTGCTAGATATAGAGGAGATCCATTCACCCACTGTCGATTAAGTGACCCAGGTACGTAAAATTATTATGCAATTCACATCAGTTAACAAATGCGCAAAATGCGTGATGAAGAAAAACCCACGTTTTAAGTCTATTTTATTATTAATACATTTCATCCCATGTAAGCAGAAAAATACATGTGAAGCACCCACATACCCAGAATATTCAAAAAGAGCTCTTAAAGCAGGCAGAAGCAACTGAATTTTGATCAGCTGAGAAAAACAATTTCAAGTAACTCAAATTGAACTTGATCTTGAAAAAAAGCACGTGTGAAACACTCACACACAGATTAATTAATTGACCGTGATATTGGGAGTTAAATGACAAAATTAAACTAATTTTTTAAGGAAATTATATTTCTTTTTGTTTCGCGAGCACCCACAATGAAAATTTTGCATATTTATTTTGCGGAAAGTTCTCTCTCGCGTGCGCGACTAAGATTATTTTTTTAACAATATAAAAAAGTCAAATACTAAAGAAATTGTGTGATCGACCTTGATTCTCTCTTGATCATCGCACGTCAACTCTGTCTGCTTGATTACTTCTTTTATTGTATTTCTTGTCCAAATATGGAAGAAGAATAATTTTTTACCGGAATTTCTGTATAAATTTTTTATTGCATAACCACATTCATCGCTTGTGTCGTTCATTTCATTCATCATCATACTTAGAGCTTTGGTTGCTTTACACGACAACATTTTACCCTCAACAAATTTTTCACTATCTAGACGAGGCGTGCCATCCATCGCCCTGTGGACGCAACACAAAGTGTGAAGTCGTGAATTATCAACCCGTCTGCTCTTGCCTTCCATCATTCAAAGGAAATCCTTTAACCGGATGTAATCACGAATGTGACTCTGATCATGATTGTTCATCGAGTCAATATTGTAAAAATTTTAAATGCCATAATTCATGTGAACAATGTGGAAAAGGAGCTCTTTGTAATGGAGCAATTAATCATCGGCCACAATGTGAATGTCCAAAAACGTATATTGGCAGCCCATACACTGAATGTAGACCCGAATGTTATGGTGACGTAGACTGCCCTCACTCGAAGCCAGCTTGCTTCTACGGTATTTGCAAAAATCCATGTGATGGTGCTTGCGGAACGGGTGCTGATTGCAATCTTAGAGGCTTAACTCCAATCTGTAGCTGCCCAAGAGATATGACTGGTGATCCATTCATTTCGTGCCGTAAATTTGTTCCTGAAGACCTTTGCAGTCCAAATCCATGCGGAACAAATGCTCAATGTACTCCTGGTAGGATAATTTTCGTTTTAAACAATTCAGTTTTTATAACAAATATTATTTAAAGGACACGATAGATCAGGAAAAGAGAGACCAGTATGCACCTGTCAACCTGGATGGACTGGCAATGCTTTATCGTCATGTAACAATTTTTTTTAACAATGACGAATAAATTAATTTAATTTTTTAATTTTTAAGGTGTAAGAGGAGAATGTTTAGCTAACGAAGAGTGTCCTGATCACCGTAAGATTTCTCCATTTTTTTAACTATTTTAAATAATTAATTAAATTCATTTATAGGTGCTTGCATTAATTACATGTGCGTCGACCCATGTATTTCAAAATGCGGAGGTAATTTTCTCCCACTATTCCTTCAAATAATTTTTATTTAATAATTTACATTTTCAGCTAATGCACGCTGCGAACCCAAAAATCATCTTGCCGTAAGTATTCCAAAATTTTATATTACTTATAAGTATTTTACACTTTTTTTGTTAGGTTTGTACTTGCCCTGAAGGCTTCACAGGTAAATAGTAGTTATATTTAATCAAATAACATTTTATAATTTTAAATGGCTTTTTTCACAGGAGATGCTCGATCATCTTGTCGTCAAGCTCGTACTTTCCCAATTGCAAGATATTCAAGATCATTGATCAATGCAACCATAATTGAAGCCGCAGAAAAGCCATAAATTTTTTATAAATTTCTTTAAAAAAACTTTTTCATCTTAATAAATTTTTTAACGTGTTTTTTGAATTTTTCATTTTTGTTTTTTCAAGTCATACATTCGAGTTTTTAATAGTTTTTATTTTCTTCAGTATTTTTTTTGTAAACAATCATTTTGAGGGTAAATAAAAAATCGCAAAGTAATTTAAAGTTGAGTGATTGAAATAATTAGATGGCTGAAGACCAAACGATTAACAGGTTAATAAAAAATTTAATCAACGCCATTTATTAGTTTTACATAATTTTATTAAACGCGCAATAATGTGACAATGTTGTGAAAGAATTTTTAATATAAATTTCTTATTTCATCAGTTGGGGTCCAATCAAATATTTAAGGTGGAATAGCTTTTATCACAATATGCTTCGAACGGCAGAAAAGAAGATTTTACAATTTTTAAGGACTACTTATCGTGGATTTTATGTGGACATAGGAAGGTATTAAATTTTTAATAAAATATTTCTTGAGATTAAAATAATATTTTTTTTAGCGTGGTAGGAGAAAATGATAAAATTTGGACTATAGGAATCAACGAATCTTCAAGCAATATTCCTTTAGTACTCTTACATGGACTGGGCGCTGGAAGTGCACTTTGGGTGATGAATTTAGACGCTCTTTCCAAGCAGAGACCTGTGTATTCTATAGATATTTTGGGATTCGGTAGAAGTAGTCGACCAACCTTTGATAAAGAAGGTGACGTAGCTGAGATGCAATTTGTGAGGTCAATTAATGAGTGGCGTCGTGAGATGAATATAAAGAAAATGGTTTTGTGTGGACATTCATTCGGATCATATCTTGCGAGTTCCTATGCGCTGGTGTATCCAGGCCATGTACATCATCTTATTTTAACAGACCCATGGGGATTTCAAGAAAAACCCCAAAATGTCGAACAAAAAAAATCTAACGTGCCTCTATGGGTTAAAGCAATTGCTTATGCAGTCCAGCCGTTGAATCCATTATGGGCTGTAAGAGCCGCAGGTATTTTAATTTAAATGACTTGAATTCATTAATTTATTAACCTCTTTTTTAATTCTTTAAGGGCCTTTCGGACAATGGGTAGTTGAAAAAACAAGACCCGATATTATGAAGAAATTTAGAGCAGTCGTCAAGGATGACACAGCTATACCACAATATATTCATCAGTGTAATGCCCAAACTCCAACTGGCGAAAGCGCTTTTCATTCTCTAATGCATGGTTTTGGATGGGCCAAAAATCCAATGATCAAGAGAATTGATCAGATTAGAGATGATGTCGATATAACTCTAGTTTATGGCGGTAAAAGCTGGGTCGATCATTCGAGTGGGGAAATAATCAAAAAATCTCGTCCAAGAAGCTATGTAAAAATTCATGTAATAGATCAGGCAGGCCATCATGTCTATGCCGATAGACCAGACAAGTTCAACTTTATAATTACTGAGACCTGCAAAAAAGCGTGCGAAGATGATAAGAGTGAAACAGAGGAAGAAGAAAGCTCTTAGGTATAAAAAGCTTAACGAAAAAAATTATTTATGAACGTTAAATTTTAAATAAAAACTATATTTGTAATTAATAATTAGAGTCGTGTTCTTAAAATATCTACGATCGATCTGCAAGTAAAAAGTAAAACAAATATTTTTTATAAGCATCTTATTTTTAATTTCTCTTTCGGCACAACTTTAAAATAATTTTCGCGTTCTCTCATTTAAACATTTCATAGAATTAATTTTTCTTCAATCTTACTACATAATTTCTGTTTATCGCGTTTCCTCCTTTAAGGATAACAAATTTAATTGATTACTCAAAAAAATACCTCGTGTTTGTGTCTTTCTTTTATAAAGTGGATTTAAAAATATCGTTAGTTGGAGTTAGAGAGAAATAATAGTGGAAAATGAAATTTTAAGGCATTTTCGCGAATTATTGGAATTGTTATGAAAAAGAAAAAATTATGTTGGGTAATAAATCAGTCGACAATATTACAAAAATTTACAAAACATGTGCCAATGACAAGGAATAAGTTTATGCTGCTACTTAAAAAAATTCACTGCTGCATAACTTTTTTTTACGAGTAAAAAAGAAAACTTAAATTTAGATATGTGAGTTATATAAAAATGTATATTTTTGGGTGCAATTTGCAATTAATGTTCTTTTATCACCATCCTTTTCTCTCTCACTCATTCTTAAGGTGAGCTTTCAATAAGAGTAAAAAATCTGCAGAATTAAAGACAAGGCGATCGGAACGTAACACAAGCATTCGTGGGCTCAAGAAGCAGAGAGCGAGAGATAAAGGAATGACAATTGTTCATTTGGCACCACTGGATTTTGCGAGAAAAAGGAGAGCGAAATAAGCATGAATTTTATTAAGAGAGAATGGCTTCATTGTCATTTCCATTTCCATTCTGCATTGCGGCTTTATGCAATCTCTTCAATTCCATTAGCTTCTTACGTTGTTCTTCGCGCTTCTGAGCCGCTTCCGAGTTTGAAGGTGCTGTCGATGGCTTCTTCACACCAGCACTAGTCGTTGTCTTTCCTTTTGCAGCCTGTGACTGAGTTAGAGGTCTCTTCGTGAGACGACTGCCTTTTGGTGCTTGTGGACTTGGAGGCTGAGGTTTCTAAAATTTAATAAAAATTGTAATTGTTGTCTACGTTTTAAGTTATTTCTTAATATCTACCTGCCATCCATTCTCACGGCACTGTCTTAAGTCATCGAAAGCAGCATCAATGTTGTCTACTTGAAGCATCATCATGTCCCAAAAGCCTTGTAAATCGCCACACAACGTCTGTGGACCATCCGCAGTCGGTTTGAGATTCTCATGACACAGGCCTAAAAATTTAAGTATTCAAAATAAAAAAGATCCAGTGGACAACAAGAGATTAAATTACCTTCAAATTGTTTGAATTTTTTTGTGGCCAGTAAGCGAGATTTACCGACAGCCGATAGAATTAGGCCAATAACATCTTCCGTAGGAACAGTAGCCGGCTAAAATTGAGGAAAATTAAGAAGAATGCTAAAAAACATCCAGTAAACAACTCACATCAGATTGAAGGTGTTGTAACTCTCTATCTGTTTCATCGGCGATCTTGAGAATTCGTATCTTTTCCTTTTCCAGTAATCGAAGGAAATAATGACCGTCTCTGACTTCTGTTTCAGGCGATTTTATCGTTTCGATTTCCATTTTGTTGTTCACGCAATTATTATTATTATTATTATTTAAATGAATTCTAGCTTCTTCAACAACAGAAGCGACACCCTCCTTACTTATAATGTGTTCCATCACAACAGATTCCTTCGTTTCAGGCTCTAAATTTTGATCGTTTGCCTTATTAATTTGAATATTTTCGATTTCTGAACTTTTAATAATCTCATCAACAACAACACTGCGGGGCGGCGAATTTATTTGAGGGGAAGTCTCTACGGTGGTTTGAATTTGATTGCCGTTAACTCGAGGCATTTTTTTCGGTGAACTTAAAAATTGTAATTGTCGACAAAATTCAGGACGTAAATGCTTCATGACCGGCAATGAATTCATATAAAGTTCCCCGTCATTCTCCTTTTCATCAACCACATGATGATTCCCATTCACATGATTATTATGATGTCCATTTCCATTTGTTTGAATTGTTTCCGAATTTTTAACGGTCGTGTTGGTAAGAATTTTTGTCGTACCATATAATTTCTCCACTCGCTGCTGTATAAAGCTCTTACGATTCGAAACACTTCCATTCATGCCGGCATTGTCGGTCGTGTCTTTATTATTTTCAGAATTATCTCCAGCACTGCCAATATTGAGCGATGCAAATCTCTTTGTTATG
Source organism: Tanytarsus gracilentus (assembly GCA_038502055.1). NCBI lineage: Eukaryota > Metazoa > Arthropoda > Insecta > Diptera > Chironomidae > Tanytarsus > Tanytarsus gracilentus. The sequence goes on along the minus strand of JAXRKN010000039.1, from coordinate 674,585 downwards.
CTTGTTAATGGAGATTGCTTTATAAAAGTAACCGGCGCTGGAACGGACAGGAGATTATCATTCGATCTCGGTTGTCGTGACATCGTGATTATCGGTCTTATCGGCGATGCCTCACGAGATTTATTAATTTCCTTTCTTTCCACGGAATCGTAAGTTGTATAGTTTGAGTATCCGTTTACGCAGCAAGCAAGATTCAGGTAGCTCGGTTTTTTATTTGCATGTGCAACTACTGTTGGCGACTGTAAATCAAATGTCTTCGTACTTAGAAAATTTTCAGCGTTTCCATTGAAATAGCAACCGTTTGTATCGTTGGCTCGTGGTGCTGATACAATGGTACTAATTTTGCCGGAATTAATATCGAAATATGCCGTTGTTGTGGTGGTGTTTGTTGTCGTGCTGTTGCTTAATGTTCGTTGATTTAATGGTTGGTTTAGTATCAATTTGGGCGTTAGAGGTTGTGAGGTCTGTATTCTTCTCACGCGCTCAGCAATTCCAGCAGTAAAGTCCTCTCGAGTCGCTGACGGCGAGATAAAGTTGCAGCTCTCTGAAGTGTCTACGATAATAAGAAATCTTTCATTACATTCCACGAATATACAAAATAAGTGAATAGAATGTGTCAATATATATAAAAAGCCACCCTCGCAAATCAGGTAAGTAATTATTTACACGCAAAAAAACTTATAAAATTGTGTTGTTAAAAAATAAAATATTCACAAGGACAAAAATAAATTATCAAACGATTGTTAGAGAAAAATATAAAAAGAGTTGTCACAAAAACAAAAATCCTTGACCTCCATATTCAAAAAAAAACACATTGCAGACTGAAGAAGTAAAAAAATTGTTGCAGTCTCTTGTGGGCGCAATATGTCGTCTATCGAGGCCCCAAAAAAAATGTGTTACATATTATATCGAGAGAGCTGCAGAGAAAGATTAAAATACGCCTTACATGCACACGCTTGCCATATTTGTCGCTGTTTCAACTTGTATCACTTTTATTTTCGCTTTTGCACATAAATTGATCTCACGCTTCTTATATGATGGGAAAATCAAAATTTATTGAAAATTATTTAGTTAATAGATAGTTAGTTTTTCAAAACTTGTAAGAAATAGCTTAAAAGGGGGGAAAAAAGTTAAAGTAGAATTTTGCTGTTTTTTTTATCATGGAGGTTTAACCGCAGAAAATTAACGAAGCGATCAATGGGTGATGTGCAGTCGCGGTTGTAAAATGAGAAGATTAAAAAAATGAGCTGGGCATAGAAAATGTGAACGATATCTGTAATTTGTGTGTTGAGCAAAACTTATTGGCAAAAGAAAAAAGTGTTATTGTGAACCGGCATGGTTAAAATTCATAGCAGTTTAAATTGTGTGCAAAAAAACTGTTAAAAGAGTGTTGATTTTGTGTGTGTTTGTATTTCTGAGTATATTCTTAATTAATTCTCATGCATTTTTCACACTCCTTTTCCATTGCAAGAAAAAGCTTGGAGATTGTGAGAAAAATGCAAATTACCTGAAAAGTCTGTTGAGTCGGCATCAAGGGAGCAAGAACCTATCGAATCGAAATCGATACTGCGATCCATGGTTTTTTAATCGACTCGTTTTTAATTATCTCTTTTTTCAATCTGTTTTTTTATAATTATTGTCGATTTGGAGATTATTCATTCATCGAAAAAAAAATTAATTTCTTCTTTATTTCACTTCGATATTTTTCCCTAAAGAGATGTAAATCGGTCGCGTTGAAGAAATGAGTTAGTTAATGAATTTTTCTTTTGCCTTTACTAAAAAAAGTAACTCTAGGTTTTGTTGTTGTGTGCAAAGAAGAGAACGGAACGCTATCATTAATTTCTTTTATATATTTATCGTGTTGCTGCTAATTTTCTTACATCCACTGACGCGATGCATAAAAAGTTCTGTTAATTCATTCAAGTCGTAAGTCGTTATTAAAAAATTATTTTATTTCGAGCTTCTCATACATGGAGATGAAAAATAATTTTTTTGCACAAAAATATTCGAGCTGATTTTTTATTTTCGAAACTATTAATTTTGTGAACAACTAATTGTGTTTTCGTCTGTAAAGAGAGTGAAATAAATCCAATTAATTTTCTTCTCGAACAGCAATTAAGATTTTTAACAAAATAAACTTTAAGTGGTGAACTTTTGACACGTTGATCCTAATTGGGATATCAACTTTCCACCACGATTGTAATTTCTTTAATAATCATCATTTATTCATATATTCTCTCTCACGATCAATTCATTTCATTTCCATAAAAAGCCTTGACGTTACCAAAAAAATAAAATAAAATACTATTTAGCACAGTCATATTACTTTCGCAAAGTAAAAGCATTTCAATATTTAAGAAAATTTTGCAGCAACAAAAAGATTATTGATGACGGCTGATCAAGCAAGCTGCAAGTATGAGCCGTGACATTTAGCGAGTGTCATAAAAAGTTCGAAGGACACAAAAAAATTTACTGCAAGAATTTTTCATTTTGAAAAAGTTTTATTAAAATAATAATTGAGACAGAGCACGAAATCAGCGACATGAAAATTTACGCTTGATTGAAAAGTCGAAAGCGGGAGCAGCCAGCGCGCGAGTGAGCGGCGTAAGTATGTGCTAGACATTGTTTTTATATATTAACCGTTTTTGTGCTTCAAAAGCTTTACGAGTTTTATTTACTCAAAAAAATAACTCTCAACGTGTGTGAGTATGATATAACCCAAAATTTAAATATTATACCTTCAATGATTATCGGCTTCTCTAAATTTTGTTTTTCTCTTTTATTTAAATATATTTAAATGTCATAAATTGATGGATCATAAATGCAAATATTATTTATTAAAAAGTATCAACCGAGAATTAAATAAATAAAGGTGTTATGAGAGCAACTAATGTGAACTTATCTTATTTGCGTCGGTGCATAAAAAAATTGTTAAATTTTGAGAGAGAAAGCCCAAATTAAATTGTTTCTCCAAAAATGAAATTAAAATCTATGAACTGACATATTTTTTTCTTGCTCTCTCGCACTTTGCTTGGTCATTAATTTACTTTAGATACATCCACACGAACTCTCCGGCTTGCTTGTGAAAGAAAGATCAATGGTGGAGTGAATGAAAATATAGGAAAGAGGAAAGAAGAAATTTTAGAAACTATATACACCTTCCCTCAATCTTCATTGCTGCGGTCGAGACTTATTGCCTCTATGTACTTTTTTGGCACGTAGGAATGTGATTTTTTATATATGGAGCTGCTTTTGAAAAAGAGTTCTTTAACATCAAAAATCCTTTAGCAAAAAGAAAATAACACGTGACAAAATGCGGCATAATGTTTTATTTTAGATTTTTTTTGATTTATGGATGCACATAAAAGTTCTAAAATTATAAATAATGCAAGCGCACAGAGAAGTTAACATTTAGAAAACCGTGCACTGCAGTAGAGAAGAGAAAGAAATTGTGCAGCACCAAGTCGATAGAAACTGTCTGCTTAGAATTTATTCCAAAATAAGAAATTCTATTTTTGAAAATGCACTTAAGAATTTCATTTTTTAGCTGCATAAGAGCTACGATGATGGAGAGCGACAATTAACTGGTTTCTTCGGCAAGCACACATGAAAACAGAATATTGTGAAATGAAGAGGATCGAAAACACAATGGATTCACATTTATGATAATTAATACAGTTAAGTGAAAAATCTACACTGTACGTTTCTTTTCATGTAAATTTTATGCTCGCTTTCGCATACAACAAAAAAAGATGAAAAACATATATATTTGACTTAAATGTGGGACTGACTCTCACAACTTTTTCATTTCATTTTTTTTTCGCTGGAATTTTTTTTTGTTGAATCGATAACTGCAAAATAATTTTTTTTGCTTGGTATCAAACACGTAATCACACTTCTTAGAGATAAAATTATATTCGAACAATGGTCATAAATGACCACAAACAGTGATGGTGATCGAATAAAGAATTAAATCGATGAGGAATTTCAACTGAATATACATCTCGGTCAAATTATTTGATGACTGAGTCATTTACCTTTTTTCGCGTTTTGCACCGATTTATGTTTCACAATTTCTATAAATTTTTAGTTTTTCACTTTTCATATCCAAATTTTCATCCGTTTTTCGTTATTTCGATTCAGCAATTACCCGAGGAATAACTGGATAAAATTGCGATTTTTTTAAAAAAGAGTCCGATCACTACAGCTATAGAAGATGAAATAATGAATGAAAAGAATCGGTTGCGTTCACTAGCGTCTAAAATATGAAGCACTGCCGCATAATCGTCACTACAGCAATAGTCAGATATTCGACTGTATTTTATTTCCCGCACTCGACTCGAATTTCCTTTAATTTCCTTCTATTTTTTTATGTGGCCTTAAAACTATTCAAAATGTTTTAACGTTGAAAAAATGATTTTCATTAGAAATTATTTTTATTAAACTTAAAAAGTGAATCTTTTAAGAAGTAAAAAAATAGTTTTTTAGTAAAAAGATTAATCTAAATTTACAGGTCATCAATATTAACCCCTAACTATTTCAAATGAGCTCTTGATAAAATTAGAACTTAGTCATTTATCAATGAAAAACAAAATGAGTTCTAAAAATCAGTCGAAAGAATTTAAAGTTTGTCAGCGAGCATCTTTAGACTCGGACACTAGTGGATATTCGTCTGCTTCTATTTGCTCCCGGAAATCAGAGGGGAGCATTTTTAATGATCACGACTACTCAATTCTTGCACCAAACCAAAACCATTTATACCGTAAAAGTTGTGCGGTAAAGTTCAACAAGAAGTACAATGACAAAGTTGTTTCTTTAAAAGAAGAGCCTAAACAATCGCCTGTTATTGTTCAAGCAATACCTCATTTACAAATCAGTGAAATAGATGTTGCTGTAAAAAGTGAGGACTCGTCATGTTTTTCTCCCATAAAAACTCGAAGAAAATCTTTGGCATTGGAACAAGATGAACTTAATAAAAATGCATTGCGAAGATCGAGAAGACTTTCAAGTTATGTTGAAGTGATAAAAGAAGAAACTCCAAAGCATTCAATTCGAGTGAGGAGAAAATCTACCGCAGGACTTGTAAAAGAACTTTTGCAATTTCCTAAAATTAAAGATAAAATTGTCGAACTTAAATCATCTCCACCTTCTTCAAATAAAACCATTTCAATTGTGAATCGAAGAAAATCTCATGGCGATATTGATAACATGACTTGCTTCGATCGAAAAGTTATCAATCGACGTAGATCTGTTTATGTTGCTCCTCATAACGATTCATCATCGATAGCCAAAAAGCGACCGAGACGGCAATCAACTTATCAAGAACCAATCAAAAAGTCAAGAAGAAAATCGGTTTGCAAAGAAATTTCTAAAAGAAACAAAGTAAAAAGGACTGTTAAAAAATCATGTGCAATCCAACAAGAGGATACTCAGCATATTGAGGAAGAGGTAATTGAATCCACAATAAATTTTTGAAATAATAAAATATTTAATTTTGTAGGTAATCGAGGATATTTGGTTTGTGTCAGTAGTTACGATTGAAAAAGAGTCTCAGATGCGATTTTTAGTAAAATGGGATGGACATCCACCGTCGGAGAATACTTATGAACCCTTCGAACATATTCGACATTGCGACGTGCTTCAAGAATATGTTGACAGAAAATTCAATCAGCACAGCGAAGAAATTGAAAAAATTTCCAATCAATTTCTCTCAGACGTACAAGAAAAATTTAAAAGCTATTTGAACCGATCGAAACAGTCAATTGTAAAGAAATTTTGCGACTTTAATGAGCTTGAGTTCAAGTCATCTTTATTGGCCTTCATTTTTACTTACGGCGGAGAAGTTTTAATGCCATTTATGAAAAAATTGCGATATGATAATTTAATTTATCATTTTTACGCAAAATGGAAGAAAGAGCAAGAAAGTAATTTTATGCTGGTTGAAACTATAATGAGTGAGGAAAATTATTCATTTAAATTGACAGCTGAAAATAATATCGACTATGAGCCAATTCCAAAATTCAAGTATCTAGCGAAAGTCAACTATCCAATGACATCTTATAGTTTTGGCCTGAATGTTGGATGTAAATGTGGCTCGTTGTGCAATAAAAATACAAATTGCTGTCCTCAAAATCGCGGATGGAATTTCGTTTACAATGAGTCTGATCTAAAGTTAAATACTAAAGAAATTCAGATGATTGTTGAGTGCAATGATTTTTGTAGTTGCGATAAAAATTGCCCTAATCGACCTAAGGAAATAATCGTAAATTTGGTGATATTCAAAAGCATTGATAAGGGTTGGAGTGTAAAAACATTGGACCATATTCCAGCTGGAAAATTTATCGTTGAGTACACGGGAGAATTTCTGAACGAAGTGGAAAGTAAAAGACGTGCTAAAGCATACAATAATGACAAAGCCACATACCTTTTTGACTTGGACTACATTGAAAAGGGCACGCCTTACAGCATAGACGCATCTCATAAAGGAAACATAGCAAGATTTATCAATCATTCATGTAATCCAAATTTAAGCACGTGGCCAGCAACGACCTGCAATCAAGACCCTCGTTTTCACAAATTGTATTATTTTTCTCATCGATACATTCGTCCTGGCGAAGAACTGTAAGTTTAAAATCACTAAATAATTTTTAAATTAATGTACTTAAATAATTTTTAGGACTGTTGACTACACTGGTGGAAGAAATCGTGCAGCAGCGCCAAAAGAAAACATGGAAATGTTTAAATGCCATTGCAAATCATCGGTTTGCCGAGGATACATTTTTTGATCTCAACCACAGAAATACAAACCTAGTTCAATATATAAAAAATACCACCAAAACTTCAAAGATGTTTTCATTTTAAAATTTTTATTTAATTTTTACACATTTTTTACATTCTCTCAAATAATGCGGAACTACTCCATATTTGTTTGAATTACGTCTCTGTTCATGAATGTCATTGTAATAATTACTTTTTAATAGTTCTCTCAAAATGACCAAAATAATTATTATTTTTCTATTTTCTTTTATTTTTTTGTAAGTTCTTTTCAGCGACAATTTGCAAAAATATACTTTTATAGATAGATTTTTTTCTCATATTTTTTTTGTTACCTTCGTAATTTTTATTATTATATGCATAGAATTGTATGAATGTTGAAGATTTTTATAGCTCAGGAAAAAGATTTATGTAGAACTTTGAAAAAGTTGAATAATAAAACGAAAAAATACTAAAAATTCAAAGTGAAGTTGTGAAAAATGTGCCATTTGATGGCCTCAATTCAAAAAATGCCTTCTAAAAAAATTCTCTAATGTTTTAAGACAAATCAATCTATTCCTCTCGTTTTGTAAAACTTCCTACAAACTCTACCAATTTTATTTTTGACGTCACTAGGCATTTCTCCTTTATTTAAGCTGTACTTGTAAAAAAATTTCATCATCTAAAATTTCATATATAAACTCCAACTCTCATTATCAATATATGGCCGAATCATTTCACATTTCTTTTTTCAATTTTTGAATCACAATTTGCTTAACTTATTAAATTTTGATTTTCCAAAAAAAAAATTAAAATTTTAAAGATCGCGAAAGTTACAATTTTAAATTGCTTTTCATTAGATGCCCTCGCAAACTATTTTCTCACTTTCTATATGGTCACAACTCTAAATATATATATACTCTCTCTATATCCTATATCATATGTATCATAGAAAAAAAGAAGGAAGAAAACGAAGAAAGAAAAAAATTAAGACGGGAAGATATTCAAGACAAACAATTTTTATACTTGATTCATGATTTTCTGCATTTTTCTCTTGCAATCAGCAATCAAATTGCGTATTTTTTAAATCTTTTATAAAGCAGAGACATTAACTTTAGTTTTAAATTTGAATTTCACTTGTTTTTTTCTCCTTAAACATGACTAAATTTCTACTTTTTATCGTCACTTTAATAAAAATGTTAAATAATTTTTTCATCTCTTAAAATACATGCATTTTTTGGATATTTAAAAATTCTAACATAAAATCAATGAAAAATTTATTTTTAAACAGAAAAAGTTAGGAGGAAAATAAATGGATATCGATCAAAGAAAAATATATGAAAATTTTGCCCCTTAAAAACTAGATTTTTAAAAAAAGCATTTTAAACAAAATTATTTTTAAAATTTCACAAACATTGAAGTTTATGGAGTAATTTTTAAACTCACCCTTATTAATCGCATTTAGTATATAGTTTCTTACTTAATTTCACCTTTTTCTCTTAGGTAGCTGTTCTGTTGTATATAATTATAATTAATCGTTCACGTAAATATATTTAAAAATTGTTGTGTGTAGATAATTGTAATTAACTCATAAAAAAAGAAGAAATTCACTGTACGGAAAAATTATTGTTTAATGTACGAAGAATTATTTAAAATAAGTTTTTACTGAGAGGAGAAGCGAGGGAGGAGGTTTGTTGGTTGTTTTTATCAGTTACGACAAGTAGAAAGGTAATTTTATGTTTTATGATTAAACTGGTACTCAATTTACGATACAGAACTACACTGTAATGGTACTTGCATTTGCAGTAGAACGCGATCGAGCCATTGAAGTGGCCCATTCAAATGTAATTCTATCCAGCATGGTGTCGAAGTAACCGTTTGTCGTCTATGAAAATATATAATTTTAATTTTAATTCATTATTTTAAGACCTTTACATACCTATATTCCGCACCCCATCCTTTTACAAATGACATTCTTATGGTGCACATCCGCGTCAGTTGATAGACGGCTTCAAATCCTTGCGACACAGACTGCGATAGAAGAGCGGCAAATTCTTGATTATTGAAAATCTTCAGATTACATCCTGGAGGAATTTTACACACAGTTGCGGGATGCCATCCATAACGTTGATTACAATTTGGACTTTGAACAAAAATGCTTGAATCACTGAGACATTCGGCAAATACCTCACCGCCAATATAGTATAATCGTACGCCCTTGCCAATGTGTCGTCGAGTTTGCTCAACAACTTCGTTGCGATTCACATTAGAGAGGAGTCCGAGACAAAAGCGCTCAGAATTCGATGGATCAGTGAAACCGTCAACGGTGATTGAGGGTTGGGATGCATGGAAAGTTTCACCGACGCGCAAATTAAGCTCGTAGTAACTAATCGAACACCAAAATGTTGGATCCTGGTACATGACTGGTGCCGCTTCGAGCGATTGTGATGGTGACAAATGAGAGAAGTCTAAAAAATGATTTTGTAATTATTTTTGAAATGAATCGAGTAAATTTTTAAATTTTTGAACATCGTTTCGATCACCAACAATAAACTCACTCAAATTATCATTTTGATCCATTGGATCGCCATCTTCACTCATGTATCCGGGCGGTGGAGTTTCTGTTGAGGAAATTCCAACGCTACTCATGCTGGCGGTGTCAATTACAGATGTATTATTTGGTATTTGAGTCATTGTTGCATCCATCGTTGAATAATTTGCAAGAGCCGTGTTTTGAAGACTAAAATAAAAATTCTCAACATTATTATTTTGTGATAAAAAGAGAGGGAAAGAAAGATCAACCTTAGTTCATGATAGTGTGCATTCAAAGGAACTGTATTGCTTAGATCGTCAATGTACGATGATACGGTTGAGTCTGAAGGTGACGTTGAATATTTTGGTACTAAGATCGACAATTGCTGATTCTGAGGTGACTGTGGTTGTAAGAATTCTCTTTCGGCCTTTAGGTAATGATAAGGGTTAATACAAATCTCGTCCTTTTTCAAATGATAGGCGTACTCGCAATGGCTCAAATAGTTCAGATCATTGTGCGACTAAAAATACAAGAATGAATTTAATAAATACTCACGCTCGTGGCTGTGCAATAATCATAACTCACCGATAATTCCGGCCAGCGCCATAAGCGACAATAAATAACGTGCGGCAAACCTTGAGGGCTCTTTTTTGCGTCCGGGCGTGCTCTGTAGTGATACAAAAAATTATGATAATGAAAAATCTTACTAGATGGAAAATTAATTAGATCGGCAATCCACCATTGAGAGAATTTTGCAACACCATTTTGATTACATCCATAAGTTAAGTTAACAAGCAAATTTAAAATTTGAGCAAAGGAATTTTAAGTCAATCCGGAAATCATCACTAACATGTCGAAAATTAAAGTTTTTTTAAAACGTGAAGGTCAAACAGCTGAAACTTCTTTTTTCTCATTTGCCCATGACTATTTTTTCATATACGTATTTCACCGCATAAACCAATTTGAATATAGAATATAGAGGCAAAAAAAATTTACTCCTTTCAGGGGAAAAAAAATCTTTGCAAAATTTTACCTGCTCTTACTGGGTCAAAATATGAGAGCAAATTGCAAGCGTGCAACTGTTCTCAATTGATCATTAACTTGTGTATTCAATTAAAGTTTTTAAACTGATTTTGCCGAAGTAAATTTTATTATTAAACAAAAAAAATTGAGAGAAATTATTTTTCGCTATGGCCAAAAAAGTTTTCTGTTTGCGCAACTTGACTAGCATATTATTCCGATTACTTGACTCTGTTTGCTAATTCCAATGAATCACATGTGCAAAAAGTTTAATTTTGATTTCACTCATAGAAAATTCAATGGCAATGAACTTGAAAACTTCATCACAAAACTTCAAGTTTATAAGGTGCTGATAATGAATTTCTTATCAGTTGTGACACTTTAAATGGAACACTCAAAAGGAAAATTTTTAGAGAATCAAAAACCACACGCAGACATTTTAAGGTTTTCGCTCGACTCTGCACACAGTTTCATGGAAATCTTATGTATGTTGTTCAAAGCCCCCATAAATTTACACGTTCAATCATCCCATACACACGATTCTCTTTTTTTGCAAAAAAGCGAGCCTGCCTGTGACCAAAAACAAATGTGAATAGAAAAAAAACTATTTGGAGGTTTGCTCGAAAAAAAATCTAATAATTACTTCACCGTGTAATGAAAAATCTTATCAAATAATAAATTTTTAAGAAACATTTGTAATCCAATTTAATTCAGTTTTCTTATCTGATTACTTTTTACATTGTGCTAATATTGCATCAAATGACGAAAATTAAATTTATAAATTTAATGATTATTTTTGTTATAAATTAATTTAAAGTCAAATGATATCTTATCAGTAAGAGCGAAGATTAAAAAAATTCATTTAATTGGATTTAATTTTTAAACTTATAGATGCTATTTTTTTCAAGTGACATACCATGCAATCATCTCTAATATTTTCTCTCTTGACGCACATTTTTTTATGTGTCAGAAATATAATGCAAACACATGTAAAAAAAAGTTTGTCATCATCACCATTACGTCGTGTGTTGCTGCTCACATGAAAAAATGATCACCTTGGAAAGAGAGAATCGAAATAAAAGAAAATGAAGAAGGAAATCGAAATTGTGTGTATGGCGAACAGAGAGGGAGGACGAGGAGAGCAGGCACACCAAAAGAATGAGAGATAAAGAAAATAAAAACTTTCCCAAATTTAAATGACAATAATCGTCACTGTTTGTGATAATTCATATGGTGATTGATATTTACAGATACATACATGTATCTTCTTCTTCTTCTTTCGCAACGAAATAAATGGAGCAAACATATCGAAAAAATTAATATGTATTACGTATAGCATGAAATGATTCAATGATTTAAAAATAAAACTTCTTTGTTTCCGGCAGCAGTAGCAGCACTAACAAGCAGTTTATATGGAATTTTTTTTCTTCTCCTTGCGAAATAGGAAACGACTTCGGCTTGTTGTTCAAATTTCAAATTTCACATAATGGCGACTGTCACAACTTTATCACGCCTAATTCGTTTTATTTTGCATGACACTCACCTAGCGGGGATGGTTATGCACGGGGTGTGGGGGCTCTTTGAATTTAGAATATTTTCGAGTTGATTAAGTTGATTTGTAGATTTGAGCTTTTTGACCAATGATCGAACTGCCTTCTCCGACCAGGAGAGTTCCATTTGATTTTCAAGCGATCCATTACTCTTGCGGTATTGAAGGAGACGCTTGACAGATGTGTTTCCAAACATTAATTTCCACTTAATTTTTCAAAAAAGGTAGATCGACTGTATCTCTCGCACTCGGAAAATATAGAAATAAAGTGATTTTTTGCACCCACTTTTCGGGTTACACATAGCGCAAAAAATCTATATAAAAGTAATTGCATAAACCTTAAACAGATATATGTTTATATTTATTTTTTTTTGAAAATTTTTAATAAATTAAATAGAATTAAAGATCGAAGAAAATTTTTATAAATGCTGTGCAATTTTGCTAAATTGAAATAAATTTAGAAAATTTAATGAAATAATAGAAATCATGAAAGCTTTAAAAAAACTTTCTAACCTCAGTTTAAAATTTTTTTTTATTAATAAGATTAAGATTAAATCTCAATATAGAATAATTTTTTGTTGTAAATAGTTTTAATGCTAATTTTATGTTGAAAACATAATTAAAGCTTTTTATAAAAAACTTAAAAATAAAATTGCAAAAAATTTTTAGTTGGTAAAAAATTTTTTTTTTAAATTTTAATGTCACTTTTCATAAATATTTTTTTTATAAAGATATAAAAGGTTACTAAGTTTGAAAAAAAAAGAAAAGCTATGTGGTCAAAAATTCTCAATCGTAAAAATTGGGATAAAAACGCGAGTAGGCTAGAAATTACTTAATTTTTCTGAATCAAAAGCGCTTTGGACAAGGGAAATTCACTACGCGATAAAATTTCTTCTTGTTCTTCTTTTTTTAAGGCAACATCTTTAAATTGTGAAAAAATTAACTCTAAAGCTATCGAAGAGGTAAGAAATAGTGATATTTTTCTAAATAAAGATCTCAAGAGTGTGGAAATTGTAAAGGTTATGGAAAAATAGACCTAGAAAGACAAAAAATATAAAAGTGAAAATTTCCACAATGAAAAAAAATTGAATCTTAATTAATATTTTTTTCGCTTTCGTAATTTGACGGAGTCACTCACGTTAAATGAATTTCAATGAGGAGTGCAGAAATTACGTGATCGAGTTAAAAAAATTAAATTTTTGAGAGAAATAAACAATCACTTTTGGAATTAGATCATTTTAGTGAAAAAAAAGTGTGAGATACAGTTTGGAAAATCAGGAAGAAATTGTTTCACCATATTTAACATTTTCTCGTTAAAAAAAATAGTTGTCAAATACAACGCAAAACCAAAAGTATACGGGACAAAGAAAGTGATAAGTTATCGCAGGAGTGAGTGAGAAAGAGAGAGTGAAAACTTAGATAGACCTACGCAACACATTTCATCCCCACCACCACCACCATCAACCCAGAAAAGGACAAGGTCATGGCACAAGTAAGGCCAAATTTCAATAGTAATTCAGGACTTAAAAATATAAATCTCGAGGAAATATGGGCTGATCTTGAAGAGGGGATTCGACAAATCTATAAACGTGAACAGAGAATGGCAGTGCCCCGATATATGCAACTCTACACGTAAGTCTTTCTCTTTGTCCTTATTTTTTGTGGTTTACATTCTTAACACTTCTTCTCTATGCGCAGACATGTCTATAACTATTGTACAAGTGTTCATCAGCAACCGTCTCTACGAACGTCCAGTGCTAGCAAGCCTAATCGTCGCGCAGGAACTGGTGCACAGCAGGCGCCTGTTTCAGGAGGAGCTCAGCTGGTCGGACTTGAACTTTATAAGCGGCTCAAAGATTTCCTTCAAAAGTATTTGGAACAACTCGAAGGCAAAGGAGTTGATTTAATGGGTGAAGATGTTCTTACATTCTACACAAAGGAATGGGCAGAATATCAATTCTCAAGCAAGGTATTGAATGGGGTCTGCGCCTATTTGAATCGTCACTGGGTTCGACGTGAATGCGAGGAGGGACGAAAGGATATTTATGAAATTTATCAGCTGGCTCTTGTGACTTGGCGTGATAATCTCTTCAAGAAGCTCAATAGACAGGTACGCAATCGCTGCCAAATCAATCACGCATTACATCATTCAATACACCTTGACAATGATAATCAATTTTTTTTCTCTCTTTCATTTCGAAGGTCACTAATGCTGTTTTGAGATTAATTGAGAGTGAACGCAATTCAGACACGATTAATTCTAGTTTGGTTTCCGGCGTAAGTACTTTAAAGTTCTAATCATATTCAGTTTAAACAATTTTTGATGTCTTTGCAGGTCATTAATTGCTACGTTGAACTCGGTCTAAATGAGGACGATCCTCAAGCGAGGGGACAAAACTTGAAAGTTTATAAGGAGAGCTTTGAAAATCAGTTTTTGCAAGACACTGAAAACTTTTACACCCGAGAGTCTGAAGAATTTCTGGCCATCAATCCTGTCACTGAGTATATGAAGCGCGTAGAGCAGCGTCTCAATGAGGAAAATAAGCGTGTCCAAGTGTATTTACACGAATCAACACAGGCTCCATTGGCCAGTCGTTGCGAAAGTGTCCTCATTCATCGACATTTAGATGCGTTCCGTGTTGAATTTCAGAATCTACTCAATTCGGACAAGAACGATGATTTGGCCCGCATGTATATGCTCGTTTCACGTACTCCCGATGGCTTGGCCGACTTGAAAGTGGCTCTCGAAAACCACATCAATAATCAGGGACAACAGGCAATCGAAAAGATTGGAGAGGATGCAGCAAATGACCCAAAAGTCTACGTTCAAACGATCCTCGAGGTTCACATGAAATTTAATAGCCTAGTGATGACAGCATTCAATAACGATAGCGGTTTTGTAGCTGCTCTCGATAAGGCCTGTAACAAGTTCATTAACTCGAATTGCGTCACACAGGCAAGCAAGAATGAGAGTCGATCACCCGAGTTGTTGGCCAAATATTGTGATATTTTGCTGAAGAAAAGTAGCAAAAATCCCGAGGAAGCGGAGCTGGAGGACACACTTAATCACGTCATGATTGTCTTTAAGTACATCCTCGACAAGGATATCTTCCAGAAATTCTACAGCAAATTGCTCGCAAAGCGTCTCGTCTTTCACATGTCTGCAAGCGACGACGCCGAAGCATCGATGATCTCGAAATTAAAACAAGCCTGTGGCTTTGAGTACACAAGTAAACTTCAGCGAATGTTCCAAGACATTGGCTTAAGTAAGGACTTGAATGAAAAATACAAGGGTGTCCTTAAGGAGAACTCTCAGCTCAACAGTAGCATTGACTTTAGCATTCAAGTCCTTTCGTCCGGCTCATGGCCATTTGTACAGAGCACTCCCTTCAATCTGCCAAAGGAGCTTGAGCAATCGGTTCAACGCTTCAATGCCTTCTATCAAAAACTCCACAACGGACGTAAACTCAATTGGTTGTACAACATGTGCAAAGGTGAAATCGTTACGAACTGCTTCCGCAATCGATACTTTTTCCAGGTAAAATTGAGCTAACTTTATTTTAAATATATAGAAACATAATTGTTTTTCTAATCACATAGGCAAACACGTTCCAAATGGCCATTCTTTTGCAATACAACGATCAAACAAAATGGAGTGTACAGCAGCTAGTCGACAATACAGGTAAATTAAATCATTATTGCTGTGGCTGAGATTAATTATTTTATTGGATTATTAGGCATCAGCTTGGACAATATGCAACAAATGCTCGAGATCCTTCTCAAAGCTCGCCTGCTCGAATCAGACGTTAATGAGCTCCAACTACAGCCGGACACCGATATTTCGCTCTATTTGGGATACAAAAAGTAAGTCATTTAGATTTACGTTAATTTTAAATAACTAAATATTTTGTCAATTGCAGCAAAAAGCTCCGCATTAACATCAACTTCCCACTCAAGTCTGAGCAAAAGGCAGAACAAGAGATTACACACAAGCACATCGAAGAGGATCGTAAGATGCTGATCCAAGCTGCAATTGTGCGTATCATGAAAATGCGCAAAATGCTCAACCATACTCAGCTAGTGACGGAAGTTTTGAATCAACTCTCATCACGATTCAAGCCCAAAGTGCAAATTATAAAGAAATGCATTGACATTTTGATTGAAAAAGAGTATATTGAACGAATGGACGGGCAAAAGGATACTTACAGCTATGTGGCTTAAATACTTTTCTTCTGTTGAGTTTATCCTTATGAAAATCTCACATTTATTCACCTTTTGTTTGTGTGAGAAGTTTATTAAAAAAATAAAATAGGAACCTTAAATTTTCATATTATACTTTAAAAATTGAATTCTCTGTTATATTACTGTTCTTTCGTGGAAAACATATTTGACTCCGTTTTGATGTGCACTTGAATGAACTGGAAATGAAATTTAAATCAGAGTGCATTAAAAATAAAAATGAATATAAAAATATTTTCGTTTAAATTATTTTATTTTAATAGAAAAAGAAGATTTATTTCAGCAAAACATATATTACTGGAGAGATTAAATTGTAACTTTACTTTTTTCCCGATTTTTTAATACCGCCTCCGACCATCGGTCCTATAATAAAATTTAAAATAAATTAAAACAATTTCTTAAAGAAAGATCAGAAAGATCCAGAAGATCCAGTAGGAAATAATGTTAAGGCAGCATGCTCGAATTACCTTTTTGACCCGCTTTTACTCGAGCTTCCTCCAATTTCTTGGCCTCTTCACGCTGTTTCTTCTTGAATTCAAGCTCTTCTTCGTCCATTTCCTAAAAATATATTTTATTACAGGTGATAATTTCTTGAAAGCGAAAGTTAAGCTTACTTTTCCTTCCTTCTTTGGATTCTTCAGTGGCTTTTTCTTTCCTCCATCTCGACCTGACATTTTGATTCTGTTTTTGCTTGATTACTTTTAAATTTAACTTAATTTTCTCAATAAAAACAAGCCAAAAAATTTACAATGTCGACCTGAAATTCCCTCTGGCGGTCAATGAATGAACTTTTGACTCAACAACTAGTATAACCTTAAAAAAATTAAAAATATATCGAGTACAAAATATTTTAGAATCCATGAGTTTTTATTATGAATTTCTTATTTTCTTAGAGAACAGGATTAATCGCTTATGCATGTTTTTGTTGATCCTCCCTTTACGCTATCGATCCAGCGTTTGAGGCAATACGCGGCCAAAGATCAGCACATTCTTTTGCGACTGGTCCGGTAATTGCAGATCCCTTCATTTCTCCTTTGTTGTTCACAATAACTGCAGCGTTGTCCTCGAAGTAAATAAAGATGCCATCACGTCTGCGGAAGGGCTTACGCTGGCGAATGACGACTGCTGGCATGACCTTCTTTCTCAATTCGGGCTTACCCTTCTTGACAGTCGCGACAAACATATCGCCAACACCGGCTGATGGCAAACGGTTCAAACGACCACGAATACCATGAACAGCGATAACATACAAGTTCTTACCACCTAAAAAAGAGAGAATTAAACTTGTTAATATTAAGAATCAAGATCCAGCGAGATGGATTTCGTACCTGTATTATCAGCACAATTGATTACGGCGCCCACTGGCATACCGAGTGAAATGCGGAATTTTCCTCCCGCGGAACCTCCTCGTCCTGTTAAAAAGATGAAAGAGAATTTAAATATTAACTCAAAATCATGCCTCCAAAATCGAACCAAAAAAAAATTTATTTTGCAATCACATTTTTGGTAATTTTCTGCTAAATTTGAAATATTTCAGTGACACTCGACTTTAATAATGTGCAGTTTCACGTAATAAACAATATTTCACTAAATTTAACCCAAAATAGTGGCAAATAACTAGTTTAATTAACAAATTTTTACCTCTCTTCGACATGTTTAGTGTGGATTTTTGAAGAAAAAGAAGGAGGCGTGCTCTGGCGGCAAAAGAGAAAACTAAAAAAGTGAGAGATTTCACTGTAACATGTTTACAAAATAGAACATGCAACAAATTAAGTGAATTAAAGTGAAATTAGGCATATTTAGAAAAGTTAAAATCATAAAGTTAATTGAAGCAGTAAAAAGAATGAAAATAACGTCAAGTTATTCGAGAAAATTGTCAATTTAAGTGTAGGATTTCATCATAACCAAAATTTTATAATCATGCCAACGAAAAAAGAGGAATGGAATGACTTGAAAAAGCCGGTGAAGGCACTAGAAGTAAGTGTTTGACTGTCTTAAATAGAAGTTTTAATAAGCTGAGCTAATTTTCAGGATAAATGGAAACTAGTACCGGAATTTCTTAAAGTGAAAGGACTTGTAAAGCAGCACATTGATTCGTTTAATTATTTCGTCAATGAGGACATTAAGCACATTGTAAAGGCCAACAACATGATCCGTTGCGATAATGATCCCTCATTTTCACTAGAGTATTTGGATGTCCATGTAGGAAAGCCAAATTTTGAAGATGGAAGTAATTTGTCGACTAAATCAACAACTCCTCATGAATGCCGTTTACGCGATATGACATATTCTGCACCCATCTACTGCGATATAATTTACACGAGAGGGACCCAGAAAATTCGTCGTGACAATCTTCTGCTCGGAAGGTAATTAAAAATTATGCATAAAATAAACATTTTTTTAAAGTTAAATTTTTAGAATGCCAATCATGCTGCGATCATCACATTGCGTTCTCAATAATAAATCTGAGCATGAAATGTCAAAATTGAATGAGTGTCCGCATGATCCGGGTGGTTACTTTGTTGTGAGAGGCCAAGAGAAGGTGATTTTGATTCAAGAGCAAATGTCCTGGAATAAAATGATAACGGAAGATTTCAACGGAACAATTCAATGCCAAGTGGCTAGTTCAACGCATGAGAAAAAGTCTAGGACAACTGTGCTCGTAAAACATGGCAAATACTATCTCAAACACAACTCAATGACTGAGGACATACCTATTGCTATCATCTTTAAGGCAATGGGTGTTGTAGCCGATCAGGAAATTATGCAAATCATTGGAACTTCGGAGGAAATTCAAAAGAAATTCGGGCCATCGTTGATTGAAGTCGTGGAACATCAAGTCTTTACGCAGGTTTTATAAATTTTCTTAAAATAATATCATTTAACTAAATAATTTAATATTTTTCAGCAAAGAGCTCTCGAGTATATGGGCTCGAAAATGATGACAAAACGTTTTGTGACGGCTGCAAGCAAATATAAGACACCGGCAGATGAAGCGAGAGATCTTTTGGCAACAACAATACTCGCTCATGTTCCAGTCGAGACTTTTAATTTTCAAATGAAATCCGTTTATGTTGCACTGATGGTGAGGCGAGTAATGACTGCCGAAACAAATCCAAATTCACTCGATGATCGTGATTACTATGGAAATAAAAGATTGGAATTGGCTGGATCGTTACTGTCACTTATGTTTGAGGATCTCTTTAAACGCTTTAATTGGGAATTAAAAAGTGTTGCTGACAAGAACATTCCAAAGGTAAAGGCGGCTCAGTTCGATGCAGTTAAACATTTTCGACCAGCAATTATTACGGCTGGGATTGAGTCTGCAATATCAAGTGGAAATTGGACTATCAAACGTTTTCGAATGGAACGTGCTGGGGTCACTCAAGTTTTATCTCGATTAAGCTACATTTCAGCGCTTGGAATGATGACAAGAGTAAATTCTCAGTTTGAAAAGACACGAAAAGTATCTGGACCTCGATCACTTCAGCCTTCACAATGGGGCATGATGTGCCCAAGCGATACGCCAGAAGGAGAAGCGTGTGGTCTTGTAAAGAATTTAGCTCTTATGACTCACATCACGACAGAATGCGATGATATTCCAGTTATTCGATTAGCTTTCAATGCTGGCGTCGAGGATATTAAGTTGCTTGGAGGCGACATCATAAATCACCCAAATGTTTTTGTAGTCTTCCTGAACGGTAACATTTTGGGAGTCGCTCTTGGATATACGAATCTCGTCAACACTTTTCGATTGATGAGACGCAAAGGATGCATCGGCGCTTTTGTATCTATTCACGTATCGCATCTTCGCAAATGTGTTTTCATACATACCGACGGGGGTCGTTTATGTCGGCCTTACATTATTGTTTTTCGTGGCCAGCCTCTCGTTAAACAATTTCACATTGACGAGGTTAAGAAAGGACTAAGAAAATTTGAAGACTTCCTTGACGAAGGGTTAATTGAATTCCTCGACGTAAACGAAGAAAATGACTCGTTCATTGCCTTTCAAGAAACCGATATTGATGTCGAAAAAACTACTCACTTGGAAATTGAGCCATTTACAATTTTGGGTGTATGCGCCGGTCTAGTTCCTTATCCGCATCACAATCAGAGTCCTCGTAACACCTATCAATGCGCGATGGGAAAACAGGCAATGGGAGTTATTGGCTATAATCAGAGAAATCGCATTGATACACTTATGTATAATATTGTCTATCCACAAACGCCAATGGTACGATCGAGGACTATTGAATTGGTTAATTTTGATAAACTACCGGCCGGTCAAAATGCAACAGTCGCTGTGATGAGCTATTCTGGCTACGATATTGAGGATGCACTTGTTTTAAACAAAGCTTCAATTGATCGAGGATATGGGAGATGTCTTGTCTATAAGAACACAAAATGCACTGTCAAACGTTACTCAAATCAAACATACGATCGTATTATGGGTCCACTTAAAGACGCAGCAACAGATAAAGTCATTTTTCGACATGAAGCACTCGATAGTGATGGAATCGCCAGTCCGGGTAATAATATATTAAATATATGTAATTTAAAATAATTCAATTTTTAAATCTTAGGTGAACGTGTTCAAAACAAGATGGTAATGGTAAATAAGGAGATGCCAACGGTCACTCAAGTAACGCCAGGCACACAAGCAGATACGCCGCAAGCAATGTCATTTTCACCAGTTCCAGTTTGCTATAAAAACACTGAGCCAAGCTACGTGGAAAAAGTAATGGTCAGTGCTAATTCGGACGAGGACTTTCTCATTAAAATATTGTTACGACAAACACGTCGCCCTGAGATTGGCGATAAATTTAGCAGTCGACATGGTCAGAAAGGTGTTACGGGCTTGATTGTTGATCAGGAGGACATGCCATTTAATGATTTTGGAATGTCGCCAGATATGATTATGAATCCTCATGGATTTCCATCTCGTATGACTGTAGGAAAAACTCTTGAATTGCTCGGAAGCAAGGCCGGTGTTTTACAAGGTAAATTTCATTACGGTACGGCATTTTCTGGCTCAAAATGTAGTGACCTTCAAGATGAGCTCTTCGAGAAGGGATACAATTACATGGGAAAAGATATTTTCTATTCTGGCATAACGGGAGAACCGCTCGAGGCGTACATCTACTCGGGACCAGTTTATTATCAAAAACTAAAGCACATGGTTCAAGATAAGATGCATGCTCGTGCACGTGGTCCTCGAGCTATTCTCACTCGACAACCGACACAAGGCAGAAGCAGAGAAGGTGGCTTGAGATTGGGTGAAATGGAACGCGATTGTCTCATCTCATATGGTGCATCAATGCTAATAATGGAGCGATTAATGATTTCTGCTGATGCTTTCGATGTCGATGTTTGCAATCAGTGTGGCCGACTTGCTTACTCATCATGGTGCCACAATTGTCGATCATCCACTAATGTTGCAAAAATTTCGATTCCCTACGCTTGCAAATTGCTCTTCCAAGAACTTCAGAGTATGAATGTTATTCCGAAATTAAAGTTGAAAAATTATTAGACACGAAAAGTGCGGAGAAAATTGATTCTCTATTTGAAATGAATTAATAAATTCCTCATCCACTGTTCGTCTGTAAATTCTTTTCATTATAAACTCTTTTTTTTTATTGAGAAAATTACTCATATTTATTTTTCAGCTGAATAGCTTTCGAAGCGTTTGTAAATTTTTATGTATGAAAATCACGCTGAGAACTCTGGAAGTCATGTAAATTATAAATTTATAAAGTGTTGATATGTGAACTTTTCACATGTTTTATTTTTTTAAAAGAATTTCGTAATGAAATATTTTTAGCTTATTGCATTCCAATTAATAAGAGAATCGGAGCAATAAAGAATAAAAAATTGAAGAAAAAAACAAACAGTAAAGAGGTGAAGAGATGCTCAACGCGCACAAGATGATTAAAATTTTATATACGCTCTTCTTCAAAGCTATAAGCACAATATTGCAATGACTGTATATGAGCACAGAAAGAGAGAGAAAGAGCAGAAAAGAAAGAAAAAAGGTTTCAGATAGCAACGCGTATTTCTTGAAACAAGACGTGACTTTCTTTGCAGCTTTTGCTCGCTTAAAAAGTTTTGAAAAAAGTGAAAAAATTCCGGTTAAAAATATTAAACTTGGTAAATTTTAAAAAGTGTCTAAATAATAATTACTTAATACAATTTCCTCTCGACGCACTTCTATAATCATTTATCCCATTCACATTTCCATCCGGTTCATGACTTATATATTTTTAATATATGTTGCAATATGCGTTTTTTTTTCGAAAAAAAATTTCTTCTCTCTTCCCTTCAAATGAAACAAAAATGTAAATGTATTTTTTGGTGTGTGAAATTAAGTGAAACATAAGCACACATATATGAGTATGCATAAAAGCGAAAGGAGAAGTGAAGTGGACTCCGCGAAAAGATTAATGTTTTATTTTTCGGAGGCAAAAAAAAGTCTTAACAATATGATCACGTTGCATGCTGTTTTTGTTGTTGCTAACTGACCACTGAAAAAAATAAGAATGCCGCACACAGACACCAACTATAATTTCTTTTAACCTCGCTTCCAATCGAGCAAATCTTTATCGATGGGTTTAGTTGATAGAAAAAAATAGCTAAGACATAATTCATTCGAGTGCTACATAGAGGATTAAAAGTAAATGCGATTTAATGACGATTATCAGGAAATGCAGGAATTCTGTCTGATAAAAAATGCAAGAAAAAAGCGAAGAAGAGAAAAGCACAAATATCACGACACGCGGAAGTTCCCAGACAAAAAAATTCGGAGGGGTTGCATATGAAAATGTAAACATTTCACCAACACAGCGAAGAGAATTTTCCGAATCGTGACGAAAGTGAGCTCAACACCAACTTATTCACTTTCATGCGTGTTGGTGCAGAGAATTTTCACTACATGAGAGAGAGTGAAAATTACTTCGAGTTTCACATCATAAAATTTGATTGAATTATGATTAAATTTTAATTTCACGACTTTTGATGCATTCGAAAAAGTGCATAAAAATTAATTGGATCAGTTGAATTTCATATTTTAATTTTTTACCCCAACATCGCACCACCATCGTGGGATATATAAAGTGCCGGAGAAAGAGAGAGAGAGAGAGAGAGAGTGAGGCGAGCTGAAAACGAGATCGGCCGAATGAGTTTTTCTACACTTGCGAATCGAAAATTTTCTTTCTTTTCACCCGTTCTCATTCAGTTGCCGTTTTCGTTCGAGTCAGTCTGGTTGTTCACTTTGTATTCTCGTGGAGTTTTTGTCTCATCAAAAAAAATAATAGTAAAGGGTATAAATTTTTTCGGTGTGTTGTATCTTAAAAAGTCATCACAGCTAAAATTTTATCCGCTGTTCAAGAATAAAATCCAAAATTATTGTGGTCATAAAGTAATAGGATTTTATGAAATTATCTCATCTCTTTCCTGCTTGTCTGCACCTGAAAAAAAAAGAATATTTTTAGCATAATGAGAGAGAAGTTAAAGTGCCAAAATATTTCGAAAAATTTTCCGGTCCTCCAATCTCTTTTAAAAATGTAAATTTTTCTTCTCTCTCTTTTTTTAATGCACTCAACTCACTCGAGATGATAATATGTCTGCAGAAAAAAATGATGAAGGAAGTCAAGTGAAAGCCTTCTTATTGACCAATAAATAAATGAAAATAGATAGACATATCAGATTCATATGGGAAACATTATGAGAGCATATGAAGAGTTATAGGGGGAGATTCAGTGGGATGTATTAGGAGGGAAAATATTGATGCGGAAAATTAACGGCGAAAACTTTCGCATTTGACTTAAGAGTGCTGTGAAAGGATCTCA
This sequence comes from Tanytarsus gracilentus, assembly GCA_038502055.1. NCBI lineage: Eukaryota > Metazoa > Arthropoda > Insecta > Diptera > Chironomidae > Tanytarsus > Tanytarsus gracilentus. The sequence continues at coordinate 650,647 of JAXRKN010000039.1, read as the reverse complement.
CACATATATATGATTTTATTTTGTACTAAAAATGTATACATAAAAGTTACATGGTGATTTTTTTCCTCTGTTTAGCAAGAAACACTAAAGTTCCCGATGTGAACATGCAAAAAAAAGGTTTCATCCTCGGAGAATTTCAAAAGTGTGGTGAAGAATACTTTTGAGAAGTGATAAAATTTTGTGACAGTTGGATAAGGAAATTCAAAAAAAAAAGAAAGGAAGAAAAAACTTGTTACTCATGTTGAAAAATTTTTGCGAAGAGAGTAAATAAGAAAAAGTGATTGAATCAGCCAAGAAATATATTTAAAATCGTCATCGTCAGTGTTGGTGTGATTAGGTGAGTAAAAAAGCGATGATGATGAAAAAGAAGAAAATGTTTTATTTTTGAAAAGGCCAAAAAATCTGCTAGTGAAAAAAAGAAAGAAATTTTTTTTTCGTTAAAAATAAAATCTTAAATAAGCGAGAGCACACGGCACATAGTAAAAAACGCAATTCTTTCAAAGAGTGAGAGAGAAAAAATATATATTTAAATCTGATGAATTTATTTTCGACTCTAAAACGCGAGTGCGGTGGAATGCATTCTTGATCGTGCACTCATTTGTGCTCCGTTTAGACTTTTCTATTTGATGTAAATCCTACCACGACGACGAAAGGAGTGCGCCGAGCGATAGATTTATCACTTGTCACTTGATTAATCTCAATTAGATCCCTTTATAGGAGCAGTGACGTTTGTGATAGATAACAGCATTCCTAGAATTCCTCGCAATATTTTTAAATAGCTCAAAATGAGAGCGACGTCTAGAGCAAATTATTCGCACTATATCGCGCGTGAAATTTTTCATTTTTTTATGCAACGCGAAACATTTAATTTTGGGAGAAATTCCATTTTTCTTTTTATATCAAGAACACAAAGTAATTCTCAAGTGGGAGCAAGAGTTGAAAAATCTCATTAAATTTTCACCAGAAAGCGTCATTAAAATTTCAATTGTAGCTGCCTCCACTTAAATTCTTGTGAGAAAACATGAACGACATAACTTTACCGAAAATTCTGTCATTTGAGTAATTAAATGTGCGTTAAATGATAACGTGGTAAATCTTCCTTAGCAACTCTCACTTTCTTGGTCTTGCAACAATGTTTAATTATGCTTCAACAAATATTTCGACAAATCCACAAAACGGTAAAGCTTTCCGGTCAAAATATTTTTGAAATTTATTATTTTTTCCATTATAAGTTTATTTTTAAACTGAATTCCGCAATTACTGGTGTGGTTGGACAAATTTATTATTGCATGTTTAAAAAATTTTCTTTCATTCGAATTCCTCGTTAGCAAATTAAAATATGACGCTCTCACTCTCTATGGGTTTCAAGAGTTTCCATATATCACAGAGGATACAACATATCGCAAGAATTCTATCTTTTCTGCAAGAGTAAAAAAAATATAAAAGAATGGAAACAAAATGTATAGAAGGCTGAGTGGAGTGGAGACATAAAAGCATTGAAAAAGCAAAAGAGAGAGAGAATGAAAGAAAAAATACTGTAATGTACATTGCGGTTTGAATGTTCATTGTTCTGGAATAAAGAATTTTTTTAGCACTTATATTTTTTCAGCTGGAACTTTCTGCACACATCCATATACACTTCTAAATTACACACTGCCGTGTGATGTATATAAAAAAATACAAGCAATAAAGCACCACGGTGAAATGCATTTTATCGCTCGTTCGTCTAAGTATAAACAACTTATTTGAAAACATTTCTAAACATCGCGTATCAGGCTTAACATGCAAATTCCGGTCTTTGGCTCAGCTTGAGCCCGCGCGGCACGAACAAAAATTTATAATACACAGTTTTGTGAGGCATCATAATCGCGCCAGTAATCGTCGGTCAGTACAAGCAATTATAATCATGCTGAACCGATTTGTTGTGCTTAGATTATAAAATTTATTTAGTGCGTTATTAAGTTTTAGTGAGGCTTTGTGTGTGAATACAGGCAAAAGTTTGGTGAACAGTGAAAATTAATTTTTTAACTTGTGGGTCTTCATGATTTATATCACTTTACAAGCTAATTTTTACTTGCATTCTTAGTCATCTTCGGACTCGTATTTCATTTCTTTTTAACACCATAAGCTCTCTCGACTAAAATTTTTTTTTGCGCCGCTCCATTCTATTTTGCGATCATGTCTCAGCGATAATTGTACAATCATCGTTCCGTAAGCGTTGCTCCATAAAAGTTTCTTATATATATTCTCCATGGTGTGCTAGTTCTTGGAAAATATTAATGAATAAATGCTCATTTATGTGACAGTTCCTTCTTGACTGTGGGAAAATATTCACACAAAGATTATTTTGTAAAAATCATCCGCTTACAGCAGTCCCTGTTAAAAGGACATAAAATGGAGTAAAAAAATCATTTTTGCATGATTCAGTCATTTTTCAGTAATGCGCAATGAAAAATTTGCAAGACTGGCAATTAATCATTTGCACAATTCGTCATACAAGAAAAATGTGCGAGAGCAGCGCAATTTAGTCACTTTACCTATTCATCGCATCGCACGTTCGCTCTCTATTCGCAAAGGTATATATTTTTGGCACTTTTCACTTTGATTTAAGCATTAAGTGGAGCTCGTGAAAATGAGGAAAATTGAGCATGAAAAATGCTCCTCAGCATTGTGCGCTAGATTATCGGACTTTCTACCCTGGTCAACTTTTTTGAGTGCACTTTACTTTCGTCTAATACTCAATTATTAAATTAGAACTGCCAGTACCAATTTCCATGAAGAATGAGCCCATCCTTCCAATACATGTGTCGACACCATTACAGGAAAAAGCATTTAGAGAGAACGAGAGGAAAACTATAAAATTTCCGAGTCAAATGAAAATCACATGTGAACGATGTTTGAATGAAAATTTCCTCATCTCTCACTCATACATGCTGCTTGTATTTACTCCTGAAAGTGAACATGTTGCCAAATTACACATACGTCATGCATAGACACACAGCAAATGAGAACTTTATAGACTCGTCACGTAGCGTTGGTGAGGTAAAATTTCACAAATTTGATCATCTGTCCAAATATTTTTGTTTTCCCCATAAAAAATTTGATCCCCGGATTTTTCGTTTGTGAACTCTAATTTATTTTTCGTGAGGTTCATTTTGTGTGTACACAACAACAAAATAACAGGCACGCTGTTTACTTCCCTCTTGGCATCAGAGTCACATAAGGTATTACTTATACTCTCTATTTTTTTACTACCGTGCTCTCTTTGTTTTACACATTTGTGATCGTTTGAATTTGTATTTTTGCCAATTTAACACATTCCATCGTGACTACGACACTTTTTATATTTGAGACGGCTGTGAAACAAATAAATGAGATTGACTCATGAATGAGTATAAAATGAAAAATGTTTTCGAGAAAATTTCTAATGAAAGTAAAAAGCTAAAATTTAATAATTTTTGATATAAAAAAATAAGTTCTCTTCTGAGAAATTTTTCTTCAATTGAAGAAATTCCAGATGCTCACAAAAGTAACATAAACTACCTTTATTGAGTTACCTCATATAAAATATATACATGTTTTTTTAAAGAGCACTCAGATGTGATTGTGAGCATCATATGAGAATATGTGCAACGCATGAAGATGACAGAGGAATGCGGCTATGAGCATATAGAAGCACTTGGGGAGTTAAAAGACGCGGAATGAGAGAGAAATCACTGATGAAGAGTGAAATTTCATTAAATGGTGCTTTCGAGAGAAGGGAGTTCGTCGTCGACTGCATAAAAAAAGAGAAGCAACATAGTAGTGACTGCCGAATGAAATATTGACTATGTGACTTGCATCATTGCCCCAAATTTACATAAACACGCTTCGTTCATCTTCAATTTATTTCGCTGCTTTTCAATTAAATGCTGCATGCAGCAGCAACTAGGAAAAAAGAAAAGAATTTCATATTTTTCTTTTTTATAAACTCTCGCGTGATGAGTCGAGGAGGAATGAAAATAATGATTGAAAAAAATAAGACACAGCATAAAAAAAAGATTTAATGAATTACTGTTTCGCAATGGAATTTAAATTGAGTGCGCTTCAAAATAAGCGGAAAGTAAATCTTTACACCAATCTCAATTTCATTTAATTTTTCAAGTCTTAAAAATCGTTCGAATTATTTAAATAAAAAAAAACTAAAAAAGTGCTTGAAAGCTCTCTGAAGATGTTTAAAGAAGGATGTGTAGGATGTTAGCTTTCAAAGAATTGTGTTTTAAAACGAGACTTCATTTAATTATCCCACACTGCTGCCGTTTACCTCACTTATATAATTTCAGCTTAAATAAATGATGCCTGCAATTATGACATCTTAAAATGATAAATCCTGTTTGACCTTTAACAGGCAGGCTGCTTTATTTTCGATCACATTAAGAAAATAAATTGATGTCAAAGCATCTTGAACTGAATTGATAGGATTCATTCATCAAATGGCTGGCCGAACATTTCGATTTTGTTATTGATATTGTATACATGCGACAAATAAAGGAGGAAATTCAATTTCTTCAGGGCTACATATGGGAAATTCCACCAGAGAGTGGAACATGAAAATTTTGTTTACTATGATAAAATTTTTAAAACAGAGAAAGAAACGTTAAAAATAATTTTGATTTAGTTTACCGATATTTTTTTGAAAATTTTTTGAGAAAATAAATTGGGTTTTAAAGTGTTATTTAAATAATTTGAAAAGATTCTAGTTTTATCTTTGACTTTTGATTAATGGTATGCCTGTTTGGCACTGATCTACTTTCTCCATACAAATTAAATGATTAACTTCAGTTGACATAATTTCAATGAAAGAGAGATGCTAAAATTTGGAAATTACTTTTACTATCAAGGATCGTGTCTACTCTTTCAAATAAAATTTTATTCTTTCAAAAATATGGTTCACAAGATATGAATTTTTAAAGCGGCGAGCTTTAACTTTGACGATCGATTAAATTGACCCGCAAAACAGCATTTAAACAACTTTTATTGATACTTTTCTCAAACAATTTACCATTTGGTATAGAATCAGCGAAAAAAATTGCTGGGTCGCTTCCAAACTTCATGCTGGAATCATGAATTTTTAGTTCTTTATGGGTCAATGGATGTTTTAAAGTATTAGTTGAATTTTAAAAGTACTTTTTAAATGTAGCTTCGTATTATTACCACAATTTCTGGTACTTTTTATTTCACAACAAACACATCTTTGCTTCCATTCGAACCCCTTCTTTAATATCAATAGTTTAATATTTAATACTTTAAAAAATAATTCTCTAATGCTCAAATCGATTGAATTCATGCAGAAATTTATCTTAAAAATTAAAAAAGTATGACTGATGTAAAATAACCATAAGAAGCATCTCCTATGACTTTTTTTAAGCACCTCCTGGTTCCACTTCCAGCACTTCTCTCATATTTTGTTTGAGTATTTTTGCTCATGTTCAACATATTATTTGCTGGTAATAATTTCAGTTCACATGAGGATTAAATTTAAATTTTTAAAAGCAAGAATAAAAATTTAAATTGTACTTTTAACCATTCTTTAATAGTGTCAGGTATAAACTAAAATAATGCTTATTATCAGCACAGAGTATGCTAAACATGAGCAAAAAAAATCAATCTAAAAATAAAGAAAGTGCTGGAAGTGGAACCAGGAGGTGCTTAAAATAGTTGTAGGAGATGCTGCTTATGATTATTTTACATCAGCCATGTTTTTTGAATTTTTTGGTACAGATTTTTCCATAAATTAAACAAATTTGTGCATCAGAGAATTATTTTTAATATATTTTTTATTAAATTAGAGGTATTACAAAGAAGGGGTTCAATAGGAATAGAGGAAGTGTTTAATATCTGGTAAAAAGTACCAGAATTTGTAAGAATGATAAAGAGCTATACTTTAAAAATACTTTTGAGACCCAACTGATCCATTAAAACATTCATTGAACCATTAAGGAACTAAAATCCACGATTCCAGCATGATGTTCGGAAGCGACCCAACATTATTTTTTTTGCTGATTTGATGCCAATTGGTAAAATATTTAAAATAAAACCTAAGTTGAAGTTAATTAAAAATTGTTTTGTGCGGTAGAATTAACTTCTTTAGAGCTCGGGGTTGTCCACTTAAGACATCGCCTCTTTAAGGGTGTCATGTGTAAACTTAAATCATCAATGACAATTCCTGATCAATTTCTAGTCCAATCATGAGTTCAACGAGCTACATGAAGCGATAGTTCTTAAAAATGGACATTAGTGGCACTCCTGATCGACCATTATGGATATAACTTAAAAATCATCAATTCTAGTCGATTCACATCGTGTAGAATACGAAATTACGCTGAAAATGCTTCAGAAACATTTATTTTGAAAATGCATAAATATTTTTTTCAAGATAATTTTTTTTCTTTGCCATTTTTTAACGGTTTTGAAAAATTTAAAAAGGCGTTTGAGGGAGGACATTTTCTTGTTCACAAAAACATTAAAATATCTCATAAATGGCGAGGTTAACATCATATGACTTCTAGACAAAAGTTGTACAGCATAAAGTAATGAAAAAAACGTGGGTTTTAGTTTTTCCATAAAAATCGTGATTGAATTTAAATTAATTTTTCTTTAAAAAAAATGATGAAAATTCCACAAATGTCCTCCCTCAAACGCTCACAAAAATTGAAATATCTCGAGAACGGAAAGTCTGATCGAAAAACAAAAAGACAGGTATTTTAGATATTTTTAAGAGGAATTTTACTGTAAAATTTGTTTTCCTTGCTGTATACAATATTTTCTTTAAAAATGACAAAATGTATTTTTTTCCTCTGGTGGAATTTCCCATATGTTTTCTCTTTTCTTTTCTTGTTTATTGGCCTTTGAACATTTAATCCGATTTTCAATTGTTGCTCCGAAGCTCTATCTGTGCTTTTCCGCTTTCACTTATAAGGAAGCGACTGGCTAGGCTCAAATGCAAGGCGCCATAACATTTTTTACACCAGCAATTACGTTTCAACAAAAAAACAGCGCTGCATCATGCTCAAAACTTACTTTTATATATTAGAAGTAGCATATTTTTCGAGTTTATTTTTAGAATCAAATAAAGGTGGTTTTTACATGCAATCCCCCACATTATAATTTTGAAAATGCTTCTGTAGCAGTGGCCACTAGGTGCGATATGTGTGCTGCTATTTTTGGATTTTTACTCATGAGAATGTGACATGAAATAAAGCGTTTCATTTTTCTCCTGAATATTTTCTCGGATGAAAAAAAAACAAAATTTAGGAAATGAACTGGCATAAAAAAATAACAAGTGTAATCGATTTACCCAACTGCTAATCACTTCTCACTTTCAAAGTTCATCAAAATTAATGAACAACGTAATTTTATACATCTTTAATGTTCATCAATTCAAATAATTTAAAGAGTGAGTGGATAATAAAAAAATTCTTTATTTAACAAATTTTTAAATAATTAATGTTAGTCACACAAAGAGGAGAGTGAGTGAAAAGAAGAAACATTAATTAATGATCTAATCATAATAATGAAAAGAAATTAATGGTGAGAAAGAGGAAAACACATTTTCCGTGATAAAGCAGCAAAAAATGTGTGTAGGTGATAAATTAGCTGAAATAATTAGCATGCCGAGTTTAACCCTATTATTTTTTGGGTAAATACGACTAGCTGAAAATTTTTAATAAAAATCGTTTTCTTTGCTCCTATAAAGAATTATAATAATTTGATGAAGCAATCATTATTATGCACCCAGACCTACCACACTACTTTATGTTAGCCGCTTAAGGTCTTCACAACAACGATTTTCATTAAATATTCAAGCACAAGGTGCGGTGGATTTTCTTCTTTCCTCATAAAATGATTCGTGTGTAATATATGAAAATTTTCTGCTCCCTAAATGTATCTCAACGCAACGGTAGCAACAGTGAAATTGAATGAAAAATATTCGTCTCAGGAAATGTCATTCGGAAGATGGGAAAAAGTAATAATTTACATTATGTGCCGGAAAATTCATGGATTATTAAACTTGCAAATTTTCATCCACACTGCGGTTGCTCTTTAAAAGAAGTAAAATTTTTTGAGTAACAAGAAGGTCATTTTAAATTAAATATCAATTTCTGATGGAAATTTTTTTCATACTAAAATAATATTTGTACAATAAATTATTTCTGAAACCATAAGTTGACCGAATAAAACATTGAAGCATATTGAGGAAGGTAAATTTCTTCGAAACATGTTCAACACCCAGAAAACATTAAATGCTCCTTGTAAAGTGTTTTTTGAACTCTTCAAAAGCGAATGGAAAAATTATTAATGCTTGCTGGAGTAAAATTTCTTTTAATAGAAATCAAAAATGGACTTTTGAACGAAAAATCATGAATAAAATTGCTGCGTCTCACAATGTGTACACGAAGCAGGTTGAAAATTTTCCAACATCGATTTATTGCGAGCGCTGTTTTCCATTTCTTTTTCCTTTCTCTTCTTTCTAATCCACTGGTCTCTCAATTATTATATAGCTGCTTACATGCAATCGAATGAAATGAAAATCGAAAGGTGTATTAAAAGAAACATCCTCCTATTTCTTTATTTTACTTCACTTGAATGGCATAAAAGCAAAATGTTATAAAGCGAGAAAAACGCGCAATTTAATAGCACGCGAAGAGAATGACTTAATGAGCTTTTTTAAAGTTCAACGGTGAACGAGAAAAGAGCGTGTTGAGGATTCTTTTATTCATGACACATCTCCTTAATTTTAGAAAAGCCTTTTTGAGACAAAAGTAAACTCTCCTGAAGAATTTAAAGAAAGCGATGATAATTCTATGCAAATTCTCTCTGAAGATGAGGCACTCGCTCAACCACAGAGCAATATCAAATCAATTTCTCTCTACCCACTGTGTGTTAAAGCACGAAAACTTAACAGCGTATGAAATTTATTGCCGAAAAATTGTAGCGCTCGTTCTCTCTTTATCCCTCACTTTCTTCTGTTTCTCATCGCTTATTTCAGCTGAATGTGTAGAGGAAATCTTTCGTAAAACGATTATTTTCATGAGCTTACGAAATTTTGTATAAACACAACTTTTCTTTCAATCCGTTTTGACATAAATGAATTTGAAAGAAGCAAATGTGGCAGAAATGATTTTGTTCTTAGAACTCAATATGACAAATAACTTTCAATTTAAATCGTTCTGTTTTCTTAACAAAAATCTGGAAATTGATTTTTCTTTTTCTTATGGTGCGCACATTAAATTGAGATTTTGAGTGGCGGGTGAGATAAAAATTAATTCTGGTTCACTTGATAAAATTCTGAACGAAAACTTTTAATTTTGGTAGAATGAAAAAATGCTTTGCATCAAGATATACTTAATAAGAAAAATGTAATAACAAAAAATTGCTCTCGACCATTAAAATAAATCACTTTGTATAGCTTTGAATTATTTTGCACGCCTCTTTATAAGATGAGACCATCAAAAATTAAATGCGATGATGCTAATGCATTAAAAAGAATTTGCCTTCAGACACGGCAATAAAAATTTGACAGCGCGCTGTCTTTATTTTTTAGCATACGGTAGAAATGAGTAAATTTTATATTTAGAACTTCTTTATAGATCATCGACTCTCAAGTATTAATGAATCGCATTCATTTCTTGCCAGCCTATTTTTTTCCCCCCGAGAAGAAGAAAAAATAGAATTTCGCGGAAATAATGTAAACAGACAAACTTTGTATCGTGGATATCAAACAGAAATTTCATTAAAAACTAAAATTTTAATAAAAAGCTTTTAAATTATGTTAATTACACTAATAAATATGTAACAAAAAAAATACATTGTCATGCTGGATTCATTTTTCATAGACATTACAACTTTTCGAGACGTCATATTTAAGTAATCGTTAAGGATTTAAAAGACTTTGAGCAACTTTTACTTCCCGCCCACACGACAACAATTGAATTTTCATTCTCGACTTTATTAAAAGCCGCGTTTTCGATCATTTGAGTCCTAATCGAGTTTCATTGAAGCTCGTTTTGATTGAATTTCGCTTTCCATCATAATCGCATTATATAAATATATCGGAAATATGCGACGACGACAACAGCAATGTCTATAATAAATTGTTTAAGAATATAAAAGGCAAAAAATCCTCATTTATCATTTCATTTCAAAATTGCTTTCAATAGATATAATCTAAGCAACATTGAAAAGTTCGGGATCATTATGTGCAAAAAACAAAACTTCATTAATAACAATTTCACACCATCTGATGTCTCTCGAGTGCTTACTTGATGATGTGATTTTAAAAGCTGTTGTGCTTGAGATTTTCTCCCTAACTTGATTAACATTTTTTTTATCAAGAAATTATTTTAAATGTGCTTGCACCTAGAAATATATTCATCTGTCTCAACTCCGACCGCCTATCTATTTATCATAAATTCGATTTTGTCAATGTTCAGCAAAAAAGGTTGAGGAGAAGAAGATTGAATGATTTACATTTTACATCAACGACTTCGATGTGTTGCGGCAATAAAAAGCGAAAAGATAGAAATCAAAATTGAATCTCATTCTCAGTTTCATTTTGAGTTTTAGAATTAAGCAATTCATTTGATTTGAAGCCTAGAATATTTTAAAAGGATTTTTTAAGTTGTCATCCAATCGATTTTATTTAGTGAAAAGCTCACACGATCTATGATTGTGACCGAAATAAATTTTCACACCATGTGCATTTCAAATTATTTTATTAAGGTGTGAATATTTTTAAGATAAAATCCAAATAAACATTTTAGAGCAAATAAATTTTTTATTCAGAGATATATTTTTTTGTGGTAGCTCACGCACATGAGATTTTTTGTACATAGGCCTATAGTGAACGCACTAAAATTAAATAACAATGTTTATTTCTTTCATTACAGATTCTTTTCGTGTCGATTGTGGGTTGATGCCATTGGTCTAGGTGGAAAGAAAAGGAAAAATATCAATAGCGAGTTTTTGTTTGCAAACCCCAACTCTAATAAAAGGCTCTACAAATTAATAAGAAATGTCATCGACAGAAGTGGTGGCTGTTTCGCCCACAAAGAAAAAGACAAAACAGCAAAAAGTGGACCAAATCGTAAGTAGCGACGACGATGACAGTGTTACAAATGGCTGTAACATAATGAATAATGATGATGTCAATGAGTGTAATAATGGCGATGAAGAATCGGAAAGCCAAATGACACTAATTAATAATTTGTATGATACTAACAACAAAGAGTGTCACGTCGAAGATGCGAGCATGGAACCGCTTTTAATACAAGATTGTGTTTCTGATGATAATGAATTTGTTGTAACTAATACAATTAACAGTAGTTGTGACGAAGGAGGAGGTGAGGGCGGTGGCGATGAAGATGAAACAAAACAATTTCCCTCCAACCTCACCCTCAACCTTGCCAGTAGTGATAATATGCCTAAAAATAAGAAATTTCTCGACTCTTCGGAAGATCAAATTATGAACCAGATTTTCTTTCAAACAATCAGCGTTACACCGACAGCCGAAGATATTGATGATATTTTAAATAGCAGGCAATTTATCAGTAGCGGTGATGTCAATACGCCCTTAACGCCCAATTTGGATTTTTTCAATCGAAAAATTGAAGAGGATGAGGCATTTGACATGACATACACGGACACGGTCGATAACTATCAGCTGGACGAAAATGACCCAAATTTATGTTCGTTAAATGACAATTTTAATGAAAATTACTGTTCATTTTCGTCAATTGACTACAATCCAGCTAATGTTCATAACAACAATAATTCAATGCAACAGGACGATGTCGAGGACGTTCTTTTGCAACCCGATTCATTTCTTGGTGAATATGCAGAGCAAATGCGAAAACAACGTCCATCGATTGTCATCGACTGTTATGACGACTCGGACAATTCAAATGAGGTTAAAGATGACGTGGCTGAGAGTAGTGTTAAAAGTAATCCCGAGGAGGGAGGAGAGGAGAAAATCAAAGACTATTGCTTCTATTTTGATCAGACCATTGAAGAGGACGACGATTTGTTAGTCGAAGAGGGCAACAGTGGCGTGCAATTGGAAAATGGTAAGACACTTGACAAAGAGTTCCAGGGGGAAGAAGAGAGTGATGATTACGGTAACGAGGATCCAACTAATGAGTCTTCTGCCACCTCGGATGATGAGGGCATCATAAATGAAAGCATAAACGTAAGTGGCACACCAAAGTGCGCTATAAAAAAAGATACAAATTCTCATTATTGCACAAGTACATATACACACTTTTATTTTTTCTTATGAGACCTTGCTTTTGATGTGAAATGCGAGTGGACTTTCCATCGCATGTCACAACACGTGCTTCTCATTAATAGCTTTAAAAAATTTACTTTTTGGCCTTAATATTGAGCTGCTTATAAGTTTGATGTATGAAAATTAATTATCGTGATTGCTTAAAATTTTCTCCGGTATCAATTAAAAAGCATTCGATAAGATGTTGATGAATTTTCTCTTTCCAATTTATTAGTCCACGCTGGAAAGTTTTGAGAGTGAATCAACGGTGGTTAAGAAGACGGTTAAAAAGTCTGTAAAAGCCAGCAGTAAAACAACCACGAAGAAGAAAACCGTCTCGGAGGAGACTTCATCAATCACATCGTCGTCGAAGGCGGAAAGCTTTGAAAATTCATTCAGCAATGGCTCACTTGAGATGGTTGAACAATCGATAACGAGTAGCAAATCGATTGATACTTCAACGTCATCCAATGGTGTCGTTAAGGAGCAAGCAATTACAGCTGCGGAAGCGATTGAAGAGTCTCTTCAGGAAAATCGTGAGAATAAACTCGAAGGAACTGGCGAAAATGGAGTGAGCGAGATGAGAAAAAAGGGCACGGGTGGCAAGAAAAAATCGAGGAAGAAGAGATCGGATGAAAAGGAAAACATTTCAGTGGTAAGTCATGAAAAGGCAATTGAGGAAAAATACACAAACACATATCAACACCTTGACACGAAACAATCAGAATATCTAATTCAAGTTCAGCAAACACCATGCAGTATTTTTTATATGCTTTATGTTTTGTTGATTTTGTAACCATTTTTCTATGTTTTCTTATTATCATCGTGTTGGTTGTGCGATATGATGGCACATTGACGGCTTGTCACCTTTTAATTTTGCGTTGCTTGATGCATGTTAAGCTTAACGTCATAAAATTATTTAATCGTTTGTCATTAACGGTCAATCAGAATGGTGGAGTGTCGAGCGAGCACGAAACAGTCGATATTAAGGCAAATAACATTCGCAATAGCTTAATTGAGGTCTTGAAAAGTGATGCTTCGCCCACTGCCTCGCCGAGAAATAACCAAAAATTTATCATTTCATCAACATTTCAACTCCACGAAGACGATCTCTCGAGAATTGATGTAAAAAGTCTGGTAAGGACCGCTTTCGTTAATTAATCAACAAACTCTTTGTTGAATTCTAACTAATTTTTGCTAGTTAATCGAATTTCCCTCCATAAATTAATTCTCTTCAATTTTTCTTTCAACAACATTTTATTTTGTGCAACAAACAACGCCCTTTCATTCCTCCTCGCACTGACTCAATTGTATTCCAATTAATTAAATAATTTATGTGTATGTCAACAACTCTAATAAAACAAACAATTGATGACGACCGAAATAACTCTGAAAAATTTTAATGTGTGCTGATGATAATAAAAAAAAACTAACAGAAACAAAAGTATAGTAGTGCTGTTGAGAGGCATCATCAGCAGTCAATGAAATCGTCATCGGGAGTAAGCACTGAATATATCGGCATTCGACGAGACTTTTCTGTTAAAAATTTGGTAAGTTTTGTGTTGTGTGCGCATTTTTTTGACGTTTAATTTTTTTCTTTTCGAATATGCTTTAATATGCGAATTTTCAGTGTCGTAGTTTTGGTGACCTATCGTCGCTTAACAGTGAAGAGTACAATAATAATAACAATAATTATTTCCAGCATGTTTATGTGAGTACTTTTTTTTATTGAGGACTTTCAAAATTTAAATTATAAATTTTTAACATGGTGTAATAGATCAAAAAACCGTTAAAATTTTTCATTATTATTTGGGAATTTTTTCTCTCTTGATTAACTGAAGCATTGCGCTGTGCGCTGTTGCTGTGAAATAATCTGATGACGAGCGAACCAAAAGAATGCGATCACGATCAAAAATAGCTGACTGCGAAAGATGTACAGCTATAAAATGCTCGGCAGATTATTTCCAGCAGTTAATTTCTAATTAACAATCTTTCTTTTTTATTTGTTCCCTCTAAACTACTAACTCAGCGTACTAAATCAACTAGTGATTTAAGAAAAGTAGAAAATATCTATACGGGAGTATCTGTTCGTAATTTGGTAAGTTTTAACACCAACTAACTAGCTCGCTATGTCATGTGCTGCTGCATGTTTTACTAACTGTCTTATCATTTTTAATTCCGTATCGATGGCGTGTGCTGTCTATAAACGTGGATCCGCTTAATCGATTAAAAATCTGTTGCAAAAAAAACCCCATTCTTCTTCTCACAATCTAATATGCTGTGCGCCCATATCTAAAATATATCGGAAATGCCAAACCACCTCTCGTGTTGTGGGCGCACCACATAAATGTTGTTCACTCTCACTTACACAGCGAGATAGTTATTGCAGTTTAATTGGACTAACTAGTAGTAACTTCCATCAACAGCATCAACCGCACTCACTCACTCATTTAAAGCAATCTAACAGAGGCAAAATTAACTTGGGCATTAAACAGTTTGATATGGTAAGAAGAAAAGAGTCGCCTCTTTATAATATCGTGTGCATGTTGCCCTGTAATAAAAATCGTCTCATCTTGATATTCTATCTCTATAAACTTCATTGCCCCATTAAATTAAATATCGATCAATTACATCTTTTTGATGGCCTTCTCTCTCATTCTCATTCCATATAGTCTTATGTGTGTTCTAATATTTTCGTATGCATACCAAATCGATACAACCATTTTCAAATTATGTCATTCATTTTCACACGTGAAAGATCGAACTTTTAAGTTGAAATTTTTTAAGATTTAAAAATATTTTACAAACCTAATTAAGAGTGCATGTATTAATGGTATTTATTAGAATTTTTAGCTTCATAAATTGGCTCACGCTGTAATTAGAAACGCAAGCATGATTAAATTTATCAAAATAGTTACACAATTTATTATTTAAACCGCTTCCTTTTTATCTTTTTTTGAATTTGTTACCGTTTTTCTTTTTTCTTTCTTATTTTTTTATTTAGAAATCAAGTTTCAGTAAATTTGACGCGTTGCAAAAGAAAAATTTGCAATCCGTACAGAATGGCGAGAATGTAAGTAATAAAAACAATTAGAAAATCTTTTGCACATAAAACACTTTTTTTTGTATAAATTTTTAAATTTTCCACCAAATTGCATGAAAATTATTTTTTGAACCCTTTTACCTTTTTTTTTCGAAGAATAAAAACAAGAATAAACTCAACAAAACATTGTTGGCCCCCAAAATTTTGTACATGCCACAAAGGCAAAAACAGCCATCTTAACTTTAATTAATTTCTCGTCTGTTTAGGGCCTAAACCCCGAGGAAAAGAAATGTCATGCCTGCGACAAAGTCGTGTTTCAAATGGAACAAATTAAAGCCGAAAAGAAATTTTGGCATCGCTTATGTTTCCGTTGCAATGAGTGCAGTAAGCAATTGAAGTAAGTTGAATAAATTTCTATATTTGCTAAATTTAATTAATGCCTTCACTCACGCATTTTCAGCGTTGATACCTATCAAAGTCACGAAGGTATTCTTTATTGCAAGCCACACTTCAAGTCATTGTTTGCGCCAAAAGCCGTTGAGGAGAGCACTGAGCCGGTAAAGCCGCGTAAGCTTGAAATGATTATTCTGGAGAATCAGCCAATAGAACTACCAGCCGATGTTGTTCGAGTAAGCTGAATACATACACTCAAATCATAATTATGCTCAGTTTATTTTTTCTATTCCACATAGTCATCGGATAAATCTGATTTAGGATTAGACGAATTACATCAAATAGATTTACGCCAACGATTTCAACTGTTTGAGAATGGCGTACAAGATTCAAAGGTTGAGCTCGAGAAGGGAAATAG
The DNA here is from genome assembly GCA_038502055.1 of Tanytarsus gracilentus. NCBI lineage: Eukaryota > Metazoa > Arthropoda > Insecta > Diptera > Chironomidae > Tanytarsus > Tanytarsus gracilentus. The sequence goes on along the minus strand of JAXRKN010000039.1, from coordinate 634,489 downwards.
TGTAAAGAGAAGTACATCGATTTTATCTAAATTGGCTCGCTTCCAATCGAAAGGAATGGACGTGGGCATTGTCGATGATAGTCTCAATGGAATTTGTTATGAGCACTCGAGCTCCGAGTCGGAGGGAGATGAAAATGAGGATGAGGAAGAGCTCGACGAAAATCACGAGGACATAGAGTTGATTCGTGCAAAGCGAGCTTCACGTAAAAAAGAAAAGCCTTGCTCGTTTAAGGAAATGAACGATATCAAGTCAAAGTTTGAAAGCGGTCAAGTAGCGACAAAAGATGGACACCGCGAAGAGAGAAAACAAGAGTTGCAAAACATCCGCTCACGATTATTTATGGGCAAACAGGCGAAAATTAAGGAGATGTATCAGCAAGCGGTCGCAGATAGCGAACAGACAATTACGTCGGCGAGCAAGATGGCGAAATCTGATGGTGAAGTAGGTGATAAGACAAAGTCAATCAAAGAGAGATTCGAAAAGGGAGAAATTTATGAGGAGAGTGATTCGAAGAAGACCTTGAAAGAAGATGAAATGGCTGTGTTTGAGCAAGGTAATGAAAAGCAATAAAAAATAAATAATGAACTTTATCAACCCTCTTTTCTCTCTTTATTTTGGCCCAAAGGCATAGGGAAACAGTCACGTTCATTGTTTCTTGAACTTGATGCCAGCGATGCAGCAAAGAAATCATCGTCACTTCAAGAGTCACCTTCAATGACAAAAGTAAGCAGTCACAACACACCACATACTCCACGTCAAAATTCTCAGGTAATTAAAAGCTCATTTTTTCTCATACATCCATCACTTTAAAAGCTCTTTTACAGACGGTGGTATCATCTGACGATATTGTTCGATCTGACTCAAAAATGGATGATGTTCAAATTGAGACTGCTGATATTTTGTCGAAATTCAAATTCTTCGAGACCTACAAGGCGCCCGCAAAGGAGAAAAAGTCATTTAGAATTACACCGCCAAGGGACTACCAAGGATTAACAAAAGTATATAATTTAACTTGTTTAACAAAATATTTTATAATGATGATTTAAATTTTTCATGTAGCTATCTTCACCCGAGAAAGAAGTCTATCGAGACCCCCACATTGCTCGAAATGACAAAGAGAAGCGAACCGATCAAGATGAGATTCTCGAGTTGCAAAAAACAACTTCTAAAATGCTCTCGATGTTCCGTCAGCTCGAAGGAAAGAAAGAAGATCGACCTTTTGGGCCGAAGCCACTTAAGAGATTTACACCACCTCCCGAAGGTGAACAAAACAAGTTTGCCGGTAACGATGAGTCAGAGCCGGAATATTCAGATGAGGAATATTCAGACGAAGAGTATTCTGATGAAGAGGTTTGCTTTTTTTGTCACTCGTTTTTGAAATTTTTAATGCAATGCTTTTTTAGGAAGAGGAACCACTGAACCCCGATTACATCAAGTCCTCACACAAGAATGTCGACGAGTTCTTAAAAGCTGCACAATCAGCTGAGCGTGCCAAAAAGCTTCGCGAAAAATTCGAAAAGTGGGAAGAGAATGAAATCAAAAAGGAAATGAATAACAGTTCTGTTAATTTATATGAAGAGGCGCATGATGAAGGTCAAATGGAGACGGCCAAAAGGTGAAGATTAGAAAAACGAAAGCTCTCGTTCACGCAATAAATTAATTTAATTTCCTCTCTTTTCATTTATCTCTTTTCTTTTTTGCCGTTAAATTATAAATAACAGTTTACGAGCGCGTTTCGAACAAATGCAAAAGGAGGAGCCAAAATTACCAACATCAGCCAGTAAAATTAAAGTTAATCGATTTGTGGTAAGAGTCAACTTTTCTTCTTCTTTAACAACCACATACATACTAACACTTTATCTTTCCACACTTATGCCTTCCAAAAAAAATTAAAATATTTCTAAAGGAAAACGAAGAAGAAGTAAGATTGACAAGATTTTTCTTTCTTGTCATAAATTTCCCTCGAGAAATAATTATGAGGGTTTGATGGCTATTTTTTTTCTCTTCTGGGCGAGGGCAAAAATTTTTACAGCATTTTACAGCTCAGATTTTATCAACCTTCCCCCTGATGCTTTATCACTCGCAAATACGATATAAATATTTTTGATGCATGCCATATTAGACGTATTTTTAATGATCTTTTTATGATTTGTCATAACCTCAAACTAATCAAGATATCTCGATATTTTTCTTTCTTTTGCAGTAATTTCCCAATTTGGTGCATTAAGCTGCGATGAGTAGATGGAGTCAACGTGCGTGGATTAATATAGGATACATGCTCATCCTTCATAAAACAATTATTAAAAATATCATAGACAATTACATTACAGATATTAATTAAGTGAAGAAACTCTCTTTGAAATAATTCTAATTGGACCAAAAAATGAAGAAATTTTTTATGAAGAACAAATTTTCATCAATACAATTAAAATTGCACACTCAAACCCCCACTTTTTCGAGAGAAACATTTTTAATCCAATTTTTATAAAATTATTCATGAGAGAAATATTAAAATACCAGAAATTGGATTGGTCAAATTGATTTTTGCTCTATCTCTCTCTAAATTTGTGTACAAGAAAGTTTTTTTACGAAGAAAGAATTTTATACTCATATAATATGAATTCATCCCTGAATCTACATAATCAATGAACGATAGAAAACCTTGTAATCATCGACATATCTCTCGCATGAATATTTCATGCACGTCTTATATTAACGTAAGGATGAAATTAGAGAGACAGATGCAATCAGAAAAAAAAAATATTTATTTTAGACTTTAAAGTCACTCTTTAAGGATTTAATTTATATGCACATGAAATTAACTTTTGCTTTCTTTTTTAACAAGATTAAGCGATTTTTTTAAAATTATTAAAGTTTATCGTTTAAATAGAAGAAATTTCTTAACAATTTAGATCGCAAATGTTGAAAAATTTAAAAACTTTTCCTTTCTCTCATTAGCAGCCACCGTGTTTCTCTCTCACACACTCTCTATTCAGTGTATAACAAACATATAATTAAAATAAATGGTCAAAACGAATCTCCTTGGATTTAGAAAGATCCATTATAAAAAAAGAGCACACAATTGTGAGAGCAAACAGTATGTTATATATTAAATTTATGCTTGTTATTTGTCATCAAAAAAATTAAATGAAGCAAAAAGATGCGAGGGATACCACAGAAGAACTAACATCATATCTTCACATCACCGCATTTATGCAAATTGAATCCTTTTTCAGAATTTAAGGCGAATATGTGTTGCTTTTGGTGAGAATTGGAGAGAAGATACCTTCTGTGTGTTTATGCAAATTCTCTCTCAGCATGAATAATTGAATGTGTACCAATCCATCATGAGCTTTCAAAAAGCACAAAATTTAAAATATATGCAAAAATTCAAGAGATTTTTTTCATTAATTATTTTTAAAACAAGATGGGTCGCAAACGGCGTGCCATTTCCAAAGCCCCAAGATTAGACTACCCGTTGCAAGGGCAAGGCACTCCGACCGACCAGAGGACATCCCAAAAACATCTATGCAATCGATTCCGCCAATGACACAACGACATACAAAGCATAGCGAAAAAGACATAGGGACTCCGGCCGGCCATAGGAATCCCAAAAACCAGGAAGATTCCCAAGACACAACACAACAGAAGCCAAGTCTGAAAAAAGCAAGGGACCCGCCGCCAGAGGAATCCCAAAACGACGACCGAGCAAGGCAACAAAAGAACATAGTCGAAAAAATAGGGCACCCCCCCAAGACATCCCAAATCGCATTCATCCGTGCAAGAGAGTTAAGAAAAGAAGAGCACAAGGCCCGGCCGCCAGAACAAAAAGATCAACCAAGAAAAAACAGAAATAGTCAAAAAGGAAGGAGGCCAAAAAAAAAAGAAATAGAGAGAAAGAAGAATAAGAAAATTATGAAAGGAATTAAGGGGGAGGAAAAAAGAAAAATAAAAATAGATAAAGGGAGTGAGAAAGTGAGAAAGGAGAAAGTGAGAAAGTAAGAAAGTAAGATGACTTAAATGGCTCTAACTCCTCGTAAGAGCAACCGATTTCAATCTGTTTTCGCCAGTTTGTAGGGTTTGGCTAGGCCTATCATTTGAGCATATGTTTTGGTATTGAACAATGTAATGTCTTGGCCCTAGGGGGCCAAAAAAGGGTTTGGTAAAAACCAAAATTAATATATAGCGGAGCTATAAAATTGCATTGTCGAAATGTTTATCGGTCAGAAATTGAAAATAAAAAGAAAACAAATGTTTTATTGAAATCAAAAAATGATTTTTTTCATTGAATAACTTTTATTTATCGACTATTTGCAAAATATTCTGCCACGCTTAGGCTTTAATCTTTCCAAAATATTTTTTCTCAATTCTTCCACAGAAAAGTGTTAAAGAGTCATATTTGTTGATCACTTCCTTCAGTAAAGAAACACTTTCTGGCAGCTCCATGGTAAAAATGCAAAACAGATGACCGAAAACAAGTGCATCGAGTTCACAAGGATTTGATCCAAAGAAGTATTCGTTGTTTCCTAGTCTTGCAACGAGAGTTGCGCAAAGTTTATCAACTTTTTCAACCACCTCTTCAAATTTGAGATATCGCCAGTCGTAGAAGTTCAATTGCTTTAGAACTGTCTGCCTTTTTCGCCACGTTAAAATGTGATTAAGAGGAAATGCGAATACCGACCCATATCTCTTCTTAGTGATGTCTTTATAAACGACATTGTCACACCAAGTGACGTAAAGCTCGGCATTTGTCAATATCATATCAGCTAAGGACATGTACGTAACCAAGTCATCCTTATTTTCAGGATCAAAGTTCTCAGTCAACGACATCTTCTTGTGTTCGAAAAGATTTATTATTGGTTCAAATTCTGCTGCTACAAAGCTGGCGATGGAGACGACAGGAAGTCTCGTTCTCTTTCCTGATGGTGCCATGAATTCGGCATTGGCGCAAGAGCGAACCGTAAAGTCTCTGTTAAGCATTTTTAAGTATGTTTTAACGGCTAAGCAGCTCGCATTTTCAGCCAATAAAATTTGTTCGGCATCATATGGTTGATAAATTATTATCTTCTCATTATTCAGTTCTAGTTTTTCTAAAAAAAAGAATTTAAAAATTAATAAGAGACGAAAATTTTCAAAATTGCACAATTTTTTATTCTCACCCAATTCGCTATAATTCAAGTATAACTGATTAATTTGAGACTTGGCCATTGTTTAATGTCTCTTTATCTAAACTTTAAATTCTCCTAATTAAGAAAACTCTTGTGCAAGAACTTTGTTTAAATTTAAAAAAATATAAATGTGAATTTTTTTCTCAAAACAATACGAGTGGCAGGGTTCACTTAGATTTTTAATTTCTGATATCCGTTAATTTTATTTTATTATGCAAAAGAAATCATAAAAGATTTTAAATGGATTATTTCTTTTTCTCTGCTTCATAGCGCCGATGAAGATCCAAGCAGTCCTGTTCCGAAATCAAATTCCAGCCGTCTTTTTTAACGTGATATACACGGACAGTGCCACCAGAATATGCGTCACGATGAGTTGCATGATAAATCGAGCGACGTCCAAGTTCTAGAAATTTAAACGATTTAGTTAAGCTGAGAGTGAATAAATACACTAAGTTTACCGTATGCTTCATCATTGGTGAGCTCCCACTTGTATCCTGAGTCTAATACGCCATATGCAAAGATAGAACCACTTCCAACTGAAAAGACTTTGCCAGTGGTGCGAGTTCCGTCAGAATCGAGATAGTAGAGGCTGACTTGATTCATATCGCCACCAGCAAGGATCATGCCCATGCTTAGGCCTGAATTCTTGTAGGAATAGATAATGTTGTTCATAATCTTAGTGGCGGCAGCCAATGAGATTTTCTTCTTGTTTCTCAACTCATAGAGACGACATTCTGATGTGAGAACGCGATACCAATAGGTGCAGTCAGCAGCTCCGCCAGCCAAAGTTCCGAGCAAAAGGTCATTGATTTCGACAACCTTACGCACCGATTGAGATCCAATGTACTGACCACCAGTGGCTCGGCTATCAACAGCCAAAATAACACCTCCTTGATAAATGAATCCCAATGTTGTTGTGCCGTGATCGAAATTAATCTTAATATCATCACTGGTCTCTTGCATCTTGGCCAAATTGGCAACGGGCTGGAATTTAAATCATGAAAAGTTCTTTAAATTGCATTTATTTAACTTAATTTACTTACATTGCTAAATGGAGGTGCTGTCAAAACTTTGTAGTCGTTCAAATTCATGAAATTCATCTCATCGACTGGCTCGTAATTGCTGAATCCATTACCCACTGCAGGCATGTGTTTAAGCATATCGTTTAGTGCCATTTTTAACTTTCTTTAATCACGATTTAATTGGAAAATTTAAAATTTGTTTTATTCCGGCGAGAATGAATCTGCAAAATAAATTTCGATGTTTAAATTAGAGAGGTTGCTCAGAAAAAACATCGACAAAAATTGTTCAACTTTTAGAGAGATTTCACTGTACTGTTATCCGATTTTCATATTTTCAAATTAAAAAAAAGAAAAACACAATTTTCCCACTCAACGCATATAATTAAATTCAAATTTCTAGTAGAAAATAGAAATAAGAAGGCGTACAAGTGCTTAATTATGTTTTCAGTACAAAATCTCAACCATTCTGTACATAATCAGGTATTTCAGAAATTTTCATCGAATTTCACATTTTTTAAAAATAATTTTCTAATTTATCACAATAGCAAGCACTCCTCTATCATCTTTCAAATCTAACGCCGAGAATAACTAAAGTATGTACAAAAAGAGAGAAATCAACGAGCAATAAAGTCAAAAAATCGTCAGTGTTGCGTCAAGAGGTTCTTGCGTTGCTAAAAAATGAATTCAAGGACTCGATTGAGAAAAGCAAAAAATTCACATTCAATATCAAGTTCAATAATGGTCCACTCGATAAAAAAGTTTTACTATCGTGCACGTCAGGATGGAACATAGACACAAGTTTCATTTCAACTGGATCTTTTAATGAAATAAAAAATTCCTCAGTGTGTAGCGATAGCCAGCAACAACAACTCACAAGTACTTCCTACTTCGGCGGCAGTCTCAGACAAAGTTTATTCGGTACTCACCAGCAGAAAAGAACGTTTAAAACGCACAGATCAATTATTTCTGAGAATCAGCGAAATCCAACTCTATTTAATCGCTGGAAAGATGCCTTTAATCAGCAAACTGGATCGCACGATAGCGAGATTGATGGCAAAAAAGTGGATTCGGGAGGCTCACAATCAACTCGAAATATTCAGCAAGAATCTTTGTCGAAATTACTTAACACGTTAGAGTCAAATTTAACGCCCGAACAGAAGCAACAGATGAAAGTATCTTTTGCGGAAGGATACTTGGCAGCTTCACATACTGAAAAAGCCCAAAAAGAGGGACGAACTATAAAATATTTGCGTGTGTTGCATCTCTTCTTGTGGATTTGTGTAGGAGTTGCAATCATATTTTCTGTTTTTTCGACAAGTAACGGTTCCGTTTTTAGGTAAGTGTTTAACCTTATTTAAAATTACTTTTACACTTAAAAAATCTCATATACGAAGCAAATTGTTGTGAATGGTTGAGTTTAAAAAGAAACTTTGATAGTAGAATTCAGCTGGGAAATAATACGGAAGTGGATCCCGAAGATATATCGGTTACTTTTGACGATGTAAAGGGATGTGATGAGGCAAAGCAAGAACTAAAGGAAGTCGTCGAATTTCTTAAGAGCCCTGAAAAATTCAGTACACTAGGAGCAAAGTTGCCGAAGGGTGTTTTACTTATTGTAAGTATAATTACATTTTGGTACATTAAGATATTAAATTTAATTATGTAGGGACCACCTGGCACGGGTAAAACATTATTGGCTAGAGCTGTAGCTGGAGAAGCCGGTGTTCCTTTTTTCCACGCTGCCGGTCCTGAGTTTGACGAAGTTCTTGTTGGCCAAGGCGCGAGAAGAGTTCGCGATCTATTCAGTAAGACATAAAATTATTGTTATAAATTCAACTAACTTTTACTTTTTAGAAGCGGCAAAAGATAGAGCACCTTGTGTAATTTTTATCGACGAAATTGACTCTGTTGGATCAAAACGCACAAACTCAGCACTTCATCCCTATGCAAATCAAACAATTAATCAACTCTTGACAGAGTGAGTTTAAAAAAACTTTTATTCTTTGTGTTAGGACTTAAAAATATAATTTTAGAATGGATGGCTTTCAACAAAACGAGGGAGTAATCGTACTGGGAGCAACAAATCGTGTCAATGACTTGGATCAAGCACTTTTAAGACCTGGCAGATTTGATGTCGAAGTTTCAGTGCCTACACCCGATTATACTGGTCGCAAGGACATAATAACTCACTATTTGAGAAAAATTCTTAGCAAAGACATAGACGTTGATGTTTTAGCACGTCGCACAACTGGTTTCACAGGAGCTGATCTCGAAAATATGATCAATCAGGCAGCTTTGAGGGCTGCAATCGAAGGAGCTGAAGTTGTTGCAATGCGTCACATTGAACAGGCTAGAGATAAGGTTATTATGGGACCGGAAAGAAAATGCCGAATTCCTGACGAAGAAGTCAATAAAATGACTGCCTACCATGAGGGAGGTCACGCAGTTGTAGCCTATTATACGAAGGAGTCAATGCCTTTACATAAGGTGACTATAATGCCTCGAGGAGAATCGCTCGGACACACTGCTTATATACCAGAAAAGGAAAGGTATCAAGAAACAAGGGCACAATTGCTAGCCTCAATGGACACTGCACTGGGTGGTCGTGCAGCTGAGGAAATTATTTTTGGAGTTGATAAAATAACGACAGGAGCAAGTAGTGATTTACAGCAAGCCACAATGATAGCTTCGAAAATGGTCAGAGATTGGGGAATGTCTGAAAAAGTTGGTCTGAGGACGATTAAGAGTGAAAAGGGTTCGCCATTATCGGGAACTACAACTGAATCGGTTAGTTTTGAAAACTTTAATCTAATACAAATTAATAATATTTATTTTTATTTATAAAGGTTGATTCCGAAATCAAAAAATTGTTGGGCGATAGCTACGAACGTGCCAAAAATATTTTGAAGGTTCATGCAAAAGAACACAAAGCACTCGCTGAAGCCCTCTTAAAGTACGAGACTCTAGATGCTGACGACATTAAAGCAATTCTATCGAATGGAAAACATCCGGCTGATTCTGTTGCTCGTTAAACATAAAAAAAAGATGTTACATCAATGAATACTGCTGTGAGCGTCCAATGGGAAAATTGCTGTTTTTAAATTGAAAACTAAAAATGTATAGGACTTTCTTAACTTTTGCTGTTATAATTTTTTTTAGATAAACCAAAAACTTATTTTTTTTTGGTCAAATACAAAGTTTAAATTTTTTTCCTGAATAAATTCAAAGAGCTTTCCGAAAATTCGTTAAAATTTTTTATTTGATAATCTAGTCATCCGTTTTAATGTAAATGTACGTTGTCATGCCAACGGCTTCTTGTTTACAAATAAATTGACGAAAAATTTAGAGCGGACACTTGTGAATGAAAAAAAAGAAAAGAAAATCGCTTGTTTGTGAAAGAATTTTAGAAAAAAAATGAAATTTCATCTTAATAACCATTGATTATAATGTCAACAAAATTATCGGCGTCTACGTCGAAGATTCCCGTTCGTGATTTAAAACCCATGTTTAATACGATGGAACAGAGCAATCGATCGCGGAGAGAATCGTTTTCAGCTAGTTTTAATCCGTCACAGTCTGCCGTGGTCAATGCTGAGATCAAAATTAAAAACTACCAGAAAACTCAAAAATTGAACGCAAAAATTAAGGAATTAAAAAATGCGGTAGGATTTGTATAAATGAATTATTTTTTACGTTCCCATGATCGATTTTTGTTTTCTCACGCAAAGAGAAAAAAATTTCCCTAGGAAAAAAGAACTTTCAACCCCACTAACCCATATATTTTATTTTCGTTTAGCTCAACGCGAGAGATATCGAAATTATTGAGTTAAGGGAAACTGTCACGGAATTGTTGGGACAAAATGAAAAGCTTGAAAAGGATAAATCAATTTTAATAGCCAATTATAACTCGTTGACGGAAAAACTCGAGTCTGCCGATGATGAAGCAAAAAACAGAACGGAATTTTTTGAGAGAGAAAATTCAGAGATAAAAAATGATTTAAAAATGCTTAAAATTCTTGTCTTCCGACTTAACAAGCACATTGAATACTATCAGGAAACACTCAATGAAAAAAACATAAAATTTGATGCCCCAACAACTTATGATGACAATAACGAAAATGCCTCTACGTGGTCGGTTCACTCAAACATTTTGTCTCCACTAATGAACAGCTACGAGGAGAGAATAAAAGAGAAAAACGATATAATTAAATCCTACGAAGCCGAGTTAAATCAGTTCACGATGAAATTGAAAAAGATTTTGGAGGAAAATGAGAGAATTCAAGAGCTCTACGAGTGCCAGTGCAAAAATGCTGAAATATGGTTAACGGAGAGACAGCGCCTAACGAGTCAGTGTGAATTATTAAAAAACAAAGCGACAATCCATGCCAAGAGAGCTGATCTTGCAAAGGAAAAATTGTATGAGGTCCTTAAAGTCTACGAACAAAAAATGCAATCACAATCGCTGGATATTGAGAGACTTCAAGAGGCCTACAATCGATCCAAGGGAGAAATTACAACACTTAAAAATTTACAGAAAAATCCTGAAATTGTGACACAACACGTAAAAGAATGTCAAAAACTACTCGAAGACCTTAGGATGCAATTTGAGGTGGAAAAATCGCAGATGATGGATGAAAAGAGAAACATGGATTCGCAACATTCACATCAAAAGGATAAAATTAGTGAACTTGAAAATTTACTTGAAAAACAAAAGCTCTGGAATGAGTGAGTCAATTTAATCAATTTAAAAATTATTTTAGAAAATTAAATTTGTTTTTATTGCAGAGCGCTGAGTGACAAAAATAGACTACTAAAGAAAACTCTACATCAAGAAAGACAATCGCATGAAACTTCTGAAAAGGACGCCAATCAAGTGCGACAGTATGGCCGCGACACGTGGCAAACAGTTGCTGATCTTCAAAATTTATTACAAGAAAAAGAAACTATGATTCAATCGCTGAGAGTGGCGCATCAGGAAGAAATTAGAGAGTACATGTTTAAGCTGCAGCAACGAGATCACACTCTCAGAAAGGTTCTAGAAGCTAAACTTGCTCAGGGCAGTACAAAATGCTAAGAATGTTCAACAAGCTTTTATTCAAGATTGTTAATTACACAAAAAAATATTTATTTATTTCAGAATTCATGTCAAAAGTATTGTTTAGCATAATAAAGATGATTAATAAAATTTAATGAACCGTAAAAAATTTATTCATGAACACGCTTCGAGAAAGAAATTTTACTCTCGATCACATCTAAAGAGGAAAAAAATGAAGAGAAGAAAAATGAAAATTTCAAGTTCAACGAGGAAAAATCTCAGACATTCTCATTCGTAGTTTCCACTTTGTCGTGATTAAACCTCGCGTCTTCCTCTTCTTCAAGCAGAGGCGCAATTATTTTTAAATATATTATATTTTTTTTTCGCAAGTAAACACGAAACAGGAAGTGTCAGTTAATAAATTATGATTTGAAAAAATATTTCGGAAATGAAAATGAAAAGAAAAATTGATGAATAATTTTATTAAAAAAATTAAATAAACTCTAAGTGAAAAAATAATCAAATTAAATTTAGACGTATCGTAAATAAATCAATCGATTAATTACTCGCCGAGCACTTAATCAATCATCACAATATGATTTTTATAGATGAAAATCTAACTCCAGAAGAAGGTACATACTTAAGAGTGTCAAAAGTTATTTTGAGATTAAAAGCGAAGTGATCTTCTTCTTTTTGGCACCAGCAAGGCCAGATTTGAAAAAAGAAAATACGAGACATTTAAAAAAATATGGTGTGAAATTTTCTTTTCAACCCGACTCGCCGACAATTTTTACTTTTGTTGTAAAGATTATATCAAGATGTCATTGGCAGTTTAAAATTAATGACCCTAGCGGATGTTAAATTTATAAGATTGTTCAAAATTTAATTAACAACGAAAGATTAACAAATTTATTTCACCATTTTTAATTGTGAACTTTTGGAAAAAAATCTTTTTTTATTAAAAATTTTAATAACTTTTGCGGGATTTTCATGCCCGCTGAAGAGAAACAAAATTAAAAATTTGAAAGTTTGCCAGAAAAAAATCGCGCGAGCAATGGCAGAGTGAGTGAGAGAGACGTGAAAATCTGTTGTGTTTTTTGTTTTGAACTCGTGAGATGTACATGAACAAGAAAAACATGTTTCCCCAATGTTCTCACATTTCACATCAATCAAATGAATCTTAAAATAATTCACACATCTGATGCTCTCACATTGACCTTAAGAAAACTGTGTACTTTTATATAAACAAATTTTTTGCACGCCGTCATGAATCAACTGACGATCTTACAATTTTCTTCTTCACTGAAATTGCTCAGAAAATTTTGGGAAAGCATTTTCAAGTGTTAAAATAAAACGCCACTCATCATCGATCGGCACACTTAAAGATCGATGAAATATTTTCACCTCAAACTGTCAGCAGTATTTCACGTGTGATAAATGCTAAGGCTCTTGCACTCAAATATTTACGTCATTCAATTCAATCAGATAAATTATAGAACACAGACATGATACACGTGGGCATAGGCCAATGTTGTTTAGATTTGAAATGTATGTGGTTATAATTTTTTAATTATTTATTTTCGCGCGAGGGAAATGTGAGGAAAATTTCACGCAACGTTTCGCATTTTTGAGGTCAACCTGATTAATCAAAATTAATTTGATGCTGAAACAAATTGCTCATAAAATTGGCATCAACTATTTAAAAATTATTTTTTTTAGAAATCACCGAACCATTTCCGCACAGACAAGTCGCAATTAAAAATGATCAAAATCCACTTGACAACTATACAATCCTTCCAGAGTTGGGTAGAGGTGAGTTAATTAGTAATTAATAAATCAGTTTAAATTAATTGATAAATTTTTAGGAAGTTTCGGTACCGTCTTTTTGTGTAAGGAAAAGGCTACAGGTCTTGAGTTGGCAGTGAAGATCGTTAACTACAAGAAGAAGAAAGAAAAGACAATGACTGAAATGGAAATTGATGTGCTGGCATCTTTAAAACATCCCGCAATTATTGGCATATACGATGCGTATGATCACAACAACAAAATATATTGCTTCATGGAATTAATTCAAGGAGGTTTGTCAGTTATTTCTTTCAGCAATTTTTCAACTGATTTTATTTATCTTTTAGGTGAACTATTCGAGAGAGTTATTGACGAGGATTTTGTTTTGACTGGTATGAGAGCTGTCTAACAACATTTGTGCTAAATTAATTTTTTTATTATTTTAGAAAGAGCTTGTGCATGCTTTATGAAACAGATTTGCGATGCGATGGATTACATGCACTGCAAAAAAATTATCCATCTCGACATGAAGGTTGATATTGATTTTTTTCCTTAAATAATCTTAATATCATTGATTAAAATTTTATTCAGCCAGAGAATGTGCTTTGTGTCTCGAAAGAGGGCAACCGGATAAAAATTATCGATTTTGGTTTTGCGAGACGGTATGATCCTCTTAAAAAGCTACAAGTTATGTTCGGAACAGCGGAATTTTCAGCGCCTGAAGTAGTTGAATTCGATGAGATTGGATATTATACGGACATGTGGAGTTTAGGGGTGTTAGCCTATATTTTGTAATTATCTTGTGTTAAACGTTTTGCAGTTGTGTGAAATTAATTGAGGATTTTTTAAATCGTAAAAATCCTTTTTCAATTTCCCGCCACTATTTTGAATGAATTATATGAAATGAATTCATTGTGTTTCGCTAATTAAACCTCAAAAAAGAATGTGCTCGTAATTTTCCCATTTCCCACCAAAAAAAGCTTAAACTTTAAAGCCAAGTTTAATGTCTTGGTGCAATTTTTTTCTGTTTCATTTACTGTTCATGTTTTATTATTTGTTTTTCTTCATTTTTGTGCAATTAAATTGAAGAAGATTTTTTTATGTGAGTCTACACGTGTGTAAATTTTTAACAAAAAATTATTTTATGAGAATTACGGCGCTTTTATTTCTCGACTTTTATCAACGATTTGAGACAACTTTTTTGAGGTTAAGTTAGAGAGTGGTCAGGAAAGTTCTAAAATTTGATTGAGAATTTTTAAAATTTTCTCAAATTTTTGAACTTTTTTGGTCACTGATGCGAACTCCTTCCATCATAGATTATCAGGCTTATCTCCCTTTGTTGGCGCTGACGATTACGAGACAATGAATAATGTGAGTCAGGCAAATTACAGTTTCGATTTTGCTCCTTTCGATGAGATTTCGTCCCTCGCAAAAGACTTTGTTTCAAAACTTCTTGTTAAAGAGCCTGAAAAAAGAATGAGAGCAAAATCTTGTCTGAAACATGAGTGGTTAATTCAACTAGAAAATACAAAGTCAAGTCCTGACAATGCAGAAAATTTCGATGTTGCTCTTTCGTTGACAAAACGGAAATTGAAACGCTATGTAATTCTAAGACGGTAAATATTGTTTTAAAACATCTTTTAATGAATTTTTTTGAGTTTTCATTTTTTTGATTAGATGGAGAAAGGCCGCGTTGTCAGTCATGTTCATAAATAAATTGAATAAAATGAGTAATTCACATCTCTTGGAGGTAATCACCAAAGGAAGCACATGAAAAAGTTATCAAGATAATTTAAAAATGTTATTTTATTGCAATAAATAATTCTTGTGAATCGCAAAAAAAAATACATAAAAAATATTTTTATTTTTGGTCGTTATTTAAGAATTCAAATCATCACCTCACCAATACACTCTCACATTGAACTTGTATCAAAATAAAAATGAAGCAAATTTAAGTCAGTTTTGAGAATTTTATTAAAAATAATACAATTTAAGTGAGTTGGAGTAAAAAATTACTAAGTTAAAGTGCTCACAATAGCTTAGATAAGAAGAAATTAATCGACAATTCTAAGAAAGTGATCTGAAAATAGAGGAAAAAGTGAAAAATTAAAATCATAACAACAGAAAAAATTTGTTTTGGCGTTCTTCGATTTTTAGTTAATAAATCTAGGAAATGCACGGTGATTTACAGTCTTAAAGAACTTACTTAGTGATTAAACATACAAAATGGCTGGATATCGTTGCGTTAATTTTTCTGAACTTTGTCGACTCTGCTGCAATGCATCCAGCACTCAATTTCAAATTCAGGAAGATCTACAGAAAAAAATTGCAGAATGCTTACCTATTCAATTAAATGAGAAAGATAAATTACCAAAGAAAATTTGTGATGGCTGTAAGGAATATGTGGAAATTTTCTTTGACTTCCGAAAATCTACGCAAAATGCACAAAAAATGCTCGAAGGATGTTTGAACTCATCAAAGATAAGAAATGGCGGTCAAGTTTACATTAAAGACGAAATTGCAGCGAAGAAGGTCCTCAAGCCCATCCAAAATCCATCACCAACAAAGCTTATTCCGAATTTAAATCTAATTGCAACACCTACCGTGAAAAGGAATGTCATTGCTTCTACGAATCAACCGGACTTTCTTAGCACCATCATGCAGGCGGTAGGAATTCAAGTGAGTTAATTTAAAACAAAACTTTATAGTCTAATAAAAAACCTCTTTAAAATTTTAGACTGGAGAAGAGAACGTTTCTGATAATAATGCTGCATCTAATAATGTTCAACAACCGCCGTCATTGCAAGGAATACCGCAATATACTTTCACTCTTGACGGCAACACAATAAAACAGTATAAAATCGATAATTCTAGTAATTTGATTGGAAGTGAAGAACTACTCAAGCTAAAACAAAAGCCTGGATTAATTGTGCGGAAAGAGAATCTGAGTCAAATTCGATTATCTAATACTGCTGCAGCAGCTCCTGCCGAAGAACCGAAAAACAAAAAGCCCAAAATTAATTTTATTATTCAGACTCCACCTTCAAGTCAGAAACAACAGCAGCCAAAAGTACAAACTACACAGATTCTCGCGTCATCGACGCCAAAAACTACATACACGAGTCCATCAAAGGCTCAAATATTAAACATTGAAAAAATTCCACCAATAACAAGTCAAGCATCACCAACCAAGCAGCAGCAGCAGCTTTTAGTTCCAATTATGGTTAGGAGCGATGGCAATCGTAGCACGATTACTGCAGGATCGGATCAAACGGCTCAAATCATACAGCAAGCTCTCATGTCAGCAAATCAAGCCCCATCTGAAGTCAAGCAACAGACAAATAATCCGCCATTCATGCTCATGAAAATCCAATCGACTGCAGATGGTCAATTTACGTTGATGCCAGCAACTCAAATAGCACCGCCACCGCCTCCTCCACAGCCACAACAATTGCAATTCTCACTCTCTCCTCAGCAACTTCAGCAACTTGGCATTCAAACGATATCGAATCAACAGCAAACCATTTCCATGCAGCCAACTCAAATTGCACAGACAACAGTTACTCCTAAGCCTGAGACACAAACTCAAACAATAAAAGAAACAATCGTTGAGAGTGTGATTGAAGAAGATCAAATTTATGAAGAAAGTTATGATGAAAACTATTATGGAGGAGATGATAATGAGTCGCTGCTTGATGAGACAATTCAAGAGGAGGAAAGGATGTTGGATGATGATAAAAAGCTTTCGACGCCTAAGAAAAAATCCTTGAAATTCTCAAAAAAAATGAAACAAATAGATTCGTACGAAGAACCACCAATTAATCCAGAGCATTCCGAAATTGCCAAGAAACAAATGACTCAAATAACAAATTACAACGCCAAACGAAATCCAGATGAAGTGGATTCAAAGAGCGATACTAACTTAACAGTGTGTGATGTGAGTGAAAAGTTAAATATACAGAAATAATATTTTAATAATTTGAATATTTTTAGGTTTGCAAAAAGATTTTCAAACGAAAAGAATTCTTAATGCAACATCTCAAATCTCACATTGGAATAAGGTAACTAAAAATATTTATATGTTTATATAAATTATTGTGCCTAATTAGATATTTTATTTAAGACCTTTCAAATGCGACGAGCCAACTTGTAACAAATCATTTTCAAGAAAGGAGCATCTTCTTCGCCACGTGTCAAGTCATACTGGCAAAAAAGAGTACCAGTGTACTATCTGTAATAAAATGTTTAGTCGTAAGGATAACTTGAATAAGCATCGACGTATCCATCCTGAAACGGGGGAGGCAGAATTAAGACATGGGTGAGATAAATATTTAATTGGGTTTGTATTATCCAAATTAAAAACACATGTTATTTCTTCTAGCTGTCCTAACTGCGAGGAAGGATTCAGTTACAAAGCACAGCTACAAAAGCATATGACAACTTGCGTTGTACAAAAAGAACCCAATGAAAATACTAAAGTTGTGAAAGTAAATTATTTTTAAATTATAACTGTTAAAAATTTAAGAAAAGGTATGTTCTTAAATGTTTTATTAAAATTTCTCTAGACATCTTCACTTTCGATTGAAGGAAATGAGGAAAATAAATCTTACCAAAAATCTACTATGGTTCAAAAGATTGTTCACGTTCAACGTAAGCCTCAACAGATATTCCTCTCTCTTTCACAATTTTCGCAATGAAATCACCAACAAACCAATTTTATTAACTAAACCCAAAACATCACAATTTTAAGCTCAACAAGTTCTAAATTTTCTTACCAACTTGTTCTGCAAATTGTATCAAAGCTATCCATTTTAATCAATGCACACACAGAAGGTGCCATCGGTTCATTTATTATTGCAATGATTTATATTTGTATAAATTCTTAAACTGTAGTTTGTGTACAATTCAAATAAATGTAAAAGACATTTCTTATGTAGAAGATCTCTAACACCTTAATTCAAACTAATTTTAAGATCTTAGAATGTAAATTTATTAATTCATGTACGAACTTGTAATTGTATGTATGTAAATTTTACACCTTTTCAAAACCAAAGATTGATTTACATTGTGAATTTTTTCCAACCTGTGACCGCTACAGCCCACACATGAAATTAAACTATGCACGCAACTGGGCTATTATTTTGTTCTTTCGTCGCCCCCGCGAAAAAATACACGCAAACTCTCATTTTAAATGCTTTGTATTGAATATTTTTTTTTAAAATCGATGAATAAAAAGAAATGTATTTTTAAAAATGTAAATTTTTTCGATCGCAGTTCGATACATATTTTTTTTGTTGATTAATAACACGACGCTTGCATCTTCTCTAAAAATATTTTTCTATACGCGCTTAGTCTCTCTTCAAAAAATTTAATTTTCTCACTTGTACATTCAGTCGAGTGGAGAATTTTCAAGAGGAAAGAGTAACGCGATGAGTTCGGAAAGATCATTTTTCACGCTGGTGCTACCACGGCGTCCTAGAGACGGAGATAAGATCCAGATTGTTGCAAAACTTAAGAATAAGCCGAAATTGTAAGTCTCCAATTTAATTTGCCAACTTTTTCATTCACGGATATATATCTTGAGAATTTTTTCGATGATCATAAAATTTTTTTTCTTCATGCTAACGATGAAGTCACTGAGAAAAAATCTTCTTATTCGTATTAAATACGTAACACAAAACATTCGACCTTAAGTCGTCATATGAAATTCTCAGAATTTAATTAATTCCCTCTTAATACCCGCGAGTTTATAATTTATGTGAAAAAATTCTATTGATTTTTTTAAAATTACACTCTATTTCTTGGAAAATATATTTTTTTCTTTTAGATTTAGAATGTTGCTCGGTGTTAAAAGCGTCCCCGATACTCGCACAAATTTCGAACCAAAAATGATAGCATTTGAGTTTAAAACAGTATTTAATGAAAAAGGCGAGCCGCGAGTGACGACAAATTGGAAAACGCAAGAAAAGTGGCAAAACGAGAAGGAAGTGGATGAGACTGACTGGCTTGATGAACAGACTGGACGTGAGTTTTTAAGTAAATAAATGTTTCATTGTTTCGTTTACATTGGCGTGTGTATTGAACTCAGTATCAGCAATATGAATCTGTACGTTATCAATGATTTTGTGATAAGATAAGTAAAGCGTCTAAAAATTGAGCTTTTCAGGTGATCGGATTGTCTCAATTAAAAAATTCTCGTTAAAAAAAAGTTGCTGGTACAAAAATCTAACAAATTTTTCTAACAAAAAAAAATTATATGTGTGAAAGAAATTTCATCTCACTTTTCTCTCAAAAAACTTTTTCAGTTTTAAAATTAAATCTTCAGTTTGATGGATCATCTTTCTTAAACGTGTTTGATGGATCATCTAACAGCCTTATAACAAGATTTCAACTAGAGTACGATTTAATGGTTATAAATCGTCTTCAATTATGGGGTGAAATTCAAAAAATCAAGTCAGTATCTTTGCGCTATGATCAACCTAAAAAAGGACAATCATCACGAGGCAGTTCAAGAAATTAAAGAAAATAGTATTTTAAGAAAATATTTTAAAGTATTAAAAAATAGAATTTTAAGAACAAATTTACTAACCATCACTTTTCGCGTTAAGATTCAATGCTGATACAAATTTAACACTCATTAACCAAAGATAAATACGAAATATCAACCTTGAATAACTTTTTAATTTTTGTTACAGTTTTTGATCTCAATATCGAGTTTAAGGGCTCATCGACGCTTCTCTTGTTCGACGAAGGCGGCAGTCTTATTTCAAATTTTAAAATTCAATACGATATTAATTCTATAGACAGCGTTATGCTGTATGGTGATATTTCAAAACTCGACACGGTTTCTCTAAAATATGATCAAAAATTATAATTTTATTGTATAAATTTTTAATGTTTTCACATTTTGCACAAAAAAAAATTAAACTTAATTACTTTAAAGGCACCGTCCCAATAAAAATAGGCAAATATATGGCTTGGACTTCGATGCACTCCAAACACTTTTGCTGTTTTATCAATTTTATAAACAGCTTGTATTTGATGCAAGAAAAATCAACTGAAGGAATTAAATTTTCAGGAATTGGAAATGTGTAGGTCTCTCGATGTTTGCTATACACAGTCAGGTTAAATTAACAATTATTCGACGAATAGAAAAATCGCTATGTGGTACTGATTCTTTAAAATAGTTTATTTATATTATTGATAAAAAAAAATTAATACACAACTAAATTAAAATTAAATTGAAATTCTATCTTCCATGTGAGGGTATTGTGAAAAATGGTTGATTATATAAAAGGCCAATTTTAGTTGAATTTTCTCGTCTGATTAGGGCAACCTATTTTTATGTGCCGCTCCCAGCCTCCGTCATCTGGCAGATAGACATTCTCTTTGCACAGTGGACACTTTCCAATGCCCGATGTTACAACTCGACAGTGGCTCTCATTTTTGTGGATTTCGAGCTGACTAAGCAGCACTGCATCTTGACAAATTTCGCACCTCACAAAATCCTTCGTACGCTCACATTCGCCTAAAAATAAATTGATAGTCATACAGCGATTTGTATGACTTGTTCATAGAGTTAAATAAGCTTGCACATACTCAACAGATGGCTATTGAGGTCGATTATCTTAACTATATCTTGGCAAAACTCGCATTTTGTTAAATAGGGACATTGCTTATAGTAATGAATATCAAGCTCGTGATTTGAGGATGCAAGAAATTCACAAAAAGTACACTTAAATCTACAAATTATCAATAATAAGAATTTTATACGTAAGAGATAAAATTCACAACAAATTTGCATTTAAAGTCAAATACATACGTCTCTTGGCGCTTTTCAAAGTCTTTAATTGATTGGCCACTCTTGCTCTTTAAAATTGAAGGTTGATTTTGCTGTCTTCTATTCGGAATGGGACTTGCCCGTTCATTAATTCTGATGGTTTTCACATTTTCAACTAAAGCCCTTGCACGGCCAGACGTTTCTCCGGATTCTTCGCTTGAACATTCATTAATTGAATACTCAAAAGTTGAATGTGAGTTATGTTTTTGATCTTGAATTTGTTCTCGTTTACGCTTTAATAAAAAAAAATAATTTATTTTTTTGTACTTCCAGAGGAATCACTTACCTGCATATCAATTTTGTCAAATTCATTGAAGAGCTGGCGATAAAGTAAATTTCTTCTTGTTATTTCATCATCGGGCGGCAATTGCTTTCTAATGAGCCGTGGATTGACTTTATACACGGCTATAAGGATTCTCTCAGCAACTTTTCTAACATTTTCGTGTGGATGTGATAATCCAGCAATGCCTGACTCAGATAAAATACGACAAGTTAAACCGCTCTGTTTATCATTGCTTATTCCTTGACTTAAAACAAGTTGTTCTAACATTTGCATTCTGCTAAGTGCGAGTCGAGGATGTGTTCCATTCGTGACTGGTCTCGCGAGTCCAGGAGATACTAAATGCTGCTGTTTAACCTCATTGCATGCTGCAATAACGAGAATTGTGTGTTGTGCTAAGTTATGTACTCTTGGACTTGGATCACCACTCTTCGATAGCAATTCGGGTAGCAATTTATCAACGCATCGAGCAACTTCAGAATTTGATACTTTTCCTGGAATAAATTCACAAAAGAGACATCGAATTGTTTCAGCGGCAGCACTGAATACTGAAAAAACGGCGTCTCTTATAGATCTATGCAGTAAAATTGTTGCTGCTCTCGTTGTTTTATTATATCCAAATTCTGGTTTATCTCGTCTCCTCAAACCTTCTCTAAGTTGAGCCAAGGCATCTTCTCGATCTTGAAATTGACGTGAATAAAAAAGCTCAACCGTCTCCAGACCGAAAACTAAAATGGGAATCGAAGCTTGTCTTTTTTCGCGATCATTGAGTTTTGAACGACCCCTCGAAGTTGTTTCTTGGACTGGATGATGACATTCTCGTAAAAATTCATTTGTATGCGAACTAAAATAATTTTATGCTAACACAAGTTGTTTTTAGAAATCGAAAATTTTCTCTCACTGTCTTAAAGTTGGAATTTCTCTCTCATCGTGGTCATAATTTGAGTTTCGCGGTGCACTTTTATTTCTTCTTCTTAACGATGTCGTTGGCGAATTGCGTGGTGAAGATTTTCTTCTTAGCTGAGGTGATTGAGGAATCTCTTGGTGCTTAAATTGCGCTAAAATTGAAGGCTTTGTAGAAGTGTCTTCTGTGGGCTGCTCGCTATTTTTTGAGCTTTCAAGGAACTTTGCAACCTCAACTAAAAATGACAAAAACTATTAACTTGATTATTAAAACATTAACATTAATTACCTAGTGTTGGCGGTGGCGGTAATTGGGGTTTCATTGCATAAGTATCGGAACACATGTCATTTTCTACTAACAATCCATCCGGTTCTAGAAGCTTTTCAAGTTCAAGTCTTTCAAAAATAGTTTTCTTATAAATTTCCATCTGCTCTTTCCGCAAATTTGCCGTCGTGAAATCTTCCTTTAGCACTGCTTGTCTTTTCGATAACGAATACCTGCCCAATCTTTCACCGGTCCCCCTCAAGGCGTTCATGCATAATTTTAATTTTCGAGCGTACTCAAATCTCTCATCTTCTACAGCTCTATGCTTTAATTGCTCTAATCTCTTCACAGTATCGACAATACTCTCCTCAACATACATGCAGTAACTTAAATCATCAGTAATGCTTGCTAATCCTATTTCTAAGCTCTCGTCGGAATTTTTCTTAATTCTCAAGTGATTGAGGTCATTTGGATGAAACTCCTCGCCAAGAACATTTACGGCCAGTAAGGCAAGTTGATTGTTAGGATTGAGTTTATTTGGATGGGGGTTGCCCATACGAAGTTTCAAATGGGTGGCTAATTTTTCAGGGATGGAAATTGATTGAAGCTCTCGAGATTGAAAATCGGACGAAGAGTTGTCTGATAGGGAAATAAAACCTATGTACTCGAACGTTTGACTGGATGGCGTCGTTGTTTTTGAAGAATAGTTGATGAATAAATCAATTCGTTCAGCTAGAAAAAAAATTAATCTCGATGAGAGAATGCCAAAAATCGATAATTTTTTTAAGACACCTACGGATAAAAAACTGATGAGCTAAAACCTGTATTTTATAAATTTTGGCAGGAAAGTGAAATTTAAGGACGATTTCTTTTGGACTTTTATCGAAACTATCCCTTGACCTCCAGCCTATGAGTTTTCAAAGATTTTAATTTCATAAATTTAAAAAGATTTTTTTTTCGTACCGAAACATGCTGGATTTTGAGAGTGTGAGTTTAATTCACTCGATGAATAGGTAGGCAAGTCCTCATCTATTGAAATTAAAAGCTGTTTATTATGTAAAGGAACTAAATTTTTATTACCAGATGCGAACACGCATGAAAAGGGAATTTTCTTGGCCATTTTCTTTTCTAATACAATTTGACATCAAATTATGCTCAATTTTATGCTATTTAAAATTTAATGGGCTAAACTAATTGCTAAACATTGAAAATTTAAGTACTTTACAATAAAAACTCTCACTTTAAATGACTAAAAAAATTTTAACAATTGGCAGCTAAAATTTTCACTTTCTCGAGCTTTTCTTATTTTTTTATTCGCATGGGCATGCGTGAAAATTAGCAGAGAATTGAGAATTTTTCTCGTGCACAAGCACGTTGTGGAAGCAAAACAGAGAAAATATGGAAAATTGTGAGAATAAAAAGATTTTAAAAGCACGTGGATTTTCATTCCAGGACTTTGACTCGTGGCTTTTATTTTTTCTTCTATAAACATACTAATTATCAAATGTTGTACTCCCTACTGAAATTTCCCGTTCAATGTAAGGACATTTTTCTGCATCTGGCAAGCTCTCTAAAGTTGAGGAATTGATGAAAATTTCACTGATGCCTAGTTTCGCGAGTGTCCTTTTACGGAGCTCAAAAATACTTTTCAATTTTGCTGGCAAATTGCTGGGACAATAATGTTCTCTTGTGAAACTTACGACAACAGGTTGCAGTACATTTGTTGGAAGTTGTTCATAATATTTAATCTCGTTGGAAATTTTCAACGCTTTTCCTGTGGTCCTATCAAAGTTTAGGACGAAATCAAGTCGATGGCCATAGCTTGTTCTTATGTTTGTCAGCACAGTGTCATTTCCATAAATGAACTCTAATAACTCCTTCGAATTAGTGTCGTAATTGTCTGATATTCGATCGTTTGCAATGTCCAAAAAAACCTTAGGTGGGAGGATATCGATATATTCGGGATAAAGCAGCTGTATACTTTGACTAAGTATTCTCAAATTAGAAAACGGTGTAAAGTTCTTGTTCTTCGAAAAGAATTGAAAGTGTTCATTCAGATAATCAGGATGCAGGACTTTTTCGAGCAATATCTTTGATACGAAATTCAGAGACATTAATTCAACCGTCATTTTAAGCATTGGAAGATTAATCGGCATGTGCTCACTAAGCACGGTGTTTTCATGTAAAATCGATTTCAAAACTTCACAACTTTCCGTCTTATAATTAGCGTTACTCAGAGCAGTTATCAAGACTCGCAGTTTTTCCAAAGTCATGTTCCTCAATATCGACTCGTTTTGCATTATTTTCTTGTCCATGTAGTCCAGAAGAGAATAGTTCACGAAAGATATGTCATTTAAAACCGATACAACTTGAAATGCTCTATCAAAGCCCAAATCGTCGCGAACAACAAAATCAACAACTTTGTTGAAAAATTTTTCGTTGTAGAATATATCGAGCATAGATCGTGGGTCCTTATATCTCATGATCATTTTGAATAACATGGGTCCCACGTACCTATAATCCGCAAAGACAACTTGCGGTGAGTTTAGAATTTCCAAACAGTTCTGAATTAACTTTGTAGCGGGCCGCTCATGAAGAATTTCAGTTGGCATACGGCAAAGAGAGACCATGCAAGATGTCGCAACATTTACTGGAAGTGAATTTCCGTGAATTGCCAATGCCGTGATGATGTTTAATACAGATTTAGGGCCAATTTTCATGCCGGTAGAGGACACATGATGGAAAATCTTATAAACTTCTTCCGGATTTTCATGGTCGATTTGATCAGATATTTGTATATCAAAGACAATGGGAATAGCAATAGTTAGAGCTTCAATTAAGGGAGTTGGTTCCATATGTTTGAGAAGGAGATTTAAGAAGGCCAAATTAGCGATGCTCATGTCGTTTATATTTTCCTTTAAAAGATGTAGAAGATGTTGCATCATTTTTGAATTTGATTTAATGTTCAATCTGTTGAGAACTTTAACTATAGACAAAAGATCATTCGGCGTCAACTGCGATGCATTTCTTTTCAATAATTTGCAATAATTTGAAAATTCTTTACTCTCTAAAATGTTCTGAACTTGTCCTCTATCGCGCTTATAAATTTCAAAAAGTGAATCAAAAGCTTTTGTAAGCGGGAAACTTTGTTCGCTGTTTGCTATCGGCTTTATTATGAGCTCCAATGATTCTCCTCCTCCTCTATGTTCTGCTACAAAAAAAATAAATTTAATGAATTAACTTTTAATTAACGTCAACTTATTTGATAAACATACCATTGCACGTCGTAGTAACGCCCGATAACAGCCTCCTATTGTTTAATGCTGAATTAATTAAATTTCTTTTTAAAAATATTCTCAGCATGTTTTTTCGATGTTTTGTAAACAATGCACCACAGTTGTATCCCCAAAACAAGATGCCTTTTTATGATTAAAATCACATAATTTTTTTGTTTTAAATCGTTTCTACATTTTATATCTAAAATATTTCTTATGCAAAGAAAGTCCACGTTTAAGAGTTTGAAAATTTATTAAATTACTGAAGATGATTTTTTTTGAAATATAATCGTTTTCGAGGGAAGTCGGTAAGGTTAAGAAGAAGAAAAGCAAAACAACTCTAAACAAAAATTTAAAGGCACAAATTATTCAAAATTAAGTGGAAATTATGGAAAATACAGCTCATTTACTGAATGAAGTCGATAAGAAACTCATGATTTTGTTGCGCGATGGACGAACTTTGATTGGATTTCTTAGAAGCGTGGATCAATTCGCAAATTTGGTGATACACAAAGCAATTGGTAATATTTCGTTAATTTTAAATTAAACATTAATAAAATGTTGCAAATTTCAGAGAGGATTTATGTCAAAAACTCGTATGGCGACATGGAGAGAGGAATTTTTATTATTCGTGGCGAAAATGTTGTGTTACTCGGCGAAATCGTAAGTTCTCAAAAGATCCAGTCGAGTTTGCTAATATCGAATTATTTTAGGATCGCGAAAAGGAGGAGCAATTGAACAGTAAATTAACACAAGTTTCAGTGGAAGAGATTCTTGATGCACAACGACGTGAAATCGAGTCGCGACAGGAGAAGAGCGCAATTATAAGGCAGCGCTTAAAACAGCGCGGAATAATTAATCCAATGAACCTTTTGTTGGAAGATAATGAGTAACTTGAGTTCGACATAGTTTTAATATAATATTCCGATCATTATTTCTTTTTATTCAAGTTCATGATGATAACTAAACGTTTTTAATTTTTAAGTGATTAAAAAAATGTTCATTTGTGAGCGAAGAGAAAAAATATGCACCATTTTAAAAGTCGGTTAAATCATTTTCAGTAGCAATTTCGAGGAGTGGCTTTTTAATTGAATCTGAGGATGGTTCCACTATTAATTCGTCCTCATTCAAGGGACTATTGTCGAGTTGGCGTTTCCTGCTAGTTTCAAAAGACACCTGAGGAGATATTTGCGAGCAGTCGTTGCCATCGAGCACATGGAGAAGACTCTTGCTTAGATTTGACGTCGATTGATTAATAATTTGTTCTATGTCTGCTTCCTGCGTTGATACGTTTGCTTCGTCCTGCGACTCTTGTAATTTTTGATACTCACTCATAGACTCAAAGTCCCCGGATTGGCTTGTAAAAGAAGAATCATTGTCATCGTCATTTTCTTCCGTTTCGCATATGTATTTTCCATGAGAGGACATGTATTCTTTGAAGGCACTCGAATATCCGCCATTGTCATCATCCACAATCGGGAGCCCATTATCATTTGCAGAAGCCATATCATTTAGAGGAATTGAGCCACTACCGCTCGATTCAGATTGATCTTCCGATTCTTCAAGTAATTGCGAAATATTTGTCTGATAGGGCTTTGGGTCATTCCCAAACATGGATACCATCACGGGTTTCCTGGAACGCGGTGTCATAATAGATTCCTGCATAGATTTTGGCATTCTTTGAGTTGACTTTGTTATAGGTGACATGGAATTTCTAACGCCTTGATGTTGTTCCTGCATTCCCGTTTGATTGAGGAAATAGTTTATGTTTGAAACGTCAACGTGCCAACTTTCTTTCGTGTGATCCATAGAGAAATAAAGATCCGACTCTTCCGAGCTATCAAGACTTTCAGTTGTGCTCCTTAGCAATTTTTCCTTTTCGATGTCGACGAGCATGCTGGAAGACTTTGATTTTTTCATCTTGGGCGATGTCGAGGGCGATATGAATGGAAGCTTAAGATTTCCCAAGCTCAAACCCTTTACGAGGCGTGCCTTGAAGGTCTTTTTTGATGCATTTGGTGTTGCATCAATGGGAAGGAGCGCTTTATGTTCCATTTCATCAATTGGCAGTTGATTTCGATCGATAGGACAAATTTTTTCATCATCTTCAAGTTCATCCTCTGAGGTGTCAACAAAATCTTCATCGTCAATAAGTTCTTCTTCTGAATGTGAAACTGGAATTGCTGGAGGCTCATTAATTAATTCAATTTTAGCTTCGCTCGATACTGAAGTTGTAATGATTTCATTTGAGGTACTTGACGGTTGTTCATTAGAAATACTTAAAGCTAAAGGTTGTGGTGGTTTTAATTCGATTTTAGGCGATTGACATACTGGACTTTGAAACAAAATTCTTTTGTTTGGGTTGGTCTAGAAAATTTCAAAATCGTTTAATTAAAAATTGAAAATTATTAATTTTTCTTTAACTTACATGAATCAATGGAGTTTTAGTAATATTTCTTGATGCAGATGATGGGGTGTTAGGTTTGGGTGTCTTAAGAAGTGTTTTATGAAAAATGTGCTTTTTAATGGAATCGCCGAAGGAGCGACAGGCAGACTGTTTATCACGATTAATATATTGTAATGGGGTGCCTATTTAAAATTATTGAGAAGAAAATAGAGTTAGCATTGTGTCAAAAGAATAAACATAGAGAGGCGAGCATTCCAAAAGCCATGAATTTTAATGATTTTTCTTTTCACTTACTAAATTCTAGCATTTTTCGGATATAGACTCGAGATCTTTAAAATATTGCTGTACGACTGAATAATTTGGATTTTACTTTCTTTTTAATCGAATATAACTTTATTTAAACTTCTTACCATGTCCATTTTGCTTATTAAATTGCTTGATTAATTTCTTCTTTTTCGAAGACTCTGGAAGTGATTGAATGTGTGCGTACAATTGTGCAAGTGCTGTGTCTGTAGTTGATTGTCCATGAGCTTCGGCTGTTTTTTGACGGTCAACAAAAGTAAAGACTGTATTTGCGACACTATCTGAAATGGATTCATCAAGAATCTTCTCTGGTGTTTCACGCCTTCGCTTTTGCTCCACAAAATAGGCTCGAATGTCGGTCGCAAGTGTTTCAGGAACGAGAAAAATTGTTGAACAATGTGTAATCATGAAACTTATCATTCTCGTCATTGAAGCTGCCGTCTGATGGAGCAATTCTGGCGCTAGTTTCCTGGGACACACGAGATGAGGAGTGAAGAGTGTCGCTAGCGAATCTGCATTCATTTTATTTTGTGCTTCCATCTCAGACGCTCTGTTGAGCATTGCAACTAAGCTCTTTAAAATTTCTCTATTTTCCTCCGGCAAGAGAAGAAATAAGAGTTGCAGAGATGTCCTTATTCGATCCCTTTCGTCATTCTCTTTTGAGTTACAGATGTCAGCGATTTGCGAATATGCCGGAAAATAAATCTAGTATAGTGGAAACGAGAGAAAGTGAAAACATAATGTCATAATCAAACTTAATTGAGTGTTAGCGTTGAGTAATTTTGTGTGTCAACGCCCAGCAAAAGCATGCATGCAAGAAACATTTGTAGCTAAAAATTTTTCATACTTCGCTGAGAATCGGCTCTGGCAGGTCATTGAGAACTGATTTCAATACTGATGCAACATCATGTGCTGTGTACTCGTCCAATTTAAGTGGTTTGAGCTGATTGACGACAAATTTTAACTCATTTTGTCTATTAACCGATCCAGTCTTTCTGAATATGCCCTCTTGCATTAGATCTATGAAGTAATTCAATTAGTTAGATATTTTTTTTTATTACGACTATTTAACTTACTCTCATCAATCAAAAGAAAATCAATTAGTGTCATTAGTTGCTTGAAAATTTCCGGACTTAAAATGGGAAGTGCTTGATCGGGCGATTTGCTGGATGACGTACAAACTGATGATTTTTTATGCTTCTGAAATAGCCAGCCCTTCTTACTCTTGATCTTTTCCAAAGATTCTGTTTCATTTCTAATGAATTAAATAAATTATTAGGTTTAGGTTTAGGCAAAATTAGGCAATTATAATTACTCCTCATTTAAATTCAGCAAAAAACTTAAATGCATTTTTACAAGCGTTGAAAGCTGTACTGGATGCTCGCTTCGTAGCTTTTCCGCAAAGTCCTGATTTAACTTTGCTTTATCAAAGTTATTTACTGCCAGCTCTGTCATTATAACACACAAAAATTAATAAAATAAAAAATGTTTCCTTCCGCACACAATTTAAAATTTTCCGTTGTTTCAAAATTCTTCTTCTTTCTTCTTTTTTATTTTTGTGGCAGGGTTGAATATCTTCAAACAATCATTTTCGCAAGGACGTTTAAAAGTTTTGCAGTGAAAATTTAAATTTTTAATTTATCGTTCTTTCATGAGGTTTTTGGAAATTAATGGAACTTATTCGTGTAGTTGAGCATAAAAATAATTCAAATACAGCAAAGGAATTCGAGGCAAGCACCGAAAAATGTCACTTTTCAAGAAACCGAAAAAATTGGCACTGCGAGTGTTTACGATTGAAAATGAAAATGAGAAAATTGAGGATATGGAGGTCGATGAATCAACGGAAGTGAATACAAGAAACGAGAATAAGACGAAGAAAAAGGATAAAAAAGAAAAGAGCTTAGTTAAGCCCCAAAAAATTTCACTTCTAAGTTTCGGAGGCGAAGAAGGTAAATTTTGAATTTAACTGAATTTAGAAATAAAAATTATACATAATTTAATTAATCGATTATTTTTCAGCAAAACACTAACTATAGTTATATAATAAAATTATTTTATGAAAAATGAACTTCCCTTTTATAGAAGAAGATGAAGGCGAAATGTTTCAAGTAAAGAAATCCAGCTTTAGTCGAAAGATCCATAAGGAGCGCAAAAAACATAAGTCCAATGAAAAGTCACGTAAAAATAGTCCTAGTAATGACTCTCCTACTAATTTCAATCGAGGTAGTAGTACTACTGCCAAGGAGGAGAGTAATTATATCAAAGAAATACAATCCGACGACGGATTTTCGGTAAGGTTATTATTATTCAATTTTATTACATCACATACAATCCTCTAATCGAGAAAAAAATCCTTAAAATTTTGCAATCTTATAAATTGTATAATGAAACTTTATTTTTGAACTCAACAGTTGAAATTTCATTCTACAAAATGCCTGAAAGCCATCACTATATACCTTCTAACATATTCCCTATACTCTTTTTCACACAGATTCGTCTTAAAAATTCAAATCCCGAGAATATAATTCTTAATGGACGCGCTGCATTGTGCGCTGGAAAAGACGAACTTTCATCTGAGGGCGAGGAATTGGACGAGGAAAATGAACGCTTCGATAGTAGTCATCGATTCGCACAGCCCGATGATATCAAATTTAAACTTGAAGCCGGCGCTATTCCCGATGCCGCTATGATTCATGCAGCTCGCAAGAGACGACAAAAAGCTAGAGAAGAAGGTAAAATTGAAACACGTTAAATTAAAAGTCATTTACAACTAAAGAAATCGCTCTAATTCTATAGGTGAATTTATTGCGTTAGAAGAAAAGGAGTCTGACGAGCAAGTGAGAAAAGGTAAGCGTAATGTTCGCGAAGAAGATGCAGAGGGCAGTAGCGAAGAAGAGAGGGTTGATATGTCGGCAATAACTGGTGGCAAGGAGCGCGAGGAGAGACGAAATCAATTTTATTCCGTTCAATCGGATGGTTCTGCAAATGCAGATTCGGACGTTGAAATGAACGAGTGGGAAAATCAGCAAATTCGTAAAGGAGTAACGGGAGCGCAATTATTGACAGCTCATCAGGAGTCAGCCTTTCACTACATGATCCCATCCAATAATAATCTTAAAAAGATTGAAGAGAAGCCACAACTAACAACTGCAGAACTGCTTGAACAAGCCTACTCACAAACAAATAACGAAATTGCTAAGCACATTCGAAGGGAAAAGAAAAAGGAATCGGCTAAATCGAGTGGAATTAGAACACCTCAAGAGATCATAAAGACAATTCGAGAAAAGCTGAAAACATCGCGAGAACTCAATCATAAACACTACCTTGATATTGACCGTATTTCAGAAGAATTAAAGAGCATCAACATTGATATGGAAGAGTGCTCAAAAAATGTCCCAAAAGCGGCCAGTAATTATCGATACTATCAAGAGTTTAAACTCTATGTGGAAGATCTCATTGAGTGTCTCAATGAAAAAGTTCCAGTTATCAATGCTTTGGAGGAACGAGTATTTAGTGTCACGTCGAAATATTCAAAAATGCTCATTGAGAGACGCCGACAAGATGTTCGCGATCAAGCGAAAGAAGTCACAGACTTGAAAACTGTTAAAAAATCGTCAGAAGATCAAGAGAGAGTGAGGAGAGCTGCTGAGCGTGAGGGCAGAAGAACTCGTCGAAGGAGAAATCGTGAAAAGCTAAACATGAATGAAAATCACAATGAAGGCATGTCAAGCGATGATGAAGTGCCTGATATTGAGCTTTCACAATATAAAGAGTCGTTGGCTCAAATAAAGCAAGACGCATCTGTAGTTTTTGAGGACGTGAGCGAGGAATATTATCAGCTTCCACTCGTACTAGAAAAATTTGAGGGATGGAAAAGGAAAGACCTGAATGCCTACAAAGAATCATTCTTTCATCTCTGCCTGCCAAAAATCTTGAATGTTTTTATCCGTTGGCATCTAATTATGTGGAATCCACTTGAAAAGAGCGAAGATATTGATAAGATGGAATGGTATCATTCGTTGGCTTTCTACGCAAAGGCTGATAATGAAACTGAAGAGATGTTGCGAAACGATCCTGATGTTTTCTTAATTCCTACCGTCATTGAAAAAGTCATCATACTTAAATTGAGTAGTAAGTGGTTTATATTACCAATAAAATATATTTTCCCTAATTAAAAAATATTATAGGACTTATAGAAGGCTCCTTTGATCCAATCTCGACCACTCAAACGCTTAGGCTAGTAAAACTCTTGAATCAACTGTCGCACGACTTTCCTTCGCTGCGTATAACATCCAAAAACTTACAAACAATGTTCACTCATATAAATGAAAAAATGAAGCTTGCACTTGACAACGATGTGTTTATTCCCATTTTCGCAAAGCAGCAGTGAGTTTAAAAAAATCCAAACTTTAATCTTTTAAAATAATCTGTTTTTTTCTTATAGAAATGCAGATGCTCGCTCATCATTTTTTCAAAGACAGTTTTACAGTGGAATTAAACTGTTTCGTAATTTCATTAGTTTTCAAGGAATAATTGCCGATTCTGTGCTAAAGAGTTTGGCGATATCATCACTTTTAAATAGATATCTTCTGTCTGCAATGCGAATATCGTCACCTTTTGAAGGAGTTGCAAAGGCTCACCTTCTTGTTCTTACTCTTCCACGTGTTTGGTTAGTTACGGCCGATAAACGATTTATTGACAGTCTGAACCTCTTCGTGATGTATGTATCAACTCTAGAAAGTCAATTGGATAGGAAAAATCCCGCGTATGGTGAAGCTTTGGAACGATTAAAACAGATTTTAGGACGCCTTGATTTGATGGTTCATTCATCTTAAATAATCTTTTTTTTTTTTCAAATTTATTTAACAATTTTTTGTAAGAATAAAAGACAAATTGAAGAAAATTGATTTAACATTTCTTCTTCTTAGCTTTTTGATTTTTTTTCGGTTTCAATTGGGAGCGGCGAGATCCTTCAATGTGAGCATAGTGATAGTTGTAGTGATACCTCAAATTTTGTATATGGTGATAAACTCGACCACAAATTGTACATACGTGTCGAACTCCATTGTGAACTGAATCGATGTGTCTTCTAAGTGCACAATTATTAATCCAGCTTTTGTCAGGACATTCTGGGCAGTAGAAACGGCGATTTTCGATATGGTTAAATTTCATATGTGATCTTAAATTCGTTTTCGAAAGGAACCTATTGCCACAAAGATCCTATTTAAGATGAAACTAATTAGTGGAAATTATAAAATATATTTATTAACTCACGCAATAAATGTGTTCAAGAGGTTTCGTTCGCAAGTGAATTTCTTCGTGATTTTTTAAGCCAGGCAGTGAAATGAAAATTTTTCCGCAAACTATTAACATTTGAAATTGATTAGTGAATTCAACAATTAAAATTTTGTCTTACAAGAACAGGGCATTTGATCTGATTTTAGGTCCTTCAATTTAATTCGTTTCTTCGCAAAATGTTTTTCTTTCAGATGTTTAGTTAACGGCGATCTAGTGTAAAAAGATCTATCGCAATGCTAAAAAAACGTAAGGGCGTCAAAATTAATATATAACGAAACCTTAATGACTTACATCACAGAAGAATTTTTCACCTTTGATCTTGTGATACTTGCTATTATGTAGTAATAATGCTCTGTATGAGAAAAATGATTCATCACATCGAGTGCAAAGGATATTATGTTCTTGATTAGCTTTCCTGTGGTTATAATAATGCATTCTTATGGCATCTTCAGTAGGACAAACCCATCCACAAAATTTGCATTTAAGGCTTATCTTTGGCTTTTTGATTTCTCCCGCATTCTTATGATCACGCATGTGCTTCCTTAAACCATGCTTATTCTTACAAAATCCTTTACAAATTGTACACTGTAGTTCATTTACTTCCTGTTTAGTCTTTGATTTAGGTTGTTCACGCCAGCCGACATGAAGACGTTCATGACATTTTAAGCGATGCAAGCATTTGAATTCTTTATTGCACACAGCACAAGCAAAAAATTTCATATTTTTAAGCTCTTCCATCAGATGAGTCTTAAATTTTGCACGGTTAAAGAAGCATTCTCCGCAGTACTAAAAGATATTAAAAAAGTTAAAGCTTTTTAAAAGTCATCTAACTTACATCACACGTATATGATAAATTTTCCTTCCGTTGATGGAACGAACTCATGTGAATCTCTAGATTTTTAATGGTTCGAAACTTTTTAGCACATTTAGAGCACTTGATGTCAAAGCTTTTTGTAAATTTTGGATCTTTCACGCGGTGCCGGTATAAGTGAAGTTTTAGTAAATTTATTGTCGATTTCCACTTGCCACAAATCTTGCACTGTAGATCCGCTTGATTGTCCTCTTTTTTTGGCGATTCTTTTATGCTTTCATTCTGATAATTTTTGTCTAATGATGTATCGTCAATCTCATAAGCAATATACTCGTATTCTTCAAGATTCTCTAAAATTTCGCACTTGATATCCGTATCCAAAACCGTATGAGGAGTCAACATTACTTCGTTTAAAGAAGAAGGCTCTGTCTGGAGGGCCAAAAGATTTTTACTCATCTTACTCCAACTTTTCTCCTCAATGTTGCATGTAATTTTTCGATACATCAAATCCGATTTCTTACAGAGACTTCTAAATTTTACAGCTATTTCAAGATATTGCAGGCATTTGTCACAGATATAAGCTCGATCTTTATAGTAGAGCATGTCGATAATCTTTAATGAAATTGATTTATGTAAGTAAACTCAGAGGTTAAAGAAAATTTTTAAGAGAAAAAATTACCTGGACGCCAGTAACTAAAAATATTTCGTTTGCCAGTTGCCCATCCTTTTCATAAATCAAATTCAGCTTCTTAACATCCGTAGGTTTGAGGCAAATACGACAGTTTATAAAAGAAGCCATTAAGTTTTTGTTTTAATGCAAAAAACTTAAAAGTTAAAATTTACTTTTTCACTCTAAATCTTTGTTGATGTTATTATTAGTGTTGTTGTTTTAATTTGAAAATTTCCGTTACAAAATTATGAAGAAGGAAACTTAAACGATAAAATTTATAATCTTTATTCTTAACACTTATATTTATTTAATTTTTGAGAAAAAATTATTCAGAGCAGATAAGTATAACAATTATGAATGAATAAAAATTGTTTACAGCTTGTGATGAAATTAATAAGCTCTACGGACGCATCGAGGTAAATGAGATAGCAGATCGCTATTTTTGAAGAACCCTTGATTGCAATGTGGACACTTTATATTTCCTTTAAATCCCGTATGAGACCACTCATGGCGTCGACAATCAGTATTTTGAATGAATCTTCGCTCACAGTAACGACATTGGTACGGTGTTTCGCCTTTAATGAAATAAAATTAAGTCAATTTTTAAGTAATGTTTAATAGTTTGTTAACATTTTTAGTAAATTCATGCAGTAATTCCAGCAGTACCTGTATGAATTCGAACGTGCTGCTTAAGCTTACTCTTCGTTGCGTGTCCTTTGCCACAAAATTCACAGAAGAAATCAAAAATCTTCTCGTGAACGACTCTAATGTGCTCGTTCATTTGGTGTCTCTTTAACCAGCTACGATTTGGACAGTGTGGGCAATGAAACCGTTTATTTTCAATGTGGCGTGTTTTCATATGAAATCCCATAGAATGTTTTTCTTTAAACTTGTATCCACATAAATCCTTAATTAAGATAAATCATAAGTAATTTAATATTTTTTTGTAAAAAAGCGATGATACTTACACAATAAAAGTAGTCTGATGGTTTAAATTCACGATGAGTTAGTTCATGCCTTGTAATCGCTCCTTTACTCTCAAAATTCTTTCCGCAGACCATACAAACTATTTCATTAACACAGAAATTATTATATTCAACAAAAGTTAAATTTCAGTTATATTACTTGTAGATTGCAAATTTACTTGCTTCATTCGGGGTTTCCTTGGTTGCTTTGTCTTACCTATTTTCTGTCTAGTTCTTTGTACTGTATTCAAAATATGCTTCTTTAATTTTGATCGGGTCACAAAATTTTTTCCGCAATGCTAAAATTATTTTTACCTTTCTAAATGAAAGAGAAATTATAAGAGTCTTAACTTACGTCACATTTGTATGGTCCTTCTTTGTCATGACGTCTTTTGAGATGAAATTCAAGTGAACGATACGTGGGATAAAATTCATTACATCTAGAACAGGAGACACTGCCCTTTTTTCCAGTTTGAGTGTGACGATAAAGATGTTTTTTAAGAGCTGCAGCTGTAGTACATATCTTTTGACAAATTTTGCATTGGAGGCTGGCAATTTGAGCGGCTGATTGGACTAGGACTAGTTGTTGAAGATTTGGTACTTTTTTTAATGGAGCTTTCTTTAATTTTTTCTCACTTTCGGGGATATTATTGCCTTTTGAATCATTCGCTTGAATATCAATATCGCTTAAAATCCAATCGTCATTGAATAAGTTCGTATCGTCTTCTTCACTCTCGTCAAAGAATGTTTCGCATTTAAAATTTGGCATCAAGTCAGTGTCCGGTTCAATTTTCACTATCGGTTGGATGGTAATCACTTCTTTTACTTGACGAAGGAGAGTTTGTTGAAGAGCGACATAATTTTGTTTAAAACTCTTTTCTTCGTCAATTTTATTTAGCTTTCTAAAGTGAAGATCAGATTTTCTACAAAGCTCTCGAAACTCGATAGCTATTTTCAGTTTGTCGAGGCATTCTTCACAGATTAAGGCGGGAGAGCGCTTAGAAATTTCAACGACCTAGAAGATGCACGATTAAGATAGTTCTAATATTAATTATTTCTCACAAACAATTATTTCTTACAAAAATGTCCGCAACAAGATTTATATTTGATCCAATTTTGCCGCCATCCTCAAAGATTTTCAAGAATTTGCTTGATTTTGAGCTCGACAAGCATACGCGACACACTTTCTTACTAGTCATTGATTGAAAATAGCAAGAGTTCTTTAACTAATCGAAAAATTGAGAATATTTTTTATGAAAGCAA
The DNA here is from genome assembly GCA_038502055.1 of Tanytarsus gracilentus. Classification (NCBI taxonomy): domain Eukaryota; kingdom Metazoa; phylum Arthropoda; class Insecta; order Diptera; family Chironomidae; genus Tanytarsus; species Tanytarsus gracilentus. The sequence goes on along the minus strand of JAXRKN010000039.1, from coordinate 597,198 downwards.
TTTTTTTTGTTTTGTTTATATTTGAACGCATATATGCAAAAACTGCCAAATGACTAAAATGGTAAACCCACATGCCTACTTCGGAAAAGCATATATTTTAAATATTTTTCAAACGGGCAATTTTTATTTCCAAAAATGTGACTTATTGTGACTTGAATAATTTAATGAAACGTTTAAAATACTTTCTGGATATCGCTAATAAACTTTTGGCTCTTCAATAGTACAAAAAAAAGAGATTATTGCAAGATAAAAATTGCCCGTTTGAAAAATATTTAAAATATATGCTTTTTCGAAGTAGGCATGTGGGTTTACCATTTTAGTCATTTGGCAGTTTTTGCATATATGCGTTCATTTTAAACTAGGGGTTGTCGATTCATCGCTTTTAAACTACTTTTTTTTTAGTGTAACCCACGAAGTGGTGTAACACTTATATGCGCCTCTTTCCGTCCGTCCGTCCGTCTGTCTGTCTGTCTGTCTGTCTGTCTGTCTGTTCCTTCGAGATCTCGGCTCCTGAGATAGCTAGAGACTTCTAGTTTTCGCCAAATGGTAGGTCTATGAATTTAGATTCGGCCATTTTAGGAATTATGAGGGTCATGACCACAGGTCGTGCCATGGACAGCCCTAAATGCCATTTTTCATACAAATTTCCTGTTATATGGCTTCATGTATGTCGTTGAACTCGTATTTGTATCAGGAATCGAAAGGCATTGATGATATTTGAGGAATGTCTATCATGGCCATCCAAGAGTGCCACCAATGTCCATCACGGCCGGCCAGTAGTGCCCCTAATGTCCATTTTTTAAAAGTATGGCTTCATGTACCTCGTTGAACTCGTAATTGCATCAGGAATTGATTAGCATTGATGATTTTGAAGAATGACTGTCACGGCCGGCCAGGAGTGTCCAAGGAATGCCACTAATGTCCATTTTTTAAAAGTATGGCTTCATGTACCTCATTGAACTCGTAATTGCATCAGGAATTGAATAGAATTGATGAGTTTAAAGAATGACCGTCACGGCCGCCAGGAGTGTCCAAGGAATGCCTCTAATGTCCATTTTTTAAAAGATGGCTTCATGTACCTCATTGAAAACGGAATTTGACCAGGAATCGATTGCATGGATCTGAAAATGGAACGCAATGGAAAAGGAACGCAATGGAAAATGGAACAAATGGAAAATGGAACATAATAGAAAATGAAACACAATGGAAAATGGAACACAGTGGAAAATGGAACACAATGGAAAATGGAACACAGGGGAAAATGGAACACAGTAGAAAATGAAACACAATGGAAAATGAAACACAATGGAAAATGGAACACAATGGATAATGGAACATAGTGGAAAATGAAACACAATGGAAAATGGAACACAGTGGAAAATGAAACACAATGGAAAATGAAACACAATGAAAATAAAACACAATGGAAAATAAAACACAATGGAAAATGAAACACAGTGGGAAGCCCGTGTGGGAAGCCCATTTGGGAAGCAATTTTGGGAGGCCATTTGGGGAAGACATTTTTGGGAAGCCATTTTTAAGTAGCCATTTTTGGGAAGCCATTCTTTGGGGAGCCATTTGGGGAAGCAATTTTAGGAAGCCATTTTTGGGAAGCCAGTTTCGGGAAGCCATTTTTGGGAAGCCAAAAGGGGAGGCCAGAAGGGGAAGCCAAAGGGGAAGCCAATACTGATCTGTTCCAAGTGGGTTACACGGCAACACCCACGTGTGGGTTTTGAAACATTTTTTAAAAATTCGTTGATAAAAGAAAATATTGAAATTAATTTTAATTAGACGCAAAAGAAAATTTGCAACTTTATTTAATGCCAAGAAAAATTAGAAAATTTATAAAAATACAGCATAATGTTCCTTAAAAACCTTGGAATTGACGGCTTTCGAGACGAGCCTGTAAATTCTCCAACTGTCGCTTTGCTTCGCATTGTGGAAAATTGTTAAGATCGTAGTATTGTGGCGCGAGTTTAATTAACCATTCCGCTATAAAAATAAATAGTTAGTTTTAATTGTTTAATTAATAAATGTTTCCTCACGTTTAACATCAGTGACTGTGCGAATGTAATTTTTTGTTGTGAGCACAAACTCATTATAGATGACCCAGTCTGGCTTGTGATCTAAGCAGGTCGACGGGTGCAATTGTACAATTTGATTATCTTTAATCGTCAAATAATGTCCAGTGCGTTCCAAGTGAGCAACCTGCATGAAGAAGCCCTCGACCAATGCCTTACGAATGTTGATGTAGTAGTCTTTCGAAGTGAAGTCAGTGCTTGTGCGCTTGAGATTAAATCTGTCCATTATACGTGCAAGCTGTTGACGAACGTTGTCAGCTGATTTCAATGATCGATAGTTGATGAAATTCTCGTAACACCATTGAGGATCCTCGTTGCCTGATTGCAAAATAAAATCGTTATTTTCAAGACGAAAAAATAAAGTTTAATAATTAACTTACTTTGTTTGAATGCATGGAATACATTGAGCAGTGTTAGGTGGTCACCGTCGATGTGAGCAAACCGCATCTTTGCTTCGTCAGCCTGTTTTTTCATCTCATTTGGTCTAACGAAAGCCTGGGGCACTTTTTATAGTTAAACGAAAAGAAAGAAATGGACGCAGCAAATGTGCAAAAGGAGGAAAAATGTTGAACGAATGGGAATTCAGAATTATTCAAAAGAGAAAATTCCAAAAACCGCCCATTCGCACGTCCATAGTCAATAAATAATGTTCAATAAAGATTGATGTTTTTTTCTTCTAAAATTGCACTTTATCTTTAAAGTTAAGCTAAAACTATTTCCTCACCCGAAAGCATTGCCGTAATTGAGAGAATCTCATTGGAACAGTTGTGTGTGCATGACGCAATCAACATCTTTGCCAGCTGCGGATCAAGCGGAAATTCGCTCATAACTGAGCCCAAATCTGTCAAATTTCCATCATCATCGAGTGCTGCTAAGTAGTTGAGAAGTTCCAATGCTCTCATGAGTGTTTCCTATAAAAAAAATATTCAAATTTTTAATTAACAGATTTGAAATTAATTAAGTTATTCCTTACTGGAGCCGGTGGATCCAAGAAATCAAAATGAACCAAGTCATCGATGCCAAGCTTTTTGAGCTGTAAAACGACAGTTCCCAAGTTTGATCTCAAAATTTCGGCATAAGTGTTATCTTGCATTTCGTGTTTGTAAGCTTTCTCAGTATACAGTCTGAAGCATTTGCCCGGTCGTGTACGTCCTGCGCGACCAGCTCTCTATTGTTTTTTATAAAATAATTATAAAATAAACTTTTAATAAAATTACTAACAAATTCATACCTGTTGAGCTGACGCCTTACTAATGGGCGACACAAGCAAACTCTCAACGCGAATACGAGGATTGTAGACCTTTTGCTTTGCAAAACCGGGATCTATGACAAAAACCACACCATCGATTGTTAGTGAGGTCTCAGCAATGTTAGTGCTAATGACAACTTTTCTGCCAATCGCACCGTTTGCTCTTCTCGGCGGTGCCGGCTCGAAAATTTTCTGTTGAATTTTTATCAGAAAATTATTTTACATTAAATTATGAGACTATAAATTTCAAACCTGTTGAGCGGCAGGTGGCAAAGTTGAATACAATGGAATGCATCGCAATTCACCAACTTCAGGTCCCAAGTTATCTATTTCTCTCTTAACTCTCTTGCAAGCTTCCTCTATTTCCTCTTGACCAGTTAAGAAAAGCAAAACATCGCCTTCGATCTCCTCGCACATGTGAATTTGAATAACTGTCCTTATTGCCGCCTCAAGATAATCACGCTCTGGCTCAGGCGTGTAAAAGATTTCGACGGGATGTGTTCTACCCGGGACATTCATGAGTGGAGCATTGTCAAAATATCCTTGAAATTTTCCGGCATCGAGTGTTGCAGACATCATTATAAGTTTAAGATCAGAGCGTTGCTTAACTACCTCTTTCAGTACTCCCATAAGCAAATCAGTGGCAAGCGTTCTCTCGTGAGCCTCATCGAGCAGTATAACTTGATAATTTTCGAGCATTGGATCGGACATTGCTTCACGGAGCAACATACCATCAGTTAGGTACTTAAGAATTGTCTTGGGTGATGAACAGTCCTCAAAACGAATAGAATAACCAACTTCCTGACCCAGAATTACATCCATTTCTTCAGATACGCGCTGAGCGACGGACATTGCAGCAACTCTTCTCGGCTGTGTACATGAAACGCTCTTGGATCCACAGCTACGTGCGTAGCTCACTGCCCACTGTGGAATTTGAGTTGTTTTTCCTGAGCCAGTTTCGCCAACGAGAACGATGCATTGATGTTCAGCCAAAAGTCGCATAAAATCATCCCGATACTCGAACACGGGCAATAATGCTCTTTTTTTAAGCAAATTTTGGTAATTAACCGAGAATGGAGCGCCGTTGAGTGGATTAATTTGCATATTAGATGATGATGATGGCGCTAAAGACAATCCAGAGTCAACAGGAATTCCTCTTTCCTCTCTGCAAATAAATGAAATTAACAATGAAATTTTGTTAACAAATGTTTTCGACTTATTTCAACGACATACCTTCTCTTTTTAATAAAAGGATCCATAACTTCGATTCTCCGCTTTGACATTTTGCTATTTTTAGACTTTTAAATGCAGAAATGACTTTTTAAAATGGATTTTTAGGTTTAAACTTTCTGAAAAATTTCTGCGTGGTTTTAATAATTCACTCTCAATGATGTGTCCTACACCCGGTGAAGATTAAATTTATTTAGTTATGTCACTAAATAAGCACTTACTCAAACAACTAAAAAAAGCTATTAATTTTCATTGATTAACTTTTAGCTGGAAGAATATTCCACTTTAAATACTTTTTTGGTAAATTTATAATTTTTGTCATTTTTTCACGGACACGACTAAAAGTTTGTTTAATTCGAAAAAATATTTCCGAACGAAAAGAAAAACAATTCGGTGAAATTAAAAGTTTTTAATAATTTTAAGTGTAAAATCACACAAAAAAACTTTCATAAAATACACAAATCTCTAGACTAGTTGCCCAAGAATTGAAATCACATCAAGATGGATCGATCAAAAAAGTCAAAAATGCAACATTCATCGGATTTAATTCTTTTGGGAAATAAAAATGATCGAAAACGCGAATCTACGTCCGCACTTCCGCCAGCGACAAAAAAGACGAGAATCGCACCAACAGCTCATACAGGTGCGGCATCAACAAGCACAAGTACAAGTGAAAATTGGGAAGATGCAATAAACACCGAATGCGAAAGTGTCGATTTAATGGCATCTATACTGCTGGCTACTGAGCAGCAGGACAGTGACAAGATCGTATCGTTAGTATGCAGCGCAATTAAAAGCCTCTCATCTACCAAGGCCAAAAACGATTCAATTTTGATTACATCCCTCATGTATCTCGCGAAAATTCGTCCTTTCGTTTTTGCCAACGAAAACATCTCGGCCGCTATTCTTTCTCTCCTCAAAACCGATAGCCAGCACTCCGTAAGGCATACAATGAAAAATAATACAACCGTTTTTGCTATGGCTGCAAATCTCCTGGCACGAGGAAATTATGACAAAAAAGAGTGGCCTGAATCTTTTATTAAAATTTATATCGATGACGCTGTCAATGAGAGATTGTGGGTCGATTGTGAAGAGTGCTCTTTTTTTATTGATCACATTAGTAAGTTAAACTTAACTTTATTATATTTTTTTATTTAAAATTAATTTATTTAGCCGCATCATTTGGAACTAAAATTCCACCTCAAAAATCATCAGTGCCTGAGGGTGGAGTCGTTAATGAAGAAGAATCATCAGATAGCATTCTATCAGAGTCGTCGCGTAACACAGAAGAACTTCAATTAAATTCAAAGTTCTTTCACATTCAAGAGACTGTCGAGCGACTTGTAACAGACACAGTCAAGGATCAATTTAATCGTCGTCAAACTTCCGATTTTCTCACTAAAAATCTCTTGAAATTTGCATCAAGTGCTTGCGGTATTCCAGAAGTAAGATCATTGGTCATAACTCGCCTCGAATTGTGGATTCACAATGCTAAATTAATAAAGCCAGCTCAAGAGCTACTCGAGTACATTTGTTACAACATTAGTGCAACGCAGCCGAAAGATCAGGAAGTTTTATCTCAACTCCTGAAAATGCGACTGAAAACAAAACCGCTGATTAATATTTACATGAACTGTCTTAAAGATCTTATCAGTCTTCAGCCAAATATTCTTCACATGATGCTTAAATCAGTTGTTCAACAGGAACTTTTAATTCTCTACAACGCTCGCAATCCAAACAACATGGGAATATTGGCGACAATTTTTCAAGCAAAGCCCGACGAAGCAGCGACCAATCTAGCGGAAATTTATCAAGAATTTCTACTCCTTCGTGACGATTGTCTTAAAACTTTGCGAGTTTTTCTACGTGAACTCGTAAAAATGCTTCGGTATGACATTAATCTTGTAGTCTTTTGCAAAGCACTCATGAGCGATAGAGCTGAATTTATTCAGCAAGTTGAGTCGAGTGAATTTAAAGATCGCTGTTGTTTTGCCATTGCCGATCTCGTTTGTCTTTGTCGCTTTTTGTCCGTTTCACCGCATATTCGTGACGCCCACAACGCAATTACAAAAAGTAATCACGAACAGAAGAGCTCAATGGTGTATAATTTCTACAATCAAATGTCACAAATTCAATATGAATCACTCACGTGGGTATTTGAGGACGTTTCAAAAATTTATAAGCTCAGCGCCAACGACTATTCGTCTTTGATGAATAAAATTTTAATTTTGGACACACCTGAGAGCTATGCACGGTATGACTCGTGGCCATCGGAGCCCGAACGAATGCAATTAATGAATTTAGTGTCGGAAGTTCCACTTCTTCAAGACTCAATTTGGAGGATAATATTGATTGGCGTCAGCAAAGATATCAGTTTCTCCATTCACGACACGGTGATGATAATTGATCAAATAGTGAGGAGAGCTTGCTTATTAAAATACACCGAATATCCACCGCTGGAAGTTACAAAGCTTGAAATTATTGATTTTCTGTTTAGCATGGCCGAGTATCATCATCCGGAAAATATACAATTGCCAGCGGGCTATGAACCTCCAAAACTGGCAATTTCTCAAATTTACTGGAAAGTTTGGATCATTCTTTTGATTTTGTCAGCTCACAATACAGGCACAATTGGAGCTTTTTGCTGGGCAAATTATCCAATGCTCAAATTATTAATGGAAATGTGCATCACTAATCAGTTTCAAATGCTGAAAGCACCCGAAGAGGAACTACAATTGGCTGTCATTGAGAAAAATCAAATTATCCAATTCGAAGGCTATTTAGCTGCTGCAACATCAAAAGTCGTTATACACGAGTCAAATTCACTGCTAATTTCTCAAGTGAGTTTATGCAATTCTAAACTTTTAATAATTAACATCAATAATGAATTTATTTAGGTGATGCTCATGGATCCAATGGGAAATGCAAGACGACCGCCTAAAAGTGTTCTCGAGGAACTCAACTCATTAAATACAACACACCGATTGGGCCACTTACTTTGCAGAAGTCGCAAGCCAGATTTGCTTCTCGATATAATTCAACGACAAGGAACATCGTCAATGCCATGGCTTAGCGATCTCGTTCAAAGCAGCGATGGTGGAGATTTTAATCATCTACCAGTCCAGTGTTTGTGTGAATTTTTGCTTTCAAACTCTAGCAATATTTCGTCGGAAAATTTAAGGGATGTTGAGCTCATTGCTTTTCTACAAAAGATGCTGCACAGCGATGATGCAAACGATTATCAGACATCTTATGAAGTACTCGAATATTTTTTGCGACGACTCTCCTCCACATCAAAGTACGGAAGACAGTCGGCTATAAGAGCTTTTAAGCTTCTGTTGAAAAATATCTATAGCGAGCCCGACAAGGATATTGGCGAGGAATTGGAATCCGACTGGTTGTTGAAATACTTGCCGAGCATTCCTTCATTCGAATACATTTATGAGCGAATTATTGCACAACTGCGAGCGGCATGTCAAGTTGAAAATTCACCAGATTTAATCATGATCTATATACAATTCATTGCAACCAATACACTCAATGATCCAGTGACTGAAATGTTGGAACACGTTGCATGCTGGTCTCTGCTGATTGTCGAAAGAAGCGCAGTTTTCGCTTCAATTCTTCCAACCAACCCCGACGATCCTAAATATTCGGAAAAATTCCAAACCATAAATTTTCTCTTCATTATGTTCAACAATTTCATCATAAAAATGAAGGATAATAACTCGGAACTGACTTTACCGGAGTATCCAGATCTTCTGGTCGTTCATTTTTCTGATGACACTCAATGTCATATGCACTTGAATTTCATTCACGCTCTCGTCATTCTTCTCTGTCAATCTGCCGAGATCAATCGAGCCAGTGATTTACTTGATTACTTATTTCCGGCAGGAAATCATGAATATCCACAAGCTTTTAGCGTTGAGACTGGCGACAAAGTTCAAATCCTTCCCGATTGGCTCAAATTGAAAATGATTCGAAGCTCAATAGAGAAGATGGTAGATGTTGCACTTCAAGATTTAACTCCAGAACAAGTAATTCTATTCATACAAAGTTTTGGAACTCCAATCAACTCTATGAGTAAGCTCTTGGCACTGCTCGATCAAGCTATTGTGGAAAATAGTGAAGCTGTTAGTGCAGCAATTATGAATAAGACATATCTTTCACAATTTATTGAAATTCAACAAACGAGAGGTGCGAAGAATGGCCATATCTCGATGAAATATCTTCGTTCGATTAATGAGAAGAAAGAGCTTGTTAAAGAGAAGAAAATTGAGACACCTGTCGAGATGCTAGAACGCTATGACCCAGTGAAAATTAAAATTAAATCTAGCTCATATCGACCAAGAAAATTTTCCTCAAGTTCCTCTTTCCGAGTGAGTTCACTACTTGGAGATTTAGTCGATGAAAAGGAAAAGAAACCGGAACTGCCAATGGAATTATTGAAGTCATCTAAAAAATTAAGATTGAGTGATTCTGGACGAAATATTCATCACACACTCTCGGAACTGCTTTTTTCAACGAACCCTTTCGAAATTGAAATTTTTGCACATCGTCAGCTAAACTTTAAGAATTTGAAGCAGAGCAAATTGGCACATTTAATAAACTCCATGTGTGTTATGCTGAAAGACGATGCCGATAAGCTTTCAATTAGTAAAACAGGAATTATCGTTGATTGGCTAGTTCAGTTTGACAGTGAGCTCATTCGAACAAATCAAGATGTTCAAATTTCACTATTATTTGGAAAAGGCGTACAAGTTTATCGTCCATACTTTCTCTCGCTTCTTATTCATCAAGCAAACTGGTCCACAATTGCGATGGCATTAGAAAAGCTTCTAAATCAATTGAACGTGGGAATCTATGATCCAACAACAGTCTTGGATTTTATTGACGCAATCATAAGAAACTTAAAGTTGTGGCAAGGAAGAGATAAAGCCATTCCAAAGCATGAGCAAATTGAATTTGTTATCAATCTTGATGAGAGTCAAACGAGAGCTTTCATCGATTACATTCTTAGGGAAGAGGAACGTCTGCAGGTAATTTTAAAAACTTATCCGTGTATTGTGATTAATATTTATATACTTATAGGCTGATAAAATGGAATCAAAGATAAATGATCGAGTAGCACTGCTCTTAAGCTGCGTCAATGAAAATAATTTGTCTTTAAAAATGATAAGAAGTCACCTGGAATCGCTTATCGTTGAGAAGAGTATTAAAGATAAATTTATGCGTCGACTCTACATGAGCATTCCCCACATGTTTCTCGATTGCAACGAAGAAATGCGAAAAAGTTCGGTGAGCGATGATATTTTAAAAGACTCGAGTGGTTCGATAGGCGATAAATGGACACATTCGATGATTACAATGATCTCGAGTTTGGCGAATCCTAGAGACTTTCAAGCGCTCAGTTCCGACACGGAATTATCATTGCGAAAGTTTGCAGCGACGCACCCCATTTTATTGTTACGTGAACTTCCACTCATCGCATCACTTTTGGCCGGTAGAGGCCACATGGATTTGCATGTCCTTCGTCATGAGCATCATATTGCTTTCTTCAATCAAATGTTGGGCATTATGGACTTACTCCAGCCGATGATTTTTGACGATATCTATTTGAGTAGCTTGAATAAGGCAATTAACTGCTACTTCTCACTGCTTTATAATCATGGCAAAGATCTTTATGGAATGATTTATAGAGTAATGGATTTTATAAAATCGTATGCCGCTGCAAATCCATCGGGGGCTCATATTTTAATCAGTAACAATATGGATCTATTTGTTGAGCTTTCTGTAAGAAATAAGGGATGTTTTCCACTTCAACAAATCATGTCGTCTGCACAATTTTTATCAAAGGGAATTTCAGTGCCTGCCCTCACTGCCAAACAAGACTATTCAAACCAACCGAATAGTGTCTCAAAGCTCGGAAATCCGACTAAGATGAGTCACGAAGAGTTGCTCTCAACACTCCAAGAAATTGATTATCAGTCAAACAAGAAGCCAGCACCATTGTTGGATATTTTTGGAAAGTTAAATGAGCTCATCTTTAATGATTCTTCTGATGTTCGTAATTTGGCTCACGCATTACTCTTAAAAATGCTCAAATATAATCCTGGAAATCCTGTTATAAATGCTACGTGCTTTAACTCATATCTGCAGTGCTTGCATAGCGATGATGTTAACATCTCTTCATCCGTTCTTGAGAATTTGACTGAAATTGTTTTGTCTCTGCAAGAACACGCTTTAGAAATTCTTCAATGTGTGTTCAACCTTGGAATCACGTCAAAAATAAGCACAATCACACCTCTCAAGAAATGTATCAATGCCATCAAGTTGCAGCACGATTAAAATAAGTACATTTATAATTTAATCTTCAATAAACAATTTTTAAAATTGAACTCGACATCTATTTAAATGTGATTGCAGCTCTGCATTCTTCATGAAGCCTTGATTGCAATTTTTGCAAATAAACCGCTTGTGTCCTGTATGATTCCACTGATGTCTTCGATAGTCAGTTTGATGAGTAAATTTTCTATCGCAAAACTTGCACTATAATTGTCAACAATTATGTGATTAAAAATTTATGTTCTGCTTAAATCAACTCACTTGAAAGGGTTGTTCTCCTGTGTGAATACGAACATGAGCGACCAGCTTTTTCTTTTCACCAAACTCCTTGTTGCAATACTCACATTTAAAATCTCTAATATTATAATGATTCACTTTCATATGGGTTGAAAGATGAAATTTTGTTGCATAGGTTTTATCGCATAGCTGACAATTGAAGCGAATTTTTTTTATGTGACGATTTCTTATGTGAGAAATCATCAAGGTTTTCTCTTTAAATTTATTTCCACATTGATCCTAGTAAATAAAATGCTAATCGTAAAAAGTCTTTAGGTGAAGTTTTTTTTTTAAAACTTACACAGTAAAAGTATTCGCTTGGCTTTAGTTTTTTATGCGTTTTTTCATGCTGGGACATATTTGATTTGCTTTTAAATATTTTAGCGCATGTTGGACAGATGTACCGTTGCTGCTGCGATGCATGAAGAATTTCTTCCTTTTTAAGCATAGTTTTTCGATGACATTGTTTTTTATGTCTTTTCCTACTGGATTCATAATTGCCATGCTGTCTTAATTTACTTTTTAAAATTATATCGTTGCATTTTACAACTTTTGGTTTTTTTAAATGAGAGTTTTTCATGTGTTTAGTTAACAATTGTTTGAAAGAATATTCAATTTCGCAGAGCTATAAAGGAAAATGTTTAAAATTGTTTTAAACAGTTTAAATTTGACTTACATCGCATTTGTAAATTTCTTTGATTGGAGTGTTTGGTGTATTTCCACTTACTTTACCGCTGCCATCACCACTAAATGCCTCATTATTATACTCTCCAATTAAGTCGGCTAGGACTGGCTCACATTTAATCTCTTCTTCTTCTTCAAATTTAATGCTTCTAGTGTGTTCAAATTCCTTTTCATAAGTATTTTTTTCAATCAGTGCAATTGATTTCTTAAAATATTTATCTGAATTTTGTGTGTCTTTTCTTAGTTTAATTGCTATAAAAAGATAATTTCGACAGGCATCACAGATGAGAGCCTTATGATTTTCTAGTTCTATAATCTAAAAAAAAAAATCATTAAATATTTTTTTATTAAAACAAAAAAAAATATACCTTGACTCCAGTGACGAGAAAAATTTCTGTTGCCATTTGACTTTCATTAAAAATAGTGCTTAAACTACACTTTGAATCCATACATAGCCTGCATAAGCCAAAATTTATGCTCATTTTTATTATTTTCACTTTTTCGTTTTTATTTACTGTACAAGTTAATGCCGAAAATTGAATAATTTTGAAGTGAAATGTTAACAAATAAGGATCAAAAAATGTTTAAATTTTTTAGCCGTTTTCTTTATTTCAATTAATCCAGAATTTAATGAGTTGGTTTCTTTCGGCCAAACTTTTTGCGCTTATCATTTGCTTGCAAGTTCATCCACGCTTCCTTTAACGCACCCTGAATTTCATGCATTGTAACAAAACATTCCTTTCTCTCGCTGTCATAATTGTGTTCTCGAAACGCTGCAATCACTAGTTTCTTAAGATGCATCGGAAAAATTTCCGTACCCTTCTTTGCAGTAAAACTTAGCGCCTCTCGTATTTCTTCACTTGTTATTGATCTCAAATAAATTCGCAACTTTGAAACGACACAATTATGACTTGTTTTTTCAGCTTCACTCAGCTCCAAATCCTTCTTTAGTGAGCTTACTGTTGCTTCAAATTCTGACGTGTCTTGATTTTGTAACTTTTCAATAAAATCGGAGAATTCTTGCATGGTTTGCATCGGTAAAATGCCAGTAATTGCTTTCGTATGTCCAATTTTCTTTCGTTTAGGTTCAGGTTCATCATCATCAGCAAACGATGTGCTAGCGATAGTGTTTACATCAAAATTCGATTTGTCATCCGTTGAAGTTGAGAATGGAGTATAACTGGATATTACTGGGTTTTGGTCTTGCTGAAAACTTCCCGAAAACTCTTCAATTTTAACTTCCTCTAAAGGCAATGACGCGGATATTGCTTCCTCTTTTGTGTCATACGTATCAATTATTTTAAAGTTTGAGTACGCTTTCCATCCAGGACCAGTTGTAGTTGGCTTTTTCGTCGTTGCTTTGATATGATCTTTCCACGAGTCTTCTGGTGGGATATGAAGCAATTTTACATTATTCTTCTTTTTACAAATCCAGCATGATCTGACTGCGAGTGTGGTTTTGACATTATTTTTCAAATATGTAACGACAGCATATTTTGAAGATTTGTTGGTTTCACTTGAAGCTATAATAAAAATAATATAAGTTTTTAATAAGCCTATACGAACATTTTTATAAATACCTGGTTGGTTTGCAGTATCAAAATTTAGCTCATCATAGACGGAGAGTGATGCACAATTTTCATCAGAATTGCTGTTGTTTCTTAAAAAATCTGATCCTGTTTTATTTTGCTCAGAGTTTGTTGCGTTTAAATTTATGAAATATTTATCTGAATTTTGTGAGATGTTTCTTAGTTTCATAGCCGTTGAAAGGATGCTGTGACAAAGATCGCAAATGTAAACTTTGCTTTGAGTGTTTTGAATGACCTAAAAACATTTTTTAATTAAAATTTTATTTTAAATTCCCAATTTTACCTTAACACCCGTGATGAGGTAGATTTCTAATGCTGTGTTTGAATCTTCATTGAAAATTGGAGTTAGATTACAGTTAATATTCATGCACAATCGACACAAGGCATGATTTATACTCATTTTAAATAATTTCTTGCCTTTTGTTTATGATTTTAAAAAATACAAGTTAAAATCAACAATCCAATCGTGAATAAAAATTGGCAACTGAAAATAACGGTCAAAAAATATTTAAAAAAAGTAAATAACAACAATCGAGAGAAATTGAAAAAATAATTAAATTTTAAAATGAACGAACTAGAACTAGAGAATCATATTGAAAAATGTAGAATTTGTTTGTGGCAATTTGAACTCGAGGACGTGCAGATAAAGATAACGCCAGTGGTTGAAGAAAGATTTTTAATTTTCACTCAAATTGAAGTAAATAAAATTGAATTTGGATTTTTTTTATTAATATTTAAATAATTTATTTTAGCTCGACAGACCCGCTGATAAGCATTTATTCTCGAGCACAATATGTGAGTCTTGCAGTAACAAGCTACGAAGTTTTTTTTATTTTCGCGAGGAAGCAATTAAAAACCAGTTGAGATTAATTAATTATGTTGAAGAGACAATATCTTATAAAAAGGAACCTCAAGAAGATGAGATCAATTACATTACGACTGAAATTCTCTTATCAGACTCACTCGAACAAACTCCTGAATACACAGCTGAATATCTTGAGGAAGGAATCGAAGAAGAAATCGCCATTGAATGCGTACAAGTTGAACAAAAGATAAAAAAGCAACCGAAAAAGTTTTATAAACGAGCTGTATGTCGAATATGTGGAGGCACCTACTATAAGGACCAATTAAAAAGACACATTGATAAAGTTCACCATAAAATTAAAAGATATTTCTGTGATTTATGCTCACACGGAACTTTCTTAAAATGTAATTTAGCGTCACACATGGCAAAGCATGTAGCGAAAGAGTTTCGAGAACAAATTAATTGTTTATACTGCCCATCGACATTTACCAGAAGCGAGAGTCTAAAAAACCATATGAAAATTGAGCATTATTTACCCGTCAGGATGTTAAAATGTTTTTGTGGTAAAGAATTTAATTTAAAACATAAGTTAACGACTCATATTAAAAGAACTCATGACAACACTCGTAATCACGCCTGCACCCACTGTGATAAGAGATTTTTCACACCCAAAGAGCTTAAAGTACATATTCTCAAAAAGCACTCTCCAGGATATAGTAAGATAATGCACTAATTAAGCTAACTCATAAATTAATAAGCGTGTTTAAATTCCAGTTGAAACTCTAGCATATTTCTGTGAGATATGTGGCAAACAATACAGTTCGAATAAAAGTTTAAAGACCCACATGAAATATCATCAAGAGCCAGAGTTTCGTTGCTCATACGAAAGTTGTCGAAAGGGCTTTATTACAAAACTTTTATTAATGAATCATGAGGTGAGTTAACTTAACAAAAATAAAACTCTGATATTAATTCATTGCTTTTTTAAAAAAGAAAACGCATTTAAATCAACGGGACCAGATGTGTCATCTTTGTGATAAAAGCTTTTTCTCGGCAAATCACCTTCGAAGGCATATTTCTGTAACTCATGATAAAGTACGAATAAATTGTTTTATCGATGGGTGTCGATTTGCCGTTGGAAGGAAAGACTATTTGAGAAATCACATTCTAACTCATCGAGAACTACCCGACGACGTTAAGAACGAATATTTGATAAAAATTAGAGACATGAAAATGTAAAAATAGATTGCTAAAATTAAAAAATAAATTAATTTGACTTAACTAGATGGAACTAGATTAAAACTTTTAAGGTATGCAGAGAATGTAGAAGGGGGAGTTAAAAATACAAATTTGCAGCCCACTCATAACGTATCTAGTTTTTCAAAAAGCCAAGTTTTATGTCAATGCACGCCTCTGAGTAAAAAAAAATTATGTGTGCACAATAACAAATTTCAATTTTCTAACTTTTAAAAAAATCACCATGATTCTAAAGAGTGATAACTTTTACCTATTTCTTTTTTTCACGAGTGTATTTTCCTCATTCATTTTCTGTATTGGATTTTTTCCATTCTCTAATCAGAAAGAAGCAAAATTTGACAATAGAAAAATTGAAGAACTCGATATAAAGATAGGAGTGGATAAGTCTATAATTATGATTGTCGATGCGCTTCGATTAGACATGGTGGAAAAGGATGACATGCCTTACCTTCATAGCTTATTAGAAAGTGGAGATGGTTGTTTTTTGAAGCTAAAAGTAGATTTGCCGACAGTCACGAAACCGAGAATAACTGCTTTAATATCTGGTAAGTTTTTGACATGCTTAAAGTTCCTCATTATTAATATTAATTAAACTTTAATCAATTTCCAGGAACTGTTTCTTCTTTTCTGGATGTGGCTCGTAATTTTGGAAATTCTCAAATAAAATTCGATTCATTCCTCAATCAAATGCATCTTCGTAATGAAAAAATTATCGTCGCCGGCGATGACACCTGGAAATTCTTTCCTCACTTTGATAGAAAATATTTGAATAGAGATTCGCTTTTTGTAAATGATTTCTACGAAGGAGATATAAATGTCACTAAAACTCTTGCGATGGAATTGAAAGAAAAAGATTGGAAGCTCATGATTCTTCATTACTTAGGTCTTGATCACATTGGACATGTTTTTAATCCCTTTCATGAGCTGGTTCCGCAGAAACTCAAAGAGATGGATGAAGTGATAAAAATGATTCATTTAAAATTGAAAGAATGGAATAAAGGGCAAAAGAAAAAGTCGCTTCTTTTTCTCACGAGCGATCATGGCATGAGAGACGCTGGAGGACACTCAGGAAATTCATTTCATGAGATTCACGTTCCATTATTTATGATTGGCTGCAATTGTGAATCGAATAATGAAACATTTTACAATCAAATTGACTTTGCTTCCTCATTTTCAATAATTAATGGACTGCCACTCCCAAAGTCATCAATTGGCTCAGTAATTCCTGAATTTTTGCTTGATCTCGACTCATTAAAGAAACTTGATCTCCTTAAAATAGTCAACCAGAGGCTACTGGACATGATGATAAAAAATGGCGACAACTCGGCAGAATTTTATTTGTCGCATCAAAAGGCAAAATCTTTTCATCAAATATTTGCAACCGACAGCAATAATAAAAACGCTTATCATCAAGCAATGCAAAATTATGTTCAATCATCGCGAGAAATTTCTGACAAACTTGCTCAGGACTCGCTAGAAGTCAACATGTTTTATGTTTTACTTGGAATTGCAATGAACATTTTAATTGCATTCACTATGATCATACCAACGGACACAGTTTTTAAGGATGCTAAAATTAATTTTAAAAATTCAATTCCATTAATTTTGTGCGTCATGGTGTTGAAATTTTTCGTCCTCAACGAAATTTTTGGACTAAAAAATGATCTGATCTCATTCGTTATCATCATTGTGGTTGCAATTTTATTAAGAGCAACAGTGGAAATTCTTCTGTTGAAGCTTGAACGCCACAAGACACACTTATTTGATAATGACATTCTTTATCTCCTTCTACTCGGTCACTTCTTTTACACCATTAGCGTGGCAAGTTCCAGTTTCATCGAGGAAGAACATCAGATTTGGTATTACTTTTGCAACGCAATGTTCGTTATTTTAACATTTTTCGAGTTTCGCGGACGAAGGAGCATCGAATCATTTTTGACTGTCGCAATTCAATGCTTTCCACTGCTTCTACTTCATGTTGTCATTCGAAGGATGAATCAAACAGGAGACAAGTGGATTAATCTTATGGACATTGGTGACTGGTTGCATATGAAAGAAAACGAGGAATGGCTTCATTTTTCAATTTTTGTTAGTCTTGCTGGCTCCACAATTTGGCTCGTTTATGTTCACGTGAGATCAAAAATTTTACTGCCATTTTTAGTCATTGCCAAAATTCTCCTCTATTATCATCACACTCGATCACTCATCACGGAAAGAATTGATATATCGGTTACAACACTCTTTTGGATAGTCATTTTTGCAATAATTATCATAGACTTGGCGATAAATGTTCGAATGCATGGAAGAAATTTTCATTTTGTGATAATTCTTGTTTTAATTTCAATCATCCTTCATCAACCTCAAAATGTTGTCATGAGTTTTGCACTAGGTATGACACTAATTAAAATTAACGTCTTTAGTTGAAGAAAAATTATTTACAGGTATCACGAGCATTTTAATGAACCATGCTTTCAATCGGATGATTAAAGATGCTAATGAGAAAATAATTGCTAAAATTATTCTCCACTGGTGGCTTGGAAAACTTTTTTTCTTCTATCAGGTTTGTTAAAAAAATTAATAAAATTTTCTGAAACAAAACTTTTATTTTTTAGGGCAATTCAAATAGTTTATCAACGATCGACACAAATGCTGGTTTTGTGGGCCAAACTCACGTTAATTTATTCATCATTTTCATCTTTTCTACAATCAACACATTTAACAGTCAAATTTTTGCTCTGACTTTGCTAATTCAGCATTTAAAAAATGATTCAAAAAGGTTAATGCTTTTTAATAATTTAATTTAGATTTTTAAAGGTTAATTTATGATTGCAGACTGATGATTGAGTCCGAAGGTGTCGTGACATTAATTTCAAAGTGGCTATCGTTGCTGACAATCATTCCAACTTTGACATTTCAAGTCGTTATCACCCTATTGAGGCATCATCTGTTCATATGGAGTGTGTTTTCACCAAAACTACTCTACGACTTTTGTATTAATTTGCTTGTGCTTATTATTTTAATGATAGTTAGGTGTATGATCAAATTTTAGAGAAATAAAGACACACGCACAAAAAAAAATATAATTTAGATCGAATTTTCATTTTCTTTTGGCTCTGCTGAGAAAGTAACCGATCGAGAACCTGGAAGCTGACTCATGCTGCTGTAACGACTATTGCTTTGATTTTGTTCTCTCTCCAATCGATACCGCTCAAATTTAGCCTTTGCTCCACCCCCAAGACTTTGATTGAGAACTTCACGATTTACTTTGCATCGCTTATAAATGTCAGCAAGTGTCATAGGTGACATTTCTGGCTGAGTTTTTACAACATCAAGTGCCTCACTCTCGATTGCCTGATAATCAAGTGTTTTTACAAAAATTCTTTCGACATTTTCAGTCACCAGTTCATCTCGTGACGTTTGATATTCCTCAACTGGAATAAGACGAGATCGAACTGCCGATAAATCATCCTCAATTTTGGCGATGCTTTGTTTGATGGCCACCTTTTTCTGCTCATTAAAGCGCATTCGATCTTTTAGGAATTTGGTTTGCTTCTCGAGAAGTTCTCTGTCGACCTTCTTCCGCTCCATCATCGTTTTGAGAAGTCTCTTATAATTTTGATCATTCCACTTTTTCTCTAATCGTTCGGGCAGGTCATAAGTTTGTTTTCGTGCTTTCTTCTTAGCTATTCTGAAAATTTAAAAGTTTTTAAAAAATTAATTCGAAAAATTTAATTTTACTTTTTAGCTTCAGCTTCCGCCATTGCATTTCGCTTGTCCTCAATCTCTTTCATCATTTGTTCCTTTTTATCTTTTTCATCAGTTATTTGAACTTCAACATCCTTTTTGGCATCAATTATATCCTGGTTGGCTTCAAACCACTCCTCACGCCATTGATCTTGATCTCGCTTCCGTTGAACTTCTTTTTCGATAAATTTCTTGAAAAACTTTTCTTCGTCTTCACATTGTTGTGCGAATGAATTTGGAACGATGAAAATTCTGAGACTTGAATTATGATCAGCAATGGCTACGAGTCTCTTTGAGAGTGGCAATTTATGTTGTTTTATGTAACTCAAAATATTTCCACCCAGCGACTCTGACAAAGATGGAACATCAATGCGACTATGAAGATCCCAAATTTCAAGTGTGCCATTGTCACAAATCAAGAAAAAAACCGAAGGTCTATCGAGACTCCATTGAACGCCAGTGATGAAACTCTTACACGAACGCCAAAATATTGGACCCTCCAAATAGTCATTATGCCATAGTGCAAAAATGTGCCCGCCAATCGACATGAACGTATCAGTCATAAAAGGATTTTTTTGAACACTCACAATGGGTCCATCGTGAACGCTTGCAAAATTTTCTTGAATCATATGTTGAGGATTTAAAATTGCGCCTGTTGAAAAATCATCGCCATCCCATTTACATGAAATTACTTCGCCAAGTGCTGAGCCAAAAACCATTTTTGGATTGAATGATTCTTTTCGTTTTGAAATTGCTTTGAAGAGAACTCGATTTGTGAGATTAAACTTTTTATTCTTCGATTGAAGAACTTCATAAATTATTTCGCCTTCATTGAAAGTAAAACTCGAAATGGGTTGAGTTATGTTGAGGAAAAAGTATGGCATGAAAATTTTATCCTTTTCTTTTAGTGGCGAAGTTTCTTCTTTCAGCTCATTTGGAAGGAAAATTTTTCGTTCAACTTTTTCAATTTTTACAGAGTCTTCAGAGCTTGGCAGCCAATCGAGGTCCCAAAAGAAAAGTCTTCCGTCTAAAGATGTTGTCGTGAATTGTCGGAATTTAGTGTCATTTTGCCGGTCTTCTTTTAAAAGACCTTTTGATGTGCATTGATAATTTTGTGGAAGCCATTTAATTCCAGTAATTGCGTCTTCATGAGAACGATCAATGTTGCTAATAACTGCTGGCAAAACTATTCGATTTGAATCTTCGCCTATAAAAAAAAATTATTTAATTTAATTCATTTTGAACAAAAAAATTACCTTTTGTATTCCATTTAAGATATTCACGAATTTCATTGCGATGTTTCTGTTGATCCGGTGTTAAAATTTGATCGGATTCAACTTTCGCCAATCGTCCTTTAATGTCCCAAATTATCAGTTGTCCATTGATCGTGCCACCAACAATTATATTTCCATCATAAGGGCAAAAAGAAATGCACGAAATTTCTCTCAACGCTTCCAATTCTAATTTTGGATAAAGAGGATCATCAAAGCTCCAAATAAGAATTGGATTCGAGTCGATAATTGCGCGTTTGATGACATCAATGTCATCACCTCTTTGAACTTTTTTAGTTTTTAAATTATATCCGTATGCCGCAACACAAACGCCACTAATTTCAGGATGCCAATCCATTGAAATTATATGACGACCACGACACTTAGGGATGTTTGCAAAGCAGCAAATTTCCTCCAGAAATGGCGTCGTGTATTTGACAATTTGTTCTTTTCCAATGAATTTATAGTCATCACGATACATATCGACTTGATTAAATTCGAGCACTTGGAGGAGATCTTCAACCTGCTGTGAAACTACAGGCTCTTCCGGTTTAACTTCCACAATAACCTCTTCCTTCTTTTTACGCATTGACATGAAAGAAATTTCTTCTTCTTTCTTTTCATCGGCACTTGCGATTGTCTCTGTGTCCTCTCCCTTTACTTCAGGTTCCTCCAGCTCATATAGATATTGTGACCATGCATTTGTTGGAAATGTTGGATCTGTCTGCTGATGTTCACTGACTTTAGAGGAGCCGGATTGAACTGCTCTATCAATCATTTTTCGATAGATGTTTTCAAAGTGAACTTTTTTATCGGGTAAAAGTTCAACGTAGCCATCGCGAACATCATCGGAGAAGCGAAATGAAAAACTCGTTTGTGTATAGCGCATGGGATAGACACTCTGAAGTTCAATATTTACAGTATTAACTCTCTTAACACTAACATAGGAATCGACAGCTTGTTCACTGCCCATCGATCGATATGGTCGAGGATATTTGACAATTGACTTGATGATTTTTCTCCGTTCGCAAGCTTCGAGACGTTTAATTATCTCACTTGCTTCCTTGCATGTGACCTCATCTAGATAAATTATAAAAGTGTCACGTGTCTCATCCGACAAGTGTGGAACATAGCCAAGAAGCAGCATTGGGTCTTCACCGACTTCCTTTAATTTCTCTTTCAAAACACTCATCTCATAAGTGTCACTCGATAGATGATCTTCTAGGAACTTTTTGCTTATTTGTTTCCATGGATTTTCGGAACTCAAATTTGTACCGACTTCAATAAAAATTTCTCGTTGATGATCGATGCTGCAAAAAAATTAATTAATCACAATATTTTTAGGATGTTTTAAATTAAAACTTACTCAATTGCAAGGGTTATGCTATTCGATAAGGAATAAAGCCGGCTTTTAGCTTTTTCAGGATCAAATCCGATAAGTAATTCGAAATCTTCTTCATCTGAGCACTCTTTATCAGAATCATGAGTTTGAGGGTCTTGAATGGGGATGAGTTGTGGTGCAGGCGTTTGTGGTGCTGGAGTATTCGTTAATCGTTGTTTATTCATGATTTAAAATTGTTTGACTCATCACAAAAAAAAAACAAAGTTGTAACAAACATTTAAAGGTTGCTTGGTTACTTAGATTTATTTAAAAATGGAAGATGGATGAATGAAAGACAAATTTTATTTTTACTGAAAATTTGTTTTTTCTATGATAGAATTATAGAAGAATTTTTTAAAAGTTTTTTGAGAATTTTTTAAAGCTTTTTGAGGAATTTTTAAAAAAGTTTTGAAGAATTATTTTTTCACACCAAAGTTTTATGTTTGTTCATGAATATTTTTTAAAAATTAAATTTATTCAAGTTTAAAATGATTAATAAAATTTAAAATTTCATAAATAGTTTCCTCCCTTGCATTATAAAATAATTGAAGACACTTCAATGACATGATAATCTTCGTTGATGAACCACTTGATAGTTCAATGTCTCACTGTGTCAACATTTTAACTTGGTCATGAAAGATTTCACGTGACTATGAGAATATTTTTGGCAAATAATGATTTTCAGTTAATTGCAGTGTTTAATAGAAAAAAGACCTAAAATATTTTTTCTCATTCAATTTTTAAGAATATTTTTGCATATTTTTTTTCAGGTTGTATTTTAAGTTAAAATTTTTTATTTTTTAAATTGTGTTTCAATTTTAGCGAAACACTTTTTCGAGAATCGAACCTTACCCACTTAAAATGTGCCAATCTTAATTGATAAGAAGAAGAGCGATGAGCAGCAATCAATGAGACACAATGGTATTGGTTTCTGCTGGATAATGATAAGATAATCTGAAAGAGTATAAAAGAAGCTACTGGAACTTCCGAAGCTTCAGTTTAATTTTTAAAAATGTGGCTAAAAGTGATAGTTCTTATAGGTTTTGTTGGGTGTGTTCTCGCCTTACGCAATCAATCTCTGAATACGAAAGTACTGCCAAAAAGTTTAGATGAACCTATTGTGAATCCTTTTATTGACAATCCCCCTTCAACGTATCGATTACCAAATGATTCAATTCCTTTGCAATATGATTTACACCTTCGCAGTGATATCCAAGCAGGAAGATTTGAATTTTTTGGTCGTCTTAGAGTTCAAATTCAAATGAAAACTTCAAATAATGAAATCGTTATGCACTCAAAGCAACATACAGTGACTAATGTCGACTCGTATGATCAAGATTTAATTAACCGCGATGGACAAAATTTGATCACCGAAAAAATTGAGTCACATGACTTTATTGTCATTAAATTGAGAACAACGAGACGAGCAAATGAAATTTTTTGGCTTGACATTGAGTACAATGGAATTTTGCGTGAAGATCAAGAAGGATTTTACCGTGGATCTTATGTCAATGAGCAGAATCAGATAGTTTGGTATGCCACGACACAATTCGAAATTACTGAGGCAAGACATGCTTTTCCTTGCTATGATGAACCCGCCATTCGAGCACCAATTAAATTAGCAATTTCATATAAAGAACCGTACTATGCAGTGGCTAATATGCCGGTAGTTTCTACTTTCGATGACGAGTTTCCCGGTTACAAAAGGACACTTTTTCAAACAACTCCGCCAATACAAACTTATCTACTTGCATTCCTTATCTCCGATTATAAATTCAAAGACGCACCCGAAAACTCAACGAGAATTCCCCAAAAAATTTATGGAGTCCCAAAAGCCATTGACGATGGATGGGCCGACTATGCGGCTTCAGTTGTCGGTGATGTTGTAAGAGAACTTGAAAATTACATTGTCTATAAATATCCATTTCCAAAACTCGATCACGCCGGTAAATATGAAGATGAAAAAGTTTTTTAAGTTGCACAATAATTTTTATCATTTTTTACAGCCCTCACAACTTTCAAACATGGAGGTGAGCTTTTATGATGCTTGATAAAAATAATTTTGATAACACATTGTTTGTATAGCAATGGAAAACGCGGGACTAATCACCTATATCGATACCGGATTACTATTAAATCCCAATGAACCTGATGCCTCAAGAAAATATAGAGAAAATTCCATTATTGGCTTAATTGCACATGGTGAGTTAAAATTGTAAAAAATGTTAACTTTTATAACTCAAATTTTATTTTTAGAAACTGCTCACCAATGGTTTGGGTAAGGCTTGTTAAAAATTAATTATTTTCATTGAAGATTTTAATTACAGAGACGCAATTTCTCCTGAGTGGTGGTCATACACTTGGTAAATTTTTTAAAATTAAATTTATGAGAATTTATTACTTACTTATTAATTTTTCTTTTCAGGTTGAATGAAGGTTATTTTTTATTGAAAATTTTTAATTATTTTAAATAAATTTCAAAATATTTTTTAAGGTTTCGCGACACTTTTCACAAATTACATTCCTGATAAAATTTACCCCGAAAGAAACATAATGAAAAATTTTGTTCGCAACAACATGCCAGCTGCATTTGGAACTGATGAGCTTAACACAACTTGGTCTATGAACCATTACACTGAAGATCCGCCTTCATTATGGACAAAATTTAATAATATTGGTTACTCTAAGTCTGGCTGTGTGCTCAGAATGTTCCAGGAAACGTTAACAGAAAACACTTTTGCCAAAGGATTAAAATATTATTTCGTAGAAAATGAAATGACTGCCGCAAATCCTGAAACTCTCCACGCCGCACTTCAAAAAGCATACGATGAAGATTTTCTTGGTGGCGCTTCCTTAAACATTTCTTCATTGATGGGAACTTGGGAGAATAACCCAGGGTATCCCATGGTTTCGGTTAGTTTGAATGGAAATAATGTTGAATTTACACAAACACGCTATCCCTTTACGAATGGAGAAATTTACTCCATTCCATTGACATATTCCACAAAATCATTTAAGAATTTCAATGTAAAAAGAGGCATGCAATGGCTGACTGGACAAACACTTACGATAGCAAGCAATGCAGTGAGTTTTAACTCTGGTGATTGGATTATTTTAAATAATCAACAAGTTGGCTACTATCGAGTTGATTACAGCCAGGAACTTTGGCATGCAATAATTGATCAATTAAAAACTGACTATAGTCAAATTCATCCCATTAATAGAGCCGTTTTACGTGATGAAATCTACTTAGCATGGAAGATTTTTGACAGAGTAAATGCTGCTGATATTCTCGACAGTTTACTTTATTTTTCACTTGAAGACGAAGCAATCTCGTGGAGCAAATCAAATCAATTTTTATCGGAGTTGTTATTAAGACTTTCGGAAACTGAAATTTATGATCGCTACTTGCAGTTCGTTAAAGATTTAACGAAACCCAAGATTTTATATTTGGGCTATGAGCGAACTGATGGAGAACATACAGATGTTACTGATTTAAGAAATCAACTTAGAAATTGGAATTGTCGTAGTTTGGATGGCGATTGCTTGCTAAATGAGTATCAAAAATGGTTTATTTTCAACAGTTCGAATGTTGCTAGTTCCTTTAATTTCTGCTTTGCCATGACACTTCTCGATACTGCACCATTTAGCGAAATTTTGAACGGCATCATAACTGATCGAAATTATTCATCACGTGGAGATTATTTGAATAGTTTAGGTTGCAATCGTGATGAGGCAAATCTTGAAACTCTTCTTGCTGCTTCCATTAATTCAGAAAATATTTTAAATGTCCAGGAGCGCATGACTGTGATCAGATCAGTTTTCACGAGGAGTCCACTCGGATTAAAAACAGCCTTAAAATTCATTGATGAAAAATATATTGAAATTGCTGCTCTCAATGGAACACAATTTCTCTCATTGATCACACAGTTGGCTCAAAATATTAATCCATCATCTTTAATAAGCTTCATTCGTTTAAGGGATAATTTAAGCAGTGGAGGATACATAAATGGGGATGATGTTGCGGATTTAAACAAACATCTAACTAATTCAAATGATTGGCATGAAAAAAATTATAACGCTATCAAAGCTTGGTTCGATGGATATACTGAACCTCTGACGACAACCAGCACCACAACTACAGTACGTTTAAACTCACTTTTTGCAATGTATTAAATTAATTTTTTCAGACCTCTACAACTGAGAGACCCACGACCACATTGACTAATCAGCAGCAAACAACAACAACAACGGTACAATTATTAAAATTCGCACTTTCAATACATTAAAAGTAAATAATTTTTATAGGGTGTTCAATCTTCATCCTCTCCTGTTACGACTCCATCGTCACAAGAGACAACTCTGGCGGCTGCAAGTTCAACCATACTATCGTTGAATGCTTTCATTTTATGCATTTTGAGCTTGACTTTCAGTAGAAAGTGAATTTTCTGAAATCAAATGTTTTAAATAAAATCAAAATTTTATTTTTCCAAAAAAAACTACACATTTATTTATTATTCTGTCCATTTTCTACATAAATTAAATCATTTAAAGTTTTTTTTCTCGATAAATCTTGTCAAATAGAAACTAATATTATTATATTTTTTTTATAACTTTTAGTATTTTTTTGTTTTAAAACTTTTTTTAGCGATTTATATTTTTTCTCGTTATAAAATACGTTTGCGGTGTGAAAATAAGTCGAAAAACAAATTTTTGAGATCTCTTGAATGCTTGACTTTTCCTTGCTGCGAATTTTATTGTGTCATAGTCATTTTTATGTTGAAGTCCGTTGAAGCTTGATTTTCTTACTCGTTTGCTCTATTGCACTGTGATAAGATGAGTTATTTAGAATTAAAGTATATTTGTAAAGAGAATTTTTTTACCTTTAAACAGTTCTAGCTGCAATTAGTTTACTGCTTCACCGAAACTTGAGCATTTGATGTGTCGTTTTTACAACTTTTACAGATAAATTCCATATCGGGTTTGACCTCTTTGATTTTGAGACCAACACATACCATATGATACCAGACCTCACATCCTCCATCGCACAAAATCCAATCCTGTACGGACTCTGTAAAAATAATAGGTTGTTGAGCAAAAGTTCTCAATATACTCACATTAACCATCTTACCAGAAGGTCGCGTACAATTTAGTACGCCACAAGTTTCGTAAGCATCAGATTCTTCGGGTGATGAGTCAGTATCTGAATTTTTTTGACTTTGCGGCATTTTTGAGTCATCTTTGTCATTCTTTTTAGCCACTTTTTGAACTTTCGGCTTGATTTTCTTCTCCTTGAGCTTTGTAACTTTCTTAATGGGTTTTAAAGGCTCACTCGCTGGTGATGTCGGTGGTGGTGGTATGGGTTTATTTGAATTGACAGCTGCAGGTGCGGAAATTTGCAAGATATTCTCCACATTCACTGGTGGTTGTTGTTGTTGTTGTACTAATTGAGGTTTCTTCTTTCGCTTTTGCTTGGGTTTGTCTTTCAAATCCAATTTTGCAAGAATTTTCTTCACCTTTTTAGTTTTCATTATTCGCTTTTTGGCCGCCAATTTTCCTTTCTTCGGTAACGTTCCATCAGCCTCTTCAATATCCATCACATCATCACCGTCTACGTCGTCATTATCTGACAACTCAAATGGCTCCTTCTTTATTTCCTCCTTAATCGCTTTCGTATATTTTCTCGTTGGCTTTTCTTCTCCAGCCAACAATTTTCGCTTTCTTACATTGTCTTCGCTGTATATTCGCATTGGCATCTCCAACTGGAATTAAATCACTGTCAAATTATGTGCAATTTTAAAGAGCAAAAAACAACTTACGGGAATGTTGTACTTTTTGCGAATAAACTCGAGTTCACTGCCATAGCTCTTGACTGCATTCAATAGCTTCCAAAGGTAAATGGTCTCGTCCAGGGTCACCTCTAGAAGATCTCCCTCCATCATGAGCTCTTCAAGCATTTGTTGAGTTCCCTTACTTAGTTGCACGGTAACGTTCAAAACTTTCTCGCAGCTCATCAACATATTTTCGGGTTTTCTATTCAAATAAATGTTTTTTTAAATCGTTTAAAGTTTGAATTATTATATGCTCACATGTCATTCTCTTCATCGGAAACACCATCCGATAAAATTCCATCGTTTGATTTAGTCTTCGATCTCTTCAATTTCTTCTCTTGGTCTTTACACTCGACTTTCTTCTGATGCGATGAGAACTCTAACAGTGCCATTTCAATTTCTTTACGCTTAAAAGCTTGACGTACTCGAGCTTGCCACTGCATTGCTCGTTCCGTTACACTATTGAAACAATTTTAAACAGTTAATAATTGCAGCTAAGTAAATAAAAGTACTCACCATTGTATTATCTCGCCTTCTGGTACTCGAAGTGGAATTTGTTGCAGCGAAAGCAAAAGCGTAAGAATATTTTCCAATTTTGGCCGCTTTGTTCGCATGCAAATTGGACATAAATATTTGCTACGCAACTCGAGAGGCTCATTCTTCGTGTCATAATTCTTCGACATTGGCGGTACACAAGAGGCATGGAACCAGTCTTTGCAGAGTTGACAGTGATACATGTAGCCCATAAATCTACCTTTGCAAAGACAGAACGCATCACGTTCGGGATGTTTTTCAAAATTTATTCGACGAATTTCCACAATGCGACAAATTTCATTTTTCTCTGCCTTCTTGAAGGTCGCAACAACGACCGCCGGACCGAGCTCATCTAAGTAGCTACTATCGCTGTTTCCATTTGAACTATTGGCTGATATTGTCGATGATGAGGATGCACTCGAGCACGGTGAAGCTGACTCACAGTCATCGCTGCCTGCACGATGAATTGGAGATGCAAGCGAGGGTGGGACGACAGCAAATGTCAAATCTGACTCGTATTTCGGTGTTAAGGCTTCCAAGAGAGTATACTTTGAATTTTTCTTCAAGAATATTTGATTGGCTTGATCTTTCCAGCCATTTGCCTCTTTCACGTGCTTGTCCATCGTCACAATCGGCTCAAGTTGAAATGGAAGGGGTTTTGCACTGTTGATAATGAATTCAAGAGAATCCAAATATGGACAATTCTCGTTAGTTTGTAATGCATCAATGTGCTCAAGAATTTCCTTTGAACGTTCGAACGAATCCTTAAGGATGGAGAATGATGGCAAAAAGCCTCTTACTTGATTTCCAAGTCTAATGAGATCTTGAACTTCTCTCAATTGAACCGGCAAATTGGATTCAAAAATTCTTTGAGCTCTCTCCTCCCATGTTTCCATCTCAATAGTCATGTCCTTGATTTCACTCAACTCTCGCTCAATAATGTAGTGCGGCGGTACCTTCATACCTTCACTTAAATGCTTCTTGAGCACATTTAGCTGATGTTTTTCCGTTTTTTCACGATAGGTTCTTATCAAACGATACCAAGTAACTTGTTCGAGTCTCGCTTTGAGATGATCAAGTTGTGATAATTCAATGCACAGAGTGCTTCCATCTTGAATGACTTTCTGCAGTTCTTTTGGATCGTTTGTTTTAATAGACTCTTGATTAAGTAATCGTTTTGTGGTTCTGACAAATTCATAACCCATTTGCTGCAGCTCTTTAACAGTAACAAAGTCATCGATTGTACAGCATAAATTGTCAAGTTCGAGAACAAAGAGATCCAATTCTTCCAGTGTAATTTTGTAGCGTGATGCAATGTCGTTGGAGTTTCTTGTGCGAATCTTATTTATATCGAGCTGCTGAATTACTGTGATGCATTTTTCCGCTTCAATAACGGAGGAATTGAGACGATCGAGAAGTGGACTTTTGGGAAATTTCTTCTGTTTTGCCTCGATTGCAAGCTCTTGAAGTTCATCAAATGTGACTTTAGTTGAAACCGAGGGATCGAGAATGTTTCGAACCTTAGTCAACCATGTCTCAAAGGATTCAGCTTTTATTTTCAACTTTTTGAGCATCAATGGCAATTCATCGAGGGTATAGCGGTACTTTAGAGTGTGCTCTTCCGGTGGACATTTGCATAAATCTTTTGCATGACGGAGACAAACTAATGCAGGCGTACACGCACATGAGACCGCTGATAAGAAGCAAGTTGTTTTACATTCATCGCAAACTCTCTCGTCGTCCTGCAATAATTCAAATGCTTCGCGCTGTGCTTTTGTTACTCCCCACTCGAGCAATGCTTTTCTCATTCTCTTTTCTGTGTCAATCATCTCAACCATATCGAGATAACAAGCCGTTGCTATTCCCAAGTTCAATCGATCAGCTTCAAGTGCCATCTTACAAATAATTTCATCGTGTGAAAAAACACAAAAGCGACGCAGTGTTGTGTAATGTTCAACACACTCGCGACCCATTTTTACCCAATCGGCTGGACAGAAATTGACGGCTTCCGCTAAATTATAGCCCTGATTAAATCCAGCATGATAAGCACGTGGAAACGTAATGACAAACTCGCCGGCATGCTGATCGGTTCTATAAACTGGAACACCTTCGGCCATGAGGAGATTTGGATTCATAATCGTAACGAGTTGATGAAGTAAATCGGGCTGTAATTGAAATAATTCTGGAGCTTGTCGCTTCATGGCTGATTCGAGTTTTTCAGCATGTGTCCCGGGAACACCGTACCATGTTTTCGGTTCACCCCAATGCATATAATTTACCGAATAACTCCAGTGATCCTCATTATGCCAGCAAAATGTTGCAAAGCACTGAAAAATTAAAATTTATTTACTGCATCTCGCTTAAAAATAATTTATTTTTCTTCCTTACCATTCCAAGATAAATCCATGGAACTTTCATGCCCGAGATATCAGCATTAATGTATGCCAAAACTGATTCCTCCAAAATGGGGAAATTGTTAAGATTCCATCCCGATTCGGCATACATTAAATCGTCTCCCATTAGATTTGGGGAATTCTTTGTAGGAAATCCTGAGCCAATTTCAATTGTGTGCAAGTCTGCTGCATATTCAACAGTTACATCCTCGTCAATGCTCGATGTGATGCGCCAAAATTCCTTTTCAACGAGCTCCGTTGGAACCATATGAACGGGCATATTAAAGTAGTTTGCCTTGAACGCATCTGCCATTTCACCAAACTGTTGAACTGTATATTCACGTGACGCTTGTTCAAATCCAAAAGCTTCCGAGGGTTTACTGACCTCTTCACAAACACACTTTGGACAACGCCAATCTCCCTTCGGAATATCATTAATCTGAGGAATTAAGCAGAACGTATGATAGCTGTCATCGCATCCGTCGCATAGCAACATAGCTTCTTCTACATCGCCACGATTGCAATTAAGACAAATGTACTTTGAGAGCGGATCAGCTTCAAAATTTGCCTGCATTTTAACATCCCTTCGCTGTTTGTATGGCGACGATGATGGTGTCTTAACCGGTGACTTGTTGAGTGATGTAGACATTTGTAAACGGCGTAATTCTGCATTTTTATCTTTCGACAAGTTCATTTCACCAAACTCAGGATCCATATTTTGAAAACGCTTTGAACGACGAGCTGCAACCTCAGTATTGGGTTTAACAAGTTGCCGCGACTCAATTCGATGCGGCTTATAGTCACAATCATCTGACTCTTCACCTGCCTCCAAGTTCTAAAAATAGATAATATTGTTTTTGTAAGCGTTTGACTCTGAATTTTAAGCAACGTGGTTATAGATATTTTTAGGGTGAAATATTAAGCTACTTACTGCTCCGTCAACGTGCTTTCCACTCATGTAAATGTCATATGGATATAAAATTCTTTCGTAATGTCCTTTAAGAATTGTTCCAACATTTTTTCCATTCGGATACTTCAAACGTCCAGCAATTTTTGACCACTTTCTCTCTTTTGTGACAATTTCAAGTCCACCTTCTTCTTGCACGCAACGATGAAGACTGTACAAATCAAGCTGTTTCCGTTCAACCATTGGAATTTTGAAGGAGCTTCCTTGCAATTCCCAGAACTTGGCAATTTGGTCGAGGAAATTGAGCTTAATTCGAGTTTTTGCCTTTGTTTAAAAAATAATAATTTTTTAGTGCTTTATTAAAAATATTATTGAATATTTCTTTATTACCTCCAACTCATTGATCCTCTGAACTCTCGGCGTAAAACGCAATTTCTCTGTATCGAGTACAAATGGAGGTTGCCAATCCTATAGAGACGATGTTATGTTTGCAATTGCACAGTAAAAGAGAAGGAAGAAACATGTTAATTTACAATGTACATTTTACACACTGTTGTTGTTGTAAGTTTAAAAGAAAGGCACAAAAAGAGAGAAATGAAAATGTTTTTTTCTTTGCAGAAGAAGAAGAAAACTTTTTTACGAAAATATTCTCGCTCCTCTCTGTTGTGATACGTGAATGTCGGCAAAAGTTTAATGGCGGAAAGTGCATGCATGAATTTTCATGCCCCAATAATCTAGTTTAGAGTAATTAATATTAACGAAAATTGTCTGTGATGATAGTCGTTAATTACACGAAAGCTATTGATGTAATTGAATTGAGTTGTATAAATTTATTAGGGGAAAATATAATGCGATTTATTAAGAATTTCCTCAAAGTATTGATTAGCAAATCCAGTAAAATTATACATAGAAATATGAACTTTATTAATTGATCTAATATTATAATTTTAGAAAATAAAAATTAATTCTCTGCAATTTATTAAAATAGTTATGAAATTTATATATATGGATCGAACAAACTTTTTTCTGCCATTCTTTTCATCAACTCGTATCAAAAACTTTCCGCACCTTTCTCTTTACATAATTTAAAGCTCTCTTCGTGACAAGAATATTTTTTTCCGATGTAAATTTTGCAATATGTCCACCATTATAATTAACTAAATAATATTTACTTACCGCTGGAGGTTTTATTTTGCAAATTCCAAATTTTTCGGCAAGGGGTCGAATTTTTTGGATGTAAATTAAAGGATTTTTAAACTCTTCGGCCGTTGGTATGAAAACGGGTGCTTCTTCTGGAACTTCAAAATCAAACTCGTCATACTTGTCAATCTGCCATTGCGGATTACTTGGAGGCTTTGGAGAGCCAATGTCGAGAGGATCTTTAACGGGCGATGCATAGCCACCATTTGATACATATCCTTCAGCATCCTTTTTCGGGGTTAAATGAATTCTTTGTTGTTGAGTTGTGGGAGACATTTTTTCGGCAGACATTTTATTTATTTATTTACGAATTTTTTTCACTTTCGTTTTTTAGAAACGAAATTTAAATCTAAAACTTTTTTTTAACCTTTATCGGTGATTTTGTGAGTAAAAAATCTCCAAATGCGTGCTTTTAAAATTATTTATGAAGTTTATTACGACTTTCGAGCTACTTTGCTGACTGTACTTTTTCCTCTTATTTTTTTTGAATTTTCAAAATTTTTTATTATTAATTTTTTAATATTTTTAAAGTAATTTTACACTCTCTGCTTCCTCCGATAGTCTTTTCTATAATATATAGTACTTTAATTCAATATTTATTGTCCATCGACGGACATCATCGGGAGTGCTCACTGTATCCATTTTCACTACAAATTTTCAACTTGATTTTCGTCATTTTTCACTAGTTTTTTCTTCACTCTTTCATATCACTGATAGATTATAGAGTCTTATAGACGTTTTCCATATAATTTTACTAACTTTTAAGATCGATTAATAGAGTTAATTTATTATTTTTCAAATCTCTCTTTTCAACCTTTTCAGCACACATACATTGAAAATTATGCTCATGATGGCTTTTAAATTTCTGAAAAATAAAAGTTGTAAAATTTTCCTAAAAAAGAAATTTAGAGATGTGCGTTTAAAAAATTAAATTATTTATTTAATTTCCCATTTGAGCCAAACGCTTATAATCAATTTTTTCCAACATAACTAACGGCTTTAATTTCTCAGCAAATACTTTCATGTCCTCGGCAACTGCATCTTGACCGGTTGGCGTAAGAACCGAAAGTTCAACGAGATAGCTCTGCGACAATGGCTCTTGAGTTGCCTTAAATATTTTAGATACTGTTATCTTCATCCGTCCTTTGCGAAAGAGATATCCTAAAAATATTAATTTAATTAATTAGTATGTTTTGAGTTTCTGAAGAAGGCAAAGTTAAATTACTTAACGTTGCTTACCTCTGACACTGTATTCAAATTCCAACCGACACCCCATTTCATTCAGAAATTCAATTATTGTAGGTGAGCATGAAATATCAAAACTAGCTCTAACTAATGTCGGTCGCTTTGCGTCACCAAATTCTGGATTGCCAATATATCTCAACTGAAAGGGCATTGAGGCATCAGCTGGATCATTGGATCGACGAACGCGAAGCAGAACTGGCGGTGTTTGTTGTTGTTGCAGAATTTGTTCTGTTATTGGAGCACGAAGTGAGAAACAAGCCTCATAATCTGTGAATTGTTCGGGCGCTGTCTCAACATTATCGCAGAGTCCCTTAAGTCTAAAAAATTTAGTTTTCTAATCCAGCTTGTTAAATAAGAAATAATTTTATTATTCACCTATGCAAAAGCCGCTGAACTTGAGAATCTAAAATCGAGGCTTGTAGCAAATATTCTTGATTTGGAATAATGTTCATTTGAAGTGCTTGCAATAAACTATCCATTGCAGCTGATGGTTGATTTTCTGTAGCCATATTTACTTCACTTTTAATTTAATTCTAAATTCCGACGTGAAATTGTTGACGATAATTTTTTTTACTTCCTTCGCGAGAGAATTGAGAATAAAATTTGAGAGAATGAGAGAATAAAAAGTTGAGAGAGTTCTTATATTTAAAATTATATGTACTTGCTGCCCCTAACTGATAAAAATTCAACATAAGTCAAATAAATTTTATTGTTCATAAAAATCTATAAAATGAATTAAAATTAAAATTAAAATCGAATCGGGTTAAAAATTAAAAAAATATCTAAACTTTAAAATTTGATAAACGAGCTGATGATCTTTTCCCAAAAATGTCATTCAAATATATTTTTTAACAACAATGCAATGCCCTTATGATTGAATATCCATATGATTTTAAAACCTGTAAAACGTGACCCGGCTAAGTTTGTTTTGATTTGTTTCTATGACTTCCACAATGTAATATCTTTAGGGACTACCCAACATTTATTTTTGTTGCTTCGCACGGACAAAATACAAGTTTTGTTAATTTCATGTATATTAATGTATGAACATAGACGTTTGGCTTCGTCTCGACATTTTCCTAAGCTAATGATCAGTTTGGAATGAGCCGTGACACGCTCAAGAGGTACAAAAAATAATTTGACTTTAGATTGTGCGTAATTAATAATTATAAGGAAATAGCCAGAGATATTGAAGATTTTGTGGTTCCGGGATTATGCCAAGTTTAAATTTACAAAAATTCTTAAAATTTTATTAAATTTCTTTGTTTGTGACATTGAATTGACTCAAGAACCTTTGGACTATTAAGAAAAAAATTATTAAATACAATAAAAATGAAAAATCACTTTATAACCGACAATTTTGACAATGTTGTAAAAACTCTGCAACGCCGTGAGCGAACTTTGTTGGTGAGTTTACGAAAATCCTAAAATTCCATTGAATGCAAATTTATCCTTCTTCTTAAGGGTGACTTGCGAGATGCATTTCGAGACAGGAATCTCGACGAATTTAAAAAACTTCTTCACCAAACAGGATATAAAAACTTTGATTCTCAAATTGCAAATTTCCAAAATTTATCGCGATGGTCAATTTTGGGTTTCCGGAAATTTAAAACCACGCGAAATCTTTTATTCGAATTTGATGAAATCGGCGAGAGTTTGTTTGAAGAAATTTTGGGCACGCAAGGAGCGGGAGTTTCTAAATTTATCAATTTGATTTGGACGGAATGCGATTTGTGGCGTAAACGGGACATTCTCTTGCAGACGAACATAAATGGAAAATGGCTAATCGATTATGTCATAAAATCAAATGACGATGAAAATCTTTTTGAATTTTTGGTCTTTGACTTTGAACAAGAGGCGGATAGTGTTGCAAAATCAAGTAAAAAATATTTTCTGAAACTGAAGAACGAACAGTATATCAGGAGAACAGGTGAGATCAATTAAAATTTCACGGATTATTTTTAAAAATTTCAAAACCTAGGAAAATCACTCTTCCAAAAGTTTTATTCAATAATTGATGAGGACACTGAAGAAATAATTTTAAATATCATGAACAAACTGCTGCAAGAAATCGTAGAAATTTTCGACATTCAAATTCAAACAGCGATAGATGAGGTAATCAAGATGGATAATGAAATTTTTAAACATAAAGTACTTAAACTGCTGACAAGCTATTGGCGTGTATACTCGAAAGAATATCATCACTACAAAAAAGTCCTGTCAGACCTTTCGCCTTACTACAAACTTCTTCTCTCCCTCAAAGAGCACAATGAAATAGAATTTGAAGAGTTCTTTCCGACTTATATAAACCTAATGAACAGAAAGTACGGAGATGACAGTTATGAACTCAAAGTGCGTGAAGATTTCAATTCCCTCCTCGAATTTGCACTTCATCACAAGCAGCGAAGAGCTTTGAGTTTGATTCTCAATTGTCCATTAATCGACCCGAACAAAGTCATCATTAATTTGCGTGATTCATCATTTGACAATCAACACGTTCATTATGTCATGTCTAAATTACTCGAAAAAGGTTTTTATTTGGGAAATGACAGTAATCAGCATGTTCCAATAGATTGGATTAGCACGCAAGTCTTTGAAAACTTTCTCAATTCGAGAGTCAAAGAAGATGGTAGGTTTTAATTAGTATTTTAAAAATTCTTCTAATTATTAATCAAATCTACAGGAATTAACGGATGCCAAATTGATTTCAATTTTTTGATTCCTCCCGAGGATCGATTAGTGAAAATTGGAGCTCACGATGAACAAGAAAGACTTCTTTTTTCGCGCAGCATCAAACCTTTACAAAACATCTTGAATAATGAGCGGCTAAAGACATTCATAACACATCCTGTCATTTCAACATTTATAAATCTTAAAATACGAAAATATCGTTTAATTTTCAACCTAAATTTTTTCATATTCATCTTTTTCTACATGGTGCCATTTTTCATGCTTGTCACATTAATTCCCTTTCGCAAGTTTTATGTGGAAATCTTTGAAACTTATGGAGAGCTTGAGATTGTCAACAAAAAGAAAGTTTTTAAAATTTTGGGATTCACCAGACCTCAGCTCTTGTTGATGCCCTACTATGCGTGCATCTTTGCAACATTTTACCTCACCCTGAGAGAAGTTCTTCAACTTTTTGTCATCAGTGGAAAATTTATTGAATATTTTAAGAAAAAAAGTAATCAATTTGAAATTTTGCTGATCACGATGTCGCTTGTTATACTTTGGGGTATGAAAAAATACACAATAACTGATGCAAGGGAGTTGCTAAGCATCCCTTCTGCCTTTCTAATTATTTTAGGTGAGTAATTTGAATGATTTTTAAATTTAAATTAATAATTAAATATTTTTATACAGCAACTGTCGAACTCTTGAGCATTCTGCCATATCCTTCGATGTCCATTTACATGTTCATGCTTAAACAGGTCACAAACACTTTCATGAAATTTTTTACAATTTTCATTGTGGTGATCATTGCATTTACATTCAGTTTTTGTGTGGTTTTTAAACCTCCACTCTATAACACGAGTCCTTCCCCTTGGAGACAATTGAGAAGAGATTGGAATAACTACTCGATGACAACAAATCACACAGCTTTTGAGCAGTTTAAAGAACCCGCTTTGATGTTCACTAGGACATTAGAAAATATTCTCGAGGATAATGAAACAATTTTTAGAAACTTTGAAAATCCATTCACATCATTTCAAAAGACTTTAATGATGCTCTCTGGAGAATTTACAATCGATCCGTACACTCTCGACTCAGCAGCAAAGCAAATCCTATTTTTACTTTTTGTTTGTACTTCTTTCATCCTTTTTAACTTGATTAATGGTTTAGCTATTAGCGACGTGGCACAGCTTCGAATACAGGCAGAGTTTTTGAATTTAAAGCAACAGATTAGAAGTGCCGTAGAGAGTGAGAAAGTTGTTTGTGATATCTACTGGAAAACAAGGTAGAATAATTTTAAAATATTAATAATTCAAACTAATTAATTTTTTTAACAGCAAAAATTGTCATTTTACTCCAATCAAAAATATTATAATTTACATAATGACCCTTTTGGTACGTCGTTACCCTTATCTTCATAAAATCGATAATCTCTGCATTGATTTTAAAACCAAAACTGTTAAATACGAGTTGAATCAAAAACGGTTTCACATCCTTCAAACGCATGGTGGCTCTAATCAAAAATATTTCCTCGATGAGAAATCTTGCAAAAAATTAAGTGCAATCGTTGAGAAAAGACATAATCACGATAGAACTTTCAAGGAGAAAATCGAGAATTTGGAGGCAGAAGTGAAACATTTAAAAAAGAGCATTCATCATCAGCATGAAGAGATGAAAAAATTATTACAGCAAATTCTTCGGGAAAAAAGAGAAATTAAGTAAATAAAAAAGCCTGAAAATTTAAATATATTAAAAACATATTTTTTCGATAATTATTGATAATTTTTCAATAATTCAATTTATTTACAAAATTTTATTTACAATTTTTATGTCCATATTTATTAAATAAACCTATCACTAGTTTGATATCGCATTTTATGTGTTTTTCTTTACATTTTATATAATTTGTTTCAAAAAATATAATTTATTACAAAAAATATATAAAAATATTGCAACAGAGTTAGAAAAGGAAAACTAATGAGGTACTGCGAATTTCTTTTAACCCCCATAAAAAAGAAAAAAGTTCATAATTAACAAAGAAAATAATTTGATATTGGAAGAACGGAAAATATTTTTTAAGTCAATCTCACTTTAATAAAGTTTCAAAAAGATTTGTTACAAAATTTTTATTTACACTTAAAATAAAAATTTTATGTATTGTAATTATAATTTTTGATTCGATAGTTTCTCTTTTAAAGACGAAAAATCTTTAAAAACTAAAGTACTTGGGCATTGTAATAATTTTTCTCAAACATGTTTGCAACTTTTTCAATGTAATTCTTAAGTAATGAAATAGAAAAAGGTAAAAAGCGTAGACATTTAATACCGATAATACATTTCGTGCCCTGTAACTAACTACATAAGTTTAACTCGAGGGTGGATAAAATTAATTGAAATCGAAAAAAGTCATTTTGTTTGATTTTATTTACAACACAACGAGTATAAAAAAGCAAGAAGAAAATTTCATTAATCGTCCTGAATTGATTTCATTTAATTTTGTATTTAATTGAAGTTTTTCTTCATTTATGGCTCACTTTTTGTTTTATGCAATCACGAGATGTCCACATTTACAAAGTTTTGGAAGGGTGATTTTTGTGTGATTTCATGGTATTTTTTGATAATATCCGCTTAATTTGATTTTTCTTGTTTGAAAACTTTAATTTTTTCTCTAAGTACAAAAATATATAATTTTAATTATTTTATTCTTTGTTCATATGCTCTGTGAAAACAAATTTATTGAGTGTAAAATATTTTGTGATTTTTTAGTAGGTTTCAGTACATGCATGAGAGTTGAACATTTTAAAGGGATTCTCCTTTCAATCTTAATTAACTTTTTTACAACTTAAATCCTTTTTGTCAAAGGATTATTTCAATATTTCACTCCATTGCCAATTCTGACACATGAATTTATTCATCACTCACGTCAATTTATCGTATACACGTCAATTATTAGGGATAAAATTGCAAAATTTTAAATTAAATCCCTTAATTCATTTCATTTCCTTAAAATAATTATAATATTTTCCATTCGTCATCACCTTAATACCATCACTGGACAAACTCTATCGTTTCAATTTTTTTAAATTCGTTCATGTCACAATTTTTTTTGAAGAAATGCAGGTTGAAACGTTTATTGAATTCATGCTGTTATTAAAATTTAATCGAAATAGCTCAAAATTATTGCAATTTATATTTTTCTGTTGCCACTTAAAGGTGATTTTATTTTGACGCATATTATAATTACCAAATTAATTAATCCACGTTCAAAACTTATTACACTTTTCATATCTAAATTCGCAACCAAAATTCTCCATCAAAATTTTCTTTTATCACATTTTTAAATCCACTTTTCATTTTCAGAGAGTACGGGAATATCTTGTTGAAGTTTCATGTGGTAGAGCGTTGGATCATAACTGCCGGCAAGGTAGTAAGTGTCATTGTTATCGTAAATCGACTCATACTGTTTCGGGTCATTGCCAAATTTGCTCACATATGCGTCCAAGAGAAGCACTTCACATTTATGCGAAATTGTCTGCACATCATTTTCATCCTCGTGCGGTGATTCAAAAAGAGCGCCCTGTAAATGTGATGGGTTAATTACATTTTTATTTTAAAATGAGCTTTAAAATTTACCGGATATTTTAGATTTGGACAGCCTTGAGTCTCTTCTGGATGATAAAACCATTTCACTCTGACAACCATGTGACTGTTTGCCGTCTCCCACATTGACTCAATATGTCCAATATAAGGACGGTCTGGTCGTCCAGTTGAGAGAAATACAGCACTGTCACCGACCTAAATAAATTTTAATTTTTAGTTGGCATTTTTAAAAAAAGATAATATTTAAAATGTACCGAAATTGTTTCTTTTCCTCGCTGGATTGAGCGATAAAATTGTTTCTTAACTCGACCAGTCGAGCGTTTGAAGCCTTTACCAGACCATGCCCATAGTTGGCGAGCTGGAAGAAATGCTGCAATTTTACTGCCACTCTCGCTACTCCGATTGAGTTTTTCAGTTGATGTCGATTTTTTGGGTTGCTAATTACAAAATTTAAAATTTTTTATTGACAATTAAAAAATTAATCAAGTTTAACTCACATA
This sequence comes from Tanytarsus gracilentus, assembly GCA_038502055.1. Taxonomy (NCBI): domain Eukaryota; kingdom Metazoa; phylum Arthropoda; class Insecta; order Diptera; family Chironomidae; genus Tanytarsus; species Tanytarsus gracilentus. Next base: position 556,403 of record JAXRKN010000039.1, on the reverse strand, counting down.
AAGTGATCCAGAGCTCTCAGTGACACTCGATTCCATCGTATCCGGATCGTCTTTTATTGACATATCCTGATCAATTTTCTTTACAATTTCATATTGCGTCACACTCTCGTTGGAATCTTCTTCAAATTCCTCCTCATTATTGTTACTGTCATTGCTAATCGACATGGCACTTTGTACGTGATGCTGCAATTCCCGGTCCTCTTCTTCCAATTCCCTATGATGATGCTTCTTATGCTTTCGTCGCTTCTTATGTTTTCGATGCTTGCACAGTTCATCTTGGCACTTGTGCTTCTTCTTATGCTTTCGCTCAAATGCCGCTGCAAATGAATCTTGTGCATGGTCGTCGGGCGATGATTGAAGTTGACGATTTTTATCTTTTCGAATTTTCTTCAATCGCTTGCGCTCTTCCTTCGTTATGGATGTATTATTTTCATTTGTACTGCTTTGAGAAGGCTTCTGTTGCTGTTCGCTATCTGATGGCACATGACTAGATTGTCTCTTGCGTTTATGAAGTGATTGAAGGGGATTGGGATCATATTCTAAAAATTATATTTAAATTTACTATAGTTAAAAATGATTTATTTAATTAATTTTTCACTACTCACCAACAATAGGATAATCGCTAATCAAATATCGAATATGATCGAGGACAATTCGTCCACTATCGCCATCATCAAACTCAACATTTATATATTTTTCATCGATATCGGAGTCGGGAGAAGTCGGTGCCGTTGCAACACCTGGATATAAACAGCGATATTGTTGACTCCAATAGGCACATAATCGAGTGCCAGCTGGACATTCAGATGTTGATTTTGGCTGTACTTCGAGAATCTAGATAAGAAAGATAAAATTGAGGGTTAAAAATATTTAATTTTTTTTATTAACTTACGGCTTGTTTAAAAATTTCTTCCCTCGGCATAATGTGTGGTCGATTTCCACGCTCGCCGTCAAGCGTAATTGCATAGACCTCATTTTGTTCGACTGGCGTGAGAGTGCCAGCATAAAAGAGTCCACCTTGCGCCATCAACACACGAGTTTTTGACTGTTTTAAATGTTCAGAATTTATTTTTACTCGCGAGTCTAATCGCTGTCGCTCACGATGGTGTCGTCGCTCCTTATGTTTCTTGTGCTTGCTGTGATGTTTGACATAAGCTGGCGGCTGACGTGAAGAAATCGTTATTGGCGAAGACGCTTGGAACTTTTGACTGTTTCCATCGCCGAATATTGAAAAGACACGCTCATCTTTGAAAGCGGATTCTTTGAGTATCCCCCGACCGTCTTGATCTTCTTGTTTGACAAATGGAAGTGATGCTTTTCCATTTTTAATGCTGCTCGTCCACGAATCAATTGTTGGCGATGCCGATGAGAGTTTGTGCTTGGATGCTAAAATATAGCCGACAAAGGATTTATTTTTCTTAGCCACAATTGTCTCCGTTGCTTGACCATGATTCTTATTAGGGATGCTAAATTTCCTCTTGGATCTTTCATTATTACTTCCTTCTCCATCATCTTTACTCCCACTCTCAGTGTCGCTCGATAGCTTTGGGATATCTACAAGACTTTCGCTGTTTGAAGACGATGAAAATGATGGCGATAATGCTGGAATGACAAATTTTAACGGGACAGACTTTATCGATTTTTGTTGCTGTTCACTAGACGTTGATGCGGATGATAAAGAGTCCTTATCGGCACTGCCATCTCCATTCGCTTCGTCTGGCGTCTTAATTTGTTTCAACTCACGCCGCTTCTCCTCACACTGACGCGTTATGTTTGCCAATTTCGCCTTCATATCATCTTCCATCAATCGAAAGACATCATCAACAGATGCAATTGGCAAATTTTCAAATTTCGTTTTGACGCGCTTGAGCGAAGCCGCAATTTCACCCTTGAGTTCACCATCATGCTCCGAGTGCTTGCGCTTCTTCGCCTTACGCTCTTCCTTGTGTTTTGATTTCTTGCTCGATTTAACCTTATGCTTACGCTTTTTCACGTGATGTTCGTCTGTGGGATCGTCTGTTGCTGCTGGCGATTGATTGTTTTGAAAGTCTTCTTCGAGTCGCTGCTCGGCCAAAGCGCAAAGAAGATTAAGACCGCCGAGATCCTCTGGAATGCCTTTAGGAATTGATGAGTGAGGAATTTGTACAAGTGGCTTCTCGTCCATCGACGAGCTCATGATAGGAAGTGGCATTAGAGGTTCTTGAATAGGTGGCGTGATCGTTGTCGATGCAATAGTTGGACTCGTAATTTGAAGTTGATCCTAGACAGAAAAGTATTTGAAGATTTATTTAGTTTAATTAATTAAAATTTCATTCTCACCTGTGGCTCTTGTTTGATGACTTTTTTCTGGAAGACGTCAATGCTATTCGACAAAAGTTGCAAACCACTCAAGTCTACAGGTTCTTTTTGTTCCGACTGTGACATTTCTTCCTCGCATCTTGCCTCAGACGTATCAGGTGATTCAACTTGTTGTTTTATCATAATAAGTGACGAAGATGTCACACTCGTGTCAGGTACACTTACACGATGTTCTTTTGTTTCTTCCCGAGTTATGTCTGGCTCATTTTCAATAATCGGTTTATCGCATGATTCTTGACTTTCTTCTTCATAGTCAGCCATGTTGTTGGTATTAACAATGCCGTCATGACCACTCGAATTATCATCCTCACTTTGAATCGGTGACGTTTGAATATTGGCATCTTGCACTTCCGGCGGACATGTTATCGATGGCACTAAGCTCAATTGAGTATCACTTATACTTCCGGTGGAATGTGCGGTTGCTGATGTCGTTGTTAACTGGAGAGGAGGCGGTGAGGTTGCATGTGAAATTTGTTCCATATACGTGGGTAATGTACTTGTGGATTGATGAGCCATCGGTGGAGGTGGATGAGGTGCAATTTGAATCAATCCCGGATGTTGATAATAAAACTGACCACTCATTTCCGTTGGCGTCTGAACTGCAGTTGCAATTGATGCCGTCTGGATTGATTTTTCTTGTTCGTACATTGTTGTCGGTTGATGATGGTTGCTCGAGTGTCCTGCATCCTCGATTTTGATTAGAGTGTGTGCAGGTAGGGGTAAAGGAACAGTGGTCGTTTGCTGTGTGCATTTTGTACGTTTTGTTGTGTCCGAGGTCAAAGCGACTAAGCGCGTACTGTGAGTTGAAGTATGTTGAAGATGCGACTGAAATTTTTTCATTCAAAGTTAGAACATACAAAAAATCAGTTCAGTTCTCTAAAAAATGCCGTCGGCAAATTAAACATTTCATACCTGATGCAATGTTGTGCTGGCTGTCAAATTTAAATAATCCGATCCCAGTAATGCCAATGGTGGTGGCTGAAGACTTTGCTGCATAGGTGGCAATAATAAATGTGGAGGTTGAAGACCCGTTGCCGATGCATTTGTTTGTTGATATGTTGGCCACACTAGCGCTTGTGGAATTTGTTCTATGCAAGAGATATTGATTTTATCTAACGAGACTTTATTTTTAATTTTTACATCATTAATTATTTTTTTAAATAAGCGCATGAGTATGTGTGTGTGTGTGTAAAATATTTTCAGTGTATAATATTTGTGTGGAGACACAAAACCAAAAAGGAATTTTGAATATGTTGTGAAAGAAAAAAAAGAGAAAAAATAAAAATGTTAAAATGAGTAAAAAGCGGCACTAATAAATTAGTAAATAAAAAATAATTTTTAATTAATTTATGGTGTAATTAATTAATGAAAGTTTTTTCAGTTTTGAGTGTTGGTGTTTAATAAATTTTAATATAAAATGTTTTATGTTCATACGATACGAAAATTATATGTTACAATTTCAATTAAATTATTTTTAAAAAAGAAAAGTTTTCAATATACATAAATTTAAATAATTTTGAACATGGATAGGCTTAATAATTTTTGACAACCACCAAAAAAATTAAAAGATTACAAATCAGATTTTTTCAAAAACTATTCCATTAACCAATCAAACATAAACTTAATTAAAATATGCATGTGTTTTGATAAAAAATAACAATTTTACTGTACCTATAGTTGTTGTTGTGGGTAGAACAAGTAATTGCCCAGTTGTCGGGTCTCTGACCAATTGAAATGGAGGCGGAAGAGTTGGAATTTCAAAATTCGGCATCGCTAAGTTATTTACAAAATTAAAAAATAAAATAATGTTAAAATTAAAAAATTATATTTTCTAAACCTTATTTTCTTCCTAAAGATGTTTAAATTTTTTTCTCTTTAGAAAAGAAAAAAAATTCTAAAAATTATCTGGTAAAAGCTAAATTAAATTCCTTATCTTTAAAATTTTTTTAAATGCGTTTTCCATCAAAGTTAAATTCGTTAAATTTTTTTATCTTCGTCTCCCATTCGCTAAGTCGAATTTTCATTGGACAAAAACGAACAAAGTGACACGATTGGAGGTAGCATGTGAGTATTGAATGCGATTGGTCGATTAAAATAACATGGGAATGTAGGCGTCATGCGCCGCCCATAGCTCTTTCTCTCTCACTTCGGCATCACCAGTGAATCGTAAACAATACTTTGTGAGTTAGTGTGAGAGGAAAATTAACGAGACTATAAATGCTAATTTTATGAGCCTTTAAAACATTTTTTTAAGAAAATTAATTAATAAATGAAGTTGCAGAGCGATGTGTGTGCTGTGCCATGCATTAAGCAACCACATTAAAGATTCATAGTATTTTTACATATATGAATTGCAATTAATTTTATTTTCATTGCAGAAGTTATGAGCTAAAAGTGCAAATATATCCAGAGTTGTAAAAATTATAAAGCATCAACAAAAAAATTCAGCGGAGCTACAGAATATTTATTTCTCTTTTTTTAAAAAAATTATTACCCCTTTTTTAATAATTGTGGATTATTTTTCACTCTTTAGGATATTTTTAATCTCTCTCACTCTATGTTGAATGTTTCCTTCTCACATATTAATTATCATAACGCCCCATTGAGTGATTGATTGATGGTCTCTCACTTTCGACTTTTTCGCGCTTATAAATTTTTCACTTATTTTGGGATCAATCATAAAGTGCTTAAAATAACAAGATGGATGAAATATTTTAAAAGTTGTTAAATCATTAAATTCAGAAAAGTATTTTTTATTCGCGCACGTGTCACAATTTTTTTGAGAAATCTTAATAAAATATCTCATTGTTAAATAATAAATATATTTTGCAATTGAATGTTGCCTCAAGCAAGACGAACAGAAAAAATCAATCTGTGTGGTACACTCGGTAAAAGAGTTCGAGGAGAAAGATCACCGTTTTATTTTTAAAAGTTTATATAGAGAGTAAAAGGTTAGACCACACCACACCCAGTTAAATATCAATGAAAGTTAAAATGAAGAGATCGATTTGTATTTCAGAAAAATTATTTTAAAGGATCGTTTTTTTATTCAGTAACTTAACTTTTAAAACAAGTTTCATAATCTTTGTAAAATAAAAAATACTTAGATTACCAATAAGACATGTGACTGAGAAAATTTGATAGCCTTTCGTGGCACTCAACAAGCATAAGCCAACATACAAACAGCAGCCAACACACTCTCACATGATGTACAAGTTGTGCTTAATTAATTCTCTTTTCTCTTTTTATAAAGATTCTGCTACTGATTTTATTTTTTTTAAAAGTAATTTAGCCGAGCAGCGAGGAACACGTAAAACTGAAATCAACCTTGGAGTGCATTGCACATGATATCAATTTACATAATTTGAAGTTGCATGGCGAGAATGTCTCAGGAAAAAATGTTGTAGTTCGCCAAGGTGTGGACAATTTTATATTTTAAAATAATGAGACAAAACGACACGAGCAAGAGTCAAGGATTGGAAAAAACGGTTTGACCCTTTTCTTAGAATTTAAGAGCCTAAATTGGATGAGTTCGAAAGAAACTAGAGCTGTGTTGTTTTCTAGGAAAAAAATAACAAATTTTTGCCTTTTTCATGCTCATTAGTTAGGCTTCTCCATCGTCAACAATATTCGCGGAATTTTTTGCGAGCTATATCGTGGCACGAAAATCTATTTTGGTTCTCTTTTGTTCCACTTTCGAACAACATCATAAATAAATTAGATTCACATCGTACATGTGAGTGAAACGCACATGTTGATGACATATCCTCGTAGTTTTTTACAGATTTATGCAAAAAGAAGAGGATGAGGGAATTTTCTTTTATGATATTAAAACAATTTCAATCCTGTTGACTCTCTCATTTTATCTAAGCTTATTGCACAGATAATGCCATCGAATCATTCGCGAACAATAAATTAAATCGCTCTACAACAACGATTTTGTTGTATAAAATTTCATTAATCAAGATTTTCTCTCTCATTCTTTCTCACTGTTGCTTTTTCAATCCTTAAAACATGCAATCGTAAACTCACGAGAGAGATTCATGTGCTCTTGAAAATGTTGTTATAAAAATTAATAGCACAGCATTTTTGCTTGGAATCTAGAATGAGTTTCATGATGCATGGAATGGGAGTTGAAAAAAAGAAAAATTAAAAAAAAATAACCAAATTATCAAAAATTTTGTTTTGTTTACTTTTTAAACATAACGTCATCGAAAACATTCAGCAGCAGTTCCTCGAGAGAGAAGCAATTGTGAAATCTTTTTATTCTCCTCGCATGCAGAGTTCGGTTTTTGTTGTTGAATGTAATGAGAAAGGGACGAGACACCATATATTATATAATTTATCATTGTGTTTGTGTACCATGAATGCATTGTTTGATTGCACAATGTCTCACTCATCTCGTATATTTTTGTTGTTTTTCATTCACTTGTGTTCTTTTGAAAAAAATCTCAATTCAACTTTTGAAATTCTTAATTTTAAATTTTCAACGTTTATGTTTTTAAATCTCTTCCTCCAAAGAGAACAAGTAGGTCTCGGAAGGAAGATTTATTTGATTCCACATACACTCGTCCACAACTACATTCAAAAAAAACTTTGCATCACAAAAAAAGAGCTGAACATCAACAAAGATTAATGGGCACTCGCTTCTCGCTCTCTTGCATGCTGTCAACTTTTGCTTCGGAGAATTCTCGACTGAAATACTTGCTAATGACCGATTTTTTATGAACGACATACATGAGTGTTGCTGTGACTTTTCGACTCCCGGGGATCGAAGTTTGCCGAGAGAAAAAAATTAAGTTTTTACTTCTTGATATTTAGATCAAAAACTTCGATTTGATAATTTATTTTAGCTTTTAACCAAATTAGTTTCTTAAAAGTTAAACTTTGCACTTACTTGGATACTGAAACAGTGTGGGTGGCGTGCGATTTTGAGTCATCGCAACGCTTTGATGATTCTGATGCATGACATCAGACAATGGAATTGTAGTGCCTGTGAAAAACATGTTATGACTCAGATTTGGTGTCGTTGCGCATCCTAAATTTTTTTTTGCCGAATTCACGTGATAATAAAATGTGCAAAATGATGATGAAGATCGATTTTTTTTTCGAAAGATGAATGGTTGATGATGCAAAAAAAGGAGGAAAGAAAAAAATTGTGTAAAAAAATCAAATCAACATAAATAATGTTTTCTGATGAATATAAATTATGCGAAAGTAAATAACACGAGAAAATGATTTTTATGAGATGATGCAAATTTTTTAGCTGTTATGAGCATTAAACATCGAAAGCAAAATGATGTCAAGGGGGAGTAAATTGCGAATTTATATGCGAAAAATATTATATGAACTTAATTAAGGTGTAATTGGATTATTAAAATCATTTCGAGAGTGATGAGCTTGAGATTGAGGGTGGCTTATTAATATATGGAGGGTGAAATTTTTGCACAAATCGTGACACAAACAACGAAAATTTAATTTTATGTTTATAGAATTTTCTAATTTTAATTGAACAATTTTTTCGTACATTGTTTTTATTATTAATCCGAAAACAGACCTTTTTAAGATAAAAAATTTACGAGAGAAATAATAAAATTTCTAAAACGCTGTATAGAGTTTATTTACTCAAGTGTGTTCTTCTTGTATTTCATGATAAATTTTTCATTTTTTCATTATCTGAAAAAACATTAATTTTTATGTGATTATCTCACAAAATATAATAAATTCGCTAAACCATCGATGTTCTTTTAAATTTTAACCAAACTTTTGTCACAAAATAATTCTCAGCCACCCCAAATGTTCATTTTGATGTCAAATGAAAAGAAAGCCAAATAAAATTGATTTAATTGAACCGTAAAAGCTCTGACGATTTGATTGAATGAAGAAATTTTGGGTCTTCTTGTACTCAAATTGTGACACCCCACTATCGTCCTTTCTTTTTATCGGCACCCTCGAATAAAAATTTTCTTTAAAAGAAAATTGCTTTAAAATTAATGAAATTGCGACGAGCGGACGACAGGCGGTGAGTTGATTTTTTGTGTGTGTTAGTGCGAGCAAAATAAAATGAAATTGATGAATTTGTGCAAAAGGCACACATTATCTTGATGATGATGATTGAGTGCTGAACACCAAGAAAATTTCACTTTGGCACGTCATTTCTTTCATCTCAAATTACTCACCCAAATCTGCTAGTCCAAGACTGAAACGATTCAAGTCTTTCGCTTGAATCTGTGGTGATGACTGAGTTGCCTCTTGTAAGCGTTGCCGACCGACGGCAATTCCAATTGGAATCGCTGCTGATGCACCTGCTGTGTTATTTCCCAAGACCACAAAATTGGAGGGAGATGAAAAGAGGATTACAATTAGTACAAGAACAATTAAAAAAGGAACATAAATTTTCAGAGTGATCCTTTGAACTCTTAATTTTATTATTACCGTTATTGTGTTGAAGTCCACTATTGTTCGTCACTCCATCCATACTCGCGGAAAATGACGTAAAGGTACCAGCTGACGATGTGGTGTTCGTCGGTGATTTTTGTTCAATTTTAATTATTGCCGGCGAGCCAGAGAAGGAGGTCTGAGAGAGGAGATTATTTGATGTAGTGACCTCAGACACTTGACATGGCTCACGTTTGATTTGAAGGAGTGTTGCTGTTTCACAATTAACATTGTTATTTACATGCGTTTGCTGGAGATGCTGAATGGCTGTGTTCCATGCGAGTGGCAAAGTTCGACTGCAACCAGCACCATCGGTCTTTGTTTCTGTTTTATTTTGATGCTGATGGTGCAAGTTTAAAATGCAATCGTTTATATTTTTATTGTTCTGCTTTACACTCTTCGATGAGCGTTTTGAAGTTGTCTTTGATGAGTTAGAAGTGGAGGACGAAGAACTACCGGAACTTATATTTTCCGACTTGATTGCAGCCGTCGTTGAATAGCTTGTGATGGTAGGCGTAACAGGTAAGTGAATCTGAAGTGGTTCAACGAGCGATCCCGTCGCTTCCCATTTTCCAATGCTAGTCGCTGTCGAGTCAGTTTTCTTAGCGACAAATTGTGATGGCGTTGTTACGACGGAAGCGGATGTTGTGCAGTTGATAAAGTCTGCTGCTGTTTGCGATTGCACAAATATACTATTTGCCTAGATGGTGAGAAAATAAATAATGTTAGTAATTTTAACTCCGATTTTTATAGCTGACTAAGATGTAAAAAATTATTAAATCGTCTGTGCTTATATTCGAAGAGAAACAAAACTTTATTCCTTGGAGAAAACGTCGCAGGAAAAACTTTTTCTTCTTCTACATTTTGAGTACACAATAAGCGAACGTGACTATTTTGTTATGTAAGAAATTATACGATGACTTTCCTTCGGTTTAAAAAATGAAAAATTTTCAGACATAGGCAGCAAAAAATATTGGAAAAATATCTGCAAGTCACATTGAAATCTACAAACAAATGATGATGATTTATAGTGACATGAATTTACTCGTGTGGGGTCATAGGAATGAAACTCAAAATTAGCCTCCAGCACGCACTTTCGAGACAGGTTGAAAAATAATATTAAAGTATGTCTCTTTCAATTTTTAAAAACTCTGACAGCACCGATGTGCGCATTGATTACAAATTGACTAGTTTAACTTACTTGAGAGAAGCCAACTGTGCCAACTGTATTCCAATTTTTTATAAGCTCAAAAGGAAGATTTTGTATGAATGGCGATGTGTTTGCTGCTGTAACTGTCGGTGATGGTGCGAAGTTTGGTGCAAAGAAGCTCGTTGCGTCAGTTATTGGAACCGTGACTGTAAAATAAGAAGAATAAATTATTTATCGGAATTAATAAATCTTAAATTGATTCGGTTGGGTGGAACTTTGGATTAAAAACAAAAAAAAAATTAGTTTGAGAATTTTTAAGCTGCTTTCCGTCACTTCGCGAGGATTAAAATTTTTAAAAAATAGATTTTTAAATTCATTTTTAAACTACCATGTGAAAACAATTTTATTATTGTCGAGAATTCGGGAAACTTATAAAAAAAATTCATAGATCTCGTCGACTTGGATCTTAACTACATTTCATTTCACCCTCGACTGAACATTTTATAAAAATTTCATCTTGAGATCTCCATAAGAGTCTTAGATGGGAGAAAGAAATTTATTATATATATTTTAAAATGCTAGTGCCGTCGTTAGTCGTGTACGTCTGTCCCTTGTGTGTTTTGAAAGAAGCAGCAGTCGATGATGATGCGATGATGGAGATAAAGAGAGAGAACATTGCGTGAGTGTGTGCTTATTTTTATACTGAATAAAGTAAAAAGTTTTATGCTATTTTGGCAGTTAATGCTGATGTTTAAAAGTATTGGGGCGGTTATGTAAAAAACTGAGGTAGTTGAGAGTGAAAATGAAGTGCCTCCAAATTTGTCGCAACTTTTAATCAAAGTATAAAATTCTTTGTGAGTGTGTTTAAGATTTTACTTTTCCACTTGAATAGATTTTTTAACTTCACGTTTGTCTTCTTCTTTTTTGAACGGGAAAAAACTTGTTCACTTCGCTGGCACTTTAAAATCGCTGTTGTTGTTTTAATTCGAGGAATTTTTTGCTTATTCAAGACGACGTTTTGTATTTTTTTTCTCTCTTTCATCCTCGTTCACTGGCGCGCAAAAAGAAGAATATTAATCACAAGAGATATTCACGGTGTGTGTATGTGAGGAAAGAGAGAATGCGAGGAAAATTTATGAACCTCTTTACGTTGATTGGCTTGTGTGCATTTTGGTTGAATCTTCTTGTTAAATATTTTCATATCCCTTTGGAGAGGCCAATGGTGAATGATTCATCTTTGTGATGCCCTTCTTAATTGTGCATGCAGCTAAAAATTTCTAAGTATTCAGGTCATGTACACAAGCTTCCTGTGCTATAAATTAGGAGCTGACTTTCAAGAGGAAAATTATGCAATCAAGTCTTAATTTTAAATTTTATGCTATGAACCACTTTTATTAATAAAAGGAAATTTCGTAAATTAAAATTACTAAAATAAATCAATTATTGGATAAAAATGAAAATTGACATCTGAAAAATGAAATCTGACAAATCAATTGTGCATTGAGCATTCGATGAATGTGGAATAGAAATTTATTCTACCTTTAATGTTTGGTGGAAGTTAAAAATTCTAATTACCACAAATGCAATGCCTCTCAAACTTTTCTGACGTGTGGCGTGCTGACATAATAAATTTTACTATGTTGCCCATAAAAAAAAGTAAAAAATTATTATGCTAATGATCCAGTGGAAAGTTGAAGTTCTTTGAGCTTGAGTAAACTACACAGCAATTCATTGAATTTCATGCCATTATTGCTCATTATTATTGTTAAAAGTATGAAATTAAAAATATGAGTGTGCAACACCCAAACACACACTTTAATTGCACACAGCAATGAGTTTTGAATATAATTTAAGACACAAATTCTTTTTTGCTCACTCTTAAGTTGATTAAAATGCATAAATTATTATGAATTATTATTTTTGCATTTAAAATAGTATCATTAAGTAATTGGTTCACAAGGTGATGGTGAAAAATGAGTTGGAAAGGGATGATAATATTTATGTTTTAACGATTTTTAATGCTTTTTTAAAATAAGCTTGAAAAGTTTTAAAAATTTTACAAATTAAATTCGTTAAATTTCAGATTTGAATTCATGTAGGTTTTTATTTGAAAAAATACGTTACAAAGTTTAAGTGGAGATTTGTTTACAAATAAATATTTCAAATTAAGGAAGAAAGTTTTTAGATATTTTATTAGTTCCTGTGAAATATTAACAAGGTAAATCGATTTTTTTAATTTATGAGGGATAGAGGAATTGTAAAATCATCAAGAACATTAAAAATATTCGCTAATTCATCTTAAATTTAAAATTTTTATTTTTTAGGTTAAAAATGGAAACTAACTGTAAGTTCTGCGGCAAAGTTATGCAGATGCTTGAAGACAAACGTGCTGATCAAATTTGCAACTCTATAAAATGTGCTCTAATGAAACGAAAATCATTAAAGGCAGAGAAAGAAGAAATTCTTCAAATCGCCGATGACGAGATTTTCGATCCCGATGAAGATTCACAACCACTTGTTATCGATGGAGTTTTACAAATCAAATTTATTGAGGCATAATTTTAATAAATTTAAAAATGTTCTCTCGTTAAAGCTCAACATGACTTTATTCACTTGTCTCATTCGTAATTTTAGGATTTTTATGCTCATCTCACTCAGAAATGCAGTTCCTATTCCCCAAGTTCATGGTAGAAGTTTACGGTCAGCAAACATCACGAGAGGGAAAAAAGTTTTGTTGTAAACCGCAAAAAAAGTTTTTTTTTGTGTGGTTTCACGGTTGAGACTTTGTACACATTTTTCTATCTTCACTCAATGAATGATTTTTTTAGCACAACTGGCACACGCATAAACTTTTTTCACACCATTGTTCGAATATTTGAGATGCAAAAAAGTTTTCCCTGATCGATAAAAATGTATGCGTTGCACACTGACATGCACATTCAGCATAGTTATCTTTTTCTCTTTGAGGCTAAGCATGCAACAATGCACTTTTCTCTGCCTCGATGATTTTGATTGATGAGCGAATTGCATTGTGTGAATTAAACAACAACTCCGTGCATGTCCGTTTTGCGCTAGAATAACAAGACATGCCAAACTGAGCGTTTTCGTTTCGCAGCTCACACAGATCGCAATTAATCGATAAGATCATCATCACCCAGCGTCGTGGCCTTCTAGAGTGTCGAGGCATTGTGCATAAAATTCACTTTTAATTTGAATTGAGTGCATTATAATTAAAGGTATTGGGAAATAGAGTGACTCAGCTAAAGTAATTTGAAATTTTTAATTCAATTGCACTGTTTTGTACCGAGATGTTAAAATTTAAAAAAGCCAACTTAGATAAGTTTCGATAAAAAATTTTCAAATTTGCATAAAATTTCAAGGAAAAAAATTTTGGCAGGCCTTAAAATTTTTGCTTTAGAAAAAAAAATTTCAAAGAAAAAAATTAGTGCAGGCTTTGGAATTTTAACTTCTTTTAAATAAATTTTGAACAAAAAATTCTGAAAAACTTTATCACCAAATAAAAACACTCACACACCAGCATAGCCAATGATGAATAATTATAATGGAGATAAATTGAAAAATAGCGGTGAATTTTAATTAATCTAAAAAATTATTTTTCTCTTTTTTTCGCGCGAGATTTTTTCAATGGAAGAATCTTGTTTTTGTTATCTCTTTCTCCATTCATTCGCCTTTTTTCATTGTCCATAAACTACGAGAGAGAAAAAACATAAAATTTGCATTTAGTGATTGGATGAAGCACGTAAAGGAAAGTTGAAAGAATAAATTTGAGTCGGAAGGGTTTAGAACTCTTTCAAAGTCATTTAAATTTAGAAGTTATTTTTAAAAAGTTCTCTTCTTTAAAAAATCTTTAAAACTAAATAAATTGTGTGAGTTCTCTTTCGTTTCTGTGCGCATTAAATTTACTCGTTTAAATTAATAACATTAACAATTTAAAATATTCTGCTGTTGCTTCTCTTCGGAACGGGAGATAGTGTGTTTGTAGTAAATAGAGACGGTGTTTGACCAGGAAATCTGGCATGCATAATCTTCTTTAGCCAACTGGAAACGAGTCGATGTGTAGCTCACATTTTAGCCGAGATTTTTTATTTTTTTTCTTAACATTGTTTCACTGGCAGAGATTTGTATACGAGTGCATAAGTGAATTCAACAAGTTGAAAGTTAGAAACTAAAAAATTCGAAACTTTCAACATGAAAAATGATTAATTACACAAAAATTAAAGTTTGCACTTTTAAGCTTTAAACTCATCTTTTTTTTATTTCCTCACCACGCTGAAAAAAATCTCGAAAGTCGATCAATAAAGTTCACTCAATCGTAAATAATATTTTTACATTCATTCACATCCCATAATCAACTTCAATAGTCATCAGCATCATCATCATTTCTATTCAATCGAACGTTGAGTTGAGTAAATATACAAAAGACAGATAGAGAGAAAACGAGCGACATGAGGAGACTTACAAATACAGATCGTTTCATTAGCCATTAAATGAAAATCAAATATATGTACAGGAATAATTATCTAGAGTAAAATCAATTGTTTTTTCCTTCCTTTCTCGTTTTTGAATTGTCTCGCTGAACTTGAAATTGATCTTGAGATTTGATGTCATAAACGAGTTGAGAAATTATTAAACAAAATGAGTTTTTTATTTACACATTTTAAGGCGCTGGAATCAATCAATTTCCACTAAGAACCGCTCGCTTCATGAATCTATTCATTAGACCTCCCAACATTACCTCTCTCTCTCTTTCCTCCGTCATTGTCTCTTTATACGATCTTACAATGCACTCTGACTTCCTTTCACTTACTTACTCTCGTCATATTGAATTTTATTTCATCCAAATTTAATGCTTTAAAGCTCTCATATACACACTTTCGACAAACATTGACAGGAAATTGATGTATGCAAAATTTAAATTTTCAGCTCATATCGAATCCACAAAAGGTACGCTCAACTCACATATTCCCTAGCTGCTGCGAAAACTGATAAATCTAATTGTCTCATAATAGAAGTAAAAAAGGGATGCAGTGCTGATATGCATCATTGAAATGTCAGGCAGAGAACAGAATAAACATAATAAATTTATTCTCGTCAAAGCGATTGCAGTTCGAATTTTTTATCAGTTTTCAACTCTTCACTTAAAATTGAATAAGCCCTCGGGATGCGAGTAAAAATTAACTATTTACTAGATAGCGAATAATAATTAAATTTTTTCATTAACTCGTCTTCTTACAGTAAAATTTCCCTCTTTCGCCTTCGTCATACTGGTCATACATTTTGTGCACTCTCATAAATTTCAAGTGCATGCATGCACATATTAAAATTATGATGACGTTATTTGCGATAATGTGGAAGCAAAAAGAGGAAGTTTTAAAATGCAAGGGAACTGAAACTTTTCCCTATCGACGTTTATCGAGTGTGTATGCGGCATATCACAAAGGACAGAGAGAGGAAATTATGCTTTTTGTTCTTGCAGAATGCAATTCGGAATGGCACAAGAGCGAAATCTCACCGCAGAGCAGCATTCAATTTATTTTCATGCCCCCTTTTTCGCTATTTATTGAATGCACATTGGAAAATAATCTCAATCGCGAGAGTCGCACAGATTCAAAATGCCATAAATCAAATTCGCTTTGACATTAAAATGGTTGATTGCATTTCGTTTAATTGAAAAAAAGTTTACTTGCTCTGCACTGAGGAGGTAAGAGCAAAAAATATTGAATGAGAATTTATTTGGCCAAAATATTTTTAAGTTTTAAAAAGTTTAATTTTAAAAATGTCTGATTTAAAAATATTAAGAATGAGTTCTGCAATCGAGAGGGTTCCGCGTAACTTTAAAATGCACAAACAATGATATGGAAAATGTGCATATGCTGTGTGACTATATAAATGATGCTAGAAATTGGGTCAGCCTGCACGAAATTTTATGGCCTGTTTTTGCAATCTATCCCAGCTATATGTGCTGAGCTAGCATCAGCATCAGGGCATTGCCCGATATATGGAACTTTTTCTCTCACACTGTTTATTCACATGGAAATTGATGTTTTTCTTATTGAAATATATTGTTTATTTTAATTTGGTGCATAATAAAAAGTTGGAAAATTCTTTTTTAATTGCCGTAATTATGTTCGTGGTTTTTTAAATGACCTCGATCGAGTTTTTTTGTGGTGAGTTTTTTATTTTTAATTTATTTTTTTCCAGCAATTTTCTGATTCTTAAATATTTACTTTTTTATGTTTCTAAAAGTCAAGATTTGCACTCAGCACTTAACAGCGAATGTATTTTAGTACTCTTGCATTGTTTTTCAGCAATATGTAAAAGCGTTCATTGACGCTCTTTTTAAAGTGCAAATTTAACATTTGCATTTACATTCGTTTGAATTTACAGTATGCTAATTTTTTTACGACGTGAATTCAAAAATTGTATTCTAGGTTTTAAATTATTGCATTTAAAATATTCTTCAATTTTTTGAAATCTTCATAAATCAAGTAAAGTTCACCCAAGAATTAAGAATAATTAAAAAACTTACATTCTGTTCCGTTGGCTTGAAAAGTTGTCGTTGGCCAAACGCCTCGGCTAAATTGCGACTGTTGATTATTTGTTGACCCAGCACCGGCAGCAGATGGCCCAAACATTCGATTCATTACTCAATTAAATTGACTGTAAATAAATTAGGAGAAAATTAATTAATTTTAGATATCTCAAAAATTTGCAGATAAATCAGAAAATATAATTTTAATACAAGATTTATTTTCCTCTTTTAGGTGAAAAAAAAATCATTGATGAGAATTTAAAAAATCAATATTAAACAGAAATTATTTTTTAAGTTTTTTAAAACACCATAAAGTATCCTCCAACTCATTTTGCATTCATAAAAAAAGCTATTAAGCATCCTCATCGGCAGCACTTTATTAATATCTCCAAAACTCTCCCTCACCATCACCCGAAAATATTTTGTTGTACATCCACTTCAAATCACCATCTCGCAATGGATTTTTATTTTCCCATTTTCATATCTCACTGCCAGTTGTTTATGTTGGTGCAAATGGATAAAATTGAGAGTTTTTCGTTTATTACTGAAAATTCTACGTTTCGTATCGAGAGATTAATGTTTAGCACCTCGAACACTTGTGTTGCTTATGCTCAGAAAATATTGTAAAAGTTTTTTGCTTTCAATTTTTTTTTATTGTTTCACAACATTTGGCAGCAACTGCTGGACATTACGAATATGCGAGGAGGGTTGCAATCGGAAAAGAAGAAGAATTATGACAATCAAGTTGAATGTAATGAGAAACAATTGTAAAAATTTAATCTGAATCCTTAGTTGTGTCACGGCAATATTCCGGAGATTTTACTACACACAAAAATGGTTATTGAAACAGCTTTTTTGATATTTTTCCAACCCTTGTTTTTTTTGTGGAGATTGACGGAAAGGGTCGAGGGAAAGCTCATAATTGGCATGAATGACATTGCTCGACTCTCGTAATTTCAACCCTCAAATGTCGCTGTAAATGCTCCTTAATATACTTCCAAGAGGAAAATATTCTTTCTACTCTGTCTGGTGGATGATGAGACTTTTTTGTTTTACGACTCAATGATCCATTACTGTCCATGTAGATTCAGAGAAAATAATGACATAAGAAGTGGGGAGAATGACTTTATTTTCTTAAAAAAAGAAAGATTTTTCTCAAAGGAATAAAAGAAGAAAATTTAATAAATTTTTTTCTAGTTAAATTGTATTTTTAGCCCACAAAAAAATTTTCTTTTCCACGCAATTTTCAGGCTCATTCCACATTTTTAATTGCTCATGATGTAATTAAGCTGTAAGAGAATTTTTCTCTCTTTGAGAACTCCAATTGCTTTATTCGTTTCCTTCTTCTTTAACTCATTAAATTCTTATGATGGACATTTAAATTGTTATTTTCACATTGTTAGGGGAGAGCAAAGAAAATGAATTTAATTACAATTTAAAAGTAAAGAAAGGTTTTTCTTTTTTCTTCCCGTTGTTTTATTATTTAAAATAAAATATTCAAAGATTTTTTTGAAAAGAAAATAATCTCTAACTTTTTATATAAAACTTCATAGTGTGAGTCGATACTAAAACTCAATTAGTAACTTCAAGTGGTTGTTGGCTATTTTTATCTTCGAATGTTCTTGCCAATTATCGAATTGCAATTTTGGTCAAGCAGTGGATGTTGTTAAATATTTTTTGTTTACGATGAACGCCCGTTAGTCTGCAGTTTCATCTAACGTATGGGTGAAATATATGGAAAATGTGGAGGCGTAAAATAAGTTGTGCATTAATGTAATTGAAGCGGAAACTTAAAAAATTGTTAAAAATTCTTGTCTTAATCCAAAATACTACGCTCATCTCTAGTTTTCATCTCAACACTCATCACACAGCTTATAGAAATTGCGATTCACGTTTCGTTCAGGCGGATTATGCAAATGCAGAAAAAAGTTTAATTTACATCTTTATTGTTCATGTATTTCATTTTAGCAGCACACTAAAAATATTTATTAGCAACCTTGCTGGTGCTGGCTATGTATATGCAGCTGTTGCCATCATCGCATTCGCTTAATAAATTCCGGAATGAATTTCATAAGGTTAGAGAGATCGCATACACTCAGGAAGCAGCTCATGGACATCAAAATGGATCTTCGCATTAAAATTTCGGACTCATTATGCATAATTTTATAAAGCATCGCATGAAAAATTAATAATGTTCGCTCGTGTGTCGAGTTGTGCATTAAGTGGGTGTTACATTGGGGATTTAAGAGTTGTTTCTGATGATGGAAATTTAAAAGCATCAAAAAGTTGGAATTAGAGCAAAAAATTGATGTGTGGTCAAATTTATTTTCGACACGAAAGAGAATTTTTAATCAAGTTGTTTCAGTTTTTTTTGACATTTGTTGCAAATTTGAATTTTTTTGTCATTGACTATAAATTTGGATTTTTCATAAAGTTTTTTGAGATAAACTTTCATTTGTCGATGTCACGTGTGAATTAAATGTGTGCAGAGTATTTTTTATATGAGTGAAGAAAAACGTGAAAAGGAAAAGAAAAACAAACAAATTAAATTAATTAACACAAACTGAATAAAATAACAAAACGAATTTTTCTTCTTTTTGCAAATTCATTTTAACATCTCCATGTGAGAATTGCAATAACAAAGCGGCAGCAATTGACAGCGACGTGCTTTTTCTTTTTAGTGGATGTGTGTTGAGAAAGATGAAGTGTGAATTATTTTAATTCCATGTAAAAAAATGCATCCCTTGACAGCCAAAAAACATGCTCTTTGTTTCAACAACGTCTCACACCTTTATATTTCTCAAGTAATATCCAGCTTATTGCTATTGTGAGCCAAATAAATTTGCACAAAAAAGAGAGACAATTTAACTATAAATAATTCCATGCTCTCTCTTTCTCTTTCGTATGTGCACATAAATATATTTAGAATCCATGAAATGTTCCATTTTCTCCAATGATTTATGCTCAAACTTCGTGTGTGCTTCTCTCTATGTTGTTGAATAAATTTTCATCTCTATATAGCTCTCATTCAGGTCTGAACTCTGTAATTAGCATAAAATCTTCTAGCCGTTCGATGTAACGATGTGAAAAGAGTGTGTGATAAAAATTTTAAAACAATAAATTTTTAAAAAATAAGATTTTAGCTAAAAATTAAATTTGCCAGTTTAAAGACTTAAATTTTATTAATTTATAAAAATATTTCTCTATACAGCATCATCATCATCATCATTATGCATACACATAAAAGGGAGATTAAATGTTGTGAATGTTTTTGAGACTTCTCTCTATTGTCTTAAGTGAACATGGCGTGAATACATGTGTCTGCAAACTTATAAGCTATGCTTCGTCAGTCGTACATCATGCCGGCATCCACATTTATTTTAGAGATTTGAGAGACAGCTCAGTAGCAGCAGAATAGATATTTACTGAATGTGGTTTCTCATTTCTGCGGTTGTCTCTAGATTTTCATTAATTGTAACTTAGGAAATCGCAGAATGATTTTCTTCCTTTTGTCATAACTTGTCAGCAAGTCACTTTATATTGATTATAGCGAAATTGAAGTGTGCACAAAAATTGTTAGTGCTCGTTTCTTGTGACGAAAAGAAGAAGAAAAAATGTTTCAAAACCCACACGTGGGTGTTGCCGTGTAACCCACTTGGAACAGATCAGTATTGGCTTCCCCTTTGGCTTCCCCTTCTGGCCTCCCCTTTTGGCTTCCCAAAAATGGCTTCCCAAAATGGCTTCCCAAAAATGGCTCCCAAAATGGCTTCCCAAAATGCTTCCCAAAATGCTTCCCAAAAATGCTTCTCAAAAATGGCTTCGCAAAATGGCTTCCCAAAATTGCTTCCCAAATTGGCTTCCCAAATTGCTTCCCAAAATGCTTCCCACTGTGTTTCATTTTCCATTGTGTTTTATTTTCCATTGTGTTTTATTTTCCATTGTGTTTCATTTTCCATTTGTTTCATTTTCCACTGTGTTCCATTTTCCATTGTGTTTCATTTTCCACTATGTTCCATTATCCATTGTGTTCCATTTTCCATTGTGTTTCATTTTCCATTGTGTTTCATTTTCTACTGTGTTCCATTTTCCCCTGTGTTCCATTTTCCATTGTGTTCCATTTTCCATTGTGTTCCATTTTCCATTGTGTTTCATTTTCTATTGTGTTCCATTTTCCATTGTGTTCCATTTTCCATTGCGTTCCGTTTTCCATTGCGTTCCATTTTCAGATCCATGCCAATCGATTCCTGGTCAAATTCCGTTTTCAATGAGGTACATGAAGCCATACTTTTAAAAAATGGACATTAGAGGCATTCCTTGGACACTCCTGGCCGGCCGTGACGGTCATTCTTCAAAATCATCAATGTTAATCGATTCCTATGCAATTACGAGTTCAATGAGGTACATGAAGCCATACTTTTAAAAAATGGACATTAGTGGCATTCCTTGGACACTCCTGGCCGGCCGTGACAGTCATTCTTCAAAAATCATCAATGCTAATCAATTCCTGATGCAATTACGAGTTCAACGAGGTACATGAAGCCATACTTTTAAAAAATGGACATTAGGGGCACTACTGGCCGGCCGTGATGGACATTGGTGGCACTCTTGGATGGCCATGATAGACATTCCTCAAATATCATCAATGCCTTTCGATTCCTGATACAAATACGAGTTCAACGACATACATGAAGCCATATAACAGGAAATTTGTATGAAAAATGGCATTTAGGGCTGTCCATGGCACGACCTGTGGTCATGACCCTCATAATTCCTAAAATGGCCGAATCTAAATTCATAGACCTACCATTTGGCGAAAACTAGAAGTCTCTAGCTATCTCAGGAGCCGAGATCTCGATGGAACAGACAGACAGACAGACAGACAGACAGACGGACGGACGGACGGAAAGAGGCGCATATAAGTGTTACACCACTTCGTGGGTTACACTAAAAATTTAAATAAAAAACGGTGAGGAAAGCGGATTTTCATCTTCCGCGCGTGAAAAATTGAGGGAGAGAAAAAATGTGCACAGATTTTTTCCTTTTCAACCCTTCTCTCGTGAATTCAAAGCGAGATTTTGTTAATAAAACGAATTCATGCAGTGAGAGAATGAAAGATGTGCAATCTCATCAGTTTGTAAAAATTAGCATTTTTTATCTCCGTAAAATTCGCGATAGAAAAACAAATTTCAGGTTGATCCGGTGAACAAACAATTTTTAAATTCGCATGAAGGAAATTATTAAAAAGTTTTCAGCAACTGTTTGATTCATAAAAATAAAATTAGCAAAATACAGAAATCTGTTAATCTATTCAGAACATTATCGTGTTCATTATTCCATAACACGACCTGAGAACATTGCACCTGCACATTAACAACAGCTTAAAATTCACTAGCAGCGAATTTTAATCACAAATGCAAATTTTTCCACTTTCTGTGTTAAGAAAAATTTCCAATTCTGAATTATTTCGGTTCACTAAGTTTACACAATTTCGATTTATAATAAGCCTCATCGTATAAAATCCCTCATCGACCCTAAAATATTCATCCGAGATTAAATTCTAATAATTTTCAATAATTTTCAATAATCACAGTGATGCAACCCTCGTGTGTCAGTCATTCATTTTTTCTCATCGTATCATCTTAGCATAAAATCAATTCTTATTGTAACTTTTTTGAGCTTCTCGAAAACAAAGAAAAAATTCGTAGGCCTTATCTTGAATTCAATTGATTTAAAAATGATTTAGGAATAATTTAACATGAAAAATTAATAGATAATTTTCTGAAAAGAAATTAAAATTTATCCACGTAATTTTTGAGATCATTCACCTCGAGCACTTTTAAATTCTAGAGTAAATAAAAAATTCGGAGTGTATTTGTGATGTTGAATCAGACAACAGAGACGTGTTATGTACTTAACGTTCAAATGTAATCAATAAATAAAGCAAAACTTTTTATTCGACAGCTCGAAGAGAGATAAGAAAATATTTTTATTTCATGGATTACATCGGCGCGACGGTAAGATCGATGCACATTTAAAATGCAATCAATTAGTTTCAAGACATGATAGAAAAATTATTGCAATTTTAAAAAACTTTTAAATTGAGTCTACTTCCCTCAACCTCTAAATTAAATCGACGATTCAAATTCACAATTTAAGCACGAAAAGAGAGATTTAAATAATAATTTCCTCATCATCAACAAAATCATTGCGATCAATCTCCCACGAGAGCACAAAATACAATAAAAAATATATTTTCAATCGATGATGAACAATATCGTTGGGATTTTGTGTTCTCTGTGTAGAGAATTGTTGTTTTGTGGTTTCATGCATTTTGCCCAGTATTTAATAATAATTCTGTTGGATAATGTTTCAGTTCAATCTGCATGCAAACACTCACTCTCCTGCCGCATCTCGATGTTGTTTGTGAATCTATTGAAAAATATTTTTCTACATACGATAGTGAGAAGCTTATGATACTTTCGTGCGAGATGTTGCACATACGAGCAGCTTGTGAATGAATGAAGAGTGTTTGTGTATATTAAAAACGAGATGTTGCATAAATTATTTGGACAGAGAAGATTTTTTTACCATTCATAAAAATATTTAATTTGATGGCGCAAAACTTAAGATTTACTTTTTAAAATATCTTTATTTAATTTAAAATTCAAATTTTATCAATGTTACCATCTCTAGATCTCTATTAGTCCTTTTTCATTCTAAATACTGCACACGTACATTGAGCCCAAAAAAAAAGGTAAAACTCACTCTCCATGCATGGCCATGTGAAAATGAAAATTCATGGCCATAATTGTAACAAAGTTGAATGAATTTTATCCATTTTCCATCAACATCATTCATGAATATGCGGGAGGGAGAGTGAACATTGCATGCGAGCATATTTACATAATTAATTTTGCTGTTTTATGAGTTTAGGGACTGTGTGTGTGTTTGTGCACACGTTTTATGAACTCCTCTCTCGGTGATATTTTAAAGTTTTAAAAAAATTTATTTTTAAAGCTGAAATTTATTGATGAAATTTCCAGCATGAAAATTGTTCAAGTGGATCCTTGGAATGGATGGAAGGGAAAAAATATGAATGGCATTATCTCAGAATTGAAAATGGGGAGTGAGGAAAAATTTATTTTCATTATAGGAATGTTTTTAATTAATGCATACTGTTGAGATATTTTGGGTAAAAACTTTTTCTTATTCATCTACGAATCTATTGTGAAAGTTTATGCGGAAATTTTGAAGAGAGACTATTTAAAAAGTTTTTTGCTCATTGTTTTTGTTTTAAATTGCTCTTAAAATTCTTCTAGAGTGGTATTTAATGGCAATATTGAGAGTCATAAATTTGAGGCTGTTAAACTAATTGGCGGTGAAGTTTCACTCAATTTTTAGCGAAATTTTTTGAATCATCTCAAAGACTCTACATCACGTAGAGAGAGAGTAACAACTGTAAAAGTCTCATTGTGCAATTTTGTACGTGCTGATACGACATGCATACACCACTCTGCTTGTCCCTAAAAAGTAGCTCAATTTCTATGCAGATTAATACAAATAGATAGTGGGATGAAAATTATCTTCTCTTGGCCTTTTATTAGCTCTCACTCTCTCCCCCGCACCAACACCCAAACACTCATTGTACAAATTCAAATAATTGCTTTACAGTCTACGACACGAGGCTGCAAATTTCCATTGCGATATCTCATGAGTAAGTGAGAGTGCTAATGAAAACCACTACACGAAGGAGAGATGCTTTCTAATGGAAATTTATTGCTCATTTTTCTGCTCCTCCAGTTGAAGCAAGAAATAAAAGAAAAAGATTTCTACTGAGCTGTGTTAGAGATACAAATGGCAATAAAAGTATCTATCCAATTAGTTCGTGTCGGGTTAGATTGTAATTTGTTATGAGTGCACATGACTTTGTTAAATTTTTCAACATATTCGTTTTTACAAAAATAATTTTATACTTTAATAAAAATTTAATCCATCACGTGAAATTTTCCACGCCACTCAACTCGATTGCTAATTAAAAGTTAATTTTTGACACTCCAAGGGTGCAAAAATAAATAAACAAAATTTCAACATTTTCCGAATTTCAACGATAAATGAATTTTTTTACCCGATTTTTAGAGTGATGTGAAAACGACACTCATGATGGTAATAAAAAATAAACTTTAAATCCATTTCATACGGAGGCAGTACTTTGTATTACAGAATTAAAGAGAAACAAACAAAATTTTTATATTTTTCGCATATTTTTTTTTTGATAAAAAGACGATGAAAATTTCTTTTTCTGGGGGGGAAATCTAATAACAAATTTTATGTGAGCTTGTGTATCATCGCAACCCGAAGAACGAATGTCGATATCGGAGCGGGAGAGGAAAAATTGGAAACATGTGTTTTGTCTTTCGATATGTATAAACATGCGAAATTTTTTGAAATTGCGAATGTTTTTGTTTGCGACGCAAAGGATGGAACTATTTTAAAATTTCTACAAAAAAACACAATCATATAAATCTTTTTTAATCAAGATTGTTTTCTGAACAAATTTAAAATTGTCCATCCCCTGGATCTCAATTCCACATGAGTTCAGTATTGGAGTGAAAAAATGTCGGTAGCGATGGCATCACATTTTGTGGCACCCACACTGCGCTCTCACACATGGTTTTGATAACTCTATTTATAGCTTCTGGAATTATTACAAATTTCGCTGTAATATTATCGTTTGCAATAAATTTGTGAAATACTTTTTTCTCTCTCCGACTGACGTGGCGTGAGATAGAACTTTTTTGGGTATGAGAGAGAAGTCTCCTGTTCCTGTCGTACATTATTCAAAATGAGACATTTATATCTAGATTTATAGAGCAGTTTCGTGAGTCAGCGCATGTCGCACAGAGAAATGTGACACCGCAGGCTAAGAGTTAACTTTTTATTGAGATATTAAGTCGATAAATTTTATGAGTTAAAAGCGAAAAATATCTCAAATGACGTAAGTTTGTCTGCGAGTAAGAGAAATTTAATTATTTTCTTTTACATTCTGAGGGCGCTGTAAATTTTTAGCATGAGTAATAAAAAGAAGACTGTGAAAATTTTATGACGGAAATTCTTTGTTGAAAAATTTGTTAAATTTAAATATGAAAATTTTTAAAGGCAAAAAATGTGTAGAATATATTAAAAAGTGACGCAAAAATAATCACCATAAGCAATTATAATTTTGCCATCATTACTTTAGACATCAAGATTGCATTCGTGTGTGTTGGTGCATGATGAAGCTTTTTCTCCTCTTTTATTGCACTTTTTCGCAATTCGCTGTTGCGTATTTGAAATTACACACATAATGAATAAGTGCAGCATGTATATGGATAGGCGGAGTCCAATTACGGCAGTGCAATTTCTTGTTTTTAACCACGCGATATTTTTTCTTTCTCTGCCTCTAATTTTCATTTTTTAAATGGCAAGACGTGTCTCATTAGAGATGAGAGTCTTAAATTACGATTGCAATAAATTTTCATCTTGTTGTAAAAAGGCCTTTCGGGTGTTTATGTGTAGGGTGTAAGTGAGAGAGGTTTTAACTGAAATTATTATAAAGATAAAAAGTCAAATTTGTGTGACAACCTTGCAATATGCAAAAGACAGCTAAAATTATTTTCTAAATATCATATCTGTAGAACTAAAAGATATTCCTTACATGATTTTGTCTTTTTGAATTTAATATCCTGTCACAAAAGTATGACTCTTCTAGAAGACCGTGAAAAGGGATCAAAAACTTTTTGTATGCATTGTAATTTTGCATGTCGTATATAAAAATAATCGTGTAAACAATTTTTGGCGATATAGTCATAGACAGACTACCCTAAGGATGAATTTTGCGATAACAAACTAAAATTTCTCTGTTTAAAGTTAAACACGGAAAATGCACATAATCGACTATCTGTCACAATTTAAAAAATGAAAAATATTTTGCTAAATGTTCGAAATAGTTTTTCAGCATTTTTCAATTTCCACTCATATTTCATTTTCTCCAAAGCGTCTATAAAACGAACTTTTAGTTTTTCTTCTCGTTCGTTCATTTTACGGAGGAGAGAGAAAATAAAATTTATATCTTACAAAGTCGCGAACAATAAACACAGCACACACACACACAACGAGTAAGTGAGAGAGAAAAAAGTGGTTTTAAGAAGAAGAACTAATATTTGAAGGTGTTTTGTTTCAACAATAAACCGGCGCGCTGAAAGTAATAAACAGAGTGAGAGCTGTGAGGAAAAATTACACAGAATATTTTTGCTGTTTATGTACACGTCGCTGTTGCTTCATTGTTTTTAAATATTGCAGCTTTAATGTGGGTTCTTTGTAGTTGAAATTTATGTACTTTTTTCCTTTGAACTCTTTCAGACGTTTTCCGATAAAAGATAAAAGCGCAAAAAAGTTTTAATGAATTTCGAAAATTTAACGTTTTTGTAATTTTTGGATGTTAACTTCTTCACTCTCAACAACATGAATTATCTGTTGATAAATTTTCAATTAACTTTCCCCTTGAAAGCTCAATCAAATCCATCTGTTACTTCTTCACTGTCGCCTCCACATGTTTACATACATGCTGAATCATATTCGCCTAAAATCCAATATAAATTAACACTAAAGAAAATTAATATTTTCTTCATCATGTGCAAAATATTGAGAGTTTAAATAGAAAAGTTTCACATAAAGTCAATTTGCACCTCATTTAACTCACTTCGAAAGGATTATGAAGGAAGAAGTTTTCCTTAAGATGTTTAGAGCTCTTGTGTGCTTCCATGACTGTGAGGCAAATGACATTAAATAACCCGGAAAATGGAGGAGAGAGAAAACTGTCTGGAATTGCTCGAAAATAATTTTAATGATTTTAAGGAAAGTTAAAATTTTAAAAAATTAATAAAGTTTTTCACTTTTGAGTAAATTCTGAAGCTAATTTCTGATTTCGCGTTTTTTATTTTAAACGATTCTCGCAGCGATGTCAAGAAGTACATAACACAGCATTCAAGAGCGGCATTTGTTTTTACAGAAGAGAAGACTCATCATTTCTTAACTTAAATGAAAGGTTCGAGAAAAAGAAGAGCAGGAATTTTCGTCGTACGATGTTGAAATTTACTGCCGTGTTATTTTATGAGGATGATCGAGAGTGTGGGGAATTGTTATGATTATATAGCAAAATATGCATAGTATTTAAATAATTTAATGAAAATGTATTTTAGAGAGATACTGCGAAGGCAAACCACTTGTCGTCTCATTGAATGCTGAATTTGTAAAGGAGCGACATGAAAAGTCTGCATGAATTTTCTTTAAAAGTTTAAAGAAGTAAAATTTTAATTTCTTCATGCTCAAACCTTTTTTAACTACTTCAAGCCTTTCCTCATTTAATTTTTCTTCTTATTATTATTTTCCATCATTCGCACTTCTAACGGTGCGAAGCCTCACATTGTTGCTATAATTAAGAGGCGATTGTAAAATTTTTGTTTCAATGTACATTATTATCCATATATAGTTAAAAAGTGAAGTTGAAAAGTGTGTGTGAAGTGCGCTATATTTTATAATAACATTAAGAGTAAAAATCGGGCTATGGACTGAAATCGAAAGTGTTTCAAATTATTATGATGATTATTCTCTCTCTTCATCTTCTTATTCACGTTTCGGTTTCTTTCTTTCTTTTCGGGGAATGGCGCGATATTAAGAGACGTCGTGAGATTCTGCCGTAACTTGAGATTATTTCGTTATGTGAGATATAAAACTTTATTTGACGTCATTTTACGATCAATCCCACACAATAAGTCTTTTATAATTCTTTTTATTGTTCAGATGTTTTCTTGGTCTTGCTGCTGGTTGCTGCTGCCGTTTTTTCCTTTGCCTTCTACTTAAGATTTTCTTCTTCTATCCTTCTTACGTGTCTTTAAGTCTCAAGAGCATTTTCTTATTCGCAAAATGAAAGTGAATTGAGGGATTCACTTAGATTAAGAATTACATTTATTTTATCGTAAAAAAATCATTTTTAAAATGGATGAAATAATTTTAAAAATAAGTTTTCTTCCCTTGCTTTTCAAATGGACCCAATAGTTGTAATATCTCCGCTGAAGCAAAAATCCAGTACTCGTATCTTACAATGAGCGACTTAACTCTCTCTACTTTATGCTTCGCTTAAACTCTCCCGCCTCTATAGAAACGGAGATGCTATGAAAATAAATTTCCCAAGTTATTTCGAGTTGAAAAAAAGTATTAAGTTTCGCTGTTGTTAATAAGAAAACTTTATTCTTCTTATTTTTACGCTGAGTATTATTGCCGTCTTGATCACAACTTTAGCTAAATGACTTCAATTGCAAAGAATCACAATACGTAAAAGTCATTTTGAGGTGAAGAGAAATTTTTATATTAAAGTTATATTTTTTTCAAATTTATAATTTTAAATTAGCTCAAAAGAGAAAATTTATTTATGCTATTTAACCTTCATGTCATCAAAGTTCACGCAACCATCAGGTTCAAGCTTATTTAAAATTCGAATTTTGTTTGCTTTTCGAATTTTTTTGTCATTTTGCTGCCACAACAATTTTTACTTTTTAAATTGAATAAATTCACTAAAAAAGAGTTTAATGTTTTTACCCTATTCGTGTCCATCGGGCAAATTACTTTATTTATTTATTAATCACATTTTGCATGTAAATAAATTTTTTTGTCGTTCTGTGAATGCAATGAAAAATTCATCAACCAATATATAAATTTGATTGTGTCATCGGGCAGGTTGTGATGGGGTCAAAAATGTAAATCGAGTTGAATGACGTTCGAATTGTGAATTTTCTATTGACGTTTTAATGGCAGGATATAATGCTGAAAGAGATTTCCACACTTTCAATCACTCCCACCGATTAATGCCAAATTTGAATTTTGACCCTCATCATTTTAAAAAAATATATAAGCAAAAGGTTACAATGAATGACATTACATTTTTTACTCTCCATGATTGTTGCTTCTTATGGCAATTGCTAAAAGCATGTTTTCGATTATTTAGCAAGAATTTAGTCATAAATTAAAAGTCGGAATACGAGTTTTGTATTCTTTTTAAAATGAAACAGGATTTTGTAGAAAAATTATCTGTTTTGAGGAATTAAAAACATTTTTTACGATAAGAATTTTCAGAATTTAATTTTAATTCTCTTTTGTAATTTATAAAAAAAGTATTTTAATTAAAAATTGTTGTTCAAGCAACAAATGTGTTTGAGTCATTCACGTCAGTCTTTAATATTTTTTATCGAAATAATCTTTAAATCTGCCAGTCACATGACTGATTTGCACAGAAAGACATTGAACTGTGTACTTTTCTACTGTTGAATTGCGTAATTATTCAATCGTTTAAAGATTTCTCCTCAATCAATATTTCTGCAAGTCACTTTTTTGAGCACTCATAATCGAATCGAGTTGAAAATGGAAGTTAAAGTGTGAGAGCACACATGAATGTAAATTTTTAACAATGTGACTAGTTGAGAAAATCGGCAAAATGCTTTTAAGAAGAATATATTTTGAATAAAAAATTTAATGGACTTTTTATGCTCAATGGTAGGGAAAAACGCTTCTCTTCGCATTCCATAGCGTCTCAGTGAAGAGTGGATTACAATAACAAAAAGGTAGACGCCAGTTTCTTCATTTTATTCTTTCACCTCTCTCTTACTCGTGCTCAACGCGAAAAAGTCACCTGGTTCAATGCTTTAAAAACCTTCTCATGCCTCCTTCACGAAATTCACATTTAATTTCCTTCCTCATTTTCTTTCACTTTTTTACTTCCTCCACGACCGCTTCGTAAATTCTTCTTACGTTTTTTATTCTTCATCTGCGAGAGAAAAAGACCTTCCTTAATTATTACGAGAGGAGATGATAAAGAAGTGGGTACTTAAAAAGGGTCAAAAATTTTTACTTTCTTTAAATCTAAAATGTCAAATAAAAATTATTTTCAATTTTTTTAAAAATAAATTTTCTTTCCTTGACTCTCCGACTTGCGAAAGAATTTTCATCTCATAAAAAAATCAGACAATTTTTTCCTTCTCTCGTCTTATAATCCACTCCTCGTCTCGTATTCTTCTCATTTTTTATATTCCTCATCATTTAGGGCGATACACAACAAGTCAATATTCCTTCAAGCAACATTTATTTCATGCTTTTCATTTTGGCTCACGTTTACCTGCCGGTTTTTTGCTTCGACTGAAACTTGTAGAATTATTTTTTACGATGTACGAGGTTCAAAAATAGATATAAATTGGAATGTTATTGAGATTGCGATAAAATACGACTGTGAGCGAAAAGAGACTGATTTTTTTTTGATTGAAGCAGAAACTTTTTCATTTCCGTTGTTTTGTTGCTGTAAAGGAGCAGAAGTTACATTTACTCAAAGACTTTAATTCAAAGTTTCTAACTAAAGTTAAATGTTTAATTAAAATTCTCCAGTATCAAATCTTATTTTCCGTATTTTAATATCATTTTAGTACACAAAGTTTTCAATAAATTTGAGGCATCTAGTCACAAAGACGCATATATAGGAAATTATTAGCATCAGAAGCACGAAATGCCAATAAAATCTAATGTCAATTCAACGACTCAATATCCCTTTTATGCTGCCTCATCATAGAAAGGATTACCTTTTCCAGGAGCAAACTTTTCTTTTGAAACTTTTGAGCACACTCATAAAACTGATATGTGTTTTCTTCATTAATTAGCTCTCATTTCGCTTTTACTATTTTCATCAGCATAAGTTTTAAATTGTTTGAAAGCGTGTTTTATGTTTGTTTTACATTAAAGTGAATTTTTAATGAAATTTAAGGAGATGATTAAGTTTTGGAGTAAAAATTTGATAAGAAAGTTTAATATTAAAAATTTTTCATCTAACAAAATTTTTGTCTTATTCTCAAAGTTACTTTTGCATTACAACGGCTGTTACTGACATTCTTCGTGCCTCGTTTATTGTCTTTAAAACTTTTCTCGCTGTTGACTATCGTCGTGCTACATTTTGGACTTAATGATTATGCTCAACAGACTGGAATCATATGGCCTGCAGGGGAGCAACAACATTATGCCGCGGAAACACATAAAAAATTGTTACATGAGCTGTGATTAACAGCGTCTAATTAAAAGATGAATTTTATTGAAAAAATGCGCATCGGTTAGTTAAATGAGAATTTTTTTAATCCCCCCGAGGACTCGCGAGTTGATGATGAATAATAATTTGTGTAATAATGATAAATTATGATTCAGATTTTTTTGCAAGAGTTTATAAAAAATATTCGCTAACGTGAAAAATTAAAACTTTTAATATTAAATATTTAAAAGAAACGAAGAATAAAAATTGCCAGATTTTCTTATTTATTTTTCACCACCATTTCCCTTTTTCCTGATGTTGATTGGTAATTGCAGAATGAATTATTTACTATTCCATTAAATTAACAACACGCCAAGTTGCAACTGTATTCATCGAGTGTCGAGAGAGAGAAAAAATGTTGCAAGAGATTTTTTCACTTAATGTTTAATGAGCACTTCTGCTTTTACACTCTCTTCAAGCTCGTATTTCGAATTTAATTGTAGGTTACATCGATGCGTGAAGAACATTGAAAAATTTAACCAATCTTAATTGTCATAATTCTTTTTTACTTTTGCATAATATTTAAAATGTCAGCATGAAAGACAAAGCCGAAAAGCATTTTTCATAATTCTTCTCTAATTTCTAGATTTATTTTTCCGCTTCTCGTTGCTGTAAAGTCATTTTCATAAACCGCCGACGACGTTCTATCGCTAGTGAGAAATTATTACATTAAAAGGGTTGCAAAAGAATTCTCTAAAGGGGAGATCAACATCGCAAAATTTTGTGCTTTATAATCTTTCTGCTTAATTACCTTTTAAATGAATTATAATAATTTTTGGCCGTCGTCGTTTGAAAAATATTTTCAAAAATATAAAGAAAATTTTGTAAAAAAATAACACGCACTGACATTAATCAGGTATTTTGTATCACTTAATCTCCCTATCAATTTGTGCATTAATAACCCTCGATAAAGCGATTCCCCTCTTTTTTATTTTCTCTCTTAAAGAACTAAATAAAAATTAAAGTATTTTTCCTCTTTCATGTTCATTCTTTGAACGTGAAATATTTCAGTTTAATGGTGATGAGAAAAGTCCTCTCAATCTCATCTGTCACGCACACTAATTTGATCTATTAGACGTCACATAATTTTGCGAGTTTCATGACGGTAGAAAATAAACCAAAGAATGGTAACATCACATTTAAAATTGCCAACCCTTGAAAACATCCTAAATTGATGTACAAAAATTCGGATCAATATTTTAAATAAACCCACTTCACTTTGTCATCGATGTCATTCTGTGTTGTTTTAAGAAGGAGTTAAGAGCATTAAATTTCCTCGCACATAAGGAGAAAAGAGGGAAGCGGCACTTCATTGAGCGAAACAATTGTTTCCCTTTTTAACATACGTGAAAAATTCTTCTCTCTTATGCGTTTTCCATGTAGACGTTCATGTAGGAAGCAAAATTGAAATTTTTCTCAATATCATTAGCGATACATCGCTTCCACAGAAAACACTTGAAGTCAATTTTCCCCCAAAAAACATTGTAAAGAGAAGTTTTTCTTTTTGACTGAACAGCATTCATACATTATTGTATTGTGTGTGTAACATGAGCTGAAGTGCTGCCAAAAATCTTCAGTTTGAGGGAATTAAAAAGAGTCTGAATATGAAGTGTTTTTTGAAGTTATTTATTGGCGTTGTTGCCGGTGAATTTTTTGTTTAGATTGACTGACGTATTAGGAAGATCGAAAGAAAATTTAAATTGATTCAAATTCATAAATTTCCGTTATATTTTTGAGAAATATTTATACATACATTGAGTGATTTATCTCTGAATAAAAGTCAGATGGTTTACCTGAAAAAAAGGAAAGAAAATTAAATTAATTTTGTCGTAAAAGAAAAATATTATTCATCTTCATCTTAATTAGATTGACCATTATAATGCATCTTTTCACTTCATTGTTTCTAATGGCAACCAATTTTCTTTTTTCTCCCCTCATCATAAGCATTATCATGCCCTTGATTGCATCCTCTCAATTTTACGAAAAAATATGTTGAGTAAATCTGCCTTTGCTGACCCTGACTCAGAATTTTTCAACACTGCCTTTGAATGCAAATTTCTCTCTTCCAAAAATATCTTGTTATAACATTTTATTCGATATAATCATTCATAAATACGTTTAGAGGAAATTGATTTGATGAAAATGCGAAAGGAAAAAAAGAAGCTGAAGCGGGTGTACATGCATAAATTTATTGTGTTGAGATGGAATAAAAGGGGCTTTCGTATGTATTTTCAATGTGTGATGAGAAATGGAAGCCGATTTTACGAGTGAGCAAATTTAGCACATATGATATCGAGAAAATTTGGATTCGGACGAATTTAATAAAAATGGTCGCAAAATCCTCAAAATGTGATTTGACATTAAAGAGAATTTTCGTCTTTTAAGAATTTTGAAAGGCGAATTTTATTTAAATCGACAAACTTAAATAAATTTTTTCTTCTCAAATCTACAATTTTAAGTTTACAACAAATTAATTCTTCCATCACGCGCAATCTTCTCTCTTGAAATGAAAAACTTTTTCTTATGCGGAACAATTAGTGAGAGTAGCAATTAGAAAAAGAACTTTAATTTCCATGCTTTGATGGTGAGCAAAATAATTTATTCACGCGTGTGGATTTTCAACCATCTCAGTATTAAAGGGAAGAAAATTTGCCCGTTCATATTCTGTTGCCGACAAGAAACATCCCTTCTGTATAAAAACGAGACTTCTTCTTCTCCTGAGAGATTGATTGCCTCTGTCGGGAAAAAAATGAATAAGAAGTTTTACTGCTTTTGTACTTTCTAGTGGGTTTTATGTGTTTGTATACTGCAGCGATGGATTTTTCTCGCTGCAGATGAATGAAAAAGTTTTCTTCATAAATTAAAAGCGCTATAATACGAATTTAAATGAGGAATTGGGAAATAAATTTTAATTTGATTTTTAAGAAATTAAAGTTTTATTCTAATTTTTTATTTAACAAAATTGTTCACAAAACGTTCGAAAGTGAAAGTCGATGACGACACGAAAATTTATTATTTTTCAATTTCACCCTCTTCAGAGCTCTGTTAAGGTTTCTATATCGTGTATACATGATTTAAGGGTAGAGAGTGCTGTGCTGTCATGGATTCGCTGGGTGAAAACCCCTTAAAGCAAAAAAAGTTTGTCTTTCAACTATTTTTGAGAGTATTTTTTGCACCCTCTGCATGCTCAGCGATGTGGGACAAGCGAGAGAAAAATGAGAGAAAATAAACCAGGAGGGAAGAAAAATTTCCACGAAATGAAAATGAAATTCTTGGTCGAGAGAGAGAGAGAGAGAGAGAGTGAGAGAGAAAAAATCACAATAATAACCATTAGATGCAGGCTGGTTATAAACATCATGAGGAAGAAAGAACCTTTCACCAAATTTCCAATTCATATTTCATTTTCCAACAAAAACAAATAATAAAAAGGAAAAATTTCCATCTCTATGCACTAGCAATTAGATTCCACCCTCTCGCTCTCCCCTCATGTGGTGCAACTTCTCCTCTCAAATTCACTTTCATTTTCTATTTGGGAATTTTCTCGTAAAATGATCATGAAGTGAAAACATGACTGTATTTTTTTAATGCTTTAAAAATTTTAAAATAATTTTAATCTAAGGTAAAATTTTCCTAATTTCTTCCTATACTCATATACGTGATGATATTATAATTCAATTTCCATTAATCATTTTCTACCCCGACTCTTGTAAAGTATCTACATCAACATCCAACCCACGTGTAATTACAATTTTCTTATAGGATTTATCATTAATTGTGAGCACTTTATTCTTCGTCTTTAATACGTCAGCAAAGACTAAAGAGACGTCAAAGTCACAGAAAAAAAGAAGAAGTTAAAAATCACGCAGAACAACACATGAGCTAGTGTGTGCCTTGTATACTCTATGTGAAGGTAAATATTTGCATTGAACTTTCATGTGTGTCTATAAAAACAAATGGAATTATCAACATTATCATTTAATTTGATTTACTTCATAGCAGCGACGTCATAGACGAGTGCGATCGAAGTAAAATATTGAGGGTAAAAAATTGAACATATTTATAAAATTTATATTTGAATTTACTCGCAATCTAACATTTTCATCTCTTTAGCACCTTGTTGAAGGGTGTCAACTTTCAAATTGACGATTCTATAAATTTTCGATTGATTATCTGCAATTAAAAAAGGCGGAGGAATAAAAAAATTTAAAAAAGTCTAAAAACTCGAAAAGCAGCTCCATTAAAAGGACACTTTAAACTAATTACAACAATTTAAAAGGAAAATTACTCGAAACGATTAAATTATTTTTTTATCGAGCGTAATGGATGTATCGATGTTATGCCGTCATTAAGGACGTTCGAGTGTACACAAAAAAGGATTTTGAATCTTTTTCAAAGTGCTTTTAGTGTCGTCGGGAGTCTGAGAATGAAAATGGACACAAGCAATGTTTTTATTTTTATCGTAGAGCAGTTATTGAAACAACAAGGGTGGAAAACTCCTTTTAAACTTAATCCTTTAAAAAGGTTAAAGTAATTTCAACTTTACATTCCTTGAAATTTTTCTAACACTTCCGAAGGGACACTATACAGAGAAAAAATCATCAGTAGCCGGACAGATTAAACAGCGACTAGCAAAAAAATATTCGTGGCAGCACTTTCTGCTACCAAACATAACAAAAAAAAGTTGATACTCGCAAAGCAGCAGATGGTAATGGCAAATGATATTAAAAACATCACGAGCTAAAGCTTAACAGCAACCAAGCGGCAGTGTGAGGGTGAGTGTAGTCATCGTAAACATGAGTAAATAACGAAAAGGTTTATTTTTGTGCAAAAAAATTCCCTTTTATGTGTAATTTCGAGTTTGTACCATAAGTATCAGATTGTGTATATCATTGTTTTGTACGGTGAGCCGCCTGCCGTGCGCTTCTTTCTCTATCTTTCACTTTATCTGTATAAAAATATAAACAGAAAAAAATTCATGTCTATGTGCTGCACGAAATATCGAAAATACTTCAACTTAAAGTTTTTGTAACAAAAAATTCTCGGCATAACTTTTATGCGTTATTGAGAATTCCAACATAACAATGTGAGAAAAAATGGGAATTATAAAAAATTTAAAACTTAAAAATTATTTTGTAATCTCTCTTTAAAGTTTAAATTATTAAACTTCCTTTAGCGACATCGAACGTCCATGAAATTTTTCCATCGAACGAGAGAATGGGACATAAAAGGGTGAAGTTCGATTTAACTATCAGACACTGATGAAGCACGTACCAAGTGAAAGTGAAATTTCTTCTGAACGATATATTCATAAAATATATTTTAATGCAGCACATGCAATTACTCTCAGCATAGAATGTACGAATAAAGGTGAACGAATTCGAAATTCAATAGAGAAAAGCATAAAAGTTTCAGTATTTCATTCTTTTGTCTTGAGAGATGCAGCAGTCACTGTAAAATGATATTGTGCATTAAAATTTGAAAAATGAATGACGAAAGTGATACTTTGAGAATTAAATATAAGGTTTAATAAAGCTAATTTTGATATTTTCATAATTTAATTTTTTTTATCAAAAAACTCTTTCCTAAAATTTCTCACATCATTATATTAACAAATAGAATAAAGAAAAACAAATTTTAACTTTTGAAAACAATGAGACACTAAAGAACGACACAGAGTGCCGACAAGACTATGAAATACATGCATAGAATTCTCATTGTTCATCTGAGCATATTTAATTTCATATTTTTATACACAAGTGCTTTATTGTTGATGGCAAGCTCCGGAAAAAAGGGACCAACACGATGAAAAATTATTTTCATAGTCACAAAAATTACATAATTAATATTCTACGATGCTCTACAGTAATAATAAATGAAATTGTTGTTTTCTATTGTCATACACGGCTCCAAAGTAAACTTTCCGGCATTTTGGTTTTGGCTAAAAAAGGCTTGATAAAAATGAAAGTTAAAAAATTCCTCATAGTTGTTGCAAAATATTTTAGGCCATCAAAATTTTAACAATTGCTTGAGGAATTTTATTTTTTATGATTCTAAATGCATTCACTCTCATAAAATCCAAAACTTTAATTCGGAGCTCAGCTAAACCTTAAAAAAATGCCGACATTGCAGAAAAAACTTTTTCCATTCGAATCTCTTCACGAAAAAACAGCATGAGAGGTCGACTAAAAGGGCATTAAACGAGGGGAGAAATAAAAAAGTAGGCAAAAAAGTAAAGTGGGGCTTTTAAGCGCAAGCAATAAAACTTTCGTCACTAAAACGTCTAGTTTATGAATCCTGAATAACAACTTCTAAATTTGCAACACACAAACTCACTTTTTGTCGTTAATAAAAAAGCAAGTAATTCTATCTAAGCTCTTAAAATCAGCTGACAACATCACAATTCTGTTTCACATATAAAAAAATTCGAATATTTTTTTTTGAAAGAGATAAAAACATACGAAATAATGATAACAGTCTCAAATGGATTTTTCATTGACAATGGTGCATTTTTCTCTTGCAGATTTTACGACAATGATAAAAGTTGAAAGAGTGAAAAAATTTCTGTTGGAATTCCCGTCAATCAAAGCTGTTCATTGAATTGGAATTTCATTACCAAAATGTCCGAAATCTCTCTGTAATTTGCTCTAATTGAAGTTTTTTTTGAAATTTTTCACAAAACCTAAATTGAGCGCGCTCGGTGCATTGTATGTAAATGTATTTAACGGAAATTTAAAATTCAAATTTTCTACACACAACCTCAAATGCCAATTGTCGTTTGCCATCAATTTCGCATGAATTCATCAACAACAACTCGTTCTGACTGAGATTGGCATTTTTAGCTTTTTTCAGTTCTCATTTTCGTGCAGAAAATTAATTTTTTTCAGCAAATATTTTTTTTGCTTATGTTGAAAACGGTTTTTATAATA
Organism: Tanytarsus gracilentus; assembly: GCA_038502055.1. NCBI lineage: Eukaryota > Metazoa > Arthropoda > Insecta > Diptera > Chironomidae > Tanytarsus > Tanytarsus gracilentus. The sequence goes on along the minus strand of JAXRKN010000039.1, from coordinate 517,824 downwards.
ATTCACTTTTTTATGTGCGCACTGCGAGAATGTCGTGCTGGTATTTTGATAATTGAGCTATGCATACAGAAGTTGATAAATAGAAAGTTTTTATAGATGAAAAAACAATTTAAAATTTAAAATTCTCGGCAAAGATTTCACCAAAAATAATTTCTTAAATTCTAAAAATTTTAGAACTAAAAAATTTATATTTTTCGCGGAAAAACTATCCAAAAAAAGTTGCTCTCAAAAAACTTCAATTCCACTCACTGCACACACACAAGTTGAGCGAAAATTTTCGTTTCACATTTTTATGGATTCTGGTTTTTTGGCCTATCGCTTGCTCTCTCGCACAGCTCGATCCGCCCGACGGCGACAGAAAACATAAAAAGGCTTTTTCAAACGAAAAATAATTTCAACACAAAAAATATCATTGCAAGTTTTTTTTTGTTGTTTGGTCATAAATTATAATTCAGTTCTCAACAACCTCCATGAGTGAGTGTGTGCCTGGGTTGAGTATGAAATTTCAATTAATATTAATTGCAGAGATCCTGTCAACATTTTCCGGAGGGATCATTTTGTTGCCTCAAGTGCTGGTTGTGAAAATTGTCTACCAAAACTCTTTTTTAATCTGGAAAATCTCTTTTTTAGTCAATTGCGTGTCTCCAATCCCATAATTTAGTCTCTTTTGAGAGTAAAAAAGAGAAGACAAATGGGTACCGCTTAAATTTTATTCATTTGCAAAACTAGTTTTTAAAATGTTTCACGTTGATGTGAAGATTTGCTCTGGATGAAATTATGACAAACAAAAAACTTTCTCATATTGAAATTTTTTAAATCAAATTTCGTGAAAGTTTTCTACAAATAAATTTTAAATTTTTTTATTTTTTGCTAAATTTATTAAAAATATTTTGCGCATTTTAAAAAAATTGAGAGAGCAAATAATAAAATTTTCGTTTGGGTGAGATCATGCATAAAAAGACGAGTGTGTTGTCGTAAAAAATTCATGACATTCACTCTCATGTATACATACTGAGAGATTTCTGAGTGGACATTGGAACCTGTTCATGAGGAAATCCTTTTATCCTTTCGCATATATATATTAATGTCAAGCCATTTGCAAAATTGAACCTAAAAAATTGCAAATGCAAGAGCTGCACACCACAGGAAGAGCTTTATTGCAACACGTTAGATAAAAATGGTCGCCAATATACTTTAAGAATATATTTTTGAGCCACGATTTTTTTCAAATTTTCATCCGTCGCGTTTGGTGAAAATTTAATACTCGAAAAGAACGGTGAACTTTATCTCGTTCACCTTATCATCATCCTTTAAAGACAAAAAACAATGAAAAGGTTTCAAGTAACTCAAACTCTCACTTTCGTCACAAAAAAAAGAGGAGGATTTTATATCATGGGACAATATCTAATGTGCATTATAACTTTTTGTTCTCTTCCTGGGTTCGTAAATTCTTGAATTTTAATGTGAACGATCTCAATTTACTTGCTAAAAAGAAGTCAAACTTTATGGTTTTGGCATTTGCTTTAAAATTTTCTTCCTTACGTACAAAGCAAAGAGTTTTATAAAAGTTTTTATGACTTAAAGAAGAGACACAGACCCTTTAAGATATTTGAGATCCAACCCACACATTGAAACTCAACAGGAGAACATGAGTGCAATATTTTACCGAAAGTTTATTTTAAATTTCTTAACTTAAAATTCATAGAATATTTAATTTAAATGTAAATTAAAAAATCTCAATTATTTTTTATGAACACGACTTGAAACTAAACCAAAGTCGTATCAAATAGAAAGTTGTAAAATCAGAGCAAACCATATCAAATTTCGACCGAAGCGAATAGTTTAACATGTCGATAATTTTTACTGTACACCCTCGTTTGATATCAATCATAGTTTCATCGAGAATGGATGTCACATCCCTCGAGGAAAAATAAGGGAATATTTTTTTTGTGTGTGTGTCAACAATTCGTCACAAATTTCTATGGCTTTTTGAGTGATTGGATGAGACAGCAGAAATTAAAGTAGTTGAATTTCAGAAATAAGCATAAAATACAACCAGAAACCGGAGAAAATTATAATTGATTTTATTTAATTTTGTTTAAATACTTAGAAATTTTTAACTTCAACTTTAGTAAATATTATGCAAATTCAATTTGCCCACATTAAATTTTTTATCACCATCATTATTGATTATTATGAAAAATGTCGCTGTAAAATGAGTTTTAATGCTTATCATGCATCCACTTCCCTTTTTCACATACGTTCGTATAAAATTTAATTCTCTACTTTCGCGTTATAAAAATATATTTTAAAGTGCCTGAAAGGCAGAATATCATCATCATCATGTACATTCAAAAGGGCTGTTGGTTTTTTGAAAATGAAAAGATATTCTTGTCGTTACCGTGGAAAACTCGAAGCTTTACATTCATGAAATGTCCATTTCAAACGCGAGTAAAATAACAAGTTCTTCTTAATTGCATGCTCGTCACTTCCTCTTTGTATTTAATTTAACTTGTAAAAATTGTTTTTGGCTGTTAGCTTTTTAAATAAAATTGTCGATAAAATTTAAAAGTTTAAACCTAGCACACGTATATTTCTTTTATGACACTTTAAATACGCTTTTTTGGAGAACAATAACGTAATTATGAAAAGTGTGTAACACAAACCTTTTATTACTGTTGTTTTGTTGTAATTTCTCCATTCATCGAGCATTTAATTAATCCTTTAAAAACAGCAGCGTTCAGAGTCCAAACGAGTAAAAATTCCTCGAAATATTTAATTGAAAATTTTCCTTGCGATTTTCACTGGAAAATTTTTTTCACACAGCTTTCTTGTTCACTTTCAACTTGCTGTGTTTTTTTATTGAATTTATATCTTTTTAAACGATTCCTCACTCTTTTTAAAATATTTTATTATTGCACGACGGAACTTTTTCACTTCAGGCTTTTCTTAAATATTCAAAAATTATTTCTTCACTCTTTTTCCTCTTTTTATTACAAAATTTTTTTTAACTAACTTTAGTGATATTTAAAAAAATATTCTCACTTGAATGACACTAAAATTTCAATGGACTCTCCACAAAAGTTGAAATTTTAAGCTGTTCTGGCACAAAACAATTGCAAATCTCGTGGTTTCACACCACAGAAAATTAACACTCGGTTATGGTTATTTTCTCAGTCTTGATTGTTGCACTAATTACACACTCTAAGAAGAAATCCAAAAATGTACATCTAAACAGCGAGATAAACAGTCATGCACTGACTGACTCTTTTTTATTTCAGGGACAAATTCAAGTTTTTTCTCTCTCTTTTCAGATTGTCTCTCTCACTCTCGCTTTTGGTCCACAGTTGATGTGTGTGTGCTGTTGTCCCTGACTCTCCGGCCTCTTTCCCTTCTTTTTATTTTTCTCTCTTTCGCCGTTCGGTCGAAATTAACCTGCAAATGAGATAAAAAATGTTTCAAAACCCACACGTGGGTGTTGCCGTGTAACCCACTTGTAACAGATCAGTATTGGAAAATCAAGTGCATAAAAAATGAGGGTAAGTCCTATCCGAACAAGCCTTGGAGAAGTCCAAAAGTGGAAGTCCTTATCGACAATATTTCTCGATTATGTTACATATCCCACTGTGTTTCATTAGATTCCACCATGTTCCAATTTTCACTATGTTCCATTTTACCCACTGAAGTTCCATTGTTCTAACAATGGTCCATTTTCCACTTTCCGTTCCACTTTCCACTGTGTTTCATTTTCCATTATGTTCCATTTCCCACAAATGTTCCATTTTCCACTGTGATTCATTTTCCATTATGAGTTCATTGATACACCATGTTGCAATTGTTCCGAACAATGTTCCATTTTCCACTATGTTTCATTTTCCACTACTGTTCCATTTTCCACGAGTGTTCCATTTATCAGAAATCATCCATGCCAATCGATTCCTGGTTCAATTCCGAGTTCAACGAGGTACATGAAGCCATACTTTTGAAAAAATGAACATTAGTGGCATTCCTTGGACACTCCTGGCCGGCCGTGACGGTCATTCTTCAAAAATCATCAATACTAATCAATTCCTGATCCAATTACGAGTTCAACGAGGTACCCATGAAACCATACTTTTAAAAAATGGACATTAGGGGCACTACTGGCCGGCCGTGGCATGGACATTGGTGGCACGACTTGGATGGCCATGATGTAAATCGATTCCTGGTCAAATAACGAATCAATGCCTTTCGATTCCTGATCCAAATACGAGTTCAACGACATACATGAAGCCCTATAACAGGAACTGGGTATGAAAAATGGCAGGTCGGGCTGGCCATGGCACGACCTGTGGGCATGACCCTCATAAGTCTTAAAATGGCCGACTCTCGCTTCATAGACCGCCCCTTTGGCGACAACTAGAAGGCTCTAGCTAGTCTCAGGAGACCGAGATCTCGCTTGTGCAGACGGACAGACAGACGGACGGACGGACGGACAGACAGACGGACGGACGGAAATAGGCGCATATAAGTGTTACACCACTTCGTGGGTTACACTAAAAAGGAAAACATCAAGTTGAGGCTGGAAATTATAACGTGTGTGCTTGTAATACACACGCGAAACCTCCGAAAAGAGAAGAGAGAAAAAATAATACACATTAGCATCAAAGGCACATAAATAATCATCATCACACGCACACACCGAGAGGCACATGATGAGAGCACTTATGAGATTTCCATTTGACGACAACAAACATCAAACGAAGAAACATTTTAATGCATATTCACATGGGAGATTAATAGAAAAAGGATGGAAGAAGAAGCTGAGACCCAATAATTGAATTAACTACTAAATTATGGGCTCAATATGGTGAGAAGGTTTCTTAAACAAATTAGTAATTTTTGTCGATCCGAAATTATTTGTAAGATTTCCAAATCATGAACGTATTAAATATGAATAATATCTTTTACATGATACCCAACCTCAATCTCAATATTTCCACCTTGCACCAACCTAACTCTCCCTGCTATAGAACACACTTTTACATAATACCACAACATTGTATGATTGTATGTTTAATATGACGTGTAAATAGCATTAAATATTAAGACAAGAAGCCATTTAGAAAGGGGTCGCAAAAAGTCATTGAAGGCGTTGAAAAGGACTTTCATATGTGCCGTCTCAATATTGCCAGTGTGCAAATTCCCGATATCATCTTCTACTGTAAATTATTTTCCAATCTCAAAATGTGTGAGATGTTCAGATCAGCAATCCCTCGATAAAATATGTGCAATAAACATTTCCTCGAAAGGAGAGAAAAGTTTGACCATAAAAAATTTCTTCTACAAAGATTTATTGATTTAGTTTGTAAGAGGGTGTCCAGTCATTGTTTTTAAAGGGATAAATTAATCGATTTTAATTAAAGAATTTTTGTAAGTTTGACACTCTCAATTTTTCGACTAATAAAAACAAATTTTCTATTCCACTAAAAGTTTCTTAATTTTCAATAAATATCTTAATGACTTCTCATTTAATAGAAGCAACATCCACAGCGATTCACATATTAAATGTTTTATTGAGCGCCTCTCTCTCTCGGAGAATCATAAACGACGCAATGGGATAGACAACAGAGTTAATTTTACGATCAACTCCATCCGAAATAAGTCGACATCATTAAATTAATATATCATTTTTCTAATTCTTATTTCTTAGCTGTTTCTCGGAATAAGTTTCGAATGTTTTTTGTGTGTTTGATGGAGGGGAATTAAAAACATATTTTTTCCTACTCTCGCTCACTCTCGACTGTAGTCTCAATATGCTGCGCAAAAACTTGTTATGGATGAACGGTCCCGTTGCGTGACGAAAATCGAGGAAGGATTTTGTGTCTAAAACTTGAACTATTTTAGTGATGGAGATTTTGCGGTTGAGGTTGGAAGACCGCTCATAAAGTTTTAATTAAGTTTTTAGAATTCACCGGCGGGTTTGAGTTAAAACTTTATCAACTCTAATGTTCGAAGCATCGCGAACGCAATAATAAAAACAATCCGTCGTTAGTTATGCCCTTGTATTGGAATTTAGTTTCTTGTTGATGTTTTTAAGTGTCTGTGTTTACCTCGTCATGCGATGCCATTGCATTAGCTCGAGGCTAGAAAAACTCTCTCTAAAAATGATATTCATAATTTTTCACTGCTTTTTTACGCTTGTATGAGGAGCGCGGAAAAATAAATAAAAACACATGATTCAATTTGTCGAGCAGTGGATTTTTTATTTTGCATAATTTTCCTCGCTTCGAGGCACAAAGTGTTTTTTCTCCCTTCTCTCTTACTCCCGCAATCTCATTTAGCTCTCTTTCTTTCTTTCTTTCTCTCTCTCTTTCTCTCGGTCGTTCACACCGAATCAACATCTGTTGCTTCGCAACAGATGTTGTTAAAAACGGTCAAAAAATATTTAAAAAAAATTCTTACATGCGCTCCAATACTCAACACCATCAACTTCACCACTACCCTCTCCCTCATAATCATCCTCTCACTGTCGACCCCCAATTCATTTTCAACAGTCAAATTAAAACACGAGAAAGAATGCAAAATCATTCATGTTACCAAAATGAAATAAAAATAATTTTAGAAAGAGTTAATTCTTGTTGAATTTATAAAAAAAATGTCAAAAAACAGTCAATCATAACGGTGAAATTAAAATCTTGCTCAAGAGATTCGTCAAGGGGTAAATTACGGTCGCGATCAATTCAAACATTCATAATTTTCAAAAAGTAATTTTTTTACCAAATTAAATACAATAAATTTATCAGAAAAAAAAAAAAAAAAAAAAAATAACAAACAAACAATTCCACGAAATAAAAAAAAAAAACAGAAACATTTTACATTTTTATACATTTTTTATATCTCTTTAAACTTAAAAAATTTTGGTATTTGCTTTATCGCGACATATTAAAAATATGTATGCAATAGATGAATGAATTTAATATTTTAATTTTAGATAAAAAAAATTGATAAGGGGAGCGGTTTTAAAAAACAAAACAAAAAAAATTACCCTCCACTTCTCAAATTTTTGATCTTAAATTTCAATATTAAATTCATTCAAGTATTCATACATATGTTTAATATGTTGCAATAAAGCAAAACAAAATTTAGTTTTAATTTAAAGAAGCTATAACAAAATTATAAAAATGTCAAAATGTTTACTGATTTTATTTTATTTAATACTTTTCCGTGCGAAATACCTAGTTAAAAAAAGGAGTGTTGTTAAATTTTTTTACTTATTTTATTCATCTTCTAATTTCTATTACGTCATCTTTCAGTTCCATGTGATGATGTTTAAAGTGATGGTGCTGCTACAGATAGAATTTTTATTAAATCATCATCAAAGATAACACTCGAGAGTTTCATCGAGCACATTTGTTAAGTTGTTACACAAATTAAAATTAAATTACGAGGAAAAAATGTGAAAATCTTCGGTGAGGGCGAAAAAGTCGCCGAGGGAGGGCGAAGCGTTTTTTTTGAATTTCCTTTCATCTTGGGAGAGTAAAGTCATTTAGAATTTTACTAAATTTTTTTTTAAAAATTCGAAATTTATTCCTACAAACTTTTTTACCCTTAAGCCTCTCAATCTCACTTCACCACCATTGTTATCGCATTTCCTTTCAATTCTATTTTTAAAATATTGTTGTTTTAGGACAGTTTCTGTGAGTCCCCGAATGCGTGTGCATTGAACACACGATAAATTATATCATTGCTATGCCCGCATATCTCGCTCTGTGTGAACTTCGCTCGTCGAGAGGTTTTTTTTGTTGGAGTTTGTATAAGGCAAAGTGTAAAGAAAAATTCACTGTTTGTTGTCAAAATATTCGAGAGAACCGGTGAAGTTTTTTCTTTCTCGTTGCTTATTTGCGTTTGAGGTAAAATTTATGGTTTGATTGAGAAATGTGTATGGAAGAAGTTTTAGGTAGAATAGTTTCGAGATAAATAATGTCTACATAGTAATTGCATCCCTAAAACTTTTAATGCCCAAATTAATCCTTTTTTGCAGTAAATAAATGTCACATTCAATTTGAAATTGAATCAATTCGAAAACTGAGTGTGAAATTAAATTTTCTTGCTCGAACATGCCGTCGGCAAAAAAGTAAATGGTAAGAACATTTTTTCTCTATGTTAGTCACTAACACTGAGTCATATTTTTTATTTATTGTTCACACGAATAAACTTCAAATTTTTTTGGTGATTCTAAAACTCTAAAACTACGCGAGAGAAAGTTGGATTTGTTTTTAAAAATAAACAGTAATTGAGCTTATTGCGTAATTTGCAAATTTATTACCGCACAGATGGTTCAAACCCTTCCAAGTGCTCTCAAGTGCTGCCAAAACTATTCCGAAATGATTTTGATATTGACAAGAAAATTGCTTCAAATTGCACAATTGAATGGCATCGAATGGAAGATAGAATGAATTCCATATCCATTTCCCCATTATATAGTGTATAGTTGTGTATGCATGAAAAGTAGAGAGAAAAAAATTTCAAACTTTTTCTATTTCACATAAATTTTAATGTTTGTTGCTGAAGTTTTTTTGCACGCTCGTAAAATGCCCGAGTATGAAAGTGAATTGTGGAAGATGTGTGTGGGTGGGTTTTTAGTGCTTTTCATGCCTTAGTGCCCACTCAAGACAGACTTATGGATTTCAGGAGAATTTTTAATGCTACAAGACTTTGAGGATTTGACTAAAAAACAGCTAAATCAACTCTAGCAGTTCATTACAGCCCCATAAGAAAATTCTTTGACTCATAACTTCTGCTAAAACCGGCTCACTTCTTCTTTTTACTCATCTTAACCTCCATCCACAAGCCATTCTCTCATTCATTTCTAAATTAAAGGTACGGTGTGAGACCATCCGAGTGGATTTGTATGTTCATTTCTTTTATGCACACTAACAAACAATTTTAATACCCAAATGAAATGTGCCAGTGAAGCTGTTAGAGGAGGAGAAAAAAGGGTAGATGAATGATAAAAAAGAGGAAGAGAGGAAGGAGGGCCGAGGTAGAGAAGGAAGAAAATGTTATTCATTCAGAGAGAGAGAGAGAATAAAGGTAAAATTAATTAGAAAATAAAAGCATAGAACTGTTGTGGCTTAACATGTTACAATTCATTTAAATTTGTATATCGATTTAATTCGATTTTTTGGATTTTCCGTCTTTCATTTTTTAAAGTTTAAAAATGAGTAAAATTTCCCTGAAGTGAGGAAGGACGACAATTAATCACTTCTGTTTCCCTTTCATTCGATTGTGCACAGTTTAACTGGAAATTTTGTACATTTTTTATTAAAATCTCGTTAAGGATTTTTCAAATACCCATTGGCTTTACTTAAAACAGTTTGTTTTTAAATCAGAAAAATTTGAAACTAACTTCAGCAATCCCACATACTTATTTTGCGCTTATTCCTTTCAATCTGCATAAATTTCATTTTTATGTTTTTCCGAAATGAAATTATAGCAACATCAGTCGTTTATATAAATGGTCATGGCCACAATAAAAATCATAAAAGAAGAGAGGCACACACATGTGTGGAGAGTAAAGTCGAGAAATGGAAATAAAAATTGCCATCGCACAGCGGAGATGAGAGGAGGAAAAAAATTATGCTTTGCAGCTTCTTTTTTGTTTTTTTTTCGCGCAGTCTGCGGAGGTAGAAAAATTGCTGATAACGATTCTATAAATATACTCGCGTCTCTCTCTTCATAAAGCCATGCCATGTGCAGTTCAAAAGGATCATTTTTTTTGAAATGATGAATGAAGTTCCCGAGATTGTACAAACCTATAATTTCTGCTTCCTCAATTTCTTTGCAACTCTGCAATTTTTTATATGTTTTGAAATTATGTGAGAAAAATAAGTTTGTAAAATTCATTCAATAGCTGAGTTGGTCAACAGAAATGTTATCGATTTTTCTCCTTTTACGTCTTCTTACTTCCTTTCGCGGATGGCACCCATTAATATTCAATAATCATAAATTCATTGCATATATTGTCTACAACAACAAATATTTGTAATAAATTAGAAATTTTAATGGAAACCGCAGTTGATCTCCCCTCAAAAAATAAAATCGATGACGCAATAAATCTAAGCAATGAACATCAGCAGTGTCTTAGCTTTCCCGAGAGTCCTCTTCAGATAGTCAGAGTCACTTATATGTGTTGATAAATAATATTTTTCAACAAAATTTATGTGTTCGACTTTTTCTGATGAAAACTCCAATCATCAACTTTAAACTAAAATTAAGGTATCAGGTTGCTTGCCATGAACCCTTCAATAACAAAAGACCCTTGCTAGCCTTTATACGACTGAAATTTTTAATTGCGTTTTATATCAAATTTCTCAACTTAATAATAAAAGTCGACTTCAGTCTAATAATAATTAAAAGTCGCATCTGAATTGTTCCCATGAGCGCATGGAAAGGGAAGAAAAATAAGAAGGAAACAAATATCACAAGGCGAGTCACTTTTGTGATTGATTGTAAACACAAAAAGGTTTTATTTTTATTTTTTTACTCGTTAGCAAAAACAAAAAAACATCGTCGGACTTGTGGAGCCGAATTTGATAAGAAATCATCGATAAAAAGTTAACTCGACAAGTTTTTTTTTCGGAAATGCGCTTGATTAAATGAATTAATTACAAATAGGGGAGGAAACTTGTTACAGGAATAATTATATATTTCAACAATTTGTGTGAAACTTTTTTAATGAGTAAATTTTTTAGGAAATTTAATTTTCCTTTTATCTTTCAAAGGAGAGTGTTCTGCCTCGGGCACATATGATTTGTTTTAGGTTCAAAATTTTTGAAATTTGAATGACGGAGATTTCCTGTGCAAGCCCTGAGGCGAATTAATTTTTTTCAATGTTCAATGGATCAAATAAAGAAATTTCCGTGAAAAAGGTCTAAAATAATTTTCCTGCTCCTCAAATTACCGAATACGACCTGACTCGAATCTTCACTTGATTAAACAGATTTAACTTCCATGCTCATTCAACTCGTTAAATCCTCATCGATCTTCCTCACCTAAAAATTTACACTGGACATCAAACAGTGAAATTTCTCTTTTTTCCACCAACATAGGACATTTGAGGGATTTTCTCTGTTGGTTACCGCAACAGGAAACTTTTTTAATTTGTAAAATATTTAACTCAAATGTCCAGAAGAGAAAGTTTATAAGGATTAGTGAAAACCCTTTGATTAGTCAAATATGCAAATTTATTTTACAAAAATTAGAGAGAAATTTTTAAATTCCCAGAAAATAAAATAAAATGGTGATTTATTTTATGGCTTTAAGAAATTCTAGCCATATTTTATCATTAACTTCAATCTCAATTAAGTTGTGCCAGTTGTAAACAAGAAAATTTTATTGGAAAATTCTTTAACAAGGTGGAAAAGTTTTATTTGTCCAAGGAAAAATCTTTTAAATAAATTTATTTGCTTTCGGATGAAATCAAGTTTGGTTTTTATCTTTTAACTTCGTATGAAAGGTTTACAGAGCAACTTACAGATACGAGGGAGAGAAAAACTATCAATTTCCTGTAGAAAGTCTCAAGAGGGCACATCAAGTGAGGGAAAATTTGGCAAAAGGAAGAAGACGGAAAATTTATTTAAATACACTGAAAGAATTTTTTTTATAAATTTCTGTTAGTTTTAACAAAATTTCAGAGGCAAAAAAGATTTTATTTATTTAATTTTAAAATTCTCACTATCTGCAATTTATTTCAGATGAAGGATCACTAAAAAGGAAGTTTGTGATTTCCTACGATATTGATATTCGTTGTTGGACATTGATGATGATTCCTGAGTTACATAATTGAATAAAATTATTTCATCTTTCGAAGAATTTTTATTTCAATGACTTTTTTGATTTCTGCCTTGTCACACACTCGATTTTTTTCACTAACATCGAAGTCAATACAATGAGTCAGTTTGCAAAATTTTTAAAACTTCTTCTTCCTTCCTGAGTTTGATTTTGAGGAATGAATAAAAATGTGAGAGGGGAAGAAACTGGTCAAGCATATTAAGAGGGAAACTTCCAAGAACAATGCAAAGAATGAGCTCGTGCCGTAAGTCATATCGTCGAAGAAAAAGGGGTTAAATTTACTATTTGTGGTTTATGTGGTTGGTTTCGATTCTGAAATGAGAATCTTAATATTGAATGTATTTAACAAGAGGTTATTATAAAAATTGACGATGCAATTAAATCATTAAAATTTATGATAATCATTGCTTTAAGCAATAACCATGTATTGAAAAAATTAAACTAAACAGTACACAATTTTTAAAAAACTTGTTAATAATCTAAAAGAGTTTCGAGTTCACAGTTTACCATTATTCAAAATGCTGCCTCCAAACAGTACCAAATTTCGCACATCACAGCATGAAGTGCTAGTGTTGACCCCTCACATTTCTGTTTATTAATCAAGATTTTCTCTCTTAGCAAAAATTTTATTCCACTCTACACCAAGCACCGAGTAGACTTCACTCTTTTAAAGCAATTTAGGAAATAATAAAATAACATAAAAATTTGAATGTATTACATTTCACTCTGCCGGTTTGTGAAATGATGAATGATGCTTGAAATATGCTTCGATAGCTCTATCGCTCGAGTGGCATCAACTCAACTCTCTTTCTCACTCTCGCCTAGCAACATTTTTCGCCCTCCAATTATTTTCACTATTTTTTTATTTCTTTTCTCCTCGAATGATCCAAAACAACATCGAAAAATCGAAGCTAATGAATTCTTCTCGCCTTCTGTTTTCAAAATGCGTTTTTTGCTACTGTTGATTGTCTATTCTCTCTCTGTCTCTCGTGTGCTCGCTTGGTTGCCGACGCACAAAAATTTAGAAAATATGTAAAGAGAGATAAGAAATTATTGTGTGTTGTACGAAAGAGCGGAGGGAAATGTGTCAGTTTTTATAGATGAATGAATGTCACATGGCTTTCATATCTTAATTAATAAATCACAAAAAAAACACAAGTGGGGTTAGTTTGTTGGTGATTATGATTAAAAATATCATGCGCGTTCTTCAAACTCTAAAATTAAAATGTTGCCATTTGCTTTCTAATCTCTGACCTCGAATGGCATTGTTAATTTCTCTAAAATAAGTTTTTAAATGATAAAACTTTTTTCTGACATCAACAAGGTACTGGCCTGGCATATAAATAATATTTTTTTCTGCTCGACTCTAAACACGTAGGTTATAAAAGAGTCGTACTCACTTTTTTGGCACGTGGGAGGAACAAAAATTATTATAATAAGAAATTATAATTAACCATAGAATTCAAAAAGTCCCTTAGAACTGTGTTTTAATTATTATTTTTTATTTGTAATTTAATTCCTATTGTCTTAGGTTATGAATTCTCATATATGCGAAGAAAAGAAGAATTTTCGTCGGCGGCGGCCGCTGTGAATGTGTTTGTGTGCCATTTCAAATGTGTATTTGAGCTCTATTCTATTTTACTCCGATAACGAAATGCTGAAAGTTTTTTTTACAGTTATTTGCCTTCTAAAACTGAAAAATATATATTCGCTCGCAGGGTGGAGTGAGTGTGCCTTCGACTTAACGACTCGATGATGTATAAACATTCAAAAGAAAATGTAAGACGCATTCGACTGGAATTATTTTGTGGCACTCGCAAAATTTCTCAAGTGCAAAATGAATTTTTTGGCAGCTTCTTGAGGAGTGAAAAAATTTTAAATGAAATAATTGGCAAAATTAATTGAAAGATGAAGAGGAGAGAAAATGAACTTATTGTTTGGGTCATTAAGAATTAAATTCATTTTAAAAAAAATCATTGCAATCAATGAACCATCACCACCTACCAAGTCTCGATAGATTTATGATATTGTAACACCAAAAAATTATTAATGGACAACAAATTCGTTTTTCAACTCCTTGAATTTAATTAATTTAATTTGATACTCAGTAAAAACGTCAACAAGATGTGAGTCGAGTCGAGTGAAGAAAAGGCGACGGTAAAAATTAAATTCGGCTGATGAACTTGAAATAATTATTTTTCCTGTTGATTGGAAATGAATTATGAGTTCTTGGCTTCAGATTAAAATCACTCAAAAATGACTCGACATTTTTTTTGTGGAATAAAGTTTTTGAGGTGAATTTTGTGAAGTAGTTTTACTTTTTTTTAAATTATCGTTAATTAATCTTTTAATTAAAATCCAATAAATAATAAATCCTTCATAAAAGTAACTTGTATTTATTATTAATTTTCTGATATCATCGTCGCTCCCTATTTATTACTCGTGAGGTAATTCTGTAATTATCACAAGGGAAAATTATTAATACGAGAAAAATAAATCCCAAAAATTTTCGATCTGCACTCAGATTATTAATTAACTTCATTTCGATTTGATGATGATTTTCTTCGGGCAGTAATTGTGATTTACTCTTATAGCAAGAAAGTGTTTGAAGCACTTGAAAAGTATCACATCTCTAATTTTTTTTAAAATTTTTTTTAATATTTGAATTTATAAAATTTATTTCTTCATTTTTTCGTTTGTTATCACTTGAATTCCATTTTTAATGAAAATATAATTGGAAATAATTAATCCAATTTTTCTTTCTCTCCTTAAATCGTGCAGTAATGAAAAACTACCAAAATATTTACCCTAAAAAATCGTAAACGCAAACACACGCGCAACCACTCCCGACGTTTGTTGCTGACATAGCAAAAAATCTTTCTTGTTGAATGATTAAATCTCATTAATAATTCCATAACAACAGGAACGCAGATGATGAGCATAGTCGAAGAAATTAATCAGAATAATATTCTGGTGCAATTTGAGGGATCAAGATTATGATAATAAAAATTTGAAAGCACTTGCGACAATTTTCTCCTGCAAAGATTAACATTTTATTTCCACAATTTCAATATCTTTAATAAAAAATATTTTTTCGTATTTAAAATTGCGACAGTTTCCTTGAAAATCGTATTTTTGTCACTTGAAAGCTTCTTGAATGGCTTCATATTCATTTCTCGAAATAACAAAACATTTTTAGATGATTTACCCTAGCTAACATTTTCAGATATTTTTATTTATTTGCGAGCTTCCTTTTTTGACATCAATCGCACCATAGTTACAAAACATTTTGAGAAGTAAGCGACATTGGATGAGGTGAAAATATAACAAATTGGAGATTTTTGTGTTCATCTCTTAATTTTATTTCGATATCATCGAGGGGGAAAAAGATACAAATGTGAAAGTGGGAAAAATGTCTCATTTTTATTATCAATTTGAGGACTGAAAATGGACAAGCAATTACACATTTCTTCGATAACAGAACAGACGTCAAAAAATATTTCTAAGTTTTATAAATTTTTAGCTTTCATGGAAAATAATTCGGCAAATCTCACAATTAAATCAAGCGTGTCATTTATATCCTGATAAATTGTTTTCTTCTTCTTCTTTTCTTGTTCGTGTAATAACACGCTCAGGCTATAACAGCAGCAGAAAAATCTTCATAATCAAACACACACAAAGCACGACAACTTTTGTAAGTTAACGTTCGGAAATCGATTAAATATGCAACAGCTGATTTTCCACACGAATTTTTCGCATTTATGGAATTTCCTCTGTGTTGTTAGTCAATGTAAGCAAGTTATCGATTTTTTAAGGTTTTATTGAACATAAAAAATTTTATGAATGAAATTTCTCAGCTTTAAGTTTAGGATACGCACAATTCAAATTTAAAATTTATGAATTCACCGATTTAACTTGCTAGCATTGAACTTTTATTTCTGCCGTGTAAGAAAAAACTTTTTCATTCCACCGCTCATCATTTTTCCTTTTTCTCCCACCATCGACTCTTTTATCCTCACCTCCACCCACAGTATACACACACACACAATTCATTCTTCTCACACCGAGAGAACTTTTTTTATTTTCGGTGAGAGGGAAAACATTCGAGGGGTTTTTCTTCCATGCGAAACGAAGAGAGAAAAGTCTTTGAACTCAGCGTTCGGTGAATGTCTCAAGGAAACAACCGGATGTCCACCCACTAGATTCCTCCCACACACATAATATGAGAAATAAGCGATGCGAAAAGGAATGAGGGAGGATTAGAGAAAGAGAGAGTTAGAATGTTCGTGGAGTGAGTCAACAACATATGAGAAAAATAAGAAGATAAAAGAACAAATACTTGAGAGTACAATCGCTGCTATTTTATTTGGGGTTCAAAAAAATATTAAAACATTTTTAATTACTTTAATAATTTAATCAAATCCTTAATTTCTACTGTCAATCATGAACTTTCACAAAACTTCACTGATTACTCTCGTGATTAATGTTCTAGTTGTGAGATTTGAAAAAGCGGGGATTGCAGTTAATTACTAATTTATGCAAATGTTGAGCCATAAAAGCAATTAATATGGATAATAAATATCAAATTCCCATAAAAATCTCGATATTAATAGAAAATAATCTCATTAAAAAAATCTCAGCTTTGAATTGATGAGATATGAATGTGTGGGAATATAAAATAGAAATTAATTGATTGAACTTTTACAAAAATCAAAAAATTAGCAACGTTTTAAGTTTGAAATTGATTTCAAAAAATATTCAAACAAGAATTTTCTGCAACACATCTAAACGAACAACTTGTCGTTGAACACCGTTGATAATTCCATGGAATTTTCTTTTATGTACGAGAAGAAGACTTTTAATGCATTTAAAGCAAATAAATTGTACGGTTGCATTTTATGTAAAACCAAATTCATTCTTCTTTTAGCGAATTCAAAAAAATATATTTAACTCCCGAGAATTGAAAAGACTTTAAGATGAGAAATTGCATAAAATAGCGAAAAAAAAGTGTGATGAGTTTGATGAAATTTAAAAAAGTTTAAAATAATTTTTTTATTAAAATAAAAATTTAAAATTTTTAAATTGATTTTAAACATTTTTGTGACCATCCTCTCAAACAAGTTCCCTTGAAAAGAAAAACTCGTTTTAATGGCATGAAAATGCGACTCATTGTTATCTTTTTTTTTGCTTTTTGGCCTTTATTGCCTTTTTTTACTGTGAATGTGAAAAAATAAAAAGAAGGAAAAAAACTTTAATAATATATTCGCTCCAATATATCTACATACAGAATGTCCGCTATGAGTGTGTTTGTAGGCATGCACATCTTCGCAAAGTAAAGTCGCGTGAATGTATGTTAGCCAAAAGGTCTCTTCTGACACGAGAGCGCTGAATTTCGCGATGTAAGCGAGAGAGAGAGAAAAAGCTATAAAAAAAACTTATCCAAAATCAAGTATTTAAGTTCAAGACATATTTTTCTTTCAAAAGCTGCTGCATACTGCGAGGCAAACAGGTTTCAGCATTATTACTATGGCTTACACATAAAGTGGCCGAGAGTAGCAGCAGTTGGAGTGAGGATCAGATCAGACATGCTACATCGAATGGGATGATGATGAAAAATTCCACCATCTGACCAAGAGAGAAGAAGTGAGGTGGAGGAAAAAGAAGCACACTTTTTGCCATTTATTAATTTTAGACTTCTTTTTCTTTTACAATATTTCAGAAACTGAATAAAGCGGAAGTGGCGTTAGAAAATTTTTAATGTTAAAGAAAAAATGAAGCCAATCTTTACAAAATATCCAGTGGGACATGCACGTAGTCAAAGAAACTTTTTCCCTCTCTCCGAAACTTCCGGAGGCTATACAGCAAACCCTAGAAAATGTTCATCCTTACTTAAATAATGACATCTTTGTAAATAATATCACGGCGTTGAAGAAGGAATTTAATTTCAAAATGCATCAAACTGTGTAGAATAAAAAGAGAAAAAAGTTCTTAAAGTCTCTTCGTAAAATGTCACTCAGAAATTTGTCGAGAAACTTTTTTTCGTTGATGCTCCTTAAGAGTTTTGTGTACCCAGCACGAGGAGCGGTGATTTGGAACAAACTTTTCTCTCTCCTTTCTACCCAACTCACTTCATCATATTCCGATAATATTACTTTTCAGTTTTCGTGAAAAAAAAGTGAAGCGACGAAAAAGTTTTTAAGGGATAAAAGTGAGCTGAAGTTAGATAAAATTTTGTTGAAAAATTATTTCGAACGAGACACTAAAATGTTTAACTGACTTCATGTTAGTCTCATTAAAAGAAAAATTTCATTCCAAAAGCTGAAAGAGCTTCTTCCATATCGAAAAACTTAAAATTATGTCGATGACTTTTCGTGTGCTCTGTGCCGCCGCCACAGCGCTGATATAACTGAATGTGCATATAAATATTTCATTTAAAACTTTTCACATTACGACGTTATCGATCTCAGTGAGTCTCATTTCCTCTTTCATTCGACTCTCAGGAGTACCGAAAAATATTTTTGTGTGTGTGTGTATGCACATTTTCGTGTACAAATGAATGTCTGTCAATTAAGAGGGAAATCAATCCTCAATTTGCTTTAAAATTTGCCGAAAATTCAATTATATTGAGAGAGAAAGATATTTTTTATCATCGGAATGCATATGCTGGTAGATGCCAAGGAAAGAACACTCACACAATTTCAAAGTTGAATTGAAAAAATATTTTGAGAGTTTTTCGAATTAATTTTTAAAATTTGTCCACCCCTTGAAAGGAAATCAAAAAAGAACATTGTCGGTACGATCAAAAAACCGCAACAGTAAAAAATCTACTCATGACAATTGAAATTCTCTTTTAGAGATAGATAACAATTAAAGGAAAATGTGTCAGAATTTTTGGGGGGATTGGAGAAATTTTATTATAAAAATTGAACAGCCAGAATAGTCTCAAATGGAAGCATAAATTCTTCTTCTTCCTTGTTGGGAAAGAAAAAAATTTAAAATATATCAAATATTGATGAATTAAGTTTAATTTATCAGTGCAAAAGCAAGGGATTGAAACTTTAAAAAAATAATTTTAATATTAAAGATTTCTTTCCCTACAGCTTTAATATTTCCTCTTTTGCTCAGTCATTCACTGATTTCTATACATATGTACTCTCAATTTATTGTCCTATTTACTAAACACTTGAATATCGCAACCCTTCCTAAATTTCATTCTGCGTGAAAATTCTTGATTTGATTCAATCACTCGAAGCTGCACTTCCAAAAAATTACACTTGTAATTCGTATAAAAGAAATAATTTAACTAATGGCCATGATTTCAACATTTTTACGTGCTATCATTTTTTTCTCCCTGATTAAATCTGTTTCGTGGTGCCATTAGGTTAATTATATTTTTTTGAGTGAATGTCAGTGGACAGAAAAGTTTTATAAACTATGCTGTGGAATCAGCTGATCGAAATTTTCTTATGAGAATATTTGAAGTGTATGAGTTCATGCATCGCTGAGAGATAATGTGTAAAACGCAATAAAATTTAACCTTGAACAGATATATCTAAAAAGAATCTGAAATTGAATTCATAATTTTTAAAATATTTTCTAGATTTAATTCATTCTCCCAAATAAACCAACATAAAATAAATTTCCTCCGAATACAACAACAAACATTTATTAAATTTTCATGCAGCTTTAAATCAACCACAAAATTTCACTCCCCAAAATAAACAAGCTAAAAATCCTCACAAAAGGCTCACCAACATTCACACAACTCATAAATGTGTCCGATTAAATAATTAAAAATTTCCACATTTGGATTTCGATCCGTAATGCATTTTTTTCGAAGCTAATTTTTCAACGTAGTCAATTTAGCGACGGCAAAATGAATTTTTCTTCTTTTTTTCTCTTTTCGGATTTTTTTTCGAAGTGCGTAAAAGACTGAAAAGTAAAAAATTTTTAAATTACCTTTATTTTATTAAATCCTAGTTAAGGTGTTTGTAAATTTTTAGAATCCGTTAAATTTGTATGAATTTTGATGAACTTTTAACTTTTTAATCCAAAAATATTTTATTTTTTTCACTTCACTAGTTTCATTTATGATTTTTTTGTTTAAAACTTCAATAGTATTGCTATGTTCAGAATCTTAATTTGTTTTAACTATTTAATAAATTTCTTTTTTTTATCTTTTGGCAACACAAATTTTTATGACTCAAGTAATTTTCACTTTTAATCCTCTCGTTATAACGCGTTATCAATTTTTTTTCTTATTTGGTTACTGAGTGATAAAAATTTAAGTAAAATTTTATCCTCCAAAAGAAGAAGAAATTCACTCTTCTACGCACAAAAGTTTTAATATAAAGTTTAATTTTATGCCGGGAGGTGATTAATGATTTCCTCTTTTCTTTTTCGATTAATTTTTGTATATTCAATGCTTTCGAATAATATTTTAATCATATGGAAATCTTTCTCAAATTTTTATTCTTTTACAGTAGAATTAAAATTTGAAATTGATTTTTTAACTTTATTAAAATTTATCACTTCACAAATTGCGTCTTGAATTTTTCAAATTTTACAGAACTTTATTCACAAAACCTTTAGATTTTATTTCATTATGACACTTTCAATCCTTTATAAAGTTTAGATTTTATCACTGACAAAGTTTTTGAGCGTTTTTTCAACTTTAATCCCAATTTTTCGCTTTGAAATATTTTTTTGCATTCACAAGTGTGGTTCGAACAAAAGTCTTTTCGAGAATGAGATATGTGAGCGAGCGAGCGAGAGAGAGAATTCGGGGAAAATATTTTTTTGTTCCCTCTGTTGCACTACATAAAATCAAGTTGTATGTATGGAATTTTGAACCGGTTCAGATGAAAGAAGAAAACATGGAATTGAAGTCTATGCTGAAAGCGCTTGATGTTAATATTGAAATAAGGAGGGATTAACGGTGCACCGCAATATGATTTCGGTGCACAAATTGTGCACTAATTTTAATTAAAATAACTATTTATTTTTAAACAGCATTTAAATGAAAGAAACAAGTGTTTAAAATGACAATCCGACAATTTTATGCTTTGGATTTTTTTCTCCCGTATACGGCCGTAGAAAGGTTAATGATTTCAAAAAAACTAGATACGTTACACTGTAAACATATAAAATTTATAAGTTTACTTCTAGATTTTATTTTTAAAGCACCACATTGTAAAATTATTTTTATGAGGAACGCTATTAGTAATAAAATTTATCCTGAAAAAAAAAGAAACCACAAACATTTCTCTAAGCAGTTTTTCATCTTTTTATTCCAATGCTAAAAAATTCCTTTCTCATTTTCATTGAATCGGAAGACAATAATAATGGTCTCATCATCTCTCATGTCAATAAAAAATTCTTTAATAATGGACGAGAATAAAAATTCAAAGTTGTCTTTAAGTCAAAATGGATACATTTGATATTTCTCATTTTCGTTTCACTTCCGTTCATCGCCAATTGCTTTTTCCAGTCCGATGAGTTTTTCAAAGTAGCAAAAATGCTTATCGCCGGTCGAAGAGTTGTTGAGAATATCTTTGGCATAGAAAAGAGTGTGTCGGAGGAGCTCACCCACTGTCCATTTCCGGTCTGGAAATGAAACAAAAGTTAAAATAATATTTAGATAAAACTTAACGGATCTGATTTAAAACTCAAAATTTATCATGCTCACCATGCAGAACCCTTGCGACTGTATCTAATTTGCTCAAACTTTCATTGGAGCATGTGTAATAAATCAAAATTGGCACGTTGGCAACGCTTGCAGCCAACCATTGAATTATGACCTTAAATTGAGCATCACCCGCCTGACTTCCGCAACCCCACGAGCCTGTCGCGACACTCCTTAGATTCGCATTCGAATGAAATTTCTTCTGATTTAACTGAAAATTAGAGAAAATTGATTTCCTGAAATAAATTCCAACCCACAAAAAATATGTACAAAATACACTCAGATCATGCACGGAAGCAATTTTCAAGATGAGAAGTCACAAAAGAGGAGAGAAAACATGGCCAATGCACTCAGAAATTTTTACCTTAATTGTCACATCACACTCGATTTTCTCCTCCACAATTGTCCTCGTAATTGACCATTTTCTCATTCTATCCTTCGGCTTCTCTTTCTCTGAACTACGTTCAATCACCTTTTGCTCTACAAGCTTTCTAAAATTCTCCACGGATTTTTCATGCTCACTCTAAATTGTGTTTATTAATTAAAATTTTATACTTATGGTTTTTAAGAAAAAAATTATTAAGATTAAATTTGGGAAAATGGAGACTTTATATGAAATTAGTTGAATTTAGATTAAAATGTGAAATAAGCTAAATTAAAATAAATTCAAAGTCAGGTCTAGAGAGATAAAAAAGGCTAATGAAAATTAAAAAACATTCTTATGCCATAAAATATTTACAACAATTTCTATTGAGATTAATCTCTCAATAATATTTTAAAACATTAAACTTACCCCAGAATTATTTAGAATATTTTTATGTTTTCCAACTTCAAGTGATAAAGATCGAAAATTTCCTACAACTTTTCTCTTTTGTTGCATTGTCAAGGTGCCGTAATCCTCTGTCGCAATCATATCTTCGAGCACACCCTCATCGATTGGTTCACCCAAAAAGCTCTCGGATAGCGCACGCTTAAGCAGCGAGTCAGCAAATTTTAAAACAGCCTTGTCGTGAGCATCTAACTTTCTATCACGACCGTCAAGCGGGTCATTAAGCCATTTAGAAAGTTGATCGCAAACATTATCAATCTCTGAATTTTCACTATCGAAGCTATATTTTGATGAATCGCCAGTTTTATTGCGCTTCATTTTCGGCTTTCGCAATTCCATTCGTGGAAACATATGATAGTCGTCAAGGGACGATTCTTCCTCGAGTATAAAGCCAGTGCTGGTGCCACGACGGATTTTAAACTTTTCATCATGTGGTCGAGAACCTTTAAAAATATTTTGGATTAAAAAAAATTTAAATTTTATCAAGTTTTTACCTTCAACATTAATATCCACCGCATATTCATCACCGAACTCATCCTCATCAATTGAACAATCCTCGGTACTTTCAGTATATCCATTTTCAAGCTTCAGTGCATCCTTCAATCGCTGAGCAAATCTAAATCGATTTTCCGGCGTTTCAAGCTCCACTGAATATCGCTGATGATCAAAAAATTCATCATCGGAATTTAAATCCTCTTCATTGAGTGAATTTCGAGCACTGTAAAAAATTTCATCGTCGTCACTTGAATCGTCGCCGTTTGCAAAAAAGTTTGCGGCTTTGTCTTTGAGTGATGTGCAACGATTGACCGGAAGACACTCGCCAGAAGATCCCAACACAATAAATCTTCCACGTCGTTTCTCTTCGAGTGTTTGCTTGTCATTGTCAACGCTGCCATTTCGAGCTTTATCTTTATTTTCCGGTAAATTCAACCAACTTCGTCTTTTATCGATTTCATCATTTGAAATTTGTGAGTTTATGGTTGCAGTTGATGCAGTTGGCGATATTGACTCGATGAAAATTTTTGTTGAGCAATCGAGACTTCCTTTTTCGGATATGTTGAAACTTTCACCAATTGGCGACAATCGACCGCCTCGACTATGACTTTTACTTAAAATCTTGAGCAACTTCGAAGACATTGGTGCGCAGGTATTTTGACGGAATGCCAATAGACACTTGTTGAGCTCGCGCAGCGTGTTGTCTTCCTCAAACTGTGCAATTGGTAATGTTTGATAATTTTCGGCGTCCATGCAGATCATTGAGGATTTTAATCGAGGCGTTTGAAGTTTCTCTAAAATAGCCTTATTTTTAGGATCAATAATTCTTGTCATTTGCATCACATTTTCAATTAAAAGCACTTCATTATCCTCGAGACATTCAACAAAAAGAAGCACAATGAGTAATTCCGGATGTGTTATAATGAGTGTTGACTCCTGATTAGCTCCGTTGAGAAGAACTGTCGAACCGACTGCAGCTTGTGTAAAAATAACCTGTGCAAGTGATTCCGATGAGCTTTCAACACGCGAATCATGCTTAATGTCCATCGGGCAGAGAGGAAGTTTACATTCTAACCAGTCTTCGATTGTGAGCCATTGTTTACTCGTCATGACCTACGGTAAAAAAATATGTGTAATTAGGTCTGTTTAAATATTTTATCTCGCACCTTTCTCGACAACTTTATCTTGCGCTCTAACTCTTCAGGTGGCTGCTGATCGAGCCACTCAAAATATAAAAGGAAGCTCTTAAATTTAGCCTTCTGTGAATTTCTGCGAATAATTAAAGAATTTAAATAATTAACAAGATATGAAATAATTGAAATAGACTCACGTGTTCAGTTCTTTAAAGAAATGCGTAAAATTAAAGTCTTTGAGTGTCGGATGTGTCTTGTTAGTTCTCTTCGGATATGTAGAGAAGAAGGAATTTGCTAAAAGACTAAAATAAATTCAACTTAAAGACTGTCGCAAAAACTTTTATGCTCAATTTACCATGCAACAAATTTCACATCAAACTCTACGGAATCGGCGTTCTGTTGCAAGCTAAAATTCATTCCTCGAGGCGGTCGATGATGTTTTAAATTTTTCGCAAATCGGCAGATGCTTTTTAGCGTGGTGTTGAGAAATTTATCACGTTCTGTCTCGTTCATGTCTTGTGTTATAAATAGCCTCAGTCCATCGAATACTGTACTATCCATGTGATCTTCATCTGGATCTAAGCTGATGCTGTTTTGAAAATGAAAATTAGCGGGGAAAATTTTAATTGAGTGCGGAAGGTTTTAAAGGAAATTTTTGCTCACTTGCATAAATCATGAATTTTTTGCATGACTTCGAGAATCTTGTCGAGTTCATTTGAATTTTCGATGCTCGTAATTTTCCTCACAACGACTGACCACCAGGGCAATTCGCATGGTAACATCACAAGAGCCATCCTGCTGGGATTTTCTACATGAATATACAAAAAATGAAATTTATGGACTATAAGTGAAAGTCCAGTCGGGACATTTTTTTGTATGTGTCGCCGGCTCATTTACGGTCGAGACTTTCTCGCTTCTGTTCGTGTCATTCGCAAATTAAGGGGTGAAAATTTATTTATCGAAGCAATGAGAAACTTGAAGTCTTTAATTTTTTTGTCTATTTTATACACACAAAGTTCAAGTCAATAAAATTATTGTTCTGTGAGGTGGAAATGAAACACAGGAAAATTATTCTCACAAATCTTATCAGCACTTCAATGCACAAATAAGAGTATCCACTTGAGAGATATGCAGATTTCTACGCTATAAAAGAGAAAATTTAAGTTGAAAAATTTTAGTCGAGTTCAACCCGCAATGCATAGATTTTCGATAAAAGTTTTATTAGCGATTCTAAGTGCACTGACTGGAATTCGCAGCGAGTGGTATGATAATGGGAATTTCTATCAAATTTATCCTCGCTCATTTATGGATAGCGATGGTGACGGAGTTGGTGATTTACGCGGCATTAAGTCAAAATTGAAGTACGTGAAGGATTTAGGAATTGATGGCGTTTGGTTGTCGCCAATATTTAAAAGTCCAATGTATGATTTTGGCTATGACATCTCAGATTATCGCTCAATTCACGAAGAATATGGAACACTCGAGGACTTTACTCAACTTGTCGAGGAGTGTAAGCGTCTTGGACTCCATTTAATCCTCGACTTTGTGCCAAATCACAGTTCATCCGAGCACGAATGGTTTAAACGTTCCGAACGCAATGAAAGTGGCTATGAAGATTTTTATATTTGGAGAAATCCTAAGATTGATGAGATTTCAAACATTCCAGTGCCACCCACAAATTGACTCTCAGTTTTTCGCTACAGTGCATGGAGATGGTCGTCAATAAGACAACAAATGTACTATCACATGTTTCAATATCGTCAGCCAGACTTGAACTATAGAAATCATCAAGTGGTTGCTGAAATGAAAGCAATTTTAGAGTATTGGATGGAAAAAGGCGTTTCTGGTTTTCGAATTGACGCAATTCCAGCACTTTTTGAGAAAATTGAAAGCGATGGAACTTTTTTAGATGAACCACGTTCTTATGACCCTAAATGTGACGCTCATGATCATTGTGCTCTCAAGCCGGTCATCACAGAAGATCAACCAGAAACTTATGACATGGTTTTTCAATGGCGAAAATTTGTTGACGACTACACGAAATCACTTGGAGTAGAAAATATGATTCTTATGGTTGAATCCTCAGCTCCCGTTGATTTAAATGTCAAATATTATGGTAACGCTACCATGGAAGGCGCACATTTTCCATTCAACTTTGAACTTTTACTAAAAATCACGAAAGAAAGTAAAGCAGCAGATTATAAAAATCTCATCGACGAATGGCTTAATAAAATGCCAAAAAATCACATGGCAAATTGGGTTCTAGGCAATCACGATAGAAGTCGTATTGCGACACGTCTTGGAATTGAAAAAGGTGACATGTTGAATATTCTCATTCAAACGCTTCCAGGAGCGGCAATCACGTACATGGGTGAAGAGTTGGTGATGGAAAATGTTGAAATAAGTTGGGAGGACACGATTGACCCTTTAGCATGTAATTCACCCAAAGAAGAGTTAGAGGAGAGATCTCGAGATCCTGTTCGTACACCATTTCCTTGGGATGACAGCCAAAATGGTGGATTTTCAAGTGCAAATAAAACTTGGTTACCAGCTGGAGAAAACTACAAAAAAGTCAATGTAAAAGCTCAAGAAAGTGCTGAAAATAGTCACCTTAAGATTTTTAGAAAGCTCACAAAGATTAGAAAAGAACCGAGATTCAAAAATGGAACATTTATCAGCAAATTATCAAACGACAATAATGTATACAGCTACAAGCGAGAGAATGGAAATAATTTTGCGGTCATTGTCCTTAATTTCGGTAGCCATGAGGAAAATGTCAATCTTAAAGAGTTATTTAGCAACATGCCTGAGAAAATGAAAATTTATACTTCATCAATTGATTCGGGGTTGAAGGACGAGTGAGTTTTCTTTTTTATACTGAATATTTCTAAAAATATTTTAATTTTCTAGAGATTTGATAGAAACCAGCTCCGTTAAATTAAAAAGCAGCATGGGTGTCGTTTTAATTAATTCAGCAATTAAAATGCAAACAAGTTTTTTGCTAATGATCACATCCTTTCATCGATTTCTTTGAACAAAGCGTGCAACAACCTCTAACAAATGGAAAACCGCAATAATCTTTTCTCTTAATTAAATAATGTAGGACGACAAGAGGAAACAAGCAAAAAAGTTTTTGTTTTTGGATATTTTTAGATTTCAAAACAAATAAACGTCGCGTGTGCACTTTCTCTCAAATACTTTAACTCTCTCTATCTCTCTCACACAAATTTTTCTCTCGAAATTTTCACCAGAAACTCTTTTACTCGGTATTGACGTCATTGATTGCGGATTTTTTGTTCGCATTTTATGCACGCATGTATCAAAAGGATTTTTCATAAAACGAGGAATTCCATTATTGACATTGAATCGGTGATTGAGTTTTGTTTGAAATTGAATAGATTATGGATGAATTTTAAAACGTTCTAGGAAAGAACTTTTAAAGGTGTTCTAACTTTAGGTTTTTTAAGGCACCTTAGAAGATTTAAAATCACTCATAAGTCATTTTTGAGCTTTCTAGGAGATTTTTTAAAGCACCATAAATATTCCAAAATACTAACCTTAATTTTTAAGCACTCTACGAGAAAGTTGGTACAAAAAACGCAAAATTTGACAAGATTCACCCCCTTGATAAAATCACAGCATTCCAATTTAAAATATTAATATTGTTCCACCCTCAAAATTACACTTTGACAGGCGTCAACAAAAATATGTAGATTACTTCAATTTACTTTGGAAAAACTTTCGTTAAAGAAAAATTTCGTTCATTCCTATGTGTGAATGAGATGCATGAAAAAAATGTAGGAAATTTCATGAAAGCTCATCAATTTGTAAAATTAAACGAGTTGACTGTTGTTGAAGTTTGAATTAATTCTATAACAATGAACTAATGCAAAGTCTTATGATGGGTGTTACGAGGATTTAAAAATTTTCATTGACGTAGGAAGAAAACTTACAAAATTGCACTGCAGTGAAGCCAGTTTTGAAAATGCAAGTTTTAAAATAAAGTCGAGCGTCATTAAATGCGAATTAAAAAATATGCAAAGAAACGCAGCACATGAAAAATCATAAGAGTTCTTTTTTCACATAATAAAATCGATTTAAATTATCGATTTTGAAAAGTTTATTCAAAAGCACAAAATCTTAAAAATTAATATTTTAAAAAATATGAGATAAAGTAAGTCACCCAATTATCACCTCACTCGTAATTATATTAACCCATTTCCACTTTTTTAGTAATCATGTGAAAAATCTATGACACAGCGACATGAGGATGATGATAAGTATTGAGTAGGTGGAAAAGCCTGAGTCAACATCAAAAATTTTCTCAATGACTCAGCTCAAGAAAAGTCAGAAAGAATTTCGCTAATCGAGTTCAACACGCGTATGAACATTCCTTTCGGGCGGAGGAAAAGAGGCGAGAGTTCACCTCATGAGCCGGGTTGTGTGTGCATGTTTTGCTTTTCAAACATTTTCACATAAATGCGAAGCGAGAGAAAATTTTTAGTGAAAACATTTTCAGATGGCAGATCGGCGGCACACAATAATTTACTCACACTGACTGTCTCCGTCTATTTTTATCACTTTCCGACTTTAAATTTTTCGTCTTTTATTTTCGCCTTCCCTAAATTTATTTTTCTTGCATTTGCAATATCAAAATATTTTTAATCACGTTATGCACTTTTTGAGTGAGTCACACACGAAAATTGACTTTTGATTGAGAATTCAAAGGAAAAATTATGATAAGTTTCTTCCTGAATTGAAACAAATAGCGGATTGTGATGATTAAAATGAAAAAGTCTTCAATTTGTGAAATTTTTCTTCTTTCTTCTTCTCATAAATCTTTTTTTTTTGCTCGAGACTCTTTAATAATGAAAAAAATAATTCGAACTAAAACTTTTCCAACCGACTCGTTCAAACTCTCAATGAGAACTGAGAACTGAATGAAAAACGATGACGAAACTTGTGCGAAGAAGAGAAAAGTTTTGTAACTTTTGAGAGTGAGAGAAGAAAAATCACATGGCGATTGACGTCATGAATTTTCTCTTGCTCGCACAGCTTTCATGATGCAGTAAAGATTTTCCTTGTAAACAATTTTCTCTCCATTGTGCAACCACTTACAGACAATGCGGTTCTCCCTCACGTATGATGTTCTATAAATAGATGCAATCACTCTTTCAGTGTCGTGTTGGAAAATTTCTTATTCAAATTACTTTTTTTATTGTGAATTTTGAAAAGTTAAAGCTAAGAGGAAAAAAATAATTTATGGATCGAGAAGTTTATTAAATTTTACAAAATTAATTCTCATAAACGTTTATTCAAAAACTAGTAATTACAAATGTGCTTGTGTAAAGTGAGGTTCTTGACCTCTCATCCCTCTTTAATGCTGGTCTACCATTTACCAGGATGAATTTTGTTTGTACATTGATTTCTCTGTCACGCCACACATAAATATTCCGTTTCTCAATCCCAAACCATAAATATTAACAAACGCTTAAATCTATATCCCAGCATATAAAATTCCGAACATTTTAGTTTTCACACACGCACGCAATAATTATAAATTTTCTGGATTGAGAAGGAGGCCAATGTAATAAAATTTAATGATAACACAAGATGGGTCTGCAAACGGCGTTGCCATTTCCAATAGCTCCGCATAGATTAGTACCCTACTCCGTTGCAATGGGAATTAGTGGCACTCTTGGTTAATCATGATGGACATTCCTCAAAAATCGTCAGTGTCAATCGATTCCTGATGCAATGACGAGTTCAACGACATACATGAAGCCAAAGTTCTGAAAAATGGACATTAGTGGCACTCCTGGCCGACCATGATCGACATTCCTCAAAAATCTTCAATGTCAATCAATTCCTGATGCAATGACGAGTTCAACGACATACATGAAGCCATAGTTCTAAAAAATGGACATTAGTGGCACTCCTGGCCGGCCAGGATGGACATTCCTCAAAAATCGTCAGTGTCAATCGATTCCCGATGATGCAATGACCAGTTCAACGACATACATGAAGCCATAGTTCTGAAAAATGGACATTAGTGGCACTCCTGGCCGGCCATGATGGACATTCTTCTAAAATCGTCAGTTCCATTCGATTCCTGGTCAAATTACGAGTTCAACGATACCCATGAAGATAAGAGAAAATTTGTATGAAAAAGGACATTTTTGCACCCACGGACGGTCCTTGGAGGGTCGTACCTCAAAACTAAATACTTCTTGCACAACTAGAACCAAAACCCGATCTTTAGCCACAAACCCGAATCAAATCCGACCAGCCGTTCTTGAGATATGCCGCCCACTAAGATCGTAAGAAAGTAAGAAAGGAGAAAGTGAGAAAGAAGATGACTTAAATGCTCTAACTCCTCGTAGGAGCAACTGATTTCAAATCTGTTTTCGCCAGTTTGTAGGGTTTGGCTAGGCCTATCATTTGAGTATAAGTTTTGTATTGCACAATGTAATGTCTTGGCACTAGGGGTCGAAAACAGGTTTTGAAAAATCCAAAACTAATATATAGCGGAGCTATAATATTCAAATGAAGAAGCTTATAAAGTTCTTATCGAATCTGCAAATATTTGATGAGGATTTTCTTAAAAGACATGATAAAGGACGATTTTTGTTCGATATCAAGTTGGGGTTGACATAAATGAAACGCTCCCAAAGCGCATATAAAGGAATTTATTTTTAATGATTTTTTAATCGTTCACTTAACTAGAAAGTTTAAAGATGCAAGCCGTTCTATTTATAAAATTTTAAGAGCGTTACGCACAAACCACTAAAAGCCCTTGAGACTTTAATATCACACCAACGCCCTCAATTTTCTAAACTTAAAGCCAAAAAATCCAGCTTCATAAAGTCCACATGCTAACTCTTTCTCTTCATGAATCATGATTTATGGCAAGTTCACTTCCCTTCACATTGAATCGCAAGAGAGTTTTTTTTCTAGCGTGTTTTTGATCAAAGATTTGAGTTTTCTCGTTTTGTATTTTTAAACTATTATTTACATCCACTCGTATAGACTCAATTGCTTTTAAAGTACTTTGGCAAATAAAAAAAAAGCAGTAAACACAAATCTCAGACGCACTTTAATTTGCGGAAGAAAAAAATTAATGAATTTTTCTTTAATAGCTTAAAAATTATCATAAAAAATCAACAAAGTTGAGATTGCAAATTTCCATCGCTTGGGAAATTTTATCGCAGCCACATATAGATTTTATAGGGAGAACAACTCGTTTCAACATTTAATCGATACGCAAGCTCAGCCCTCACTCTCGGAAAATTGTGTATCCACACGACGATCGTTAGGCTTGTGCCAAACTTAATTAATGCGTGAATGATAAGGGGGAAAACGAGCTTTTCTCTCACTCCTACTGTTGCTGCTGTTGTTTTTGTTGTCAAAGTGTGGGAGAAAAATTATTGTTTGCTCTATTGTTGGCCTTTTTAAGGAAGGCAGTCGAGGAGTGCGAATTATGGGAGGTTCTGAGTGAAAATGGAATACAGGTAATTACGTGTAAATGAAAGTAAGACAAATAAATAAGAAAACTCGAAGCAATCTTTATAAATTTATTTATTTTTCCTCTCATTTTCATACAAATTTCAATTGACGTTTATTATATTGATAAAAGAACATTTGCTAATAAAATTAAAAGATTGGAAATCACAAAAAAATTCATTGACGGTAAATTAAAATTAAATTTTGGTGATGCCGAGCTATCGAGTTCGATTTTGCAAATTAAATTTGAGTGCACTTTTAGATTGCGTCCTTTTAAAATTAAATGATTAAATTTTGTAGCAATATCACTAGCGACCTCATCGTAATTTCTTTGATCTAACAAAATAGTGAATAAAAATTCCTCTTTTGGAAGGCAAATTGTGGTCATCATTTGGTTGCCGTTTGGTTTTCCGTCAAATTTTATGATTTGCATAACGATGTCGTTGCCTTTCCATAGCATTTGATTTGAATTATTAAAGCTGAGAAAGTGAGTGAATGTTTTTATGTTGGTGATAAAATTTATTTCGAGGTAACGATGTGCAAAACGAAAGTTGAAAGGATCTGCAATTTGGCCATAGGTCATTGGCTCGTGAAGCTGAAATAAATTGTTGAGGTTTCATTCAATAACTGAATAAATTTCAGTGACATTTTTTTAATTTTTTTCATGCTCACTTCATTAACTTCACGAACATGCAAAGATGCGCAAATTTCTTGCTCTTTAATGTTGTCACTTTCAACGTGAGAAAATGACTCGATTGCATTCCATGTGCCAAAAAACTGTCAAAATCAATGTTGAAGTCAATTAATTTCACTTAACTCAATTTTCACTTCGCTCAATCATCACCTTTTCAATTTCCCAGTTGTTTGCGCGAATTAAGTAGGGGCATGAGAAGTTTTGCCTGCAGTCGACAGCAGCAAGAGTCGCAAAAATTATGATGAAATTTTTCATCTCTAAAATAATTTTTTATCATGATAAAAATCAAAAATTAATTAATTCACTCACCGCAATTCATTAGCATAAAACTACCATACATATAAAAGATTATGGTGTGCAGCAGCAGCCACTAAAAAATATTAAATCTGTTGTCACACACTGCAATCTCTAAATCTTCGACTGAACCCATTCAAAAATTTTTCATCACTGGCGAGCGAGTTAAAAAATTTCAAGTTGATCATGAGAACTCTTAAATAACCCGGTGAGAAATTTTAACTGACTTTATTGAAAAATATTTTTATGGGGTTTTGTTGATGAAATCCTCGCTGGGTAGAAAAGAGAAAAACTAGAGAAAATTTATGCCTGGCCTTTGAAACAAAAGAAAAGCCGAGAGAGGGAAATTTATATGTTTGCGCCGTGTGGCATCATACACAATATGACTTACGCGACCTCTCAGCATCAGCCTACACTATTAAAAACACTAAAACACACAAGAAAAACTTGCAAAAAGTGATTAGAGAAGAAATTAAATTACGAAGGAAAATGTTTATTTACGAGAGTTTCTTTTTTTGAGAAGTTGGAGGAGGAAAAAATAATTTTTGGTTTTCTTAAATGCTATTCACACTCATAACGACTAATACAATAAATATATATATGATCTATAAATGCCTGGACAACACATACGAACAATGCGAATATATTTTTTTTCTATAAATAAATACAAAGAAAAATTATTTGTGGAGAAACTGAATTGTCATCTCTAAAGAATTTGACATAAATTAAATTATCTCACGAAAAATAAATAAATTTCTTTCTCATTTTCTCACAGATAAAAATTTTTACGATAGAAGATACTTGGGAGACTAAAAGTTATGAACATTTGAGCTATTTTTGCAGATTTTACGAGTTTTAAATTATTTAATTTTTGAAGACATTTTAATTTTTGCAATAATTTTAAGTTTTTATCTCAACTAATTATTTTACATTTTCTACAAATTTTTGTTCATTGACTTTAAACACATGGAACAAGATTTCATTAAACATTTAGAAGAAATTTCATCAAATTATTATCTCCTCACATTTTATTAATTCAAACATTTACGTTTAAAAATTCTAACATTGATTAAATTTACTTTCTTTCATATTAAATTATTCTAGTGACATTTTTTAGGGATGATAAATTTCAAATTTAATTTTCAAAAGAAAGATGTTCAACACATTTAGTCTCCACTGAATT
This sequence comes from Tanytarsus gracilentus, assembly GCA_038502055.1. Classification (NCBI taxonomy): domain Eukaryota; kingdom Metazoa; phylum Arthropoda; class Insecta; order Diptera; family Chironomidae; genus Tanytarsus; species Tanytarsus gracilentus. Next base: position 484,173 of record JAXRKN010000039.1, on the reverse strand, counting down.
AAGATTTTTTCTATTCAACCACAATACAACAATTTAGAAAAGCTCCTGAATAACGAGTGATTTATCAAAAAATTTTGCTTCGCTTAACGAAATAATTTCTCTTCTTAACCGATATACACAATTTTTCTCGTTTTAAAAATAAACTTGTTATCATATGAAAAAAGCTTCTTGCGGCACAAAACGGACAAAACATAAAGAATAAAAAGTTCGCGATGGAATTTTCTTTTAAAAATAATTTCTGTGAAAGCTTAAGAGCGTTGCAATGAGCATTATGGTGAGGAGGAGGGAATGCGATGTCGTCAGATGTATGGCTGAGTTATAGCGACACAATTCTCGAACAGATTGTACGGCGAGTCCTCGTCGTTGAAGTAGATTGTGAATCGATTCAATGTCCTGTCAAATGAGAAGGAGTGAGAAAATCAATAATGGATATCTTTTTATCATCGGCATACATAAATTGATAATGTAATCTCATGTAAAATGAAAGTGGGAGGCGAATCGAAAAGGGGTGGTATTTTTTTCAATTATTAATTTTTAATCAAATTATTTCGAGTAGCTTTAAAAAAATTAATCATAAGTGTCCACCCCCTTTCTTGTGGGTCACTCAATTATGCTTACATCGATGGCAATATTTTTAGTACGACTGAATATTATGGTGAAAATTTCACTTTGTTCACAGAAACTCAACACCAAGTGATTCGCTACGGCTTTCATGACCTGGATTGTGCCTTTGAAATGGCTATGGTTGGGATGCCTCTTCAAAATACTTCCCTGCAAAATAAAATAGGAGAGAGAGAGAATATTTATGGGATTTTCATGATAAAACTTTTTGGCAAGCGTTATCGCTATTCAAGCGCGAGCATGCAAATAATAGTCCGAAAGTGGGCAATACCTTCGGAGGCTCCGATCCCATCCATAAGCCTCTCTTCGTGCTATTGAACTTCAATGTGTAAACGGCCGACTTATCGCCCTCATTCATTTGAACCTTCAAGAAACGATATCGATTTGCGTTGAAATCTGTCCTTCTAGGTCCGTATCGTTCATCATAATCATAATTGTAATCTTGCCACTTTATAAAAAAGAGAAATTTAAATTGAACATTTTGATTGAAATCGACATGCAAAACTTAAATGTACCTCGTAGATTTCCTCAACCATCAGGTGTATGCATGTGTCAAAGGACTGGAAATTTTTCTTTGATTCATAGTGAGTGATAAGCTCCGAACCTGACCAGATTGACGAGGAAATCTAAAATGAATTTTTATTTAACTTTTAAATTTTTTATTTTGCTTTAAAAACTTTCTTAAAGAAATTAATTTTTTATGTCCATTTACAAAGTTAACAGAGCAGAATTGCAATTTACCACTTGAGTTCATACTGAAACTTTAATTTGAAACATTGACTACAATTCCACAAATTAATTCTCAACAAATTGTACACGCTCCCTTAGGATTTTTTTTGAAAAAGGAAAAACTAGCACTTCACATAACAATTGATAATTAAAAACATTTGTTGCTATAGTTATTTGAAACTTTTTGTAAGCGGTATGAGACGAGTAGTTTGAACCCAAAAGATAGACAAATTAGCACATTCAAGGAATCCAAATTTATTTTGATCCTAAAATGATTTATTACTAAAACTTTTTAGCAGGTCGTAACGAATAAAAAAATAACCGCATGATACTAAAAAAATTCAAGGGAATTCATTTTTTATGTTACAACAATCTGATGTAAAATTCATGAAAGCACCATCAATTTAAAAATCTTCAATTTTTTATCAACACGAAAATTACGAATTCCCCAAGCTCGCCGCTCAATTTGCTCAACAAATCACGGAAAATTTATTTCTAACAAAAAAAACTGTTGCAATTTCACCACAATTGTGCACAACGATTTTCCACTTAAAAAATAAAAATTGGATTGAACCCCACAATTGATAGCAATGCATCAGTTTGAGATATTTAATTAAATATTGGAGATGAAAATTTTCACACTCTCAACAATACTTGCAGTTCCTTTCCTTTTCTCCTTTAATGAGGGAAGGAATATTTGGCGCCAGAAGTCTATACAAAGTATTTTTTTTATGTTATGATATGCTTTCGGTTATTAAAAAAGGGGAAGCAAATTGTTATTTTTGCAAGATGTGGAAAAATTCAAATAAAGTTTATTTTTAGCATAAAAATTATTTTAATGATTTAATTTTGTTTAACCCAAAAATTACTCAACTTTTTTAAAATTTTATAACAAAAATGATTGCAAATAAACTTTGTTATTTTTTTAAACTTTTTGACACCAAATGACCATCCGATGATTTTTTCGAACGTGAAAAAACTTTTTTGCCCACTCTCTTCACTGTAAATGCAGTAAAGTTGAAAAATTTATTGTTCACAGCTGTGATGATGAAAATTATCAATAAATAATTTTTTATCACATTTGAAGATTTTTTGGGCGAATCCCTTTTGCCTCCTTAGTCCTTACCAAGTCAATATCCAGCTCGTTCTGAGGATTATATTCCGGGCATTTATTTAAATGATTATAGTCGTGTGCGATAACAAAATGATGTAAAATCACGAAAGAAAACACTGTGCTGAGTTTCATTTTTTAAAATTATTTTGTTAAACTTTAACACAGCACTCGAATGAACAATTGTATGACTGGCCGACCGTAGATTTATTTAGATATTAACGCTAGGACGTACAAAACGCAACTGAAAGGATCGAGCGTGTGTAGAAAAAGAAAATGTTGGTTGATTGCGGGAATTCGGATCGAGAACATCCAGGAAAGTGAAATCTGACTTTTACAAAGATGTGTGCGAACGAGCTGGAATCTGAAACTTTTCGACTTTTTTCCTTCTGCTAATTTTTGCATAAACATTAAGAGCAACAACAAAAAATATGTTTTCTCTTTGGTGGCTGTATAGCATTAAGTGCGAATAATAATTATTAATTTATCGATTTGTCCGCACGCACATTTGTACAAAAAAGGGAAGCCTTTCAAAAATTAATTCTGATTTATATTTAAAGCTTTTTTGTGTTACTTGAAGTTTGCTGAACAAATTTTTTTTCGTTTTGCTTTGACACCAGTGGTATTATTTTACAATGAGAGGAATTTGAGCGTTAAAGGTAATAAAAATAGAGGAAGTTTGGACGAATTGACATTTTATGAAAAAAATATGTTTGAAAAAGATTTTTGCTTATCCAAAAATTCAATTAATTTTTCCTTTTCATATTTACTAAAGAAACAAAAATAAAACATTTATCTTTTTTCTCATGTCCAATTGTGTCAATAAATCTAATCACATTTATATGTCATTCACATGAATTAATATTTTTGTTTAATAGAAAAATAACTTGCCTAGTTTGTAAGTTAGGAAGAATCAATTAATCAATTATTGTAGTGTTTATTAATTAAGTTTTCCGTGGTGTTTAGAAATTTATTATTAAAAATTAAATTAAAAAAGTTAATTTTTAATGAAAAATTAAATTAATTTATTTTAAAAAATCTATAAACAATTTTTTACTGCATTACATCATAATTCAAGTTCTCGGTCTTGACTTCAAGTAAAAATATTTCAATTCATAAATCTAAAAAATTTGTACTTACACAGTTCAGTTTTAATCTTCATCATCAGCTTAAATGTGTGCTTCAGTTATTTTCTTTGTAGTGGCAATGCTTTAATTTTATAGTCGCATCGTTTATTTAATTAATGAACTTGTTGATTAAAGACGAGAGTATTTTTTAAAGAAGGGGACAAGCTGACTTTTGAACTCTTTCGATATTCACAATTTTATTCACTCGATGAAAATTTTCAGTTCGCAGAATTCTGTAAAACAATTTTCCTCCCACATAAAATTTTTTATATTTTCCTTAACTTAATCTTTTTTATTTCTCAGCTTAATATAAAATTTGTCTCACAATCATTATCTGACCATATTTGGTATAATTTTTAAAGAGAAAAAGTTTCTTCGGTTCGGAAGTTTCTTAATTTATTTTTGGCTATTTTTCTTTTCAAGTCACAAGCAACAATTTTTATTTGAAATTCGTGGCCACTCCGGAGGCACATTGATTAGTAAATTTTTTATTATCGTTCGGAAAATTTTATTTAGGCAGATTAGGAAAAAATGACATTCGAATGTCACAAAATTAGTAAGTTAAAGTTTTAGGGTTTAAAATTTAAAATCTCTTATGGCACAAAAATGAAGAAAATTTTGAAAAATTTTCAAACACTTCTAAAAATGTCAAATTGAACTGTTTCATATGAGAAAACATTAAGTAAATTAGTATCAGTTAAGTGAGAAAAAAGGAAATAATTTTTTATATGATTTGATGGATTACAATTAATTAATTCAAGTGACTTAGAAGCTACAAAGATTTTTGTATTTGTTACTTTTACATCCAACACATCATCGAATAATATCAATTAATATTATTATAAACATGTAAATTTTTAAATTTAATTTTTTTTTGAAAAATTTGGTAGTCAGCGGAAATGTCTAAAAATATTTTATAAATTTTTAAATAAATTTTCCATGAAAAGATACTCAAAAAAAATTAAAAATGGCTTTTCATGGAAATATTTCGAGGTTTTCGATCGTTAACAGATCACTTTTCTTAATTCTGTTCCCTCAAATAATTCTTCATAGTTTTTTAAAAGTGACTCTCTATTAATTCATTAATTAATTTACATCTCGGAGAATGAAAGCTACAAAAAGAATTTACTTAAAAATATTTTGAATACCGAGCAACTCAGATAAATCCTTAGCACACTGAGGAATTAAGAAAATTTAATTGAATTAAAGCAAATGTGTTGAAAATTAATTGGACGCAACATAAAATTATCAAAATGTCCATACATCCTCCAAACTAACTGAAAAATTCAGGTCAAAAATATTTAAATAAGCGCGAAAAATTAAAATTTCCGACTCAGCACGGATGCGATGACAAAGATGATGACAGTTGTGATGCTAGCACGCAACATAAATGATGAATTGCGACAAACTTTACGCACAGATTTCACGCTCAAACCGCGACGACTTAGGAGATTTCGAACTGATTGCACATCCTAATTGGAAGAGATAAAAATTAATTAATTAATTAAGAGACCAACATCGTTTATTGATTGATTTATATTACTTCACGCGACAGCATGTGAGGCTTGCGAGTTAAAATTATCGTAAACATTTGACTCTTTGGCAATGTCTCACAGAATGTCAGAACGAGATGATTTCCGACTGCTTTCAACACTTGAACGGTTCCAGTAAACTGTGAGTAGGGCAGGTCCAACATTGTTCCTAAGAGATAAAAATATATTTATATATTTCCCAAACTTTCTTGCTAAAAATACATAAAAACCTACGTAAACTGAATACTAAGAAAAATCTCCAAAATAAAAAATAAAAATGCAAAAAATCCAATTCTAAAAAATTTTATCTTAAATTTTCAACTTACGAGGTTTCACAGTATCTAAATCCCGGTTTTCCCAGGTCAAACCTGTTTGAGGTCCTGATGTCATCCAAAATCCACGTCTTGACTTATCGACTCTCAGTGTGTACTCCAATGACCTTCCCTTTTCATCCCATATCAACCTAAAACGTCGATGAGATCCTTGGAAATTGTAATGATTACGGCGCTGATCATAATTATTGTTCATTGGTCTTCGATCTTTTGTTACTGATCTCTCATCATAATTAGTGTAATCGTAATCTTCGCCTCCATATTGCTAAAGAGAACATGGAAATATTTTTAATTTACGAGAATTACTTTCACACTCAAGACTGGCAACGACTAAGAAAATTATCAATGGGTGAAAACTTTTTTATTGAAAAAATGCCAAGTAAAAATGTTTCAGTGTCCACTGCTTGAGAGAAATTCTTGTAACATCGTAATCCAATTAGTGGCTCTCTCCACCGAATGACCTTTTTGGCTGTTATTTGATCGCCAATAAAATGTAATATGTGCATCAATTGAATCATCGCATGTACGCTCAGTTGTGTGTTTACGAAATTAAATTAAAAGAAAAATTAAGGCATGACATGTGAGTGAGAGATGTTGGGAAGCAGTAAGTGAAAATTTATTTTATTGTCATTCGCCCAACTACACGCAGTGCGTTTAAAATTCCTTTCATGTTGACATGATATGAATGCAATTTAAATGATTCGAGTGCACTGACCTACAAGCAGACAATGAGGCGCGAAATAAAATTCTTGTTGCCGAGAAAATTTAATAAAGGGGTTGAATAAATGGCAGTCGGAAAGAACATCAAAGATTTTAGATCAAATAAATATTTTAAATTTTTTTTAATAAGTTCCCAATTTTCTCGTCCTCACCCACATTTTTGCCATCGAAATAAAAACACACTTAAAGAGTCGCTCAGAGGTTAATCGATCAAGTTCGTTTGCAAAAAAAATATATTCAAAAGACTTTTTTATTTGAATGTCAGAATTGAGTAATTTTCGTGATTTTATTTCAATCGCACTTGAGTGTTAGACAGAACCTTAAAAAAAGACATTTGATTGATTGATTTATACTCACATCATTTACATCCGCTAGATGCACGACTACGCAGGAATCGTAGATGCTCTCATAGGTCTCAGTTTCATGATGAGTTATAATTTCCAAACCATACCAAAGTCCCATTAGCTGTAAGAAATTTTTGCAGCGCTTAACAAAAATGTTGGCATATTTTTCATGAAAATTAATGAACTCGAGGATTTTTTCAAGGGTTGGGTCGAATATTTTCGCTGCTCATTAAAAAGGTGAAAATTAATTGGTCTCGATTATCGTGAAAATTCTTTACGTCGAGTGGCGAAAGGTGTTGAAAGAGAATTAAAGTGGTCGTTAATTATTTTTGTTTTTTCATTTTATTTGTTATCGCCGATTTGACGGAAATTGTTTTAATAAATAAAAATAAATAAAATTAATTAATTAGTGGCCACTTAAAATTATTTCTTGTTAATAACAACTTATGTGGAGTTTTTCTAATTCACCTTGAAATCAAACTTTGACTCGATGAAATTTTTCTACTTTTTATTTTAAAAATTCTTTCATGACAGTTTGCCAAAAAGTTCGCTAGGAAAATTGTGTCAGTAGAGCTATATGGACGGACTTTTTCTCTTTGTTTATAATTCACGAATAAAATAGTCATTAATTATTTAATTCATTGCAAACCTCTTGAATAAGAAATTATTGCACTGAATTTTAAAATAACAACCAGAATTAAATCCTTAGCTTCAAGAAAAAATATTTTTTGTGAGTAAACTCAGAAAGTTTTGTTGCTTGTCATCTGGTTTTAATAAACTCAGAACACAGTCTCTGTTTATTGATTTATCAAAATTTTATATTGTGCAAAATTTATGTCAGAATCAACCCAGAAATAAAACATGTGGCACATTGCTGCACAGGTGACAAAAATATAAAAAAATTAGGATATGAACACAGAAAATAAATTCAACCACCGAAAACTTCGAAGCTGTCTGTGGTTTGGGAAATTATTTATTAGAAAAAAATTTGAACATTTTGTCAAGGAGTGAAACATTTAAAAATAATTTTGATTTTCTTACAGATAAGAGGAGATTAAAAATTTCTTGGTATTTACAAAAACATAGCGGTCATAAAATAATTTTTATTATTCTAAAATTTCTTAAGCTTTAAATTTATTTTTTAAGCATTAAACAAAAAAAAATCTTTCAATTTCTGTCGCTGTTTCATTTCCAATCGCATTACATATTTTACTCTCACAAAAACTCTAGAGAGGGGGGAGGAGAAAATCGAAGAAATGTCGCCAAGATGCTGATGTTTGACCTTATTGTATTCACTGAATTACATCATCAGAATAGTAAATAAGATGGTGGAGTAAAAATGCGTGAAAAATATTGAAATATTATTCAATTTATTTAATAGAGTTTGTTCATATTTAAATTAACTTTAATTTAAATTTAAAAAACAAAAAAGTGTCCACCCCTTTTGCAAAAGTAATATTTTTCTCAACTCACGCGCAAAATTTAAATCAAGTTTTAGATTTTTGCATTAAATTAAAATCATTTTAATTATGAATCAACTCTAAAGTCAGCACCAGCAGAGGGCAGCGAAATTTTATTAAAAATATCCGGTGTGTGACAAAAACAAAGTGAATGAGTCAAATGTCAATTAAATGATCGCACGAATAAAATTTACCATATTAAAATCCAACTCCATTTGCGGATTTAAGTCATTGCAATAAAGACTTGATGTCGGCATGTTGGTTTGAGTATATTTTTCGTTGTCATTATTGGCATTTGTATTATCGCACAAAATCAACTGAGGCAATGCCACGAGTATCAATAAAGATCGCATTTTTTTCACCTCTGCCCACAAGTTTACACAAAAAAACAGACAACAAAAAAATTCTCTTTTTGTCTTTTTTTATATTTTCTCACAACATGCAGAACTAAAAGTTAGCGATTTTAATTCTCCGAGTGTTAACGTTTCAACAGACAGCGCGCGACTAAAGAACGAAAAGACAACAAAAACTTGCAAACAACAAAATTTCATTCATCGGTTATACGTCTTCTATGTGTGCATAGAGTGATGGAAAATGAAACATGAAACAGACTGGAATTTCTGCAGTGCGTGCATCGATTATACATAACATTTCTTTCTTTTCTCTGGATGACAATCAACGCCGCGTTTAGCATACATTTGAATAATAAAACATTCTCCATACTCTTAATAACTTTTTTTTGGAAGCGATATGGCGGTGTGTTCGGAAATTAATTGAGAATTTATTGATAAAATATTTTTGTGCGAAAATCTGTGTCAAGAAAATGCTGAAGAGATTTTCGCTTTCTGGGTCATTTATCATTGAAATTTAATCAAAAATAAATTTGCTGAATTTCTTTGTGCTGAAATCTTGAAGGTTATGAATTATTCAAGACGAACATCTTCATCAGCTATATGAGGAAAAAATGTGAGTTTATTTCTTAAATTTGATAGATCAAAATTTCTCTAATTTTTTGTCTCTTCCCTCGTCCCAACTCACTCGTCTTTTAACATTCATGTAATTATACAAAACTAACTCTTTTTACCCATGAATATTTAATCATCTCCAGATGACGTCATATTGAATTAAAAATCATTTCTCATGCATAATTATGATGAGTCATTTTCCCTGACACCAGCTTGAAAAGATGAATTGACAATAAAATTAATTCAACACATCACTCCTGGATGATAGCCTCGAAAGCACCTGTTACAGAAAAATCCTCAAGGTCAGCATGAAAGACATTTTTTGTTAACCACTCTTCGTGCAAAATAAAGTTTTTGAAGCGGCACGCAATAGAAAAACCTCCGACTCTAATAGAAATGTTTTTGAGGGGAGGTTCGAGTTTTTCTTTCCGTTTTCCGCGAAACTGAATTTAACATACAAACATTTTTATCGCAGGGTAGTGAAGCGATCTATAATTTAGAAGGAAACGTGTAACTTTCGCTCTTTTGTTGAAAATATTTTTTGGGCTCGGACCAGTGTGAAAATTTCTGAGATTAAGAATTTTTAAAACAATTTTGAAAATATTAAAAAATTATTTTGAAAAATTTCAAATTTGAACTTAATTTTTTTTATTGGGATGATAAATAAACTTGAACACAAACTCGCAGTTCTTTTTTTCACATTTTTATGTTGTTTGAAACCATGGGCAATGTAAATGTGAAGCTCTTCACTGTTATCACCCTTAAAAAACTATTCTGAGTGCCACCCTCACGTTAATGCTTCATATTTTTTTATTTTTGGCTGAAGCACTACCACGGTTATAATCGTTTGACGCTTTGTTACTGTCGTGAGTTATTTAACGGTAATCGGTGCAATTGTCGAAAAAAAATATTTTTTTGAATTATTGCGAGGGTGGAGATGAAGATAAAATATTTAAGTCTACATGTTTTGGTGACAAGGCAAGGGTGAAATATTTTAAATTTTATTAAAATGTTTTAAAGCTTTTTTTCTGAAAATCTCTTTAAGACTTCCTCAATAATTTATTCGTTTTTCTCAATTTTTGTGCTGATAATTTTCAAGTAAATTTCCTCCGCTCATTTTTCTTCATTATTTTTGTGTTAACGAAAAATCTTCACTGCAATTCAGTTTCTTTCTCTTTTTTGTGACCAGTGTGACCTAAAAAAGTCGATAATGTCTAAATCTATATCAAATTTCTCACTTCGGCTAATAAGCGATATTTTTTTTATGTTGTGTGTACATTGTCGAGGTATGAATATCGTCCAACATCACGGCCATTAATTTTGAAGGGAGAAATGTGACAAAAAGTGTGCAACACGAGAAAGGAAATTTCGAAATAATTGAAAGGGCGCTCAGTGTTGTTAGCTAGTTTGTTTTTCCTGAAAAGTCTTTTATTATTTGCATGTTATAGACATTTCGAGACTTATAGTGAAAGCAAAAGTTTTTCCTGTCTTTTTTAATGAGAGCACTTTGAAAGGAAAATTATTGAAGTCTAAATTGCGACATAGAAAAAATTTCACTACTGAAATTTTAAATTTTTCACGACCCCTCCTTGAATTTTTGATGGCTTTTAACTCCCACCACGCACACAAAAAAAAATAAACACAGTAAAACATAAAAACTACAAAATTAATTTTGTTTTCAACTTGAACATAGTTTGTGAAAAATAAACAAATTTTTATATTGGATGAAACATTTTCAACCTTTTTGGAAAATTTTGAAAAATTGAACTCGGTAAAGTGAAAGGAATTTTAGGTCACGAATGTTTCCCAAAATAAGGAAGTCATTTAAAAGACGACACACACATGAATATTGAATTACTAAATCAACATAATCGATAATCTGTTGCAATGCATGAAAATTGATAAGCTAATATGGTGAAGATAAATGGGAATGATGTAAAGTTACATTAGAGCATGAGAAGGTGATAAATCTTATTTTGTATGTCAATCGGTGTCAATAGGAGATTTAAGGAAAATGATGCAGGATGTGATGATAAGAGAGAGATTTGGGTCGAAAGCAATTTGTGTTTCATGAACTGAATTAAATTTTAATTAGATATCGATGGGTTAATGTCTTGAAGGTATTTTAATGCGCTTCAATATGAAATTTTTATGTAAAAAAAATTAAGAAATTTTTAATTAATTATTTATTTGAATTCTCCCCTCCAAAAAATTAATATCAATCATGCTTTTTTAAGTAATAGTAATTTTCATGTGTGTTCGTCGCTTAAAATTGTTTCCTACGAAAGCCCACAAAAATTCTCTTTCCGCTTTCAATGACTCACTCATGAACTCATACATTCGATTTGTGTCGTCATAAAGCTAAACAGAGAAATTTTTTGTCGTCTCCTTACAACACTTAAGTTGGCATCGAAATTAAGTTTTTCGAGAGAAGTAAAATGAGGTCAATTCTGGATGAAAAAGTTTCGTTTTCCATCGTGTTCCTTAGTGAAAATAATGCGGAAAAACTTTTTCTCTCGGCTTGGGGTGAAAAATCTTCACATCCCGAATATTTTGTTGTTGTCGACGCCGTCTTCTTGGCGCCAGAAAATTTTACGCTTTTTCTGCAACAACAATCAGCCAGAAATTATTGTCGAAGTGAGATAGGGGAGGTTTTGGTTTTTGTACATCATGAATGTTGATACAAAGAGATGAAGAAAACGCAACGTATTGATTTTGATGAGTTAAGTGATATTTTAGTAAATTTTAGATAGTAAAATTTATTTATTGAAAAATGCGGAAATTAGACTGAAAACTTCAAATTTTGATAAACTCATAGAAATTTTTTTCTTCGGTGAATTTGATCAAAAGGATGTAAAATTTGCAAAAAATTTTTTTCATCCAATTCACATTTTTAAAAAATCTCTTAACTCGCATGCGCGCCATCTGGGAATTCAATATAATAACTTAAATTAAATTGCTTCATTAATTTTTTAATGTGGAATTTGTTAATGAATTTTACCGAATTTTATTAAATTTTAAATGGCTCAATAATAAAATTCTCACTAACAATTTTTTTTTTGAAAATAACGAAAATCGTCAAGTGCGGCCATTCGTCTGCATTTTTTGCCATTGAGAGAGCGAAAGAGAGAGATTTTACAGGTGCATATGAATGAAAATATTCGTGAGTTTCTCTCTTCCTCAACATAAGCCAGAGAAGAAAAATTTCAGTCATTATTGAAACATCAAACTTACCGGTTGAATTTAGAAATCGCTCCTCATTGTTGCCGAAGTTAATAAATGAAGAGAAATTTTTACGCGCGGTAAAATAAAAATTTTGGAAATCTGAGTAAAAGCAGATCAAAACAATTAAAAAAATATCTTGAAAACTACCGAAAAAAACTAATTTGGAGAAATTGATGATATTGAAAAAATGTGAAAACGAAAGTGAAATTTAAAAAAAAGAATTGAAATTTTGATTTTGACTCAAATAATTTTTTGAAAAAATTGCTAAAAAAATTCTTAAGCGTGATTTTGGTTTCCGGATGATGATGAAATATTTTTAAAAAGAAAATCTTAAAAAAAATTTCAAATATTGTCATCGTCTAAAAAAACATTGAAAAATAAACTTTAAAGTCTGAAAAATGAAGTATTTTGAAAAATACTAAACTTAAAATTTTAAGGACATAAAAAATGGATCAAACGAAAGTGGAAATTTCCAAACCAATTCTTAGTCCCACGCGTTCACTTGATGAAGGTTTCGAAAGCGATCCTGATCGAGTATCAACCGACTCTGAACTAACATCTGCCGCTCAAAACGCAACCTTTGATCTTCTTCACCGCACAGATCGAGATGGTGTTCATCACACCGCAATAACACGCCATAAAGTCACTGAAAACGTAATTTGCATAGATGCCGGTGTTGGGTTGTCTGAGTCAGACAGTAATGACGCAAAAAATGAGCCAAAATCTAGACGTGTAAAAAGTCGAGCACCAGCACCTCCCACTGTGATTCCATCCCGCTCACAATCAGTTGATCGAGTACGTAGTGACTTTAATAAATCACAAAACATTCTCGTCGGACGCTTTGTGCGCGTTACCGTTGATCCGAAGCAACAATATTTAAATTATTTCAAGAACTACAAATCATATCAACATTATCAGACCAACAGTCGATTATTATTACCGTCCGCAACGGGATCGACGAGTAATTTATATAAGCAGCAAAGTGTAAATAATTCCGCGCATGAGCAGTCGCAACCGATAATTAGTGGACTTTTAAGTTTAAGTAATTTAAGTAGTAGCATGATGCCAATGCAACAGTCTTACACTTCCGGATATTCACCGACTGTTAAGGGAGTGAAAAATTATCATCAATCACACTTTAGTAGCCATCATAATCATCATCATCAGCAAACTCAATCGCATTTTCTCGCGTCGAGTTGGACACAGTCGATGGATCCAAGAAAGGCCAGAAAGTGAGTGATTTTTTTATTTTGCAAATTAGTTGTAAAATTATCAAAATCCTTAGGTACACTCAAAGTCAACTACCCCAAGTAATAGCAGCTACACCAAATAAGCAACAAACCGGCTTTTCGCAAAAAATACGAGATTTTGCAACATCCGCTGGTCTTTTGTCTGCGAAGCCTCGCCAGCCACTCAAGCCAGTCATTAAGTCAACAAAAATCTCACCCTCACCCGCCACATCTCCAGAGCTTCCGAAGAGAGTTACATTTAGCGAGTTTGCGACCGTGCAAGTTGTTTAAAAAATTAACAACTCAAAATTATTTTTGATTACTCACCTCAAGAATTTTCATCTCTTTCATTTTGACTGCAAAATTATTAAATTATTTTCACACTTGCTGAAATTGTTTCTACTTTCTTTGCCATTGTGCAATAAAATGATGTTGAATAAGTCTGCGCACGATCACGAATGAAAAACCATTAAAAATTTAATATAGGAGAAAATGTGTAATTGAGAAGTTTTAAAAGGCTGCTGATGATGTAAATTATTATGTTTTTAGATATTTACCGAAAAAAAGTCATGAAAACCAATAGAATAAAAAAAGAAGTTTTGTCAATAAAGAAGAAGCATTTTGAATGTGTGAAAAATTAAATGTTGCGTGTGTGACTTTTGTTGGTTTTTATAATCTAGATTATATTTTTTCAGTGAGTTTCTCTTTCAGTGCAAGTTCTACCGTAAATTGGCCGATTTTTAATGTTGAGATTTTTATCAAGCGATGAAAATTTTAATTTTTATAAATAAATTGCTTTTATAATTTTTATCAATAACAAACTTAAATAAAATTTAAAAATCTTTTGCGGATTTTCCTTCCCTTGAATATTTAATCGTCTTCACATCAATATGAAAAATCTTCTTCAACTATTACGTGACGATTTTTGCGCCTAGAAAAATTTGTTTCAACAATTAGTCTTTTGTTATACTGTTACATTTTAGAGCTCTCTGCACACAACGTTCCAATTTTTTATTTAATCCGCAATTTTATACAAAATTAAAAATTGCATGAAATTTAACAATGTGTACACAAAAAATATCCTCGGTCAGCTCTAAAAATAATTGAAAAAATCTTTTCAACGAAATTTACTTTTTTTAATGATCAGCACGAAAAAATCAAAGAAGCAATTTTGCAAATAATCGACAATGATGCAAGTGATCAATATTGCACATAAGTTCAATTTAAAGTTGAACAGGTTTAAATTTTATGCTCATGTCATCGACCAATAAAACTCGAACATCTTTCACAATTTGTCTGATGTTTCGTCAAATAAATCGCCTCATGCATATGAGTAATGTCCAATGTGACTCTTTACAAACAAAAGTTTCAACATTCGCGGATGTTTGTCATATGAACACAAAAGTCATTAAGATGCAACAACGACTTAGTAATTAAATCTGCTTAGTAAGTGAAATTTTCAACACGAGTTTAATAGATTTTTTGGGACAGTTAAGGGACAAAAATTATGTTTGACAATAAAATCTTGGTCCCAGATAGTTCATCAATTCACGCCACGTCATTCGTCCTTCAAAAGTTGTAAGCCAAATTAACATAATGCGGCACACTTTTTTGAATAGTTCGCTGCATGCATGGATGATGGTCCAGTATGAGTGCGGTTGCATAACAGCCGCTTGAATCGAAACAGATTGTATTTCACATCTTCAATGTGCTGTGCATCGTGAATATTCAGTACAACATGTCATGTCGGCTATTGAGACCTGCTTGTGATCAGAATTGATGATATTTATTCATTAGTACATGAAGTGTGGCAAGTGCATATTTGAGTTATGCAAAACCCCTTAATTATGTCACCTAAGCTCGGATTTATTTTGAACAGCAAATTAATTTTTAAAGAGTGAGAAGCTTGCACTCAAATAATTTACTCTCGAGTGTCAAATGCTGAAGTCAGTCAAAAATCATTTAAAATTTAAAGAAGAAGTCAGTTCAGTCAGCTTCAAACTCTTACGATGCTCACTGAGATTTCTCATCATTTTTCACATCAATCGCAGGGAAAAATCAAAATTAGCCGCGTGTGCGACAAAAGAATTGAGATTTTCCCATGGAAGCAATAAAACTTGAAATTGTGTTACAACGAAAGTGATACTTGCGAGTGAGATGAAAGTCAATGCGATAATGTTTTGTGTATTTTGACTTAAAAATCTTCCTTTCACATGTCGTCGCGTATGCGAGAGAGACCTTATTAATTCTATATAGGAGGCGACTAATAGAAACATTAATTCAAGAGCAATTGTAACTGTTGTGATAAGTTGCATAACTGTTAACGGCACATAGAGTGCAGCCACGCGGCGGTGCAACTAGAACCAATTTCAGAATGCATTAAATTATTTTCCTCTCTCCGTTTACTTCAATTAACTGCTGCTCTAGAGTGCAATTTTAATCTCTCTCTTTTTTTTCAAGTTTTATTATCTCTAAGCTGTTCATATCCATTTTTTTCGATGCCAACTTTTCATAATTGAGGTCACAAATGTTACTTCAAAGATAGATTAAAGATAGAGAGTTATGGAATAATCTTTTAGACCGAGATTTATTCTTACTGTCTTTAGTCGAAAAAAGTTTTTTAATTTAAAAAAATTTAAATGAGAGTAAAATTAAAAATTTGTCTTTTTACTTTAAATTCTTTTAAATGGTTAACAAATGTTTGGAAGAACCACTTTAAAAATATAAATTCTAAGCGATATTTTTCCGCTAATCTTACCCCACCTCCTTCTCATATAAAAATTTTTCATGCTGCTGCTGTTGATGATTGTAAAAAGATATGCGATATTAGAGCGTATTATAAAGCAAGTAAATTTCATTAAATAATAAGATAAAGATAAGCTTTACAAAATGCCTCATGCATGATGATAGTAAGAAAGCATATGCACATTACGAAGATCGTCTCAATCAATCAAAAAAAACTGATGATCAATTTTTATTTAACATTTTTAAAGCAGAAATATTAAACTGTTTATTTCTAACTGCAATTGTGCGAGTTATCAAGGTGTGGACACTATAAACTTTTAATAATAAAATGATCCTTGATTATTCAGCACTATAAAATTTTGTAAATAGAATATTTAAATATTGTATTTTAGATCGTCCTCCCCTTAAATTATTTATCCGCGTGTACACAAAGAGAAAGACGATTACTGGCCATTAATGAATGATCAAGGTTCTTTATGTTGAGAAATTATTTCAAGTAGAACACCTCAAAATTTTCTTTTAAACTTTTTTTCGGCGAAAGGTTCATTAAATTGAATTTTTAGTGTGCTCAGCTCTAATGACTTCTTTCACCTCAAGACGATTTGATCGGTAAATAGAAGAAATTTAATCTTCCATGCGTGGCGCAAAATTTCTTTATTTTAAATTTGTGTGAAAATATTTTTTTACACGGTGGTTCAGTTTTTTTGGAGTCGCGTGCTAAAGTTGAAGAATTCAATATTCAATAAATTAATTTTCAATTTTATTTTATTTTAAAAATTAAATTTTTGCTCCCTGAAAAATTTATAAAAACGAAAATATCATCCAAAAGACAACCGAAGAATGAATAAATTGTTGCCTCGTGAAGTTGTCAAATTTGGTAATGAACATCCTCATTTTAGAGACTAACTCGATATCGTTAGTATGCAGATCACGTTTTGTTTTAGCTTCAGACGTCACAGACACTATAAAAAGTTTCGTGTTTGTTCAATTTATAATTTTTTTGGACGATTTCATCGGAAAGGAAAAAAGAGATAAAAATTTCCGAATCAAATAAAAATTAGTTGAGAAAAGTTTTAAAAATGTCAGAATGACAAATTTCTTCACCTAGAAAACGAGAGGAAATGATCTTTTATGGCTTCATTGCGTTTCATCAGAGCTTTCAACACATTAACGGTTGCAAAAAAAGAAATGAGTTAGTTTTTAAAATAGATTGAAATTTAACAAATTTTAACTTATAATTTATTAAAAAAAACTGCAGGAAATGGCCGTCAATTCATCCAAAGGCATTTTTTGATGTTCTTGCGTCAAAACTAATTTTGAACTAAATTGATTTAAATTATGGCTGATTTGCATGTCGGCTGCTTTTAATCTCACACACATTTTTTTGCGCAATTTTTTAATGGGTCAAAATGGTCAGTACTTTTGCTGTCGGCCATTCACTTTCGAGTTGTACCAATAAATTAGCCAATTTCAACGTTATAACACCGAACCTTATAATTACTGGTCGTCGGCTACCAATTTCCCTTGCGCATGTGAAAATTGCTATGCTTACATTGCAGATATTTAAAGAGATTATAGTAAGCATATCTCAGAGTCAATTTTTTGCTCCTTTCGCGTGATAAACTTTTTATGAGGTAACATAATTGTGGGCGAAACTCATTTATAATAGTTCAGATTGCGATGGAAATTTTTAAGGTTTAACAATTTGAATAAAATAATATTTAAAAAAATTTTGAGCCTGCTCAAAAAAATTAATTTTTTATAATTTTCCATTCCTAATTTTCCTTGTAGTAAAACACACCGGGTGACCTGCAATATTCAACTCTCTCTATAAATGAATATAATTGCCAATTTATATTGAAACCTAAACGAGTTTAAACTTTTTTCACACTCGCCGCCTCTCAAGTCCACTGCAAGTACATAATCCACTTGTGTCAATAACGTCAAAACTGAGAATGTTAAATTATCTTTTTCCTCTCTCGAAATGTGACGTCTCATGTTAAATAACGTAGCGCTAAAAATTTACGCGTTTATGCACCGATCGAGACTGATTTGATCAAAAAGTAACGTTTATGATTTATCTAATTTGAACTTAAATTGAAATTAATCTAAAAATTTGAACTCTTTAAATTCAATTTCCATAAAACAGTTTTAAATTCAATAAACGCAGTAACAAACTGTGACCATAATTAGACCTACTAATGCTCGATGTCAGCAGGTTGTTGTGATACATTTCCACTTCTTTTCTTCGTACCTACCATCACTTCGATCTTTTTCTCACACACGATGAACAAACGACATCTCTTTTTTTGATGTCATCTCTTAAGCACACATGAAGCTCATCTTCTTATTTCTTTTCTTCTCTCTTTACAATTTCTCAATTTGTTGCGTTTTTATTGCCATCGAAAATTGAAACAACTTGGTGTAGTCGATAGCCTAGTTTTTTTCGGCGGGAAAAATTACTCACATTTCTTCTTTCTCTTTGCTTTTTTCTCACATGAATGGGCGATAAAAGTTTTTTTTTTCTGTTGAACATAAATCTATAAATTTATTAAAGTTTTGAAAATTTTGAACTTAAAAAAATTATTCAATGGATTTTAAAATTTTGAACATTCCACCCCTTGACTTTTTTATCTGATCAATGATATGCTCGCTTACTTCCCAATGACTCTGGCGTCTCGTTTACAAAAATCTCGAGCCCATCTTCAACCAACATCTCTTCTCACTTCTTTAAATATTTAATTTTTTTCTTTCTCTTTTCAATTCAAACATTAATGATAATACATGTGAGAAAAAAGAAGATCGAGTGAAAATGAAACTGTATGGAAAAAAGGTTAGCATTCACTGAGAGTCTAAAGGTACACACAAATTTAATTATCTATCACGGAGCTGGCTGCTGGTGTTTTATAGAATATAGCAATCTAATAAATTTTTTAATTTAAAATCCTCAACATAAGAGCATGGATTAAAAATTTTCATACTTGTTATCAATAAAAGTTTATGTGTTTTTAATTCATAAACAAATTCGAGAACTTTATTTCCTTTCAACTTTTATACGTTTATACTTCTCGAATTTAATGTCTTCAGGTTTTTAGCTGTAAAATGCAATTCTCTCTCTTTTGAACATGCATAGATGCCTCTGTGTGCTGAGCTAATATATTAATTATTATTACAGAAGTCAAGAATTGTAGACCGCGAATATAACTGCAAAAAAAAAATAAAAGCAATATGAAATGGAATAATACAAAAACATTGTGATTCACGCATTTTGACTTTTTAAGTAATACAAAATTTGTAAATCTTTCCATTCGCTCACACTTAATAAAATCTTTCTCTCTTCCTTTCCCATTCAACTTCGCGGCATGATTCATGCTCGAATGTGATAGAACCATAATATCGTTTAACTTTAAAGAAAAAAATCACAATTTATCATCGTTCGAATGTGCTCGTACCAAAAAATGATCTAATAAAATCGATTTTTGTGCATTAAAATCGAGTCAACAATTTTATTTAGCGATTAAACAATTTTTTGTTAACAAAGATTTTTGATTTCAAGTGGAAAATTTCCATCTCGTCATGAGTCATGTCTTTTGAGTGGATGTGTGAACAACAATTAGCACGTAAATGGTGTAAATTTAATTTAAATGCGCTTCCAATAGATTTTTCCAGCAAAAACTTACCTCAAGTGGTTTTTTGACGTCAATAAAATTTTCATATATGAGGAAAAATAATTATTATTAGATAATTTCCCGCAGCAATATCTAATTTTTTTCTAGAATGCACTCCAACTGCTTTCCTCACCTACCACACATTTATGGATGCAGATGTTATCGCCTGCGTTTGGATAACGGACTTTAACATGTAAATAGACATGCTTTGCATACATTATATTACAATTAGACTTCTTCTTATGATACCATTTTCCGCATTTGTCTTGCGAGTGCGGTCACAACAACAACCAGCAGCCAGCATAAGTTTTTCAAGCAAAGCGGTGAGCATTTTTTGTGATCATTTCAAACTAAAATTTAAAACTCGCTCGAAGAAATTTTTACTTCTTCTTCTTCTTCTTTTATTTAAATTTACTCTTTAATTTTTGATACAAAATATTAAGAATAGGCAACGCGGCTTTCACCATTTTTGCCGATTTTTTGATTAAGAAAATTTAACTAGAATTCATTGAAAATAATTCTAAGATTTTTGTAGTACATGATTCTGTAAATTTTTTCAAACAACGATCGATGTAGGGTACTGCATAAGTTACAATGATTTCTTGTAGCCACGGAGGAAATTTGAGTTCATTCATGAGTGATGTAATTGCATCCGTTGTTGTTGTATCAAGGTTGCCATTGAACTGTGGTTCGTTTGATTTTTTAAAGCCAGGCGGGTACTTATTTGACGGTGACGTCGATTTAGAAATTTTTGAGACTTTTTGCAAGCTTTGAGGTGCGGTCTCTGTTTTTTTTGTCAATTTTCTGGCTGCTTCTTCTTTTCTCGTTGGAAAAGTCATAGGAGCCACTGGTATATTTGCTGGTGGTTCATGTACTACACCAGCAGGATCGAGTTCTTTGAGCATCTCAGCAAAGGTTCTTTTTCTTAACTTGCGCATAGCTAGCACTTGCTTCTTTTCTAGAACTTTTCTTCTCGGACACTGGTTACTCCCTCCAAGATGGTTATTTGTGTTACACTGTACGCATAAGAATGTAGTATTAACGAGTTTCTTGTTATTACACATTTTTTGTGTATGTCCATATTTACGACAATTTTCACAGAACATTTCACGCCGACGATATTCTCGTACAGGTAAAAACATTTTGTCCACTTCGAGTGTGTCTGGCAACAAATTGCCTTCGAATGTCAAGATGACTATTGATGTGTTTTCTAACTGTGGTTCATTACTCGCTACATTTGATTTTTTCATCAAACGCAAAGAATCAAGCACTTTGATATCAGTCATCAAACTATTTCTGAATTTTCCTTTTCCTATCGTTACAAATTCATCGATTTTTTCTTGCACAGGCCATGACACTACGCCTTGCACTTGTACATATTTTGCGGGTATATACACTGTACAGCTGTTGATGTTGCACTTCGCGAGAGAGTTTGCTTCTTTAATTGCTTCTTCTCTTTTCTCATTCCCATTAAAGAGAACTTTGATCTTGTTCTTATTCACGACGGTGACATGTGAGATTTGTTTGTAATTTTCAAACAGGATTTTGTGAATTGATTTTAACTTTAATCCATCGCCAACAGAATGGATGAACACTAATATTTCACCCTTATAATTTTTTGAATATTGGCGAATGCGAGTCTTTGAGAGAGTTTCTGTGGTCATATTTTTTCCACTCATGACAACAATGCCACGTGGGCTAAATATATTTTTAATTTTTTAATTAGTCACTGATATTTTCCCAAATATTTCACTGATTATCCATCAACTCAATGCTTAACTATTGTTTTTACTCAAAATATGAGCAACAAATCTATTTTTTCTTTCACAAATTAGATTTTTTTTAAGAGAAATTCTCTTGTAGGTGTTACTCGATCAAAGGTCGAAAGAATTTAAAATTTTCCATTCCTTGGAAATAATTTTGCACCGGCATTGCTCATTCTTTTGCTATGTGTGGAGTCGATAAGAAAAACATTACATAACAAAACCAAGGTGAGAGAGAGATTAAAGATGTTAGGTGAGAGAAAGAGTTCAGAAACTGGGACAAAGATAACATGCCCCGTGGATGTTCTGGAAGAAGGAAAATGTTAAATGGCAAAACATTTATGCACACATGTAGTTTACGGCGGTAGCACGGCAGGATTTTTCAGCTTCTCTTCCCAGAAGGTTTTCAGAATTATTAATGAGAATGACACTAAACAATCTCATTTCAATTAATTAAATCTTCATCTGTATGTCATTGAAAATCGAACTCGTGACATTTTGCATTGGCAACAATAGCCAGTCACACATTGATGAGCAAGTGTGGAAACCTGTTGTAAAGTGGCACAAAAATTTATTATAGAAAAATTGTTTGTACGAGATACATCATGATGATGATAGAGAGAGGCAGACATCGTGGTAGCGAATTAATGAAATCACATCAGGTTTATCTCACTTGCTGGGAATTGCAATAATGTGAAAAATGTCGGCTTTAACTTTTAATGAATGGAGAGAATTTTTCTAGGTTAAATAATTTTTTAAATTCTCTCTAAATAATTCTTTGAATTTATTTTTAGCTGTAGAACCAAAAGTATAATGAAATTCAAATTGGAACTAATTGAAAAACAAAGCACAACAATTCTTTCAATATTAATCATGATGACCATCATTTTCAACCGCTTATTTAAGTTCATGTTTATGTCATGAACTGAATCATCACTGGTGTGCTGGTGAGAGGTGTTGAGGAAAAAGAAGTTTTGTATTCAAATTAGAGCTGACTGCCACCATCAACAACAATAAACAGAGTCTCAAAAAAAACCGGAAGGGAACATTTATTGTTTTATTCTTTCGTTCATTCTAAATGCTTCTATATGAATACTTAAATGTATGTGATGGTGGTTTGGACTTGGAGATGTTTGAGTATAAAAAGCATAAAATTTACATTTTAACCAAAAACTTATTTTTATATTCTAAGAGACATCATAAAATTTGGTATGATTTTAAATTTTGACTTTTGGATCAAAAAGCAAAAAAATTTTTTTATGGAGTTGTGAATTTTTCGACGGTGATTTCTGGATAACTCTCTTAACGACTTTATTGTATTAAGTCACTAAAGTGTTGCCATAAATTCAGATTTTATCATCTTCTAATGCTTTATTACCCTGAAAATAAAAAATATCTCTCAAAAAAAAAGTTTTAAATGTCAAGTCGAAATTTTTCCATGGACTAAACTTCAAACTTTAAGTCGAGATTTATTCGATCGATGACGCATCGTTTGGGATTTTTTGTGGTATTTTTTTCTCGTTGCACCGGCTCGAATATTTTTTTAAATGTGAGCATCTCGAGATTTATAGCCACAGATGTTTGTAAATATTTAATAAAGAAAAACCATTAAGAAGTTGTTTGACCATTAATCATCAAAAACAATGTCGAGCGAAAGTGCAAGTTTAAAATTTTGTGTCTCAAAGCACTTTCTTGTCTAATTAACTTTTATTTGAATGACCCTGACTCTAAATTTTTGCCCCTTTTTAGGAACATAATCACAAATTAGATCTTTCGCATGCACTAAAAATGTTCACACAATTTATTTTTTTAATGATCCGATGATGTCAATTTGCGCTCTCAATAGCAAAAATTCTGTCAAGTGAAACTGATCGAGAGACATTTGCCGACTTCCTTTTAAGTAAGTGTCTCGATGGCCTTTTTGTAAGCTCTTTAAATCTAATCTCAGTTAAATAATGTTTGTACAAATTATCGCTGTCAAAAGCTTTAGTAGAATTACGTAGCAATATTGGCGGAGATAATTGAACTAAAATTACATAAGTTTGCATCCCACCCAGAAGCTCGTTCGTGCACTAATTTATTAAATTTTGCAACATCACCTAATCTTCACCTACATCGAACACGTGACAAAATCTTAATTTGATGCTCTTGAGTTGGCGCCGTTGAAAAATCTAAAAAAAATTTCCAATTTTCACCTTGCAATAAAACAAAATAATTCGATAGTAAAATAAAAAGTTTAATGCTTCGGATGTTGATTGTTGGTCATGTGTAGGCATCAGCAAACAAAAATCAAGTTCGCTCTAATAAATTCCGGCTTTTGCATTATTTTTTTGGTGAATCGGCTCGAAACCGCATTTAATTAATTACAGCAGCAATAAATTATTTTTTGGAGCACTTTCAAGTGAGAGTGGTCAAGGTCACATTCATTAATTTACAATTTTGCTAATTGACGGTGGTTTAAATAAAAGAAAATTAACACCTTAATTTGCGTATGGGAGCCACGAGTGAAAATATTTCATCGTCAATTAGAGAATTTAAAAATTTTTTACGATTGTTAGATAAATTTATTCATTTTTCGGAATTAGGAGAAATAATGGGATGAGAACGCAAAATAAAATGGCTTAACGACAAAAATCAGAATAAAAACAATGGATAGTAAAATTTTAAATTTGCATTTATTAAAAAAATTGAAATTTTATTGAGTTTTAAGAAGTTTCTACACCTTGCACACCAAACTCACTCTTCTAAATTCCCCATCAATTTAAAATTCCACACAGTCTAAAATTCTGTTTATTTGACAAAGTAATTTTCGGATGGTAAAAGAATTTAAATCGCGAAAACATCAAAGCTCGCGAGCTCTTATGGCTAATTAAACATGGTAAGTGAATGGCTGCCTTTTATCTCCCATTATTCTCCACATACATTTTTCTCTGAGCTATTCTTCTCCACCTCATTAATGCTTTTGTGTATATTTATTTATATCGCACGGCTTGACAACTATAAACTTGAATAATAATATCAAAAAAATGCTCAATTATTGTCTCTATCTTTTTATCTGAGCTCCGCACGCATTAAAATTCCATGTTTATGCAAAAATGCGACAGCACATGCACGAGGTCAATGTTGCACGGGAGAGTCGTTTAATGAAATAATTTGTAGTTCAGATCTCGAAAGGATGTGAAAGACATGGACATAAGATTTTGGGAATATAAAAAATTTAATTTCAGAAAGTAAAAAATTGCATGCTTTGATTCTGAAAAATTAAATCTTCAAAAAAATTTTTGTTCTGAAAAAAAAAACTCAAAGCATTCTTTAATATTTTTTTCAAAATTTTCTACTCATTGAAAAATGAAAATTTTTATAAAGAGTCTGAGTTGGCTATTTTTCTTAATGTCAGAAAATGAAAAAAATTATTAATTTTGGTCAATGTAAAATTAAAAATCTCATTCTGAAACATTTTGTGAACTTTCCCTCCTCACTTCACGAGACAAAGTATAAAAATTTATAAAAGCTGAATTTAATAGCTGCGAAAACAACCAATTGAAACGGAAGAAATAATTGTCGAGCACTAAATTTGCATAAAGTTCTTGAAAATGTGCAAAATTAGTAGCAGCAGTAAAAAACCTTCTCCTTCACTCATTTTCCTCTTCATTCTCCACAGCTTCCATTCACTTTCAATTTCTGTTGATCATCAACATGACCACTATCATTATAAATTCCAAATTGAGAAGAAAAAATTATTGAAAAATATTTTTATAATAAAATGCAACGGATGTGATCTAATAGTTGTTGCTGTATAGTCAGAAAAAGAAGTCAAAGCCGACAGCATTTACAAGTGAGTGGCAAAACAAGATGGAAAATTTTAATTTAAAAAATTTAAAATGTATTTAATTTTTTCTTGATCTATTTTATTTTAAAATTGAAAATTAAATTTAAAAAAATACCATCTCTTGGTTAATGTCTAAGTAACATGGTAAAGAAGATATTCAACACCTTAGATACGATCGGACACATTGCATTATGAAAGTTTCATCATTTCACACATTTCACTTTCTTTTCAATTGTCTCTTTACTATTCTTTTACTTCTGGCTTTTCATTTTCTTTAGTTAAAAAAGTTATTAAATATTCATCTTTCTCTCTCATAAGAAAGCGCACTCGAAAAATTATCACACAATGCCCGTCTCGGGAAATTTGTAATTTACACCTTAAGCAAAAATTAAATTCCCTTTTTTTGAAAGTGAGAAGATGTATTAACGTAGTGGACGAGAAGGTCAATGTTTGTGAAACTGCACAATTATAAATTACAAACTTTGACAATTCACTTGATTTATGCAAGCACTGAAGGGAACTCTTTTTTATTGCTTTTTGTTCGATAAATTTAATTAAATGAAAATGTAATTTAATCGCTTCTTTTTTGCTTTTACTACTTTTTCTAGTTCAGATAAATCATGTAAAAATTTTCTTATCTTGAAACAAGTTTATGTGGATGCAAAAAATTGTCTCATGGGAAAATTAAAAATTGAGGATCGATTTATTTTGCATAAATACTTTTAATAGATTTTATCTGAGGATTTTTTAAATTTTAATGCAGCAATTAAAAAAATTAAAAAATTAAAAAATTAAAAAAATGTATTTAAATAAAATAATTAAAATTAACCGCAGTTAAAAAATTTTAAATTTAATATTAACGTCCAAAATAATTTCAAGTTATTTTACAAACAAACAGCGCCACCACGTGGTAAGAATATTAAATAATTATTTCATAAAAACAAACCAAAAAATCATAAAAATAAGAAAATGAGTGAATATCCTGATAAAAGTAAAAGGACAATTTGTTGGGAGGCAAGAGATCAATATTGGGAGTGTCTGGATCAACATGCGCCCGATTATAACATCAATAACTCTTCTGAAAAGCTGCCGAAGGAGTGTGAAAAGTTGAGGAAATTATTTGAGAAAAATTGTCCATCGACATGGTGAGTCTTAATTCTCTAATCATGAATCAGTAATTAACTAAATAAAATCATTTTAGGGTCAAGCATTTCGACAGGAAGCGAACCTATGAGCTCTTTAAAAAGAAAATGGAAAAAGGCATTGATCCAGTGACTTACGAGCAAATGAAGTGATTTAATTGTAAAATTTTAGGGATTTTTATTAAATTAAATAAATTGAAATTAGCGGAGTTAAATTAATCCTTCATATATATTCCGAATCCAAAATCCACTTCGATTTTCTTGATCGCCTTTTTCGGAACTATTGACAGACCCAAATTTCGCTCTAAAATGAAAAACATCAGGAAATTTTTTCCTTAAAAAAAGTGAAAAAATCTTACCAGGTGTATTTGGACGAAATTCTGTGCACATTCCTAAGATTATGTTGGAATCCCGATCAGTACATAGAAATAAGCCAATTAATGTTCTTCCATCAATCATTTCAATGCGAAAATTTTTGTTTAGCCATTTCTTAAGTTTTTCCCGTCCTTCTGAAGTCTAAGTTTATAAAATTGTTAATAAGTTGACATTTCTTTCAATATTTACCTTTTCTTGATCAATCGACTGACTAACTGGTTCCTGTGGACAAGTTTCTTCATTTTCGTTGTTCCTCAAAATCATTTTGCGAATTATTTTTACAAAAAAATTTGAATTGAATTTTTTTCTCTCTCTCACTCCCTCAAAATTCAAAATTTTGAAATCCGTTAGAGATAAAAACTGAATTTTTTTAATTAATAATTGTATTTTCTCTATTAAAAGCAATCGATTGTTCGACGCGAGAACTACGCTCTTTAAATTTACATTTGAGTGAATATAAAATTTTTAATTTATACAATAAAAATCCGAGTGGTAGCAAAAGAGAACTCAACATTAACATGTTTAAGAATGATCGTTTTTCAATTCTTGAAATGAAGAAAATGAGGAAAATAAGCCAGAAAGTGAGTTCAACCACGCCAAAAACAACATAACTCATGATGAGCAATGGCTTTTTCTAAAACAAAAAATAAATTTTTAAGTAGATTCAAAAATTAAAATGACAAACCTTGAAAATTCCAAAGAGTAAAATAATTGAAAACGTCGTTAAGATTATGGCATGAAACAATTTAAAGTAAATAAATTGTGTCAAACTCATGAGACCAAAGACTAAAAGAAAAAAATTAATGGTGAATTTCTAACTTTAAATTATTTAAATCACTCACATTTTTCTTCACATTTTAAATTAGCGAGTAATCTTATTTTGGTCACAAGTGGCCGCGTTGATTCTTCACATGTCGTCGATTCCTCGCTAAATAATTCAATGCACTCGAATAAAATTCCAGCAGCTCCAGCAATCAGTCCGACACTTAGTAATTAATTTCACAGAATTAATTTTTAAATTTTTATGCTTTTAATTAGACTAAACTTACACTCCGATTAGATATCCAGCTACCTCAAATGTTACACGACCCCAACATAAAGTATCTCTTCTCATTGTTTAGTAAATTTGATTTAAAATAATTTTTTAACAAAAAATTAGGGATCCTCGATTCCCCGGGGAATGGGATTTCGGGGACCCCGGGGATGAAAACGCTCTTCCCCGGGGATCCCCGGGGACGGGGACGGGGACGAACTAAAGACCGTTTTTAACCCAAAAATCCTAAAAATTTAAAGTTAAAGAAAAATTTTTTTTTCATTTTAAGACTCAAATAAATAATCAAAAATAATAATTCATTTATCAAAAACACAATAAAATCAAAAAATAAAGAAGATAAAAATTTTAAGAGTTAGTAACTTTTTATTACCTTGATTTTCCCTATAAATATGAAGTTAAAAATTCTTAAAAAACTTTCCAATTATTTTTACAATTAATATTAAGTTAATTCATCTAAAATTTAATTTTTTATTTTTATTTCAAAGTTTTTTTTACACTATTACTACTCTTAAAAAATTAAATTAAAAAAAAAATTTAGGCTTTCTTTAGGGAAGTTAATTATTTTAATATTAATTAAAGAAAAAAGGAATAAGAAATTTCGTCAATTTTTTTATCCATCACGACATGTCTATTTTGAAACTCTCTTTTGCTCATAATATTTTCATAACTTTAACTGTAATTAAAGTATTTTTAAAAAAAACTAAAAAGACTTAAAGATATAATTAAAAGAAGGTTTCTGACAATCGCCAATAATTTTTTTAAATTAGAATTAATTAATTTTGTAAATTAAAATAGGCTGTACTTGAGTAATTTTTGTGATAAATTATTCAATTATTTGATTTTATTATGAGCTTCAATCAATATGTTGATGATGTTTTATTTAGAAATGAAAAACTTATATTTTGAAATTAATTTTTTTCAAATTTTTTAGCCTCAAAATTTGTCTTTCGCCTAAATTTACTACTAAATTTTTCCCCGGGGATTCCCCGTCAAAAATCCGGGGACGGGGACGGGGAAAGACAACGGGGATCCCCGGGGATCCCCGTCCCCGGGGACCCCGTGAGGATCCCTAACTTAAGTTTACTACTAAATTTTTCCCCGGGGATTCCCCGTCAAAAATCCGGGGACGGGGAAAGACAACGGGGATCCCCGGGGATCCCCGTCCCCGGGGACCCCGTGAGGATCCCTACAAAAAATAGCTCTTAAAAATTGAATTACATTTGATAAGCGTAAATTTGAGAGTTGATGCTCTCATTTCTGCAGTTTTTTCCGGCAATACTCTCATTTTGTTGATAAGGATGTTGACTCAACTGTCAAACAATTGTTTAACTTTCAAGATAATAAAAATAATTTCAATCAATCAACTCATTTTTCAATTACTTTTTATTCTTTCATTCGTTAATCACTGAAATGTTTTGTTCCAGATTAATTTTAAAATAATGCAAGATTTTTATTCTAAAGCATTCTCATGCTTTTTAATTTTTTTATATTTCGCGCGCATACTTATAACATAAATTAGTTAATCAGTCTACAATCATTAATAATTTCTTCGTCCCATCTATTTGTCTTACGTACCTCAAAGATTTTTATATATTTTTTAAGAGTCATCGTGATCTTTTTTTGGGTTAATTAACATTGGGAAATTATAAATTATGTTCCATATGGATTAATTATTTTTGTTAATTTATTGTTGTTTGGCTTGTTATTGAATAATTAAATTATGCGTGAAAATTATAACGATTTTGAGTCGGATCTGTTTTAAAGCTGAAGTTTCAAAATATTCCAAAAAAATTTAAATAATTGTATAACTTTCAATAATTAACCATTTGTTCTGTTACAATATTCACTAAGTACTTTTTAATTTCTAAACTTTTGGAATTGATTCTGTGAAAATTAACCAACTGCAGATTTTCTTGACTCCTTTAGCACATTTTTTCAATGAGTGCAATAATCTCGTGTTATTTTTAAAAATTCTAATTTTAATGGCCCTTAAATTGCTCCTTAGTAATATCGTTTAAACCTGGCTCATTTTCTCTTCACATTCTCACATTTCAATGTACGAAAATTAAAATTTTGTGTACGAAACAATTTTTTTTGATGTAAATTAACTTTAAATTTTTTAATTGCGAAAAATTAACAGAAAATTATTTGCATACCGAAAGAATTAATATTGGCAATAATAAAATGGAAAATTATAAACTTAACATTGAAAATTTTCTCATTTTTTTATAAACTAAAACAAACTTTTTCCTCTTTCTTTTTTTGATCTCCAGGAATTGTTTAAACCGTACCTATGAGCATTTTGTGCAAGCTCCTTCAACATCAAAATCGAGTACCATCAATTTTGTTTCCTCAGTTCCATTGCGTGATCCAACGGCACAAATTAACTTAGTGTCATTTGCTCTGAAAGTTTCAGAATAAAAGTTAGTTTTTAAAATTTAACCTTAAATTATTTTCTCTTACCGAATTCGCCACACGACACCACCCGAACCACCAGATTCAAGCGCTACTAAATTTCGTAAGAATTCGCCTGTTTTTACATCCCACAATTTAACCGTTCCATCATCAGAACTGGTGACTACGAAGCGGTTATTAAATTGAAGACATGTTACAGCCGAGTGATGCTTGTTGCGACCTTAAATAAAAATACAATTAACTAATTAATGATTTATGAATTTAAATCTTACCAGCTAACGTAGCCAGACACTGTCCGGTTAAAATGTCCCAAACTTTAACAGTCGAATCGGCATTGCCACTAACTAAAATGTTATTTTTAAGCTCCATTCCAGACGTTAGCGATTGATGACCCATTAGCGTGTGTCGAAGTGCTCCCGTTTCGGCATCCCATACACGAATCGATGTGTCTAATGATCCCGAGACAACGTGAACGCCGTCAAACTACAATTAAAAAATTATATAATCTTTTATTTGAAATTTTAAAGTTTTGAAAATTACCTGAAGTGAATAAACTCGATTTGTGTGCCCTTGAAGTGTGTGAAGACACTCTTGCTTTTCTGGATTCCAAACCTTGAAGTAAAAAAAGAGTGCAATTAAAACATTTCTTCTTTGTTATGAAAATAGTTTTTCGCTTACCTTAACTTGATAATCATAAGCGCCTGACACAACTAATTTTCCATCATACTGCACACAACGGACGGCCGCCAAATGACCGACAAGAATATGCAAACAACTTCCATCATTTATGTTCCACACGCGAAGTGTCGCATCACGACTTCCACTGACGACTCTAAAAAAATTTGCTAAAATTAGTAAATGATAATTTTTCAATTAATTTCAACTCACTTATTTCCATGGAGATGCATACAACGAACCGTTGAAGTGTGACCATAAAGTGTATGCTTGCAAACGCCCGATTCCGAATCCCAAATTTTCAATGTTCGATCAGTACTTCCACTAATAATGAGATTACCCGACATTTGTGAACTCCACACGCCACCAGTGTGTCCGACGAGAGTTCGAAGGCACTTTCCGCTCACGGCCGACCAAACTTTAAGCGTATTATCATCCGAGCCGGAAACAATTCGATTTCCACTGAATTGTAAACACGTAATAACGTGATCATCGTGTCCATTGAGTACTTTAGGTGTTCGAATTGCATTTGTACGCCAATTCATTTCGATTGTGTGATGTCGCATGTATGCAGCTTTCCATTGTGATGCTATCTTAGGCATATTTCCAGTTCTACCTCGTTTAGGTTTCTCTGGTTGAGTATCTGAAATAATTCCAGTACCCTTGCACTTTTCTTTCCACAGAAGATTATCGTCGGCTAGAAATCGCCAACTGCGACATGTTTGTGCGGCGCGAAGCAGGTCTCTTGGATCAAGATAGGCGAGGACGTGTAGGGCAAGCTCCTTGGGCAGAAGTGAAATGAAATCACGTTGGAATTGCGGTTCGATTACTTTCATCATGTAGCGCACTTGACTCGGCTCACATTGATCAATTAGTTTATCTACAGCAACTAAACGTTCAGCATTTGTCCAACGTTGGAATGTCAAGAGCCAATCCATTAGTTCTGGTGGAGGATTTTCCTTGGTTGGAATAAGTCTAGGCGTTCTTTGAAGTCCTGATTTGGGCGTCACAGAACTTGTCACAGGTGATAGTAAATTAGAGTGAGGTGAAGTGACGGTGTCTAAGGCGAGCCGTTTACGATTTGTCGTAATTGGACTTTCTGCTGTCACATGAAGCATCGACGATTGCTCAGTGAGTTTTCGTTTTCGTTGAATTTTCGGTGTTCCGTCACATGCATCAAGTATATCGTCAGAGATTGGATCGAGTTGAATGTAGCTTGATAAATCAACATCGCGTGATGGCAGCTCATCTTCACTACTGCTGCTGGAAGCTCCATACTCATCGTCAGAATCGTTGCGACATGTACATATTTCTTCAATATCCGAGCCCTCTTCACAATCCGCCCACGTATCTTCTGGATCTAACTCGTCACTCAAATCGTGATTCACACTATCCATATAGTCGTCATTTAGTTTTAAGCAATCAATTTGATCTTCGTCTTCCTTACTAACATGGCGTTTGTGACGTCCAATTGATCCCGCGGACGTCGATGGCTCTCCATCAAACAAATTAATTTTCACACGACCACCACTGGAATGCGAATTTTCGGAGGTTGATGAAGCTTCGACTAATTTGCTATCACTATTGTTAACACTACTCATGTGATTTATGCTCGACCTTGAAGATTCACCAATATTATTATTAATAGAATTATTATCATAGTCAGTCATAGAACTTAAAACATATTTATCAGATAATTTTTGCTTTGCACTTGATGAACGATTTTGTGAAATTGTACTTTTGTTGCATCGTAAATTATTCTCCGCATTACGACTACTGGTTGGCGTTGATGTGAGCTCATTACGACGACTTGTTGATTCTGTCGTAGCAGCTACTTCGGCACTAGATGTCGGTTCAATCTCA
The DNA here is from genome assembly GCA_038502055.1 of Tanytarsus gracilentus. Classification (NCBI taxonomy): domain Eukaryota; kingdom Metazoa; phylum Arthropoda; class Insecta; order Diptera; family Chironomidae; genus Tanytarsus; species Tanytarsus gracilentus. The sequence goes on along the minus strand of JAXRKN010000039.1, from coordinate 451,249 downwards.
GATCTCGAACGAAGTAAATCAAAATTCAGTCTCTCATCATCACCAACACTACTCTTTCCAACGTGCGATGCTAAACTCGATGCACGTATGATAATGCCACCAGTCAATTTTTGTTCTTGCTCAAAATCCGCACGCTCAATTGCATCGTCAATCGATTGCACAAACAGATTATTACTACCGTTGAAACATAAATTTATGCATGATGGTGCCTCCTTACTAGATGAGTTTTCATCTAAATTTAAATTGTTTTCTTTTGTCGTTTCCTCGCCATCGTTCTCGTCATTGGAGAACTCATCACTAAGTCGCTTTGGCTTAACTCCATCCGACGAAGACGTTAGTCCACCATGCGAAGATGCAGACTCCAATGGCGTTTCTAATTCTACAATTTGTGAAATCGATACTTCAGTTCCAGTATTTTCGTCGTCAAATTGATGAATTTCGGTAACAATTTCTTCCTCTACTGCAACTATTTCCTCATTATGGTGGCAATAAAAAGACTCGTCTCTATTATTAATTGCACATTCCTCATCAGCCATCTCAAACGAATGATGATGATGATCAATGTCTTTCTCGTAATCCTTTTTTAACCGAAAATTTTCTCTCACAATTTTACACGTCTCTCCCTCTCAGGATCTTCTCACGCACCCCTAAAAAGAAGGAAGAAGAAAAGATAGATATTAAATATAATGTGCACCTTGATTTTAAAGACTATCTATTAGAAATCTCTCCTAGGGTGACTTTTAAATTTTTACGCTTTGCTTTCGTTCATTCATTCGCACCACTTGAGAATAATTCTTATTTTCTCACATATGCACACCTCAAAAATGTAATAATAGAATGCGAAGAGAGACTTCGAGGATAAAGTTGATTTTTTTTCGGGACGGTTTCGAGAAACTAGTTTTGAGGGAATAATTATTTAAATATTGCTCATATACAGAAGCATTTATGCAACTGTTAATATTTAATGACTCTCAAGTGACTTTAAACAAAAGAAACTTGAAAAAGAATTTTTTAAAGATCCTTAAAATATTCCCACGAGCATTCCTCGCTACCCCCTCTCGCTTAAATCAAACACCATAGATCGTTCGATTAATGATGACGATCTTAAACTACGTGAGAAACGAAGACGATATAAGAGTGAGAAAAGTGCATATAACACATACATACTGTCGAATGCAACACACATGTGAAGGGGAGAACAAAAGGAAACAGATAGGCATAGAAGAAATCCTGAAAAGCTATTCTTCTCCTTCCCCATTCATTGCATTCTACCTGAGAGAGTAGCTATGAACATTTTACCTTTTTCTGCTCGCTCTACCCCAAAAAAAGGAATGACACAATGATGATTAAATTTTATGGAGAAGAAAAAAGCTTCAAAATGTCCAAAAAATATTTCTTATGCTTGGGTGTGTGCAGAATCTCTTTTTTGGCGATTTTTACATCTTTGATGCTTGAGAATAAGGAGAAAAAGTATTGGAAAATGTGTATGCATAATTAATGAACTCAAGAGCGAGCGATTGAGAAATCTTGAAAGCATTTTTTAGCTTTAATTTATGCGTGATAAGAAAAAATTTAATACGCGAATTTTTACATGGATTTAACTGTAGATTTTGTATATTTTTCTTTTAATCTTCAATCTTAACCAATTTCTAACCACTTTAATGCGAGTTTTTAGAGCAAAAACACTACGAAAAGATGCATTTTTCTCAATGAAATTTTCAAATTTACTCTTCTTACCTAAATGAACCTCAAATTTATTTTTTCTTTCTCTAAAACATGTTTATCCGCTTTAATCCACTTTAGTTATGAAGTATAAGCACTTTTACTGAAGATAACTTGAGAGATAGACATGAAAATTAAAATTGTAAAAAATAATTGATGAGGATCGAGTTTTTTACAGGGCTGCCGAACTTATTTTCACCGCTCCGCTGAAGTAACATACATCCTCATAAGTTTAGGGGGTACGCATAGATATTTTAAAAAATTTCATAACGATTTTCTTACACGTGGTGTTCACTTTTCATATAACTTATGTTGTTGCAAGAAAATTTTTTAAATGTTGAATATCATGGTTTAGGAATTAGAAATTATTAAATTGGATATTAAAACTTTGCGTTGAAATTTTTACTACCTAAGTAAACATGTTTTTAAAAAACTCAAAAAAATCTTCAATATTGTTATAAGGAAAAAATCATAAACCACTGCAATGGATTAATTACTCAAATAACCCTGAAAAAATAGCAACAAAAAATCAAGGTTTTAATTTTTAAAATAAATTTTATTTTCAATTAAAAGTTTTGCACATTTAATTAGATTTTGGATGATTCGCAAAAGAAATCAAAGATTGTAAAAATAAACATTTTCGACAAAACTGACAAAAATTTATGAAAAATTCTCGCGCAGAAGAAGAAAAAATTTATTTCAATGAGTTTTACGCCATATTTACAATTATTTTAGCACACTCCACTGTAAATAATTACGAAAGTACAATGAAACAAGAAAGACACACTCAATAATGAGTTTGTAATTTTTTTAAACTTTCTGAACAAAAGAATTGTTCTTAGAGCGAATGAATTCGGAACGACAGGGCAGATTACAATAGAATTTATTTTGTGGCACGGATAGTGAGTAAGTCTCGAAAGGTCTCGGATCAAATAAGGCCTTCTCGATGACTTGAAGTGAGGAGTTTGTTAGCACCTCTGCAGAATATTGTGTCGGTATGCCTTCAATATCAGAGATTGCTAAAAAAGATGGTTAGATGTGAAAATTATTTTAATAAAAAAATTTATCTCACTGAATGGAATTGGAGATTTGAATAAGGCTTCAGCTGGGACACATGCGGTGTCTAGTGTTACAACTGATACACCATAGCGTTTCAATTCCTCTCTCAATGCACATGCTGTGCCCTCGACTGCATTTCGTGAAGCTGTATATGCCAACAGTCCGTCACCGCTGCTTCCACTTCCTAAGAAAATAAATCGACCACTGAAAAAAAAAGTTAATTAGAGATGCGTTAGGAAAGCGTGAAATTAAGAAACGTAATCAGCTTACCGTGTTGGCCGCAATAGGCCGATAAATGCACGTGCAACTTTTAGACATCCGAGTACGTTTTGTTTGAACATTTGTTCCCACTCGACTGTTTCCTGAGAATCCATGCGACCGCGGAAAATATTGCCAGACGTGTTGATAACCGCAAGAATTCCACGTTCGCTAGCATTCAAATGAGCTCCCATCTTTTCTGTGGCCTCGCGTAAAACATCTTCCTTGTTGACGTCAACTTTCAATGGCACAATAGAGCCAATAACATGTTCAGTCTCGAGATCCAAGGCATTTTCGCGTGCCTTCATCCAGCCTTTGAGAAGCTTAGCTGGAAGTGAATCGACCGGATCTTTCATGCCCGCAAAAACTCGACATCCTTTTGCGGCGAGATAAGTTGAAAGTTGAAGACCGAGTGCTGTATCAGCGGACGTAATCAAAATTGATCCACAACGAGGATCTAATGTCACATTTCGTGATCCCTTAACCTTGCATAGCAAGTAAAGCAATAATGCTCCCGCGATTGAGAAAAGTGCAATGAGTTGCACGGTTAAAACTAATGCTGTCTGGATTTCCATGTTCTCCTTTTACATCTGGAATAAAAGAATTTATTATATATTTTATCACGGCCGAAAAGTTGATATTATTGGTTCCAAATTCAAAAAACTTAGTGCTTTATGGCATAACATTTCTCATAATAAACCAGCTCATTATTATCGACCACGAATCGACCCTTACGCCAAGCGAGATATTTTCGGAAGTAAAGAAATGAAAATAAATGAAGCGAGTGTTTAAATTGACATTTAAGCATAAAAATCCCACAATAGTCGGCTTCATTCACAGCACTACTCAAAAGCTCGAAATTGATTATCAATGGAAATTTAAATTCCGCTCCCGAAACACATTTTTCTCGTTGATTTTTAAATCTCGACACTTAGGTCTGCCTACGCGCGCACCTCATTTAGTTAACAAATTGCTCTCTTGCACTCATTTGAATTTAAAGAAAGAAAGAGAATTTTTTTATTCCAACCTGTGTTATGTGCACATGATGACATTGAAAGCTCAATTACGGAGGAGAAAAATGCTTCAAATTTGTCTTCTTATTTTCGCTCACTCTCGGAAGAGTTGGAAATCATGGTTCAGCGGTTTTATGTAACAGCCGCCGCGTGTTTGTTCCGTTCATAAACGACATCACTGTCGGAAGATGATATCGTGATATAATGGAGGCATGAAAATGCAGATGAATGGCTCGTGGCATAAGAGCAGACGGTCGACGGTTTTGTGTCATTAATTAATTTAATGAGTTACAGTTCAATTAATTTCGTTTTTCATTAAAATACTTTAAAACTCGAACCACAAAATAGACGACTAAAATTGCAAAATAATCATGCTGCAATTATGCTAGAATTTAGAAATCGTTGCAATAAAAGCAAGAATTAAAAGCCAATGGCCGTTTGAAGGTGAAATTGTATAGTTCGCAAAAGTGCTTTGTGGCAATAAAAACTTAAAATGACCATAAAATTTTTTAAATTAAGCGATTTTTTCAAAAGCCATCTTTAAAATACTGCATGTAGTGAGCATGAAAAATTGACAGATGTTTATGGAGTTAATTATTTGAACTTAAGAGAAAAAACGCAAATCACTTCCAGATGCCAAAGAGCATTGCAAACACGCCTCGCTGACACCTTCAGAATGATTTTACTGTTCATCAGTGGTTTGCGACATTCCGTCTGCATCCACATACTATTTTTCACACACTGCAAATTGATTTGCTCTTAAGCAATTTTTTAATGACGGCATCAAGCGCATCAATTTGTGTGTGAATCCGCTGTGAACTAAATTTCTCGAGTCGTCATTGAATTGACAGATCGGAGTTTCGCAAAATGCCAATGAGACAGTTTTTTCATTGTGCAATTACGAAATTTTTTCAAAAAATGCACTCAGACAGAAGAGAAATGCATTTTATAAGCGGAAAATTGTTTTAATGTCTCTGAGTTTTTTAATTTTCTGCTTTTACATAAACATGGAAATGAGACAGAGACAATTGAGAGAGTTGTTATGGCATAAGACGAACCTGAATGAAAGATATAGGAAGACAAGTGTTGCGCAAATAGAACAGGTCGTGTTCTTAATCGATGTGTTTTTGGAATAACTTTCATCATTTATAACAAAGCACAAGAATGCTTCAGAAAAAATAACTTTAAAAAACCTACAATTATAAATCCTCCAAATATTTTTGTATTGCATAAAAATAAAAACATTACCGGCCGCAATAAAATTAACAAGACTCATAAAAATATGCTTCGTACTTTACTAAACGGTCAGTGATGTAAGTCGAGTATATAAAATTTGTTAAATTCAGCGAATTTTCAGTTGCTTCAAAATTGTATTTTTTTTTCATTGCCGCAACTTGCAATTGCATTTTTTCCACAATTAACTGATTTATGGACTTCATCAAAAACTTACGTTAAAAACATTACGAAACAAATTTTTTAATGATAAAATTTTTCATTTCCTTTTTGCACTCGATTGATAAAATTTCTACGCGTTTTATTGCTCAACTTTTGAATGAAACAAAAATTTCAAAGGACATTTCAATAAAAAAAATCACACCTGCTTGCCATCAATCAAAGCCTGGGAAAGTCACCACCGGATATTTTCGTTTAGTCAACGGCAATTTTTCAACAACACAATTTGTGTGATTTTATCAAACTGAAAAGAAATTTCATTCACGCTTTTTATTGCGCTTTTAAAAATTTCTCATGATGGCACCGTCGTTAGAAATTTCAATCATAATTTTCTAATCTCACACGAAGTTTTTCTCATCTCAGCATAATTTAAGTTTATTCGTATCAAAATTGACTAAATCACAGCTTTTGCGTGTTTTTTTTCGTGAGGCTGTTAACTATTATGTTACACTTTCAAATTAAAGTAATTAATGTTGTTTGTTAATGCTAAGCTCGCGCTCAGTGATTAAAATCATCATCTTCATTAGACCTTGGCACATGACGGTATGCATTAAAAATATATGGAAGAGCAAAATTAAATAATGAATAAATAATTTTATTGAAATACTAAAAAAACATTTAAAAGTTTCTAAATTTTTCGACCTTCAATGATTTTTATATTCTCGTGATAAAAAAAATTAAACAAAAGTTTCTCACATGAAAAATTATCAAGAAGCTAAAATTCAACAAACTGCAATTAAAAGAAATCGAAAGTGATTTATTAAAGAGAAAAAGAAGAAGAAAATAATTTTCACAATTTTTGATTGCTTTATGACTTTACACAATTACGAGCAGTCTCACTTGCCGAGAAATTCATACGATATATCAATTTCAAATTTAATTAACTACTTTACTGCAAAAATTAATCAATTTCGATTTCACTCTTTTGAAGAATGAATAATTTCTGTTTTGTTGTCAATCAAAGACAATTTCAATATTTTATTAAACACAAAAATGAAATCGAAAGCAGAATAAAAGTTGTAATGAATCGGCAAAACTTAATTGAATTAAAAAAAACAAACAATTGATTAATTTTTGAAGCGTCGATTGCACAGAGAATTTCAATTATTAAATTATGAATAAATTGTTTGAGGCAAAAAGTTATGAGTAAATAATGGATTATTGACGACTCATTATTTGGAATTCTTTTTGGTGCTTGTGTTTAATTGTCTATAGTGAGAAAATCTAGGGTTGAATTTTAATATTTTTAAATAGTTTGAAGTATCATAAAAACCCGTTAACATCTTATCAACATTTTGTTTGCCATCAAACTCCTCAAACACTCATTGAAGCTCTCTAACTGAATTAACTCATCAACTTATTTTTTATGTTTCTTCACCTTGTTTCAAAAGTCCGCCTCAGAATTCACTTTTTAATTAATGGAATTATTTGCCTTCGGATAAATCCACGTAAATTGTAAATGAGTACGAGTGTGAAGAGCTTTCAAGAATCTATTAAATAAAAATATTGATTGTGAAGGTCGACAGCAGGTTTATCGATGACAAGTGTGGATAACTTTTCATAAATAGAAGGCAATTAGTGAACGTCATAATGAACACGCTTCGATTGTATCATTTATAAAAAAATTTAAACTTTTGCTCACATTTAAATTTTTTAATTGCAATTTCTCCTAACTGTAAGATCTTAAAAAATTTCGGATGTGATGCATGAGATGTTGACCGGTTAAAAAATATTCCCGCTCATTTAGGTTAATTCACAAGTTGTACCGAATGATGAAAGCAATGCAAAAGTTAACATCGTCGATTTGTCTCGCAGTTGTAAATGTGGCCCATGTAAATATCGAGTCGAAGAAGAAAGATGTGTGAGAATAAAAGAACCGTTATTGATATCTCATGAAAAAGGTTGATTATCATCTTTATAGACCTTCAGTCAGTTAATGTAGAATTCACTTTGGTTATTTTGAAAGATTTATTTAATATTTTGGACACTCCACGTGACACTTTTCAAAATTCACCTGTTAATTTTCACTCATGCAGTCACGTACTCTCGAAATATTTTCAATAGAGATCATTCAAAATAAATTATTATGAGTTCACCACAGGAAAGATGAAGAAGAAGTGAAAAGCAATTGACTCTCTCGAGTATTCATCATCATCACGATTTGTCGGTCTTCAAAAAATAACAATTGGAAATTTCAACGACAAGTGGAAATCATGGTGAGATGGCTATTAATTGATGACTACGAAAATGGAAGAAATTTACAGTTGATTAAAAGCTGCTTTTCTGCGCGGTAGCCTGTAATGTTGTCAAACAGTTCAATTCAGTAAGATATTGCATGCCACACATAAAAATAAACAAAAACGAGTTGGAATGTTGCACAAGACGAGTTTTCTTCTTCCTATATATGCTGCATGCACACACATGATGTGCTCAGTTGCATTTATGGACTCTCGAGCATGTATTCAGTGACCTTTTCCGTTTTTTATGCTGCGAACATCCCAGGAAGAATTTTCTGTCGACTAACAGACAAATTTTAAGTCTTCAAACTAGTTTCTTGTTTGTTGATTAATTCAATAATTTATGCAACGCTATTAAAAGTAAAAGTCAACACACATTTACGAAAAATGTAATCAGCTTCATATTGATTATCAACACACATATCGACATTGAGTCAAACCATGGTAAGGGGAACGTGAACAAGCGAAATAAAAAAATTAAGTTTATGTAATACGGCAAGTTGTGAGCGAGTGAGTAAATACATGCTATTTAGCGAAGGATAAAAGTTGAATCAACTTCACATGTGAGTAATTTAATGTGCGAGTGGTGGGTGAGGAAAGTTTGTAGATTGAGTAACGTGATAAAAATGGACTAAACATATTTGCGTAATTTTTATCATGATTTTTTTGAATTTTGCAATAATTTTAAATACTAAAATTGTTAATTAAGGATGTTAAAATTAAGCCATAAGGTCATTCAATACTTAAAATTTAATAAATCGATAAATGCAAACTTCAACTTAATTAATTCAAGGTTACTCATCGAAATATTTTAAATTCCTCCTTTACTGATTTCGTCTCCGACTCTGTAAATATTTCCTCATCAATTTACGCCGTGGATTATTGATCACTGTTTCAAATTACTCTCCACGCCCCGTTTTGGTGAACATGTCGTATGGCAAGAGACTTCGATCACTCAGCGATTAAATTTTAAAAAATTGGTTGCGTGCATTATTTTACTTCATCTATGATTATTAGCTTTACTCATATTAAAGGTCATTTTGAACTAATTTCGTCTCCATTAAAAAAAATTTGGGTGCAAAAATATTTTCAATTCACGATTTTTAAACTTTATAAATTAATTTTTTTATCAAAAATTTTTCTTCTTCATTTTTGCATTTTTAAAATTATATGAAACAAGTTTCACTTTAAAATGAAAACAACGAATATACGCTGAGGAATGTATGCGAGCATAATATTAAATGAGAGGCCTTAGACAGGCGCTTTGGTGTGAGGTTGACCCATAAAAAACAATTCATTTTTGTCTTTCTTCATTAGAAATATTTTCAGCACATTCGAAATATGTGAGATGGAAGTAAAAAGATTGTATTCATCTCATGCCACTCATGAATTCATGCTTCAATTCAGTTTGAAAGAAAAATATATCTTTTTGACGATCTCCTTGCGGCGGTTGTTGTATGTGAAGGTAAAATTAGCAGATTTGCTCAGTTTGTATGGATTTAAAGAGAATACACTGAGAAAATTTGATTTCTTTAAATAATAAAAATTATTTAAAAATTTAAAATCTCATGAATTTTTTTTAATAAAATCTAAAAAATTTCTTTCAGTGTAATTTAAGAATTCAACACGTAGAAAGGAAAAATATCTGCATAAATACCATGTTTGTAATACAAAAAAAGAAGCTTAAAAAAGAGAATGGATCAATTCGATTTCACAGGTTGTTGCTTAAAATAAAATTAAAAAAGCCTTTCTCGTCTTATTTCGCTTCTCGATTGATTGCTTTAAAGAGAGGCTGCAGTGTGGGCAACAAACCAAAGAAAGCAACTTTCGAAAAGTTTATTTTTTAAATTTTATCTTTTAGATGAAAAGCTGCTGGTAAGGCACGATCAGCATCGTCATGTGATGAGCAAAATATTATTGCCATTCTCCCAAAGAGGTGTGAAAATTTATTGCCGCGCTAGAAAGAAGAACGCGCACCTTCCATATTTAATTTTTTTGAGATACACCCGCAACAATGAATATTCTTTTCTTCATATTGTGAATTTAAATACTATTTTTTTATTTTATTAAGTATCCAAAATAAAATCCATTATATTGATTGTTAATCCTATTTTGAGTGTGTAATTTTAATATCCAGAGGCGTTAATCGATTTCACATTCAACTCTTAATGGAGTTTTGTACTTTCTTGGGTTAGGATCGTGAATTAAAACTTAAAGGAGGTGAAACTACTTAAGGTTGAAGTTTCAAAAAATAATTTGACAAAAATAGATTAAAAATAAATATTTTTTTGGTCATTTCTCAGTTTGACATAAATAACAATGAAGTGGTATTAAGTCTCAAAATTAGAGCTGTTATAAAGTCAAAACATGTTTCTTACATGATACGGGCCAATTTACTTAAATGGACACAAAAAGATGAAATTATAGAAATATTTGAAAATAAATTTAGTTTAATGGTCGTTATAGACAAAATTAGTAATATTAGATTACTAAAAGATAAGCAGTTTTGAGTTATTGACGATTAAGACAATTTCAGAAGCCTTTTTGGATATTTTTGGTAATAAAATAGATTTAACTAAATTTACAGGTTTTTTCAAATTTTCCTCCAAACATGATCCATTATCTAAAAGCTCACATTTCTCTAAATCGAATTGAAATTTTTGCATTTTAAATATTTTACACTTTCCAAAGAAATTACCGTTTCAAACTCCAAAATCCAAAAATTGCGGAATTTTTTTGTTATTTTCCTTGATTTTTTTCACTTCTCAAGTTTCACTTCCACTCCTTGAGCTTTTTTTATCGCGCACGAAATTTTTTATGTGTATACGAATTTTTTTTAATTTTTTCTTAATTAACAAACTCAACAAGCGAGCGATCGGATGTTATACGTTCGAGTTTCAATTTAACACTGAGCTGTGAGCACAAAAACTCGCTATTCGAGCTACGAAGAAGTTGAGAAAGAGAAGAAAAAGAGATATTAAAGTGTTGTGCTTATGCTTTTCATGTCTTTGCTCGCGGGCAAAATCTAAAAGCGAGTTTAAGCATTAAAATTCAAGTCGCAGAGCATAGAATTCGAAAGGGACTCTTGTTTGAATTTAATTTATATTTTAACCGGTTTTCATCTATTTCTTTCTTCTTTCGCTATTTTACTATTTGTTTCTATGCGTTCTTGAAAGTTCAATTGATTCGGAAACGGAATACATACGAGGGTACTCTAAAGAGCAAGTGAGTGAGTGCTTGCATGAGTTGGCATAATTTGAAAATAATTTCAAATGGTTCTTAAAATGGCAAATAATTCTTTGACAGGGATGGAAATAAAATTTGAAAAATTTGAATTAAAATTATTTCGCCTCGACTCATTTTCTACGATAACAATCAAAAACTTCTTTAAGTAAATTTAACTCTAATGAGTTAAAAGCGATTTCAATCACTTCGTGACTTTCCAACCGCGAACTTTCTCAATGAACCTTTTTCGTGTATGCTCATCAGAACTTCTCGCTGTTTCGTTGAAGCATGAGAACTCGCCATTAATCATAATTTTTCACTCATTATAATTTTCGAAATTTTACACTGATGAGGGTCCATTTGTGAAAGAAAAGAATATTAAGAAGTATTTTGTGCTTTTAAAAATATTAAAGCTCTTCAGAAAACCGTTTTGAGTATAAAAATTAGACTACTTTAATTTTTAGAATTGCGAGCAAAATAATTTTTAGCTTATGATCAATTTTTGTTTGTTTCGTAGTTGTTAAAGTCTAAGACGCAAGAGAATGTTTAAAAATAATAAAAAGAAGAACTGTTTTAAATCCAATCTTTTGATTGACAATGGAAATGTTTTCAATCGAATCGATTTTACAGTTTAAAGCGCAACTCGCTCTCTTAATTTAGATTTTAGCCACCATTCATGTCGCAGCATGAAGAGAATTCCCTTTAAAGAATCAAACTCGAAAGTTGAGCTTTTCACTATTTAAGGTGTGCATTGCAGCATGTTTGTATAGAGAATTGCCTTTAGTTAGCTAGTTAAAGTGAATTAAATGGGTCATTGGAGCTTGCAAAGAGAGTGATTGAAAGAGTAAAGCGTAACATCGAAGCATAAATGAATAAGCCGGACAGTATAAAATTGAACAAGTTGATGCAAAATTTTCATAGACCTCAAAAATCGATATATTGGAACCAAAATCTAGATCTCAACTTGGTATGACAATTTCATGGCTTAAAATCCACTTCACACACGACTTTGTGCCTACACGCTTAATCACAGATTTAATTTTTAAGCGTTGATGCGTTCGAGAGTAGCGAAATTTTTTTGCTGTCGCGTATAAAGTGAAAATTAATTTCTAATTAAGGCGAAATGAAGAGAAATTAATAAAAAACAACATGATGATGATAGCGGGGCGTTAAGAATTGATGCCGAAAGTCGATAAACGAGCATCTTGAAACATTTTCTTCAACTGCTCTTCATGCACCGAAGATCTACTAATAAATTCGCAATTTCACTCTTTACTCGTTTCTGATCTATTAATTTTTTGAAATCGAGTAAAAATGTTTGTGAAAAATATTCAAAAATAAAACTTAAATTTTTTTCAAAAATTTCTCTTTAAAAAAAATAAAAATTACTGAATTGTTACAGATACCACTAAAAAATTTCAAGAATGTTCAAACCACGTTCATACTCGTTCTTCTTATTATTTGCATATTTTTTCCGGATTAACAACTTTTTTGAATCGTTGATAAACGGCCTTTGATAATTGAAGCACGATGCGAGCACAAAAATTCGCTTATCTTTCACATACACACACAAATACACATGAAAGAACCTAGAGATGCAACAGGTTTTTCAGCTCGTATTGAGATTAAATTGTTCGCATAATTTTTTTAGCAGAATATTGCAGTAAAATGTGGAACATGCGACAAGTGAGAATGCGAAGGACAAAGAAGGTTAATAGGCAGATGGCATGAATACTGGTTGGAAGCTGTGATATCACCGCATGTGTGTGTACATTTTGGCCGTATGTGGTTTTGCGGCTTTTTGTTTTCGCTGAAAAAATATTTTTTTATGTTCATAACAAAAGTTTTAAATTTTTATTAAAAATTCTTTCTTGAAGCTTCTAAAATCTTTAATCACGAAATTTTTCAATCCAATTAGTTATGTCTTCAATAAAATCATCAAAATAAGTGAGATTTCCAACATCGGTCAGTGCTTCCTTTTTTATCTCCCAAAATGGACGAATTTAATTTATGAAATCTTTATTTTTGGCATGTTGTTGTTATTTGCTAATGAACAGCAATAGTTTCAGCGAAAAAAAATCACTTCCGATCACCAATTTAAGATTTACGACGCAAGAAAAAAGTTTTTTCGCAGCAGGCCATAAAAATCTCAGTCAAGTTCACGCGCAAGTTCAATTATTACCTTTGCAGATCTAAATTCATTAGTGAATTCATCTCAGAAATATTTTATATCTTTATTGCCGTACAATGGCATCAATTTAAAGTGTAATTTGTCGCTGAGTTTGCGATTTATAACTTAACAGCTCATTCTTAAATTGAGTAGCGAAATGACTCTTCAAGGTCGTCAATGACACATCAAAGGTGTGTACATTAGTTTTTTTTATGAGGTGCACCTAGGTGTTGAGAATAATTTTTTGTTTTGAATGAGAGAAGCAAAATTGCGTGACATAATCGCAAAATATATTTTCGAGAAAAAATAAGAAGATGAGCTTGGGTGAGTAAAGGTTGAATAGTTTGTGGCAGGAAAAAAACTTGAAAGAATTTTTAATGGAATTTCTTTAAAACAAATTAGATATCTTAAATAAATCCCTCTTAAAAATTTGAATTCTCTCCCCTGAGTAATAAGAAAAATCGATGCAACCTCTACACGACTAAATTGGCGGCACTCAATTGTTGAGAGATTTTCTATTTAGAATTAAAGATTGTTTGCCAACATTATATGATAATTGTCGATTTATGTCAGCGATATACAGGCATTATTGAAATGACTCATTTACAGATCGACATGTATGTTCATATACAACTTAATGACTGTGATGATCGGATATACAATTAAATCGCTGCCGTGGGCGCTCATTTCATCGATTAATAAATTGCCGAAACTAAATTTGTATGAGAGAGAAAATTGGCTGCCGAATTCATGTTTTGCTGCTGATTAATCGCGTATTTATTGAAATGTTATGGCAACCGATTTGTCATTAAAGCTTCAAATTCAATCATTGATGTAATAGATGTTGTTGCTGTTTTTGACTACATTTTAATCATGTTAGTTTTAAAATGAGGTGGGTGTGAAACTTGCGGGTAATTTCGACAATATCCAAATAATATTATTTTTAAAAAGATTTTCAAATCCAAAAAATAAAATTTTTCATCACATTTTTCTCAAAATTTCCATAATAACTTTTAAATTCAATTCATCGGAATTCCGCGTGTAGGATGCAACGACTTATAAATAAACCACACGTTAATCTCGGTTCTCAACTTTAACAAACGCAACAACGTGAATTGGAGACGATTGACGATTGTTTAATGCTGAATTATGTGCTTTTGTTTGTAGCTGTCATGTTCACAGTTCATTGAACCGTGCATCATATACTCACTCCAAAATCATCTGTGGGCATCACTTTCTAATTTATTAGTTTCATTATTTTAGTAATCTACGGAGAGATAAGCATGATGAAGTGTGAGTTATGCAATTTCTAAAATGAATTAGTAATTTATCTAATTAACAGATTTTTAAAATTATCATAACTTATGCACAAAAATTTAATTATTATTTAAAAAATTAAATATTTTATTTAGTTTATTTGGGTTTAAAAAAATTAGTTTTAAGAAATCGTTAATACGCATTTTTTTGTTCATGCAACATAAAATTATGATAAAATTTTCAGAACTCCTCAAATGTTTTTAACCCTCACAACAGCGAATTTCACATTATCCGAACCGCACCTTCCAATCGGAATTATGCTCTTCTCTCTCAATTTTATGAAACAAGTTGATGGAATTCTTATAAGACAACAAGGGTGCTTTGTTCGATCCAATAAAAAAATCCCGTTGAGTGGTCAAAGTTCCGCTAAGAATGTTTCATAAACTTCTAAAGTGATCATAAACCTATGTGCAATTCATAAAGTGTCACAGTGTAAAAACTTTCATTAGAAACATTTGCGAAAAAATAAATAATTTTTTTTGTTGATGAGAAGAAAATTTTTTCATTGAGTTGAGAACTTTTTTTTCTCGAGTGAGTGAACGGAGAGAGAGAGAGAAAAAGTTGCGCGCTCAGAGAGCGGTTGGAAGAGTGTCACGTTTTTCTCACGAGAAAAGCTGCTTTCCTCATGGATTTCGACAAATAAACAAAAAAAATTGCCTCTCTCGAACTCAAACAAGTGAATGAGAGTCAGATAAATTAAAAACTATGAAAAACTAAAAAGTTGTAAAAAAAGTAAACATGACGGTGTACGTGCATATAATGTTGATGTTGAAATTTTTACTGTGGATTGATTTTTTATAAATTAAAATTTATTAAATATTTTAATGATTTTTTTTATATTTAAATTAATTATTTGCCTTTAATCTAAAGTTGTTTTTATATATATTTTTATTAAAACCGAATTAATATGAGATTTTTTAAAATTTAACCTCACTTATTTATTGCAAAAAAATATAAAATTCCCAATTAATATTCATACGAGTATCTTTTAGATAAATATTTACTCATTAAGACCTTGATTAAAGTCACTGATGCATAAAAAAACTTCGCTCTTTGATTTCAAGGTCTAACGATATAAAAAAATAAAATTCCGCAACTACTTCCAGCGATGTGAGAAGATTTATTGTGCAATATGGTGTAAATTGATGTGAAAAAGACACAAGTGAGAAATAAATAAAATTTATAACATCAATATGGGTGCTAAAAAGACGCCATTAAATAAGAAACTATCAAAAGATAGTCCGCCGAAGAAAATTGTAGCCGCAACAAGTAACAATAAGAAGAAAACAGTGGCTAATAGTATTGAAAAAATAGCGACGAAAAAATCACAAATTTCTGGCGATCTGAACAAGAATAAAAGTCGAGATAACTCGAGCGACAAAAGGCAAGGCGTCAATAGTAAAAAATTATCGACTGTTGCTGCTGACCAAGCAGAGCTGTCAAAAAAAGATAGCGAAAAGTGCAATAAGAATTCGGAAATTTCAATCAAAGAATCAAAGAAAGTGAAAAATGTGCAAAAAATAGCTGACAAGTCAAAGTCGACCGTTAGGAAGACAAAGAATCAAATAAAAATCTCAAATGAACTCAAGAACTTGGCTATAGATGGAGTACAAAAGGAAATATCGAGTGGGATGAAAACTTCAATTTGCGAAATGGTCAAACTCAAGAAAGCTAGACACAATCCAAATCCAAACAATAATGCTAGTAATAAGGTGAAGGAACCTATACAAGATGTTAAAAAGATTATTTCAATAGAGTTAACGAATGCCGATGAAATTATTAATGGAGTTAAAGTGATTAAAAAATTAATCAGCACAGCCAGTAAAATGAGTGACAGTGAAAAAGATTCAGTTGAAATAAAAAAATTGCTTGATGCAACGGAAGATATTAAGAAACTAAAGGAAGTTAAAAAATCTGTTGAGGATGTTAAGAAGATGAGTGATAGTATAAGAAAATCCAGTGAGGCTAAAAAATCAATTGATGAAGTCAAGTGTTCACTAAATGATAAGAAATTAGCAAACAAATGTAGTGAAGGTCCTAAAAAATCTCAACCAAATTCTCCGACAGTTAAGAAAAAGTCAGAAATTCCTCAGTCGAAAAAAATTACACCTGTAAAAACTACTAAACAAATGTCGCCACCTAATCAAAAGGAAAAACGAAAAAATATTAAAAAGGATCTCAGTAATCAATCATCGGCTAAAGCAAAAGTGAATAATGACGAAAAAGTTCCAATTACCAAGTATAATGAATCAAAAGTTGATAATAAGGGAAAAAACAAAATTGAGCACGCTTCAATTCCAACCAAAGTTAATGTTGTAGTTAATGCAATGAAAAAGCCGACGCCAAAATCTCAAGCTAAAAATAAATCAGTTGAGAAGGATCCTCTTAAAATAAGTTCATCCTCTTCGGAAGAGTCTGAAGGCGAGAAGGATTCAGATAAAATTTTCAAGAAGCCCGCAAAGCCAAAAGCTAAACCCGTCGTTCGTGCTATGAAGATTGTGAAGAGAATCACTTCAATAAAGAAATCTCGAGTCGCATCGCTTAATGCCATTGCAAAAGTACATTGTTTGTATGAGAATGAAGCTCGCGTACAGCACTTTGATCACTCGAGTGGTGTTTCGAAGGTGGCTAAGAAACCGACAGTGGTGAGTGTTTGCAATGTATCGAGTGAAGACGACGAGGAAGACAACAAGAAATATTTTGTTAAGAGGTAAGTCAAAAATTCAGCACTGACTTTATCTCAAACTCTAGATAAATTATAAACAAATATAACACTCTCATTTCATGTTTATGTTTACCACAATAATATGTGTTTATGTTTATATCAACAGGTCACTACGCACAGCGCCAGGCCTTCGTGCGGTTGGAAAACATTGGGAAATGGATAGTAGTAACAGTTCTGAAATCGATACCGATGGTTCTGACGATGATAATGACGATGAGTCGAAGAGTAACGTGAGTATATTTTCATTCTGAAACATAAATCCACATGCACATTTCCCTCTTTTAAAACTAGGCCAAAGAAGATGCAAAAGCAAAATTAATGAAATTGAAAATTCAAAAACAGAAAGCTAAACGACAGCAATTGTTGAAATTGAAAAATCAAAAGAGCCTCTCACAACGTGAAGGTGAATCGGATGCCGATAAAAAAGTTGTTAAGAAGAAGAAAATTTTAACGTCAAAGAAATCGGCGCTTATAAAGAAATCAAACGGGTCCATTAAGCGCAAAAAGACAAAAGACGATGACGATAAGAACATTGTCACGAAGAAGCGGATGGCAAGTCTCAATGCAAGTGCAATTTTGGCAGCAAATTATGAGATTGAAAACTATGCCGCGAAACATGAGTCGTCGAGCACGGAAACATCTGATAGCAGCGACAGTGATGAGAAAGACGATATCAAGCCACCAACGATGAAGAAAGAGAAAAAAGATGTCAAAATGGAAACCGCTGAGGAGGTAAATGATGTTCTCTCCGGCTTGATTATTTCTTTTGTTCTCTGTCTTCTTCTTTCATAATTCCTTTCCACTTTTCGTTCTTGTCGAGAAACGAAACGTTTGAAATTAACGGAGATGTCAATGGGGAAAAAAACGCTGATGATCTTTTTAGTTAAAATTTAGATGCAGCTTTAAAAATTTTTCTCATAAATAATTCTCTGTATATAATGAAATTGTAGGCACGTCCCAAATCGACAACAAATCTAGTGAAAATCGATACGGATGTCACAATCACGGGTGTTTATGTGAATACGGCATTGGTGAGCAGTCAAGAGACAATTTGTAAGACACTCAAGTATCGAACGGCATATAGCGTGACCGAAGAATGTGTCGTTTCACGTCCGCCCACACAAGAGCCACCAAAATCATATACTCCACTGTCCGCACTCACAAACATGCGACCACCGGGTCAACAGATGCAAGAGCAATGTAAATATAAATTTTCATATTTTGGCTTGTGCTTAAATAAATTTCATCACCGATTATGTTTAGGTATGACTTCACCCTCGGACCAGTATCAACCACATATGCCACCACAACACCCTCCACCTTTCCAACCGCAAATGTATGATCCGCACATGTCGGGACCAATGCCTCCATATCAATATCCACCACCTCCATCTCATCCTCATCCCATGCCGAGCACATCATCTGCTTTCTATCCGCCCCAGCAAGTTCATCGAGATCCAATGGGTGAGTGTTTTTTTGACTTGAAATTTATCGTCTTGTAAAAGAGACCTCGAAGCGCTGAATTGATAATTCCATCAAACTCTCATAAGTTTAATCTATTGGAAGATTTTAAGCGGGATTATATTGATGACTGTGAAAAGTTCAAACCAACTACTTTTCGAGTGCTGTTAAGAAAATATACATAAAGTTTTGTAGCTCACAAATAAATCTTATGATTTTAAAAATTATTCCGAAACAGCACTCAAATTTTCAGTTCTGATATTATTTCACAACAAATTACATTTTGCCATCGGGCGATTGAAAATATCTTTTTCGATTTATCTCTAAACTTTTTCAACACAAAAACTCTCTTCCTTATAGTCATTTGAGTTTCTTTGAGAGTGAGAGATTTTCTTCATTCTCTGCCCGTCGGGCAACTCTTGAGAGATGAAGAAAATGTTTCGTTTCATCGACTTTCCTTCGCTTTCAATTTCGAGTGATTTTTTCATGGAAAAAGTTTTTGCATTGCTTGGCATAATTTTATGAAAATGTTTAACAAATAAAGTGAGAATTTTGTGTGCAAAAAAAATTTGCTAAACTTCCGTTAATTAAAAAAGGGATTTTAATTATTTTGAAATCCTTTTAATTTTTTGTCCGTTAAATGTAAGCTGCAACATTTCCGTTGTAGAGTCACTCAAAGCTCGTTAAGAACTAAACAACTCGAAAGGATGAATGAGCCTTTTTGTACATTTATTAAACGATGCTCTCATGACATCATCATCATCATCACAATCGTTTGTCGCCTCACACAGTCGGCTTTTATTGTTGTGGAGCAGAAATTTGAGATATTCAACATTTTGCCCCATTGTTGCATCGAGAAACATGTGAGGGCAGACACACACTCTGTCTATTCAAATTTCTGCTAATATGAAGCCTCTTTTCATTTATCCACATCATGTGAAAGAAACGAGAAGTTTATGTCAACACCTTTCATCAATCTCAGATTATAATAGCACCACGTTCATTCATAAAAAGACTCTCTCACATATATATAGTGGAAAATATACTAATTCCTATTCATCATCGTCATCATCGTGTGTGTGTGTGTGTTTGTGGAGTGAGAAACGTATGCTTTTAAATTATGAACGAATCTTTTTTATTTTGCCTACATCCTTCGACATTGTGCCGCCTCTAGACATAAAAGCTTTGAGAATGTGATGTGAATTTTGAATATTGAAAATTTAATTTTTTTAATCAAATCTAAACGAACTTAATTAAGTTTCTTAATCAACATTATTATCCACTTTCTTTCATCCAAGAAGTCAATTAATTTTTCTTTCAATTCCCGTCTTTTTAATCCTTAACAATTATGGAAGGAGTAAACCACTTTCTTTATGCATTCATTGCAATTTCTTTAGTCATTTAATTAATTTTCTCTTCCTGAAAAAGCATGAATAGAAATGTGCATGAATTATAAATTTTCCGCTCAACGCTCATGAAAAAGGCAGAAAGTGCATAACATCAAAAAGCTTTTATGCATTTCATGTATGATGTTGGTGCATGGTTTGTGCATGGAGTGAGAAATAAAATCATAACTCATGAGAGAAAAGTAAGTAAAGGAGCATAAGATACAAATCTCATAGATTTAAAGAACTACAAAATTTACTAAATCACTAGAAATCGTGCATGAAAATGTCATTAGCGTTCTCGCTCTACATGTCAATTTAATTTATTCTCCGATTGCTTATCGTCGCAGTGAAATTGAGCCATAATCGTTTACATTTCATCATATCCATTATTCTTCTCTGTCTCTCACTCGCTGCTCTTTCATGACATTTCACCATAAATCTATTTTTATATTAATCGGAGTAAAAAAATTATGCTTTAAATGACGACAAAAAGTGTTCGACGATGAGTGCTTGGAGATTTAAACTGGAAAAGGTTCATGAACCGAAAATTTTCTTCTTCGGTGAATTTCATTGACCCATTTTTTTCTAGAAAATTTTCTTTTCTCTTCTAAATATTCAAACAAAGTTCGAGTGTTCTTGACTTCTTTTAACATAAGCTTATGAAATTTTCATTTATGCATTCGTGCAAGGAAAGATAATTTTTTAAAGGATTAGAAATTAAAATTAATATTTTAATGAATTCCTCCGCCTTGTAAAGCTCACATATGTTCACCTCATAAACTTATGAAATGATTCTATAAAAGAAGATTTCAAAACACATCAACGAGAAGAATGAATGGGAAATGATAGATATTAATAGTCTTTCGGTTATGTCTGCTGTTGAAAAAGGAAATCGATTTTTAAGAGGCCATCATGAGTTTATTTTTTGTTGTCTCTTGACAGTGGAGGTGAAATTGTTTATCAAAATCCCTAAAATTGATTCACTAAATATTTAAAATCTAATCTCACCATTAAATTAATTTCCAATCATAAAAACAAATAAATTGCTGACCACACAAATACACAAAAGCGTTCACATCAAATTGCAATTGATTAAAAAGATTTTTCAATTTACCCACTCGATTTATCTCACATTGCTTTGCACACAAAATTAGTGTTTTTAATTTGATACCGAAATCGATTTACATTTCATTACCAGACCACCTCGACATAAATATTTAGTGTGTAATAACATTTTAATCTATAACTGAACATGATCACAAACAGCAGCAAGCAGAAAACCATTTATTAAATCGTCAAATATCAAAATCGGCCTATAAATATATTATTGCGCCCGATAAAATAGTCTCAAATTGAATTAAGACTCACAATGTGTGCACGTATATGGTGCTGAACGAGGGTTGGAAGTTTTAATCATTAATTTTAAATAATTAAATTTTTATTTAATTTTATAAATTAAAATATTGCAAAAAAAATTAAAAAAATTGCCACTCAAGTGTCCAATCCCTTGTAAACGTGCAAATCTGTGAAATTTCAGCGGCAGCAGCAAGCACGGGGCGGTAAAAATAGCATGTTCGGCAATGTGCAGTCAAATCAGAATGTAATGCACATAAATCAATTTGTTTCTCTCTCAATATAATGCGAATAAAAAAATTATAACAGCAGCAGCAGCCGAAAGCATGTGTAATAAATTTCCATATTGAACGCAAGGCTTCGAAAGCAATAGCGGTTTTTTTGTGCACAAAATCGTTCATCGAGTGAAAATAAAAGTCCTGCAAAGGCAGATGTTTAAAGGAAAATCTCGTTTTGTATTTGGACATTAATTTTTGATTACCTTAAACGCTTCTTTGCGAGTTTTGTGTGAAAATTATGCGGAGATTGGTGCAGAGAAATTTAAAAATTTAGAAAAAGTAAATTTTGATACTTTAAAGACATTTTTAGCGTAACCCACAAAGTGGTGTAACGCTTATATGCTCGTGATTCCGTCCGTCCGTCCGTCCGTCCGTCTGTCCGTCCGTCCGTCCGTCTGCACAAGCGAGATCTCGGTCCCTGGACCAGCTAGAGACTTCTAGTTTTCGCCAGATGGTAGCTCTTAGGGTCTATATGTGCAGGCACTGACTATTTTTTGAGTCATGACCTATGGTCGTGCCATGGACGGCCATAACCCATTTTTCATACAAATTTTCTCTTATATGGCTCATTGGTATCGTTGAACTCGGATTGGACCAAACAAGGCATTGATTCGTAACTTGACCAGAACGATTACATACATGATTTTTCGAGTCGTGACCTATGGTCGTGCCACAGACACCAAAATCCATTTTCAGACTATGGCCATGGGTATCTAACCTGATTGGACCAGGAACGATGATATAATGTTTTGAGGAATGTCCACATGGCCGGCCACAGTCCACGACACCAAAATCCATTTCAAACTATGGCCATGTATCTCTTACCATGACCAACAAGGCAATTTATATTATCATGGACGCCAATCCACGACAGCCAAATCCATACACAGCCATATCACCCCACCAAGCAAAATGTCCATTTTTCAGAACTATGACTTCATGGGTATCGTTGAACTCGTAATTGGACCAGGAATCTAATGACATAGACGATTTTTGAGGAATGGTCGAACAGGACTGCCACGGACAGCCAAAGTGTCCGGATTGACTTGAACTCATTTTTTATGCACTTGATTTTCAAACACTGATCTGTTACAAGTGGGTTACGCGGCAACACCCACGTGTGGGTTTTGAAACATTTTTTAAATTCACTTTCTAAAAGTGATTTTCCCATTCTAATTTTCTCGCTGCGTCATTTTCCTCAACTTTTCGGCAGCTCTCTTCATTATGAGCCTTCGTAAAAGGGGTTTTAGCTTAATGAATTTGCTGCAAAACTTTTTTCGACAGAACATAAATCATTGTGAAAGCCAAAAACAATCGCTGATATGTTTATACACTTTTTCATCGCTGTGAGGAGAGAAGAACTTGCGATAATCGACCAATATTGAGGCCATGGTGTTGAAATGAGGCGCAAAAAATGCGATGATGATGAGACATAAAATTTTTTGTGAGCGCCCTTCGAGTGAGTTTATTGATATTTCTTCTTCTTTTTGCTCGAGTGCTTTTGGGTGAGTGAAGAATGTAATCGATATGGAAGTGAAGAAATTTGATTTATGTTGAAGAACTTGTGGAGTTGCGAAGTGACTTTTATAGTCAATGGCTGAAGGGAATTTGAGATGTGATTATAAATAATGAAGTTGTTATTTGAATCGTAAAAAAATTGTTCGTGTTTTTGATGATTTTTCAATATTTATTTTCATTTGAATTTGAGTTTACAAATTTTTGCTTCTTCATTTTATTTACGGAAAATTTTAAAGATTAGTTTTGTCGAATTTTTAATCTGTCCAAAGAAGAAAATTGACCTAGAAAATTTTTTAAATTTTTAGTATAGTTCAGTAAATCTAAATTATGACATCCACATGTGAAAATTGTATTTTTTATGAAAGTTTATTTAATTTTGTGAAATCTTTGAAATATATAAAGTCAATTAAAATCATCAGCAAGCACCAAAATCTTTAAAATTTTCCAGAAAAATCTGTCACATTCAAAGCAGATTGAATGAGTAGAAAATTATTTTCTCACCAAGATTTTCCGAGATTGAAAATGCGCAGGCGTGCCGTAAGAGATAAATTCAGAGAGAGAGAGAGAGTTTAAAATTTAGATACGTGCAGTTTTGTAAAAATTCACACCGCGGTGATTAAAAGACTAAACTCTTAGTAAATTTTTAAAAAATCTTTTTAAACTTTTGGAAAAATTAATTTTCAAAATAATTTAAAACTTTTAATTGACATCTAGAAAATCAACTAAGAAAGTTTTAACTTTATTTGTGTATTCTCAAAAAAAATCACAAATGTTTCATGAAACTTTAATTTAAATTAATTTTCCACAATTACCGAATAATTTGCCGGAAATTTTTCCTCTTAAATCTCTTAACAAGCTTTTTCCTGTATGCGATGACAGTGTTGCCACTTAATGAAAGCAAATATTTCAAAATGTTGGCATTTATGGCCTTTTTTATGCCCCCGCTCTCATTCGTACATAACTCACGCTCACTTTAATATTTATTGGTTTGATTTAATTAAAATAAAAAAAAATCAACCCAAAAACAAAAAATTCGTTTTCACCTCCGCTATGTCATGGAGAAGAGAGAGAAAATATTTATCGTTTTCGTGTTGAAAGGTGATGTGATAGCGAGCGTAGGGTGAGTTAGGATTGAAAGCCGTGGGAAATGATTTAAATAATTGTGAACAAGTACTTTTTCACTTTCTCGCTCGCTTTTCAACAAGCGAAATTCTGTGGCTTGTTTTGAAAAAAGTTTTTGACAAAAATATTTGATGGAAAATTTTTGAAAAATTTCAGAGTAAAAAATCAAATCACACTCAGTCTCACCATTAATTTTTATGATTACAATGTTGATAGTTAACATCATAATATTTTATCTCGCATAAGCAAACAACGAGTTACAGCTTCCCATAGTAAGAAAGATAGTGAGGCAAGCACAAAAAGTTAATTGAGAGAAATGTGAAAAAGCCAAAAAACCACAAAAGTGAGTGATTTCGAGTGGAGCCACTTGATGAGAGAGGAAAATATAATAATTTCATATGTTTATTATAATATGCGTGTAGTGCCACAGATATATTCATGATGCATGCTAAAAGCACACACGTTTACTGAATGAATGGTGTGAAGGCAATTACGCCATAAAAATGAATAGTGGAAAAAATTGAGTGTGTGGGGTGCGGTGGGTGAAATGTGTGGGTGAAAAAAACAATAAATGAAAATTTTTGCAAACGATTTCATGAAAGTTTTTAATTAATTCGATTGAAAAAAAATTTCAACCCTTGGTAATAAAAATAGCATTTAACAGTCTGGGTGAGGGGGTGAGGATGGAAACGTGTGTTTTCAGTTTTCACACATGATCTCGTATTCTCTCTGCAAATTGTTGCTGACAGGTTTATGATACAACATTGTTCTCTTATTGGATACTATACGAAACCACTTCGTGTCTTCTTTATTGTTATCACTCCGTGTGAAAAAACTTTTACTGTTTGTGAAGAATGAAAAGAACTTACTTTTATTTTATTAAACATTTTCATCAAAACTTTCTTCATTAACTGGATGACATTAAAGCTGAAATCATTACTAAAATTGAAAATTTAAATCTCGAAGAACTCACGCGAAAAAACATCTTCATATTTTTTATTGCAAACAGCTTTGCGTATTTTTTTCATCTTTAAACTCATAACAAAATAATTCTAGCGAAATTAATTTAAAAGATGTGATTTGACTTTATGACATTCGCTATATTTCATCACATGATGATAAATGAGTGACTTTTGAATTGTATTTTAAAAGTTTCTAGGAAATCTTTTTTGATATTGAAAAAGAAATAAATTTGGCTTGCAAATTTTACATTTGTACGAAATTAATGATTGCCATTTGCATGTAGCACGTGAAATAATTTAAGGTCATGGATACGGGTACAATTAGGCAATTAGTGTACAAGTTATAATTACATTTAAATTGTTCTCGTCTGGTTTTTATAAATAAAATTTGTTTAAGGCAATTTAGGATTGGAATTTTCTTCTTTAAATCCACACACTTTTGAACTCTCATAAATTTCGACCGCTTTCAACCATCAGATATGTCGTTAAAGAATGAAATTGATTTTCTCTTTCGAGCATGTTCTTAGAGAAAAGTGACCAGAAAAAGATCAAATCGTCAATCATGCAGAAAATTCAAAGACATCCTTTTTTCCGTCACCAACAGACCGCAAGTGCTTCCACTCAACATTGTTGCCATGAGCCGATAAAATTTTATCACTCGATTGTGTAACACACTCGAAAATTCCTTTGTTCGGATCTCAAATTTGATGGCGAAAAATGTGAATTACATTGAAACTCAAATTGTTTTTGTTTAGTTCGTCGTTTGAAATGAGTCATGGAAAAACACACACAAGGAAACATTATTCAGAACGATTTCATCATTTTTAGTTTAATTAAGTTGAAATTCTCTCAGTTCAAAATCGAGTCGAAGTAATACAGACGCGACTTTTTGTGAAGAAATAATTATTTTTAATTAATTGCATCAGTTAGTGATAAATTGTGAAATTTTTTGTGTCATTTCGAAATTTTAGAACAAAAAAATATTTCAAGCTATTGTGAAATCTCACATAAACTTTTAATTTGCAACATAAACTCAAAAATGGCCAGAAAAATCAAGAAGCATATCAAAAAGGGTAAAACACTTCTCATTAATGAACCATCACCCGAAAAATACCAACAAACTGCTAATAAATTATTTGAGTATCAAATTTTGGCATTGAGACTTCACACTCGTGTCGTGTACACATCCTCTTTCGGAATTGCATGCATGGCATAGTGTGAAAAATCAATGATTGGAACAAATTGATTTCACAAATTCTCTCGATTTACCAATACGACCCCACACTCCTCCTGCACGGTTTATTGATTAAAGCTCGTTGTTTTTCCGCAACAGAGAGACAAAAAAAAAAGACAATGAGAGTTTTTTCCCGATGGGAGAAATTTTTTTCTGCCGTCACGCTATTGTGAATTGAAAGCATATTTGGATATGATATGTGACATGAATATGCAAGCAAGTCACCCGAACATGGCTCTCGCTAGTAAATTGCTCTATTTTGTGACGACAATAATGTTAATCCGGGTTAGCCACACGCATATGATTCTTTTGTGACAATCACGAATTGTGCTGACTTAATTGGAGCAAAATTAATTTAAAAGCCTTAATTTTCTCCATAATTTATTGCGAATTTAATTTCCAATTATTTTTGCTTTTAATTACTGCTTCGCTCTTATCAAAAAAGGTAAATAAACACATTCAAGATTCCGCATATTAAATTGCCACAAATTGAGCCTAAAGCCGCTTAATTAACAAGTAAATAAAATATTTTGCTCTGTTGGTAAATTTAGCGCCGCACATGCACACAAGCTCTCCGGGGTGCGATGAAAAGTATCTCGCAAAATCTCATTTTAATCTCATTGCCTTAACGACGATATCATTTTCGCGTCAATTTATTTTTTTCTCCCTCATCGATGAAATTTAGCGCTTTTGAAATCACTTCTTCGACTTCATGCCTGAACAGTGTGTAAAGATGCTTTTTTCAATATCATTTAACTTTCAAATAAAACGCGCCACAAAAATCAATGAATCGTAAAAAATTCTTTCGTGAAATTTTTGGCACATTCATTCGAGTTTCGCTACTGAGCTGTTATACAAATATTTGGAAATGCATGAGATTAAAGTCAGAGAAAATTTCCTGGTTCAATGGTAAACATGGGATTTATTTAAGGATTATATAAATAAAGAAAATTCGAAAACAAATTTTGAGGTTTGAAAATTTTTATTTTATTTTATACGAGCATCTTTTAAATGAAAATGAAAATTTTTTTATGTTAGTAAAATGGTGATAGCTAACATTCAAATTTTCATTGTCATTCATGGACTCCCCAAAAACCACATTGCAGTATCGTTGTTTGTTGCTGATGTTTGCAGAAATGAATATTGTCGAATGGCATTCAATTTGTTGCGTGTGTGTCGAAATGGAATTGTCGTGAATATGTTATGTGTAATTGAGATGATGATGCAAGGGAGCAATTTTATGGTTAAATTGAATTCCGTTCTGATGTCTGCAGCAAAAAAATGTCATCAGTCGAGATTTTCGGGTTGAGTTGTCGTAAAAATTGAGGCATGATAAATATATTGCCCGAAGAATTGGTTAAGACGCAATTTTATGAACATTTAATCGTAATTTTCGTCTCAATATTTTCGGATGTGTGAGCAGGGGAGGGTTGATATTTATTTTCGCACATAAGGAGGTAAAAAGGGTTGCAAAAATATATAAGAATTTATTTGGGGTTCTACATTTTTAAGCGAAAACACCGTTGAATGGCAAAATAAACTTCATGATGCAATAAATAACGTTACGAAATGAGACTCTCTCTCTCTACCTGGGCTCGATACACATTTATATAAATTTCATTCACACATGTGGCAATCTCACCATGAGTGTGTTCTTGTTGTTGTCTAGTCTGAGCGGAAAAATTTCAGCAAATATTTTCACTCTCTCGTATGTTTGATTTTATAACCAAATAGATTTTGGCGTGAAAATTATTTGATCCGGTGTGTGTGTGTGTGTTTGTTTGCATGAGAGTGAGAAAGTAATGAAAATTTAATTTCACCAATGCAATCATGCAATATTTTGATGTTGATGATGTTTGTTGACCGAATGAAAGGGTTAATTTTTCATGTCAAATCTATGTGCGTGCAAAATCACATTTTATAATTAATGCGATTATATTTTAATTGCTCAATTTTGGAAAATCTTTTGATAGGATTATTTGGTAAGCTAGAAATGTTTGTGTAATCAAATCACGATGTTTCAAGAGCAATTTAGTTTTGAGGACTTTTTAGTTTTCTCTGAATTTCTTTAAAGTCTTCTCCTTAATATCTTTTGACTAATTGAAATTTATTGCAATGACCGAATTAATTATTCAAAAACCAAAAATACCTTATTTTAGAAAGCAATCAATTTACTTCTCTCATCTGCTTTTCTTCTTCTTCTAACAGTAAGGTTAATTTATTTTCACCAACTTTCCAGACAGATTTTCTTCGAAAAAAATAAGAAATATAAAAATTCAACTCGTGCGACAAGAAAGAGATGAAAAACTTGTTTTGACTTTTCCACTTGAAATTCGATTTTTACAAATCGAACCGAGAAATTGAATTGTGTGAAAAAAATTTGGGAAAAACAAAGAAAACTCTTAAATTTTATAAAATTGATGTGTGTCCTTAAAATAGATAATGTGACGATAAATTTTCCCTTTTCTCTAAAAATCCATGACATGTTAAAGTGTTTATTGGTGTCGAGGGAATTATTTCTTTCCGCATTGAGAATTAGGGATCGATTAGAAGCGGTTAATAATTAATTCAAAAGAGGATGTGCGAGAGTTTATTGAAAACTTACAAGATTGAGGTTATTCTGATGATTTTATGCTCCAAGTAATTTCTCATGCTCTGCCAAATTTTTAACCTTGAATTTCCCACACCACTCAACCACCCATGACTGTATCTTGATTGTACACATGAACGAATAATTTCTTCACAAAAATCTAATTGTTTTAACGTAAGTGAAATTAAAACTCACCCCAAGTGAGAAGAAAAGAATTTCTAAATAAGTAAATTATTAATTTCTCAACCATCTGACAAGAGGTAAAAGAAAGAGGGAATAAATTAAAATATGCGTATTTCCTATCGATTTATAAATTTTAATCACATTCTGAATGTTAAATGTTCAGTGACTTATAAAATAAATTTTCCAGCTGATTAAATTCACTGCGCGGGAAGCCACAAAAAGTTGAATAGCCGTAGATATTTTTTAAATTCTATTTTATAATCTTTAAACTCAAATGTTTCGAAAAAAATTAACAAAAACATGTTCTTTAGGATTTTTCTATAAATTCTTACAAGAACCGTCGACTACATAAATTCTTAGAAAATAAAAGAACGTTGGTAAATTGCTTACAGTAAAAAATGCCATTTGTTCAATTCAAAAACAAAGTTTAAAAAAAACACTGAACGATCCAAACAAAAACTCAAAGAACTTCTCAATAGGTAATTAATTTTTTTGAAAAGAAGAAAAAATAAATTTATATACTTAAGGCATAAAACTCTATTCAACTTATGGCATCTTTTATGAAATAAAAAGGAAGGCATTTGGCACAGACAAATATTTTTAAGAAAAGGAAAAAAGGTCGCGTGCTACGTTCGGGACTGATGTTTCAATATATCCACATCCACATTAGTGCGCTGCATGTTGCCGACTCGAGAGATGTTTGCTCATCCGTGTAAAATACCATCAATTTTTATAATACACACTTTTGTACCAACAGAAGTGTACTTAAACTCTGTTCTCGTCAAGGAATTATTAATGACAATTTTTATAGAATGTGATGGTTATAAGAAAAATGGAAAGACTCGTATATGTCTCAAAAAATACCATTCGGTTTTGATATCGTTAAAGATTTGATATATTTTAAAAATTTAAAATTATTTTCGATAGAATCTCCCGCAAAAATGCGATTAAATGAGAACCTAAAATTTATCCATTGATAAACACATTTCAATTTTTTTATTCTTCACTCACAGAGCGTAAAAATAAAATTTTAAACGAGGGCAAAGTAAACGAAAGAAAGGAAGAAGAAGGCAAGATAGGACAGACAGATGCCAATTTGTGCCTTGAAGTGAAGATTGAAGAGAAAAAAAATCGTCGTCTTCTGTTTAGTATAACTAAACACAGTTCTCTCTTTATGAATGATTTATCGTTGCATCCTAATTGAATTTCATGCTGAATATTTTGGTGTGTGTGTGAACGTACAAATTCTTTAAATTTTTTCTTTGCCTTATTAATGCGAAAATAATGTTTTTTGAAGTATGAGAGAGCGAAATAATTTCTTTTCATAAAATATTTAATGTGTTTAAAATCTTTTTTCCTTATCTCGTCTGAGTCTTGTGTTGTTTGTCAAATTGTACGTGTTTGTTTTCTTATTTTACTTTCGGATGTGCCTTAATAGCTTCAAGATTTAAATCCTCGTCATAATTTTCCGTCATTTCTTAAAAATATTGAATTATTTTTTTAGCAATTTTTCTGACCGTCATAATAAAAATAACGTTGATAAGAAGATAATTTTATTTTTTCAACAAATTCTTTTTTCCCAAAAGCTTTTCGAGTAAGATTTAAATGTTTAACAATGTCTGCGGGGTATTTTTCTACATAAAAATGTTCCTATAGAAAATTTAAGAAGAAGAAAACTTTGACCTTTCAATAATTTTCGACTCGTAAAAGATTTTTTTCAATAATAATTTAATTAACAATTTTTTTCTTAATTACTTTCACTGCGATTGAAATGGATTAATTAGCCTCAAACTTTTTTAAATAATATTTTCTCCCTAATTTTTCTCAACAAGTCAATTTTCAATTGTCATCCCATCTCAGCGAGTCTATCTTGTGAAAATGTTCATTAAATTCATTTGACCGCAAATTTAATGGCATAACCTTATCACTCTGTTTCTCTTTATCACATTCATTCGCACACGCCGAGCGACATTTTCATTATGTAATTGAGTGACAGCGGGTGTGCATAAAAATTTAGTTTTGTGAGTGGTCAAGGGTTGGGACACTGTTGCATGACTTGCAAAACATTATTCAAAAATACCTTTCATATTTGATGTGAACCAAAAATTATAAAACTAAATTCCATGACGACAAAACCGTTTTCATTCACTCACTCGCTCTCTGTAATCCCGTTAAGATTTGCGCAAAAAAATAAAATCATGTCAGCTGCTCGTCGTCGCCAGCAACAACAAACGAAGAGCATAAAAATTCATGACATGATTTGCAGAGTGAAAGAATCTGTTGACTAGACCTAAATTCTCGGCTCTCGATGATGATGACGAAGAAAATCCAGTCGAGGAAAAAATCCTTCTTCGAGTGAGTAACTCGATAGCGGGTTTGATGGTAATCTCTTACTTAGGGTTCCCTGATTTTATTTTCTACTGTCATGTTTGGAGGGATTTCTTCCTACCTGCGAATCTTACAGTTTTAAAGACCGTGTAATATGAGAAAATAATTGAGTTGAGGCTGGGAAATTGCACTGAGTTGATTTTGAAACGATTAAAGAATCATAAAGGGTTAATAAATTTTTTTTGATGCTCTGAATATTTTTTTGAGAATTTTTTTAAAAACTCCAACAAACCAACATTAAATTCAATTACCATCCTTTTTTCTTTTTCTTACTTTTTACCTTCCTTCCGGTTGTTTTTAATTTTCTCACTCGCAAAACACAAAAGAACGCCCTTTTCTTATTTAATTTTCAGAGGAAGAAAATTAAAATAAAACAAAAGATAATCCGATAGAATTTAATGAAATAATCACTTAAATGTTATCAAAAAAGGGAGCAGACGTCCAAGTGAGAGTATTTGAGATGAATATCATCAACCGCCGCACAGCTCATTATTTCGTTTCCCTCTCCGCTCATTACTATTCAAATGATATCATCTCATGGGCCGTCGAGTACGACGCGGCATAAAAAGGTATGAGGTGAGTTGACTTAATGCTTTCACACCATAAAAATACCAATAAAGGTGATAAGAAGAAAAAGAGCAACATGGTCAAAAGTGATTTGGTTAAGTGAACTGAGAAAAAAATATGAATTACAAAATAATTTTAATAAAATATTAAAAAAGCTGTAACGAGCTGCGATTGACAAAAAAAATATTTAAAGTTTAAATTTTATAAATTTATTTCAATGTTAATTAATCACTAAACTCAATTAACACGCCTCTTATTCACATCATCATGATAATCAAGTGGTTCTTAAGGGATTATTAAAGCTCATGATATACACAATAAAATCAGCAAGATAATTACATCAGTGGAGATTGATTTGACCTCAACGAATGTTGCTACTCAGCAACGGTTGATTAGCAATTTTGGTGAACTTAATTAAGACACTCTCTTAGTAATGAAAACATTCTTTTAAACTTCTGCTGCTGACTTTTTTATATCCACATGAATGACTTGTGTAAAAATGAGAAAAATTTTACATTTAAGAAAATATTCAAAAGTTTTTCGTTCTTTTCTCTTTTTGTGAAATGTTCAAGTGGAAAATAACAAAAGTTTTGACAAGGCTTAGACACTGAAAATATTTAAATTTACAAAAAAAAATAATTAGAAACTTTTTAAATATTAATAAATCAATTTCTTTCCAACCTTTTGAAAAAAGTTTTCATGAGTTTTGGAGACTAAAAATATGTTTGAGACAACACCTATACATGCTTTTTAAGCAAATGTGAGTGAAGTATCTCTTATCAAAACAGGCAGCATAAGGAAGCAATCAAGTAAAGTACGGAGAAATTTGAGCATTTCGAAGAGGTTTTTAAAAATGAATAAATACAAAATTTCAATTTTCATCTAATCACCAAAATTTTACACCATGAAATGAGTAAAAATTTAAGCGAGCTGAACAGAGTTTTTTAATTGCTTAATTGCTGCATGAAAAGATTAAATTACGGTCGAGAGAGTCAAGAAAATTCTCAAGAGAAAGTGTAAAGACTGGAAAAGTTTTAAACCCGATAAAAAACGACCAAAGAGATTGTGAAAAGTTTTTGGTTTAAATCTCGAAGAACTTGTAGAGTCAATGAAATATTCATTCGACATTGCATGACATCCAGGAATTGAAATGAAATGGGGTTGAAAATGTTTTTAACTCATGATTAAGCGACAAATCACTTAGCAAAACTTTTTATAATGGATAAACTGCATGTGTGAATGCCTTCAAATGTGAAAAATCACCATTGGAATTTTTGTGGTCATGGCGAGGCGAGCAAGAGAGTTTTGGAATCGATAAGCAATGCAAGCACAGTATGAAACGATGAAATAGAAAAATTTTCAACATCGTCAAGGGGTTAAATACTTTCCTCTAAAATATTTATTTATAATCTCCAATAAAATACAATTTTAAATATATTCAAAAGTTTAATAAAAGCGTCAGGTTCATTTCCATTCACTTTAACTTAATAGATTTAGCAAGCGGCGTTCATATGAGAAAGTTGACGCCATATTTTCCCTCTCAGTATATTGAGTTCATTATTTTATACATATCGACTCGATTAAGCACTAACAACAAGCATTAAAAATATATAGCACAGTAGCAATGAGTGTCGATGAAAAAAGAATTTATATAGCTTTTAAATGAATGGATTTGCAGTGAGAGAAAAAAATATTTTTAAAAAAGAAGAAAATTGGATTTGTGAGGAAAAAAGACAGTGTCGAGACAGATTTTAAATGCTGTGTTATAAAAATATCTGCTAAAAATCAAGAACTGATCAAATTTAATGATAAATTCACAAATTTAATTTTGATGACGACATTTTGCATTTCAAGAGAATTGAAAAGCGTTCTCATTTCAATTCCTCCCTGATATGCATTTCACATAATCACGCAGCTATGAGAAAGTATACAAAAGCTGTCGTATGCGTCATTCTTTAGAATTCTACGAAGATAAACTACATTTTAATAGGATTTATGAGCCTCGCACGTTTTTTGAGCTTGCCTTATTGTCGTGAGCAATACTTATCTCTCGGTGCTGTAGCATGTAAGCCACGTCATCACGTGTAGAAGATGTATTTGCTATACACAGCAATTTCTGAGAGTTTACAAGCGAATTTCTTTCATTGCATTCGCGTAATGAAATTTGAGATGGTGAAAAATTGAATTATTCGTAAATCGAATAGAATTATTTAATTAAAAATTCTCAACTTTCAAATAGACATTGAGTGAAGCTAGAAATTCTTCAAATTTAAATTCGCACATTTAAATCTGATGGAATAATAAGCGAGCATTGTTGCCAAAGTGCTCGTTTCTACTGAATTTTATGCTCGACGGAACATATGCATCGTAAAAATTTCTCACCTGCTCGTGTTTATAATCTCTTTTTCTTGCAGGATTTTATTTTAGCCCCTTCGCAAAATAAAATGTGTGTTCGCACACACAAAAATTCACTCTCAATTTCGTTGAAGCCGCCGAGAGCATTTTCACATAATGATATTGCTATATAAACTCACATTTAACCTAAAATTGGCTTACGAAAATTGCGATACATAAAATTTTATGCTTTATTGAAATGCTTGAACTTATGAACATATGAATGATGATGGAGAGCCATCATCATGGTGTTTAATTTTATATTCAATTGAATTTCAAACTTGCAAATTCACTAACTGCTTTAAAAACAAAAAGTTTTAAGTAATAAACTGTGATTAAAGTTTGTGAAACAATTTAAAATCTCACAAAATACATAAAGTTCATAATTGCGTCGATTAATTTTAATGGCTTCGCAATCAAACACTTTGAAATGTATCCAATAAAATATTAAAATTGTTGGGTTGACCGTACATTCATGTGTGTGTAATATTTCAATAAATGCATTTTTTAGCCTCGACAGCTAATTGAGACTCTTTAAAAGTCGCATTACCACGTGTGTGTGTGTGTGTGTGTGTGTGTTAAATACAATTTATTTCATTCAGCATTGCGGCATTTGTTGACTGAAAAGTTTATACATAATTTGGAACTGTAAAAATGAAATAAAAATAAGCACGAGGCTCTCATCGAGTGTTGAGATAAGTCGCGAAATTACTGCAGTCTTTTTCGCTCGTTCTGCTCCGCTGTGTCTTAACGGTTTATTTGCGCACTTTAATTTTCAATCTTCTTTCTCTGCCTTCGATGAACTGTTGTGAGACTTCACATGATGTTAAAGATCAAATGCAATCATAATGAATTACTGACATAACAAATTTGCCAACGATGCTTGAAAATGAATCGAGAATGAAATGTTTGCAAATAAGCTTAATTCATCAATGTGAATGTTATGACGCTTAGTCACACATATAGAATATTAAATAAGTTCATAAATTTACTGGAAAATGCTATCTCACATTCCGAGAGAGCTCTCGCATATTTTTTGTTCACATAATTACATGTCGTTTGATAAAAATGAAGAAATTTAAAACTGAGCTTACTGTCAATTAAATACACGACATCTTAACTACTCTTAAATTGCACGAGAGAATAATTTCATCTAAATAGACATAAAACTTGACAAACAAGCCTGACTCCAGGCACATGTGACTTTCCCAATCTCAATATTTACACTCATTACTTCTATCTTAAATTATATTCGCTAATGAGACAAAATCTCTCTCTATATCTGTCTATTTATGGAAATAAAACACTTTCGAAGAGCGTAATATGTGAGTTAATTATTAAAGTGCAAACTTCGTTCACATTCTCGCTTATTTATTGCAAGCCATAATTTTCATCTCTCTCGTTTCGCGAGCTAATAATGGATTTCACCATAGAGAATTCAAAGCGATTACTATTCACCGAGAATTAAGTTTATCATTTGGGTGTTTAATGTGCTGAAATTATTTTGAATAAAATTTTCAAAATATTTAGTTGAATATTTAAAAAAATATTAATTATTTTTTTAAATAAATTGAATAATTTTTGACTTTTCAAATAATTTAGTTGATGAGTATGAAAAAAAATAGATGTGACATTTGACATCGAGAGGTGAGCGTGAAGCACGCCTTTCACTTAAGACTTTCAAAAACCATCAATCTACTATGCTTAATGCCTTGTTCACTTTATTAGCTAGTCATGAAGGTATTTTCAATTGAAAAGATTTCAAATATAAAGAAGTTGAAGTTCTGAATTTTGTGCATTCATAAAAATTCTATTCTTCTTAATTACTTTTTAACGCATTAAAATATCCAACTTCAAAACATATTCACACAAGTGAAATTCCAAATGACCGTTAATTGAAAGTAAATTGAACTCTTTTATTTTCATGTATATTTTCTTATTATTTTCTTCACTCATAAAAAAATATGTACAAGCCCGAAAAAATATTTTAATGAAACGCGACCTGAATTTAACTCTTACCCGATACCGTTACTGAAACTCTCTTTTATTTTACAAATTATTTCTTTTTCCTCATCGCGAAAAAAGTGTACACGACAAAAAGAATCAGAGAGAGAGAAAAGCTTACAGAAATTTGCTGCATGGCATAAATCTCTGCCTCTCACAAGAGGGATTTTGTGGCAATAATGTGCGGAATTTCCGAACTTATGTTTCGGATGGACGGAAGGATTTCTATACTTCTTTATTTCTTCTTATAAAAGTTATTATTTGATAAAGGATCTTGGGTTTTTCTTACTTTTTCAAAAGGATTGTTTCACATAACACTTAAAGTAACTCGGGATAAAAAGATGGTTTGAAAAGGGTTGAAAACTTTAAATTTTTAAAACTTTTCATCAAAAATTGAAATAAGAGAAAGCTCAAAAAATCTATTGCAAGGGATTCACCCTCATAAGCATCTGTCATAAAAAAATCCTCTTCAATAAATTTATCTTTATTGATTCAAAAATTGGGTTTAGATTGAGAAGTGACTGGAGAAGAGCTTTCTCCTTTCAAAAACCCCTAAAAAATCTGCCTATACAAGTGGTTTCTTTATTGCATTATGGCTATATATTTTGCGGATAAAATCTTTTTATGCTTTTTCTCTCATCTTCTTTATGCCGCATCTCCATTGAAATAAAAAATTGGGGTTCTACCACCGCAATACACAAAAGAGATTTTTGTCTTTCTGAAAACTTTTCTTACGCATTTTATTTAAGCTTTTGTTCACAGCAAAAGTTCAATCGTTAAAATTATGTTAATTGTGTCACGTTTGTAAAACTCTTGAGAGGGTTAAAAATTAAGGAATTAATAAAAAAATATTTCTTTAGATTTGTTAAAATATCTAAACATCTGTAAACAAATTTGGCTTTTTATATTTTATCTCTCTCTCCATGACCATGATGATAATGATAATGTAAACCTCAATAATTTGAAAATCATGGACTGACTCTCTAGAGAATAATGAAGATTTTCCTTTTCCTTCGTTTGCTCATGCTTTTGTTTGTTTATTGTGGGTTCTGGTGAGCAATTAAAGCGCAATTAATTTTTCTTTTCGGCTAATTTACTCGCTCGTAAAATTCTTTTAACTTTTAACTTTTAAAGGAATAAGAAAAAGAGAGAATGTCAAACAGTAAATGGAATTATATTTTCAGGCGTTTAAGAAACTTTAAAAAAAATTTATTTAAACAATTTTCTTCTTCTTCTTTCTTTCTAGGTGAGTAAATGTTTCATATCCACTCTTTATGTTCAACAAGGTTGGTAAAATAATATTCTATAAAAATTTCCATCAAAATATTTCGAAAAATTAAAATTAAAATTATTTTTACAACTTCCAATCAACAAAAAGGTTAATATATTCAAGAGTGAGACACTATGTTTAATAAATTTTTATTATTTAATATTTCTGAAATTTTATAATTAAAACATCAGCCTACGAAAAAGTTTTCAAAAATCAATGCAGTAGAACATTTTTTTGAACTTTCCATAAATAATTTTGTCGTTTTATGAGATGACATTTTACTTCCGTCTTTTGTGTTTGAACGAGCATGAATGTAAAACTTATAAATGTCGCTCAATAAAAAGAAAAATTCTTTCGTACTCTCTCTCACCATGTGATTCGGAAGAATTTCGTTACAGTGCTCTGCAACAGCGAGTCGATAAATAATTTTTAAAAGTAAATTCCTCACAGTCTTTTGTGTGTTTTTCACCAAGCACTCGGAATATCTATGTACAATTTGCGCATCAAAATAACATTTAGCAGCCGCCACAATTTGCGCTCTCAAACGTGTGTTTATAAATTAAGTCGTAGTAAAGAAATCCGACGTATGAATTTTTTCAGTTTTTTTCCTTTGAAGTTTTTTTTAAAAAAACAAGCAAAAATTTCAATATTTTTTGACATCACTTTTTGGTGGCGAGAATTTGTTATAATGGGAAATCAACTCGAACTGATAAGAACATGACGTTTATCAACTAGCTTTAATTTTATTATTTCGTAATCCGAAAGATTAGATTGAGATTAACCACGATGAATAATGTTTGAAAATTCTGAGTCAGTCAATCTTAATTTATTTTTTTTATTTTTCAATTTAATGTCAAATATTTGAATTTACAAACCAATAGCAAATTTAAAGCCTCTTAGCTTTTCAGCTGTTTATTTTTAATTTTATTATAATCGCATCGAATAAACTCAATTAATTGACTCTTTTCTTCTCTCATTAATTTGAAATTGAAAAATTACAAATTTAAAACTCGAACGATTGAATTGTTTGTTGGCTGCTCATAAATAGCACATATGATCCGTATTAAAGAGCTGCATAATAATAATAAAAATGCTCATTCAAGATGTAAATGAATAATATTTTTTATTCAGTTTATCATCGCGGTGCGGTGCGAGAAAAAAAAAATACTTTTAAAAAAACATTCGAAAGTTGCCTTCTTTCGCATTTCTATACACTTTTTCTTCTTCTTTCTTGTCGCCGCTCAATGAGAGACTCAACACGAGAGAAAAATGAGAGAATTCACAACTTCGTGAACGTTCGAGAACTTTCGGTCAATTTACGAAACAAAAACGAAATTTTTGTCCAATCACAATCGACTTTGGAAAATATTTTCGTATCTTTCTCGACAATTCTCAATTCAGTCGAGTTTTAACGCTGAAACTATAAAGACGTGCATTGTACATCTTTTGAATTTTTTTTTATAAAAGTGAATGAAAGAAGAAAATTTTATTTTCGTTCGAGTCTCTACAAAAAATTGTAAACTTTACGAAGTGAATAAAATTAAAAACATTTTAAATATCAAAGAATTGTTTGAAAAAATTGAGAAATATTTTACTCATTTTGAAAAAAAATATTAAGAAAATTAAGTGTGAAAAATAAGTTTTAAAATACTGAAAAATAGGAAAATTCCGAAGAGAAAAAATATTTTATTATTTTTCGCAAAAAATTTTTGCCGACAAGATTAATTTATTTTTTCTGTGCTCGAGAAGTGCGAAAAAAATATACAAACCCAAAAAAAAGATTTTCCGGCACGTGAAGTCCGAGATTTTATGTGTAAATGTTAATAAAATTAATTGGATTCATTTGTTGATCTGTCCCGGCCGTTACAATTTCTGTGGATTACTTCGAGAGCAGCCAGGATCACTTGTTAATTTCTATCATTATAGCGTGACATACACATCATCAGTTTGTTAATTAAACGAAAATTATTAACGTCAATTAAAGTGAGAAAATAAAGTGAATTAATTACTCAGTGAGCAAAAAGAAAATTTGATATTTTGTGCCACGAGGGTCGTGAAAAAATTGCAAGTAAAAAATTCAAAACCTGCTGCCAAGATCAATAAATTATTTTTATGCTTTTGCTAAAACACACCGAGGCAAGTTTGTGTGCATGAATCAAAAAATCAGTGAATTAATTTTATATTGAAGGGGTAAAAAACATCGCTCTGGATTACATTAACCGTAAAAAATTGGATACTTCGAAAACATTTTTCTGGATACCCCAAACATCAAGTACGTACAAAAGTTTCAATTAAAATATCAAATTCGCAATTTTATAAGCACAACACGAATAATACATCGAATGAGCGAAAAAAATAAAACAAAACTTTTGAGCTATCATCGAATCACGTGTCATTGAAATGTCAAACAGTCGAGCTCTGCTACTAAGCTCTCTTTTCTCTCCTTTGAGCCGAAACAAATAGAAAAAAATTATATTTTTCCGCGCAAATCGTTTTAAATTCAATTAACACGACTTTTTGAACGATAGCTCCATGATATGGAATGTGTTAGAGTGAGACTAAAATAATTGTTCATTGTTTTTTGATATCTTGAATGTAAAGAGCGATAACATGAAAAACGTGCGGTGGTTCATATACGCGAAGAAAATTGATAATTTTTTTTATAAAAAAATGACAATTTTGTTCCTTAACTAGCAATCATTTAATTTCCCACTTTTTAACTTGTTGCCTGTATCAAAAGCAACAAAATTGAATTCACAATTCTTAAATGTTTAATTTATTTCAATTGACCAGCATTGATCAGTCTCGTGTCGCCGTCATGTGTATGACTATCAAATATATAAAATAATCAAACAAATGTTTAGCCGCCAAGTGAGCGAAAGAGAGAAAAAGCTAATATTGATATTCAACATCTACGCCTCGATATAAAATCAAATATAGCCTAACTAACTGCATAATAAAAATGTTTAATCGTGGAGAAAGAGAGTGAGAAAGTTTTATGAATGAATTGTCTCAAAATGTTTATACAGAGGTTGAATGTTTGATCACAGCATGAATCGTTATATAAACTTTTTCATATCGTTTATTAACTAAATATGCGGACGTCCACAGAGATGATTTTCATTTAATAAATTTTAAAAACTATCTAAAATCGTTTTAATTAAGTACTTAAAATTACCTACTCAAGACAAGCAGTGAAATTGCTGTTATTAAGACGTGAACCTTTGAGAGATAGTTACGAGAGTTTGGTCTCTATTGAGAGATCGTTAAATAACTTTTTTGTTCACAAGTTCACAATAAAAACTTTTTCAAGCAATTTTATGGCTATAAAAAAATTCCATTTCACTCTTCGATAATTTATTATTAGGGTAGAGAGAAGAAAAGTTCTCACTATATACGCGAATGAAA
The DNA here is from genome assembly GCA_038502055.1 of Tanytarsus gracilentus. Classification (NCBI taxonomy): domain Eukaryota; kingdom Metazoa; phylum Arthropoda; class Insecta; order Diptera; family Chironomidae; genus Tanytarsus; species Tanytarsus gracilentus. The sequence continues at coordinate 409,951 of JAXRKN010000039.1, read as the reverse complement.
AAAGTGTGAAAAAAGCCGACTATAAAAATAGCTAGAAGATACAAATTTAAATCACTGAAAATCGGAATTAAAATGTTATTTATTAGATGATTTTTTATTACTGTTTCCACTGATTTAATGCAGAAATTTTTAAAAAAATAATTTAAGTTCTTCGAAATTCATACAAAAAAAATTACGAAACAATCTCTAAACTTGTGGCTGTGCCTTCAAGCTAAATTGTGAAAAATTATCTCGATTTAAAAACGAATTAAGCCTCACATCATAAACATAATTTACTCCCAAGAGATATCGTGTAAAAGTCACAACATGGACTACTCACTTTTGATCGCATCTCTAATTTATTTATTATAGAGTGCAAAAATATTCGCTTTCTTAGATGCTCGGTGTCAGTGATGGATTATGAGTGCTTTGTGTGTGTACGAACATTAAGCGGCTTAAGCGTAAAATGTTAGTTTTTGCTTTTTATACAGCGAACAAAATTCCTTACGGAATTCAGCATGAATTGATTTTCAAATGAAGCGTCAACATATGCTCTAATACTCGTATTCATTTTTCTTTAGATATACATCGCCACACCATACTCTGTATATATTCTATATTCTCTCATGAATACTCATAACGCAGGCGGTAGCAATATTTAAAGATTGCAGCGCAATGATGTGCACAAAAATTCTCTATAATTCAATATATCATATTGTGATACATCGCTTCTGCATGTGCGCTGCGGCGAGTGCTGTTAAGTTTTAAACTGAAAGCGGACAAGAGATTATGGCTTTAAAAATGTATTATTTAAAATTGTTGAATTATATAAATCTCAAATAATTTAAAAGTTTAAAATTTTATATTTCTTTAATCTTTTGTTACCAACATAGTAAATTTTTCAGGAAAGAACAATTTTTCGTATGAACACGAGATAAAGTTCATCAATTGCGAAGTTTTTTTTCTCTCACTCTATCTCGTTTCGTTCATCATTTTCCAATCACTAGTTTAATGTGGAATCAATTTATAGCACTAACGATAACGTCGACTCATGCAGCAATTTTGTGTGTGTGTGTCATATCTTAAATGGTGTGTTGCCAAAAAAAATCATGACTGTATCCTGGTTGGAAAATTAACCGGAGATAAGTCCATGAACTTTCTGTGCTCTTCCTCGAATCTCTAAAAATTTTCTTTTACGACTTTGTTTTTATGGTGGCATGAGGAACATTTTTTCATAAACTTGTGCAATTGCGACGTAAAATTTTCACATTTAGTATGAGTCACCTTCGGTAATAAATGCGCAAATACTGATACTGTATTTTTCCACTCGGAAATTTTGCTCTTCTACGGACACGATGAAAAATTATTGATGGAAAAAAATTTGAAAGTCAATAAATACACAGTGGAGATATTTTTTATCTCTTCTGCCGGTAGGAAGAAGTTTTTTATGTACTTTTTATCCTCATCAAAAATGCTGGCAGCTTCAAAAAAAATTTAATGTCTTCCTCAAAAAATGTTTAAAATTATTTGATGGATTTTTAAAAATCTAAAGTTTAAAAAATCTAAAGCAGACATAAAATTCCATTTGACTTCCACTCAACATCAAATTATATTTATATCCACTCTGAAATATTGCTGCAACAACGAGGCATGAAAATGATGAGTTTCTCGCACTCAAATGTCAACTGTTGTTTAATCTTTCTCATGAATTTTCCCCCACATATTTGTCTATCGCCACCATAAATGGGATTTTCCTATGCTGCCTTGTTGATGCTCAATTGCTCTGTCATTCTCATCTTCTCCTTCCCATCGCCCTTAATCTACATTTCATGCCTTCATCATATTCCATCTTCACTCAAATATTGATTCATTTTACCGACCGGAAAAACCGGATATAATGAAAGGAATGAATTTTTCTTCTCACTCAATTGAGTAGTGGGTGCTAAATACTTTTAATGGTGTTTAAAGGTTTAATGCGGATCAGAATATTTACATATTTAAAGGAAAGAGGGATTAAATTGAAAATTAATAATTAGACAACTCGTGGTCATGAATTAAAATTTTTCGTGATCAAAAATTTATTGCGTCTGAAAGTGAAAACAGCAACAAATAAAATATTGCTGTGTTGATAATAATTTATGAAGGTCACAATAAAATAAAGCGACGAGTTTTTGTGTATTAAAAACAAACAAAAGAGAATTTTTGACATGGAGCTCGAGTAGTGATATGGAAAATGTCACAAGGATGATCGCTAACCTTCAAGAGTGGCAAAAAATATTCGTTTATCATCAAGTCTATCACACTCCAGTTAGCAGGGGCGAGAGATAAGTGAAATAATAAAGTAAAGCCATAAATAATGTGTGTGGTAAAAGAATTAATTTTGAGAGATTTATGAGATTGTGAGTGATTTGTGAAGGCGATCGAGGACTTTCAAAAATTTATTTTTAATTTCTGCTACTTAAAATGATGGCTTTATACATTGATGGATAGAACACAGATTATTTCCAAATTGAAATCAATCTGTTTTCACTTTTTCGCTCTCAACCCTTCTTTATCTGCTCCAAGGGTCTGTGAATCACTGAAAAAGTGTTATTTTTAGTGAACCTATAAATGATGAGATAATTAATTGAGTGGCCCATAAATTTTGTGATTAGAGTCGGATTTTGAGGGTTGTTGTGAAGTTTTTTTGTTAAGATTTATTGGTTTGCTGCGAGATCATTTTCGGTTCGAGGGGGAATTTTATAAACTGAGAAAAGGTTTACGAAGAAAATCTTTATTAATTTATTAAAATCTTTTTTGGGCTGAAATTTGTTTTTAAAAAATTTAAATTTTATCTTATTCAATATCCTTAAATCTTGTAGTGTAAATCAGATACAGGAAGTATGATGATGATATTGATTTATTGACGTGCTTTGCGACGAAACTTTCCACTCATCCTTATAAACTATTGGCTCGAACATAATTTAATGAAAAAGTTTTCACACTCTTCCGTATGTGTAGAAAGGTCGAAGGCATATCAGATTTTGTCGTCTTCTCTCAACTTCCAAGCAGCAATAAATCAAAATGAGAATAATATGTCAAAAAAGTTTCTTTTATTACATTTCCATGTGCTTGTTTTCATCTTCTTCCCTCAATCGGTTTCAGTAAACTTTTTCGAATCAATTAAATTTATTTGTTTCAATTTTTATTGTGCAAATTCTATAAAATATTATTATTCACATGTTCACCCTTGAGACTCACATCAACAACATCATCATCATTGACAATCTAACGAGGTAACATGACCTGCATTTAGTATCGAATTGAATCATTTCGCAATCTGCATAGTAATTTTGATCTATGACTAAATGAAGTATTTGAATAAAAATATGATTTATGAAGTTTTTTCTATGAGTTGAAAAATATGAAAATAGATAATGATGATAATTTCTATTCAACAAATCGATTTTGGCAGGCAGAGCAAAGTTTTCGATTGTGTGTAAAAACCCACAAAACTATACAATTTTATAATTATAATTACGATTATTGTGAAGAAACACGAATTGTTATAAGTTCTAATTAGTCTATTAAACTCGTGTTGGTATTTTGCGTTAATATTAAAAATCATAAAAATTAAAGAAAATTAATTTGAAGCTTAGCAGAACTTATCCCTCAATAATATAAGCAATAAAATTATTTTTAATGTTTAGAAAACTAAAATAAATTCAGCTCAAATCACAACTGAATGACAAATAATAATAACAATAATGACAATACTAACAGCAAAAAAATGTCATTGCGAATGGAGACGAGAAAGGGAAGGAAAGAAATCATTATTAATCCACTAATAGATTTCCATATTCGTCTCGACGGCAAAATCATTTTCGAGTTCGAGGCAAAATAATAGCAAGGCAGAGAAAAATGTTTGCTAAGAATGGAACAGCCTTTCGATTGCCAAGATTATTGCATCATTTTCTCCTATTATTATTTATAATTTCTTACATGTCAGTGTCAGTGTGTATGCATCTGCACATGCATAACGAGAGTAATTGCATTGTGTATGTGAGTTTGGCTGTGATATGAATCATCATCATTAGTTTGAATCGAGAACATTCATGAGTGCAAAGAAGAAGCGGGCGAGACAAGAAGAAGAAAAAATCGATAAGATGCGACAGAAAAAATCTTGGCTGCCTTTTTTCCGCCTTTCTCTTCGTTTAGCAGACGGTGAGCGATTTTCATCAGACACTTTACTGAATTTTATTTAAAATAAAAGAGCGTTAAATTTTAAAAATTTCTCAAGCCCACCCAAAGTCCTCATTACTCACTAATGCATGAAAGCCTTAATTTTTGCGTCAAAGTGTGCAGAACGGCACGAAACACGAAGTTGATCGCTTCGACGAGGATATTCAGCCGACAAAAGCCGCGTTCAGTTCCGACACTAAAAAGATCATCAAATATTCATAATGGATAGCCAAAAGCCATAAATTAAAACACGTTGTGTGTTGTGCACACATTACCTCCGAAAAAAAACTTCTACGTAGTTTATAAGCTTGTTGCTCGGCTCAATCACGTAGACGTTTCTGAACACACAAAAACACACAATCGGGTGTCAATTTATGTGTGAGAAGTACGCGAGAGTTTTTTTCAGATCGGTCTGAAATTTGGATATTATTTCGGCCTTTTTACGGCCATTTTCGGCCTGTTTTTAGTTTTTTTCAGCCCCTCTTAGTTTTTGAGTTATGGCCATTTTAAAATTTTCAAAAAAGTCTCGCGTACTTCACGAGAACTACGCGAGATTTTTTTTCAAAAATTACTTTTTTGAAAAACTTTTTATGTTTTTGTTTAGCATTTATTTCGGCCATTTGCGGCCTCTAAACAGTTTTGAAATTAGTCAAAAATTTCAAAAATTATAGTCGTTTGAAAATTTCTGAGTGAAAAAATTAATTTTTTATGAGAAGTAGGAGAGATTTTTTAAAATTACTGTTGAAAAAACTTTAATGTTTTTATTTACATTTATTTCGGCATTTCGCTCTAAAAGTTTTAAAAAGGGAAATTTCATTTTGTAATTTGAAATTTATATGGAAAAAAAATTTCATAATTTTTGAAGAGAGATCGAAAAACAAAAAAATTTTATTTTTCTGGCATTTAACATGGCAAAAAATAAAATAAAAGAGAGAATAAATCAGTTTGAAGAATAAACAAAAAAAAAAATAATAAAATAAAAAAAGAAAAAAATTTTTATGAAAATTTAAATTCAAATAAATTTTTAAATTCAAAAACTTAAATAACCAAAAAAAACAAATAAAAAATAAAATTTTGTTTAACAGAATTTTCAACCCCCTTCTCAAAAAATTAATTTTTTCCTCAGAAATTTTCAAAACAAATTTTTGAATTTTTTGACTAATTTCAAAACTGTTTAAGCCAAATGGCCGAAATAAATTAAACAAAAATAAAAAATTTTTAAAAAATCTTTTTTAAAAAAAATCCTAATCAAAAAAACCAAAAAAAAAACAGCCGAAAATGCCAAAACAAAAAACAAATACGATATCTGAAAAAACTCTCGCGTACTTCTCACACATGTCAATTTTAATGCAAATACTCATCGATTGACCCCGAAAATTGACGTAATAAAAAATTTTAGCTTCTCGTGGAGAGAAAAACTTTAAAATTATCTTTTGAGATGAGAAACAAGTTTCGGGTTTCAAATGTCGCTTGGGGACATCATCAAGGGATGAACATTTTATTTTATTTTTAAAAAATGAAACTAAACTCTCAAAAGGTTAAAAATAAATAATTAAAAATATTTCCCTTGTTCGCCTGATGACTTGTGTCGTCTCTCTTTCTTACTCAGTGAGGCTAATAACGAAGTCATTTATAACAGTTTAACTGCCAAGCACGAAATTGGCGAATGAACAAATGTCTTTATAATCACATAATGCTCTCTCTCACTCTTCGCATATATGAGATTGGGATTTGTGAAATGGACAGCGGTGATAATAAAAAAACTGGATATAGATAATCACATAACCACCTTTCTCGCGATTAACTGCTAATGAATATTTGATATTTGGTTCAGGTTTTGTTTGAAAAAGAGTCTGAAAGGCAATTTATAAGCTGCCATGTAGAAAAAATTAATCGGTGAGCGAATTTAAAGTAATTTGTCAAGTTAATTGAGTTTTAGATTGAGAAGTTGACAAGATTGAGTGTCGAAGTGGTCAAAATACTTTTTAAAAGTTTAATATTTTTTATTTCCACGCTTTTTCAATCCAGAGCAACTTCAACATTTACCATCACATGCTCCTTCTTATGGCAATAAATTTCACATAAACATTTTTTATCATCTTAATCGACCGAGAGAAAATGACGTTAATTGAAACGATAAATAATTTTTTAATTGCAATTTTCTCCCTCGCAGCTAAATCGAGTGCTCAAATTACAGTGTTTACGATGACAAATGTTGATTTGAATTCGAACAATGCTGCTTGTGACGCGCAAAAAAAACGCAAGATATAAAATAAAATTTGCATACAAAAGAGTGAAGAGAGAAGGAACAATTATGCAAATGTGATACTACATGCATGTACATATATGTGCAGGAGTGAGTGAAATGTGAAGAGCTTGAAAATAATAGTGTGCTGGCAAAACATAAGCTGGAACAATAAATAAACAAATTATTATTTGTATGCGCTCTCATTATGACGTGAAAGTGCATCAAACGAATGCATTGAAAAGTTTTTATTTTTTAAGGTTGATAAATTCAAATTGCAGCTAGAACGCAAATTTATGACTTTTCTATTGATTTTTAGCGACAGCATGACAAATCGTTTTTCCCTCTTGGCATCAAAATAAAACTTTTCTTTTTGAAAATTTCGCATGCAGAAAAGTTTTAACTTAAAATCTCTATTAATCTTTTACAAATGAAAAAATATAAATCTTTGAAGTTTTCTCTTTGTGTGGTTTTTTGTGCAGCAACTGCATCATTGTTGTGTACATTGATACTCAAAATTTGCTAAAATAATAATAAAAAAATTAAAGAAAACTTTTGTGGTTTTTTGTTTTCTTCTTTTTGCTGATTTCACTTCAATTTTGCCCGCATTGAAAACGAGAGAGAAGAATTTTTAATTAAATTTCTTTTCTTCTTGCAACTTTTGGTCATGCAGCAATTTTATTTTGAACAATTGAATGAGAATATAAAAGGTTGAAAATATCATTAGTGGACATAAAAATATGCTGGTCATGTGGTTTATGATTGAAGAATTTTTAAACATTAAAAAAATTGTCAATTTAATTTCGTCGTTTACGAGCATTTAAAATTTTTCATCGACGACACATTTCTCGAGTGCGATATGCACAATCGCTTCATGTCTGTCTCGATTTTCTTTAAAAATGCAAAAATCGTCTCATTTGCAGAAAAGCGTACGAAAAAGAGGAGACGACAAATAATTTTATTGCTTACATGTCGCCGCATAATGGAGGTGCTATTTCACACAGAAGTGTCGTCACTCGTTGATATTAAAAATTTACAAAAAGTGAAAGAGTTTAACAAAAAATGCAAATTTTGCATGAAATTTTAAATTATTTGAAGCAAAAAAAATTCATTTCTATCATGCATAACAATCTCTTGCGCTCCATCGGCGTTCGTTGCTGTCGTCGACGATGTTTGAGGATTTTGTGTGTGCCGGTTGAAAAGAAAGAAGCAAAAAATTGTTGCGAGCAAATAAAATGCATGAGAAACACATGTTTGTGAATTTATCTTTTGTTAACGAGGTTTCAAATAATTTTTAAGCTGTGAAATTTTTAATGCTCAATTTAATAAATAAATTCAAGTGTTTTTGCATTTTGGGAATTTTAATAAATTAATTTAAAAATGAACAGAAGTAAATTCATAATCTGACTATCCGATCACTTTGGATCATCCATCATTCAAAATATTCGGAGGTAAAAAAAATTGTAAATGACTAACACATGGCGTAACACATTCACTTTGGTCGAATGCTGATTAGATTCACTCTATAATGATAACATGCTTGCAGACCTTTTTCTGTCTGTGTCGAGAACCCCCGAAGCCGATTCACAAATGCTGCTCTTGCACCTGTTGTATGCAATTAAAATTGGTATTACTATTATTATTATTATCTCTCTATCTCTCTTTCTCTATGCACCGTCCGTACACACAAAAACTCTTTTACAAGGTGTAGAATTTTTAGATATTTTTTATTTTACCTTTTTAAAATTCAAGTTTCACTTCCTGGATTCATTCTCTAACAAAATGCAATTCGAATCGCAAGCTGCACTACAATGTTTCTTAACCTATAATAATTTATCAATTTTTCTTGTGGTCTCTTTTCTACAACAAACACGACCAAGTTAAGTTAATCCACTTTCGTTGTCAACTCAACATGCCCCGTGAGAGCCTTCGTCTGTTGTTCGTTCTAATAAGGACATGATACACTTTTTTATTGAATAAATTTCTTAATTTGAGAGAGGATGAAAAGGAAAATGAGACAATTTGAAATTTTATTACATGTTGTCAACATTTCGTGTGTCACAACTTCCTCAGTTATTAGTTTCGGAGCCATGTGCTGATGTCCACAGAGAGTAATTGCTATATTTTGGGGCGACAGTTTGCGGCAAAATTGCATTAATTAGAAAGAAAAGCTGGCATGGAAATTATCAAAAATTTTACTGTTTTATTAAATATTTTTTTTCAAAATATCTTAAAACTGAAACAAAATTTTTACTGCTGCATAAATTCTCCTTTTTCTTCTTTTCGAATCGATGCACATTTCAACTTCGATTTTATGCATTGTGCATGACATAAAGGCATTCATTCTCGCTCAATTTATTTCCATTTTCAGCTTGCACAAAGCTACTCAAGTATTCTAGTCATTTGTGTAATTATGTTGAATTAAAATGTGAAAGAAATCTGCACACTCTACTCTCGAGTGCTCTCCACAAAATGTGCATGTGGAGGAAAAAACAATTGCTTTGCCCTTGACTGAGAGAAATTACATGTATCATATTTGTATCGCCGCCTCTATACCTCGCTTCATGTACGTACAGCGATATCGAATGAATATTAAACAACGAAGAATGTTTAACTCGACAAACACTCGACGATGAGAAAAAATAATGAAAGCAATAATAACTTTTTGATATTCAGACAGACACCCAGCGAGATATTTTGATTTTCTAAACAGAAATTTTTGTAAAATAATTTTTAACTTTTAAACTCATTAGAAATTTTTCATTTACTCAACTCGAGTGTATGAATAATCTTTATAACCCGTGACTTCGTTTTAAATCACACACACCACACTTTTATTTAATTCCTTCATTAGCGCGCTGAAGCATTTGAATAATTTATTAATGCCTCTGCACTCTGAATACTTAAATTTCTTGCAAGATATATGATGAGAGTGAAAGATGAAAAGAAGAAGTTTTTTGTATGAGATCACTTGAGGGTGGAAAAAATTCAATGAATAATTTGGAGAAAAGAAAATTTTGAGAATTCCAAAGAAATTAGTTTTAATTCTTTCATTCCAATCCACAAAAACATCTACAATAAATTTGAATTTTCCACCTTCTTCTAATCAACACACAATGATTGACCTTTTATCCACATTTTAGAAGATTAACTTTTTTTATTCAATTTTTAAGCCTCAAATATGGCGCAAAAAATAAATTTATTCGTCAATAAATTTGAGGATTTTTAATAAAGTTCGCCTCTTTTGGCATCTTCCAATTAACAATTCTCTGACGATAGAATCTAAATGTAAAAATGAACATAAAAATCAATAAACAGCGGCAATGTAGAGAAAAAAAATCGACGATGATGAGAAAGGAGTGAAGAGAGAAAAAAAAGAAATTTTATAAATGACAGTCTGTATTTCAATGGACAATAAAAGCCGAGAAAAACCACTTCACAATAACAATAATTTCATTGTTGTCATTTTTTTGCCGTTGTTGAGTTGATTCTGTGAAGAAATCATTTTATGAAACTTTTTGAGGTGAATTTGAATTTGAATTTGGTGAAATATGAAACACTCGAAATTTTTGCAACGTCCAATGTTACTCACTTCAAAATAATGAAGGTGCAAAATTTTTCTATGAGAGATAGATGTTGATGGGATGCGATGGTGAGGAGCGTGCTGCTGAAGTAAGTGTGAAGATTGTGCAAAGCACTCTCATTTATAATTTACTTTCACCACTCTTACAAAGTAACAGAGCACGAGCTCTTACCTCCATCCTCTGCCTCCTTGTGAATATTACTTGCACGAGATATCCAAGCTTAAGAGAGTGTAAGACACTTTAAAAGTCATTCAAGTTATGATGAGGAATATTTTTGTGTGTATCCAAGATGAGGAGGAATATTTTGATGGTATGATCATAATTGAGATTAGGGCAATGGAAGATTTTCTTTTGGTTGTGTGAGAAAATTATTTACGTAAAAAAACCTGAAACTAAATAATTAAATCTCGTTTAAAAACTTAAAGAAACGGTAAAAATTGAATTTTCAACAATTGCAAATGAAGCGAGCGAGAGAGTGAAAAAGTTCGATCAATAAAATATCTGCATTATGCTCTTTTGTTTATTCCTCCCGTTCCATGCCTTTCCTAAAAAACAAATGAAAAACTTTTTTCATTTCATTGCAACTAAAATTGCCTCGCTTTAATTTTTAATGAACTTTCAATTATCCAACAATTTCATCCTAATCGTTTTTTTGAAACGTGAAAATTCGCTTGTAAGCTAGGGTTGAACACTGATAACTTTAAACATCTAATAAATAATTGTGCCCACTCCTCGTCTTGTTTTGCGACTAACAACATTTTTGTCGATATTCGGTCGATGCACAAGTTTTTTTTGTGAGGTGGAAATCTATTTTTAATTTTTTCCCTTCTCACATATCGCTTGTTGTCGTGTGTGCTTCGTGAGGCAGCACACAAAAATGTAAAAAAGTGAAACAGAGAAAAAAGTGCACATTTCACTGTCAATGCATGCATTCGTTGCTATAAATTAACTAATGTCAGTATGTGTCGCATGCAATATTCACTTGATCGAATGTGGATATTAAGGGTGAATGGGTGATAAATATTTCATCAAAAATTGTAGAGCAGAAGGATTTTAAACTGCAAACGTTTTAAAAATTTAATTAATTTAACAAAATTCATCTCACCTTTATACAATTATTTTTCTTGTTTTGCAAATAACAATCAAATGTTTTGTAAATATCCATGTGCAAGTTTAAACACAACATATTTTTTATTGTTTGTTATCAGTTGAAATAAATTTTTTGTTTAAAAATTCTTTTTTTGAAGTTTTAAATATAAACAAATTAAACTGAAACATAAATTGCATATGAAAAGAACTTTTTGAATTTTTCAATCGGATAAACATCATTAAGAAATAAGAAGTTAAATAAATTAAGAGATGAGGCTATGGATGATGGTGTGAGAGTTCATGCCAGAAGTTAATTCGTTCTTTTGGTCTTTATAGTAATTTAGTTTTCTCGAGAGCGTTTGAGTGGGAGTTAATGTAGCAATGTGGAAAAGTGATCTGGGAGGCAAAAAACTTTTCTCAATGAAAAGCGAAGTGATTCAAAAAAGTTTTACTTTGTAGACTTCCGAAAAAGATATTTTTTTGCAGAATGAATCATTTAAAAAGTTAAAATTGATTTTTAACGGCTTTTTAATAATTTTAATTCTATTAAATTTTTAATCACACTCAGCAACCCCAAAATTTTTGCCATCTGATCTCATACAAACTTTTTCCACTGCAAGAATTCTCAACATTAACTTCAAAACTCACGAACGAAGTTTATTAACAAAATTTTCTCAACAGATGGAAAATTCCGAAGTGAAAATCACGTAATGCGCGTAACCTCATAAAAATAAAATAAGAATATCAGTGTGCATCACAATAGGCGAAGAAAATTAAATCTTAAGAGACGAATGATGATAATACGAAACTTCCAATGATGCTGCCGCATGCTGGGTATACAAAAAAAAGATGAGGAAGTCACATGCAATGCCTTCGCGTGACACGTTTAGTCATCATCTCAGTTTGAAAATCATTTTGATTCTTTTCTTCTGCTCTCGCTTCGACAGACACATGAGATGAGTCTAAAATTCGATTAAAGTCAATGTGAGATGAGGAAAAAAGTTTCGATAAAAAGTTTGTGATGATGATGAGAGAAAATTTGAATTAAATTTTGAAGGAAAAATTTCAGTATAGATTTTTTGCTGTTTATTCATGCGTGATAAAATCTTTTTTGCATTAATCGAAAAGATGTTTTTTAAAAAAATTTAAGTCAATTTAAATTTCGTGTCCAGGTTTTTCACCGTCTCGTCCATGATACAATTTTACCTCCCTTATAGATTTTCCAACACCATTGTCGTCGTCTTCTTGGTGGTGGTGATGGCAACATAACAATAAAGTTTTTAATTAAATTTTGTTCCTCCTTCTCTGCTTCTCGTTTATCAAACATAAAACCTGAGAACTTATGTGAACTTTTATGAAAAGATCAGGAGACAAAAACAGTTACGGAGTTGTTATTGAAATTATCGTTGCGTAAAAACTTTTATGTTAGTTTATCGAACAGTCATAGTCATAAAGTTTTAAAACTGTCGTAATTTGTGATAAAAGTTTAACTAATCTTTGTGTCTCAGAAGAGAAAAACTATTGGCAATTTTTTTATTTTTCAACCCACTTGCTTTGTATGCTTTTGATAATGAGAACTTGAACCCACACACTCAAACATTCAGATCATAGACTGAGATTAATTCTCAAATAAAACCCCGATTGACGTCATAAGCGAACATCGAACGACGACAGCAACATTGACGTGTGAGTTTCAATCACACGTTTATTTGTCATATTTTCATTATCTCGATGGAAATAAAAAGAGTAAAAGTGCTTTCGAGCAAACAATGGATGCGTAGGGTGGTTTATTTGTTTATTGAGTATGACATCATAGCATTGAGTGAAAGCGAAAAAATTAAGTAAATAAAATAATCCGCATGACCCAATTAGCAAATTTTTAATCTTCTTCTTCAATAAATTTTTAATTAATGCATATTTTAAAAAGCAGGAAATTTTAATTAATTCCAGGATTTAATTTGATGTGCAAAAAGAGCTTTCAGATAAGGCAACTGCATAAAAATGACAAAAGGCGAGTTAAATGCAAAAAAAAACTTTTACAAACGAGCTCGACAATTCCGGGAGAGCTAATTTAAAATTTATTCATGCTGTTATGGATTTTTTTTTCTGTGTACATAGCTTTATCGCACTTATGAGAAAGAATTTGGGGAAAAATTTATTTTGTGGGCTTTGCTTTAAAAATATGCTCAGAGTATGAGAAACCGGAAAATGAAATTTGCAGCCGGCAAAAGGAATAAAATGAAAAATTGCGCATGTTCTTTTTAATGCCAACATTTTTCTCTGCTCTCGATATTTTTAATCTTTAATGTGTCTAATGCAGTGGGGAGGATGACTGCAAATTTGCGATTGAATGCAGATAGAACTGTGATTATATCCCAAAGAGGAATTAAGAGTCGTACACTCATGTGTGTGTGTGTGTTCACTAATTAGCATGTCACTATGAATAGAGATTATGTGCAAAAAATTATGTGAGATAACAAAGAGGTTTTGTGAGCCAATTAGTGCTTGCGACTGAAATTAAAAGGTCAAAAAATTAATGAGGATGTTGGAATTATTTTTATATAAATTTTGTTCACATTTTTAATTTCAGGTTTTTATAATAATTTTTTGCTTAAAGTTCTCGTTGTTTGTTGACATTGCTCTCATTGTTATAGTCAGACAAAAAATTACAAATAACACTTGAGCAATCAACAGATGAATTTTCACCCTTTATAAAAAAAGTTTAGTCGCAAATGAGCTGAAAGTCAAATTAAAGTTTTAAATAAATTTTGTGGCAAATTCAAGAAACTCAAAATTCGTAAATTGTTCAGTGTAAATTCAAATTTATTTCTCTTTCATCTTCTCCAAAGCAAACTAAAATAAACAGAAAATCTCAATATTATGACAACAATCGTAAGATGTTCAGAAAATCTCTCAAAATACATTTTAATTAATTGACGCAAATGCAAAAACAAGCTCTCAAATTTTAAAAATTATCAAAATGTTTAAATTTTGGTAAAATATAAATCAAAATAAGAAAAAAATACACAAAAAATTTAAATCACAAAATTTTCATTTTCTCAAATAAAAAAGCCAACTGAGATTGATTTAAAGTTTACCAAAAAAATTTCTCAAAAAAGTTAAAATGAAATTTTCAAGCAAAATTGAAGAAGGCCTTGAAAAAATATTTTTTTAAACAATTTTTTTCTAGATCTAGATTAAAATTGATTTAATTTAAGAAGTTGATTCTAACACAAATCTAGATGTTAGAAATTACAAAATCATGCTTGCTACTCACTTACGCATAATTATTTTTTCAAAGTGTTAACTAGACAAATATTCATGTACGATGGTAGAAAAAAGTGCAAAGTCACAAAAAATTATCTAGACTTTTTCATCAAATGCCCAAAGCGAGAATAAAATGAGATCATTTAGTGAATTTTAATACTCTCAGCACTGAAACTAAGCCACTAACTGCCAAATGAAGGCTAAGAAGGGACCAATAAAAGCAAATGTGGCAAAGTGATAAAAAATTCCTCGTAAAAAAAGCGAAAACTTTTTCATTGCACTGCGGTTGAGTTGTGACAGTTTTGTCTTCGCTAAATTACAATGAATCAATGACTTTGGCTCAACAACAGCGGACATAATCATAAAAATGAGCAATACATAAGTTTAATTAAGTTGTTGCTCGGTCATAATTCACTTGAGAGTTTTTGGTGGAGTTTATGAAAATTAACGATACTCATTGACAATCAAAAGCTTTAAATGAATAATTTTTATTTGATTTTTAACAAAAGATCATAAAATTTAAACACAATGTCCATTATTATCCCCTTCGAAAGTAACAGTTTACTCAATTTTTTATGATCTTCTTTTATAAGCGTCGCATGTTGATGAGCTTTTATGTAACGAACTAAAGATAATTTAACAGGTCACGTTGAGGAGAGTTGAATCCCATAGTGATAATGCAAGTGACACTGTTATATTTTTTACGACTTAACTATCGATTGTAAAATTCTGTTTCTGTCTTTGAAATTATGTCAAAACCTCAAGATGATGATGCGCTCATAAAATGTTGAGATAAATTTGAATTTCATGATGATAAAAATATTTTAATGTGCCAAGGTTTGGCTTGTGATATTTTTTTGCGCATGAAAGTATGTTGGTGGCCTCCTTTTTTGTCGATTTTCACTTTTTTCCGCAATAAATTTTTACGAGTTTTGACTCGACGCGTTGCAGAAAATAAATAAAAGGAAATGGAAGTTAAGAAGATTATAAATATTCACACCATGTCTTTATGTAAAATGATTCACACACGTTTAAATTGTTTCAATTGTCACCAAGAGATTTCGATGTTGGCGCACAATGTTTTTAGCTTTTTATTGTCATGAAAAGAAAATCTCAACGACAATGATCGAGATGATAAAACACGTCTTGATTTGCCTAATAAATCTTTGCGTGTGATAAACACTTTGTATAGGGCACTCTCTCAAGAGAGACTTTCATAAGAGCTTACTTTTTTACGACTTCAAGGGGTCAGGGAAGTCTTAAAATATTTCAATATCATAAAATCCCACGTAAGCATTATACAACTCAAAGTGAAAAACTAATAGTTTGACTGACAATGACTGCTTTATTGTCACGTCATAAAAATATTACGAGTCAAGAAATCTTTTCAATACTGTTCCATTGTTTCACCAACATAGTGGCATGAGTGTACGCAGTGCAAGCATGAATGCATATTTTATGAGCTGTAAGACCTGCAGGCGACATTTTCAATTGCAAAAACTATTCACATATATTGAATTAATAAAGTCATATAGCAGTTTTATTGCAGCCACTCAGGTAATTCTACCTTATGTGAGCTGTGCTTTATTAATCATTTCATTTTAATTTATTTACGTGTCATACATTTGTCGACAATTTCATAATATTTCCAATTCATTTCAATTATTATAGCATTTGACGAGGAGCTTATGACGGCAGTGGCAGACTTTTTGTGCACTTAAAGGTTCATTAATGTTTTAATGTGAAATAATTAGTTTGAAAATCTTCGAATTCAAATTTTTAATCAATTCATTCAATAAATCATCGATCTCTTCAATCGAGCTCTTTTAACCTTTTTTAATTCGCTATATACATTCACATAAATTCATCAATCAACAGAATCGAGTGCGAAGAGTGAGCGCCGATTGAATTGATTCGAATTACCGTCATGGTATAAAGCTCCAAATATCGCCACTTCATCAAACGTGTGTTAAGAAGTGTTTGCCAATGAATTTAAAATTTCACATTTTTTTACATTGAGTGAAGTTTAAATAACAGAATAATCAAATATTAATGAACCTTTTGCACTCCGCTTTGCTACTGCATATCTCGCGAATGTTTTTGCTCTCTTTTTTTTCTTGTGTGGATAAATATTTATGCTTGTTGGTATCGTTGCAATGCGCCCCGAAAAACAACTTCTACATTTCACTTCCATGTCGAGCGAGAGAGAATGTCACTGTTTATGTTGCGCTCCTGGTGTTTGTTTTGTCTCATCAGACAAGGGCTGGAACGCTAAGATTTATGAGACAAATAAATTCTTTTACATCTCGAAAATTTCTCAGCCATTGAAATTGTTTCTGTTCTTGTCGTCGTGTCTGTGGTACATGAGAGAGAGAAGGAGAAAAATTAACTCCATTTGTCACAGCATTTCATTTTCCACTTCCTCGACTTTCTCGACACGCGTTGCACAAATTTTCACTTATGAATATTCATGCTCGTGAGCCTTAACAAGGTGTGAAATTGCCTTTTTAAGGCAGTTTGATTTTGTCGATTAAAAATCGTTTGGGCAAAGTTCTTTCGCAAGGTAAAAAGTCGTAAATATTTAACTGCAATTTGTCCATCTTCGTAGACACTTAATTACTTTGTGGTCTCCTATAGTTAATTAAATGTTATACGAAGACCGTCGTCGACTTTCTCATAGAACGCGGTGTGAAAGCAGCAACAGCAGAATATTTATTTGCTTCGTCGTCGACAAACTTTTTCTTTTAATTGAATAATTTCTGACTGACGCTTTTTGCCGTGCGAGCACACAACTTTTTTTATGTAATTATTTAATGCAAGTTGGAGTGAGAAAAGTATCAAGTGGTAGCATAAAAGCAATTAGTTAAAAGATTGTGGTTTAAGTTTTTTATTGAAAAAGTTTCAGAACTTGAACTAAACGTTGACAATCTTTGAAATATAAATCCAAATCTCTGAAATATCATTAAAGTATCAAGTGCATAAATTTATTTAACATCACAGTCGAAAAAATTTCACGCCAAGTATCTAAGTTATGAAAGACTTGAGAGGCTCTTCTCACACAATGGTTGAATGAGAGTGGAATTTATGTGATGGAAAAAGAGTGGAAAAAAGTTTAATGAATTTTTTTCGTGCTCTCGCGAAATTTTTTCCTCTTTCTAACGACGTCGACACTGCAGTGAGAAGGGAGAAGCAGAAAAATCTCATTATCAAGAATAATCTCGTATAATTAGTTTTCATGTAGCAAACTAAAAAAAGCAGTAGCAAAACGCCTTTTCATGTAATTAATAATTATATTCTGCCGAGCTGGAATGTAGGCAATTCTCGATGATGTTACACACGTTACAAACATTTATATTAATTAAAACACCTCACTCGCTTTACACTTTTCGTGCTCCGTTTGTCAGACAAATTAGTGACGATAAAGAGACTCTGATAGGATGGCTGTATGACAAGTGCAAATGAGTGTAGCAGCAATATGGTCTTGACTGCTGTCGTAAGCGAAGAACTTTTTCATTTAAAGTTCAAATTAAGGAGTTGTTGTCGTCAATTAATGTATGTTGGGGTGGGTTGAAGGGAAGAAAAAGTTGAGTAAACTTTTATTACTGTTGTTTTACTTTCGCATAGAATGTCACTGCTGTTGTTGATGAAGTTTAAAATTTATTAATTTATAATAAGTTTAATCACACCTAAATTTTTTATTCATTGCATTGTCGACTTTTAGGTATTGCTAAAAAATCCCCGTAATAAAATAAATCCCATACCTAACGATAAATGTGCATTGATAAGAATTTACAACACTTCTTTATCATCAATTAACGATTTTTGCGAATACATGACGCCAGCGATAAGCTCGCAAAATGTGATCACAGCCAGAAATAAATTAGTTCCATTTAGATCTTTATCAGAAAAATATTTAAACACTAAAATGAATCTCGTGCTATTTTTTTTTGAGGGGGCTGGCATTCAAACGCGTTTAATTTCATGTTATTAAGTCTCAAATAACACATCATTTCCCCTTTCTCACTTGCTCGCGATTTCATCTCAATCGGCCTGAATATAGGCAAATAGCAAGCGTATAAAGAAAGAGCATGCGAAGGAAAGGAGGAAAAATAATCATCAAATTAAGATAACAAATTGAAAGCACAAAAGGGGAAAGATGCACGCAACAACAATAAGTGCCGAAATGAGGATTTAAAGAGACGATTCCGTGGTTCTTGTTTGTATCATAAGAAATGTGTGTATATCTATAGCATTATTTAATGCATTCCTCAGATTCATTCATTTAGAGTTTTTTTGTAAGACGATTAAAAATTTTCGAGATTCCTTGTGGAGAAATTTAATTCCATTTCTAAACATAAAATATTTGTCGAGATATTGCAACTTTAATCAAACGCTACAAGTTGCCCTTTTAAGTTCCTCTCAAATAATCTTCTTCAGAGCTTACAATTAGATAATTAATAATCACGTTTCAACTCTTCTTCTTTTCTACCGTCTCTTGTTTGGAAATCACTTAAGAATGCAGACAAACATACAAGACACCAGCGACAGCTTACAAAAAAGAGATCTGACGATTATTTAAAATGCGGGTACAAAAGAAAATGAGAAAGAGATTAATTCGCCGGGTTTGTCATTCTTTCTTTCTCACATATTCGTGTGGAGGCGGGATAAATGTGTGTTAACATAAATAACCAGGAACCAGATTTCGGGAGGGCAAAAAGTTGATGTTATTTTCAAACGAGAGGATCAAACAGACTTGCTGCCGATGATTGAGTGTGAAAAGGGTTAAAATTAAAAAAACTCGCACAAATAATTTTGTAAATTTTAAATTTCTCATCACGAGAAATTTTCCATTTCAGTCGATCTCCGATAAAGTTAATGATGCATTAAATCTCCATGGTCAGTAAATAACTGTTCAGTTTATGTTCATGTCATAATATTTTTTTCGAAGCAACTTCCACACATCATCGTAAGGCAAAAAAGAAATATGAGCAAAAATGGTGAATCAATGAATGGATCTGCACGGAGGAAAAGAAAGAGAGATATACATGTGGGATGAATTGCGATAAGTCATAAAATGGTACATGAGGATATTGATGTTTATCAAGCTGTGGAGGGAGAAATGTGGAGCATATTTTTGCAAGGAATGATGACTTGAAGAATTTTTTTAAACCATTTAGAAAAATTTCGAGCTGAAAAAGTAATTAAATGAAGATTTTTAAAATTATCATGGCTTAAAGCTCTACGGACGTTGCCATAATACCTTCACATACATAAACATTGAGTTGGGGTTTATCGTAAGCACACAAAAGATCTACAGCTGTACAGAGACTTAAGCAATGTATCGAAATAATAATTTAAGGAAGTCGAAAAAAATACTGCAAACGAGGATATTTTCGGTTATCGGAGAGTCATTGAAAAAATATGACAAAATAAGTCACTTCACATTGACTATCAAATTGAGATAAGAGCAATAAAATGATGAGAAAATTTTTATTTTATAGCATGAAATCAACGCTTATGAGAAATTTTTGAAATACTTTCATAATATCGAGGGAAATGGAATTTTAAATATCTGAAAAATATTGTGGATTCAATAAAAATTTCATTGCTTTTTGAAAGTTTATCTTCCGCCCCTTGACATGAAGTTTCACATTTTCTCGCAGACAATCCTCATGCTCCACGAAAAGGATGATTATATGATTTTCGAGTATCTCGACTACTGGGCTTTAGCACAATATACACTCCGCTGTGTGTGTTTTAATTTCTTCTTTTCTCTCCACGAAAAATAAATTCAGCGCAAAAATGAGATTTTTTCTCTCTTCTCCACTCGCTGTTTCAGCACACTATGTGCTTGTCGTTTTGTGTGTGTGTATATCTGATGCTATGTTAATGTTGTGATATTAACAGTCATGTAATTTATTCTCTCATTCATTTCTCGCCACCGCATAATGTGCGCTGTTGAAAAGTTAAAAAATATATTTTTAAAACCAAATAAACTTTTTTAGATTTTTAAATTTAAAATCTCTCATTTTTACAAATAAAACATTTCACATGCATCTGCAGCATGACAAACTACATTGACCGAAATACAATAATTTTAAAACCATTTTTTGTCGAGAAAAGAAAGTTGAAAAATTGCGCTCATGACGGTTTCATTAAAAATCTCTTTCATTGCACTCGAAAGCATCGGAAAGAGTTGCAACCCAAAGTGAGAGATGAAGAAGAAGTAAAGAGTCATCAATTATGAAAAGAATGTACATTAAAGTTTTTCTTCTTTTTACAACAATTTTATTTTATGTGTGAGCGCCCTATAATTGAGTTGAGGCACAAAAAATTATAATTTAAAAATTAAAAGTTTCCATCCATTTCTCAGCTGCACACTTGCAGTTTATTGAGAAGAGATTTATTGTAGCTGGTAATTAGGCTTTCTCGCTGCATAACTCAGAGTGCGCTTCTCGTGAAAGTCGCACAGTTAATTAAGAAATTTTCGAATGCTCTCAATATTTTTTTGCATTTTCCTCCCTGTGGGCAAATTATAGGAAATTATGATTGATTGATTGATCGCTGGAGAAAAGAAATTTCATGGTGGCCTCAGCGAGAGAGAAATTTCCGAGCAGTCAAATTCTATTAAGATTTTTGTGTGTGTTGTGAAACATTAGAATTATTGGACACGCCACGGAATTTCTTTCTCTCATGTTTCTATAGGAACAAACGTTTCCGAGGTCATTTATCTTCATTTTATAGAATTTGTGAGATGCCTCGCGCTGTGTGAAATGGTTTAGTTTAAGATTGAGTCGGGTTGAATGTTTTCGGGAAGGGCATAAAGAAAACAAATTTATGAATTGGATTTAAATGAATTTCTGCAATGTAAAATAATTTCAATAAAACACTTCAAATTTTCTGATTGCTCATTTCCACATCCCTAATTTATTTTATAACCTATTCAAATCAAATGTCATGAAAAAGAATTTCCGACTTTGCTGTTCAGTTTGCTTTATCAGTGATGGTCCCTTTTTCACTCTCACAAGTCATTATTCAAACACATAACAGCGATGTAGTTCGGTCTCGATGTCAATTGAATTGAAATCAACTTCTTTCTCGCTTAAATGTGGTGATCCTAAAAGATCAAGTGAGATAACCTTACATCGACTTATTTTATTGCCTTCACTAAGCCTAATGAAAATGAAATCTTTTCAATTAATTTCAACAATCAAGTGAGGACTTAATAATGACTTGAAAATAATTGTAATAATTCCATAATATACTGTAAAGCTAACCGTTTGTTCTCTACCAGTACAAAAATAATCATATCTCCACTCTCTCAACACATATCTACAAAATAATAAAAAGTCTCATTTGCGGTTTGCCTGGCGATTATTAATGAACAAAAAGTCTAGTATGCGAGATCAACGGCAACATTGCGGACATAAAGCATATTATTTATCATAAAAAAGAGCTCAGCAGAGAGAGAAAATATCACAAAAGAAGAAAAAATTATGTCGACGACAACATAACACATTACAAGCATTTTTCAATTTGCTTGTTTGTTTAATTTTCGCTCTCTCGACTCGTTCCTGTGTGTGCTTATCAATTTGCGAATTAAATTTAAATAAAAAGTGACTGAATTTTTTGATGGTTTTGATATTTTGCGGTTACAATTTTTTAAAAAATTATTTAATTAATTTTCTAAAAAGTACTCGTGAACATGCAATTAATTTTTATTAGAGCCGTTAAATAAATTCCAAGTCACACAATTCCAGCGAACTTGCTCGTTAAAAATTCTCTTTTATATTTGCAGATTAATTTCTCGAGCTTTATTTAGTATTAAAACCTCGTGTTTGTTGGCTGCTGCAACACAAAAAAGCAAATAAAAAAACAGGAATAAGCAAAACGATACATTGTGATAAGAATATGCTGAGCATTAATTGAAAACAAGCGAGAGAAAAAAGAAGAAGGCAAACACACATTTTGCGCCTATAATTCCGTGTGGTTAAATTAAATTAAAAAGAACTGCACGAAATGAAATAAAAAAAGATTTTCAATGTGAAATTTTTATTCAGTTTAATTTGATTTATTATTTCATTTAATTTTATCGTGTCTGCAACGAAGAACTCGAAAAATATTCAGAAATAAATCAAAGCTGAAATATTTTGTCGTTTTTAACGACACTGTTGTAAAATTTGTTGAATTTATTTGTTAAATATTTAAAATTTTATCAAATAACGTTAAAACGTGTGACAGTTCCATGAAATCCTCATCGTGAACGTTTTTCAGACACTTTCGTTAATTTTATTTTCATTTTAAATATGAAAATTAATAACTGCAAATTGTGTGAAATTTACGATAATCAAAAGCTGCCGAGTGACAAAGGCAGCGACATCAATGCTCAGCCACAATTTTGCCGTCATACCGCCGCCTTTCTCTCACAGACCCATTTTCGTGAAGTAGCGCTCGCCTTTCATCTCCTTCGAGGTAAATTTATTTTATTTTATTATTTTTAATTTCGGGTTATAGCTATATAGGCCAAAACTTTTTAGTCCACTTTAAATTCTCATACGTATATTCATAAAATTATTTTAAATTTGATTTTTTCGCATCTCTAATCATAGTCGAAGAGTTCGTGATCTCTCAAGTCAATTTGTGATGAGTTATTAGCTCCACTCGATGATAGCTCATTGACCTTGGTCATAGATCAAGTCAAATTGAAAACTTTTTATGAAATCTGAATTTATTTTCTTCATCTGACTCGCAACAAATTTACACATTTTCTCTCCGCAAAAAATAAATATGACTTCCCTAACTAATTATTAATGTCCATCATTAAATCTCTTCATTCTATACATTCGACTATGTTCAGTTCATGTTCAGCGATAAAAAAAATTCTCACAGTGATGTCAAATTATTTTTTAAAAAAGAACATGAAGATCATACATCGAATCAAGTAGATGTGTATAGGAAATTTTATTATCTTCTCATGCTCGTAAAAATGCTATTAATGAACTGAAGCAGATTTCATTCAAAATTTTTTTAAAGTCAGCCAAGCAATAAAATTGAGAAATTTTAACTTTTTGAATTCATGATGAAATTTTCATCTGAAAAATCTAAAGTATCGCACTTCTTTGTTAAACTTTTCTTTCTCACAAAAATCAAAAATTTCTTTTTAAAGAAGCCGAAAAAATTGTTGAAATGAATGAAAAAAAATCGGCTCTAAAGTCGTGAGTTCTTTCGAGTCGAGTTAAATGTTTGTTTAACTTCTTTTGCTCCTTCCTTCTCATTTCCAGCTCGCTTAAATCGCTTCGTTGGCTTTGAAAACAATTAAGAAAGAGAAGAAATTGAAAAAAGAACTTTAATAGTCATGAAAAATATTTTTCTTGTAACACAATTACCATCAAATCAAATTAAGCTCGACGGAGGCTATTAAGGTCTGAAAACTCTAAGTGAATATTTTTTTCGTTAGTTTTCAACTTGTGTCTTAGGACCGTTTTCAATCGCAATTTTCTTGCCACATTAAAAAGCAATAAATCATCATAAATTGCGAAGATTGAAATTTTTGTGGTTAATAGAAAAATTAGCACAGATTTTTAGCATAATTGAATGATTTAAAAAACATTAAATCTTCATTAGTTTTTTTCTGGTAATTTTTTCTATTATTTAACATCAGTTCAAACTAATTTAAACTCCGACCCGTAATTTTTCGGTCTTTTAAGCTCAGACAATTTTTATTGCCATCTCATTCAATTACTCAATGGCTGCTAAATGCCACTCTCAACCTGTACTGTTCACTCCGTGCGCTCTCTGACAGGGAAAGAAAAATTACAATTTAAATATTATGAGAGAGTGAGTTCGTTTACCTTGAGCGAGTCCAGCCAACCAGTCACAAAATCGCTATGCGATTACATAATTTTTAATAATCTGAAGCTTATAAGCTCTCGAATTGAGCGATAAATCCAACAACTATAATAACATGTTCACAATATCCTTCGACACTCAGTCACAATCTCATAATGTTAAATGTAAATACAAATCTCGCACTTGACTATTTCGATTTCGACCTTTTCCAATTGAGTGGAGAGTGAGTGAGAGGTTGATGTATGCATGGATGGATGAATGTGCGAGGGAAGAGCTCTAAATGGCATTGTATGCGAGTCAATTTACCAAGAAATTAACATATCAAGTCTCTTTATGTTCCCTCCGATGACTTCTTCTTCATATATGGTCGGAATGTGTGTGTGGAACCTGATGATAAAATGCAGGCATTTAGAATATGTGAGTTACAGAGCGGGTTGAGATTTCTTGCATGGTGTGTAAGCGATAAGATTTAATGGGAAGTTAATGGATGAGAATTATGAAGAGATTAGAAATTTAACTGAATTTTTTAGCGTGATTTAACGAGTGGTCGATATTCTGTGGTCCACATTTAGTCACAATAAATATTTTAGAGAGTGAACCACTTAGAATTAAGATTTCGATAAATTTAAAAAAAATTTAATCTTTAAGTTTTTAAATTTTATTTATTTAATCTGAGTGCAACTCGTACCATGTTCGAGATGAATAAACAAGTTCTTGAGAATTTATGTTCATATTTGCATTTTCTAAGTCACTTCTCTCCGCCTTTCATATCCATGGCATGTCAGAAAAGCATTCTCAAGAGCTTCATTTCTCACCCAAAGAATCATTCATTTAATAAATTATGCAAAGAGATGGCTGAGAAATTCAAGCATGCCATATCTTAATCTCTCTCTCCTCGACCGAAGACTTTTACTCACTCGAGTGAGTCTCCGGCACTCTCTTCGTGCGTTCTTTGAGTATAAGTTTATGTGTACTTGTAACAATAACTTTGCGAATTGATTGATTGATTGATTGATTGATTGCTGATGGGTAGCGACACAGAACTTAATCAGGATAGACGCAAACCATGCAGAACTCTTAAGAATAGAGTATAAATACCCCTTTTTTCCCCCTCAACAATGGACGTCCCCTCAGGAATCGTCCACCTCGGGAGCTGCAACACACGTCTTGAAAAAGACGCACTAGTGATCGAATAAACCCCCATCAGAGTTTTTAATGTTAGTTATCATGGAACGCCCAGCGGAAAAAACCAATCAGGGCGCCATAATCCATGACGTAAATTTTTTCATTATGAACAGTCTTGTGATCACTCATAGAGTGTTTCCAACTAATCACAATTATGGATTAGTTAACTGAACCTTACGATTGCAGTTAGAAAAATAAATCAAAGGTGGTTCGACGGCATTGTATAAAAGTTTCCATCACTACATCCTTCCTCAGCCCTGACAAGCTGTTAGGCACTGGTCCACCCACATCACAAAACATATAAACACTTAACACAATGATCAAAACTCTTCCTTCCTCAACTGTGTCACTAAGATTAACAGTTGGTTTTGCTGGATACCAGCGAAAACAAAATGAAATTTTTTAAATTTTGAAAACGAATGAAAAAATTTGAACTCTAAGTTATTTAATTTAAAAACAACAAATTTAACTTGAAACAAATAATTTAATGTTAATTGAAGGTTATGAATAACATCCAGTGAGATAATATGAAAAGATCCAATGATAACATCAAAAGATCCAGCTCGAGAAAAAAAAAAAATTTTAATTTAACTTTTAATGAGAGGATTTTGCAATTATTCACTTCAATATGAAGGACACTTTTAAATAAACTACTTAAGTTTATTAAGGAAGCGAGAAGGAGCGATAACTAACAAATTAAAATTTAATCAAAACAAAAAAAAAATCACCTCTCATATTTCACTCCTTTTCGCTTCTTACCTGGTTATTAAATGGAAACTCGACGAAATTTATTTAGAGGACACGACGAGGAACACTTCTTAATACTTTTAACACACAAAAAACTAATTTAAAACACTATAATTAACAGAAAAGTAAAATTTGATGTAAACAATTCAAAGGGGCGCGGAACTTTTTTCTTGTAACAATAACTTTGCGAATGTGCAATTATATTTTTTTGTGAGAAATTTTACAGTGCAAATTTTAAAAAGTCATGTCCAGAAACAATTTAGAGTCATTAGGGTTAAAGGACGCTAATAGTTTTTTATTCTGTGTCGCACTTTTGACCGGTTAAACTTAAACTGACTTTCAACATCGTTTGGGAGGTCTAATGCTCATTTTGAATTCGACAAATGATTATTTTATGATAATTAGAACTCCGACACAGCATCCGAGTACTTCTTGGCTAGTCGACTCGTCTCTCGCGGTAATTAATTTTAATTTTTCAACTGCCTTCACTAAGCTTGTGCGAAATAAAACTTTTCATTACAAATGAGAGACACACAGCGACGTGTTTGTCGTTCGCGAGTGGCTTTATGGTGCGTCAACCGTCGGTGATAATTTTTTATGTAAATTTTGAGCTAAATATTTTTTCTGCAAGTTAGTCTCACTCAGCGGCTTTTTCCTTTTTTCACAATGCGAAAAAAATCAGCAATTTATCACAAGCTGCTTGTCATCGTATGTTAGAGAGACATCATAACATACACACATACACTCGAGAGAGCGGCTATAGTGAAGGGAGTGCTCGAGCTACATCTAAGCGTGTTATTAATTTTCGTTAACCACATTACACAGACATCTTACATTCCTAGATTGACGCTCTCAATGAAATATCATTTCAAAGTGCGAGAAAAAATTATTTAAAGTGGTGATTCGAATTTTCAATTGAAGAAAAGTTTTTTTAAATTTTGAAATTGAAAAATTAAAAAACCTTAATTCAGAAAATATTCAAAAATAATTAATTCGAGTAGACACAATTTACTAAATGTGTTCATGATTTAAAATCACTTCGAATAATTTTTACAAGCTTAATCGTGCAATAAATTCAAATTAAATCACACATAATAAATTAATTAAATCTCAATGCATTTTTAAATTCAAATTTTCAAAATTCTCTTCCAGTTTTCATATGCACATGTTTTAAAAATTCCATAAAGCAAAAAAGTAACAACTGTCGTCTTAGATTATTTAAAAGAAACGCAATTAATCAACGAGTATGTGTAGATTTGTTTTCGTGTTTTTGAACATAGTTCCACATGTTCATCATTCATCTCGTTTGCCATAAAGGACTGGAAACAACCTAAAATTTAATAGAATAAAAAAATATTTTCTAGTGTCTCGCTCTCAAATTATTTTCTCATCAAAAAATGAACGCGAATATTTCATTCGATAATCTCAGAATGTACGAAAGAAGATGAAAATGATGATTATGAAGTTTATGAATATTTCATGACTCAATGGCATGATCGATGAGCTGAAATCATTAGGCGATTCATCTCGCTAATGAAATTCAATGCACTCAAAGTATTTTTCTTCTTTATAATCACTGAAAGGAATTTTCTTCACATCATCGTCGGAGCGTCGTCATCATACCTCCACGTACGTGCACGTATGAATTCGATTAAGGAATAAAATCGCGTCAAGTTGCATAATATGGCAATGCCTGACTCGAAAGACACACAACTTGAAGTATTATGTCTCGTTTTGTGATTTCAAATGTCCAAACGATGCTACTTGCGCAATCATTCAGCTTCGTTTTCATCTCCTCTTTTTTTCGTGTTCATGCTTTTGACAGCAGCCAGCATGTTTGAAGTGGAAGAGAGAGAGAATATTCCACCGCGATTGTGATCATTATTGAAAGCAATTTTTTTATTTGTTCGAAGCTCTTTTTTTTGTTGTAATTGAAATAAAAATTGGTCTTTTGTTATCGGGCAGTTGTGAGCAATTTAATTTCGGCTAATGAAATTCGTGAGGTGATGGTTGTGGGAGGTTCTCTGAAAAAGTCGATTTTTAAAGTGAATTAATTGCCCGTGCTACTACAACATGAACGCATTGACAATATTTTTTCTTCTCCTTGTGCCTCATGTTTCAATTACACGTTTTTGTGCTACAATTATTTTCACTCTTTTCGCTTGTACATACAACTCTTATTTTTAATATCTCGCATTTTTGCAACACGATCAGATATTTCGCTTTAATGCCACCCAATTGTATGTGAACATAAAATTACTTTCTTCCTTTCATCATTTCGTGAATTTTATTCCCAAAGAAATTACAAACTTGAATATTCATGGTACTTAACCGACTGTTTGCTATTAAGAAGCATAAAATTGAACGTTTTTTAAAAGGAATTTTTTTAATTGGAGCAATTCGAAGGAGAGTGCTTGAGCGACAGATAGTCAGTCTTTTCAATTGCACTGCACTGTCAGAAAGAGAGATAATTTTCTCTTTTGCACCCGTCGGCAATATTTTACTAGCTTATGGAAGTTAACAAGCGGGAGATAAAGCTTTCAAAAAAATATATACGAACGTTGACGTCAGATCGCTTTTCTCCGAAATGCTAATTATGAAATGCACAAGTTGTAACTGTGTGCAGTGACGGTAATGCTATTATGTGACTATAATGAGATTTTTTTTGCAACGAGAGTTGTGATGGGAAATGAAAATGGATAAAATATGCAAAAAGACTTTTTATAATATGATGGAAATTTTTATTCAACAACCTAAAAATTAATTATATTTTAAGTTGAATGGTTTACTAATTATTTTTTCTTGTTTCTCTTTCTAGGTAAGTCGAAAATTATTCTAGACAGTCTTAATTCAGGTTTGAGTAAAAAGTGCTAAATTCAATCTCTCATCACATATTCTTTAATTAACGTTAATGCGTCAAAATAACCGTTACAATCTAATGCAAAACAAGCCCATTCCCCCGGTAGCCGCAACGATAGGAAATTAAATAAATTTAGCTAATTGATTACTTTCTTATTCATTTTCTCGCTCTATCTCGTCGTCATTTCCTGAGCAGAAGCAACGGCGAGCATTTCAATTGCATTTAGCATATAAAATGCATTTAATTTGCCTATAATGAAGCAGCTTCAACAAGCGATCGTGAGCTAGCAGGCATTCTCGCGTATTATTGCAAATAAATCTTTCTCTCTTGGTTGCATTCCCACTGCAATTCGCTTTTTTCTCTTCAAGAGATTAATTGATTAAAAATAATCAACATTTAAGCATTAAAAAAGTTAAAGCAGGGATGCTAATTATTAATTAAAAAATTATTTTTAGATAATTCAAAAAACTTAATTTAATAATTTAAAAATATAGTTCACATCCCTGAAAGCTCTTGCGATCAAGTAGTTTAACAATTTTTATTGCCGTCATATTACCTTGTAAACTCCACCTTGTGTGTGCACACATAAGAGAGAGATCGACAAGTTGTAATATCATAGCTTGTAAAAATCGAGCTGAAGTCGACCGATTTTAATCTGCACCTCGGTTATTAAAGCATTCCATTGATGATTGCCGAGTGAGAAAATGAAAAATGCAAACAGCGATGTTGATTTTTCCAACGACTTTAATTTTTTAAATTTTTTCTATAGAAATAAAAAATGTTTGAAATTATTCGAGCAAAAGTTGAGAATTAACTTTTAAGAGGTCTTTACGTAATGTTCAAAACTCACAATTAGGCATAAATATTTCATCCTCAATTATCACCACGTGTGTCTTTTCTGTAGAATGAAACCCACAATCCCCTCTTGTAATTGCACACTCGCCACATACGCTCCATAGTTCCATTTTTATCTCACTCATATTTGCCGCTTTCGTATATGCGATTTATGAAAAATTCATGGAAAAATTAATTAATCAGTGGAGAGAGAGAGAACGCTGTTGTCGTGTTGATTGTGCTTTCGAGGCATATTTTACATTTTCATCGATATTTAATTAAGCGCGGCAATTTTAATTGTATTTTCGATGTTTGTGTTATGGTTGAGGATGGAGGACATAGTGAAAGTAATTACGTGTCAGTTTATAGGTGATTTCATAGGCGTTGAAAAATTTCACCTAATAGATTTTTTGTGTGAACAT
This sequence comes from Tanytarsus gracilentus, assembly GCA_038502055.1. Lineage (NCBI taxonomy): Eukaryota > Metazoa > Arthropoda > Insecta > Diptera > Chironomidae > Tanytarsus > Tanytarsus gracilentus. Next base: position 379,669 of record JAXRKN010000039.1, on the reverse strand, counting down.
AAAAATAATAATTTTGACTTTAAAATCATCAATTTTTCCATTCAATTGCCTAAAAATCGCGACCCTCATAAAAGCTCTGCAAACATATCGATAAAACCTCGCCAAACATCGAGTCATTTAAGATTCAATTTCTGCTCCGTGATGATTCGCGTATCGTTAAATAATCTGAGCTCTAATTTATGCCACCGTTGCGGAAGTGAAAAATCAACCTTTCTACAAATTTTTTACATTGCGTTCGCTGCACATTCGATCTGTTGATTTTTATGTACATTTTTCCGCCACTGTGCATTATCATGGTGAATCTCAACATGAGTTCGAAAAATGACTCAATTTCCATAAAGTAATCTATAAACGACTTGTGAATATGGAATTTTTATGTGTGCAATGCTTTCTACTTCCGTCATTCGCTTTTTTATCGCTGTAATATTTCCATCTTTTTTTGTTGTCATTTGCCAAAATTATGAACATTGAACGAGTGGATTATGTTGAGGAGGGTGGGACAGTGAACATAAAATACTTGGCCATAAATAATAAATCAGTGCTGGTCCTCTGAATATGGAGAGAGTCCAATTTTATTGTGTCCACAGTGTGTAAGTACATAAATGGTACAATATGTGCTAAGTGGACATCACGAGAGTGCAAAGTGCAAATAAAAATTTTATATCGTTAAATGATTTAAATTGAATTTTCACATTAAAAATTCAAAAGCATAAAAATATTTTCAAACCTCAATAAAATTAATTTTATGATTTTTCAATCGACCTTTTTTTTCTCAGAATCAATTCAGATCCAGTAAAAATCCCATAAATTGTCTCCCTTATTTTGTTTTTATTTCACACAAACCCATAAAGTTCGAATGGCATCGATTTCAATATCACCGCTTCAGTGCGTGAAAAAATTCATGAAACAATTTTTGGATTGCAAGAGAAAGAGAATTTTTTATTGTTTGGTGGACTCTAAAATGAATGAAAAATGCTATAAATACTAACGTTGAGAAGAGCGATTAATTTTTTATTATTCCCGCAATCGTCGTTATCATGTTTATTCCAACATGCAACTTTACTTAGTAATATTTAAATTTATTTTTCAGTTCTGATTTTCAAGAGTTTTTTTTTGAGTACAAGAAACTTTTTCATTCAACTTTTTTTGCATGTTGAAGTAAATTTTTTTGCTGCATGAAATTGGAAAAGTTTTTTATTTGTGCTAAATTGCTTCACTTGTCCTTTGCACACAGTGACGAAGGACTTTTGAAAATAAATTCTTTTACGTGCAAGTGGATCAAATTACATATTTGAGCTCAAACACTCGTGGCAACTCCCGCGGCGCTCAAAAACCCAAACATAAATTCTCATACGGACTCTGTGGATGGCAAATTCGCCAATTAGTTAAGTGAGATGCAGCAGCTGCGATAAGATTAAAATCATTTACATCCAAAATTGACTTCTTTGCACACATGTCTGGACATGACTGTCCTAATTTTTAGCAATGTGGAAAATTCTCATCCGAATAACATGAAAGTGATTCGAAAAGCTTTGAATAGTCTGACACTCTTAAATTCATAGTTCAAAGCACATGATTTAGTGAAAAATAAACAATTTTCAATTAAAATATTTTTTTGAAAATAATTTTTTGTTGAATTTAAGATTAAATTTTTTAAAAAACTTAAACTTTCCATTCCTTGCACACACTAAATAAACATTTCATCCTTTCTCTCCCTATACACTTTCAACTTGACTTTTATGCAAATGGATTTTATTTATGACGATTTGAAGTTGAAAATTTACATTGTAAAAACACACAGCAATGTTGAGCATGAACTGTATAGCAACAAAAAACTAGAAGAGAGAAAAACTTTCAATGAAAAGTAATAAACTCAAAACATTTCTTCGCGAAATGCACATAAACACTTCACCTATTAGCCACATGATATGCTTGAGACTCAACAAGTCTCATTTATATCTGCAATTATTGGCCTCTTTCCCTTCCGCTACGGTTTAGGTCTATTAATTCTGCTGCCTTTGCGTCGCTCACATGTGATACGCATAAAATATCAAGCATTTCGATTCAGAGCTTGGTATTAAACATAATTCTTCTCTCTCTATCGACATTCTTTGAGTTGAACTTTTTAAGATTTTCAATTTTAAATTCAAAGAATTGTTTTAAAATATTTTTTAAATAATTTGCCAAACCTTGGATTTAAAGCATCACCAAAGGGGACATTCTAATATCCACAGAGAGAGCTTCTGTCTACGTGTACATACAAGGCAATTCTACTTCTTCACTGCTCGAGCTATAAACGTTCATTATCATGCACACACATGAGAGCAACTGAGTGAATTACAGAACGAGAAAAAAAGTAGAGGCACAAAATAGATATGTTTTTATGGGAATTCGATGATGCTATTGAGAATTTTAAATTACGCCAACTGACCCGAGCCATGGACCTTAATAAAAAAGAGAACACGATTGTAATGCAAAAAATAAGTGGAGTGAAAGGAAAAAGTAATAAAAAAAATATTTCAATGGAATTTTTATTGTTAAATAGGATTTTAAGGTCAATTTCAAAATTAAATTTTAAAAAATTTATACCTTTTCTCTCTACAAAAAAAGCCAACTTAGATCGAAAAAAAAAATTTTTGATCAACAAAATTTTGCTAAGAAAAAATTTTTTCACAGCCTTCTTTAAATTTATTACATCATAAATTTTTGATCGAGAGTCAACTCACAAATAATTTGAGTAGGCTTTTTATACACTGAAATAATTAAAATTAAAAAAAATCCACGCAAGTTCTTCTAAACTAATTTTTGCTCTCCAATTGAATCTCGACAAACTTACGTACATGCTCATTTATTTTCATATTCCCATCGCATGCCATAAATTCACCATCTGTCAGCATAATTTATATATCAATGAGAAAATCGAGCATTGAACTATAAAAACAATAAAGCGCTCATAATTCTCTCTCAGCTCTATCGCATATTGATGACAGAAATCTTCGTCATTTTGTTGCAAAATTGATAGACGATCAATGAGGCGATGAAACTGATAATCAGATCATGCTTATATGGTGTGTATGTCTGGCTTATTAGAATGCTGAACTTGATTCCACTGAGCATCAAATTATTTTCCCAGCTGGAAAATTTCAATTAACTTTTCAGCGTGCAAGTGTGTATACATGATGTCAATGCGAAAGAGAGAATTTCCAAATTATCTCGCAAAAATTTGCTAATCAAGTTAAAAATAGAAAATTTTCGCTTCGAGAATTGAAATTTAAAAATTTATAAAATCGAACAAATTTTTTAATAACTTTAAATGAAGATTTTAAAAGATTTTTTTCATTTTTTTCTAGCTTCGATTTTAAGAGATATTTTAAGTTTTGATTTGATTTTTAAACAAGCTTTTTTGTAGCCCTGAGCTCAATTAAATTTCATTTCATTTCATGCAACCAACTTAAGACTCTCACTCACTCACGCCAGTAATCACCTAATGTACTCAATATGAGCAGAAAAATGTTTCATTCTACTTTCCCCTCACCCATGTTCAGTCTCGATAATTATGACGTTAAAAAGACTCACTCGCACAGCATCAGAAACTAATATAAATTGGAGTGGGCAGAGCTCTTGTTTTTCTTTCACATCTCTCCCGACTTTTGCTGCTCTGAATTTTATATTTTTTTCATCATGTCATTTCATTGCTTTCAACATCAATTTATATCTCATTTTTGTTCATTCCTCTCTGTCTTTGCTCCACGTTTTCGGGGAATTCTCTTGATTCTTAATTTTTATTATTTAATTTGTGTTCGTGTTTTATCTTATCGTGAGATTAGATTGATGGCATTTGCCGTCTGGTTTTTTCACTCTAAGAGAAGCAAAGAAATTTTTTATGTTTGTTCAACATCCAAGCGTGATTGAAGAAATAGAAAGAGGGAATTTGGAGAGTGATGATGATGGTGATTTTTATTGATAAATTAGCGAATTTTGGATAGTTAAGCCATGAAGTTATTCAATACTTTTGAAACTTTAATAATTTCTACAGCCATTGCACTGTCGAGTAAACAAGTTAGTTCTCATAAAACTTCCTCGTTATGTCCGACAGTAATTTCTTGATGGAAATTTATTCGGCAAATCTTCATCTCTTCGTGTCGACGGCAAAAAGAAGAGATTGAAACTTATAAATTAATTAGCAAGTTATCAAATTTCCGCAAAGCCTTTAGGGACATTAGAGGAAGGCGTCGAGATGGTTCTTCATTCCGACAAATTTTACGCTTATCCGACGCATAATCATTTCCACTAAACTCAGCTGACAGGAACAGCAAGTGAAACTTTTTGGAGCAACTCAAAATTTCTTTCCAAGAGTGTGTGAAACAAAATCAAATAAATTTCATTATTGATGATTCCTGTGATGTGAATACGTCAATAATTTTGAGTTCAATTACTTAAACGTTCCTTCATTCATGATTGAAAGGCCGCAAGTGAAATTTTTTATGCTTTTGACAGCGAAGAAATATGATACTCCATAAAAAAAATACTCTTTCTAGGTAAATCGAAAATGTCAAAATGTGGGTTGACTGACTAAAGGTCAGAATCTAAATTTAACTTTAGAATTTTATAGAAATTTAATCACAAAAACTTGTTAAAAACTTTTAAGTAAATAATCTCGATCTACTTTATTAAATTTGTCAGAAAACCACACGATCTCGACTTCATTAAAACACTCTCGAATTCTCATTTAGCTAAACGCTATTTTCTTTCCTTGCTGAGTGTGTTAAGGTCTGTGTAAATTTTTCGCTGATTCTATTGAAAAAGTCAAAAAGCGAAACCAAACAGTAGCTGATGATGTGTTTCGCTTAAAAGTCATTTATTTTAACTTTTTCTCATTCTATAGAGTTTTATCAAGGGGGAGACTCACACAATTATTAATTTTTATTTTTAAAAAATTCAATTTCGTCTAAATTTAAAGTTTTCTAATTTTATTAAAATTTAATAAAGTGAGCAAACCTTTGAGTTTATTTTATTCACAGCCAGAACACTCTATAATGCGAGAATTGCGATGAAAATTAAATAAAGAGAAAAAATTGTAATAGTCGAACAATCTCAATTCAAAAGTTATATAAAGCAAAAGCGAGGAAGGAGAGACAAACAAATGAAGCAATAATATTTTTTCCCTCTTGTTGCCTTCACTTCATTCTTTCATTAATTACTTGCGATTTGTTTGATGGGATTGCTAATGTTCTCCTCCGTGCGGTTGATTTATTTTAATTTTCCTTCACTCCTTTTCGCAACACGACTTTTTACTTGAGAATCCCAGAGGTCAAAAAATACTGAAATTTGTTAATTTAAAGTAACGAAGCATAAAAATCATTTCTTTTTATCTCATTCGCACTACCCACTGGGTGTTTTAAGGTAAAAGCGATAAGAATTTTGCCGACTGGTAATATTGCAATTCAATCAATTAACTGATCATTAAAACGTGTTTATAGGCAGGCGAACATCCAACAGCAGCAGCTGAAGCCAAAAAAGAATTCTTTATGCGGATCAATTTCTTTCATAAGAGTTGCCATGCGGTGAGAAATTGAAGTTAATTATAAGATCACTTTGATCATAATGCCGGCAAAAATGAATGACAGTTGGCTGGAAGAAGAAAAATCGTGAGATGGCAATTTGAGGAAAATTTCAGATAAAAGTTTACAAGTGAAATTTTATCATTTTAGCCTTCGGGCTAAAATTTATTCAATAAATTCTCATTAACACTTTTTCATGATCTAAATATCAATAAATCAGAATTATTTAAAACATTAATAAAATTCTCATTAACGAGTTTCTAATAACTCAAACTCAGCACATTCAACAGGAGGGAATTTGAAGGACATTCGAGTGTTCGTATGGCAATTCATTGAACTTTTTACGTGTGTACGCCAGAGACTCTTTTTCTATTATGCGATTAAGTTTCTTCTTCTTCATTCAACCGCCAGTTTGTAAAACTACTTAGCGTCGTTCTTTTTCTCATTCTTTCTTCTTTCAATGTTTTTTTTATTCCATAACTACACTCTCGTTGTTCTATAGCATAGCCAAGATAGATGAATTTATATTGAGAGCAGCAACACAATGAGTGCTCACGAAAAAAATATAAAAATTCGAGAAATAATTCAAGAGAGCACAAAACGATTTGATTCCCTCGGTTTTATCTCCTCATATATAGTTGAACTCGCAATGAAACATGAAAAGTCGGGAGATTGAAACTTATTTTTTAAAATGATGAATAAAAAATCAATTATTATAAAATTTCCATCGCTTGGCATCAAGTGAAAAAATTCTTCGATTATTTTCAATTTGAAAAGTCGATTGTTATGCTCACATTGAGTACAGAACATTTTTTAAGAGTTACAAATTAAGAGAACAAAATGTGATCTTCGGCTTTTTAGCTCCGTTTGGTGTGAAGGAACATCAAGAACCATCATCATCATTATTCAATTTTTTTCTAAATCCATTATTCCATGCTTTGATTCGATGGTCTTTGTAATTAGATAGACACGTTAGAACCTTTCGACCGTAGCATGTCATTGACTTCTCAAAAATATGGTGCAAAAAAAATTATTTCACTTCAACATGTGACATGAAGAGGAAGTTGTGAGGTTCTTCATATTTTTACTTTTTTTAATTTGACGCTTTAATGGAAACGGCTGCCTCTTTTCTTCTCCTTCATTATCGCTCTATTTTTTATATTCTTTACGTTCACTTCCCTTCCGGAATTAGGAATCCGATAATTTACAACTCTTCTTTATTTTTTGTGTTTCTCAATCTTTCGCTTCCGACAAATTAGAAATAATTTTTTATTTCTTTGGGTTTTTGAAGAATTTAAAATTTTTTATTTTTAACTCAATGAAATTTTCTCTGTTATCTCTTGACATACATCGCATCTTCATTTTTTTCACCATTGTCGGCTGATTTAAAAAAAATTCATTTTTGATCGATTGAATTTCTTCACAATGAATTTTGTGACAATCAAACTCGAGTTGTAATATTTACAACATATATCAACATCATCATAAACATTCACTTCTTTTTTTGATGGATTATGTTGCATGTTACAAACAGCAAATATAACTTTCGAGAGAGAAAAAAGCGGCACAAACAGTTGTACAATTACTGATTTTGTGTTACCCATCATATAACAAATAACTGTGTGTAAGCATCGTGTATGAGACATATTACAACATGCACCGAGCAAGGGATGGAAACCATAAAATTTTAAAATTTTGTTTATTTTACATTTTCGCTTGTAAATTCACATTCACAGTTTTGTGTTCATAATACGACAAAAAAAGAGGAAAATCTCGTGATTGCATGCCAGAGGCATTGACGAGTGAGAGCATTAAGCGGGATGAACAGAGATTTTTTGATGCTTTATGTCACACAAAATTTTCCTCTCACTTCTATCAACTTCCTCGTCATCGCTCATCATGTCATTACGGCGCGTCTCGTTTATATTTTATTCACTTCACAACCATGTCTATGAGCGACTGTGTGTGTGTGACTTTTTGTGTGAAAAGAGAGATGATCACATCATATCATCGTAAATTAATTTATCTCGACACTTTGCACATTTCATGTGTTGCAAAATTATGGTGCATGCCATGTGCGTACATGCTAAATTTGAGATGCAGCATTTGGGCAATTAGTGGATTGTTAATGTTCGCATTTAATTAATTTTATGCTTCCTTATTCTGCTGATGATTTTGTCGGTGCGTTTTAAAACTAATTTGCGAGTTTTAAAAACAATAAATTTTTTAGTTCATGTGACTCAGATGTGATTTAAAACAGCAATTTAAATTTTTTAATTCTTCTTGTTTTTCAAAGCCATAAATTGAGATGAAATTATATGCAATGCTGCTACTGACTGAGCTCACTTAACAATTGTGTGAAGAGAAGGAACAATTTAATAAAAATCTCTCTCTCTCTCTCTCCCTTTCAAGAAAAACAAACTTTTATGGAAATTTTGTAGCATCGCAACATAAAAACATTAACAATGAGATACAATAAAAAGTTTTAAATAAGATTTAATTCAAGCAGTTGAGAGAAAATGTTTTGTGTACTTGAATGTTATGTGTGTGTGTGTGCAATGCCCAGTGAGTAATTTTAAATAAATTCAAAGAAAATTTTAAAAATATATATTTTTAACGGTTTTAAAATTTAAATTTTAAAAATTTTATTTTCTTTGTTCGCTGGAAAAAAATTCAATTAAATCAAATTGATGACTGCAATAGACATAAATTTCCTTCATCGTGTTCACTGTTCATGCTCCCTGAGAATGAATTTAGCTTCTAATACCTTTCGCCTCCCCACGACCTGATTTTCCGCCATGTACATACGATTCAAGCGAAAGATGCCATATTTTCACTCGTATATGAGATCATGCAACTTGTTGTTGTCTACGAGAGAACATAAATTTTTTTCTGCCACTCTCTCCTATCTTTTGCTCTCCCGCTACCGCTGCACTTCGAAGCAAATTGATAAATCGTTGAAAATTTTTGATCGTAAATTCCAAAAACTCGTAGTTGCTTTTTTGCTGTATTTACTAAAAGTGACAGTCGAAAGAATTCACTGGATGTTAAATAAAAATATTTAAAGCTGAGAACCACAAAATTTTAAAAATTATTTTTAAAGAAAAACCTTTTTCCAATCTCAAAGCCAAAAACATCTCAATTTCCATCTCACAGCTCTCATTTTTAATGTAACATAATTTCTTTGCAGCATATTCTCGCTGTGAATATATAAAACCGGAATTAAATTTTATTGCGGCACATATAAGAATACCGAAAATGCCATTGGGATGGAAAATATTTGATAAACTCAAAATCGCTCTCTTTTTGGCTCAAGGAAATCGATAAGTGTCGCTCAAGACCTTGTGTGTGTATATTAACCACGATTAGAATCTTCTTTGTTGCTACAAAAAGAGCTTTAAGTCGTAATTCAGTGTCAGTGGTACAATAAAAAGCACCAAAGTAACAATAAAAAAATCTCTTTCTTATCTTATCGCACTTTTAATGGATTGAATAAACACCAAAGCACAATTTTCAACCTTTATTTTGTCATAAATTTACACCAGCTAGCATTTTTTATTTTATTTTTTTGGCATACAATCACATGACCACGCAATTGCACCTGTTATCATCCTTTGTCGTTTACAGACAAAAGTTTTTGAAATGCAACTAACTGGAAAATTGCTCTCGAGTTATTAAAACAATTTCCACAGATTAACACAAGAGCGAAATATTTTTTTTGCGCCATTCAGAATGTGACGAGTGGAAAAACAAAAAAGCCATTGAGAATGGAGGTGTTAACTTCTATAGAGATATGCGGGATTCGGGTGATTCCATGAATTTTTTTTGTAAATTTTTCTAATATTTTTAAGCTCAAAAATTTCAACACAAGAAAAAAATTAATTCAGGGAATTTCCCTTGAAGCATTTCTATGTATGTTGAACCAAGCAAAAAAAACTCATTCGCTTTTGATAGCGTCTAACTTTGTCGCATTTCCACTTTGCACATGCGGTTGCCATATAAACGCGAATGGTACTTTAAAAGGAAACAGTGCACTCACACTTTATGAATAGTAATTATTAACTCATCTCTTACTGCACATTCCTTCATGCATTCACATTAAAATTCTCTCGAACGCTTTTTATAAATAAAATCTCGTAGCAGAATTAATAAGCTTAATTCAAGTTGAGAAAATTTATGCGCTTTTATTTGGCTTGTTGCTCTACATGTTAGTGTCTCCGATGCCAAATAGAAACATTGTGTGTTGCTTGAAAACATAAAACAAATCGTAAGGAAAGAAATAAATGTTATTTTCACTATCTTTTCCGCATTTTATCGTCATCGTTCGTAATGAAGTGAGAAGAAACTAGAGAGAAAAGTTACCAAATGGATCAAGAGGTGGAAACTAGAAAAAATGTTCAAAATCTTTTATCTCTTAATTTTTTTATCAAGAAAATGAAAATAGAACGTGAAGAAAATTTTATTTTCTTCGAATTTATTTCACTCTCGATGTCGAATAGTTTTTCTCTGCTCATCTCAATAAATGTTCGACCAAATTGTGACTTTAATTGTCCTGTAAATTTGATGTGAGGCAATTATCGCCACACGATCCTGAGATTTAAGTATTCATGAGAGACTTTTGAGGTTAATTTTTGTGGGGATTTTTATGGAGAGAAGTTTATAGTTATTGGTTTTATTATGTTTGAGATTTTTCCTTGCGGGCAAATTTTGTAAGATTTTATTAAAAATTTCTCTCTCAAAAGTTTCCACAACAATTTTAAATCTTTTTCGTCTCCAATAAAATTTACGACTTTTGACATTTGAATAATTTTTTTATTGATTTCTCATAAAATCTTGCCACTAGAAAAGAAGATTAGAATCGTATAAAAGCCATAAATTATCTCTCACTCTCACTTAACATATTTGCATTAGCATAAAAGCTCGATAGAGTAGAAAATAATTAATTTCTGGTGTAAGGAGAACTTCCGGATGAAGCCGGATGATAAATGGTCGATTAATTATTAAGGAAGCAAAAGGTGCGACATTTACGTGTCTTGCTTAATTTTTATGCAAATGAGAGTCGCAGAATTTTTTCTCTGTGTGCTAAATTGAATTTTTTTTCGGGTCTCCTTTCGGCCATAAAAAATCTTTTTGCGGCAAACGAGTTTTTGATGTTGTTAAGAGCGTCGCTGAGCAACCGAGAAAAAGAAGATTTCTTTTTCTTTGCTGGAATCTTTTTTGTCACATGCATGAGTCGAGGACGAGTTGAGAGAGTCTCGTGATGATCAATCAAATGCAAATTTAATTATACGACCAAATTCTTAAAATGCGGACGCGAGGTTAAATATTTTTGGTCATGCTTTGAATGAGGAACTCGAGCGATAGAAACTTTATTTATTTTACGATAGCTATAGAGAGGAATTTTTGACGGGTTGCCAAGGTTTTTTAAGTTTACTTGCTTACTAGTTTTTAAGAATCATAAAATTTAGTTTTCCAATCTTAAATGCTTCAATTGAATATTTTTTCCGAAAAATCTCATCTTTTTCCAAATGCAGCATTCAAGTATTCAAGGAAGGCAAAAGGTTTAACTTTTGGGGTCGTTGTTGAGAGAAGCCGACGAAGAAAAGGGATTCAAAATTTAATCGAAAATGCGAAACTCAATCTGTGTCATTTTCCAATCAGACTGTGTGAGAAAAATTCAATCAGTTTGACTTTAATACCTTTTTAAATTGAAGATGAGAGATTTTTTACAGGCTCAAATTATTTCGATTTTTTTATGATTCAACGTCATCATAATCAAGTCATTTCTTCTTATTCTTCTCGCATATTCCATAAGGGTTGCATTCAATTCACACACACACAATCATTTGTTCTGATTAAAACATGTTTTTACTTCAGGAATGAAAATCATCAACAAAATTAGTTTCTCGTCGAAAACGAAGAAGAAGATGAAAATAATCTCAAGAGGGGGAAAACATGACAAGTTCTTCGAGATTTGAACGATTTCATCTAAAATCAACCAACTGCTCTATTTTTATAAATAAACTTCTCATGCATTTTAGAAATAAAAATTCAACCCCTATTTCATTCATTAGTTCACTGCTGCTTCCTTAATTTTATCGTATCATGCATGTACATGTGTATACACACGTATTTATAGTCACTTGAAATATGAGTTGATATTGAACAAAAAATATACATTAGAAAGAGTTTTTGATTCTTCTTTTTGAATGTGCGTAAAATTTATACAGCAAGAGATGGAAATTCTTATTTTTGTTAAGAAAAAATTTTTTTTTCAATCTTTTGAAATTTTCATTCCTTGTTTTTTACTCTTGATATTTTTCTGAATTAATTTTTACTACCATCACTCATTTTTCACAAAACTAGATCCGACACAAAGGCACCATGAATTTGACTGTGCAAAAACCCTTCATTCTTTTCCTCCTTTTTAAAAAATCACACATTGACGGTCGTGCAAATTTTAATTTATTTTATTGTTCAAGCTTGTGCGAAAATCATTAAAATTTAAAGAGGTAAACGATGTAAGTTGGAGTGATTAAAATATCACGCTTGACGAATCAGAAAACAATTTTAGAGTTAAGTGTTTTTTAATAATGGTTTAATGATCGATATATTAACATAGTATAGTGTTGATTGTGTCATGGTGATTTTAAGGATTTAAAATATTTTCATAGTTCATTTCTTTAAATCTTATTCACACATTTTTTAAATCACATGAAAATTTAATACAGCTTTCCAAGAATAATTCAACTTCTTCTTAATACCATCATGTATGTAAAATAATATTTTTCAAATATGTGAATACCAAATATGTTCAATGTCGAGTGCGAGGGAAATAAAATTCATGCTACACATCTCTCACATTTATAGGGGTGAAACTGAGACTGAAACGAGGCGCATGTGAGTGTGCTATATAAAATAACCAAATATTTTGTGAACATGATGATAAAAAAGAATTTTTCGAGGAGTGAGTGAGAAAATTTCGTTAAGCACTTAATAACAATTCATTAGCAATGATGATTTAGATTAATGACAACATGAGTTTAACATGGAAGGGGAAGGAAAATGGCAAATATTTTAATTAAGTTATTCTGATTAATTTTAATTGCTGTTAAATGAATTAATTCAGTTTTGATCTTGCTGTGATGCGTGTGGAGAATTTTAATGATTTTATAACCTAATTTTGATGAAATTTTAGTTTCATTGAATGTGACGTAGATCTTTAAAATTAAAGGAAAGATTTCTCTCGTTATTTATTTAAAAAAATCATTACGCATGAGATCATACAAACGCAGATGAATTTTAAGTGCTTTTATTCTCTAAAAAAAGCATAATCCATCATAAAGTGTCATCATGACAATGGAGCGCTTGTAAATCCCTCGAGAAAAATTATGAGGGTGAAAATGATTCAATTAAAGCCTGAAATTAGCTATTGATTTGACATTATGACGCCGACTGATCCATTTCATTTTTTTCTAGGTTATCAGCTCGGCTATCAACCTGCTGGACCGTTACTTTCGCCTCATTTACTACCACCCCAACAACAAATTCCCCAACCTCCATTAGAAAACGAACAAACACAGTCATCACAATCGTCGAGTGGGCAGCAAGGAGAGAATGGTGATCCGGACGTGATGATAACAGGTTAGTGCCACTCTTTTAATGTTTTTTGAGAATTTCATGAATAAATTTTTAAAATTACGTCACACATTTTTCAAGTGACGTAACTTAGAAAATGTCTTTGAATGTAAAAATTTCATCATTCATCTCATTCTAAAAATTTCTGTGTCTCTCTTCTGTCTTTGCCCTTTTCTTTCGAAAAAAAATATATAAAATCTAATTAGGAGGTGACTTGTCAAGACCGCCACCGTATCGCTACGGACCTCAACCACCACCACCACCAATGCATCATCAACAAATGCATTATCCAACATATCCTCCCTATGGCTATTATGGGCCACCAACACCAGCGCCATCACATCAAGATCTTTGCTATCCGCCCTACTATCCACCCGCTAAATATTACCCGCCTAATTCTCCTTACACTCGAAGGCCTCCTCCTTACGTGCCACCGAGTTACTATCAACCTCCGCCTCTCGACTATCGACCTCCTCAACCGCCTGGCGTGCCTCAAAATCAATCTGTCGTTCCGGCGGCACCAACGCCTCAACACATTGATCCACACTATTCGAACTCACCATACTATCCCGGTTATTCGACTGGACCGTGTTATAGTCAGACACCGCCGCGAAACTTACAACAACCCGCTTATTTAGGTGAGGAAAAGTATGAATTTGAGAGTTGAAACTTTTTGATGTGTTTTTTTATTATTTAAATTTATCATAAAAAATTATGTGGTTCACTTTCTGTCGGCTAAACCCCAAAAAAAATTAGAGGAAAAATTCATTCATTATCGCTTGTAAATTTGCTTGTTTTCACTTCATTATGTGTTCATGCTTTAAACTGTTTTTGCATTTCAACTAAAATTATTCCGCTAATTTGAATTCGCAGATGCACCGCAACCGTATCATCATCACAGTGCCAGTTGCCCTTGTCCAATGCAGTCGTGTCAGTCAAAAAACGTCCATACTGGCACTGGGCCAATTAACTCTAAAGGCTCAGTGTCAACAAGTAACGGATTGGCTGACAATCTTCCAAAGATTTCTTCAAGCAGCGCAACTAACCCAAAAGTATCATGTAAAATTGAAAATATTCTCGCATCCGATGTGGTAATTAAACCTGAAAATGACAAACAAGCGGATCAAAAACAGCAGAAGCAAAACCACATTAATGACAGAAGCGCTGTCAAGCCACATGACTACCCTATGAATTTAAAAGCGCACGATACATCACCGGAAATACCGAGCCCTGCTCGCGGCTCAACTGGCTTACAAATACCTTCAGTGCAACATGAGGCAGGACAACCCGAGAATAATAATAACAGTGATAACCACCGTAAGCGTGTGGGTAAAGCTTTAGAGCGACAACATCAGCATCAAATTACACCGTTGAGCATCTATCAGACGGCATTTATGGGTAAGTAACTTAAGACAGCTTTTCGAGGAATTAAATTGAGCTTCTAAGAATTATCTTAAATTCCTTTAGGTAATATTGACATGTCGCAATTTAAGCAAGAATATCCTGAGATCAAAAAAGAAGCTGACACGAGTTCAGAGAAGGATTTTGAGGAAATCAACATGGGATTTCGAATTGTCAAACAAGAGAAACCTGATAATAATAGTCAGCAACAAAAACAAGATGATGTTAAAAAATCACCCGTGCCAACAGTTGTTGAGGATGATGAAGAAGAAGAAGAGGAGGAGGAGGAAGCAAATACCGTCAATTTGATTAATGAGAGTGGCGATGAGTCCGTAACGACAACAGCATCGAAGAGAAAATCAAATGACAGCAGCGATGATGTGATAGAGCTGAGTGATAATTCAATCGTGGATACGCCACTCGTTCCACCGCCCGTCAAGCGTCTCAAGCTTCTCGAGAAGCCAGTTTGCACGCCAAAAAAGTCGCCCACAAACAGCTACAAGAGTCTGATAAAACAGAGCAACAACTCGGCAGCCTTCTCGAGTGGCATTACACAGACGGCAAAGTCGAAATTAATTTCGCCAACAAGTACCATCAACAAATCGACCATTAGACGTAAGAACATCTTCAAAGCTAAAACCGCTTTTAAAACCATGCGATTTGCGGCATCGAAAGCGAAACGAAGAGCTTTAAAGAAGAAGAAGAAAACGCCTATTGCTGTTGAAATAGAAAAATCGACTAATGATGAGAATGTGGAACCAATTGAGGTTGGAACCGATGATGATTCCTCGACAGCCGAAAAGTCATCTGATGTTGCGGTGGAACAGCACGAGGAGAGGTCGATGGACGGAAGCAGCGAGTACTCGGGCAAATCTAATATCGATCTCACAATTGAGCGTGTCGCAAAAGGCTATTTCTCTGAATCTGAAGTTTTTTCGAGTCTCGCCAAGAATCGCAAGACGAAGAGTCAGAAGAAGTTTGAGGCAAAACTTTTAGACTTGTGTGCCAAGCAACGTGAAAAGAAAAATAAGAAAATTGAGAAGGAAGAAAAGACTCAAAAGAAAAAACCAGAGGTTGCAGTGGTTCAAGAAATTGAAAAGCCCAAAAAGAAAAAGAAGAATAAAGCTCCGAAACCTCCGCCTGTAATAATTGTAACGGCACCACCTCCAGTTGCGGAGAAGAAAGTCAGTAAAAATAAGAAATCAAAAGCCAAAGAGGAACCACTTAAAAGTCAATCGAAAAAGACAAAAGTTGAGGAAGTTCCAGCTACTCATTCCACTCCCAAGAAAAAGGCACAAAAGGCAGCTAAAAATGTTGAAAAGAAGCAAGTTAAAAAAGCTGAAAGCCCAGTGATAGAAAGTGATGACGATGTGACGATAGTCACAGCAGCAACAAAGGACGAAGACACATCAACAACCCTCATAAGTTCGACTAAAACGGAACAGACAACACCTGCACCACCACTACCGCCGCCGCCATCATCCGAAACTCTCCTCGACGAGACAGACGTCGCAAATAACAATGATGAGTACTTCAAGGATAACAATCAACGTCAAAAGCATGAACCACTCACGTTGTACAAAACACCCGGATACGGATGGACAATGGCGCTTAATAAGTCCTCAAATAAACGCGGAAAAAAGGCAAAATATACCAAGACGAAGAAATTGAGAGTCACGCTTCCGAATGACATTGTGATTCCTAAAAGTACTTCAATTCCAAGATGGAGCAATGGCTGGGTATGGGAGGGTGAACCATATCAAGCTCTCGTGTTTCTAAATGTGAGTAATTTTAATGTAAATTTTAGCTCTTTGCTTAAAAAACATTTTTTTTGCAGAGTGATGATCCGCCAGTTCCACGAACCTGTTACGATTCAATGCGTCACGAAGAGTGTGGAGATGTGATAAGACCGCATGACTGTGTCCTACTTAGAGCGGGCGGTAAACGTAATGAGTTGCCATATGTCGCAAAAGTCGCTCAATTATGGGAAAATCCTGAGGATGGTGAGTTGTTGATTGCATATATGAAAATTTAATTAATTTCAACTCTCATCTGTGCGCTTATTTAGGTGAAATGATGATGTCACTCTTTTGGTATTATCGACCCGAGCACACCGAACAGGGACGACAAGGCAATGATGCTATCGATGAGGTGTTTGCGTCGCGACACAAAGACCACAATAGTGTTGCTTGCATTGAAGATAAATGCTATGTGATAACCTACAATGAGTACTGCAGGTGAGTTCTAAAAAACTTTTCTTTAACTTAAATTATTAATTACTTTTTAATTTATAGACATCGTAAATTACTCAAAGCGACGGAAGAAAGTTTCGAGGCATCACCATCACTCGTTCCTAAACCTCATCAGTCATTCGAACATCGTCATGTTCCGCCAAATACCTCACCTGAATTGGTCATGTTCTGCAGACGCATTTATGATTTTCGAGCGAAACGATTGGTGGAGGACAAGAAGAAGAAGTAATCACACATAAAAAACACACACACATATCCTCGGGAAATTCTTTTTCGTACCTTCTTTTAACTCGTGAAGGCAAATTCATGGAGAAACCTCAGTAGACTATTAAACTATTGTTAGGATGTAAACACACACTCAAGAAAAATACCTATAATTGCTTGTAAAATACTATGCGGTTAAGTTTACAGCTGAAGATATTCAGGAGGAAGTGAGGAAGAGAAAGCTACTTACTTATTTCGAGTACTATAAATATTTAAAAAATTGACCTATTACCTGTTAACTAAAATATTGTTGTACTTTCATGACTTATTATAAATTATTCTCAATTAAGTAATTAAATTATTATCACTTTATGGATGCACCAATAGAAAATGAGAGAAACTTGAAGTGAAATTTAGTTGGATTGAATTCGGAGAAATTATCATAGGGATATTTTTGAGAAATTCATTGAAAAGCTCTTCGAGTGATTGGTAATTCAATTATTGCTGCAACTTTTAATTACCTTTTCACAAATAATTTGAAAGTTACTCATATTTCTAGGATTTCGTTCCAATTCAATCAAATTACACTTTAAAAAAATTCCCTCAATGTCGTAAAACTTGGTCGTAACTTTTTAAATTCACAAATTAATCTAGTCCTAAATTTTTTTCCATAAATTTAATTTTTAATTATTCTTTTTCATTCAAATCTTGCAAAGCTAACAAACTTAAATAAAAAAAAATGAAAAATCACATGTAAGGAGATACACCAACTCGATGATGATTATGCATTCGATAAAACGGGTGACATGAATGAATATGTGTCATTAATGCAAATCTGAATATTTTTTTAATTAAAATTTCTTTTCACCAAAAATTTATGTTAAAAGTTTTCTAGTTTTCCTTTATCTGCTTAACGTACTAACTTTAGCTTGCTAATTGTAATTCATTAAGCACGTCGTATTTATTTTTCTTGAGGTATAAAAAGCCAAAATTTCTTATTAAGTAAAAAATATTTAACTAACTCATTTCCTTGTTCCAAAAGTTATTTAAGTTATTTAAAACTGCTGTAAATATTTTGATCCTGCAGATTTATGACGTACTAATATTTATTAATAACAGAAACAAATTTAATGTTACAATTTAAATAGTTATTAAATGTTTTACTTGAATTAATCATTATTTGGAGTTGATTTTTTAAAAATAATTTTGTGGATTTTCAATAGAGCCATAAGATAAAAACAAGTTTTTAAAGAAGCATCCTCAAAAATGAAAAGGATTTATAACATTAGAAATGTATTGAAAAATGTGAAAAGATTTGAAGTACCTTAGAAGAAAAACCCAAACAACTATCATCGCATCAAGCACGTTCGAATGAAATTAAAACAGGAAAAACATTAATGAGAAAAATTTGCATGCTGTGCAAAAAAATATAATACGAGGGAACATTGAACGAAAGTGCGAGTAAAAAGTCACGCATTAGAATCAAAGAAAATGAATTTGTGTATAATTTTAAGCATTCCAAGAACAAGAATTTCTTAATAATCAAAAGCTTTTTGGAAAATACTGAAGGAACTTTTACACTGAAAATGAACAAAAAAGAAAATTTAAAAATTCCCTTTTTGAGTTAATTTACCTCTAAATTTTGTTTTTCTATCGATGCCGCATATTAGTAGTGTAGAATAGTGCCTTTTTTATTATTTCTCACTGAATTCTTCTTCAAACTGAAAATCTCCAAATAATGCGAGAGAAGAAAAGTCAATGTGCTGATGATTATTGATATTTGTGAAAATAATTAAAAATTTATGAATTAAGTTCAACAATATTATATTGATTATACACGAAGTAGACAAAAAAACAGGCTAAAATAAAAACAAAAAATATTAAAAATAGAGCATATATATGAACATGAAACATTAACTGGTTTTTCACTTTTGACTTGCAGGATTCTGAAATAAAATTTAAAAATTAGATATTTTTTCTTTTTTGGCGTTTCACGTTATTATTTTTTTCCTTCTGCGTACTATTTTTTCTCAATTTATTATTTTTCAGCTCAAATTTTCACATCTTATAAAGTCTTTCTTCACACCATCTTTAAAGTCTTCTTTTCGAACACCATGTACACAAAGAATTTTCCGTCATCATATAACAATTTTTTTTTGATTTTCAGCTTTTTTTGTAGCAGGAATTTTCCGGTCTCTTTCTCTCTCTACCTGTGTCTGCATTTTATGTACACGATGTTCTAGATTCTTTTCACATATTCTTTCACTCTTGCATTCATTTTCTCAATATATAGCAAAATTTTGCGCCAAAACATCCTTTTATGTTTGATTTTTTTTTCTTCTTTTTCATTCTTTTTTTTGTATTGAAAGCTTTGCTTGTAAATTTCTTCGTCTTCCACTAAATGAAAATCGCTTTGCAAAGAAAATTTCTGTTGATTTTCTCTCTTTATCGTTTTATGTGGAAAATAAAAAGTTTAAGCGAACAATGAAAAACTCTCATTGAGGAAAAGAAGCTTTGAGAGGAAAATTAGCATAATTTTTACGCTCTTTTAAGATTTCTAGATTTTTTAGAAATTTGAAAATTTATTTAATTCATCTCGATTAATTTTATATGCTTAGAGATGAAGTGATCAGTCAGAGAGAAATTTTTTAAGATCGCAAAATTCGTATTGAATTGTAAAATTTTAAATGCATTTTTGTGCTCATTTACTTCATGCGTGGGACATGACCAAATGTTACCGTTAAAATTCAAAAAATCCTCATACAAATAAAATTTAAATCTCGGCTTCAACGTATTTTCAATAGAGAATTGTATACAAAAAGTATACTTTTATTTAAATTTACGGCTTCAACGGTTTTCATGTCCCACGCAGGATTTACTTTTGTATAAACTTTTTCTCATTTCTTTCCTCTCAAAGTTTCTTTTCCGATAGTTTTCTCAATATTTTTTAGCACTTTTCCTAATCATTTTTCTCATTTGAATTTACGGCTTTCAAAAAAGCGATTTCTTATTTTTTAAATTTCTTTTTACTAGATTTCTTCTCTCCCTAAATTGATTTCAATATTCTAGTAGTTTTTATCTCATTGTAAAGGTGGATGGAGAGACAACATCGAGATTAAACTTTTAATCCCGAAAAAGCTGTTCAGAAATTAAGGTTGAATGAACCTTCTATCGAATGACTCACAAAACCTCAAATTCAATTTTTCTTTTTTTATCTACTTTCTATAAAGAGTTTTATTTTCTCTTCTCACGTCATCGTGTGTAGTTTTTTTTGTTTGATTTTTAAGGAAAACTCGGATTGTAAAATTTTTAAATAATGCGACAAAAAAAACACAAGTCAGAGAATAAAAGTGGACTTGATGGAATTTTTTTGCTGTTTTAGAAATTTAAAAAGATTTGCGTTAATTTTTTCAGAGTACTTTTAACGGGATCAACTGAAAAAAGTCCGATTAAAATTAAAGTTTTTGAGGTAAGGGAAAGAATTCTTTTTACACTGCTATTAAACTTTTCTTCATCCATATTTTTTTTTTACATTCTGTCATTTGTGGTCGTTGCACAAATTTAAACAAAAAAATCGAGGGAAAAGTATATTTTACCTCCTTACTAGTTTCTTCATCTTTTCTACACGTTCTTTTTCTTCTACTAAAATTACTATTTTTTTTCATGCAACATGCTTCGGCATTTTCATCATCAAATAATTGTACAACTCTTTCTCAATTATTTTCTCATACTTATGAATTAATAAATTATATATGTGTGTGTGTGTTTACAAATGAGAAAAACAATTTTTTTAAATATATATTTTACATTTCATACTCAATTATTTTTCCTCTCTCAGCTCTCAGCTCACCGCGTTCAATGTCCCATTCCATTATTATTGCTGTTGTAATAGGTTTGCGTCGTTTTTCGATGTTGCTGAATTTGATGATGAAAATGCGCTTGTTGGTGCTGATGATGATGATGTACAGTTTGATGTGGATGGGGAGCCATCTGCAGTGTCGTTGATGTCATATTTGATGTCATTTCATGATGATTTCCAATAATTTTCATTTGTTTAAACTTCTTATTTGATGAAGCCATCATGTGAGACGACTTTGATGGGTGATTGACATCGTCGGCGGCGGAAGGCGGAGAGGAATTTGTATGCTACTGTTGCGGGTGCTGGGCTTGCTGAGGAGGCTGTGGTGGCAAAGAGTTTGAGACGATCTGGAAAGGCTGATTATGTTGATTATACACGAATGGTGGTGCGTTGCTTGGCATCAACATGACATATTGAGGCTGCGATTGTTGCATCTGCTGCTGGAAAGCTTGAGCTGGTGGCCCTGCGGTAAAAACTATTTTTAGTACATTTTAATTATTCTTAAAGGACGTTTGTAAAATTTGAACTTTGACTCACGATAGTTACCTGCTGTAGCTTGCGACTGTTGTGGATGGAACTGCTGGTGACCTTGACCAGGCGATGGAGTTGTTGATGGTGGCGTTGGAACCAAGTACGACAAATGAGGCTGCTGCTGGCCATCATGCGGATACATGCGAATTGTTGGCGTATAGGTTTGCGATTGAACAGTTTGCATTTGTGATGGATGATATGGCATCACTTGCGGTGGAACGGGAGGATTGAAAATCGGCTGACCGGTCGCGTTTGTCACTTGGAATTGATGGAATTCTAAAACAAATACAAAATTATTATCTCAACTTACTGATTAAAAGGAGAAAATCTTACGAGTCTTTCTGGTTAATGAGGGCGGTGGTGTTGGACGCTGTTGTGATGGAACCAAGCAATAGACCAACTGCTGTGGAGCGGCAGCATATGCGAGTTGCTGCTGTGGTGGTGGAATTTGTTGCTGTTGTTGAGGCTGTTGCTGTGCCATTGGTCCAGGAGTTTGCGGTGTGTGTGGTCTAAAAATAAAGTTAAATCATTAGGTAAAGTTTTAAAAAAAAATTTTCACACTTTACCTCGATTGATTGGGTGTGCTGGGATTTCGTGGAGTAAACGGCTTCGCTTGTGGATTAAGTGTAAATTTCTTGGGTGCGGATTTGTCACCGCCTGAGGCTCCTGATGGCTCGCTCGAATTCGAATTATTTGCACTTCCAGTGCTTGAACTATTGCTACTATTTACATTCTGTTGATGCGGTGTATTGGCTTGCGGAGGCGTTATACTCGGTCCATGAGGCGTCGACGACGGTGTTGGATGATGAGTGATGTGATGATTTACATGCGGTGGTGGCTTTTCAATGTTCTGCGGCGTAACAGAGGGTTGAGGCATTTCAGGAACCTGCTGCTGTTGTTGTCCAGGCGGAGCCATATCGAAGTTGTTATGAAATTGTCTCAATTGTCGAATTTCGTCGTTACGTGTACGCATCATTGGACCATCGGAAGCTCCGCGAGGTGCTCGCTGTGGCTGAGGAGCTGCGTGGATTGCCATTGGAGGCGGATGAGCGACAACGACTGTTTGCGGCAAAACGACAGGCTGTTGAACAATGTGCACAGTTGGAGGAGGGCCTGGATCGCCTGGTTGTTGCTGCAAGTGAGGAGGAGGAATATGCATGCTCATGGGCTTTGCAATATTCGGCACGAGCGAGGGTGGAGGCTCAGAGAAACTCGCCGGAATAAGCGGATTCAAAATCCGAACATTCGTGCGATTTGGTGGAACCATTGACGTTTTGTTTGAACTATTATTATTGCTATTGTTCTCGCCGCCATTAATTTTACGCTCTGGTTGCTGAGGACCGTCATTATTATTGTTGTTTCCTCGTGGATCTTCACGCTGTTGATAGTGCGATGGCGGTGGCTGATGTTGGTTGTATGCAGGCGGATTAATTGTCATTGTCTTGAATCCTTGTCCAACGGCATTTATTGTTTGCGGTGCCGGTTGATTTTGCTGCTGCTGTTGTTGTTGTTGTGTCTGTTGAGCTGAAGACGTTTGCATAGGCTTCGAGTAGATGGTTTGTTTTTGCATCATTTTACCGCCTTGACTCTGCTGATCGGGTCTACCTTGATTTGCGCCACGCTGTTGCTTCGGAATATAAGGTTGTTTCTGTTGTGGTTGCTGCTGATTTTGTTGAGATGCAGGTGGAGGTGTCATTTTATCTCCTCCCGTATTGCTATTAGTACTGCTACTGCTATTACTTTGTTCATCATTACGCACGACCGATGCGAAGGCCGCTTCCTCGTCGCCATTTTCCACTTCCAAGCGTTCAATTGTCTTCGGATTGTTTTCAATCTCATTTGCAATGCGTTCAGCTTCGAGCTCTTGCTTACGGAAATCGGTCGTATCCTTTCGATCAATTTGTACTGTATAGTGTTCCAAATTGTCCTTATACGTTGTCACAATGTTATGCTCTTTCTCGTTCTTCTGGAACATTTCGCTCGCATCCCAACCATTTGCCTTTGTATCTAATTCTAAACTAACACCCATTTCGCCATTCAAGCCATCCATGTCTGTCCACGGCTGCAGTTCTTTCTCGCCACGAACTTGACCGTTGAGACGCGATGAAATTGCAGCATCGGTGGCGAATGCATCGCGTGTCGCGTACTCTATATCAACATCTTTGGCTTCAATTGTAACAATATCGCACAGTCTAATAATCAAATTATCCTGAACTGTGTCGACGTTTATCTTCTTATCATCGGCATTCTGATAGCGATGCGGCACCTCGAGTGCAATCTAAAATGAGAAATATATTTATTATTAGATCATTCAGATTTTTGTTTTTTGGCAATTGACTCACATGAAAATCTTCGGAGAATGTCCTAAAAATTCCCTCAACAATTACTCCGCCCTTTGTCTTAACACGCACATTATTGCCAACTTGCGATGCGGCTGCATGTAGAAAATGTGAATTATTATAAATTCCCTCTGCCGTTGGAGCTCGTGATCTTGGCGATGATCGGTTATTATTATTCTGGTTGCCACTGAAAAATAAAGTAGAACATTATACTCTTTTGCCATATGCCACACAGTTTTATATTTCACACAGAGAGAGGTATTTTGTAAACACATATAACAGCAGGAACATAGCATAAATAAACAATAAAAAAAAGACTAAAGGAACATTTTTCAAAAATTTGCAAGACAAGTCAATTTTTAAGGGAGGATTTTTATTCAGAATAATTTTAAAATTGAGATCCAGTGAGTCTTAAATAGAATTTCACCATTTTTGAAAATTTAAGTGTCTTCAACTGAATATTTAAAATCAACATAGCTAAAGTTTACTGAATATGTTTTTGAATGTAGCATCACTAATCTGCCCTTAATTAAAACAAATCATAGTTATTTTGAACTTTCCCATTCATAATTCGACACAGTAGCATATAAAAAATTTCACTGTCTAGAATGTTGGCATTTGAGACAGCCAGATTTTTCTCAATCACACGAGGAAGTGCAATTAAATTTTATCTCTTACATCGCAACATGCTCTAAAATTTTCTCATTTATTTTTTTTTTTCGAAAAAAAAAACTTCACAATGGCGGCGGAACTGAAGTTTTTTCTGCGAAGTTGAAAATTTGACTCAACTTGCAAATTTTTCCTTCGATTGTTCTATAAATTTGGCACTCGACGCAAAAAAATGCTCTAAAGTAGGTCAACGAATAGCTGCGATGCCATTGTGTGTTCAATTCAATTCAATTATGATCACTTACCCTCCTCCTCCAGCGCGACTTGTATTATTATTACTTTTTCGACCCTTATTCATGTTCATGTTGTTGTTAAAAGAAGAATTATCTTCCCTTCTCGGCAAATTGCTTCGATTTAAGACCGGAATTTTGACGGATTTTCTTTGCTTGCGTTTCTTTCACGTTTCAAATTGGATGAAAAAAAATTTTCCTTCACTTTTTTTTCGCTAGTTTTTTTCACGAGGATTTTTTTCACCTCTTCTCTTTAACTCGGTACGTCTCAATACTTCAGATGCTTTTCTTCGCTTCTCGGAAACACTATGTGGCTGTTGAACACAAATTCGATATATTTACGATGATCTTTCTCAATGTAATTTCAATATTTTTAAACTCGCGTAAGATTTCAAATTTTTTTCTTGATCAGTCCACATGAACTTACTCTGTGACTTTAAAAAAATCCAAATGGACTAGCTTTGTAAAAATATTTGTAACGTATAAATTCAAAAATTCACTGAAGTGAAAGATTTTTTGGACATAAAAACAAATCCAAAAGGACTTTCTGTTTGAAATCTCTAGCTTTGCTAATTCAACAGTATTCTACACGTTTTAATAAAATTATAACAATTAACTAAAAAATATAAAAAATGAAACTAAGTATTTGTTCTCAAAACATAATTATTAGTCGTGTCTCAATTTATTGAATGAAAAAATTTCTTTAAAAATTCAACGAGGTATTTTTTATTTTTTTAAATTCCGTTGTAAGGACATGCGTATTGCGATGGCATGTCATTAATAATGAATAGCATCACCATAAAAGGATTCAGTATGAAATTGAAAGGGGTGAAGATGGATGTTCAATTCGAAGAGTTTTTTCAAAATCTCAAAAATGCCACAAATTTAAGTGAAGACGATGTAAGAAATATTTTGAAACCACTCAAAAATTATTTCTGGACAAATTGGTTAAAAAAATGTTTAAAAATTTTCTTAATTGTTGCCACCATATGTTTATCAATTTATTATGTGGATACTTTTAATTGGCATTTTTGTGCTATCGGACGAATTTTGTTGATTAAAATTCTTCCTCTATGGGACTGGAGATACCTCGGCAATTCAAAATGTCTAATTGAAAAATCATCAACGGAAAAGGTCTATAAGGAAAGCGAAAGTAGCTTTAATCTGAAAGATTGTCGTGGATGTGAGCACTTTGGTGAGAAATCATAAGATTTTAAATTAATAATAATTTTGATGAAAATTTAATATCGAAATTGCTTTCACGAAACCTTTTAAATTTTATTTTTAGAGCAAATTGATGTGCTGTCTAAGACATCGTTTAGCGCCATAAATGATAAATTTTTGATCCGTGGACTGCCCGTTATTATCTCGGATACTATAAAAAATTCCGACAATTCTTCAACACTTTCAAATTTCATTGATAACATCTACACGAATTTAAGCGACATGATAAATGCGGATGCGTGCAATTTTGAAACAAACTTGATGATGTCACAGTTCGCGAGATTGGATAAGGCAATAGGGATATTGAAAAAATTGAATGATGATGAAGAGGAAATTTCACCTTGGTTTATTTCCTTCAGGAATTGCAAGCAGAAATCGGTTGAGTATAATTTTGAAGGATTTTTCAATGACCTTATTCCATGATAAAAACAGAGATAATAAAAATAGACTTTTACACCTCAATCACTGCCCTCTCTCTCCCCCTAAAAATTATGGTGTTGATCATTTAAGCGAAAATAATTAAAATTATTTAATTACATTCATGAAATTATTTATCTGTGGCGTTGAATGTTCATCAAAAATTTAATTATCAAATTTTAATCGACAAATAACTTTTTAACGCTTTTCTCACCGCAAATTTTTCCTTTTTTCGCAGTTAAAGGCATCACGTCTTCTTCTCCCTAAGCCATACTTTTATCCCACAAATCTTCAAGCACCTTACACATCGTGGCTTCTAATGTCGCAAAAGTACGAAAATTATCGCAACGAGCTGGAGGTTTATGGTTTGGTGATAATTACGCAAATGAAGGGAAGCCTCAAAATTACACTACAAATAAATCAAAACTGTGTTGAATTTTGCAAAGATTTGAGTGTGAAGTTGTATGGCGGTGAAAGTTTAGTTTTCCTCGCAAGCATGTGGAAGTTATCCTACGAATGTGAAGAAGATCCTTTTTCAGCGACATTCATTACGGAAACTTATTTGTAGAAGAAAAAGTTTGAATAAAATTAACATGATTCAGGGTTAAAATTTCTCTGAAATTGTTGCAGCAATAATTTGAAAAAATTCAAATCTTTTTTAAGAATTTCTCAGTAGAAGGGAACAAATTTTTATTTAACAAATATTATTTTTCAGATACAATATTTTCGAATATAATTTAATTTTTTCAGCGATTTTTACGATTTATTGACGTGAATGTGAAAAGCAATAAGTTGACTTTTTAAAATGCAGCGCAAATCACATCATTTTTTTTTAATTTATTAATTTGTGAGGTCAAAATTTATTACCGGATTGGAGATGAAATAAATGTGCAATTAACAATTATATGAATTTTTGAATCAAATGCTATCGAACATTCACTAGAATAAGTTTTCTGGAAAATTACGCGACATGATACGTCAAATTGATATGAATTGAATTTTTTCGGGGATAATTTTAAAATTTATCGTATTCTTTTATGTCCTGCATCAAAAGATTGTCTTTAAAATTTTTACGCTATTTAACTCGCAACCATTATGAGATTTATTTCTTAATTTCTTATTATTTTGCAACTATAGCTTGATGAAGAAATTTAAAAATTAATAAATTTTTAAATGTTTCCACCAAGATATTTTTTAAATTCTTTAAAGCAGCATATATTAAATGCTTTTTTGATTCAAACCTTACATATATGGAAAAAAATATGAAGGAAACTTAAGATTAATTATATTCTTCTTGAGCATTTCATAAAATCCGTTCATATTTCTGTTCTACATTATGTGCTTTATAGAAAACTAATTTCATGATCTTTTCACTGAGTTATCATCAGGATCAAAAAATATTCCTTATTTTGTGAGATCAATTTCATTTTTATTGTTAGATTTACAAAAATATTTGTTGAGTATTTTGTAAAGAGTTTAATGTTTAATTCAACTACAATTTCTTCACCTGTATTTTAAAATTCTCAAGCAAATAAATAGATTTTTTTTATATCATTGTTAGATTTTTAAAGTTTTTAACGTTTTTTTTCTTACTTAAAATATCACATTAAAATTATAAATTTTTTTGTAGCAGTGCATTTTTGGAAACTTGATTCAACAATTTTTTTGTTCATTTGAGTCTCATAAGTTGATTGTCGAGGGGGAATTGATAAAAACGTTTTTATTCTGTGATAACATGCAAGTTTCATTTTAAAATTTCACAAGAGGGATCAACGACGCTTAAAGGATTTTTACAACAATTACATCAACGAATTTTTTTCGTGTTTATCACCATTCGATAAGAAGTTAAAAAGTAATTAAACATGTGTTATGTTGGGTGCACTTAACCGTGAACTTCGAGGTTCAATTTGAAGCGATTTGTGGTACATCTCATCATCGTCCAGGAGAAGGGACGTGTCCAAAAGATATGACGTCACTTTAGGTATGTGATCAATTTTGTACGGAGTCTGTTGGAAATGACGAATTTCACGAATCACATGAGCGATCTAGATTGTAAAAAAAATAAAAGTTTTAAAATCTTATTTCATTGCCTTTTGATCTCTTTATGAATTGCTTTTGTATACCGTAAAATTAAACGTTTTTAAATTCATGGAAGGATATAATCTCAACCTTTTCAGAGCTCCTCAAACTCATTAATTGTCCAAGCAATACTTAAGTGCTAATAAAGGCAGTAATGAGTTTTACTCAGAGTTTCGAGAGCTTTCAGAAATGAAGTTATCCCCTCGAGCATATAAGTTTGAGGGGTATTAAAATTTTAAAAGCAGTAATTAAGCATTCGAGACGATTAAATTCACTCACCATTCGCATTTTAGAGAAATTTAATAAACCATCAGGCGTAAAATCGGGCGTTCCTTCTTCAATAAAAGATAAATCGGTGAGATACATTCCGAGATATGGAATGCAAGGTGGATCACATCGATGAAGTGCTTCACGCATAACACGAAATCTTCCATCTGAACACACAACAGCTTGCAATTTTGTTATAGTTGACTTGATCTATTCACGAGAAAGGTTAAATAAAAATAGTGAAAAATAGAAATCGTGATAACTTACATTCTTGGGCACTTTATCCCATGTCTTTTTCATTCTATAAATGGGCGCACTTGTGAACGCCGCGCAAATCTGCAACACTCCATTAAAATTGTGTAAACAACGACAAATGTCAGCGACTGCTGTCCATTTTTCAATTGCCGCTACGCGAGCAGCCATATTGCATCTGAGTGAGTTTGTTTAAAGAGGGGGAGAAGAATTTTTGACGTCAATAGGTGGGAGGGTAGCAAAATAGCATGTAAGTAATACCTAGATACAATTTCTGATCCAACTAGCCTCGAGCCATCATTAAAACGTTTCGTCATCTGTATTATATGCTCCGCTCTAAACTTTTTGTCCGACTTCATCCATGCTTGACCGAGAAACTCTCTGTGAATTTTTATTTAAAATTTATTTTAATATTTTTTATTAACTTATATTTATTTAAGCTTACTCGCTCCTTATAGCTAAGAAGATTTGATGATCCAGGAATGTCATTTGTTCAGCAATTTCAAGTGCTGACAGCGTTTCTATGCTCTCTTTGCTAGGCGACTGCAATTTTAAACGAAAGCAATGAACAATTTGTTCCTAGCAACGTGCAAAAATTGAGTACACTTACGTTGGGAGGCAGCAACAATAATTCCAAGTTCTTCTTTCCACAATCAATGTCTTCTCGAGTTAATAGTCTGAGTAATTGCGATGCAGCTCGATGTTCACCGGGCAGGAGATTGGGACTGCATGTAATTTCATCAAGGAATTCAATCGTTTGCGAGCGAAGTTTTTCATCCTGCTCGAAGTCTTGAAAGTGCTTTGATACCCAATGCCTGAGAGGGGGAAATAATTTTATAGGTCAATGGAGATGTGCAAGAAAATTTCTTAGGAAATCTATATGAATCTCCAAAAGGATTCATCACGCATATAAATTACCTTAAAACGTTCAATACACGCATCGTTGCTGGCGAGCTAACAACGGAATCTTTTCGACTTCGAGCATCAGCTTCCGGTTCATCACGTGGATTTGACGATGCGGAAGTTGCTGTATGTGAGAGGAAAAAATTCAAGCATGAAGGTCAGCATTAAAATGCAATGATGTGAGTGTGATGCCTACCGATTGCAAATGCCGCAGCAGCTGTTGATGTACTTGACCTGATTATTTAAATTCCGCCCCCGATGATGATGCAGATGATAGTTTAATGTTGATAATATAAAAGTGGAAATTATTAAATTCATGTTCAATTGAACATTAATCATATTCACTTTGGCAAGGTCAGAAAAATTATTAATATATGTGTGTGTGTTCAGAAAAGCAGAAGTTATTGCATAGATGGAAATTTTATAATGCATTTGAATTTTTACTGTTTCGTGAACCGAATGAGGAAATGTGTGAAGTATCATGAGGAGATTGAGAACCTTGTGGTGATTTTTAAAAATGCATTCTGGAATTATTGTCAAATCAAAAAATCTTTTATTCATTTTCCAAAAAAATCACCGCAAGACTAAGTTTTAGTTTAGTTTAGTAGAGTTCAAAGGTGAGTCCTGAAAGTATAATCTGTTGCATATATTATATTGTGCAAGGATAATGGATCGATTTTAAATTTTTTCTGACAAGCACAAAAGCTCTAAAATAGATCCAGCATTCATATTATTTTTCCGGGTAATTGGTTTCAGGTATTTTTTCTGAGATTTTTTTCATTTTTATTGGCCTTAAATTTTTGTGTTTGGTGACTGGGAAAGCTCTAAATCATGACTATATGCTGCTCTATTAATTCACACTACAAATCAAGAGCTAAATTAGCAAAAGATAAAAGCAGGAAAAGAGAGGAAGTGAAGTGTGAGAGAGTTGAAGCCATGCAGGAAAAGCACATTAAGTCATCAGGCTCATTAGTTCACTAAACTTACCATAATGGATCGTCTGCCAAACTTTTATTTTTTTTTTTCGTTACAGAAATATATGCATACAAATGATTATTTTTCGTATTTTTAAATGATAAAATTTTGAGTTTTCTTTGACGTGAAGATTGGAAGCTTTTGTGTATTTTATACCAAAACTAATTTTACCCATTTAAACTTTTATTTTCAAAGCTTTCAATTTCCATACCAACTTTCTTTTATGGTTTTTTTGCTTCTCATTCTTAAAGATTTCTCCAATAAACATAAAAATGCAGAGCTTTTTTAATAATCTCAGATAAAGAAGATTAAATGCTTAATGATATAGTTAACATTTAAACAAATTTATTCTCATGTATATTTCATGCTTAAAAAGAAGTCCTCTAAAATTTCTTTATATACTTCATATTTTTAGCTTCATTCACATACACTCATGGTGTGTTGTGAGAGAAAGAGAGAGAATGGGGATGATGATAAAAATATTAACGAAGCTTATCAACATACAAGATGTGAAATTTCATGTCAAAATAATGATGAGAAAATCAAAAAAGGAGTAAGAGAGTTTGAAAAGAAGACAAAAAGTTATTTTATGATTTTTTTCTTTTGTTTCTCTCGCTTTGAAAGAAAAATATTAAACGATCATAACCATATGTTTAATGCATCATAGATTATAGACGACAATCATTCCACGATATAATTAGCAAAAAGAGAGAGAGAAAGAGTGTTTGACATCACTTATGTATGGAAGGAAGAAGAGATTAAATAGTTAGTTATTAGGTATTAGAGCTTCGTAAGACACATCATAGTGAATATAGAAGTTATCTCTTGTGACAAAATTCGAACGGAAATTTTATGACTTTAAATATACATTCATATTTTTCTTTGTGATAATTTCCGATCGAGATTGTCGCAACCAGTGAATGCGTTAAAATAGAGCCGAAAAACATTCTATAATAGGCGTATGCGATGAATAATTAATTAAACACGATATAAACCATTTTTTGATAGAAAGATAAAAATATTAAGTATTTATTCGATACTATGATGATAATGATGATGAGAAATCCTGAGAATTTTCGCAATGTGATAGAGACATAGATATATGGCATAGATAATCATCGGAGAGCAATTTAAATCTTATGGCATTTTAAATGTGTAATAATTGAATAATTACCTCCTTTGTGCTTGCCTAAAGGACGTTATCACAACACCAACTTTACTCGAGCACTGGGGAATGTGCGGATCGTGCTGCATTGAAGCTCTCGTTGATATTGTACTGAGACTGACTCCACCGAGAGAACCTATGTGCACGCACGCGAAAAATTAAGAAGAACAAACATAGATTTACTCAGACATTGGATGAGATTGAAAGTAAATGGAATTTGAACATTTTGTTCTTGCGTGTATGCGCAAAAACTTTTTATGTATATAAATTTAATTATTAATTATTTAAACTTTTAAACGGTTTGAATTACAATGATTCTACTGCTTGATGACCTGTTAAAGTCACTTCAATAAATTTCTTTGTGTGGTTAGTGTATTACCTCTCGGTGTATAGAATGATGCCATCTCATCATCACTTTCCGAAAATCTCCTGGGCCCTTGAGGTGTACCAAACGACGATGTAAAAGATTTTCTCTGTCTTTCAGGTGTTTTCGGAGCAGAGAATTTTCGATGAGTCAAGCGTGGACTTGTCTTTTCGAAAACCTAATATGAAAAAAAATCTTTAATATTTAAATCTTTTGAAGAACAAAAACTCGCAAGAACCTTTTGAGTGCCACCAATGTTTTCCTTCTGCTTTGCTTCACCATTCAATTGCAAACTGTAGCGATGTTGACAGAGGGCAGCATGTGGTATGACATTATAGCCCACACTCGGTCGCCTGTATCATGATTTTAAAATGAGAAAAATAAATTTATTGAATTGTGCATTTATCACCTGTCAAATGAAACTCCAATCGATGGTGTTGTAATTGAAGTTTTTGTCGTTGTCGATGCAGATGTGGAGGTTGATAAGAGTGTGGATGATGTAATCGTGACAATGTTAGTCGTATAAGCGGTCAAGACCGCTGGTGGCGATGCAATTTTAATAATACTGGGCCTCGTCTCACTAATTGATGATTTAATTGTAGTTGTAGTGGTAGTTTGAGGTAGCTGTTGACTTTTAGAAATTGTCATGATTGATTCACTTGCAATAATTGCCGCTTGCTGTTCGATGGTCCTTGGAGGACGTTTAGGAATTATTCTTTCGGGCAACACATTTGTGGGTGCAGTGTTATAATTGAAGTCATTTTCTTCACCCTTGTCACCTCCACTTCCAGTTGATCCGACCAGCGTTGCAGTGCTGAGATTGGACGGTGACGTAGGTCCACCACTAGGAACGAGCGTATCTGAACTGCCAGACTGAGAAATTGATTGTGGTACGCCTAAGAATCCTTCCTCTTGTGGAATGTGATTGTTAACCTCAATTACTTCTTCTTCGATGCTCTCTGTCGTATGTATGACGGTGGTGACTTCTGGATTAACCTCAATTTCGACTTCCGATGATTCAGTTGTTTCCGTGGTTACAGTCTCAGCAATCCAAGGTAAACCGAGCTCTTGATCTTGCGTGGATTGTTGAGAGTACATCCGACGAGATGGCCTAAAACGGAGACCATCTGAGCCACCGCTCATTGAACGATCCCTGTCGGCACCTTCGGAGCAATAACCTGAAAGAAATGAAGCTGTCAAGTGTAAAGTATAGAATCACTTTTATTTTTGGATTTTGAGCTTAAAAAATTGATCAAAAGGAAGACAAAGTCATGCTATACAAGAACGAATTTCCTCTTTTCTTTTTACCTGAAACTGAACTTGCACCACTCGTTCTACGAAATCCTTGACTGTCAGTTTGATAAGGAAGCTCTAGAAAGTCAGTTTGCCCTTCGCAATCACATGGTTCAATGGGTGGCTCATAAAACACTTTTTTCAATGCATTAAGTACCGTTTCACCATCTAAACGAGGAAGAGAAAATGGAATGTGTTAATGAAATAAAATTGATTGACTTTAATGGCACGAACTGAATGAAGCGGCGATGGAAGCTCGATAACGAAAAAGTTCTTCTAATTTAATTTATAAATTTACTATATTTTAGTTTATAAATCAAGTAGAAAAAAAAATTCCATCGCTCGACTTCCCATTAAATAATCAAATCATCATCATGACATATGACATACCTGTAAAGACGCGATAAGTGAGTAGAAACGTGTTCAGAAAATCGATCGATAGAAAACGTAAATCGGTGAGGCGTTGCAGCAGCTTTTCCGGTGTAGCGTAGCGTATTTGAGGCAATTTACATGAGTTTAACGTTCTCGAGAATCTAATATCGACATCGTCCTTGAACAAATGTGGGTCAGCTCTCAGTGCCTGATGTCCTGTAAACATTGAAACTTTGGAGAATTTGAACAAGGATTAAAAGCACATCAAACATCAATTTTTTTTCTACACATGCCAAATTAAAGTTTAAATTGACACTAGCGGTATTTTCTCGCTTAGAAATTGTGCCGCATGGATTTTTTTTCAAATAAAATTCTCAAAACTTACCTGCATTAACAATTCCTGGCGAGAGTAATGAATGCATATGGATGTTATCCAAACATTGTGAAATATCACTTATCCATGCTTCCTTGTCCTGTGCCGTGGGCGCAACTAAATGAATCGAGTGCCTTTGTCCTGATTTTCCATCAACGATTATCTTAAAATCACGATTATTCGCATTAACTGGGTCAGTGACGCTAAGATTGCTGTTTTGTGTTGTCGCAGAACAAAGCGATTCCTCGTCATCGTTACTAGACTCGCTTGGATCTTCAATTAGCGTTGCATCGACGAGTGGAATTTTTCCAACATCGGGCAGCAAATGCAGACGACCAGCCGAAGTTCTGAGAAATTTATAATGAGATAAAATTGATGAAAGTTTTTTGAACTGTCGTAAAAAGAACATAAAAATTTCCTCGAACTTACCTCGTCGCAATTATCATGTGATTTGAGAAAAGGAAGCATTGTCGAACGGATTCGCGCTCACTCTTAAACGAAGCCAATCGACTACGAATTCTGCCTCTTCCTGGAGGCACTTGAACCAAACTTCCTGCACATTCACACACGTACGCATCAACGAGAAATTAATGAAATTGAATAATTTTAAATTTAATTAAATATTTCCATGGCAACTCTCGGCGAGGTTAATTAATTGTTACCTTGACGAACAAAAACTTGATTAACATCTAGTAGAATGTCGCAACCCTCGACAATCATACGCTCAACAGCGAGGTTTTTACGCAGATTCTCTGTCTCGGACACTTCATCGTGCATTTGCCTTTTTATCATAGAGAAAAAAAATTTAGTTGAGACTTTTTAATTAAATTCACCATGCTAACCTGCTAAGATCCTCCAGTTGCTGTCGGGCATGCTGCAAACTCGGTCTCTCAACATGATCAAATGGCGTGTGAGCCAGTAGCTCATGGAGCGTTATAATGTAGCGAGGAATTTGATGCATTGGATATGTTAAAAATTGTTCTAAGCTTCGTCCTTTACATTGTGGCTTTGCTGTTAAATTAATAAAGATAATTTTTTGTTTATTAAAAAATTTAGAAAATTTTACCTTCTAATCTCTTCAACACCGTTGAAAAATTCAAATTACTTTTGCATTCCGTTAACACTTGAAGACTATAATGATGATTCCTTACATACTCTTGATAAATGCTCAGCATAGGTAATAACATATCAAATAAGTCGCCTATGATGAATGAAATAAATCGAAGAAAAAAAGAAGGAACAATTTTTTTGTGAGAAGAACATCAAAAGTAATCTCGGATTTCACATATGTATTTTTTTGTGGTAATTCTTAACGATATACAAAAGGTGAAAGAAATAGCTTTGCATGTTCCTCAATTGGGGTGTTCTGCGTAATATTATTAGAGAAAGCAAAAAGCACATTTTTTTCGCCTTCTAATGAATAAAGCGCAAAGCTATTAATAACACGATACACAACACAATATATAACAAGCTTTCACTTAAAGCGTGCGTCAAAAAACAAATTTTCATCTTTTTTACTACACACATCATAAATGTTTAATTTTTGGGTTCACGAGAGGTGGGACACTGGCTCACTTTTATTTTTGTTTTTTACAATTTTCTTTTAAATTTTAAAATCTTTAAAACTTTTAACATTTTGTTTCCAACCCCTCGATATTTTTTGATCATGTATTTAAATTGTCCCATTTAATTTTGTGTGTTTGTGTGTCTTTGCTTCGCTCTTTTGACAATTCACTCGGTTTAAGTTTGAGTGTGCAGCTAAATTTTTTATGAGCTTTTTTCCATTTTCCATCTCTCTCTATCTCTCTTTTTCTGTTGTTTTCTCTCCTTCTTCATGTTAATGTCCATTAAATATATTATTTTTTTTGTTTCGGTGTGTTGCACACACAACAAATTTTTTCCTCGACACTCTTTTTTTCACTGAGAAATGGGTTTGGAAATTTTAGTTTTATTTCGTTGACATTCACAATCTCCTCTGAGATGGGATGACTTAAAGGAGGGAAAATTCGACAAAAATAACTTTGCTGTTTAAAAACAACAGTCATGTTTAAATATTATGAAAATGTCTTTGAATTAAATGGACCAAAAGTATTTTAATAAAATGAGAAGGAGAAAAAAGTTCAGAAGAGAGTAAGATGGAGACAATTACAGACCTCTTTAATTTGGATGTTGTGTTTTGCGGCATGGAAATTAAACATAAATTTACCTCTACAATATATACATCTTGAACTATAATATATATAATCCAAAACTATTCTAATATTTATTTATTTATTCTAGGTATATATAAAGGCTGTAAGAAGAGTTGCGATTTACTTTCATTTTCAATTAAAAGAGCTATAGAAAACAAAAGCTTTAGAAGAATTCCTACTAAGAAAAAAAGCTACAATTGGAAGAAAGTGAATAATTTATAAATAGGCAACACCCAGCGAATATTTGCATCAACATTTTCAATTTAGATTTTTGATTGTTTTATATTTTTCAAATATTTGGAATTTATAAGTTGTTTAATTGTCATTATTTAAATTTTTTTAACTTTCTCAAGTAATTTTTTATTTTTTTAGATGTTGATGCAAAAATATTGTCTGGGCAAAGAACTAAATGAAAAATTCAAAGTTCTCTATAAAGTAACAAAGTGTCATTGGTGGGAAAATTCTTAGGCACACACATCAAAACTTATACCAAGTTAGTCATTGTATACATACTTATTGTCCTACCTAAAACGAGAGTTGGCCACGATTCAAGTCGCGATGTTAAGCCTTTGAGAAAGATTTGATGAAGAAATAACACGGTTTCGGAGTTGAGAAAAATTGAGTTGACATCTTCGTGAGAGCAGGGTGGCTTTTTCGAAGAGGCAGCCATCTTAAAGGGACGTAAAAAGCATGAAACGAGAACCTAAAGGGAATAAATAGAAACATAAAGGCAAAAGCCAATTAGTAAACTTGTAGAATTTCGGAGAACTCATTCTGCAGAAAAAATGCTTAAAGAAAAAGTTGAATGGAACAAAATCTGGTAGTCGAGGTCAAGGGATGTGCTTTTGAACTTATATTTTTTGATTAACTTTCTCAATTCTATTCGTCAGTGATTGATTTTTCTCTTATTAATTTTTAACTAATCCATTTTATATTTCCCATCACTTCTAATCTACGTCATTCGCCTGTCAATATTGCACGAAAAAAAACTTCTGATGAGTTTTCGTGTAAGTTACCATAAGAAAAAAATCCAAAGTTGAAAATACTTCATGAAATTACAGCTGAAAGATTTCATGACGCAAAAAATATCTTAAAAAGTACTTTTCGGAGTTGCTGATGAAATTAATCTTTAAACGTCACCCGCCAGGTATCTACGCAACCCTCCATGAATATTTAAAAACAAACCATATAAAAAACATCCTTGAGAAAAGTCTTGAGTAAACACGTGAACGTAACATAGAGTCCATTCATTAAAAAGAAGTTGCCATTGAGACGGTGCAAAGCGCCCGCAAAATTAAGGCGTAAAATAATTTAAAGATAAAATATATTTTTTATG
Organism: Tanytarsus gracilentus; assembly: GCA_038502055.1. Lineage (NCBI taxonomy): Eukaryota > Metazoa > Arthropoda > Insecta > Diptera > Chironomidae > Tanytarsus > Tanytarsus gracilentus. The sequence continues at coordinate 341,773 of JAXRKN010000039.1, read as the reverse complement.
GAAAATATTGTTAATTAACTGCTTAAATTTTTAGAATATGAACTTTAAAAAATTTCGTTTATCCGTCTCAAGTGTTTTTGCCTGAGATTTACCTCAAGTTGCTCCAAGTACTCTTCTTCAGCCTCAACCATCGAGAAAACGAGACTATTTCTCTTTCTCATACTTTCCGCATGAGGTGACTTGATGTACTCTTCCACAATTTGTTTCCAACGTCGACGACACAACCAGCCGCGAAAGAAGCTTTGAACTTTTTTAATCTTTCTCAATTCAATTGAGTCTTGCACGGTGTCACATAAGCTTGGGATATTTGATGAGTCAACGAAACCACCACCGACGTTATTGACACCCCCTGGAGTCCTTTCAGTATGATGCTGTTGTTGTTCACTCGCTGCACTAAAACTCCCTCGGCCGACTGGTGTTGCCGAAAACGATGAACGTTTTGTCTCTTTACGAAGCACACAAATCTAATTAGCAAAAAAAATAAGTTAGTCATAAGTTAAAACTATAAAAAAATCAAATTATTTCAACAAAGGATAAAAATTTAATGCCAACGACATGTGTTTAAATTATTCAATTAACCTCAGCACGAAGCTTTCGTATTTCTGACGCTAGCTCTTCACACTGTTGAGTGTATTGCCACTTTGCTGTCTTCTCACTCTCAACCACTTGCAATAAATGAACATGTTTCTGTTCAAGTTCTTCCTTTTGAAGCAGGAGCTTGTTGAAGCTGTTTTTGTTGAGGTAGAAAGAAAAAATATGAAAAAAATTCATCTGGTCTTTTTGCTGCTCTCATCACTCCTTTTTTTACAGTGAGCTGACAAGTGATTGACATACATTTTAAAGCTTTTTACTCCATTTATAAAAGTATGTTAAGAACGTAAATATATATGTTGATGTAAAAGTTTATGAGGAATTTTATAAATATAATGAAAGCACTTGTTGAATCATGCACATCAGTTAAAATTAGTATGTAAATAAATTGTATGTATTTACAGAGGTTGAGAAACTATTTTTGTGCTTTTGATTAAAATGATAGATTCCCATTATGAATTATTTGGGTTCATTTTTCTCTGTAATTTTCTTTTCATCGAGTTATAATTTAATCACTCGTCATCACACAGTAAGTAAATTTTTTATTTCTCTTTCTCTTGAAGATGAGTCAGTAAGTAAAGATATAGTAAATATTTAATGAGTGTATTCCATGCAACATAAGCATGTTTGTTCTTTATACCTTGCCTCTCTGATTGCTATTATCCATGCAGAACATTCCGACTCCGTGTTACACTTCAATTCGTAATGTCTCTGATTTTCACGACGATATGAGATGGTGAAGCAGTGCTTAACGACAAACAAGGGAATTTCGTTAGATTATGTGATGAGTGAATATGGTTAGAGGTGAAATTGCTAATGCAAAGTACCTGTAATTTTTCCTCTTTGTTTGTTTTTGATGCATTCGCATTTGCATTGTTGTTAGTTTGCAATGGTGAACCTGGAGCGATGCATGCTGGTGCCGAGACGAGACGCTCACAATAGCAACCCTCTAAAAATATTATGCCTGATGGTCTCGTTGATGTCTCTGACTCGTAATAAAAGAGGAGATTCTAAACAATGAAGAGAGAATAATGTCAAAGGTTATGATGGTGAACGTGAGAGAGAGAGACTTGATTAAAATAATCAAGGGAGGATAACTTCATATTTGCAGGAATATTCATTCCTTGATCAATGATACTCACTTGATAAAGAAGAAAAAATCTAAGTTGCCATCTATCGCTCGATGTACGCTTATACAGATATCCTTGCTTTATGTTTGCATGAAAGAGAAAAGCGAGACATATAATTTAATGTTTTTATTGTGTTCCTAGAAAGTTCAAAGGAGCAAGCCATTTTATCATTTTCTACACAGATCGTAATTACTTTTGCCTTAAATTAAGTTTGAAGAATTTTTTGAGAATATTTTTTTAAATTCTTTCAGCAATTGTGTTCAAGTATTTCTTGACTTTCTCTTTTAAATTCTATTGAGATCTTTTTTACGGAAATCCTCGATTTTGAGTACATCAAACGAATTTATTTTTTTTATCTTCAATAATGGTTTTAAAAAGAAAATATTTTGTGTCATGTTAAAAAGTCAAGTAACTCTTAAACGTTTCCATACTATTACTCAATTTTTACGGTATTTCCTTAAAATTTCAATTCTTTTGAGGGTTGATTTGAAAAAAAATTCTGAGTAAATTTATATTTATAATCTTGAAATGTTTTTGAGTTGATTTGGATGAGGAGCAAAAAAGGTATAATTTGTTTATATCATATGCGTCATTAGGCATAACAACGTTGTAACCTGGAAGCATTTTCATGGTGCTATGTTTGGTATATGTGTCAAACAATTTTTAAGGTTTTTGTATGCATAAGGAATTCCTACATGAGTTTGAGGCTCTCAGAGTTTATTTCAAAAATAATCGAATTCTAAAAATATCGTTTTTAGCCCAATCGCAATTTCTAGCTTTTAGAATTTACAACTTTTCCTAAAACATTTGTGGTTAAATAAAAATATTTTTTTGCTACGCAATAAAAATTAGTCTTGCTCTTGTGAGTTTTTACACATCCTCTATTCATAAATATTCAATTGATCCGAAAATACAGCCGCAGGTGAAAGAATCCTAATATAAGTCAATTGGTTTCAATTTCATCTCCTTACACATATACAGGGATTAATTTTAGCTCCTGAATGATTAATTATTCAGTAAATGTTGATTAATAAAGCACAAACAGTCGAGTTGAACTCCATGGAGTCGAAATGCTGTTTTTACGTCATTTCACGAGAAAAAATAACCGAAATAATTTCCGAGAATATCATGGTAAAAATCAATTGAGTATAAATCTGTCTGCTCATAAACCATTCACTAATGTTAAATTAAGGGTGTATGAAAAAAGTTAAAATCATTATAGATTGATATCACAGAAATAAAAAGAAATGAATTTTAGGGTAAAATGAAACTAAAAGTGCTTAAGGATGTAATATTCATTTTATCCTTTACATACATTTAAATAATTATTTTCAGATGGAAAGCTTTTTTTAAATTATTTTTAATTTGACAATTTTAGGTTTTATCAAATTCATGTTCTATTTTTACAATTAGCTATCATTTTTTAAATTCTTGAAATAAACTTAAATTCATCTTGCAGCATTCTCTAAAATCCCTTTATCGATCTCAATAACATTCCATCCCTTGGGAAATTTTATTATTCTAAATTCTCCATTTTCACTTCTTCGTCTCCTTCCGTGCACAAATACTTTTGAAATCGCTGAGACGAAGAAATGTTTAGATGGAGAAGTCGTAGGATTTCAGTCTAAAAATAGCGACAAAGTACACTGCTCGTCCTCACTTACCATACTGTTATCATGCTGCGCTTTGTCCGAGAGCATTATCAATTGATTCTCGTTCACTCGAACACCTCGCTGCATTTTTGGACTCAACATTTTAATTTTTTTCTATTCTTTTGAGACTTGAAAATTTATTTCACTAGTTATGCGTTTCATTTTCCACTTTGTTCTACTTGAGTAACTAACATTTTTCATAATGTTTCATTTTTTGCTTTAAAATTATTTTTTTTTATACTGCAGTATACTGTGATTAACTTAAAATTTTATTATTTTTAATTTTGTTTCACTTTTTTTGTTGCACCTAAAATTCTACAAACTTTTTTAATTACAACTCAGTAAGTAAAATTTTTTCTCAGCAGCACGCCAAAATCATCGTCTTTCTGTTTTATGAATGAAACTTGTTGCACATAGCACAAATAATTATCGAAGGATCTAACGAGTGTCGTAGCCGGAGTCGGGATATTTATTACTCATTTTTCAACTTGTTGATTTTTATTTTCATTCTCTTCGGCACTTACTCGCGGATACGAGTGCTTTTTGTTGCGAGGAAAAGACATGGAAATTTGTTCCCTTGCTCAATTTTATTTTATACTCGTGTAGATGTACCGAGAGATATATACATAAATATACTTTTTTGAGGCAGGCAGGAGGAGGGGTGAGCGCGTATAAGCTTTATCGATTTTCTCTTCTCTTATGTTTTTTTCGGTTTGCTTCTTACTTATCCAAAAAAATCTTTCTCTCTTCACTCGAAACGTCTTTTCCCTTATCACTCGTTTAATTAACCTAAAATCACTTGACGTATTTCTTGGAAATTTTAATCTAAGTTCTTAATGATTTTTGTTTGAAGAGAATCCTGGGAGTTAAGCTCTACATTGATTTTCAAATGATGGTAAATTAAATTAATTTCTATTTGAATAATTTTGGTTGGTTTTCAAGGGCCTCAATTGGATCATTTCAAACTCATTAACGCGTTAATAATTTTAAAATTAATTCAGCAAATAATTTTTTTTAACTTTAATTGAAAAACTTTCCCAAAATTATCGAGAAGGACTTTTTTCTAACTTACACAACTTCATGTCATTAAAAGTTAATGACCAACTTTATTCTAATTTTGAGCTAATTTTAAATCTCTCCTTTCATTTTATCGTTATAGCTTTTATGAGAGCTTTTTTTGGCTGGCATTTCTTTTCACTATGTGTTGCACGAGCAAAAGGAAATTTTCAAGGTTTGACTCCGCAATGTGTGCTACAGGTTGAAAATTTTATATTACTTCTTTTCACTGACTTAAAACACTTCTCGAGATAAAATTTAATGATTATGAGCAGGAGGGATTGAATGTTGAGGAAAATCAAGATGAATTTTGACAGATTTGAGTTATTTTAATTATTAATTAATGAAGAATAAAATTCAAATTGCAGCTTTTGTGAAAATCCCTTTCCCTCTCTCTTTTCCTTCGTTTTTGGGCTATCACGAAAAACGACTCAGGAAAAACTGCGAGGAAAAGCTCTCCGAATTTCCTTTTTATACTCGACCTGCTCACTTTCTCTCTCGATGGCGAAATGATGAGAGAGAGCGAAAGTAAAGCACACGACAGAGAGACACGAAAATTTTCAAGGGTATGGAATGAGGATTGAATGTGTATATGTGGGGCAGGCTCTGTTATCATCCCGCGTTATGCTTTATTTATACTTTCACATGGCAGAAGTTGAAAATACGTCAGGTAGGTTTCGGATGAAAATGAGAGAGAAATTTTCCACTTCTTTTTCTCGCACGAATTTTCTCTTCTATTTTTACGAGAATTAGACTTATTTTACGGCAATCACTCGATCCTTCAGTATGTATCCCATTGATTATGATTTAAAATGTGTGAGAAGTACGCGAGAGTGTTTTTCAGATCTATCTGAAATTTGGATATTATTTCGACATTTTTTTATTTTATGGACGATGTTTCGTTTCATTTTCAAATTTATCAGTGCTAAATAGTTGGGAATTTCCCAGGTGTTGGGAATTTCCCAGGAGTTGGGAATTTCCCAGTAGTTGGGAATTTCCCAGGAGTTGGGAATTTCCCAGGAGTTGGGAATTTCCCAGGTGTTGGGAATTTCCCAGGAGTTGGGAATTTCCCAGGAGTTGGGAATTTCCCAGGAGTTGGGAATTTCCCAGGAGTTGGGAATTTCCCAGGAGTTGGGAATTTCCCAGGAGTTGGGAATTTCCCAGGAGTTGGGAATTTCCCAGGAGTTGGGAATTTCCCAGGAGTTGGGAATTTCCCAGGAGTTGGGAATTTCCCAGGAGTTGGGAATTTCCCAGGAGTTGGGAATTTCCCAGGAGTTGGGAATTTCCCAGGAATCGCCAGAAATCCCAGGGTCCCAAGTTGGAATTCCCAGAGTTAATTTCCCAGAGTTGGGATTCCCATGCCCAGTTGGGAATTTCCCAGGAGTTGGGAATTTCCCAGGAGTTGGGAATTTCCCAGTAGTTGGGAATTTCCCAGGTGTTGGGAATTTCCCAGGTGTTGGGAATTTCCCAGGAGTTGGGAATTTCCCAGGAGTTGGGAATTTCCCAGGTGTTGGGAATTTCCCAGGTGTTGGGAATTTCCCAGGAGTTGGGAATTTCCCAGTAGTTGGGAATTTCCCAGGAGTTGGGAATTTCCCAGGAGTTGGGAATTTCCCAGGAGTTGGGAATTTTCCAGGTGTTGGGAATTTCCCAGGAGTTGTCAGAATCTTCCCAACTAACAACAAAAAATTGATACAAATTTCAGACCGATCTGAATAAACTCTAGCGTACTTCTCGCGCATGCTAACATTTTTTCTCTGAATCGCTTGACTGCCGTTAGGTCCTTTTTTAACACATCATTGGGTTATTTTAATGTGCTTTTATTTGCTATAATCATTTAATTAAAAGATTTCTTTATCAAAAAATATAACAAAATATTTTTATGTGTTAAATAAATGGGTAATGTTCATGACATTTAGTTATAACATTTATTTAATTTTATTAAATTTATTTTCGTAACGTACTTTAGCGATTTAAATCACCCAACATTATCTTACAGGGTGTAAATTTTTATTTATATTTTAATGCATACACTCCTCAGATGTTCATGAACGAATTTTTCTCACATTACCTCCCTTCGACTGTTCATTGTTATAATCGAACATATTTTGTGTTTTTTTTCGTGTAAAAGTGCTCAACATAAAAAATATTTTTCTTTTATTTCCTATAATTTCTGCAAATAGTTTACCGCATTTATTTTTAACTTATGCTTCATTGATTTATATTTAAAACTGTGACGATAGCTTTTAGGCACTAAGACAAAGTGATAAGTTAAGAGAAAAAACATAAAAATTTAGACTTCAAATCAAAACATTCGAAGCAACAGGCTAATAAATCTTATAAAAGACATTAACGATGGATCTTAACGATGAGGCTTCAAAACTACTTGAAAGGGCTTTGTCATCCTTCGATGGCATTATTTTAGGTAAAACTCAGTCATGCCTCAACCGGATATGAAGTTATCGATTTTTTTTCATCACAAGTTGAGATTTAATGAAGTGTGACGGAAATTCTGATGAACGGTCAAAATCTTTATTCTCTTTCTAGACGATCGAAATGCGCAACCATCGGCACTCAATGTACTCTCGGCTGCAACAACACTCGCGTTGGCACTGCAACAATGCAAAACCACACCATCTCCACCGGACAAAGAAACCGCTGAAGTTATAAATGCGTGGTTGGATGCCTATATGCCCGTAAGTTTCTCTACTTACCATGCCAAAATTAATTTTGTGGATCATTTCTTTCATCTTGTTTATATGATTATCAGATTTCAAGAGTATTCACCTTTATAGGTGATCCAAAATTTATTCACCTCTTTTCAAATTACTTTTTTCACTTTTTTACTTTTTAAATTTTATTTTTGACTTTGTTTCTAAAATATTTTAAAAATATTAATGAGAGAAGTTCTTTAAAAATAATTTTTTCTATTTTTTTACTCCAACCACCCACACTTAAACTTTATCCAAAAATATAAATTTTACAAATTACAATAAATTGTACCTGCTATCGATGATTTAATCGAACGATAACAGAAAATTATCACATGAAACTACGAGAAATTTTTATCAATCGAGAAGGTCACTTGAAAAAACCGTGTTTTAACGTTACGATAAATTTCTCTTGACTGAAGTTCTTTTCGTGTTTTCAAAGAATCAAGATTTTTCATCAAAGAAAAAAAAACTTTTGAGGAAATTTATTTTTAAGAGAGTAGAAAATAAAATTTAGCGAGAGAAAGTTTTTCTTATTAGAGCTAATGATTTTATTTGGCAGATGCCAGTTGGAGTTGTTTAAAAATTTATTCATTTCAAGATTTATTTGCAAATGAAAATTTTTGAGGGTCAATTAGAGTTTAAAATTATTTTCGATTAACTTCCAAAATTTATTTCCACCCCTTTTCGTGCAAATAAACTTCCTTAATATACTTTTCAATGTTACGCTCACACAATTTTCATTACCACACATGCATAAATATTATTACACTCTAATGGAGAATGTGAGCCATCAGTGCAGTCACATGTGTTTTAAGTTATATTGTAAAGAGAAAAAATTATAAGGTGTCCGAGAAGTACGCGAGAGATTTTTTTTGGATTAATTTATTTTTCAAAAACTAAAAAATGTCGCAAATGGATTTAAAAGTGTCGAAATAAATTTCAACTTTCAAAGAATTCAAATTGATCAGAAAAATCTCTCGCATACTTCTCGAACATATTAAAAGTTAAGACTCACGAGAGAGTGATTGTGCACGAGCGCGCTCTCAACTAAATGATGAAAGCAGACGATCGAGAAAAAAATATTGTCGAAAAGGAAAAAGAAAGAAAAATGTTTATGTTCATCCTCATATGCGGGGGAGAAGTAAAAAGATTTTTCAAAGATTCTTTTTTAATGTACCCGCTTCGCTCTCTCAAAATTATAAAATTAGCTTAGGAGAAAAGAACTGAGCCATTTAACCGTTGTTGGCAGTAATTAAAGAGAAAAAACTGACGTCAGTTTCTCGCGGGATTTCAATGAAAACAGACGTGTGTAGTCAATTAAAATATCGAGAGAGCTAGTGACATTTTATTAATTATGAAATCGGCACTTTCGTCTAGTAGCACAAAAGAAATTGATGACACGGCAACGTCATCTGCGCGAGTGGTCGAGAATGCTAGAAAAGTTCAGAAAATGCTTAGAAAGCGACGAGAATTGATGGCGGCACAGGGAAAGTTGAGAGTAGATGAAAAGAAGCCGCAAAAATCGGGTGATTTGAAAGATATCAGTAATCAAAAGAGTGAACCGACATCGGAGGAATACGATGAGGATGAAGAGCATCCTGAGTTAACTTTGACTGAGAACTCTGAGTCGTATGACTCGAATGACAGTCTTCGCGGCATTGTCTTGGCAAAAGAACTCGATAAAGGTTGAACTCTTTTTTAAATAATGTCGGAAATGTATTTAAAGTCATCATCGTTTAATTAATTGCTTTATGAAAGGGGTGGAATTTAAATTTGGCAGTAAATTTTGTTTCTAAAAATATAAATTTACTTTTTAATTCATTGCTAAGATTAGCGCACACCATCTTCCACCCCCTGTCTGCAAAACCGTCTAGTCAAAGCCAAAACGATGTTACTCTGAATACTTCTCTCTCTCACTCACAGCTAGACACACATGAGATGAATGCGTTCAAGTTTTGACTCTGAAAATTTCGTTTTGAATTATTTTTTCATCTATTTTTAACTCCCTTTTAATATTAACAAAACACTAGAGCGGCAATATCTGCTTATATAGTTTTTTCATTCTTTTTTTTGTGTTGCGTTCACGCGATATCGAAATTGAAAACTGAAAATCTGATGAAAAGGCGAACGCACTTTAGAAGCTGATAGATAAATAAATTATTGAGGGGAAACTTCTCTATTTTCAGTCAGAGCCGCTAATTGAGAAGAAAAAAGATTAAACAAATTAATAATATTTGAAGTGTTCGAGGGTAAATCACTCAATGAGAGTCGTTAAAAATAGCGCATGGAAATTCCGTGAAAGAGATTAAATTTTTATGTGAGAACACAACTGACACATAAATCATTTATGGTTAAGCAAGCGACAATCTAGATTGTAATTTTTTAATGCTGACAAAGTGTTTTAGGAAAATGTTGAGAAATTTTTTTATGGGAATATAAAATTTTTTAACAATTTTTATTTGCACAAAAATTTTCATAATTACTTTAAAAAAAAGTGCGAAAATGTACTGTTTACGTTAGCCACAACTTGGTTACTTTATAAAGACTTTGTAACATTTTTTTCTCTATAAATATTTGCATTCCGCTCGTAAATTCAACCAAAATGAACTTGAAAGAATTTTTCAAATATTTCTCGCCACCAACGCAAGTGAAAATCTTATCTAACACCTTCTAATTTTATTGAGACATATAATGTTTAGAGAGAGATTATTCAGAGATAAAAACATCGTGTGACTTGATGTGTGATATAAAAAAATTTAAATAGATGCATCGAGTTCAGACGAGGAGGAAATCACATGGACTTGTTTACAGCGATCGCAGAAAAAAATTCATGACAGCAACAGTTTTAATAAGAAAGTGAAAACAGTTGAAGAAGAAGACGAAGAGAGTGAAGGAAGAAAAACACCTATACGTGCTGAAATGAAATCAACAAACGCATCGAAGCCGCCACGCGGACCACCCGGCGGCAATAATAATAATAATAATAATGGTAGCAATGTTACATCAGCTAGTCTCGATCGTCGTCAAAGAAGTCGAAGTCAATCGCATCGACGCGAAAGAGACTCAAAAAGTCGCAGCACACATTCACTCAAGGACAACGATTTGAATGAGAAAATTTTGATAGGAAATAATTTGCAAGCTAAAGATAATAATTCGTCTAGTTCAAATAGCAATCGTCGGATGTCTCCAATCACATGGGAAGCACCGCCACCTCCTCCATTTTATCCCTATGACAAATGGGAACAATATTATTACAAACATCATGTGACAAGTCGCGATGATTTAAGATCTATGGAATATTATAGACGTCCAACTGATCCATTTCGCATTGGCAGTTGCCAAGAGCTTTATCACCATCCATCTCAATTATCTCTGACTGGAAACTGTGAAAGTTCATACTTTCACTTTCCGCCACCTCCTCCTTGTTGTAATAATCATTTTTATCCACCCTATCAGCAGGTGATTCGAAATGATCCAAAATTTAAAAATTTACAATTTTTATTTTAATTTATTGAATTAATATTTTTTAATTTTAGCGTCAAGACAATTCTTCAGATCGTGCTCGTCGTTTGCAGTCCGATAAAGATGCGCTTCAGCTTCAAATTCAAATCCTAACCGAACAAATTAACGCACAAAATGACAAAATGAAAGACCTTGAAGCATCATTGAATGAGAAAAATCGGGAAATTCAGATGACGGAAGATTTATTAAATAGGGTAAGTGACCTCAATAATTTTTAATCGCTTAAAATATAATAAATGTTGCCTCTTTAGGAGATGCTCTCGAGATCATCACTTGAAACGCAAAAACTCGAATTGTTGCAGGCGATAAGTGAAATGAAGCTCCAGCAAGCAACACTTGAGCGTGAAAATTTTGAGCTAAGATCGAGTGTGTTGAAGACTAGTCTGACAAATCTTAACAGCACTCAATCGCCTTACCATAAGCGAACAGGAGTGCAGAACATGCAACAATTTGCTACAATGAACCAAAAGAACAATAACAATAATAACCTTAGTGGAAGCCATGGAAACTTATCACAGAATTTAGCACTTGCCAACACTGTAAGATAAAAATCGTTAAATTTTTGAAATTTCATAATCCTTTTTTTTATTTTAGTCATCTCCTGAGTTCACTCGTCAACGTTCAGACATTCACTATGCATCATTACCCCGTCAGTCTTTTGCAACCACCACCATGCTCTCGATCTCTTCGTCGGGTGGTCTCAATGGAAATAGCGCCGCTCAAGAAAATGATAGTCCACAGAGACGAAATGTTGCATTCGCTGATAAAGATAGAATAATTGATGACAGCATAAATATTCCTCAGAGGAGCTATGCAGTTCAAGCATTGACTTCGCCATCAATGAGCCAAAAGAACAAAGGACTTCGAAGTATATTTGGAAAAATCAAAAACAATAATAATAATAACAATAATAATGGAAGTCTTGTTGAGGATTCCTCAAATGACGTTGATAGTGATTTTGTTAGAGGAGGCTTGAGATCAACAGCAGGACCAAGATTAGGCCAGGGTTGGAGTGCACAGGAAAAAGTTAAGAAACCATTCAAAGATTGGGACACGGAAATGCTGTGTGAATGGTTTGAAGAGATGGGACTCGATTATGTTATTGAGAATGCCAGAAAATGGTTGAAAAATGGCGCTGAACTTTTGGCTTGTGCTCCACAAGACATTGATAAAGAATTAAATTTGAGGTCACCACTTCATAGGAAGAAAATTCTGCTTGCCATGGCCGACATGGCCGATCAAGACTCGGACGATTTTCTTAAAAATTCCGGAAAACTTGACACTGCTTGGGTATTGAGATGGCTTGACGATCTCGGACTTCCGCAGTACAAAGATGAATTCATGGCAGCGCGTGTCGATGGACGTGTTTTACATCGTCTCACGTTTGACGACTTGGCAGTAATGCACATAAATTCATGCTTACATGTCGCGAGCTTAAAAAGTGGCATTAAATTGTTGCGTGAACAAAATTTCAATCCCGACTGTCTTATTCGTCGTCTTGGCGAGATCGAACAAGATAAAATAGTTTTCTGGACATCGCATTGTATTATGGAGTGGTTGAGGTTGGTGGATCTCGCTGAATATGCACCAAACATGAGAGGATCGGGCGTTCATGGTAGTCTTATGGTGAATGAAATCAAATTTAATGCTGAAATTCTTGCCGATTTACTTTCGATACCGGGAAGCAAAACATTGCTTAGGAGGCACTTGCAGACACACTTTAAAGATTTACTCGGTCGTGATGTGATTCAGGTGAAGAGAGACGCTGAAAATACTTTGGGTTTTATTCCTCTCACAATCAGTGGAAAAATTAAGGTAAAATATTTTAGACTTTTTGACTTTAATAATTTATTAATTTTTTTGCAGACCCCAAAGAAGTCTCAATTCTCCCTCAAACGCAAGAAGAGTATCAAAAATGAAGAGACCGAGTTCAGTAATTATGTGTGCCCTATGACAGGTACTTCTGTTCACTTACAAAAGGGTAATGCTCTAATGACTAACAACTTAACCGTAAGCTAATTCTTCGCAAAATTTCATACTTTTTGACACTCTTAATCTCACTACTATATTCTTACAGTACTTATGCTAAATGTTCGTGGTGATGGATGAATATCGCAAGCACATTATTAATTTTGTTATATTTAAATATGCATCTCATAATATTTATTCACTCATAGTTCATAAGTAAATATGCTCATTTTCATACAAGCTTAATTTTATGTTTTATTTGCGACCAATTTGAACTAATTTAATCTTCTCGTAAATCTAGAATCAGAGGAGTTTGACGACCTCGATGGCAATGGTAATTGCACCAAAGGCAACACAAGTGGACGAGCCAGTGTCAAAAGTTGTTTTGCAGCCAACTAAAAAATAATCAAAAAATGTTTTTCTTAAAAAAAGTTACAAAAACTTAATCGTGTAAAATTTAGTGGACCAACCTTCACAGTCTTCCAACTAAATGTTGACTTTAAATAATTTTTTCTTCAGTCATGGATATGATGCATTTTTTAAAACTATTTTCTAACTTTTTTAAATTTATAAAAAATTTCTCAAGCCTAGAAAGTTTTAATTTTTTTTTTATAAAAATTCACAACTTTTCATCTAAAATTTTACTCAACAGGATTTTTCATTTATGATAAACTATCACAAAGTATGAATGTTTCCTACCAATTAGCAGTGTATAGTTATTAAGATCCTTTCAATTTAAAATTTAAATGACTTAAAAACGTTAAATTATCAAAAAAAATTGTTCTTTTTGGAAAGTTAATTTATTTATAAGAAACTTTTTCACTTTTGTGAACGACCTAACCTTTTAAAAAAAAACAATAATGAGAAACGTGTCTTAATAAAACTTTTCATAATTTAGGATAGCAAATTTACTATTGAGTTAAAAATGAGCTAAATAAAAAGAATTTAAAAAATAATAATTTAATTTAGTTTTTTTACAGGACACCAAACACTCACTCGTATATCTTCATAAAAATGGTCTCATTTAAGTCGATCACACTTTATTTTTTCTACCTGGAAGTGAATGTTACGTTCAATCATGTTTCAAGTGCTTTTAAATTATTTTAATTCATTGTCACCCTTTTACTATTTCTCAGCATGCACTCACATACTTCATCTTTACGTCAAAAGCTCTCGCATTGAGCTGATGATGTTTAATATTTCTCATAATGTTTTTAAAAGCTCAACAGCAGAGCAGCAGCATGTAAATTTTTAGTTTAAAACTACTCGCACTCCGGTTCGGACGGACAAATTCAGCCTCTCGTGTGTCATTTTTTGTTGTAGACGATCTTTTAAAAAGCAAACAAATAAAAAGTATGTCAATCGATTATCGCAACGATTTAGATTTAAATCACATCGAAATGAGTATTTTGTCATTTATTGGCATTCAATTTAGTTGAAATCATCAATCAAATTTAATGATGGCAATAATGCTAAAATTGTTCTTTGCGGTGTTTCAAGGTGATATTGTGGATGACTTAAATTGCGTTCTTTTTTTAACGCCGAATGCTTGAGCAATTTGAAATATTTTTAGTAAAAAAACAGCGTGACGATTATATTTTTGTTATTTATTGTGCAAAGTTAATATTCGAGAGTTTATTAAGAGTGATGCTTCATTTTGTGTTGAAAATAATTTAAAATAAAATAAGAATAACCGGCACACAATTCATTTTTCCCATCAAACATTCTTGGAACAATTCATTTCTATTTGATGATCGTAAAAATTTGATAATTCCAGTTTTGAGGGAAAAAATTCACATGCGCAAAAAATCACGTTAAAAACAATTCAAATTTTTTTCTGTGTCGCGAAAGCCATCAATAATCGCATTTAAAATTCAAAAAAGACTTGAAGAGAAAGTCATTACATGTAAATAAGTTGGAGATGGAAGGAAAGGTTGTGCAGAAAAATCATTAAAGCATTAACAGTTACTGGGGTCAATGAATCAAAATTAAGTCGAGGTTGTAAAGTGTCATGGTGCAGATCACAATTGATCATGTTTTAATGAACAAGTGGAAGCATGAAAAATGAAGAAATGTTTTATTGTTGATAAATTTGTACACGATTTCACGTGAGTTTGTTATTTGTGAATAAAAAATTTAGTTTCGTTTCATCGAAAAATTGAAATTAAATTCCTTTACGGTTATTAAAAACTTTTGAAGTCAAAGCTTTTAAAATTTATTCAAGCAAAGAATTACAATTTTTATTAAATTGTTGCTTAATTTTTTTTAAAACTTATTATTTGCCTCCGTTTTATTAAATATGCGCCAAAAATTTATTATTGACTAATCAGTTAAAAATTTAATAAAAATGTTTGTAAGGATTGTAAAAACAAAAGAGGTCAACATGGGTCAGTGAATTTTATTAGTCTACATTTATTGAAGTTTGAAATTTTTTTGGAATATTCCAATCGAAATATATCTTATCTTAAATGACGCATCATGATACAAAGCATAAACTTTATAATGCACTTGGACTTGACCTCTGTCTCATGTAAATGCATATAATTATCTTAGATGATAAGGAAATTTTTCTAGATGCTATGAATAATTTTTCAAAGGAAATGAACTTCATAGATTTAAATGACAATGAAATAGAAATTTCTACACTGTCTCTTAAAATAATCTTTTAAATGGACTTGGGAAAGAAGATTTTAATTTCTCAATCCAACATTGTCTCATAGATTATTATTGACCTCCTTATTTAAAATCTCTTTAGAGATTACTTATTTCCGATTGTATGTCATCAATTCATTGACACTATTATGATATTTCACACTGCATTATATTATCATAAAAAGAATTTATACCGCGTGAAAAGAGACTTAATTAAATTATAATTTATTATGTAAACACATTTCGCACACGAAATTAATTAAGCAAAGTTAGTAATTTAACACGCTTGTTAATGCAAAGTATGAAAACTGCTGTCTTATGATCGCGTGACTTTTGTAATCAAATAAATTTATGAGAATAATTCTATTTTTTATGAAGAAAAATATTCAAACAGTTTGTAAGTTTCTACACCTTGATACATATCTTAAGATGACTCAAGCGTTGAAGTCTTATGAATTTTGCATTCATGATTGTGCTTCGTAGTTAACACTTTATTATTATGTTTCCTTTCAAAGATTTATGCATTAAAATGACGGTGGAAAAAGCTGAAAAATTAAAAGAGATCACAGCATTTCGAAGGATATTACCACAAGTGCTCGCCAGTAGTGCCAAAAATCTCCTTCTTCTTGATTTAGGGCTGGCAGTGGCTTTTCCGACAATTGTAATTCCAGCACTTCGAGGTTTAAAAGAGCATGACAGAGACGGAATCCTCGAATTTTCGGCAGCTGTAAGTGAATAAATTTATAATTTTTATTAATTAATTATTATTAAATTGACAGCAAGCATCATGGTTTGCTAGCATTGCATTTATGTTTCAACCGATTGGAAGTGTCGCAAGCGGAATTGTCCTTGAACCGCTTGGACGCAAAAAATCAATGATTCTCGTAAACATTCCGCACATTATTGGATGGTCAATGTTGTACTATGCCAGTTCTCTTACTGAGATGTATATTGCTGCAATTTTATTAGGACTAGGTGTTGGATTTATGGAAGCCCCAATTATTACTTATGTTGGAGAAATTTGCGAGCCACAGATTCGAGGAATTTTAACATCGTGTGCAGGTAAAAAAAGAATTTTAATGAAAATTCTAAAGCTCCTAATAAAAATATCCACCTTCAGGTGTCGCCGTAATGATTGGAATTTCACTCGTTTATCTTCTCGGAAGCATAACCACGTGGAGACTGACAGCAATTATTTGTTGTTCCGTGCCCATAATTACAGCAATTGCAATTTGCTTCGTGCCTGAAACTCCATATTGGCTTCTGTCAAAGCACCGAAAAGAAGACGCACTAAAAAGTCTCATGTGGCTACGCGGTTGGGTGCCAAGTTCAAAATATGTCGAAAAAGAATTCAATGAAATTCAGAGATATTCGGAAGAAAGTAATCGATGTGTCGCGTGTCATAAGCTCGGAACCAAATGTTCACACCCCGCTGCAAATGCCAAGGAATTATTGCGAGAACTTTATAGAAAAAGAACTTTAAAACCGTTTATCCTCGTGATTATCATGTTTGTGTTTGCACAATTCAGTGGCTTAGCATCAATGCGGCCATATTTAGTTCAAATCTTTCAAACGTATGCCGTTCCAATCGATGCTTCGTGGGCAACCGTTGTGATTGGCATAATGGGATTTTTTGCAAACATCCTCAGTATGATTGTAATTAAGCCGCTGGGAAAAAGAAAAATTGGTCTTATTTCGATGATTGGCACATGCATCAGCATCATTTCTCTTGCTGTCTATACCTATTTTGTCTTACCAAGTGGCACCACCTCATTTGACAAACATGAAGTACACACTACCAGTAATTACCTCGGTTATGTTCCATTGACCTTCATCTACCTACTTGCATTCTTTACGAGCTTCGGTCTTTTACCCATTCCATGGATGCTACTGTCTGAAGTTTTTCCCTTTAAATCAAGAGGTCTGGCGACCGGCATTACGGCTGGATTAAATTACATCATGGCTTTTTTGAGTACAAAAACTTATTTTAATCTTGAATCAACGTTGACACTCTTCGGAGCAATTACGCTGTGAGTTATTTACATTATTTATCGATTCTACAGTTTTAACATTTATTTTCCTCTTAGGTACGCCATAATTGATGTTCTCGGATTAATCTTCATTTATTTTTATCTGCCAGAGACTGAACGAAGGACACTCGAAGATATTGAACTTCATTTCTCTGACAATAATAAGAAGCTTAGTGATAGAAAGATTCCTAAAACCGTTTACAATAAATCAAAAGTACCTGAAAAATCAGCAATCACCGGTTGTGACAATAAAGCATTCGAAGAGAAATAAAATTCCATTAATTTTTAGATTGTAGTAAAAATTTTATTGTAGCATTTTTAAAAAGCTTTTAACTGGGCGATTAAAACAAGAATAAATTTTCATTTGAGTTTTTTCATTACCTACAATTAAGAATATCATCACGATTTAATCTCATAAATTCCATAATTCACTTTTTTGATAATTAATTAGAAGAGAGAAAGAATTCTGACTCATTAAGTTTATTTCAATATATCTTTCACGTTTTCTCATTATTTACTGTGCCAGATTCAATTAATACTTTCTGTGTGCAAATTGTGCAGATATAATAATTTTTAAAAAGTTTTTTTAGCATTTTCTATTCTAAGCTTTTATCATGTTTTAGCACTTTTATTTTTTTATATCAAGCACTTTATCAAGCAAAATATGTGAAATATTTTTTTCATTTATAGTGGAAGCATTTTTGCTTAAAACTTATCCTTTATTATTTGTCTATAATTTTTTTATTACGAATTTCTAGGCCATAATTCTTGGTTGTGTATAATCAAAGCAATTTTTTGATAAAATTTTGTCAAATTCCAAACAACATATTAGTGATATTTAAATAATTTAAAGAAATGCCTTTATAGACAAGATTTAAAAATTCTTCAATATTTTTATTTCTTAATTGATAGATAAGGTAGATTTGAGTCAAATTCCGGACTTTCTCGTGCACGTATCTCATTTTCCTAGATTAGTTTAGGTTAGCAGTATAAGATAAGCATATTTTCTGCATTGAACTTTGTTCGGCTTATTTTTTTTGTTGGAGCTTGATCCTGTTTTACATTTAAAGCAGTTCTCACTCGCATAAAAATTTAACAAATAATAAAAGTCTAACTTTTTTGAAATCGTTATCACTTCTAAATATTTTTCACTCAATGCAAATCTAATTTTTTAAAATTCTTGTATTTCTTCTTCATCTTCAAAAAAATTTCATATTGAGGCACATTTGATAAAAGAGAATTTTTCGAAGAGGTTTTTTTGGGGAAAAGAAAAAGAAAAATTAAATTTTTGAAAGTCTATTTTTTAACTCTAATTAACTGATAGAATTTTGAAAAAAAAAATTAAAAGTTTAAAATATTTTACAAAAAATACCATCGAGCATCAAATAATCAGTCTTTAATTTTTATCATTTAAATTTCAAATCATTTTAAAAATTTAATTCAACTAAAACTCATATGCTCGATGGAATTTTATGAGCGATATGTTCAGCAGATCATTATCGGTATAAGAAATTACTTATCAAGTGAATTAAAAGAGTTTTAAAATATTTATTATTATATTCTTGCTGTCTATACCTATTTTGTCCTACCAAGTGGCACCACCTCATTTGACAAACATGAAGTACACACTACCAGTAATTACCTCGGTTATGTTCCATTGACCTTCATCTACCTACTTGCATTCTTTACGAGCTTCGGTCTTTTACCCATTCCATGGATGCTACTGTCTGAAGTTTTTCCCTTTAAATCAAGAGGTCTGGCGACCGGCATTACGGCTGGATTAAATTACATCATGGCTTTTTTGAGTACAAAAACTTATTTTAATCTTGAATCAACGTTGACACTCTTCGGAGCAATTACGCTGTGAGTTATTTACATTATTTATCGATTCTACAGTTTTAACATTTATTTTCCTCTTAGGTACGCCATAATTGATGTTCTCGGATTAATCTTCATTTATTTTTATCTGCCAGAGACTGAACGAAGGACACTCGAAGATATTGAACTTCATTTCTCTGACAATAATAAGAAGCTTAGTGATAGAAAGATTCCTAAAACCGTTTACAATAAATCAAAAGTACCTGAAAAATCAGCAATCACCGGTTGTGACAATAAAGCATTCGAAGAGAAATAAAATTCCATTAATTTTTAGATTGTAGTAAAAATTTTATTGTAGCATTTTTAAAAAGCTTTTAACTGGGCGATTAAAACAAGAATAAATTTTCATTTGAGTTTTTTCATTACCTACAATTAAGAATATCATCACGATTTAATCTCATAAATTCCATAATTCACTTTTTTGATAATTAATTAGAAGAGAGAAAGAATTCTGACTCATTAAGTTTATTTCAATATATCTTTCACGTTTTCTCATTATTTACTGTGCCAGATTCAATTAATACTTTCTGTGTGCAAATTGTGCAGATATAATAATTTTTAAAAAGTTTTTTTTAGCATTTTCTATTCTAAGCTTTTATCATGTTTTAGCACTTTTATTTTTTTATATCAAGCACTTTATCAAGCAAAATATGTGAAATATTTTTTTCATTTATAGTGGAAGCATTTTTGCTTAAAACTTATCCTTTATTATTTGTCTATAATTTTTTTATTACGAATTTCTAGGCCATAATTCTTGGTTTTGTATAATCAAAGCAATTTTTTGATAAAATTTTGTCAAATTCCAAACAACATATTAGTGATATTTAAATAATTTAAAGAAATGCCTTTATAGACAAGATTTAAAAATTCTTCAATATTTTTATTTCTTAATTGATAGATAAGGTAGATTTGAGTCAAATTCCGGACTTTCTCGTGCACGTATCTCATTTTCCTAGATTAGTTTAGGTTAGCAGTATAAGATAAGCATATTTTCTGCATTGAACTTTGTTCGGCTTATTTTTTTTGTTGGAGCTTGATCCTGTTTTACATTTAAAGCAGTTCTCACTCGCATAAAAATTTAACAAATAATAAAAGTCTAACTTTTTTGAAATCGTTATCACTTCTAAATATTTTTCACTCAATGCAAATCTAATTTTTTAAAATTCTTGTATTTCTTCTTCATCTTCAAAAAAATTTCATATTGAGGCACATTTGATAAAAGAGAATTTTTCGAAGAGGTTTTTTTGGGGAAAAGAAAAAGAAAAATTAAATTTTTGAAAGTCTATTTTTTAACTCTAATTAACTGATAGAATTTTGAAAAAAAAAATTAAAAGTTTAAAATATTTTACAAAAAATACCATCGAGCATCAAATAATCAGTCTTTAATTTTTATCATTTAAATTTCAAATCATTTTAAAAATTTAATTCAACTAAAACTCATATGCTCGATGGAATTTTATGAGCGATATGTTCAGCAGATCATTATCGGTATAAGAAATTACTTATCAAGTGAATTAAAAGAGTTTTAAAATATTTTTTTAAGTGCAATTTATAAAAGATTTTTTTTACAAAACTGGGGAAGAGAAAAATAATTAAAATTTTATAGCGTTATTTAAATTTGATTTTTCAAGGCTTCAAGCAATGTCAATTTTTGTTGTTTTCAATAATTTTTGTTTAGAAAAGTTAAGACTGTCGACAGTTGTCTTTCATCAAAAAAGCTTCATTTGGACTAAAAATTCAATTTTTATTATTTTTATAATCCAATTTGAAACTCATTTGTGGAAATTGATTATAGATACAGATAGAAGTAGGGAGATTTTGTTGTGAGTAGTGGCGTGTGTAAATAATTGGACAACCGTGTTTTAGTTCGCAGACAGGAATTCAGGTTGATCTACTTTTTCATCAGACACTCGTCAACGTTATCAAACGGATAGACCTTTACTCAAATTCTCTTAATCGTATTTCCCGTGAAGAAAATGGACATTTTCCTTGAGAATGTCATATCCTTCTCATATTCATCACGATGGTGGCTGTAGCCATAGAAGTGTGTTTTTATTGGAGATAAAGGCCTTGATTGGTCATCATCACAAAAACCTGGATTTAATATAACATGCATATTTTGAACTAAATCCTTATCAGACTCATCTTCTATAGTAAGTTTTTATAGGTATTTAGAAATATGTGTGCAAAAGAGTTATAAACATAAAAAGTTAAGTAGTTACAATGTAAATATTTTTTGCAATTTTTTATCATGTTTATGGGAGAGGTAGTTAGAAAGAGGTTTTTTAATGTTTTAATACCACAAGGGGAAGAGATGAATAAAAGCCAAGTTCATTCCAGCATTATCATATAAAAAGATGAAGAGAATGGAAAAAATGGAAAATAGTTCAAAAAGTTAGTATGAAAAATTTTAATCGGGTTCAGCAAACTTGCAAGCAAAAAAGCTCAAGCGGAAATGAGGAAAAACTCTCAAACAGTGCCAATTGTCATTCACAAAAAATTTACCCCTTTTTGCTCGTAAACTTTTTAATAGGGAGTAAAATTTATTTTACAATCAATTACTTAATTTGCTACAAATTTTCTACCGTGCCTAGTGCATTAAATTTTTCTTCACTTATTGTGTCATAAAAAATCTTACTCGATTTTAAATTTTCATTTTACGATGGAAAATCTCATAAAATCGCATAATTGGTTCGTTGTTTGGTGTGTAATTTTTCTACTAAACTAGGTAAAATATTTTGCGTTGGCATTCGAAATTTAAACACGATGAAGTTAAAGTAAATTTCAAATGACCACGCATTGTTAAAATTCTAAATTAATTTCAACTCAATCTAAGACTAGAAATTTTGGTAAATTTTTTCAAAGCTTTGTCATCCTTTAGATATTAAAAACTATGCAAAAAATAAGGAAAAACGCTAGTGCATTTAAAGCTAAACACATGTTTGGTTTACCGGAATATTCTCGACATTCTTTCCAAAGTACCAATGATGTTCCTATTGTTAAAATTAATAGTGTTCCCATAACTAATGGAATGGAGGAGGAAAAAGTAAACATCAATAGGAAAACAATTTCTAAATTAACTTAAAAATTCACTTTTCCGATTAAAATTATCAGCAAAATAAATTTTTTTAATCATTTAGAGAGAAAATTTATAAAATTCTATATAAAAACAGATTTAAAATTAAAATTGAGTTTAAGAAATTTAATAATAACCTAGGAAATTCCTACACAAAAAAGTTCTTGAGCTTTCTAAGAATTTTCGGAGTTTAAATTTTGCTCACTTACCAATTCCAACAGCCGCGATCCAAATTCTAGTATCAAAGTTCTGTGCATCCTCAAGGATGCGCAATATCAAGTCTAATAATAATAAATATTTTGTGTAACAGGTTAATAAATTATGAAACGGATAATTAACGGACGTACCCTTTTCTTCCGTCGGTGGAATAGTGCGTGTACTTATTGTGTTAATTTCTCCCGCCCCCACTTCATTGCTTGCCCACATTCTAAATTCATAGCTTGTATTGGGCTGAGAGGTAAATTTATATTTATACTGTCAGCTTCTAAATTGCTCAGAAAAATCTCACCTTGAGATGGTAAACTTCTAATTGTCGTGCGTTAGGAGTAATATGATGTGGATCGAGTCGTTCCCATCTCTCTTCAGACTCACTACCGTTTGGATAAATTACGGGCTGTCGACGCATTTCAGCAGTGAAATCAATGATTGGAGAGTTACCCGTACGATTTCGCCAAACTGTTTAAAAATATTACATTTTGAATAAATTTTAATATAAATTCTCTAAATTATTGTTCAACCTTTTCTAACTTTGCAAGCACTTATGATTTATAAACCAAACCTTTTATGTAACGTTTTAAAAATTCTATCATGAAATATTTTCACGCACCTTCCCAAATTAACACTGCTATTATGGTAGTAGCTCGAACTCGAAATCTCCCAACGGCACCTGTTGATAATGGCAATAAAACGAAAAAGGGAGAAAAAGAAAATTTTACATTCATGTGTGTAAATCTTTTTTGATATGCTGTAAATCGATTTTTCTTCTTATTATTTTAAGCTCTATGCAAACAAACCTGGCAAAGTCTTGACTTTGATGTTTGCATGAACTTCGGGTATCCATTTTAGTTGATATGCATACGATGTGTCTGATGAATAATTTTTTAGAACTGAACATGTATAAAGTCCAGCGTCATCCGAGGTAACGTCTATAAGCACTAATGAGTTATTTTCCTATTGGAAAAAATCAATTATGACGTCAATCAGATTTTCGACGTGATCTAATTATTAACGAAGTTTTAGTGAAGCTCAAAGTTGTAATTAATATCAAGGTCATATATTATTTTTGGATGAGGGTTAAAAGATTTATTTATTTTTTTACTCACATTTACATTGTAAGTAATGTTAAAGCCCTCTCGACTCCACATCACGTCGCTATTTCGAATGCACGGTATTGTTAGGTTCTTTCCAACATGAACACTGAGATCACGACGTATGAGCGATGTCGTCATGTCAATTTCAAGGAGCACTGAAAAATTCATGTATAATGTAACTTGATATGGCAATCACAAAATGACTTGAATTTTTAATAATCTTCGTAAAAAAAGAATATTAAAAACTTTTTGGTGTAGCCGGAAATTTAAAACCACAACGCAGACAAAATTGTTCGAACATTAATTTATTTATGATATAAAAGTTTTAATAATTTTTTTTGGGATGAGACACAAAAAAGTATTTGCAATCACGAAAGAGCCATATGGCAATTCTTTCCTTTCCAACAATTTCTATAAATAAAAAAATCATCCTCAATTTACAATTTATGCAAAATGTCTCGTAATTGAGTTAAACATTAGAAACAATTTTCATGATTTTTTACAGTCGCATGAATGTGAGAGAACTTTTTTATTATCGTCAATTATCACGGACACTTTTTCATTTTATTTTTTCTTTTTTTTTGTGGGTTTTTAATTAATTATTTAACCCTTGACAATATTGACTTTTAACCACTTTATCGTGCACGCTTGTCAAGTTCTCACCTCACAAAACACCTCTATTTTATTACAGATTACTGGACAAATATTGATATTTTTGTTACGCAATAATGAAAATTGCATTTTCACAAAGAATCAAATTGTCAGAAGAGAAAAAACTCACCAATTAACATGCACAATTTCACTACTGAAATGAAGTTCATTTTGACGAGGAACGATAAATCAATCACTCACTGCACAATTATCTATTTTTTACTCTAGAATATACAGGTCTTACATTATAAAAACAAATGAGAGGAATAAAGTTATGTTTATGCGAAAACAGCGGAGAGTGGAAAATGGAAAATTTCAAAAGTGACGTGTGGATGGAATTTTCTTTATTAAAAAAATTTGAATTTTTACAAAATATTTTTTGTGTTTGAAAAAGTCGATAATCATCAAAAGTTTACTCAAAGAAAGTGAGTTAATGACAGTTAAGCTTTTTGAGGGGAAATATTTTCGGAAGAAGAAAATCGCGTTATCGAAAGAAATTGGTTTGAAAAGTTCGTTAAGAAAATTATTATGTTTAAAATTAACGAATCTAAACTCGTTTTATAAGAATTAATAATTTAAAAAAATTATAGTAATCTTTAAAAATAAACTTTAATTCATAAAAATAAAAAATATTTAGAAATTCACTTTAAATTAACAAATTAAAATTTCTTATTCTCTTCGAAGTTCTCGCGTTCTCTTTCCCCTGTCGTCTTCATTCGAATACACCTTTCATGTCCGCAGCCAGAATAATCGAAAAAACTCCCTAAAAGAAAAGTCGTTGGCGAGCAAGAGAAATAAAAAATTAATTTTTTCTGTGATTTCTTCGTTATTGTCAAGTGTAATAAATTAGAAATTGTAGAGAACAAACTCGAACATTGGAATAACGTGACGATATTAAGTGAATAGAACATTTTCTATCAAAAAATCTCAATTTAAAAAGTGACACATTTTTCACTTTATTCGACGCTTTGTTCAAAAAAAAAGTTTAAAGGAAGAGAAAAAAAATTGTTCAGTGAGAAGCTGGTAAGTAAAGTGAATTAGGAACCTCCCAAAAAAATAACGAGAAGTTATCAAAACTGGTTTTTCGTGTTGCAATTTTTTCCCTGATAAGAATTTTTCGGTGAGAAATTACGTGAAATTTTGTAATCTATAACCGTAACACACTCCCAAAAAAATCTCTCTATGCCGAAAGTACGGTTAGATGCTAAAACTTTATTTTATGCCAATAGAACAACATAATGATAATGTGTGTACCGAAAAAATTATTTTATTCTTCTTTCACATTTTCGCTATTGCTTGCCGTAACAAAGCATTTTTTGCTATACATTCATATGCTCCGAAAATCGAAAAAATTGAGACCAAGCCGGTTTTATATGAGTCATCATTTAAATTTTTATAGAAGAGAATTTGACTAGTAATTTCGCGAAGCTGATAATTTCAAATAATCATTAATTTAAATCGTCACTATACAATTGATGGTGATGATGGTTTATGACGAGGGTTCATTCATAAAAATGATAAAAAATGGGGATATTATTTTCAATTTAAAAATTTTAAAAAACCTTCTCTTCAAATAAACCCCGACTTTGACTCTTTAAAAAAAGAATATTTAGATTTTATTAATTTCACTCAATCAAGAAATTTTAAGCGGAAGTTTAAAGCAATATTAGTAATAAAGAATTCAAGCCATGTCGTTTGCTTTTTCTTTTCTATCCTCTCTTTAACCATTCGCTGACTGTCGTTTAATTGCATGCGACATAAAATCCAGTCATGTTCACATTATATACAATACATATGGAAGCCTTCCTTCCACACTTTTCGACTCTTTTTCTCTCATCATAATTCTTTGAAAAAAAGAGACAATATTAAAAATATATTAAACATGTGTAATTTTTCCTTAGCACACTCAACTCGAGTTCTCAAGAGTCTTAAATGGGGTGAAACATTCGTTATGGAAAATCGCATGTCTCCAATAATGTTTGCGATTTTTGATTGGATTTTGATATGGAATGTTAAATTTTATTAACCATCAAACACACAACGATACTGAAATATGTTACGACTCTGAGTAACGAAATACTTTCCATATTTGGACTTTTTCATATTCATCCAAGATATTTTTAAAGAGGCTTTAAAGAAAAGAATTTCCTGTGGTACAGACAGCTTGATTTGATAAGATCTTCCCGCCTCAAAATATTTCTTGTACCGGTCCGTATTGTCATGTGTGAACGATCAGATATATTTTTGATTCAATTGATCTCTAAAATTAATTGAAATGCCTCATTTTTGAGTTATAGAAACTTCATTCACATTCAAAATAAACCACAAAATAATAACTCCAATTAATTTTTATCGCTCGCGGGTTTTATAAAAAAAATTTTAAATGACTTCAAAGCATCCCGCAAACTTTCATTTCCTGATGCGATAATGCACGTCACCACACTGATGACAAATCGCATGTCACAAAAATTATCAGCACAACCCAAAAATTTCACACACTATCTGCTTGTAGCTTCCTACAGAATTTTTTAAGTCTCATAATCCATATTGAATTTCCATTAAGTATCTCTATAATCGTCAATCGAGTGCACCGCTGCCGCCCGGCAACAAAACTTTTAAATAAAAAAGAAACAAGTCGTTGGAATTTTTTGAGTAAATTCTTACAAGTTCAGCGATCAATTTTTGCTTTTTTTTACGTTGGTGTGTGCATATCATACACTGAATTAGTTGGAATGCATGCATATATACAGACACGAAGGGTCTCTCTTGTTCGGCTATTAAGGGTCGATGAAAAGTGTGCAAAGTAGAAATTTACAAAAACCACACGAATTGATTGTGATTCACTTGTGAAATTCGTTGAGTTATTGAGAGTACATAGAGCATCGTATCGAGTTTAAGAAGGAATTATTTTTAAAGAGAAAGAAAAGTAAACTAAATAAAAGAAGAAATCAAACAAAGAGCAGCTAATTTTCGCAACATCATCAGAGACTCTCTCACATTTCTCGAATCGAGGCGGTGTGAGGCAATAAAAATGTAAATATTTAAAGTAAGAAGAAAAAAATTCACTCGAACTGATGATAAAGGAAACGTGTGTATGAGTAAAAAGCGAAATGCCCGGTGGATGATAATTACAATTGGATTCATAAATTGAATACCTTTAAAACTCTTCTTTTCTAAAATTTCAAAAAATGTAAAAAACTTGTTTCAATAGGTCAATAAATTTTGACTGGTATTTATTCAAAATTATCTAAAGAATGTGACACAAGCGGACCTTATTTGTTTGCTGATAACGTTAGCATTTTTTTCTGTCTATCTATTCTATTTATAACAGAACTCTTGAAATTATTATCGACATTCACTCGTTCGAAAAAAATGCAATCGACAATTTATTTGTTTTTAAACTGGAATTTTTTTCCATCAATATATTTTTTTTTTCAAATATTGACTTTGTGCAATCACACTCGCAAGCAGTCACAATTTTCAAGCTAAACTCGGAGTGACTTCTTCTTGAATCTTGAAGGGGAAGAAAATTTTTAAAGAGTATGATAATACAACAATAATAAACTCAATTACCACCCTAATTGAATTTGATTAATTGAATAAATTTTTTTTCGGGAGTCCTCATACATAAACTATTTTTTTAATGTCGACAGCAACAGGCATAGTCGGATGTCAGTTGATCATTTTATTTCTCACGAAAAATTATCGTTTTGATCGTCATCGGGTGAGGCATGAGCTAGAATTGAGATACAATTATACGGAATTCAGAAAAATTTATTTTTCCTTTAGTGATTTAAAATTCTAAATTCATTGCGAGATATTTAAAATCAATGCTCATTTTACTAATCTTTCATAATGGATAAATATTTTTTACTGTGGAGACAAAAAATCGAAAAACTTCTTTTGAACATAAAAAATTTACTCGCGCGGTAATTCTCAAAATAAAAAATAATAAACTCATTCATGCATTGCAGATCATAAATTTAATATACATCGCGTGAGACAAAGATAAAAATAAAACACAATGGGAAAGGCTCAAAGCAAGCGCTCGGTAGACATCACAACGGAGCAGCCGACGAAAGAAGATGCAATCCAGGAAGGAATGGGAAAGCTAGAGAAGATCGATGACAAATGCTTTAAAGAAAATGAATCATCGGTAAGTTGTGTGTATAAATAGAGTGACTAATGTATTTACCGATATACGTTCCATACTGTTTCTTTTTACAGGACAAGGAAAACAAAGTCGAGAACGATGCTGTGGAAAATGAGAAGAACATTAGCAAGGCTGAAGAGGTGAAAGAAGAAATGGCGGTTCCACCGGTTGAAAGTGCAGTGATTAGTGAAGAGCCAGCAGCTGAAATAACAACTGGCGAGGAAGTGAAAACAGAAGAAACTCCATCGGAAGACTCGGCAAAACCCAAGAAAGAAAAGGTTAAAAAGAAATGGTCATTCCGCTCGATCTCATTTGGCAAGAAGGACAAGTCTAAGCCCAAGAAGGAAAAGAAAGAAGAGGATAAAGTTACTGAGGAACCAGCTACGTCTACTGAAGCCGTTGAGACAAAAGTTGAGGAAGCCGCTGTGGAAGCTACCGAGAAAGTTATTGAAATTATCGATGAGGCAGTGACAAAAGTGACAGAGGAAGTTAAGGAAATGAAATTGGAACCTGTAGTCGAAGTCAAGTCTGAAGAACCTGCTGTCATTTCTGAAACAACAAAACCGGAAGAGCCTGTAGCCACTGTCGTTGAGCCAGTTGTAGAAGAAAAAATGCCTGAACCAGCTGTTGTTGTAGAGGAAGCTCCAGTAGAACCAGAACCAACACCCGTAGCCACCGTTGTTGAAGAGACAAAAGAACCTGAACCAATCGTTGCTGTTGAGGAGACAAGCGCAGTTGAGACGCCCGTAGAGGAAACAACTCAGGTTGTCGAAGAACCTCCAGCAATGCCAATGACACCGCCGCCAAGTCAATTTTCAGTCTTTGCCGAATCAATGAATACTGAAACCGTTGCTCCACCCACCACAACTTCTGAGCAAGAGCAAGAACCAGTTGTCGAGATGGAAATCGAAATCGAGCAAGTCGAGGAGATGGATATTGAGCCCGTTGCTGAGATGATTGAAAAAGTTCTGGAGCAAGCCGTTGAACGTATTGATAGTGAAGTGTCGGAAGAACAAGGTGACGATAATGAACAACTTCCACCACCGCCAGCTGATGAGGAAATCTCTCAACTGCCACCACCACCACCCGCTGAACCAGAGCCAATTGCCGTTGTCGCTAATGAGGAGGTTAAGGAGAATGGAACAATTGAAGAGGAGCCACAGCAAATCGTCGAAAATGGAAAGGTGAGTAAAAAATGGCACATGTCAAATGAAACTATGTCTCTTGTGCGTGGCATTAAAGCTCATTGTTAATGTTTCGTCTCTCTTTCTTTATCGCACAAAACAGACGGAGAACGGAGTTCATGAGGAGGTAGTAGCTGAGGACGAGAAACCTGTTTTGAAAGAGGCAAGTCAATAAATCATCTCTCTTTTACTTACTTCCCTTATATACACACTCTCATATTATGATCCACATGAAGTCCCTTGCGGTAATTTTGATCACAAATCGCATTAACAGCTGTATGTAGTGTGAGAGTTTAATGAGATCGATGATTAGATTTTAATTTCTCGCTCCATTATAAATCCGATTTCACGCTGATTTCCTAACGATCGATTTAATTGGAAGAAAAATTTAAGATTTCAACTGGAAATATATCAAAAAGTAGAAATTTAAAAAACTATTTTAAAAATAAAAAATTTAAACGCTCCTCTTTAAAACACATTCACAAAATTACCGCAATAAATAACGACAGACATTCGCGTGGATCAATTTCGCTTTGCTTTTCATTAACACTCTTTTATGTTTCTTTTGTTCTCTCCTTCAATACCAATTAAACCACCGAACTTGATGGGCGCTGACGATAATAGGACAAAGTAATTGACAAGATTTCGCCTGAAGCGGCAATGACACCTGAAATTATTTCAGAATAAATTTAAATATATATCATTTTTTAATAATATTAATTATATTTTTTATTCTATACGCATCATATGGATTTGAAAGAAAAGAAGATGAAGAAAAAATGAAGGTGGAGAAGTTGAAATTTAGATTTTATTGAAACACATAATTGAAAAAGAGTTCATGAATGATTTTTAAACAATGGATAAGTAATTATATTATAGCTCCGCTATATATTAATTTTGGATTTCTCCAAAACCTGTTTTCGACCCCTAGTGCCAAGACATTACATTGTGCAATATCAAAACATGTACTCAAATGATAGGCCTAGCCAAACCCTACAAACTGGCGAAAACAGATTTGAAATCGGTTGCTCCTACGAGGAGTTAGAGCCATTTAAGTCATCTTACTTTCTTACTTTCTCACTTTCTCACTTTCTCACTTTCTCACTTTCTTACGATCTTAGTGAACGCCATATCTCAAGAACGGCTGGTCGGATTTGACTCGGGTTTGTGGCTAAAGATCGGGTTTTGGCTCTAGTTGTGCAAGAAGTATTTAGTTTTGAGGTACGACCCTCCAAGGACCGTCCCTGAGTGCAGAAATGTCCTTTTTCATACAAATTTTCTCTTATATGGCTTCATGGGTATCGTTGAACTCGTAATTGCATCAGGAATCGATTGACATTGACGATTTTAGAGGAATGTCCATCATGGTCGGCCAGGAGTGCCACTAATATCCATTTTTTCAGAACTATGGCTTCATGTATGTCGTTGAACTCGTCATTGCATCAGGAATCGATTGACATTGACGATTTTTGAGGAATGTCCATCATGGTCGGCCAGGAGTGCCACTAATATCCATTTTTTCAGAACTATGGCTTCATGTATGTCGTTGAACTCGTCATTGCATCAGAAATCGATTGACATTGACGATTTTTGAGGAATGTTCATCATAGTCGGCCAGGAGTGCCACTAATGTCCATTTTTCAGAACTATGGCTTCATGTATGTCGTTGAACTCGTCATTGCATCAGGAATCGATTGACATTGACGATTTTTGAGGAATGTCCATCTTAGTCGGCCAGGAGTGCCACTAATGTCCATTTTTCAGAACTATGGCTTCATGTATGTCGTTGAACTCGTCATTGCATAGGGAATCGATTGAAATTGACGTATTTTGATAAATGTCTATCATGATGAAGTGTGCCACTAATGCCCATTGCAATGGAGTAGGGTACTAATCTATGCGGAGCTATTGGAAATGGCAACGCCGTTTGCAGACCCATCTTGTTAAGATTAGGGTCTGTGACATATTTTCAAATATACAATTTAGAGAGAAAGAAAAAAATTGCTTTCAATTTTTGTGTAATGATGAAAAAATCACTCGATTATTTTGGGTAGAAACAGGGGACGCAAAAAAATTATTTATTAGCACCACGTGTAATGACCAACAATCACATACACACATTTAGATATTAAAAATCGTTCATGAATTGAATTTTAAAACAAAAAATATCAAAAATAGTTTTTTTAAAAGCGCGAAAACTTCGCAGCTGAAACTTATGAAGAAAATTAAATATCTTTTTTTTCGCTAGATAACAAATGTGTAAAATATTTGAAATAATTATAATGCTATATAGGAAGGATATGCGATGGACATAATATGATGTCAATTTAGGATTTTGAAAAAATGGTGTGCAAATTAATTCTAGGCATCCGCTTGATATTTTACATGCATTAGCACTTAGATATATCGAAGAAGTAAAAAAATTGATAATAAATTGTGAGAAAATAAATTGTAGTCGATAGGAATTTTTATATAAAACAAACTCGAGCGATGTTTAATGTGCTCGACGTGAGTGGTCATGTGATAGATGTTTAAAAAATATCAACCACATGTCATCGCACATCTTATTCTTCAAATTGGCCTAAAACTTTTCTCTTTATTTTTCTTTTCGCTAAAAATTACAAGACAAATGAATTTCGTAGATCATTGTAGATTACTTTTAAGGCTAAAGATTCCAAATCAAATTAAATTATCATCGCGATATTATAAAGCAAACAAAATTGCATCATTCCGTTCATTTTCAAAGAAAATCTCAAAATGCAAAATCTCACGTATTTTTGTCGAATGCAAAAAAGTGCTAGCTTGTAAGAAGAAGAATATTTTTTTGAAAATCAATTTTTATTTATGCGGTCAAGAGGTTGATTTTAGAAAGATCTTTTAAATCTTACCACACCTTGGCTGTCAAATCATTAAATATACTTTCAACGTACATTTACACAAATAAATCTCATTTTTCAAACATTCAAAGAATCGAAAGACGAATATCAAATGTTCAGGTGAAATAATCGTAATAATAATTTCGTTCCGTTCAAAAAACAAACAATAATAAATTTTTATATTTTTAAAAATCATAAAAAGCATAATTCAATATTCAAGTGTCTAACAATCGAAATTTAAACACGAACAAGCCATAAAAAATTAATAATTTTCTAGACCAATAAGTGACATGCAGATGATATTGAGTAGTTAATAAAGTAAAATTTGGATTTGAAACTCTTTTTTAAAATGTATAATTTTACCAACCGGAAAAAGACCAACGAAGAGGAAATCTAATGAGAATTTTACCGTTATATGCACACTCTCAAAAGTGGATTATGGAGAATTAAAATTGGATTTTTGCACAACTAGTCGCGAGCAGCTTTTTTTTCATCGACTATATAACGGTACCGTGTTAGATTTTCTTTTCAACATTAAAAAAAATTGTGTAATGCATAAGCGAATTTATCTATACAGAAAAAATATATTCTTGCTTCTCTTTTTCGTTCTTTTTCCTCTGTGGTAATTTTGAGTGAAAAATAATTGAATTTTTTTCCAAATTTATCACAAGGAAAATTTTTATTGCACTCATTTAAATCTTAATTTGCATGACTAATAGAAAAAGCTTCATATTAAATTTTTAAAAAATACAAAAATGTAGTTTGTAAAGAAAATAATTGAAAAAAATCTCAATGTATCCTTCAAACTTCCATTTAATCACTTCATGAATAACCCTAATAATGATATCGAAAGAAAATTAGAAATAAAAAGTTAGATAAGAATCTGATCATCAATTTTTTAAGAGAAAAATCATTATAAATTTTAAAAGCGGTTAGTCACACCTAAATTTAATAAAAAACGAAGGTTCTGAATTTTCCGCAAAATCAAAAACATTTGTCTTCGAAGAAATGCCAAAAACAACTTTGCTCTATAATTAAAAAAATGTGAAATTTTGATAATCCAAAAATTTAGAAATTTTAGGCAACTCTCTCACTAATTTTATCTCATGAAAATAATCTCAAAAACATTTACCATTATACATCCACCGAAAAATGGTTTCTTTAAAATTTGATTTTTTAAACCAACAAATTTCTACAAATTAAGTTCAATCCTGATTATACACAAGCAACAATAACACACAATTTTATAAAATATACCAACATGGCAATTCTGAATAATAAAATTTTTTGATATAAATTCAGGATTTTGATAACTATACAATAAAGATTCTTTTCAAAATAAATAAATGGAATTTTATTTGTTTAATTTTTCAGTGTACATTTTTATTGCAGTTTTTATCTCGTGCTGATTTTATTTGTGCTCTTTTTCATCTGTGAAGTCTACAGTGGAGTCTGAAACAGGTAAATTTACAAGAAATATTTTTAGAAATTATTTTTTTCTATATAAAAATGTTTCATTAAACAGACACAAAATTGATGTTGAATATAGTTTTATATAAATATTTTGGAGGAGCCAAAAGATTGTTTACACAGTTTTAATTTACATTCAAGGGAGTTACTCAAACAGTTTCAACTGTAACCTCTTACTCACATTTTTATGTCTCAACTTCTTTGTATGAAAAAAAAAGATTTTTGATTTACCTCTCGAGCATTAATTTAATGTCATATTTTACCAATCTGCTTGCATTTCATCTCCTCGCATAACAATGTGGTAGAGAGGCTTTAAATAATTCTTCACGCATAGCATTCAAGATTAAATTTACTTTCTTCTATGCTGATCGAATTTAACATAAATGAAACGATGCGTGGGAGTCTCTCGTTAAATGCAACAGTTTGTGTGCGACTGTAAGAGGATTAAATCGGATTGAAGAAAAAACATTCGATGAATTATTTATAAAAATTAATTTTTATTTATTTACAGCATTATGTCTCAAAGGAAAAATTATTGATAACTTATTGTAGAAAATGTGTGTGTGTGTGTTTTGGGTGATTCCATTAAACAGTTATAAAGAACATGTGATTTTCAAAAAGGGAACTTTCATTTGTAAATTAAGTAGCTCATACTTTTAAAATTACAAACCACCCCATTTTTGATTTGGAAATACAAGCATGTTCTATTACAATTAACACTTTTTAAGTAGATTTTTTTTGAAAAAATAATTTTCTTCAATTTAGCTTAGTTTTAGATAATTCTTTTAATTCTTTCGACAGAAAATTGAACTTAAAAATTCGTTTATCCAGGAAACACGTATTCGTTGAGTTTTTACACATCTTAATCCTGGTACCGCATATTTCACATTTACGTACAAATACATACGTAAAACGTTCCAATTTTTCTTATTTCTTTTTTTTGGGAGTGTGCACACATTAATTAAAGTTTCTTTTTACGATTTCTTACTGGACGTCTTATTAGTCTCGTTATTGTTATTATTTGTGCCTTCAACATCTTTATCAGTGATTGTGGCATCGTCATTGAGCTTATCCTCCTTTCTATCCTCAACTTTGTCAACTTCCATCGGCATTACGGTAGAATTATTTTCAGATTCGGCTACTTTACTATTGGAAATATCTTCTTTCTTTATATCCATTTCGGAAATGTTTTTTGGAGAATTCGGTGACTCAACTATTATTTTTTCATTCTTTTTATCGTCGAGCTCTTGTTTGGGATCGATAATTGGTTTTTCCATAAGAACAGCCGGCTTAAGGTTTTCACTCGATGGTTTCTCATCCTTAATATTCTCTTCACATTTTACGGAATTTTTTAAGCTATTTACATTGCTTCCATTGCTCAGGTCAGCTGGTTTCGTCTTCTGTTCACTAATTGCATTGCTAATTGAAGTCGGAGGTTTACTATCCTCTCTTCTTGAATATTGTTGCGGTGGTGGTGTCATTGAGATGGGTGTTTTTGAAAGATTTAAGCTCTGCTGAGCACTTGAGGTGTTTGATGGTGGTCTTGCAATGGGTTGAGGTGAACTTACTGGATTCGGGAGCATTTGATGAGAATATGAGCTGTTACTGAGACTTGAGGGAGATGCTGAAGGAGGCGCAAGAGGTGAATAAAGATGAGCGGGTGGCGGGAAAAGTGAGAGGCTATTTGGTATTCCATGAGTCGATGATGAATAGCCAAGTGGCATCAGACCAGGCGAACTGGTTGGAACATTTTGTGACACACTTTGAGGTGATTGTGAGTGATGTGGAGGTAATGGAAGTGAGCTTGCAAGAGTCGTTGGAAGTGGTGGCAGTCCTAACAGCGAAGGATGCATTTGACTGTAGGCAGGATGAAGTGATGATGGTGGTCTCAATCCTACCATTGGTGAAAAAAGGCCAAGCAGGTTGTAGGGATTTCGTTGTGTTTGCATAAAATGATGTTGCTGCATCATCTTTTCTCTTTCTCGCATCTCCTTTTCCCTCATTTCACGTTCCCTCATCTCCTTTTCCCTCATTTCCTTCTCTCGCATCTCTTTGTCTCTCATTTCTCTTTCACGCATTTCACGTTCACGTTCACGCTTTTCCCTTTCTCTTTGTTCCTTCTCACGTTGTTCACGTTCTCTCAATTCTTTTTCACGTTGCTCACGCTCACGCATTTCACGTTCTCTTTCTTCTCGCTCTCTTTCGCGAGCCTTTTCCTCCTCTCTTACTATACGTGCTCTATGCTCTTCCTCTAATTTCATTCGCTCGTGAATTGCAGGCAAATTTGCCGGAGAGCCTGGCATAAGACCATACAAGTGTGGGGGATATGGTGACGCTAGTTGAGAATATAGCGCAGCATGAGGATTTGTACGCAACATGTATATAGCTTCGTGATATGATAAGGTTGGATTGAATAGGCCACCTAAAAATAGAATCATTACGTACATTCAGGTGTGCTTACGTGACATTTATGTACTCACTTGAGGGCGGCATACCAGGAATCGGTCCAAAAGGTGAAAAGCTTTCCATTTGAAACTGCCCTGCGGGATGATGAAGTCTTTCGTCTGGTCGATATGGCTGAAAGCCACTACGAGCCAAGAGTTCAGATTGGAGACTTGCCGGTGTCGGAGGATTTGGATTATTTCCACTTAGTCGTGGTATCTGCATAAAATTATTTACCTCAGTACTTTGAATAAAATTGCTTTCATAATTTATTTACCTTCTTCTCAGGAGGCTCAGGCGATGACATGTGCCTTATGGTTGTGTGACCGCGGGCATCGTATGGAAGACTACGTGACGAATTTCCCTGTCGACTCATGTCAATCTCTTTCTCATTTATTCTTGCATTGCTGGACTTTCCATCACCTTGCTGTTGCTGTTGTTGCTGACCCTGCGTTGACTGTCCCATATCATCGTCTTTGATATCCGTCTGCTGCTTAGCTAAATTTCTTAAAACTGCCGAAAAAGATGTTTGGTCAGCAGTGTTGCGATTGTTTGAACTTGATTGTAAACTACTCTGTGATTTTTGCTGCTGCTGCTGCTGCTGTTGC
Organism: Tanytarsus gracilentus; assembly: GCA_038502055.1. Taxonomy (NCBI): domain Eukaryota; kingdom Metazoa; phylum Arthropoda; class Insecta; order Diptera; family Chironomidae; genus Tanytarsus; species Tanytarsus gracilentus. The sequence goes on along the minus strand of JAXRKN010000039.1, from coordinate 304,813 downwards.
TGGTGAGCTGCTGCATTAGCCGCATGTTGCATTTGCGATTGCATACTTTGTGCTGAACTCATGTGAGCTGGCATTAGAGTTGCTTGGCTACCACTACCGCTACCCATAGCTGAAGAGGATTGATTATGAATGTGTTGTGAGGAAGGAACTGAACTGCTCTCGGGACGCTTTTGTCCGTACTTAGCATCTACATATATATGTTAGATATATACGAAATTAGTATCTATTTCTACCATTAAAATCTACTACTTACGCATATCACTAGGATGACCTGGATGGGGTGTGGGTAGTCCACGTTTGTCGTTAATTTGTTTTGGCGAGTTGTTGCTACTGCTATTGTTGTTGTTGTTTTTCTTATTCTGCATAGGACGATTAGCGATAGGCTACGAAACGTTTATGAAAATTAGACTTTGTTCATCAAAATATTTTATTGCGTCCGGACTTACATCTCTCAACTTATCAATACACTTTTGACCGCTTGGAAGACGTGCGACAGAAACATCGGGACTATCTTCAGGCGGAGGAGGTTGCGGCACCCAATTGTACTCACGCTTCTCTAATGGAACACCCAGACGATCGTATTGAGCAGCTTGTTGTCTGTGTTTAAAAATATAAAACTAAATTTTTGCCCTTCTTAAGTTCTTAACCTCAATAACTCACTTTAAGTATTCATAGCAGTCCAAACAAACGACTGCATAATCTCCATTTTCCAACAGCAATCCATCTGATTTACGATTTGCAACAAAAGGAAATTCCCTTATCGGCAGAGCACGAACTCTCTTTCGGTAAGTTTTAATAGCGCAAAGGTGACAAAAGTAATCGTGACAATTGTATTCGCGATCCGATGGAGGAATTGAACCTTGCGCTTCATATTTACGCCATTGATTGAGGAGTGAGTGGTAGCAAAAAGTGCAAACTAACGCAGAACCATCTGTTCTTAGTTGCTCAGCATTTTGATGAGGTTTGTGTTTCAGTAAGAAGGGAAAATATGGACGTGAACCCTATAATAAATTCAAAAAACTTAAAATCACTGAAAATAATTGATTATTAAGTGTTTACCTCTTTATTTGCATACAACAGTCGTGCCAGCGTTAAATCTGAATGAAGTCCACAAACTAAGCAGTAAATAGAAGTAGTGGAAGGTGTTAAAGGAGGTGTCGTAATGCCCATTTGCATGTTTCTAGGACTCGGTGACATTGAGTTTGATAAAGGCGAAGGAATATTATATCTAAAAAAATTATGTTTAAATTTTGTACATGATTTTAAATAATTTAGAGCTCACCTTCTGTGCTCTAAAGGAATTCTTTCCGCTTCCATGGTTTCCCACTGATGAGCGAGAGATGCATAGCAACGTGTGCATGCCAAAACTCTAGTCGGTCCATTTTCAGTCGTCTTTAAGCATGGAAAATGCATAGCATGAGAGTTCATGTGCTCAGAACTCGTTGACAACCATTGTAAGTGATGAGAACTAAAGATTTGCTTACAAATGTAGCAGCTAGAAGTGTGTATGAAAAGTTAAAAAAATTTGAAAGTAATGAGTTTAGCGAACTTACGGAAATCCGTGTCCATTTTCAGTAGCACCATGTGGAGAATTGCTAGGATCACGTCGGTAGGCTGATGATTTTTGTTGGAGCGATTGTTGTTGCTGTTGTGCAGCGTACTGTTGTTCTTTGGAAGCATTCGAGGAATCGTAAGGCTTTAATAAAATTGTTAGTATGGTTTTTTTTTAAAAATAGATTAACTCACTTTATATCTAACACTCATGGCGCTGCTTTGATCGTGAACCATGGACGATTTATTTGGAGCTGCAGCAGACGATGAAGTGTTCTCATTAGGATTGAGAGAATTTGAAGCTAATGTTGGATGCAAGTGCGATGGAAGTGACATTGGCGATGGTTTTGATGAAGACGTATTAGATATTTGCATAGGCACTTGCTCGAGATGAGACGGTGGAGCGGATGGAAGGGATGCTGAGTTATTGGAATATTGTGACGATCGATCTACATCGACCGGTGTTGGTCCACCTTCAGCTAAATGCGCATTCTTTTGATTGCACGCTACACATATTTGCACCATTCCCTGTGGACTTATTGGACTGGCATTTGGAGGTGCTGGTTTGGTTTTGATGAACGGATAATAAGGCTCCCGCTCTGCATTAGCGCAACAATAAACGAGCCTTAATTGACTTGAAGGGCAATCGGCAGCACAGACATAGCAAACAAAAGTCGTTCGATCTTGTGTTGTTTGTCTCTTTCGTAGAGAATATCGACGTTCGATATCTGGTGTGCCTCGTGCCTAAAAGAAAAGACAATTTTATTAAATTTAACATACACTTAAAATAGAATTAAACTCACATTAAAATTAGTCCATTGGTTCATTAGATGATTGTAGCACGCTTTACAAGCTTGAACCATTCCTTTTGGATCTTTTGGACGTGATCTCGCTGGACGTGCATGGCTCTCATCAAAAATAGGGAAGAACGGCTTTTCCAAGTCTTTTGTATCCTTCGGCACACACGTGCTCAATTCCATTAAGCTGCCACGTCTTTGCTCATCTCCACACACATAGCACACTTCCGTCACCGAGTTTTTATCAGGCATGGAGAGATCGAGAATGTCAGTGCCAGCGCCAATGCTTCCGCAACCACCACTCCCAGTCGACGAATTGCTATTGCTTCCTATTCCTTGAATTGAGCTTAAATGCACACTGCTACTTCCAATCGACGAATTTCTTAAGTCTAATGCACTACAATCGTCATCAACCATTGAGAATTTTGCTGCTGCTGTCTGCGATTGACCAAAATTTGCGGCTGTCGGTGCGACATTGCTGCCAAGTTGAATTGCTGACGTCGTTAGCGAGGGTGAGGATGATGAGTAAGAGTTAGAAAAGTTGGCTAATTTAAACTTGTGCTGTGCGAAAGAGGAAGGTTGCTTAATTCCACTACTCGTAAATGCGCTCAAATCATTGGGTTTAGGTGTCGGTTGCTGACTGTCTCTCGAATGAGGCCGAGGCGTAGTCGTCTTTTCATTGCGACTACTTGGACGACTGTCAGGCTTTAGCTTATCACCACTGTTATTATTATTCTTGGCTAGGCCATTATTCGATTCGCTTTTCTTATGCTGTTGCTGCTGCTGCGAATCCATTGAAAAATTACCATAAAAGTCATTGGAAGATTGTGGACGATTGGGACCGGCTGGAACTTGATCTGATGCAAGTCCCAGCACTTGTGCTGCATACTCTCCCTGCGTAGACATATCGGCACCCGTAAAGTTTTTCCCATCATTTCTTTTCATCCAGTATATTCGCTGCATATGCGGCTTGCCCTCACGCTCATAAGTTTCCCATTGATAAGTGAGATTTTTATAGCATAAAATACAAGCTTTAACTGAACATTGATTTGGTTGGAGTTTACAGCCAACTGGCGGCTCATGTGTTTCCAGAAATTGAAAAAACGGCTCTGATGGCTTCTCACAATTTGGTTTCGTTCTTAATTGATACGCATCTGATGCTCCACTCGTACCACACACGAAGCATTTATCGTCACTTCCTCCTTTCGCCGTCGCTGCATTATTGGGATTCGTCTTGCTGTTGTTCGATGTCTGAAGTTCTTTCTGCTTAATGTAAGCTTTCGCTTTTTCCATTTCAAAATGTAAAATCTTGTAAGATTAAAATTTAACTCTATTTCGCTAAGTTGAAGACGCAAACTAAAAAAAGAGATAAAGTTTAGTGGTGTGATCTAGTAAAAACTGGATGAGCACTCGAGAAATTTGAACCAGTTTGAGGTTATTGAAGTTAATAAATTTTGTTTAATTTACGCCAAAGAAGAAGTTTTGTTTGATTCTTAGGAGTGCTCGAAGCAATTTAGATAATTAAAGATTATTTTTAAACCACCTTAACATTCAGCAAAACTGAGTGTTCATTTAAGTTTCGACACTAATTAAAATTTCATACATCGCCGACGCCAAATTTCCCTTAAAGCAACCCTTTCACTGATTACAGCATAAATATTCGAGCATTAAATTATGACAACAATGTTTTTCAATCGAAATCCCATCCCCCATCCCAATTTAACCACTTAAAAGCGGGTTACATCCTTGCACATCGTTCTGTCTCTCGGTATTTTCATTTGTCGTCATTGCCGACGTGAAAAAAAAGAGTTGGAAAAATTTATTCACTGAAAAATACATTGAAGAGATCCCTCTCGACATATTAAAGTTTTGTGTCGCGTATTCTTATTGCTTATTCATTATACAGCTCTCGACACATTTCATGGAAAACAAATTCTATCTTTTTTTTAAAGGAGCGCAGCATCAATCGTTTAGTTTTAGCTTGGTATTGCGTAAAATGGTAATCTAAAATGTAACTTTTAAATAAAGAGCGCAATTTGATGAGAGGCAGAGGACTGGAAAATTATTTAGAAGAATTTAAATTGCATTTGAGTGTGTTAAATTTATTCAAGTTTATGAGATCTGCATAGATGTTGAAAATGCAGTGAAATTGTAATTTTGATGGGGCATAAATCACTGAGTTTAGGTGATGCAGCAAAACTTTAAATTATTTTCGGAATAAATTGGAATTTGAAACATATTTTTCTCCCTCACCAATACAAATGCATTTTATCATAAAACATTTAAGGGTACCAATTTTAACAGGTAATCCTGAATAAGATGGAGGTGTGACCTTTTTAATTAGCTTTAATGCCATAAAGAGTTAAAGAGAGATTTTTATTGTTTATAAATTTTGACGTAAATTTATTTTTTAAATCTTTAAAATATTTTTTTCTGAGAATATTTCCGTAATTGCGCTATGAACTCTTCGCAAGTTGTAACAAAAAATTTGTTATAGTTCCAAAAAAAATATTCATAGCTTCTCTCAGTTGTTGTAATATGCACACTCAAAATGTAAAAAATTCTTATTCTTTTTGTTTCTCTTCTTCTTGTTGCTTCTCTTGGCCATCGAAACACATACAAAAACCATATTTTTATGAATTTTTCATAATTTTTTTAATGATTGTCGGCTGCAAAATTGGCGTTGAGAGCAAAATAAGTCTACATCGCATAACCCGAATCGAGAATTTTTAATAAAAATTTTCTTTTTCAGTAATGGCTAACAAAAATGTCTCATAGATCATAATACCGGGTATTTCAGTTTCTCGAGTGCAAAAATTAGTGAAAAATACTCACTTTCATTCACAAATTCACTCCCGAAATTCTACGGCCGAATTTGCGTACATCCATAAGTAAAAATTAATTTAAAATTTCCAAAAAAATTATTAGCTATATGAAATTCAACCCTATCATGATTTTTTTCCTTTTCGTCGAGTTCTCACTGCGTTTGTAGGTATGCGAAAAAAAAACTTTTTTTCTTCGATAGTAAATTTTTTTTCGACGAAGTTTTTTGGTAAAAATTGAACTTTTTGTCGTCAAATAAAGTAACTGCAATCGAGTGTATCACTTATATTTCGTATCTATGCTATTATAAACTACTTTTGTTGAGTCCTTTAGCTTCTAATTCACTTTTTCTGCTCCCCACAATAAGCATTCTCAAACTCTAGTCTTTTTTGGAGTATAATTATGTATCACACATTTCATTACACTAGATTAAGGTATGTGCACAAAATTTTGAATCAATGCTCATGATTTTGAATCTGAATTTTCGTGTTTGACACTCTAAAAATTGATATAAATATTCTTTCTACATAATCGAAGCGAAAAATTGACAATGTAACTCGGGCCTATATGTGTGAAGTTGATGCGGAATATAGCGAGCAAAAGCTATAAGCGGAGACGCGATAGGGGGAACACATCTACATATAGCTTGGATTAATGCTATTTCAATTTTTATTTTCCGTTATTTTTCTAAGCTGCAAAAACTTTAATTTTCTTACCTGTAAGCAAACTTTAATTTTAAAACTTTTTTGTAGCAATAAAAACATTTTTTAAAATATTTATTTTAAACTTAAATAAAAAATCTTTGCAATATTCGAACAATAATTAAATTACTGGTTAACATCACATATCGTTTAAATTAATTTGCATTGCTTAGGTCTGTTTTAAGGAAATTAGTTCAAACTCTTAATTTTAAGCTTATCCGTTTAAATTTTAAATATCCTCTGATTTGCACTAGGTGAAATATACAGTCGATGTTGATAGGATTGTATTCCTGCATAATGGACATGTTTGGCATCTAAAAATGATAGAAATAAATTTTTAAATATTTAAAACATTTAAATTTTAAACTTACTTTTCTGCACAAAGTTTACAGCACGAAAGATGAGCGCATGGTAGGAAGAGAGTGTCAATTTTTCGGTCCATACAAATTGAACATGTTAAATCAATTCGTTTGATTTCGCACTCACTCGACGATTGTCCACTCGCTTCCTCTTGATTATTATTAGCGGCGGAAGTCGTCGATGCCGTGTCAATGCCTTTAACGTGTAAAATTCTCCGAGAATTATCGTAAAGCTCTCGGAATGTTAGTCGAATATCGAATACATATTTTTTACCTAGTGTCGAATCTTCGTTAAACATTGAAACTATCGTGCCCTGAGAAGAGAAGAAAATAATTTTTGATTAGTTGTTCTAGGAAGTGGTTTTGAATGTTGTTAAGAGATCACGCGTATGTTAATGACTTCTCAAGGATTTGGATATTTTTAAAAAAAGCTAATTTATTTCAAGGTTAACTAATTTTATTGGATCTAAAATTTAATAAAAAAAATTCTAAACCCTTAAGATATTTTTTGTTAAAATTGGTGTATTTTGGACGAGGCCAACACATCATCTTAAAGTAATTAACTCACCTTTAAATCTCTTATAAATTGCGTCTCGACATTTTTATGAACAGTTTCGCAGCTATAAAAGCTATGCTTTTCCGTCAACGCACGATAAAGTGTGCCCGCAATTCGATGCGATGTGAACTTAATGACCATGTTACAATCGTTAAAATTCTCATTCAAATAGCACAAATGGAAGCACCTTCGAATTGACTTTGCAGACTCGACTGCACCGAACGGTATTGAGAATGTTTGGTCGCTTTCTAGCTTGCTCACGTTGAGACCCTGAGGATTTACGCCAATTTGAATTTTTTCCCCACGTGCATGTTGCGCATTGCATTCGGATTCCGAAATCAGCGTACCGTGAAAGATTTCCTCGCCAAAGTGCTGAAGTGTCGAAAACTCCTCGAGAAGCCAATACTTTGCGGATGACTGAGTCATTGTTTGAATTTTTTGATGCTCGCGTGCTATTGTCAACAAAAAGTTGTCCTCAATCGTTTGTGTGTCTTTAAGATAAATCATGTGCTCTAAATAGCTATGAAGTACATGACTATGTTTTGCGCTATCACATTCATTTTCCTTATCATCATGGCTACTGTATTCAACTTTCATTTCGTCAATTGAATTTCTCTTATCACTAATGCTTTTACTCCTTATTCGATTAAGTCCCTTAAAGTCGCTGATAAATTTCTGACCACTCTCTGATAAAAGTTCCGAATTGAACTTTACACCTTCCGCCTGTGCAATGAGGGCGATTAGTCGTGCTGCTTGTGTCAAATCACTTGGAAATGTTTCGGCGTCAAGAAGCATTTGTCGTGCTTGCATGTAAAATATTTCTCTGTAAAAACTTGTTGAATTATAAATTTAATAATTATTTAAATTAACTCACCTAACATTCTCCTGCAATATTAAATGTCCTGGAACCCAAAATTTGACACGCAGTTCCAGCAAAATTGGACCTTCTCCACGATGATTTCGCTTGTCTAACGGATTTCGAAGATTGATCCATTGCTTTAAATTTGAAGGCACGGCTCTCAGCATGTGTGATGATGGCGCATATAGCAATCCAAAATAGTCAGTCTCGCAAACAATTCCCAAGTCATGACAGACCTGACAATTAATAAGAATTTTTTAAAGATTTGCGATGAGCATGCAAAAATTTAATTCTAAATTGTTTTTAAAGAGCTTGAACAAAAGAATACGGAAAGTCCAGTCATCTAAACTTAATTCAATGAGTGTCATTTAAAATATTTTTTATGCCTTAAGCTAAGAAAAGTCTTAGATCATCGAGTCTCAGTTCAATAATCTCAATTTCACATTTAGTGCATAAGCATGAACTAAGATAAATTTTTTATGATCTATGAATCATCGACTTACGCAAAAACACCGCGTAAGGTGTTCAAAATCAATTAAATGCCAATTTTGTTCCACATAATGACTCATAATTTTTTTCTTCTTCCTCAATATTTTTTTCTAAACCACATGGCATCAAAAATCTTTATGATAACTAGAATTGGGTCAGCTCCTATTGCAATGTGTGAATTATTTGGAAAACAAGGTCGTTTATAAAGTTTTACTAGTTCAATGACCTTTTAGATGATTTTATCAATTTGTGACTGGCGTACGTGAGAAGATAAAGTATTTAAAATAAAAATTAGGAGAATTAAGTGAATGTGTCTGAACTCTGAATGAATTATTAAAAAGCTTCTAAGTGTGCCGATTGAAGATAAATTATTCAGAATTACAAATGAGTAATTTAAATGAAGACCGCACTGAGAGAAAAATTGAGGTTTTATGAATTTAATTTTTTTTGCAATTTCAAATTTAAATAAAATTTTTAAAAAATCTTAAACTTTTTCTCTCAGTGCTGCAATAAACCGGCAATTAGTGTCATCAACTTTATTAATTAAAAATATCTCTTTAAATTATAATCGCATTAAATCACGTTTACTTAAATAAAACACATGTAAGAAAAAATTTCAAAACAACAGAAAAAAAAAATATTTTGGTCGGCAAATGAAGGTAACAAAAAGAAGACTTTGTTTATCAACGAGAATGAATGAGTTTCTCACTATCGATGAGAAAATACAACTATAATTTACACACTTTAACTAATATTTTATGCAAAAAATACACATGCGAGCGAGCGCATTTTTATTATATCTGTTTTCGCTAATAATTTCTCTAGATACATTTGTGAATGTGAACACACAGCGATTTGGACTTTGAACAGCGGTTGAAAACTTATATTTTGTACTTTGCTCGTTCTCTCATATTATCGACTTTGACGATGAGACACGAAAACAATTAAGAGAGTCACTTTAAATCAAAATATCCGAGAAGAGGCCAAAATGTGGAAATGAAATTAGGAGATTTGAATTTTGCAAAGAAATTTCGCTTCATTTTGCAATGACAATTTTGTTATCACACATAGACGAAAGCGTTATCTCGTTCTCCTTAACAACAAAGGCACTTGAGCTTTTTTATCTTGACAACAAACGTAGGAAAAATAATGTTTACTTGCTCAGACTTTGTCGTCCATGATAAAATGTTGTAAAAAATAATTAAAATTCATGTCATGCAAAACCTATTCAAAATTTAAATTTAACAAAAGCTCTTTTAAAAATATATTAACTAATTTTTCAAATAATTAAAAATAAAACAATCCATCCCTTGAACTAAATAACACCAATTTACGCCTTATAAAAATTCAACTCGAGTCATCAGAACTATCGGCACCTGTTGAACCGAACAGTAAACGTGTTTTCAAGATCATAGCTGAATTTGAAATCATTGCAATTTTTTTGATTGCACATCATGCACTTCATGATTGATTTCGTCAATTCTTAACATTGAATCAAAATAGTTTATTTTTCACTTTTTTCAAGTACACGATGCATACCCACAAAAGATTTTGAAATAAAAACTGGAAATCTAATGCAGCTCTAGAAATTACGACATTGAGTGCATGCATGGTGTTTTTTATATAGTAAACAGCTGTTCAATGCATCTTCATCGCTTTTATTAACTCTCACGAGCCACCGAAGTAAGTTGCAATTGCAATATATTGTGCAACTTATGTACGTGACTTCACGTGTGTACTTCAAGGGAAAATTTTCTCTTGATGATCTCGGATGGGATAATAATTTCGAGGACTTTAGAATGATTTTTGAGTTTAATTTTTTAAAATAATTTTCTAAGAATTTTCCAAGGTTGAAAATTTGTGCTTTTCTTTTTATGAAAAAATTATTAATTATTCTAAATACTCTGCTAAAATTGAAAAATTTTAAATGTTTTTTATCGAAATCTACACTAACCACGTGTGCGATGCAAAGGTATTCCAATTAAGATGATGTCAGCCTCTTATTACAATTATCATTCAATGACACCATTCTCACCTCTTTTAATCACTTATAGCCTATAACTACAGACATTCTCAAATATATTATCCAGAGTGGACTTTTGTACTTTGCACTCTCTCTATCCCACACGCTCTTACTTAATGTATCATCGATACTACTTACTTTATTTAAACAATCGGCTGCGATAGAATTTTTTTCTGTTTTGACAGCGACGTTAAGTTTGTTTCCCGGTAAATTAACTAGGCACCACATTTTTGCTGTTTAGTTCTCTACTCTTCTTCTTATTTTTTTATCAATAATTTTCTTTTTTTAACTGTTCACTTTAAAATAAATTTTATTTTCCTCATTGAGAGGTTCAAAAATTAGTATTCGCTCTCTTATTTTTCCCGTCTGTTTTGTTCAAGCTTCTGATTCATACTGCTTTTTTATTTTTGGAGTCTCGCATTTAGTCAAGAAAAAGAGAGACAGAGAGAGACTCATTCGCGTTCGTTCGGAAATAAAAATGAAAATGAAACAAAGGCGCAAGAGAAAGTGAAAATGTGAATAATAAGCTCGATGTGAAACTTTTGTTACATGATGATCCTCAAACGAGAGTTAATAGGGTAAATTTTCCGTCAAGTAATTAATTTAAGCTAATTGAGTTAGTCACAATCTTTTCAAAAAAAAAACATTGAACTTTAAAACGGAAAGTCTATTTATACTTAATTATTGTTGCTGTCAAAATCAATTACCATAAAATTATAAATTACTTTTTCATACAAAGTGTGACTTTTATTGACCAGCACGTGCTTGCATGCATGGAAAATTTTCTGGAGCCAAAATCAGAAAATTTAATTGCAATTTAAAAATTTCCTAAAATTTTCTGAAAAAATTTATTTTTCAGCTTCAAACAATTTTTTTATTTCATAACACAAAAAGCCAAAAATTTTTTTCACAGCCTTCTTTAAATTTTCCCAAACAATTAAAAATTTCGAGGTAAAAAATTTGAAGAATTAAATTTTTTAACACAGTAAGCCTCTTTTTTAGTTGGAAAAAAATTTTCAAGGAAATATTTTTTTTATCACTGTTAACATATTTGTTACAAATTATTATTTTAATCTTTTGCATTTGCATGAGTAATGACAATATTTAGGTTCGTGTAATATTTTCGTGCATGCTGCTGCAAAATTAATCTCTTTTTTCGTCCTTCAACTCCTTGAGTAGCTAAATGCTCACTTTTTAAATCAATTTAAATGAGATTGAAGAAGAAAAGGCGCATGGCATTGTGTCGATATAGAAGAAAAGTAAACGAAATATATGACCGTTGTGATGTGAATGTGTAGCTGCGAAATGATCTTGAGATATCGTTGAAAGAAATGACTTGTCCATGTGAAAGGTGAATGCTATGCAAGGTCTGCATGGACTGCAAGAAAAAATATAAACAATAAAATGCTTTTTATTAGGCATGCTTTACGCTTCTTTTTATTCAACTAATTTTTAGTTTTTCCATCCTTAACAAATCTCTCACAAAAGTACTTAGAAATTAAATTTTATTTAATTGTTAAAAAGATTTTTTTAATTAATTCTTGCGCAAGTCTTTTAAGTAATAATTAATATGTGTGCACTGGCTAATCCAACTAGTTAGGATTTAATGAGGGCAGAGTCTTCTGATCGTTTTAGAAGTTTTTATAGACATCAATTAGTTTAGATAGAAAAATCTTAAACTTCTGTTGCTAATGTAAAAGTTCTTGCACCACACAGTCCATAATATTCATTCAACAGGCAATATCGCGTGATGTAAATCAGAATATTATTAAAGAAATGTCAAGTAAGTTAGTTACAGAATTTATAAGTTATAAAATAAGAATAATTTAAATAAGCATGTTAAATATGACCGAAAATTGCGATAAGTTAAAGAAAAATATTCAAAAGGTGTCTCAGGTTGAGTGATTTTTATTGGAGAATATTTAGATTGAAATTTAGAATATTTTTTTTTATTAAAAATCAGAAGTAAAATATTCTTCAATCGTTTCAAGTTTCTCCATAAAAAGCACACACGTGAGTATTTTAGAATGAGGTCTCAAAAAAGAAGTAGATTGGTTTCAATTCGGGGTGATGTCAATTTTTGTAGTTTAAATTGATTTAACAATGCATCATAGTCGGCATTCCCGATTATCGAATGATGAAGAAGTTCACATTTTGTTATTTTATGATTTTTTATTTTCAGCCGTGTGCTGTTAAAAATCTCCGAGTCTTTTCGCAAATTTTTTTTATCAATCTATGTATATCAGCGTGTGTGATTTTTTTTATAGAAATTGTCTCACACTTTAATCAGCCTTACGTGTGCGTCGCTTTCTGACATCTGGACTTGATTTCGGTGATGGTTCTTTGACTTCTTCTTCTTCCTCCTGCGATGATTCGTCGCTGCCAGAATTCTTTTCAGCATCCGATGATTCGTCGTCTTCATAAACGGCACCAGAATCATCGACAAGATCATCATCGTTGATTATTTCGTTGGATCTTCGAGTTTGTTTTTCTCTCTTTTGAACTTGTGAGAAAGTTTGGCGTTCCATTGGCTTTTGTGGCCAAATAAAATCGATTATACATACGAGTATAAGTCCAACTAATGCACCGATAATTATTGTGACAACAGCAAACAATCCATATGACACCCAGGTAGGCAAGCCGTACTGCTCGGAGAGGGTGTTGTTGAGTTCCTGAAGTTATTTTAACAATTAGTTTAATACATTTAAGTCCATTTTTTGTTACTCACCTTCAAGAAGTGTGAAAGTCTGAAGAACCATGATAAAACGCCCATTGGAACTCCATCTGGTCGCTTCCATCCCTCAACCTGTTCAATGCTCTCCCACTTTTTATCTTCAACGAATGACATAAATGCGTTCATATCGCGTGATCCCGAGTATCTGCGAAACTCTCCATCCGTAACATGAAAAATCGTAGGAAGAGCCGTGACAAAAAATCTTCCCGAGAGTCCTGGATTCTTGACAACGTCAACTTTTGCCACTTTGATAGACAGATCATTTGACCATGAACCAAATTCAGTCCAGATTGGATCCAAATTTTTGCAGGCAGGACACCAGGGAGCGTAGCTAAAATGAATATAAATTATTGATAAGATAAGCACATCCAGCAATAGTAATAGTAAATTAATCATTTAGCATTGGGCGTCAATAAACATAAGTGTGTCACTTCATTAAAAATTAAAGAATTTTATTGATTCGATGAAAAAATCAATTTTACTGCACTAAATTTCCCTTTGTTCAGGTTATACAGCTATTTTTTGAATGCCGATATTGGAATTTAATTTTACTTACAATTCGACCATCCAGTTGCCTTCCAACAAGTCCGTCCAGTTGTCTTCATTGAGTTCGATTACTTTCGATGTTACAAGCGTTAGAAAAAGACTTAAAATCGCTAATTTTATTAAAGAAAACATTTTTAATGATGAGAATTTTTTTGAGGCTGTTTGACTAAGGTACGGAAGAATTGTTAAGGGCCGAAAGCGCTTTTGTCGGACTAAACTAAAATAACCAACGTATTTTTAAAATTCAAACTTTTGTGGCTGTTCAGAAAATTAAAAATGTTGTTTACTTTCAGATTTTAATTCTAAAAATAATTAAATTCATTTTTAATAACTTTTTAGCTTCATTAGACTAACGAAAGTGATCTCACCCGATAGTTAAGTTTAGTGAAAAAAAGTGAATTATAATAAAACATTAATTGAACTGACACAAGAACGAAAATAAATCTTAACTTATAAAAACTTGAAATTAAAAACTGTGGAAAAAATGAGCAGACAATGGCATAAGAAAAAGGATATACCTGATCGATGGTTAGATTACAAAGGATTAGGAGATAAGATTGTCGGGACGCCGTTCGTTGCCTTCAAAGTTCCGCTTCATGAGGTGAGAAATTTTCTGGATGTTTGAAGTTGACTGGATGTTCGTAGCACGTGCATAGCTAATCGACAAATGTTGCAACTTTTCAACAAAGGTCATATTTTTAAAGCTCATCTATCAAACAAAACAAGTGACATCACGGTCATTGATAAATTATTCCATCTTCCGAGCTGACATGATGTCATTTTAGCATCGGCTATATTTATTTGGTACAAGTTAAATCACTTCAAAAGTTTACGTTTCATCGATTAATTTCAAATTCCAAAATCATTAAGTCACGTTTCTATAAAATCCCAAAAATAATTTCCTTAAAAAGTTCCCGCCACATTCTAAATCACCCAATTAGCCGATTGCATCCCTTATAAATTTAAAGCTCAAAATATAATTTGCATAACCCATCGACTTAATGCACACACATATCGGCTATCGATACCCAAAAAAAAATTGGTTTCCCATCGTAATTTAATGTCTTATCTCTCGCGAAAAATCACGTTTGAACCACGATATTTTCTCTGTTACTAAAATGCTATAAAAGATTTGCGTAAACTCGTAAAAAGCGATACACTCAACAGGTTAAGCAAATTAACAGAAAGAGCTTTCAAAGCCGAAAAATATCGATACGTTCGGTGAGAAGGAAAAAAGAAACCTAAATTTATGTGCGTACGATCGGCGGAGAGTCAAAAAAAGAAATAACTTTTTTCTGTTGGTAATAACTTAAATATGCCAAAAACGGCTTTAATGGTATTCAAAGAAAATATTAATTCATGTGTTTTATGTCTTCTTTTTGCCCCTCCTCATCGTATCACTCTGTCTATCGTGTCCATGCGCTTATCATATTTATATTGAAAATGAAAAGGAGTTGTCGATAGACAGCACAAACCTATTAAATGCTGTTGGAAACTATTGTGTGGTAAATCTTTAATCTAGTATGACATTTTTATTATACTTAAGCTGATGGGTATTATCTTTTAGAAATCATATGTCGTTTCTGGCTATATGTTTTTGTGTCTTATGTGGTAGTCGAATTAATGCAAACAAATAATGTTACAACTTTATAACGAGGAGCGCGGTTTTCTGGATTCGATAAAAAAATTATTTAAGTTGACGAAAGTTAAAAAATATCAAATGAAGAAGAAGCTTAATTTTGAAAATTTTATTTGGAAAGTTCATTGTCTTTCTCCTAAAACCGCGCTAACCACTTTCACGAATTTGTGACAAACATTCGAGAAACACGGCTCAATAAATTGGATTTGACAAAAAAGAAGTAACAGTTTTCGGTTGCTGCTGCTGAATAAGCGATTAACCTAATACAATAGTTTATTATTCTAAAGCCATATTTAGTTTATTAATGCATTCCTTTTATGGGGTACCGAGTTAGACACCATCCAAGCCCCTTTACACTCTTTTTTGTGTTATTCCATTTTTGGATGCATATTTCTTGTCACTAAAATAATCTTTTTTAAATGCATTGCTGATTGGGTGAAATTTTTCTAAAGATTTTTTACGAATGTTTGAATCTTATGAAAAACGCCCTTTGCTGATTTTAAGAAACATCGCAGTTTATTTATGGTTTTCACAAAATTCTTTGCACTCAAGGTTAAGACACTTGCGGTGTTACTTACTCATTAACCTTTCATTTCAATCTCGTGAGATTCCCATCCTTACCTCGCGGTGTGCTTAAATACGAATTTCTACACTCAAATTAGTCGGAAAACAAACGGCCGCGAGGGAAGTTTTTGTGCAGGGAAGAGAAACAATTTAAAACCGAGCAAAACATGCTACAATTCACACTATATCTCCGCTCATATCTTTCAATTAATTTCTTCCAATGCGAAAAGGCACCAAGAGACAGAGAGATCGGATTGTATTTGATTTTATAAATGTTTTTTCATTTGCAAAAAAGTTTTCTTTGCATCTCAAGCGCGAGCGAGTTGCGCAAACAGATCTTCAACACTTAAGGTGTTTGCTCTTTTTTATTTTTAATTAAAAAATCTCATATGAGATTGATATTCGGCTATTATCATCGCGAGGTCTTGGGATGTATAAATTCTGTATGCTTCGCTTTTATACAATATTTATTCTTTGCTTGTTGAACTTAGAGGAATAGAGAGAGAGAGAGAGGATGATCGAGAGATGTTTGAAAATCGATTGAAAAGAGGAGAGGGAACAATTAAGATTTAGAAGAAAAAATCGTTCGATATTAATGAAATATTATGGCATTTAATGAATTATTATGTCTTCGTTATTTGTGAGGCTTTCGACGTTATCACAGATGCACACACGGGACGATGATTATTAGTTATTATAATTAATTTTTCTTTCTCTTTTCTTAGCGTCAGCTTGGAATTTTTTGGTCTAATTAAGAGCAACGATTTACCTACATCGAACTAAGATTTTTTTTTCTAAAAAGGAATCATGGGAGGACATTCCTAAATTTTTTAGGTTCCTTCTAGATTAATGAAAGCTACCTGATTTGCATTATTAAAATCATTATTAAATTATTTTTCTTCTGCACGTGATGGAGAAAATTCTAACAAAAACACGCTGCAGAATGGCGTATGGTCTGTAACTGACCTTATTATTAAATATTAAAGAGATGTACAACAAGGGTAGAGTGAAAAGGTGCAAAAGTTCTTTCTTCTTTCTTTTTTTTGCTTAAAATAATAAATTCTCATCTTTTATTCTCCTCAACTCTATTTACTTTTAAATTTTTTGTGCTTGACGCTATTGAGACTCTCTCTCTCTCTCTTTTGGGTATACATGTTTGATGATTTATTTCCTGGTGGTACAAATAAGTGAAGAAAGATGACAATAAATTTCTTCTCTCTCCTTTTGCTCATTCTTGAACATCAGTGATGCTCATATTGGAGGAGGAATGTTGGGTTTTACTTGCATCGACGCTGGTATTATGTGGTTTCATCTTTTAAGCATAGAAACTATATTGGCTTTTTTGAAGAAATTTCTCCAAGCGATTTGAAGTTGTGTTGCTGTCGCACAAAAAATGATACAAAAATGTGCCTTTATGATTTTTATGTTCTTTTTTAAACACACGAAGATACAACCATTAAAGGAGAGACCGAACAAATGAGCAAAAGTGGGCTTGTTGCAATGCTTTCATATCTATTCTTGAGGATATGAAACAGAAGAAGAGAGAGAGAATAGTTGTATGGTCTATAAATTATTATTTCCGAAATGAATAGGTTAAATTTACTGTGAAATTCCATGAAGCATTCACCTATAGTGTTCATAAATTTTACGCCGATTTTTGTGTTTGTCACTGAATGAGATTGTAAAAAAATAAATATTTTAGAATAAAAATGGCAAAGAATGCTAGGTATGTCGAGGAGTAAACGCAATTAATTTTATTTGAGTATAGGTAAAAAAGTTTATAGTTTCTACACCCTTAAGTATCGAGCAAGCTCACCCATGCCAATATCTCAGCATCATACAATTCATTCAGATGCAAAAAGGAGAAATTTATTTTTCTCCGTTTGTTATGAGCAAGAAAAAGAAGAAAAAAAGATCATTTGAATAACAAGCGGAAGTGTTCTAAGCTGCACATTCCAGTCAACAACAAAGACTTACCATAATGACTTAATATATTCACCTTTTTTCTCTCATTTTATTTACAGACGATTTGTGAAAATCTCCCCGAATATGAAAGGTACGAAATTTCAACATAAAAATAACATTTCAATAAGAATGCGAGAACTCTCTCCTTTCTCCTCGGAATGTTTTAAGAGAAGAAAAAAAATTCTATTCATAAAATTTTACAACAGGCACACAACACGTGAAATTATTGAAGCCCTGCCAGAACTCGGGATGGTGATAGACCTCACAAACACTCCAAATCGTACAAAATACTACCAGCCGTATGATTGGGACTCAAATGGAATTGAGTATAAGTGGATTAAATGTGAAGGTAAAATTAATTTTTATTAAGAATTAAAAAAGGGTTGGACATTTTAATAATTTTAATTAATTCCCATCACTCCATTGTTGGCGCTTCATTAGATATTTCCAAATAGCATCTGTTATCGTGGCAATTTAATGTTTTCTCATCCTCTTAATTTATTAGATGACCAAAAATAGTTTCGTTTTACCTTTTTCTTCTTCTCAATATACACTTTTTTATTGCTTTAAATGCTCGTAAAACCTACTCCAAAGCTGTCAATGATATTCTGCGAAAATAGTCATAAACTATATTATTTTAATATTCCGTAACACTTCACGGGTGATGTGATGATAGAAGTGATGCCGACAGAGATATACTTTTTTTGAATTAGTGTGACGAGGTATCTAATAGAGCCTTCATCACATCCTTTTGTTGAATGCATTTCTGACTCTTTTGAGGAACGACTCGGGGAAGTCGTAAAAAAGTAATAATTGAGTTCGAGCCACACAGAATTCAAAATCCATCAATCTCAATGTGTCATTCATGTGTCACACATGAGAAAAGTGCAATAATGAAATTGTTGTGGATAAAAACTTAATTCCCTTCACAATGCGACACACAGAAGTTTATAGCAAATTTTAAAGTAATTTTTCAAAATTCATAAAGAGTGAGACACATTTCAATTTGTTATTCTTATATATAAGGAATATAATGCAGACCATGTTTGAATGTACGACCGGAGAGCCAGACAAATTGCAATGATCGGATTTTTGCATTGCATTCTGCCACCACTCGGAGGCATGTTAATCTTCTGATCGATGTAATATATTTCATCTTACATAACATTATCTTTTATGTACACATTACACGTATGTTGACTCTCTTTCGTTGTAAGTAAATTCACTATCGCAGCGGCAAAGGGTATTTGAGAATCTTTTCGATTTATCATAAAATTTTATATTTTAAAAGCGATAAAATTTAAGTCACATCTAACTCTTTTCTTCTCTTCCTCCCCGCCAGGTCATGTCACTCCTTCGCAAGAGCTTTTAGTGCATTTCTGTCATACAGTGAAAAAATTTATAAATAAGAATCCGAGTAAGTACATATTGACATCGGCGATGATGCCGCAGTAACATGCTTATTTTTATGTTCTCCTTTGTTTACTCACAGCAAAACTTATTGGAATTCACTGCACTCATGGCCTGAATCGTACGGGTAGGTCTTTTGAGCTATAAAAATGGCAAAAAATTAATTATAAACTATTTTTTTCTCTTTTGTTCATAGGGTATTTTGTTTGCTCTTTTATGGTGCTCGTTTTGCGCATTCCACCAAATGTTGCTATGCAAAACTTTGCAAAGGCTCGCGGGTACGATATTGAGAGACAAAACTACATTAACTGTATCATATCGCATGAAGAGAATTCTAATCTTCAAAAAATGATTGTTGAAAGCAATTCATATCCAATTACAATGGCTCACAGGAGATCTCGAGATTATATTAATCGTGCAGAGCGAAGCAGACATCGACAGCCAAATTATCGCCAAGATTGGAGTAGATCTAGGGATAGAAATTACAATCGAGACCGGAGCAGATCTAGAGATCATCATCCTGAGAATTTAAATAGAAGACAACATCGATTTGATCCATATTTACCACCGCCTTCTCATCATCAAAGTGGCGCTAGACAAAGTGATTGTGGTAATTATCAGCACGATAAAAGTTTAAATAGATTCTCCCGGCGGAGACGTGACAATCAAAATTAGAATAACTGATCACCTTTAAAGTCTATGGCTGCTTCAAAGAGTCTCTTCGGGACACTCATAAAGTTTTATCGCTAATCTTTTTTTATATTTCACTCTCTGGGTGGATAATAAAACTTTTTCACACGTCTTGAAATTTAAGTTTTATTGAATTTCTTTTGTTATTCTTTTCATGTGTCGCTTTAATACATGTTCGCAAATCATCAAATTTTAAAAGATACGTTTAGGAATTTTCATTTGTGTGTGGACGAATTCTAAATT
The DNA here is from genome assembly GCA_038502055.1 of Tanytarsus gracilentus. Lineage (NCBI taxonomy): Eukaryota > Metazoa > Arthropoda > Insecta > Diptera > Chironomidae > Tanytarsus > Tanytarsus gracilentus. Next base: position 284,864 of record JAXRKN010000039.1, on the reverse strand, counting down.
TAAAAATATCTCGCTTTGATGTTTTGTCTTTGAAAACGAGATAAAAGGAAAATCTTCATTAAAAACATTTAAAAAGATGGACAACATTAACCTAAAATTTAAATTATTTTGAGAGAAATAAGGAAGAGTTTCCTTAGAGACGAAGTTCATCATTAAAAATTCTTGTATGCTCTAATAGCCTCTTCCCTATCTGCATATCGTCTTTAACCTGCTTACTGCTGCATGAAAATTTAACAAGATTTCCTTTTCACTCTTCGTGATATATACGGCGCGATATATTCATAATACTTTAAATTGTTCCCAACGGAGCACTTCAAAGCGAAGCGCGCGAGCTCAATTTCTTTTCATAGCAATTTTTTGAAAAAATATTTTCTGTGCAGCAGCATCATCCCCACTTCTCTGACTCGTTATCTTATAAAAATTTATTATTTCAGCCGAATGTTTCAGAGCGCAATTTGTTATTTTAAGGGCTGTGCAAAAATATATAAATTTATTCGCGCATTTTAATATTTCAGAGGAATTGTGTTAAAAGGGGTTAAAAGAAGATCTCTTTAAAAGGCATCCAGTTGTTGTGAAATCAAATTGAACACGTCCGACCAATCTTTCATATTGTTGGTGTGCAGCTCACTTCTCATAATTAAATATCCATTTCATTTTTAACCCGAGCTCTTCTTAAAAATGATAGGGAACAATTCATAATGTTCGTGGTTTTATATGCATTCCACAAATTTAGTGGTGTAAGTCTAAGATGACGAAACTTTAATAGTGACCTCATTCAATTTCAACCAAGAATATCACCCAGTTGGATAAAAATGAGAATATATGAAATTCAAGAAAATTATATTAAAATATTTTTAAATTTCCAGCTGGGTGGTTTGCGGCGCATGAGAGAGAGGTAAATGAAAAATCACGAACTCCATGCCCTTTTATCTCCTTCTTAAATATTTTATACTTTTTAACTTTTTGATTTTATATGAGACTATTCGAGCTGTGTAATTTTCCACAGTGCGGCTCGCGCAATTTAAAAGCAGCCTCATATCGGCAATAAATAAATTCCAACGACTGTACATAATTCATCTAATGATATTGTGATAAATGAATTTGTTAATAAGAAAACGTGATGGTGTGTTTGTCGATGGTCTGGAGTCAATTATTTTATTATCAGCTGTTATTAAGATTTTCAATTTTTTTCGTTTAATTAAATTTCATCCTTGTACGGCTCTGGAAGTTGTGTCAAGATTATTTTAATTTTGACATAAAAAAGTCACTTTAAAAATTATCAAAAAAATCTCTTAATAAAATCGTGTATTAAAATTTTACGATAAAACGTTAAAATTATTCTATTGATGAGATAAAGAACAAGAGAGAAAATCGTCTTGGCCTGACTTGCTCGCTGAGTCGAAAAATATTTTATGTGTCTTCATTCTGAAAATTTTATATTTATTTGTTAGAGCTGGACAGTGAGAGAGAGATATGGCCAGTAATAAACTATTCCCGAACGATCCAAACGGCTCATAAATGTCAGTGAATATTGACAACTTTCTTAACAGCCAGACCACAAAAGATGAAGATGAGAAAAATTTAATATCGACTCGAAGATAATTAAAATCTCTTTTTTGGAATCATAAATGCCAGAAATGCAACAACAGGGAACGATGAGAAATCTGTCGATTGCAGTCGCTCCATTAAATCCACTTCATCGCCTTTTTGTTATATTTGGTGCTCTCTCTCGAGACGTCCGACAGTCGTCCTGAAAAAATAAAATTATGAGCAACAAAATATTAAGCAGATATGAAATTGTGGTGTGAGTTCGAGAAATATAAGTTTTTGAATTAAATAAATTTTTAAGGATCCAAACTTTCTTTATCTACCCTTTTTACTTAGAACCAACTGTATATCTTACATTATAATGGACATAAAGGGGTAACGAAACAATAAATAAACAAGTAATTAAATATTTATGTCATAAATGGACTTGAGAGGCAGAGCGAAAAAAGCGATTCCATTAAGATCGCTTTCAGTCGATATTGCCGAGAGAGCAGCCTGCAAATTATATATGATGATGAATGATGATTTGTTTACTGAAAAGGAAGAGCAGCAGAAAAAAATTTATCAATCATTTTTTTCCTCCTTTGCCTTTCATCACATCTCAACTCTTGAGCAATTGAATTTAATCTTTTCCCCCCTTTGTGTGCACACGAAAAACAATAAGAGCACCAATAATTAGTGGAGCAATGTGCGGTAGTTCCAACAGCCCTGCGAGTAGTTTATAATAATGATGTATGCGATTTAAAATATGGTGCATTAAGTGAACATCTCCTCGCAATATTTTGTTGAAAATTATTGTTATTGCGTTTTTATTAATGCTGAATTTTGTATATATGAGCATTTTCATTTCCATTTGCAAGAAGAGAGTGAGAGATGACTTTTATGAGAATGGATCTAGTACCCAGTTCCTAAATCGAGAGCTTTTGACTTTAATAAATTCTAGAAAGTTTCATTGAGGTTAATTTTTGCTCTATTGTAAAAATGAGTATAATTGTAACTTTAATAAATTTTCACACTGGGGCTCATAAATTTTTCAATGAATCATTTATTTTTCCCTCTCACTCTTCCGTTTTTCGTGAATTATGGCACATTTTTTCTGCTATATCTTCTCAGTCTCGCTCACACGAGCCAGCCGAGAAAGATATTCAATATTCGCACATAACATGTATGTTCACGATCTTCAATTCCTTTGCGCGCGAAAAAGATCATTTTTTATTGCCGTAACGATGCTTATTCGATTTCGAATGAGTCTTTTACAAAGAAGAGTCACATTAACAAATTAATGGTGGTGCGTTTATGCGGCATATTATCATCAATGCAACAATTGCAAAAGAATGACTGAGAAGAAGAGAAAAATAACACAAAAGTCGAAACAAATTGAGAATTTATTAACATATTTTTGGCAGGGAGTGGAAAGTTGCAGAATTTTTTAAAATTCTTACAAAAAATTCATTTAATTCACGATTTTTTCAGTTCTTGCATTTTTATCTCTCTCTCACTTTTCTCACACTGCACATCCAGTCAATCGACTCGGATAATATGCATATTATTATACCACGATCATCACATGCGATATTTAAAAAGTCAAGAGAAAATTTCATGCTTTTTAGCGCTTTCGTAAAATTATTTTTCTCTTTTTCGTCAAGAACAATTGAAACGCAGCCGGGGTTAATGTAGACATGATTTGTTAACAGTCACTCATGCAGGCGATATTTCGCACATCTCAAAAATGTTATTGAGGTGCTATGACATACAGAAAGATCTCAAAATCAACATCGCAATTGCTTAAAAATTATTTTGAAAATTCTCAAAGATATTTTTTTTACATTGAAAAGCTCATTGACTTACAAATCGTGTATATGATCAGGAAAAGAATAAAACATGGAAATTCTATAACGCCCATGACTAATGACTCAATTTGCTCAACTCAATTCTACCTTTCAATTGTTTTTCATTCTCGCATTAACAATGTAATGTAACCGTACGTGGACGGCATGTGTGTATTATGCATTGCTAATGCTTCTCCCTAGACAGATGCTTTTGAAAAAAATATATATATGTTAAGAAACTCGCTCTTGTATGTCATTTCTTTTAAAAAATGTGACACGTTTTACCTGATTTTAGACTCTAGATTAATCACACTAAGATAGTCTCAACTAGATGATGATCACAAATTATCACGTCATTATAGAACAAATTTACTCAGATAATACGAGCGAGTGCATTTTGTAACTTTCTCTTATCAGAATGAATCACTTTAGGGAGCATATGGGACTACCAGATGTAATATAAAAAGAGATAGACATCGGCAATGCCCATCGATTAGCCATAAAAAAAGAAGGCATATGATTTTTATTATAACTCAAACTCATCCGAAATGCATTAAATTTTTTAATCTTTTAAACAAAAATGATCGGTGAGATATAAAATCAGGGGTTGAGAACATTCGAGGGTTGAATTTTAATTCTTTAGGAATAAAAAAAATTGATGAGGAAATTCCAAAATCCCTGTCCATCATCATCATCTAATCATTTCCATAGACGCTGCTGAATTGCAAACGCGCAGCCAAAGAGGAATGCTAAAAAGTCTCGTCATAAAGCGATCATAATAAAAAAGCGCATATCAAAAGTGAACACACCAATTAATATCTAAATAGCTTCATTCTTCACTCTATTACTTTGCCCGTCCATCGTGTGCTACCATCGAGAATCATCATCATCCGCGCTCTAACCATGAGCATTTAATTTGTGATGGAAACGCAAATTATAATGTGATTCAATGCTATTTTATGCCACATTACTCGCTCGCGTATTCCTTCCATATCAACAAGAAACAGATTGGGTGAGTGTTGGACAGCGGTAGTGTGTAGAGATCGAGAAAGATCGTCATGAAGGCATGAAACAAGCAGTCATCAACACAGAGAGGAAATTTATTGGAGAGTGAAGAAACTTCATTTTACTTGGCGGTGTTCTTTACATTAAATGATTGGATACTGTTGAGGAATCATGAATTATGAACATTGTGAGAGTTTTTTTAAAAGAATTTTAATTTTTAACCATGTGTTTTATAAAAAACAAAAATATCTCTCTAAGTTTGCAAAAAATCCGCGAATTTTTTCACTTTGTCGATTTAAATAAATGCTAAATGTTTTCAATCAAAAACATCGAGTCGATCCATTTACTAAAACAGCAGAAGTCAAGATATTATGCATAAATGAGCGAATTTTGCCGCTTGTTGTCGGCATTTTTTTAGACAAAAATTACCAATGCAAAATTTTTGGACATCCCAACAGGAAAAATAAGAAATAACAACTGATAATGATGATGAGGAGCGTTTTTGATGGTTTCGCAATATTCTCTTTGAGAAAATGAGACAATTTTAACTGACACTTCATATCGCCATGTCATAATTATTAAACATTATTGGACACATTTTGTTCCTCGCCTCGCAAATTAAACTTCACGGTTGGAGATTTCACAAAACATTTTGATTCTCGAGCTCACAGATTAGAAAATTATTGGCGAAGAGGAAAGAAGAAGAACTTTGGCGCGCGATGTTATATAACGAAAGAATTTTAATAATTTTTTGTTTTCTGCTTATGTAAATGACGAACTTCGCAATATCACCTCGAGTGCGAAAAGAAGAGAGAGAAAGAAGAAGAAGTGAGATTTACTTTCCCTTGTGGAGAAAAATGAAACCTTCAGCTGGAGTTAAATTTCGTCTGTGGTGAATTTGAAATGAGGTTAAAAAATAAATTTGATTACTTTTGCAAAAAAAAATTAATTTCAAATTTCCGGCAAGGATTTTCCAGCACATTTAATGAAGTACATATCACGCAATCGTGAGCAATATTTCAATATGAGTAAGCCTCTCTCGCACTTAAATAAAAATTTATTCAAAGAAAATGAAAGAGGCGCCAGTCGAGCCAAAGTAAATGTGCAACAGCAGCAGCAGCCAAAGAGTGAATTTGTAAGTAGCAAATGTAGGTGTGATGCGATAAAGAAGAGCCATGAGCAATAAAATGTTAATGCAAACGGAATTTTTTCTCGTCTCAACTTTGCACTTCATTTCAGAAATTGGATATACACTGGCAATGTCATCATCTATGCCACACACAAATTTATAGCGTGATATCGAAAAAAAAGTATAAAATTTCTGATGATGGTCATCCCACATCATAATCGAGCAAAATTTCACTGTTGCGATTTGCGAATCAAAATAAAGTTATAAAAATGAAATAAAAAGTGGATTAGTGAAATCAGCCGAGTGCACGTTCATATGGACGTGTGAGAATATCACACAAAATAAAATTTTATCACTTCACAAGAGAAGAATTTTATTTGATTATTCGCGTGATAAAATCATCTAAATTTAATGCCGATATATGCAAATAAATTTGAGGACTTTTGCATTGATTTCTGATGAGAAAAAAATCATTAAAGGTAGCACAAACTTTTATAGTAAAGTGATTCTGTCTGAATAAATAACAAAATAAAGAGAAAAATTCAATTAAATTTCCTGATCAAGTGAGAAATTTCGCTGTGTTATGCCAGACTTTTCCACATAGATAGTCATGTTTTCTCTATTTTACCCTCTATCAATTCAGTCGAGAAAAACAGGAATTCACTTTTAATTTCCTGTCTTATGTTTCCATTGAATGTTTTATGCATTGTGAAATATTTTTTCGCTCCCTTGCACACTCAGCGAAAATTAAATTTCCTTCGAACCTTTTTCATTTGCCGCACCATAATTGACTTTTACGTGAAATTTCTTTAAGACTCATTTTTTCACCCACTTTTTATTTTTTTCTTAAAATGTCGCGAAACTTTGCATGCATATTTGTCACAAAGACGACAAAAACAAGAACTTGATAGCAATCAGAGCAGAAACGTGAGAGTTCAAGAAGTACTTAACATTTCTCCTCCTCCTTAAGCCTTCATCATCGTCATTATCGAACAATAAAAAACAAACTGTTTTTTTTTCTTCAAGCAAAATAAATCAAAGGGGTTGTGTAATGGGATGTGGATGGTAAATTATAGAGGTGTGGCATTTAAGAAGAAATTGACAGATTTTGTTATAAATTAAAATTTTTTTGCACCCGCAATCAAATCAGATTAAATGTTGGAAGCGAGAAAGAAAACTTTCCATTTTTATTGAATTAAATTCTGGTGGTAAGACATGGAAAAAGTCAGCGCTGATTAAATTGTAAAAATGTCAGCAAAAAAATAATTGACGCTAAATTACAGCAAATTCTCCTCGCTTCCTAATATAATAATGAAAATGTTATAGGAGAGAGACACAAACAATAGGAAGCGAATAGACATAAATCCTTGTTGACAGAATGATGATTTTTTACTTTTATGGGTTGAGTAAATGTGAATAGATTTTTACTGTCGGGGTGTCGAATATCAGCTCTCTCTTCATGCCGACGCCGCAATTCAGCTCAATCCCCATTGAGGCGAGAAATTTAGAGTCTTTTGTTACACCTCACAAAAGGATGTTATTAGGATTTTTTTGTGGTTTTTATTATTACGAAATAAATTTTGTAATTGAAGGGGAAAATGCCGGAAACTATTCAAGAGTTGCATCATCATCGTCGGATCATTTAAGAGGATTTTTGATGCATCATCGAAAGTGTGTGACACATTCCACCAGATGTACCTTTGCAATGCATTGTCATGGCCTTTTTAAATGAGAAAATGTTGCAAACTTACATCAATCCACTTAAGATTCGAAGAATAAAAAATTGCATAGTAATTCATCAACTCACTCGTCAATTGACACTTATTGCCAGGAGCTGCTCACTGATGTGATGTCATTAATCAATTAATAATAAAAAGGCAAAATAATAAACTAGTGTTGACAGTGTCGAATCAACAAATTCAATTATAGCGCGAGATATAAGCACGCGATCATGAAAACACACGAAGAATCTAAAGTATGATAAAATATGCTGATCATCGCGTACTACGGAGAGCGCGCGAGAGAAGGAAAAGAAAACACCAACAGACGAGTGACATGAGAGGACTTGAGTTATTGGTAATTATTATTCCACTACTACAAGCACTAAACACGGCATTGACGATCATTGATGGTTCGGCGAAGGGAAGAATAACAGCGACAACGTGCAAGTCATCACATGACAGCTCTCATCTCACTCGATAACTTATTTTTCCTCATGACTCTCTTCAAGGAATGGACATTTTGGAACGGAAATTTGAATAAATTGATCATCCCTCGTATCGTTCACGACGTTAATTGACGGGCGATAAAAAATAATAAAAATGTAATCAAAACAGCAGCAACAGCATTACAAGCACTATAGACAGTGATATTTTCATTGAAGTCCATTATTCTGCCATTCATGTTCTAAGCTATCTTAAGAGGTGTGTTCTGACAATTTGAATGCATTAAGTGAGTGCTGCTGCACTTTTGTAACCTCCACGTGTAAAAAAATCTCTTTATTGAAAATTTATTTGAACATGAAAAAAATATCAAATCCCAAAAAACTGGTAATCTATCTGCGATTAATCTCCAAAGTCACCGATCTCACTTGAGTGAGAGAGACTTTTAAATTTAAAATATGATCCAATGACAATGGAGATCGAATGCTTACTTCACATGTCAATATCAATATGTGTATTCATTTATGTATTGTGATAGATTGTTTGATTTTTGTGCTTGTTTCAACAAGTTGAAATTGAAGATGTGAAAAAAAGAGATAAAGAAGAAGAAAGAAAAACTTGGAAATGCATCTTGGGTGTATTTGATTAATGGACTTCGACACCATTCACAGTTTTCATTTGTCATTTTATAAACGAGGAATGAAATTCAATTTGCGTCAGTAAATCCTTCAATTTATGTCCATAACAATTCTCTCGACATTCCAGTTTGTTTAGGTTCCAGGAAATGTGGATCAAGAATTCAATTTTATAAAATTAATAAAATGCATTTGACCATTTTAACTTGGCAAAAAACAACACATCTTGATGACGACAGTTGGCTTGTTTGAGATAATGCCATACAAGGCAAAAGGTGCTGCTCATATTCACAACAATAGACAATAACACAATCATTTTGCTACCGGATCAACGAAAGGTGTCGTCATTGTCGCAAACTGTATGGACATGATGATTCCTAGAAAAAGCCGGTGAGTTAACTTTTATAAAAGGGGACATAAAATAAAAGAGGGTCTAATTGAAAAGATTCATTTGAATTTTATAAAATATTTTCACCCTTAAGTTTTTAAAAGGTCGATTACAGTTGGATCACATTGCTTTGAGTAAATAGGAAAATATTGGAGTGTAAAAAATACAAAAGAAGATGAAGAAAAATCCCAAAATAATGTTGAGAAATTACACATCAAGTCGAGAGCTATGAAAACGAATAAGCGCATTGCGCCTTTTTCTCATGTTATAAAGAAAAGGAAGTTAAACAGAAAGTCGTCTGATGCATGGATGTATGTACATGTAAGCAAGTCAAGCAATAAGAAAAAAATATTTCAACAAGTGTTAAAACAAGAATCTTCAAAGACATCGATGGTGACGAGAGAGCGTTCACAAAAAAAGTAAATAACTTTTTTTTTCTTCTCAAAGCTTAGTTTTTTTTCAGGCGCCAACATTCTGTTAATTTATCAATTTTTCTAATTATGAATAATTTTAAGTCATCATAATTTAACACTCTTAAGCGATGTGTAAGAGACATCAGGCTACGGGTGACTATGGAAAGCTAAGTGGCCGCTTCTTAAAGATGAAGAAGATCATGATGGCAATAAAAATTGAGATTTTTTTAGAGAAGTTATGTCAGTGGCGTCAGTCTTAAAAAGAATTCGCCAAACTTAACAAGAATTAGCGGAGGAATTAATTTTTATGACTTGACTATTCAAGCTTTTTTTAAATCCAAGCAATTTGTCTCAAAATAACTTTATTAAATTTTTAAGGCTGCAAAATTTTAAATTTTCAGATCTAAAAAATTCGTAAAATTAATTTTGTGTCATTTCAAAAAAAATATATTTAAAAACTTCAAAATAAATCTTTCTTTTCAGCAGCTGATGAACTTTTTCGATAATTAAATAATTCCTTTTATTCTCACCTGCACACGCTCCACAGGAAGACATGGGAGTCAGTCAGATAGGATTTTGATGAAGGTTCCACTCAAAACAGTTTAAGAGAGAATTCTTTTTCTGCCTAGTCACCCAATAAATTGAGGTGGAACGGCACCAAAAAAATTTACAAGGAATTTACTAAACTGAGCTATTAACTTAAATGACTGTTCGATGGCACTATCAACCGTGTGTGCGCAAATTTATTAATTGTTTTGTGTGTTTCGTAATTTGATAGCGTAATAAAGATATCTTTTGCGCTTTGTCTCGGCTCGTTGTCGGCTGCTGTTCACTCTCTTCATGCTAATATTATTAAAAGCGCCACAATAATCGCGGGAAGAAATCTTCAGACGTCGTCGTCGTTGGAATATTGAGGTGGAGTTCAAATAAATTATATTGGATCTATTTGACGAATTCAGAAGTAGAAAAACAAGAAGCCAGTCGTAAAATATTAAAATTATAGTTTGATGATGTAAAAATAAAGTTCAGATTTTTTACTTATAAATTTAAATTTTAGAAATGTCACAAAGGTGTGCATCTCACTTACTTTATGACGTTTTTATATTGACAATTGCAATTCTAACGAAAGACTTAAATGATTATTTTTTTATTGCGAAATCAAAAGACGTTAAGTGTTAATGGCGCTTCCAATTACTTACTTATTGAGAACTAAGACACAACTCACTCGAATGCGATTTCATTGCCCAGAAGGTCAAAAAAGCTAAACACTCTTAACGACTCTCGCGTGTCGCATTTCAATTGGTGGCAATTCAATTTTTAAATCAAATACACTCACTGACTTGTACATGGCGATGAATTTATGAGAAAAACTTATTCAAAATTGATCATTAACCTATGAATGACACCCACTTAAGACATGTGATACAGTCACATGAAGAACTTTATGCTTATTTAGAGTTCTTTAAATGCATAAAAAATTTAACCTTGTGAATATTTCATAAAACTCCGATTCGAATTGGGTTAGCAGATAAAATCTACAATCTGTTCCAAAAAATACAGCAAAATTTTCAAATATGCAAATATCTCCAAAACAATGGCCAATAAACATTAATCACTGATTCGCATAAGCGATCTCTCTCGCAATATTTAGCTCACGCAGTTTTTCCTTGTCTAAATATGCATAGGATGACTATAAATATTCATCGCATATATAGCAAGAGAAAGAGAGTCCATTAGCCAGGGTGAGAGGAAAATCCTGTTTTCATTATCAACCAATTCATTTCAATCTTTCTCCTTACCAATCTCCAATCACATGCTGTGTCCAATGTTGAAATTCCACTGAAATGAGTTGTGCTTAATAATGAAGAGACGCAAAGAGTTAAATATCATAAATAAAAGAATCATAATTATGTAAAATAGTGAGTGAGAGAGAGATGAGCTGACTAGACATCTGAGATGGTGAGGCACGCAGCTCATATGTTTTCTTCTTTACGCACAATCCTTGCGGGAAATTGTGATCATATTTTTCATTAAATTTCCTTTAAAATAAAAATTAGTAAAATTGAATTTTAAAAAAAAATTATTTTAAATTTTAAAACTAATTTTCTCGCCACATTCGAATGAAAAGAAGAAGAACGAGATAATAGAGAAACCAATAAAATAAACATTTATTAATTAGCTCTGATATATTTATTGATGTAATCTTGAAATGATAATCAACGATTATCAACAACGAATTCGTCTCACATAAGTTAAGCAGTTAATAGAAACCGATTTTAATTTCCATAATCACATTTGACAGGTTGCCAAAATAATTTTCAATCATCTTTTTTTTCGATTTATTGAAAAAATAATAATTTACACCGCCGCTTGTCGTCGAGCAATTTAAGGCACATTTGATGACATTTTTAGAACGAGTTTTAAAATATAAAATTTATAGCCTAGTTGTGTCTTCTGTCTTTTCGCTTGTTAAACATTTTTCTGATTGCCGAATTTAAATGATACACAGGTGGATCATTTGTGTAACAATAAATTTTTATTTTATATGTGTTTTTCGTGTGTTAATGAGGAGCTAATAAATGCGTTATTTTTACAAAATGTTTTATGGATTTTAAAAGTTACATTTTTATTCGAATTAAAACTAAATTTTGAAAAAATCCTGCCCATATTTTTAAGTTTAATTCCTTGAATGTTATGCAACTCAACAAAAGTGTCTTAAAAATCCACTCAATTAACTTCATGTATGTTATAAATGCCGATGCAGAGGAGAGTGAAAAAAAATTGTATTAAAGAGATGTTGAGATCCGAAACAAATTTTCTCGTTAAATCTCTCGCGAATAAAATTTTGTGGCATATCAGCAAGATTTAAGCATTTATAAAGAAAATCCGCCTTTTATATTATTTTGACTTACATTTCATGCAATTTAATTTGTTTGTGAGAGAGTGTGCATGCAATGTTGTTGTTGCGCTGTTATAAAAGTGATATAAACGATCACTTCACGTTTTTGTTATACTGCCACGTTTTCATATCTCTCAGAAGAGGTAACGAGGTGCACCATGCAGTCGTAAAAATTAAAGCAACAACTTGCCCGGTGATCATTTATAAAACGCATCAAATTATCATTTTAAAAAGTTAATAATTTGTTTTTTAATCACTGGGCTTGCTATCATGATAGCACGGCTCGACTGCAACAGCGCCTTCAAAATTAATAAAAATCACGAGTTTAAGACCGAAAGTCAGCATCGTGTTGATGGAAGGAAAGGGAGGGCGAAGAAGAAGAAGGAACATAAAGAACTTCTCCATAATTTTGTATTTAACAATAATTTTCCATATCTCACACCGCATACCAAATGAACCACCATCTCCGATATCTCTCTAAGCGCTTTTGAATATTTGATTAAATTACAATGCACAATAGTGTGTAATTCCACATTATGATGAGCGTTTACTTTGCACATAATCATCAGACCCCGCCGCGGAACAGCTCTTTATGGTAAACGAGTGCCTTAGAGCAATACTTTTGTTTCACCATGCCGCAGCTACCATTCAAATTGAGGGTTCAGAAGACGTTGGCATGTTGGAATTGACTTGAGTCTTTAAAAATTTGAATTGAGCTTAAGACGACACTCGAGAGTTTAAATTTCAATGGCATTTAAAAATTAATTTTAGCACAAAAAATTCTCATCATCTTTAGATTGTTTAAAGTGCTTGAAATGCCCAACTAACAAGCTCGATATCGATCATGAAAACAGTTATAAACTCATATAATTCCATTCATTTGACCCCTGGTCTGCACATTACATCCTAAAATTACATGCGGAAATTAGTGCAGAGGAGAAAATGCAAAATAAAAGTGTGCAGCAGGAAATTAAAGAACACTCTCGAGTGTGTGTGAGGTGGACTGCGACGCATGTCGTTGATGACTGCTAAACTACTCAATTAACTGCAATTTTTGATGACGTGATTGGCGCAAAAATGCGAAACGAATTAAACTGTTTTTCCCTCTCTTCTTGTTCTTTTAGAATTTTTCGGCATCTCCTCAAATTCCACTTCATCTTTGAATCCAATTTACTTCAATTAAATTAAATTCTTTTTTTTCTCAAACACGACACACACACACTGCGAGAGAGAACCGGCTGAAGTAGTATCGAAAAGATGAGTGAAGAGGCTTTTTTTGTAGAAGATAGAAATATTTTCCAAGATCAAGATTGGAGCGTTTCAATTTTTTAATGAGCGGTCAAACGATGCACTCACACACACACGAATATGTGCATATAGGAGATGTCTGAGTTGTTGAGGATGAAAAATAAAAATTTATGATTATGATTTTCCACCAAGTTACAATGTTGCAGAAAAATTAAATTCATGTCGTTAATTAGCGTTTTTATGATCAAAAATATGAAAATATGGTGTTGATTTAAGGAGCCGCTCAACAGGAATCGAATAATATTTAAAAAAAATTCGAAAACGAGAATTATTTTCTCAAGAATGTGTCAACATCTAATGGAAAGAATTCCGAGAAAAGTTTACATACATCCATGCATGCGAGTGCATTTGTCAAAAACTCTGTAAACGAGTATTCTGATGATTATGACGAGTTTGAATATTCATTCTAATAAAATGTAACTAAATACCCGCTTTCGTGACGTTTTAATCAAAACACATCGCATTTCAAATTCATATATTGGAGGCATCGACATGTCATGTAATTCATAGGAATCAGATGACACTTTCTCCGTTCTCAGGAATTTTTCTTTTTGTCTTCTCTTTTTTTCTGTTCTTGATCTTAATCGGCGACTTCATTAACGAGCGTCAACTGGTGGTTAAAGAATTCAGATGAAATATTGTGGGATCTAAAAATTTATTTGAAGTAATTAATTTTTTTCTGCCATCTCATCATAATTTTTATGCGACCTCAAAAATCCTCTCTGAACCGCAGCTGAAAACTATAAAAAAATGCACTCGACTTTAAAACTGTATCAAAAGGGAATATCGGATAAAAATCAATTAAAGTCAAGAGAAATCTTCCTTTCTATACCTTCTGAAGCGAGTTGAGATGGAGAGAGATTATTTCTGTGTGGTCAAAATTGATAGAGAATTGAGGAATTAGAGAGTGGATAAATGATTTAAATTATAACGCCTCCTTGCGACTTCTAAGAGCCCTTTTTTGAAAATTGAGCAATTTTCAGGGAAGAGATAACTTAATAGCTCTCCATCATGCACACACAACACAATTTAATCCCATTCACTCTCACACGCATCAATGATGCACACATTACATGAAATGCCCATCATTATAACACATTTTTCTATATGTGCGAACCTATATATAAAATTTAGAGAACCCTGCATAGATTAAATGTTTTCCACATTATCAACTGGGCCGATAATTTCTCTATTTCAAAATATTTCGAACCTTTTTTCAACAGAAAAAGAATGAAAGATGAGGAATGATGAGAAAAGTATCATTGGAGAGTGAGTGAGAGGGAGAGAGAACGATTACAATAAGATGAAGTCGACATGCTTCACGGAATTTATTAAATCAATATTTAGTTGTTCATCGATGACGACTCAACTTGAATATATGAATGTAAAATGCGTTTTCGAGGTAATGCATATACATTGTATGATCACAAGTGATTAGTGCGTCTTAGATATAGATGGTAAAAATGGGGATGATGAACGAAAAGTAGATGGAAAGTTTGAGCAAATTAAGCACGTTGTCGAGTACATGACATTAATTTCTGTTATCGATGTGATAACATTTGATAAAAGTCTGTGGATTGAGTGAAATTATATCAAAATGTCATTTACATTATTTAATGATTTGGGCTATTGACCTTGCAAGTCTAGGTTGCTATATACACTCTTATCGACTTGATAGCCAAATTTTCACGCCATAAAATGTTCATTAAATATAAGCGGCTCTTGAAAATTGGACGCTTTTGAGTTTTCTCGGAAAAAAATTATCGCCGATAAAAGTTTAAAAAAAACAAAAAATATTTTCTTAATTTTCAGGTCTATCAATTAAAATAAACATCACGCCACGTTAATTAATTAATTCTTCGCGGTTTCCGGTTAAATTTGATTAATTTTTATCAGAATTTAGAAAGAAATAAAATTAGAACTGTTTTAAACATGATAAATGACATGATTGTCATAATCGATTTTCGATTAAAATTCGCACGCGCGCTATTGTTATCGCTTAATCTAATTTAAAACAGAAGTTCGGCGAAAAATTATCTGTAGCCTACTTTTCAAGTGAGTTTAAGAATTTTAAAAAATTACTTAAAAAATTTTATTTCACATTTTAGTGTGTGCACGATAATGAATAACAATAATTAATTTTTTTGGTGGGCTTTCGTAGAATAACAAACATATATCAGCAGCGACGCACGTCTCTTGACAGACACAACAAAAAACTTCACTTGAGAGTCGATACATCAAAAGAAATTTGTAATCACGTGCGTTTGATAAGGTTTACATGAGCAGCACACACACACTTATTTTTCTTGCGAAGTGCTCAACATGCCAAGTTCAAAATTTTCCATTTTATCATTGTAAAGTGTCAGAAAAGGAAAAAAAATAAAACTTTGTGCCCACGATGAAACTTTCCAAACAGTTAGAGCGTCGTCGCGTCTTGTTTATCGAAAAATTTACAATTACAATCGTTGAGTTTTACTTACCAAGCATGTTAGCACTTGCATGCGGCGATTGAAGAAGAAAACACGGTTTTTATATTTTCAATTTTGTTTCTCTTCTAAGAAACGATTTAATGTTTATGCAATATTCAGCTACTTACACAGTACACGCGAGAGAGCTGCCGCCAGATTTACGTGTGCTGTAGGTGATGTCTAATGATTAAGACAAATAGACGGTGGCATTGTATCAATTCGATTTGTTAGACTTGACTTAAAAAAAATTTGGAAATTAAAAAATATTATATTTGAAAAAAAACTTGGAATAGTTCAAAACTTAAATTTTTTGGTAATTTAGGATTCGAACCTTGAAATTTTTATTTATTTAAAATTCTTACTTTACGCTTCCATGCAACCTGGACATAAAAACAAAAAATTATCATCAAAAAAGTAAATTTTCGCCAGTCATAGTCATCTTATCGTTGTGATGTTAAAGTTAAATATTTCAGGAAACATAACTCAAGAGTGCCGAAAGAGACAATGCCGAAGGAGATGAGTAAGGAACTTGCTAAAATTTCTGCGTAAAATTCTTCCCGAAATACACACAGAGAAAAAACTACACATTGGTTTCCATTGTATCTCATTCTTATGTTTGCTCGATTCTTCTCTCTTTTTGGTTTATAATTTTCGAGATGAAAAAATTCACAGATTATAAATAGGATGCTCCGAATCCGAAGAGCAAGAGGAAGAAATTTCTACAAAACGATGCTGCTCTGCAGGTAAATTCTAGTTCTCTGTATTGTTTGTAGTGACATAGAAAATTTAAAAATATATATGAAAAAGAGAAGAAGAAGAACTTTTACAATATTTTTTTTCGCACATAACGGATGAAATAATTTTTCGATGGGAAGGTCAGAAGAATTATTTTAAAATTATTAAATGTGGAAAATTTTAATCCTTTTACAAAGATACTTGATCCTCTATTACATTCTATCGTTTCAAAATTGTATGCACTCAAAAAAGAAGAAGACAACAATTCATCCGCGGCATTCACGGCGCACATACATTTCAACACAAAAAGTCAACACTTAATACATCATTTCAGTAAATTCTCTGTTGTGACAGAGTCTACGCCGCACGCTGAAAGAATTCTTCTTCGTATGAGAAGTGACATTATGAAAAAATTCTTTGAAGAGCCTCTCACACGACGACAAACGACGACAATAAGATGATGATCAGGCTCGCTGGCTGGTAGCTCTCAGCTTTTGAGCTACACACAAAAATAATAACATCATCGAAATATTACGTCGATACAGAAATACCCGGATTCGACCAAGACTGGCGCGCGTCTACTAAAGAGTGTCATTGGGCAATTGAGTGAGAGAATAATGACAAGAATGACAGAATGAAAATGACAAAAACATTAACTCGAACCATCATTTGCCTTTTGCGATGGAGAATATAAGGTCGTAAATTTTTAAAATAATATAAATTTAAGCAATTAATTAAAACACAAAAAAAATAATAAATAAATCTCTTCCAGAGTGTCCACCCCTTCTTACCTTGTACACTTCTTTTTATCACTACCAAAGGTGTTGAGGAATTTTTTCTTCTTTTTCTGTATTTTTTCGGAATCGACAATAATAAAAAAATTGTGAAGATTCTTTGCTCACATTTTGCCTTCTTTTTACGTAATTTTTAAGTGCCAAGAAATTTTCTGTTTGTGGACTTTAGTGCTGTTGAGTATTCTTTTAAGAATACTTTTTACTCAGTTTGTTAAAATGTTAAGGAGGCCGTTGATGACGGTTTTTGGATGGCATTAAAAAATTTCTACTTGGAATGTCTTGGATTTTAAAATAGCACATTTAGTTTCCAAGCACCGATTAAAAATTCTTATCGTGAAGCGATTTAAAAAATTCCATTGTCCTCGAATTTTTCACAACAAGTCGGCAAATTTAAAGCACTCACTTGGAGGCGTCCGGCTTGAAGTAGCGAATGACGATAAGATTAGTGCGAAGGAAATGTCCAATTCTATTCAGGTTCATCTTCATTGAGTGTTTACCATCTTGTGAGGTTTAAGACCACTTTGTACTTCCTGTTTCTAAATGCGAAGAAACTACTGTTACAAGAGAAGCACACTCGATGCTTCCGCAATTCGCTCACTCGATGGTGGTTCCCTTGATGTCTTTTGTGTGTGCGCATAGCACAATAACATTCCTTTGTGATCGTCACTAGATAGTGTTTTTTTTTCGAAAAGATATGGCACATGGCAAGCCACTTCACAATAATTAGTCAATTTTTTATTTTCTCGAAGAATGTCACATATTGTCAGTAGTTTGAAGTAATTACTTAATTATCATCAGCACAAGTGTACAAATAATAATTTTTTTTTGATAGTATTTTTTTTATAAATATAATGTAATCGAGTCAAAGTAAATTAAAGTGGAAAAAATTAAATTGAGAAATTTTTGCAAAATCACCTTAGCAAATTGATGATTTATTGGCATACGAATTGATGTTAAGTCATGTGCGGATTTTTGATGTTTTGATAAAGTTGTGAGGTTTATTAGCAAAAAATATAATTTTTAAAAAGCTTCGAGATTATTATAAGATTTTTATCAACCACCGACTTTCCCCGCAAAAGTCACGTTTTTCACAGTAGCACTTGAAACAACGTTAACATTCACGGTGGTGCTGAAATGATCCATTGCACATGATAACAACTGACGATTGTCGTTTATATTAAAACTCAAAGAATAAAATCACTGTAGACACACATTTTTTGCTGATAATGATAAATTGTTTGAAAAAAATTGAAATAGCATGGCAGTGAGACATGAGTAAATAATGCCGCAATGCGCCTTCAATATAAATAATAATAAATTCCGATATTCACAATGAGACATTATCTAGACAATAATTTTGTTGCGCAATCGAGAAATAAAAATCGTTGCTTAAAATCAATAGAGTGTGAAGAGCTGCGAGGAGAGATATTGTTATGGGGCTTTGATATTATTTATAGTTCAAAAGCAAAAACAGCGCCATCCATAAAAAGAAAATCATAAAAAATTTTATCATGAAAATTTTTTTTTGGAATTTAAAAATCATTTCTTTAGAAATTATTTTCTTAAAATATAAAAATTTCTGTCTATGATTTTGCACGAACCTAATTTTTAATATTTAGCTGTCGTCCTTGAGAGAAGGCAAAAAGCCAAATTTGGTCGAACACTCTTAAGACTAAGTAATCTCTTATCTCTTATCAAATATAATATTGATAATTAGTTTTTGAAAAAGGATCATAAAACGTATTTAAAAGATATTTTTTCCTCAAATACTTGCAGCACTCCTCTTATCAAAATCTTTGTTAAGTTTTTAGTTTGCCGGTTTTCATGTGAGCTTGTTAGAATTGGTGTTGAAGTTTACGATTTACGTTCACTTTAATTTTCTAAACTTCATAATAATATAATTAAAAATTGTGATTCTAACAAAAAAAAATTAACTCTGAAATCAAAATTTTTAATTGACGGACAATGTGAAGTTTGTAGCAACATTCTTAATACTGATACTGAGGATAAGTGAACTAAAATTAGATTTAATCCGTCGTCAATTCCAACTTGAATTTTCTCATTTTTATTTATTTTATTAGGTAGAGAAATTGAGTTGAGTGCACTGCAATGGGAGAAAGATGTATATGCATGAATGACACTTTAGATAAAGCCTAAAGACGAGCGACAACAAAAGAGGGGAAGAGAAGAGAGAATAAAAAATTAGCCGCTGGCTTTTTGATGACTCACATAATGAATTTATTGTGCATGTCTAACTCAAATGCATTATAATGAATACTTTCACCTTGGAATTTCTTCTAGCGCCGCGAACAGTTGTTGTCATATCGCTCTCTCTCTCGACAGAAAAATCCCTTTGCGATATCGCCAATGACATGAATTCTTTTTCTTCTTTATCTTTTCACTCGCTCGAGCATTGTTGTGATTGTTTGGTAATGTAATATCTCCACAGTGTATACACAATGCCGCTGCGATAAAAATTTTTTTTTGATAAAATTCCTTTTGCAAATTGTTTTGCGCGTTCATGTGTGGCGTGAGTTTGAAAATGACCATTAGAGCCCCTGTGTGGGAGCTGCCGCTGATTAGTTGAATTTTTATAAATTTATTTGTCGCTAACCAATCAAATAAAAAGCACGCCAATGTCAGATGAAGAAAAAAATATTTGTATGTAAATTAGAGATCCTTAAATAACCGGTTTTAACGATTTCGGTTTAACCGGTTTTAAAAAGCTCATAACCGGTTTTCACCGGTTAACCGGTTATGAGTTTTTATCTAAATTTCTGAAAAAAAACGGATTTTTTTAAAAAAAACAAAATTTAAATAAAGGAAAATTTAATTTAATAACTTAAAAACTAAATAACAAAGATTAATTTAACTTATTTCTAAAATAACACTTGAGAAAGGCAATTGCATCTCCAAGTCTATTGAAGAGCTTGCTGACTAGATGATTTGCTTCCGAAAAACGACGTTCTGCTACGACAAAAAATATTAAAATACTACTATATTTTCACAATAATTACCGTAACACTTTTTGTCTCGCGTTGTGGAAAATCCAAAATTCACTTCACGTTTTTAATAAAATAAATCACTTTACTTGCTCACGCTTGTAAAGAAACTGAATTGTGATAAAGCGTGAAAGTATTGAATAAAACAAAACTTTTAATATCTGAATCTGATACATGAGAAACGTAAGTTTAATGACATTTAGTACCTGATTTTTCACAATATAAGTATTTGATAAGTATTTGATATTGGTTTATTAAAATAAACATAAAAACGGTTAAAAACATTGATAATATTTATAAATTTAAATTGTAATTTTTTAATAAAATTAAAATAATTTCAAAAAGTAGAAAAACCGGTTAACCGGAAGAAAAATAGGTGAAACCGGGTATTAAAAATTACGGTGAAAACCGGTTATAACCGAACCGGTGAAAACCGTGAGGATCTCTAATGTAAATATTCTGTGCAAAACTTTTATGTTGATTACATTTTTTTGAAAATTGGATAATGATCGGCAACCAAATTAAGTTGATTAGGCTAATTAGAAATATTTAGTTTGAGGAGGTGTTTCACGATGGCACTTAGCAACAATGTATAAAATCGATAAACGCCAATTTTGCAACAAAAAAAATAATCAAACTGAATTATTTGATTAAAAAATTTAAAACACCTCAAATAAAAAATCAATTGAAGTTTATTTGATAAATTTTCGTCTCTCTATTATTATTATTATTTGATAACGGTTACCCACCTCCAACACCACCCTCACAACATCACACATATGAAAAAATAGATTACAACCGTACGAAGGTAAAAACAAGAAGAAGAGTAAAATTTTTCACTGTGAAAAAATTATCCGCAATTCCATTCATAAAAAAATGTCCATTCATTCAAGTCAATTATCTCTTTAATTTCATTTTCTGTATTTGACAGATAAAAATCAGGTCGATATGAAAAAATTTCTTCTTATTATTGTTCTCTCGACAAATACTTGAAATGTGATTATGATTATGAGAACATCCATACTTTATAGTGAGTGTTGGAATCGGTAAATTTACAATGAAAAAGGGACTTAAGTCACCTATAATGTTTGCTAACGTTCGACGCGTGATGAGTTTCAGTGGAAGGCCTTGAGATTCCTTTGCGAACCTCATCATTTCATTTCGAGCCCTTCTATCACGCTTGAACTCGTGTGTCACTGTAAGGCTCAATAACAAAATAATAAAACAATTTTGAGAGTGAGAAAACGATGTCACACGAGAGAGCGCAACATGCAGGCAACACGAGAGAGTGAGAGAGAGTCATGCATTCGAGTTGTGTCTTGTTTATTTCTTTCTTCGACACACTGCACAATGTAATCGCTTTTGCTGCTCTTTTTTTCATTCAAGATATGTATCGAGTATAATTATTGCAATTATCTATTGCCTCGCGAGTGTATTTTATCACATATTTCATGCCCACTTATTTTTTCCATGGTCATAAATTATTGGTATTTTTTTTCTTCTATATAACAGCCGAATAAGAGAGGTGAGCAATCTGAAAGGTTAAAATTGAAAGAATTTTAAAACATAATAATTTTTACGTCACATAAATTATTTAATTGAATATCAAATTGTTTTTGTGAATTATTGAAATATTAATGAAGATTAAATTCTTTCAGATTAAACCGCTTTTTTTGTGCATCAATGTAATTATTTTTAAAATTATAAATTCTAATAATTTACGTTCTTAATCTCGATTTAAAATTTTTCAAAATTTACGATATTTCAATTACAGATTTGTATTGTTGTTGAAAAAAAAATAGTGTTCATTGAAGTTAATTAAAATATTTTTTACACATTTGAATTACACAATTTCTACTAGAATTTAGAAAATAAAAAAAATCACATAAAGAAATTTTGAAAAATAAAACTGTCCTCTTTATCCCAGTTTGATAAAAATCTCTGCAAGTTTTTGCTCTCATAATCATTTTGATAACCGCTCGACATTATAATCAATTACACCAGCTAACAACGGCAGCCAGGAATTTTTTTCGCTCTCACTCTCTCGGACGTGTGTTAGAATTTTGTCGCGTTGTGGCGTGCGAGAAAAGTTTTTTCTGCCGCATGAAACACGAGCATAACACACATTTTCAATATTCACTGAGTTTTCATTCTCAACTACGTTTAGTTCGCTTGTAGCTTTCACACTGTTCACATCGGTCAAGAGTGTGTGCTTGAAAGAAGGCAAAAGAAGTTTTTTAGTGGAGGAATATCGTACATGGTCGTTTCATTATCAGTTGTGTGCTATTAGCTATATAGCTGCGTGTATCCGACATTCGAGAAAGAAGAAATAAAAAAGTGAGAAGAAATTGTTGCATTATTAAAATAAATTTTGCATTGCACCATGCCGTGCGTAATTATGCGTGTACTGGAGTAGCCGAGTGCGAGAGAGAAGAAGTGAAAACATTTCCGCGCTAATTAAATAATTATTTTTCTGTTTTTCGAAGCAGCGGCAAAATTCTTCTAAGGACAAAAAATTTATTGATTTTTTTTAAAAAAAACACACAAAAAAATTGGTTTAAGTGCTTAACGATAAACCCCCTCGATATATAGTGTGTATGTGCATATGCAAAAGGAAGGAAAATTCAATATTGCATCACGAGAGCGAGAAGAAAAAAATTAGCATGTGCAAATTGTTGTGTTTAAAACGAGCAGAAAGTCTTGGTGAATGTGCTTAGGATTATTTACCTATTTGGAAATTTTCAGAAAGAAAATATTTTAAAAAAATAAATTTAATAAAATCGACGGCGAATGAAAAACTGAAGAAAAAAAATTAAAAAACAATTTTGTGAAAAAAAACTGAAAAACATAAAAAATTTAAATTTTCGAAATTTTTGTGAAAAAAAACTTGACAAAAAATTTAACGAAAAAAAATAATTTATCGATTCGAAAAAATACTAAAAAGTTATAGACAGAAATATTAAAAATTCATAGTTTAAGTGGAAGTTTACATTCATGGTGCAGCACGAAAATCAAGGAATATTATTTGTGGCATATCAATTTTTCATCATTAAGAAAACTAATGTCACATTTTTCCTAAAAAGAAAACAAAAGGTACAATGAGGCCAAATACATACGATGTAAGTATAATTTTTTCCTCTCTTTTGCTTCGTCTATTCTTCATCTATTTTTCATTATGACATGCTATATACCCGAATAGAGTACGGAATTATGAAGATTAAATATTTTTTCTCTTATATTTTAATATTTAATAATGAAATTCTTGCGAGTGATGTCGAAGACAAAATATGCTAATTCAAGTGTTGAGTGACAATTTTGTGCAAAGAAGCTTTTTTGTGAGATTTTTTTTTAAAATTTTTTTTAACTTATAACAACTTCATTAGCTGCAAATTTATCAATAATATTACGACATAAACTCAGATATAAACTAATAATCCATATTTTATTAGTTGCTTATTAATAAAAAAATATCTCAATTTGTGTCATAACTTTTTTCTCCGTCGTTGTTGCTTCTTCGCATTTTAATTGCGAAGCAAAAAAACTAGAAAGAAGATCTTGAATTTCTGAAATTTGATTTTCATCCTATTCATTGCGCTACTGCTCTATGAGGAAAAAAATGAAGAGTAAGAGGTGAGGAGAGTGGAACAATAATAAGAAGAAATATAATGAAATCTATGGTTTCTTTTCTATAGTCTTTTTTTGCGCTGCTTCTGAACTGTACTCATGCAGCATTATTTGCAAGGGGTGAAAATTAAAAACTATTTTTTACTTTTTAAAAATGTTTAAACATTTAAAATTAATCATAAATTAAAATATTTTTTTTCTTATATAAAAATATTTCCAACCCTTAACCGTCTTTGCCTTCATTTTTTGCCATTTACCTCAACAACCGAGAACACCGAAGGGTTAACGACCAAAAAAGCAGTACTCATCTCTCTTACTGCACACCCCAAAAATTTGTGTATAAATTTCTTGATTTAATAAATATTTTATTCTCTCTTTTCTTGTATGTCAAATAAACACGGAGAGGAGGAATTTTCATAGAATTTTTATGAGCAGCTAACCCTTCTAAAGTCCTCACTCTTAAACGCCCCAGCTAATACACAAGTGCAATTTGCATATTTATGTAAAAAATTTTATCTTCTTGTATGAAAATTCTTTTTGTCATCTCCTTTTCGTCACCGAAAGATGGGTTAAAATGATTAATGGATTGCTCAATTTTTAATGAATTTTCGAACGATGCAAAAATTTTCGCTGCATTAACAACCACAGAGTGGCACGATGAAAGATATGCGTTTTAATTAAAATTTATCTTTTAAAATAATTTTTAATATTTATTTTTATAATTGAAGGGTTGATTTAATGTGTTTTAATATAACCGGTGCAGATGCGAGAAAAAACCGCACACGAGAGAGGCGAAGAATCTCTTTTTTCTCTGGGTGGCATATAAAAAAACTTCTAAAAAAGAATTCGTGCATTTAATAGGCGTTTTTTATGAACAAAACGAAACAACACATAAACCTGAGCGTTGAAAAAATGTCTGCGGTTTATAAGGTTGGCAGTGTGGTGTTTGAGCGGAATGAGAAGGAAAGAACAATACTCAAGAGAGTTGACATCTTTTTCCTTTCAATTGGCATAATAATGTTTTATATTTTTCGGTCGGTTTATGGTTGCTTGTGAGCTGCATACCGGAATGAATTTATTCTTTAAAATTATTTTTACAAAAACTAATGCTCAAGAATTTGTGTTTAGTTTAATAAATTTGAATATTTTTTTGTCAAACAGATTATTAATGCTAACTTCAAATTTCTCATTAATTCGCGCTCAAATCATTTAAAATTTCCCTCCTCATATATTGTGTCCACACATGAAAAAATTCAGTAGTAATTAAATATGCAAATAAATCGAGTAAACAATTGAAAAAAAATTCTCCCTCCTGCACAACGAAAATGCCGAAAAAGGAATTTTAAACAGTGCGATTTTTGCTCCCCCATTTTCGGCCACAAACTGCGATTTTTTGTGATTGATTTTTGCTTTATACCACCACACGACATGAATTCCAATGAATTTTTTTTAACCCGACGGTTGCATGCACCCATAAGCGATTATTATTAAATTCTTTCCCTCATCTCTCTCTCTCTCTCTCTCTTTGATGTTTTAATTATTTTAATAATAATTTTTTAAACAAAAAAAATTCTCTCCCTCGATGTGTCGGCATATGCTTGGAGGATTTCTGGATTTCATGGTGTATGATGTTGTTTCAATTAGGTCATTTCATTATGAAATTGGCAGTGTTCCTGCTTGTGGTGTGTGTCGAGCATAAAATCAATTCAATTTGAAACACATGATAAGAAGATTAGATGTGTGTGTGTGTGTGTGCTTGATGCCCAGATTGAAATTTTCTCTCAAGTTTTATACTTTGTAAAAATTCCAAAAATTCATCGCTGGGCTCATGGCGAAGGAAAAAGCTCGAACATATGCAAATGCACATAAACTCATTCTGAAGTAATAATAAACATTGTAAACCACCGCATATTATGCATAAATTTCTTTTTATCGCTCTCTCACTCAATATTTATTAAAATTAAGCGTTCAACGTCGATCAGCAACAAAGGCGATACCGCGCGACATTTTTTTACTTCATACTCGCAATGCACACAGGTGATGTGCACATTAACCTCAGTGCTTTTCATATTGTGACATTCTCCATATATTGAGATCAACTGCTAGCGGGCGCACAAACAAAAAAATATGAAATTTATGATCTGATGATGATTCAATGTGCGGTTTTTAATCCCGCGGAGTGAGAGAGAATCATATTACAATTCGAATATGTATATGAGGGTTAAAATGCAAATAAAGTCGCCAATATTGGAATTATAGTCGACCATAAGCTGCACAGCAGTGACTGTGTATTTGATTATTATGTGTAGCACTTCGAATGCTGCCTGGTGGTTAGTATTTATTTTTCTGTGGTGATTTTTTTAATTTCTCCAAGGGTTGTCAATAATTTTTTAAAAAATTTAAAATTTTTACCTCTTAGTTTTTCCCTAGAAAGCAATTAAAGTTTAGAGTAAAAGAGAGAAGAAAAAGTGCTGCTTTATCAGCAAAAATAAAAATTTAATAAATAAAAGTGCACTGGAGCGCACATTTTGACGAGTTGTGCACTTTTTAATTGTTTCAAGAATTCTATTTCTGTTTAAATTTCACCACAATTATAAAAAAAAGTTTGTCGAGTGATAAGCGAAAAAAATTAGAGCAATTAATTAAGGTGCGCGAAGAAAATAGATTTTTATCTTTTTTTTTGTGTGTGAATCCCCCACCACATGCTTTTTATGATGTTTAATTCCGCAAAAGTTGTAGGCAAAATAATTAAAACACGTGCAGTCATAAAAGAGATTTATAAGTTTTTATAGCTGCGATGATAAAGTTATGATGACGAGCAGGCAAAAGTTTAATTTGATTAAAAAAGTATTTCTAAAATTTATGGTGATCAAAAGTCTGTAAAATCAAAAATATCGAAACCTCGTGCTGAAAAATATTTTTTGGGCTTATCGCGACAACAACAATAACATTCCATTCCCGCGCTAATCCAGGTTAATCACTGCACGACTTTGTATTATATATATATCCGAAGACAATTCGTGACATTTCTTCTTCTTTTTTTGCCATACATCGCACATTTATTGTGTGTATAGTCACAGCTTATCTCCGGAATATCCAGTCATCATCGTCGTCGTTCGCATTATCGTTGATTTAAAATTCTTTTGTGTTACTACAGTAATTCACACAAATGCACATTTTCACAAAATAAATAAATAAAATCCAAATCACGTTTATATTTTTTGAATTTCCTCTCTTTCGAAAAGTCTGGACTGGGTCAAGAAACGCCGCCGAAATAAAAAGAAGTAAAATAAAATGAGAGCTAAGTGGAGTGACTTAAGGAGGCATTCGAAGATTATTTTATTGAAATTAATTTTTTCAAAATCTTCAGTGAGTGATAGCGAAAAAACATCAAACGTCTGCGTCTCGTGCTTTTTGGCTCTACTTGCTATCAGTAAAGTTTCGGTGACTGCAGACAGAAGTTATAAAAAATATTTTTCTCACAAGAGAACGAGGGACAAAGTCGCGAGTGTTTATTTATAATTCTTCATTTTTAATTTAAAAAATTCGCTGTTTATTGCAATACGTCAGACCTCGAGGGTAAATCGGTTATGGAAAGTCGATTTAAAGCAAATATTTATTATACATTTTTTATGTTATTCGCTCGCAATCGAGGAAATGCAGAAGGGAATGATTTGGTTTGAAGGGATTTAAATTTCCATTAAATTCGAAATAACAACATTAAATGCCGATATCAAGAAGCAAGTTGAATTGCGGTGTTGCAACATATTAAAAGAAGGTATTTCAAGCGCGAGAACTCTTAACAAAAAAATTTAAATTATTTTTCAATTTACACCCAATCGACTTCCATTGTTAAGACCCAATATAAGAAAACTTAATTCCTCATTTCTGGTAATTATTGTGTACTAAATTACACTCAAGTCGTAGACGGAGTTTTGGAGACTCATTAAATTGTATTATTGTATTAATTGAAAATCAATAAAAATATTTTTTCACAAAAGCGTGTGTGATTGGAGGCATGCTTAGCACGTGGTCGTTGTTTTTCTCTAAAAAATAAATATTTTTAAAATTAAAATAAAATAAATGCAAATAAAATTGTTCAAAGTACAAAAGAGTCAATGACTTCCATCCCTTGGATTTTTTTTCTCCTCTTACGACTTCATTTTTCAAAATTAATTTAAAATCTTAATTTACACTGTTTGGTTCATTTATTTCTCTCTCCTTTAAGAAAACTCTTTTTTTCGTGCACGAATAAATATATGCAAAAGTTCTCTCAATAAATTGCTTGCCCTTAAGCGATAGTATTCGGTTTCGCATTTATTGCAACAGCAGCCGGAGTGTGTGAGCAGGGAGCTCTCATGAGAGAGATCCAAAGAGAGCGTGTCGGGTGCAATTGGATATAATATAAAGAAAAGGAAGGAAAGTTAATAAAGAAAAATGTAAAGAAAATTACAATTTATCCAATAAATCACCTTTGAGCTGAGAAGAAATCCGATTCGATTACGACTGGCTGATAAAGTCGAATGAAGTGTGTGCAGCGTGATAATATATTGATGAAGGAGAAGGAGAAAAGGGACGAGGGAAAGGAAGATCTGGTAAAATTTGTGTTAAATTTTATTTGTGAATTTATTGAAACAATACAACAGAGTGTTATCCCCTTCTGACCAAATAAAATATTTAAGGATTAATTTACAAAACCAAATTGAGGATGAGAGGAAACCGAATTGACCTGAGAATATTTGTTTCGTGTGTGGCATTCCACACGTGTGTGAATCCGTATGTAAAAGTTTTTTTTATTATCTTTATAACTCTATAAATATACATGCACACACTATCAGGTTATCGACGAAAAATACTTCAAATGTGAATTTCTTCCACTCGATGGGTTTCCTCATTCCACTTCGACTCTTATCATTGCGACCTTATTTGTAAATGCCAGTGAATCCCTGAATTTACACCAACACTCACAAAAATGATAGTGCAGTGCTTTGCAAACCATAACATTTTCGTCGCTAAAAAAATCTCTCTAATTTTTTTTGCCGCAATTAAACAAATCTCAAAGGAATCTCGCGATTTTTTTTATTATTTGGAAGACAGCAATTAATTAAAACGCGGTGACTTTATGGCGGATTAAAGCTGTTAATTTTAAGAACTTGGCGAGATGCGATAATGTGTTGATTAACGATTATGATCGTCCACCTTATGATCTACGTTTAGATATGTGAGTGTAATTTCAAGAAGAAAAAAGTTTTTTGATATTTGATGTCAAGAGAAAAAATATTTTTGCACGATCAATTAGCAGCATCAAGTTCCTAATAGTCAGACACAACTGTTGTTATATTTCAATGAGCAATAACGATAAATTTTATGAGGCAAACTCTTGTTTTTATTAAGTTGTTTATCTTCTCGCTCTCTCTGTGATGTCCCACGAGACAATTTCTGTGATATTTTCGAGTTAATGTTCGTCATCAATGAAGACGTAAATGAGAGGATTGCGGGAAAAGGTGCCATTAAGTGTGAAAATGTTTCTAATTAATTGATATAGAGACGAAAGACTCGTTAAAAGAGAGCGGTACAAAAGTTAAAAATAAGTGAAAGAAAAAATTAATTTTAATTTTAAGTTATAAAAGTATTGAAGATCTAAAATCGATAATGTATTCAAGATTTTTCTAGATGCAAATTTTATTTCACGAATAAAGAGAAAAATCACTTCATTTGAAAACACCCATAGAATTTTACGACAATGTGAAAATTTTTATCTCGAAAATTTCAAATTAAAATAAATTTTAATCTTGAATGTCACTTTCACTCTCAACATCGTGGTTTTCCGCGTATTCCTGCAAATTTATTTATTTTTTTTATAAAAAAAGTGTGATCACGAATTTCAAGTTTGCGCTCGCACAATATTCACATCGAAAACCACTCAACATTCATTCAAAATTCAGAATCTTATCTTAATGAACGGCCAGTAGATTAATCTAAATGAACTAAACATCGACTGACGATTTCGATTCCTTTTTGTTTTCTGCGTCGTGCTGCTTTTTTTATTGCTTAATGTCATAAGTTTTTTGAACTGGATGTGGACGGAAACATTTTTTTTGATGTAGCGACGATAAGAGAAAAAAAATAGTTATCAATTATGATTTTTTTTGTTGTGTTCTTTTAGGTCTCACGTATGCCTTTTTCTAGGCCAAGTTTGCTTTTTGATATGATCAATTCTGATGAATTCTGGAGGGCTTTTATGGTGAAATTGTTTAAAATACTTGATAGATGATGGCGTTGAGTGGGCTGGGCGCCTAAATTTTTGAGATATGAATAATCGAATATTAATTTAGCGATAATTTTTAGGCTCGAATGATAACTCAATTTATGATGTTTAGCACTCAAACCTTAAATTTTATTTTTAGATTCAACCTAAGTCGATGACTTCACTTTTTTGCATATTTATTGCTGCGATTTTAAATCATTCTAAAATATTTCACACAGTTGTTTTTCTACGCCACCGCAGGAGGTCCTCGATAAAAAAAATTCAACGCATTACACACAAAATTAAGCCACGTGCTTCATTATTATTTTCTGTGTTTATTGCGATTTCAATTAATGGAATTTTTTTATTACTTCAATCTATTGTAATCTCACGTCGGAATTGATTAGATTAGATTAGATTAGAGTGCGTTGAAAAAGTGAGTTGGCAACTACCGAATTAGTTGAGACGTCCGGTGCAATTACATATGGGTTTTGACACCCGATTGCTCGAGTAGGAAAAGCAGTGGCTAGTTAGTTAGATTAGGCAGGTAGTTATAGAAAATGTTCGAGTACAAGCTCACATGTTGGAACGAAGAAACTCTGTTTCGGAATAAATAGTCCATTAGAGAATTTTTCAAGAAAATTGATGTCATGGGTCAACTACCCTCTACCATTTAGCGTTGGTTAATAAAGAATGTGAAAGGATACCATTACGGAAATCCGGTAAGTGTGATCAGTGTGAGGATTTGTAAGTTGAGTTATTTTCGAAACAAGTTTAGGTTATAATTTCTAGCGAAACTACTTTTTTGTTGATGAACAGTCTTGTTAATTGAGTAGATATTACATTTTCCAACTAATAAAAATGTCAACCATCAACATTTTAATTATGTTTTAAATTACTTCCAGAAAAGCCGAGATTTCACCACTAGATAGGAGTCCTCAACTGAGACTAGTGTACACAGTTGGTGTCTCGAGGGAAGATATATGTCCGTTTGTCCATTGTTATAACAATCGACAAACGGACATATATTTTGACTCGACATACCAACTGTGTACACTAGTCTCAGTTGAGGACTCCTATCTAGTGGTGGAATAACGGCTTTTGTCCAAAGTGATTTGAGACAAAATTAAAATGTTGATTGCTGACATTTTTATTAGTTGAAAACTGAAATATCTGCTCAGTAAACAAGACTGTTCTTAACAAAAAAAAACTTTCGCTAGAAATTACAAACAAAAAATCATTCGAAAACAAAACCACTTACAAAAAAAAAACACTAACACACTAACATTGCCGTAAAGGTATTTTAAATGGATTCCCTATTAACCAACTTTGATTAAAATAAATTACATAGTTAGCCCATGAAAATTAGTTCTCACTGAAAAATCCTCTAATGGACAATTTATTCCGAGAACAGATTTGCTTCCTTCCAAACTGAGGCTTGTACTCGAACATTTTCTATCACTACCTGTCCTAAGTCTAACTCAACTAGCCACTCTTTACCGAGGAATCGGGGGTCAATCATATGTACTTGCGAAAGACCTCACTCCTAATCACCGGTAGTGGCCAACTAATCGTTGCAACTCACTTTTTCAACGCACACTTCGATCTCCTGTAATCTCACGTCGGAATTGATAAAGAGTAAACATACAATAAAAATTCCTTTTCCGATGTCAATCCCCTTTTGCTGCCTTCTGTTCGTGTGAAATTTATGGAGTTTAAGATAAGTTTAAAAAATAGTTTGTGAGGATTTGATTTCAAGAACGGGAAATTTATTATTAAAAAAATTGATAAATATTTTAGGCTTTTAAGTTTCTACTCCTTGCTCTATTTTCATGGTTACGTAGAGTTGACGCACATGCAAAACTATTTAAGATAACTTCATCCGTTTATTGCTCTTTAAGTTCTTTAAAACTGATGAATTAGTGCTATAAAAAGCTTAAGAGACCCTCTAAAATGTTTAGTAGTGAGATAAAAGAGGTTAAAAAATGTCACGTTTTGATTAGATTTTCTGTAAGTGGAGTCACGGTATTTTTTGAAGTGGTTTAGTAAAAAACAAAACGTATTTCATCACTGCCTCTAAACTATTTCATAATTTTTTAATATTTTGTTTTTAAATATTGCGAATTTATTTATAAGCAACACGATGTCCACCTTATCAATATTCGCATGAATTATATTCTTCACCTCTCGTCTGATAATGAGATTCCGCGAAACTTCCATTTATAAATTTGAACAGGTCATAAATTATTTCGAAAATAGATTGGACTTAAAAATTCTTCACCAACCAACATCAGGAGGAAATTGAGTGACTAAACTTCCTTCATATCTAATAAAACTGAATCATTTCATTTGAAATAGAATAAAATGCATTAACGACATTGCAAAGGCTGCTTTTCAAATAGTGACAGCATGTACAAATCGACTTGAAATCGCACATTTGTGCATTTAACTCGATGGTCGTAAAAAATCTCATACAATCTCCTATGCAATATATAATGAGGCTGTTTTGCGGTTCGTGAGCTGAGGGCTTCTCAGCATCTCCAGTTTCTCTCTCTCCCCACAAAATGTGCGCATATATGAGATATATATGGTAATATTATTAATTAGATGCAATAAATTCCCAGGAATGTAATTCACCACAACCTTTACACCCGTCCTCAGTTGTTGTTGCCGCATTGTCATTGCCAGTTTGCATCATGATCGAGTATCTTGTGAGAGCTAGCAATTTTTTATAAGCACTTATAAAAATTTCTAAACAGTGATTTTATTTATCATTTCTTAATTAAATTTTCTCCGCCCTCATCTCTTAGTAATAAATTAATATTTATTGAAGATTTAAATAGAAAGAAAAGGTTAAAATTATTTAGCGAAAAAAAGCCGCTTTACATCGATCGTTGCCGACATCTTAAGCTGTCATCGGATATAAATTCATTTGGAAAAGGAGAAGTTGGTAATTAACAGTTTAATGAAGACGTGAACAGTTTGCCATTTACATTGAAATTACAAGATATCTTATCGACGGCGTTCAACCACAAAAATTAATGGAGGGTTGTTAAAAGTGCGAATTAAGATTTAAGCAAAAGAATCGATTATTCACTCGAATTGACTTTGAATTCTTTGCTTCTTCTTTTTTGTTACACGAAATGAAAAAAACAGCAACGATACACCCTGGTCTCGCTGATGCGGTGAAAAAGGCCACGTGTAATGATTTATTGTCGCTATTTTGTTCGATGTCTCATGAAATACACATAAATCTTATCACACATCTGCTTGCCAATGCTCGAGCATCTCCAATGGCAAAAAATTGACATCAAATTAATGTTTGGGCGAGAAGAGTTGAGGGTCTTATCATCTTTGTGCCTCCTCTTTTCTCATGCAGCTTCGATTTCGATAAAAAAAATATTTTTGACTTCGAGACCCAGTAGAAAATATTAAAATTTAACGAAATTATAAAAATTTCACAAATAATTTTTTTATTTTTAAGGCTTGGAGTCGTTAAAATGCAAACAAGACAAATTTTTTATCAAATTTTCCCAATTATCACTGGGTTTTTAAATTTGTCTCTATGATAATTTTCTGACTAATATTTCGCATATTTTATTTATCGTTCTTTTCGACACGGCTTTTAAACCGCGCACGTCCTATTATCCGGTAATTTATTGCCGTCGTTCTATCAGCAAACAAATTATTCCTTCAATCGATAGCTGAATAAATGATTAAAAATCACAGAGTCGAGCAATACAAAAATCAATAACTCTTATAATGATCATGTCACGAAAAATTAATCTAATGTAATTCCTGATGAATATTTAACAACGTGGTGAAATATTTAAAGATGTGGCAATTGTGATAAGCATGATATATGTCGTGGAATAGTTTATATTAACGACTCAATTAGCGAAGCAATGAAAAATTAAAAGAGAATCAGTTTTATTAGTAACTAATTGTATTACAAATTTAAATTTCCTAAAAAGTTGACAGTAAGATTTTTGTAAATTTTTGATGTAAAAATATTTTCGTCAAGTTCATTAAGTTTAAAAAAATGTAGAAAAATTTCTAATATTTTTCAATTTCTTTTTCATTCCAGGATACCAAAGCTTACTGTCTATGCAAAGTACTTGTACTACCTGATGGTGAGTAAAAGTTGAACACAAATTCTTTTTTAATTTTCTTCCTCTTTCTCATTTCTTCTCTCACAATTTATTCAAATTAAGTTGAAACACAAACGGCGCAATGAAGTGTATAAAAATGACTTACAAATTGGCTCAGCGCAATAAATATATTTTTCGCATATTATAAGCGAGGCGTTTGTGTGTACACACCTATTGCACATTATAAGTCAACTGAGAGATAATCCAATAAATGCGCACGAGAGAAATGTGTTGATATGTGAAATTGCAGACATTAAAAACGGGAATTATCGGCACGAAATGAAGAAGAGGAGAAAAAAGTCATGTTATAATTTTTTTCGATCGCAACTCTCGCCCGCTAATTAATTCGATAATTAACGATTAAGAGGACTGTGAAGAAATGCCAGCAATTTGCTATGGCGGAGTCTTTTTGTGTGTGTGAATATTTTATTGGTTTGCATTGAATTACCATTAAGCGAAATCGAATTGTCTCGTAGATTTACGACATCTTCAACCTTAACGCGAAACGAAAATGATGATGGCGGTGGTTTGCTGCTGCTGGATGAGTGTTAACGTTGTGAAATGCGAAAATTATGCATAAGTGAGGCAAACAATCAGCGGCAGATGATGGTCGCCTTTATTGAAGTTACTTTTGACGTTTGTCACGCCGAAAAGTTTGTTACGTTTAGGTCACGGAATCTAAATGTCTAATTTTCTAAAATGAAAAACAAAACAATTTCAATTTTGTTTTTTTAGACTTCTCTTCATCATTTTCCGCCACTCCGCGGCTTCCAATGCTGTCAGAAAAACGTGCATTCGTGAAATATATCACTCGCAAATCAGACTGGCATTAAGAGAGTGAATTGTGATTGATGTATTTTTAATCTCGTGCCTGTATTGAGATTTTTGAGATTTTTTTATTGAAAATTCCACAAGAATAAAGTCTGAAAGTTTGTTTACAAACATTATCGCATTGCAATTTTTGATACTGTGTTAATGATAGCAAAGTACATAAAAGGTGGTTGCATAACAAGAAAGTATTTGAAAATATCTTGAGTGGTGATAATTTTTTTTTATAAAAAATAAAAAAACGCGTAATTTTTATTAAAGCTAAAAGTTATAAATTCAGATTTTAATAATTTTCTCATCACTCTCAAGTCATGCGTTGCAAAAATATTTAAAGCTCAATAAAAAACTTTATGCGGTGATTGTTTAACAGCAACTCAATTATTATGGGTGGATATTCCCAGCTAATCAATACTATTTTTTTATTAAAGCACATCAAATTTAATCAACAATCATAGAGCGGGAGACATTAACAGTAGCAACTCGCGTCTCACTCCATTAAACATTGAGGTAGCAAAGTTTTTATCTCTATTTTAACTACACGAGCGAGAAGAGACAAAAAAGAAGATAAAATTTTATTAGTACTCAGCTTTTATTCTCCATCGTGATTTTTTATTATCGTAAATTCGCTAATAATTTTTTTCGTTGAAATTTTTACCCTGAGTAGCACAAACACTAGACTGTTTATTTACATTTTCAATTCTCAACCAAAATTTCGTTACACCTTTAAAAAGTTTAAAATTATTAAAAAAAACTGGTTGTCATCATTGAAACTTCGAGATGGACATGGAAATGCATGTTTTTCATTCCCCTCTCGATTATCAAGAGCAACTTTGTCTTTTCCATTTGGTTCTCTCACTAAAAGCCGCTCAATGAGAAGAAGAAAAATTATGTGAAGGTGAAATGATGAAGAAGAGTCATTGACGGACGAAAAAAAAGATAAATCGTTAGCGCGGCATTCGATCGAAAGTGAATGAGCAATGTATTCAAGGCAGGATTGTTGTCATATCTAAATGACATTAAAAGGGAGGCAGAAATTGACTCAAGTTGTTGAGTGGAATGTTCTCAAAATGACGAAGAAAAAAATTATTCACTTTTAAAAAAACTCAATTTAAAAGTTGACAAATTAAGATCCTGTTGATGCAAAGTTATTCAAGAATTCAGATAATTTATTTAAATTTAACAAAAAAATCTTTGGGAACCGTTAAAAGTTGCAACTTTTCTGAAATGGACTAAACGCTTCTCACGCTTCTTCGGATATTTTTTGGTTCAAAAATTAGAATTTCATTAAGATAAAAAAAATTTTATTGATAATGTCTGCGGATTTAAAATTTAAAATATATCTCTATTGGGCAACAAAGTCGCCAGCAATTGCTCTATAAAAGCCATTTCAATTCTGGTCAGGTGCCGCACATCATCAAATGCAGAAGAGAGCAAAAAACAAGTTGTCAAACTCGTTTTCATAATGCGATGTGTTGAGTCGTGAAATTGGGACTTAAAAAATGATCGCATCTTCATTCACAAATGTCCTGTCATGAGGCGCCCCATAAACAACAATTCCGACATTAATTCCATCTGATTATCCCCAATATTTTGCCTCCATTTAATCCCTTTATTTTTTTGGAGAGTCAGAAAAATTAAGTTTTGTGGAATTTCACTAAAAACATTGTGAACATCAAAAGAAAATTTAAATAATTTTTTAAAAATCTAAAATGCGTCAAAGACCCCTCAAAATTAACTTTCACAATCTTAATTGGTATGTGTGGATGATAGGCGGCCTCTGATCAGTGGCGCGATTTCTTTCACACACAGCATCAACAATTCCGCATATCTAATTAGCAATTTTTTTTGCATAATGATTAGGACAGACTCGAATTTCATTTCCATAATCAGGCATCAACCAATCGAGTCCTCTATCGCATTTTCATTCATAAATTTGAAACACAAATAAGAAAAGCTTCTTCTGCATGTTTTCATTTTTAAGGAAGATTTTTTCAAGGTTTTATCTTTTTCTCTCGCTCGGTGTGAGTGTGTATAGTTTTATTTGTCGGCACTTTTCTGTTTGTTTATTCATTAATAATATGATGTTATTTAAGACAAGAGTCAGAAAGAAGTTAATGGGATGCGAGTGAGACAAAATCATCGAATCGATATGAGATGCGAGCGCGGTTAGTTATTGATTTTTCAAAAATGAGCATATCACTAATTTTAATTTAAAACTTTTTAATTGAAATTTAAACATTTTTATCGTTGAGTGTCATATGGTAATTCCAAGATGATGCATTTTGTGTGCACTTCTCTAATTTAAATAAATATCTATAACAGTTAAATGGAGCTTAAACAAACTCATCACATACAAGCGCATGCATTCAGGACAACTTAAAGAGTGTTTTTTTTCATTTGATGAACCGCATCACAAACACCACATACAGCAACTCACATATTAATCGCGTCAAATTGCTTTTTAATGTATCCAATTTAAATATTATAAACACAGAAAGAGACTTGGGTGTTTATTTTTTTCCCTCGCTGGCTGATTAATTTTTAGTGCCTCATCAATTTATGGGCTACTTCATATATTAGTGAATATTGTGCTTACTCTCATACCCCCTGCTGTGCAAATTTAAGATTTTATATGGATGAACTCTCATCAAATGATGCGATATGATGGAAGGTCGTAAAAGCTAGAAATTATTAATTAAATCATAACTTTTTAACAACCTCGCGTGATCATAAAAGCTTGAAATACGAAGATAGATATGATTTTAATTGGAAGGCGCGATGAGGTGTCTTGTTAGGAGGTTTATGAATTATTAAAAATTATCACTGATTTTTTAAGAGTTGTAAAAAATTAATTAACAATAAAATGTTAATTTTGCAATAATCTCAAATTGAAAAAAGAGATTTTGAGCCCATGTGAAAATATTTAGAACTCAAAAACTATAGAGCTCGGGAATTAGTCACCAACTCGAAAGTTATCATCAACATAAAATCGAATGTGTTGCCTCTTTAAAAGCAACACAAAATGAATATTGATTTTTGTTTTATTTCCTAACACGACACAATTTAACTTTTGACTTTATTTTATCTCCTCCTCTCGTTAATTGTCTCCACATTTCTATGCGCGCACAAAAAAAAACTCTCACCAACATAAAACATTTCAATAATTGAAAATTTATTCAAACTAATTCATTTTTATTTGTTTTTGTCTTCTCTCTTCCATACAGTTTCTGATTGTAGAAATAACGTGCTTTTCACAAGATGTGCAGCTTCAATCAGCATGCTCCGACAAATTTCTGAGCATTCAGAACGATCGCATATTCGCAAACCAAAATACCGACAACCCACGTAAGTGTCACTTTGTTTATTGTTGCATTTTTAGTCTCTGTCGCTCCATTAATCACCCGAGCTTGATGGTTGGAGCCGCGAGGACAGAGTTGGTAAAAGTGATAACCTCAAAAATTTTAAATTGAAGCACAAAAGTCATATCTAAAAAAAGAACAATTGAGTAAGTGCTTCACATGAATTATAATGTCGCTATCTCACTAATTCCCTGTCACTGACACGACAAATTCGATAGAAAATTTTCTATATCGTCTGGTGGATTCGGTAATGGCGCTATTTATATGTCTCTGCTTTTGTAATATTCCATTTTCGTGCAAAAAAATTTTTTTTTATTGAACGGTTCGAGTATGACTATGATGTCAGATGATTGATGAATAATTTCACTTCCGACTATGTATTTAATTGATGACAGAAAGAAAAAGAATGGAAAATTACATTATGAGCAAATTAAGTTAAAATAGAAAGTTGACATGTTGTGTCGTGTGTGGAGGCGCGAGATAACTCAATTATTCGAAATTAAATTGAGACAGAAAGGAGAGAAGAGAAATATTTAGAGCAAGGCGGTGGATGAAGTATAGATGCTGTGCACACCAAGATGGCATGCACGCCAATGCTGTAGGAGGAAAATTTCAAGAGAAAATTTTGTGAGTCCGGAATGAACTTAATGTGAAAAAATAATTTTGATCGCATTCAATTTTGTCTCCAATTCACACTAAACGTTTGAAAAATAGCGTGCAAACTGCAAGCAATTGCCTGACTCGAAAAATTCCTCTCGCCTTTCGCGCGTCAATTTGTTAAAATTTAATACCTCACTCTCTGTCGGTGCCTGAGAGCTGTTGGTGGTTGCTTTTGTTTGAATGTTCGATTCCAATTTGCAACTTTAAACAAACTTCTTCAACTTCAGAAAAAAAATCGAACGCCTTCATTTCAACTCTCTGTTTTCCAAAAACCAATTAATTCCGATTTTTTTGTGCCTTTTTTGCTTCTTTTTCATGCTCATGACTCGTCTCATGGACGGTTATATTAGTTTTCGAAGAAAGTTAATATGCAGAAAATTATCAATCACAAAGGAAACCGAAAAGAAACAAAACGGAATTTTAAAACATGCGCATGTTCACGGGATGAAAACTCAAATTTATGAATTTCTTAAAATACTAATTATATAATTAAAAATTGTCCATCCCTGGTCGAAAAAAAGTCACGAGAA
Organism: Tanytarsus gracilentus; assembly: GCA_038502055.1. Classification (NCBI taxonomy): domain Eukaryota; kingdom Metazoa; phylum Arthropoda; class Insecta; order Diptera; family Chironomidae; genus Tanytarsus; species Tanytarsus gracilentus. The sequence continues at coordinate 245,150 of JAXRKN010000039.1, read as the reverse complement.
ATATTGATAAAGTCGTTTTCCTTCTTGTTCTGCTGGTGCCGCGCGTCCTCTCCACCAACTTCTTAATGTAATGCTTGGTTAATGGATCAAAATGATATTGGACAGTAAGGAGATGCTAATTGTACACAATTTTAATACCCTTTCGGAATGATTACTCACTCTTTTTCTTGCTTAAGAGTGGCAGGGCGTGACTGAAAGGAGGCTCATCGTTGGTAGCTCAATGCGATTGTAATTAACTGGACGATGAGATTTGATCGAAGCCAAAAGGGATATGATAAAATTAATTAAGTCATTTCTTGAGATTGGAAAGATTATCGGGGAAATTGAGTTTTGTGAAGATGAGAGCTCTTTATAAAATATTTTGTGATGAGTTTTATGAAATTAAAATTTCCCTATTTAAATGTCCGTAACCTTCAAATTTATCATAATCTCATGTCAATGCAAATCATTTTTTCGATTTAATTTTTGAGTTCAAATGAATTATCGCGAAATAAATTATAAATACTGTCATAAATGTGGTGTCTGCTGTCGTTCGGTATCTTGTTAAATTAATAAAAATGAGCCTAGCTAACTGGCACTCGCTCACGCGCAGATGGCTAATTGAGTCTAGTTTTGATCAGACCCGCATTATTTATTTACAGCTAGACACCGATCGAGCTCACTTGCTCACATTATATTTTGTGTGTTTTGTCTCATAATCGTCACTCACTTCCAAGAAACCTGTCGCTCTCGAAGAAATTGTCGAACGGTTATTTACAAAAGAAAACCCAGTGGATACTTGATGAAATTTTTGGATTCTTTTAATTCGAAATTTTATATGTTTGATATTTTGTAGAATGCTTTCAGGGCAAAGAGATTATTATCACAAAACATGTGCTTTTTTCGATACATTTTTTTGTTGTGATGTTGTTGAAATGTGCAGAGGACGAACATGGACGAGCTTGACCCAAAAGATCAAAAGAAGGAGAAATGTACACACAGCAGAGGGAAAAATGTCGTTTATTAGATAAACAGATAAGAGGAGAAAAAGTTACATCTTGTATATCGGTTTCAATGTTCACATGCTTATGTACCGGCAGCACAGCAGGTAGCAGGGCATTCCGATATGATGAATGAACGACTTTCTTTCCTTTCTTAGAGAGTTTTAGCAAAATTTATTACAATTTTTATTGATTTTTCGTGATGTCTATAAATAGAGGAGAGAGAACAAATTTCCTGGCATCACCGCATGTGAGAGAGGGTTGCAATGGCTCAGCAGAAAAAACCATCAATAACATTCTCAGTCAGCATCAAATATTTATTTTCTCACACTGCTACCTTCTTTCGAAAATCAATTAGGATAATTGCCCATCGAGATCAACAATGACATCAATATAAATAACAATCGAAATATCCAAAATCCACTCATAAATTCGTTTCAAACGTGTCGTGTGAGTTGTGGGAAATTTTAAGAGCTTAAATTTTTGAGTGAAGTGCATTGAGCACAAAAAAGTTGAGATTTGTTATTTTACTAAAATTTCAAATTTCACTAAAAAGTGAAAACAAAAAATTATTAAAATTTTCAATTCTAAAAATCGATTTATCGAAAAATGCATCAAGTCGATAATTTTTAAATTTTCAATAGAAGCACACACAAACTTAATGGGCATCAATCGGGTGCGAGGAGTGACGACGTTGAGATGCATTGAGAGATGATGGAAAAAAGGTTACGAAAACAAAACAAAGAAGAAGAAATATGTTGAAATTTCTACGAATTTCAAGGGAGGTATTTTGTGTGTCTCTCTCACTCTCCTGGTAAATCTTTTCTTTGCTCAAGAAATCACACTTTCTTCCTCTGTCTTACCTAATATCTATTAAAATAAACGCATTTTTCGGTAAAAGAAAGAAAAAGAAAAAACTGCATTTTTAAAAAATCTCTATGCACACACTCCATGGTTCCCAACTGAAACATTAAGAAATATTTTCGAAGTTTGTTTTTCGATTTTTTCAATATTTATTTTTCTCTGTTCTCGAGAGTTTTTTACCGGCACTTTTGCTTACACAAGCGAGTCTCACACATAGTCAGCCAAATGATGAGGAGGGGGAGAAATTACCATTTGGAATTTATGTGCCTAGTCATCATAAGCTGCCACCTAGGTACAATCGATAATATCATCATCGAAAGATCGTGTGACAAAAAATGATCAAGGGATGTTGACTTGGAAATACTTTTTAAAATTTAAATCAAATTCTAGTTAAGAAAATATTTCCCCCTTGCATTAGCGAATTCTGAGCATATTTTAGCAATATGTAAATGTTTTCATTTAGTTAAATGGAAGGGAGATAAAATTTGATACTTGATGATCGGCTTGTATGTTTTGAATAAATAATTTTTGTGCGTATCCAAATTGGGGTTATGTCACTTTATTATTAGCGATAAATTATAAATTTGTTGACAGCCAATTAAGTTTTTTCATCTAATTTTTCTTATTTCAGAAATCTTCACCATAAGAGAGGAAAAACTAACCGACAATACCACCATGGAGATAGATATTCGGCTAACATTCGAAGTGAAATATCGAGGATATATTTGTTTCAATCAGAAGTGGCAACCAAGAATAATGGTAGGTGATTTAGTTTTGTTAATGGAAGCCATAAATAATTAGTGTGATTCGTGCGTGATGCTTTTACTCTGATCAAAATTTATGGAAATTAGGCGGGTTGTTGACAAAAAATTTTAACCGGACTGTTTTGAATAAAAATTTCAAAATTGGCAAAAAAGCATAAAATTTTCAATTAAAATTTTTTATAGACGAAAAAGTTATTTTTTACTCGAAAATTAATTTCCTTATCACATTTGTTTTTATAGAATGGAATTTTAAAATCCCATATTGAATTAATTATCTTGCAATGGTTTGATAAATTTATTTGTTTGTCTCGGATTATTTCGGCTGACAAAAATGAGATTTTCACTTGAATTTTGCAATCTTTAATTAAAGAATTTAAAAAAATGAGAATGCATTTTTTTGGGTAAAAACCAAAACAGACGGTGATCGCATTGAAGCACTAAACCACGATTATGATTATAATTTTATCAAATTTTTAATACCTTTATTTCTCTTTTAATTTTTTTCATCCTCAGAAGAAGAAAAACGGTCACAAAGAGCACTCTTGCGTGTTTCGCGAGAAAATGGATCGCGGCTATTTCACTTTCAGTTCCGTCAAAGATCCACAAAAGTTTCTCGGCTTCATGCGAAATGGAAGGCCGATCAACTACTCAAATTTGAAGCACGATGAAAAATGTCGTCTAATTTATAAGAAGGAGATTTATCGAGACAGTTCAAATGATGTTACGAGTGTAACATCGCCAATAATCTACCAGGAGACGTCGACGACGACGCCACCGCAGCGTAAGTCAAGCCGAATGCAGAAAACTCATAGTAATAGGATCGACTCATCTAAGCCGTCACGTAATAACAAAATTAGAACGCATCCTATGCGTCATCCACATCACAATGAAACCCTCCGTCACTCTCATCAGCAGCATAACAATAATAACAATAATATTAATAATAATAATAATAAAATAATTAATAATAATAATTATAATAATAATTATAATAAAAATAATTTGAGTAATGTTAATTCGTTAAAAGATAGAATTAGTTTTGATAGTAATAATGATCATGATCCTTATAATAATAGTGTTGTAAATATAAGTGATAATCCACATCATGTTCGACATCACCACGGTCAACATCGAAAGCCAGTAGTGGACGATGAGATCGATGGTGGTGCACCATGCGATGACGTGACGGGTGTCAATGTCGTCAAAGGCAGTAAAAATAATAATAATAAAAAGAACACTAAGAAATGCAATAATCGAAGAAATAAGAAGAACAATGAGAATGCAGCAAGGCACACTCGAAAGAAATCTTCTCACAAACTGTCTGCAAATCGAACCCCTGAAAACTGATAAAGATCTATAAAAAAAGCTAAAAAGTACATCTATAACTAATATAAATGATCATATATTATTTACCTTTGATGTCGAGTTTTTAGAGTTTAAAGAACGTAGATAACCATTTTTACCTATTGCCCCCTCAATCTCTCTCTCTCTCTCCTTTTCTGTATGTCTCTTTAAGGACTCACAAACAGCAAAACAATTACCTAACATAAATATATACATGTATATCGTAAATTATCTTGTTTGTTCTTCCTTTTTTTGACAAAAAGACTTTTCATTGTGGAATAAGAAGAAGAATAATCGAAGACAAAAGAGAAATCATCACTCGAGAGTTGATTTTTTGTTGATGCTCCTTCTTGACGCCTTACGGTGAATTGCACATGCGACACTTTAACAACTGTGAGAAATTCTTTAAAATTTTCACTAAACTGCTTTAAAAAATTTATTTACGAAATGAACTTTTTTGTACCTTTTTCAATTTCAAATTTTATTATGCAACAATATTTCCACTCACACTTCTTCCTATTCCTTCTCCTCTTCTCACTTCTTCTTCTTCTCTCGAGGCAAATTGTTGCACTTTTTCAAAAGTTGTAAAATTCACTCGGTTTATCGCTTCTCAAAAATCAACAATTCCAAGAAATTCACTCAGTTTTGTTTCGTTTATTTTTTAACGCTCTCAATAATTAATGAAGAAATATAAACTCTCGAAATAACGCTAAAATTATGCTTTGGATAATTAATGTAAAGAAAATCATGAGATGAAATTCTTTGTGTAAGTTAGAAAGAAAAAATTATGAGAAATGAAAACCCGCAGCATTGTGACAATTTGTAATTAATTAGATGAAAACGACTAATTAACGTGAGAAAAAATAACTTTTTAAAAATCAGCAATTTTTTTGCCTGAAACTTTCCATTAAGATTTCATCCAATTGATTAGAAATTGTCAACCCATAATGATCAACAGCAACAACCCCTATTATGAATGTAAAATTTAAATGTATTTATTATAGAGCAACATCGCAGTATTTTTAAAATCCTCTTACACAACAAACAAACAAAACCCCTATTTAATATTAAAGGAAAGTCTCACACTCAAATTTTTGTCTGGAAGCAAATTACCTTCAGCTTTCGCCTTAATTGCCATACCACAAAAAAAACTTAAAAATGCTCCTGTCACACAATTAAAATTGAAAAATACTTGTTAGGATGACAAAAAACTGAATATATTAATTAGATATTTTTAATAGAAATATTTTATGTTTCATGCGTGTACAAAGAACTAAAAAATAAATAATTAATGAAATAAAATAATGAAAAGGAAAAATGCAGTTAAGTATTCTTCTCCAAAGTCATTTAAAGATGAGAAAAACACAAGCATAAAAAATAAAGCTTAAAGAGAAAAAAGTTTAATATATTTAGTGCCAAAATTAGTTATGTAGTAAAAACTCTTTTTGCTCGCAATTTTCAGGACGAGGTGGGATAAGGATTTGATTGAGATTCAAAGAGTAAAACGTTAAAGTTTTCTTTAAATAAAATTTCTTAAAAATTAGGAACTTTTTTCATAATTAAAAAATTATTTGAAAAAAGGTTTTTACTCCTTGAACTTTTAATAAAATCTTTTGTCAATCCTCATGACAATTCTCTCCTTAAAGCTCATTTTAATACTTGCTTAAAAATAACTCTTTAAATTCATTTTTTCTTCTACAATACTGGTTGATACTCAACGCACTTAATTATACCTTTAAAGAAATCTTTTTATGATATTTTCATAGCATGGTGAAATTTTGGAACGCAATAAAAAAAATTGATTGCAAACGATGACGAAATAAAATGACTCAAATTAAAAAGGACATAAAATCATGATATGTCAAATTAATATTTATACAACGCTTTTAATCGACTGTTAATTTTTAATCGAGGATGCATAAATTTTTGACGGCCAATAAAATTTAATTGAGATAAATTTGTGAAAAAAATGAAATTCTTTAAACGATTGACATAAAAAATTTAACAGCTAAAGCTTCATTGTGATCGACAATATTTTTATTGCGTCGAAAAATTTCACCATGAAGATCAAAAGCTAAAATTCAATAAAGTAAAAATATTGATAAAATTGTTGCCACTTGAATGATTTTTAAAAAAATATTTATTCATCATTCCGTAGAGAGAACAAATCATTTTGGAAATGAAAGGTTTAAAAACTTTATAATCTACAAACCACCACAACCCGACCCCACCTATCTCATTTCTCTTAAATATGAAAAAATAAACAAAAATTAACCACATAAAATTGAACTTTTTTCAATATATTAAAAACCTTTTCTTACAGTCGAGAGAGCAAAAACTAATTAAAAAGCTTAATTTTTATTTTGTAACAAAAAAATTGAAAAATCTGAAACTAAAAAAAATCAAGCAATAACGAAATAAGTTTAACTCAGCTTTTTTTCTTCTTATTTATCAATTATTTGTTCAAGCGAAAGTGTGTAAATATAAAGCAATTAAAAATTATTATTTACTGGTAAGAGACGAATGTACGTGGAATATGAAAAATGAATATTTTGAAAAAATAAAATATTATTAAATGACAAATCATTGTGCATATGCACGCCCATTCACATTACTCGACTCTTTCAGCTCTTTCATGAATGAAAAATATTTTTTTTGTAGATTCTTACAATATACTATGTTGTAAAGTACTTGATGTCTCTTATACGAGTGAGTGACAGTTCTTCTAAGTCAACTTGTTTGAAGAAATTTACATTTTCTAAAATAATGTTTTAAGATCTCAGACACATTCCAAAAAACCATAACAGAGTCGTCATAAAAAAATTATATTAAGCGCCTAGGAATTCCCCATTGAATGTGGATAAGGAGTGAAAAAAATATTCGACAGATATTAAAGATAAAAAAAACTTGCGTGAAGTGCAAGTAAGTAAGTAAAAGCGTCAGACTTCCTCAATTGAACTTAACAAAATTACCGAGAATTTGATAAAATTACTAACTTATTTATGATGAAAAAGATTTAAAATTATCGCAGAAATTGTACAAGTGTGAATGTGTGCGTGTGTGGTCTATTCCGGTATTTTGAGAATTTCTAAAGGAATGTTAATTGACGATAACTGAGCGAGATTTTCGATAAAAAATTATTAGCAGCTGCTTATCTCATTCTTATTACCCATGACATCTTAGCGTTCAAATAATTTTCATGTATGTCAACAACTTATATGGCATTATCCTCGAGAGAAATATTTTTTATTGTGATAAATAAATTAACTGAAATGATTATCGATCGGTTAATTTAAAAAAGATTAGATATTCTTCCGCCTCTTTCATGACAACTTCACTTATCGGAGACATGAAGTCGCGCGCACCATTCAATAAAGATTCTTATTTATATCACACTCACCAATGATTGTAATTATCAATTAAAGCAGGTCAGTTCAGTACTTAATTAGTGGATTGCTCAATCAATAAAATTATAAAAGTCACTGAAAATTATCTCAAGAAATTTTCCATTGCCAAAGACTTATAGCTCCGCTTAATATTTGGCTCTTAGTGCCAAAAAATTACCTTGTGCAATATCGAAATTGATACTCAAAAGATAGGCAAATCCAATAAACTGGCGAAAACAGATTCGAAATCGGTTGATCGAAAATTTTCAAATTTTTTTGGTTACTTTTATAATTTCAGGAGCTTTTGGCAACTCCATTGGCAGACCCACCTTGTTTTATTTTTGTGACGACTATCAGCAATAATAGCGAAAGCTTTCGAAATGAAGAGATTAAATTTTTTAGGGATGATTTCATGGCCACTTGAGTAATATTTTATTAATCTGATGTCATTGCAAGAAATTTTTAGTAACTCCTAAAAATTTTTCGCCTTTAGTTTTTTAAAAATCGAAAGCAAATCTCGAATTCTTCGGTTCACCGCACGATTTACAAGATCACAGCTAGAAGCCAACGTCAATTCCCTCCACCGAAATAATTATTGCGGAATTTCTTAATAAAATTGTGTTTAATAATAATGCTCATGCACCCGCAGCGAATTATATGACATTCAATATAAAGATTGTGTTTCAGATTCTCTCGCAAAAAGAAAAAAGAGATCAGAAATTTAATTTTTTTATGAAGTTGTTAAAAAATTACAAGTGGAGACTTAATTGAATTACATTAAAAAGAAATTGACGACTAATTAATGAACTGCTGTTGTAAACACGGAGTCGATAAAGGTTCATGGTGTAATTAAATGGCAGAGACTTGAATATAATTTAATTTAATCGAGGACTTGGTTGCAAGAAGGTGTGACTGGAAAATTTTAAAAATATATTAAATCACAATTCAGCCAGACACGGCAAAATCAAACATCTATTAAAAGCTCTTCCCTCTTTACTCATTGGTCTAATGCAATTGCAAGAGCTAGAAAAAATAATATTGACCCTCATAATTTTTTAAATGTTTATTGAGTACATGAATCAAAATATGAAACGCTAATTATGATCGAAGGTAAAAAGCTCAAGCGAGATTGTCAACATCAAGCAGCGCTTGCACACATAATTGCTTGTCGCGCGAATGGAATGTCGTTGAGTGCATGATAATGCATTAATTTCGCAAATATCTCCGCACACACATTATCTTATTATTATTATTACCCGTAGTGACATGACACACAGCAGAGCCTTTAACGAAAGCATAATAAAATTTGAACGCAGCTGAAATTAAATTTAATTACACACGTTTTATGGCATGCTAATGATTTGTGTGCATATCAAATCGGAGATAATTCGAGCGCAGTACTCGAATTGATTTGTATCTCTCCCTCATGAGGTTTTCTTAAAATTTCAATTGATCAGGTAAAAAAAAATATTTCCGTTTCATGTTTATTTTATTTTAATGATATATAATTTTTTTAATTAAATCTTAGTTTTTATAATCTTTGCCAAATTTTAGTCGTGAAAACATTTTTCTACTTAAAATACTTTTTCTTAATTTTTTCCTTATTGTTTTTGTTTCCATATGTGTGCTTGTAAAATTGTTGCATTTATCTCTTTTAAAACATTTAATATAAACTTCCTATTTATGATATATTGAGAGCTTAAGTGGGATCCTCACGGTGAATACCGGACGGTGATCACCAGTGACACCAAACTTTTCGTCACCGGTGATCACCGATTTTGTCCGGTGAACCGGGACGAAATGGATAATTTTCTATACTTATTAATTTTTTTAAATAAAAATTTTTTAAACTAGTTAATTTAATTAAAATTATAAAAATTTAAAAACTTTTTAAACAAAATTAAAGCTAAAAATTCGTTCAAAATTTAAAAAATAAAAATTTAAAAAAAAAAAAATTTAAATAGTGAAAAAATTTTTAGTAAGTGGGAATTTTGAAAGATTTGTAAAAAACAAATTACATATTTATATCTTATCAAATTAAAAACCTAAAATTAAATATTTTAAAATATTTTATAAATTAATTTATTATCAATTAAAAAAAAAAATTAAAATAAAAAAAAATAATTTTTTAGTTTAAACTTTAAATTTATATAAAAAAAAAGTCTAAAAATTAAAAAATTTTTCCTTAAAATGTCAAAAGTCGCACCGGTGACCGTGACACCGGAGATATACCAACAAACAACGGATAAACAAGCTTAAGTCAAGGGACAAACACTCTTGCACTATTGAAGTTTTAATTCTGATATGGTTTAAAATAAAAAATCTTCCACCTCGAGAGGTTTCTCTCGAATTGCACACACAGTATAAGAATGAATATGTCTGAATGGTTAATTGACAAATATTTGTTATTTCAATGCTCTTTGATTTGCTTAACTGAAAAATGAACAAGCAGTGCCGCCAGCTCCAGCTCCTCACTGTACTTATTTCTTAATGGAACACTTCGATAACCAGTACGAAGGCAATTGATGGGGAAAGTTGTTTGTCCAATCATGTTCTTTTCGCCGAACATATCTGCAAGAGAGGTAAGTGGAGAGAAAAATAAGTTATTGAATGGAGTTGTTGAGTAATAATAATTGATTATTGCATTAATTTGTAATAATTTTTTTCTCTCTGCTTGTTCGCAATTTTGTTGAGTTAATTGATTGAACGTTCGAATTAATTATAAGTTTTGTAAACTGAATTAATTTAAAAATTGTATCTAAGAAAAAAAATTATTGCTAAACAACGTCCGTGAGAAAAAAAGTTAATCCCAGTGTTAAGCTAGCGTTGGAAATATTTCAAATATTAATATTTTTTTGCAAACTCACCTTCATCTTGCACTTCAAATCTCAGCAGTGCCAAAGCAGCATTTTTAACTCGAAACTCACATATTTCATTCCAAATCGGATTAAATCCATTATCGGAAATGGCTTTAGTGCGATGCTTTATGCCTGAATCATAAGGTGCGCCGAGCACTTCCACCTCAACTAATGGGCTTGATATATTTGTTCGCCCACTTTTGAAGAGATGCCGAGCGGCAATTATACGTAATGTGACGAGGACTTGTTCTAAGCCATCGCATGTAGGCTCAATCGGATCGTAGTCATCGTTCAGCATGAAGTTCGGTTTCAGTACATAACCGCAACCGCCGTTATCGCGAAACTTTCCCATTAAAATTTGCATTGGTTTATCGGGAGTCTGAAAGTTGAGAGCAATCATCTGGGAGCCAATATTCCAAAATGAAATCGGATGGAAGTTCGATGAGTCGAGACGTTGTCCTTTGGGATAAACCCGACTTATTTGATTACGATGGTAGCGAAGAAAGAGCTGATGAAGTATTAAATTTTTAATATTTAATTTGAAGGATTATAAGAGCAGAAAAAATATGGCAAAGTGGCTCAACCTCAAAACCTCAAAAATCCACCCCAAATTTAATCAGTTCGTGTCCACTTGTCATGCAAACAGAAGAAAATCGAAAGTCACTTACCTTAGTTTCTTGCTGTAGGAAATACTTTTCGGCTTTCGTCTCGGCAAACGAGGACATTTCATAAAACAACCAGCCGGCATTCTTGAATGGAACACTTCGACAGTAAATAATTAAATCCGACATCTCTTTGGCCACTTTTGAATTTCTCTCCATCTTACGACGCTCATTTTCCAGTACACTCGCATTTTGTGCTGCTTCCATAATCGCCTGACGCCACTCAATTGCCATCTCTTTTGTTTGCACACCAACCTCGAAGATGTTTGGCATGGAAGGCGTTTGAATGCGAAGAATCCATTCAATTTCAGCACCTAATTAGTTAATTGAAATTATTTAATCATACCAAAATTATACTGAACTGACCCGGTAACAACGCGAGTTCAACAATTGCACCACTAACGTCGATTGATCCCTTTTGAAGTGTCCCGAGTACCGAGTCACTTGAATTCTCATCACTATCCAATCCATCGAGGTTAGTCATCTCTAAGATAGTTGTGTAATTTGCGGGAAAATAATGTTGAATTTTTCCTCCATAATCCCCTCGCCACCAGAGTTCATTGTTCTTCTTATCAACATTCGTAATGATGGCATGTTTACAGAAAGAAAGCTCATCGTCATGCTGTGCTTTGTAATCGTAGAGAGCTTTAACCGTAATTTTATCTCGCGCAACTGTCGAAGGATCCATATATCCGTAGGATGATGGGTAAGCATCATCATCGCCTAGCAGAGTGAGATTTCCCATTCGTTTAACGAGGTCCTTTGAGACCGGATAGCATAGCTTAACTTTACGATAGAGAGGATATTTCATGTAGAAGTTAACGAGATCGATAAGACTCTCAAACTTTGTGGGACCGACTTCATAAAGACGTCCTTCACTCTTTACCAGGCAGTGCTTGATTTTCTGATGTGCTCTGTGGAATTTTACGTTAAGAAATTGAAAATTTCATCATTATTAATCACATTCACCTGAATGATATGACATAAGTATTAATTCCGCCCTTATCGCTCGGTCTTACTAAGAAGCTTCCATCATTCGGCATTTGTGATAGAATGAGCTCACTTTGTTCGCGTGTGGTATTTGGAAAATACCACTCGCATAGCTCATGCTTGTTTTGCTGTGGTACTGGCTCTTTAAGTATGATGGAAAACTCTGATGATCGCAAAACATTTTGACGATAATACATGATTAAGCTATAGAGGTTATCAAACAATACGTTCTCGAAAAGGTAATACTTGGTGCTACCGCGCTCTTGTTTAATCTTAATTCTGATTTTTTTACGAAAAAAAGTAGAAATCAATGGCAAAAAAAATTTTTTTTGATGAAATGACAAGAAATTTTTGATAAGCGAATTATTATTAAGCACCTGCAATGGTTTGGCTTATTCCGCCAGAATGATAAGCAATAGTCCCCGACAAATGTAACGGACTCGCGTACCAAAAATGTACCATCACCCAAATGAGAAAATTGACGTAATAAGCTGAAAAAGAAACATGATTTTTTTACGCACATAATGGATTTCGCTTGAAAGCATCCTTAAAAACTATTAAAATTCAGATGAAAAATGAAAAATTTCGATTTTTTAGTTATCCAAAGATTTTATAATTTTTGCGAAATATCTTTCATCGAAAACATTCCACACACATTTTTTTGAAAACTGACTATAAATTTATTTTTACTAAGAAAGTGCGCATCTGTTGGTCGATGCACTCACCATAAAAATAAACCCAAATTTCTACTCACCTCTCAGCTTCTTCTCTACCACCTGAAAGTTTTCCATGAAACCAATTTTCTCCAAAATGCAATTCATCATTTGAAGTTTGCTCCTTTGGCCGATTTAAGGCGTCAGGTTCTTCATCTCGAGCATCATCGCGATCTAACCTGGATTAATTTAAATATATAAAAATAGTAAATTATTTGAATTTTTCAACTCTTTCGATCAATTTTCGGTTTTCAGTCGATCGCCTGTTTTTGTGTCCTTACCTATAACTGTCGGTATAGAAGATTTTATTGTGCGGAGTAAGGACGAAAAAATGAGGGTTCCAGATTTTATCGACGGGATCTTCTAAATATAAGATTCCATTTTTAACAGTGTTCCTAATATCTAATTCATTATCATCCTGTCGCAATAAACTCGCTGAATCATTACGTACAACACCATTCGAGTCATCAACAAAAAATGCATTGTGACTTGTGCCCTCATAGCAGAGCTTTTTGTGCTTCAAAATAATTTTTCTTCTCAACGCATATGGAGATGGTAATTTAGTCTCATTTTTCTCAATTGGTAGTGTTAACAGCATATCACCAAAAACCTCCACCATCAGTTGTGCCATTTTTCTCTGCTGAACCAATGAACAATTTTGCTCGATCGATAGAATTAGCGGAAATTGCGAGGTAACAAAAGCATGCTCGCGAATCACTTTAATAACATCCTTAAATTTAATTTTAGTTGTGAAGGTATGACCGTGGAAAATTAGAGGGCCATCGGGTCCATCCCAACAATCCAATTCTAAAATAAATAAATAAATGAGATGAGTTTCTATTACCTCGTATGAGAGAAATAAGGTGAAAAATACCTATGCATCGACAGCCCATTCGAAGTGCACGAACATACGCCTCAGTGGAAGATTCGCTTGAAAATTGATCACCAAAAAGATATGTGTTGTGAGATGACGAAATCCAATAATCACAAAGTGGCTTTTTCATTTCCTTAAATAAATAAATACTTTTTAAATTATCATAATCACATCAGAAAAGTTATCAATGGCTCACCTGATAAACACTATTACACGTATTCGCATCCCATATTTCGTTTTGCTTTGAAAACAAATAATCGACAAACTCATTGACAGTAAAATAAGGTTCCTGAACTTCTCTTTGTGTATCCTGCACGAATTCTTGTATAAAATTCGATATAAATTGAACATCTTCCGATTTTTCATCGCTCTGTTCTGTCTCGAGGAAACGTTGAAATTCTTTCAGCGTAACTGTTTCACCATTTTCTGAATACGGCATTTGGCTATTAAAGCACTCGAATAGAAAAGTCGGAACGTTTATTAGATTCAGGTAGAGTCGAGTGAAATCATCGAAGCCAATTTCGTTTCGCTTTCTGGTGTCAACGAGTTGGAAATGACGGTTGAGATCTGATGTGGAAATCTTGAAGTTTATTTTGGGAAGAAACGATTTGACCTCCTTGAGAGTGACACTAAAAAAAAAAATTTTAATTTTTAACTTTTAAATAAAGGTCTTTAATTTTTAAGCGAAACACCTTTCAACAACTGAAACAGATATCAAATTTTTTTATTCTGAAAACTGATATTTCAGAAAAATTTGATTTGTTGTAAATAAACTCTCACAATCGACGAGAATGCTTGTAATAAATTTAATTTCATTGTTTAATGCAATGATGTTCGGAAACAATAAATATTTAAATCAATTAAAGATATTGAGAGATAAAAAATGTGCACACGTACGAGTGTGAGAAAAAGTTTCTGGATAAAAATTTATGGGAATGTAGCGCATTTTAAAGATTTCGTTTAAAATAAAATTAATTAATTCAGATTTAAGAAACAAAATTTGCATTTAATATCTTATTTTTAGGATAGTTAATTGTTATACTTTTTTTTAACCTTCATCCATTTAGTAAATTAAACTCATTTCGCTAAAATCCCATCAGTTCCGCTTACGGTTATAAATAGAACTTTTTTACTAATTGGCATGTTAACTTACGCCTTATTACTGTTTTCCATGGCATAAAATTCCTTTCTGAGCCATCGCTCAATTTGCAGTGGATAGGGAGATATAATCGTGTCGTTGAGTAAATATTTTACTCCCTTTATCCACATTTCACATTCTTTTTCGGAATGTGCAACGACGGAAAATGTTTTCAGCTTGAACTCATTGCCGTACAGGAGGACAAAGCATTTCTGGAAGTCAATTTTTTTGCTCTCTTCCCATTTATCGAAATCTTTCGAGTTCTTCCCAAATCGAATTTCTTTAATTTCACGAATTTCCAGAGCGAATTCGTAGGAATTTCTCGAAGCATTGTTGGCTGATGAGGAAGCAGCTGAAACTGGATTTACGAGAATTTGACGAGTTTCACGTCTCAAAGTCAAGCATTTCTTTTCCGGTCGCTTTTTGATGTAATATTTAGTAATTAACGTTCCACGTTCCAAACAATTGCAAATCTGCTCATTCTCGCTCATAAACGACATCTCTCTAAGGCACTTTAAAACTTTTCCTGATTTTAATTACAATCACTTTTTATCACAAAAACAGAAATGTGTTTCAAAAAAAAATATGTTTCACAATTTTCGACTCATTTTAATGACTTTGTGCTTAAAATTTGATTAATATTGTGACTTTATAATGAATTTAACGCTTTTATGCCAATTAAATGCTAACAAATGCTTTAATTGTGGGTTAATTTAAACAAATTTAAATTTCCTCAGCTTGTGAGTTATCAACAAGTTAAGCCATAAAAATTTGGTTTAGGTAGAATTACAAAATGATTTTATGGGCATTTTAGCAGTTTTTGAAAAAATTTCTAATTATGAATGAAAATTTATAATGTTGTAATTAATTTTAATTATTTTCAAAAGATTTAAAATTTTCTTAAATTTTGATCTGAAAAACTTAAGTTGTCATTTTGTATTTCGCTTTAATTTTACACAAAAATTTTATGCACTTTTTAAATTGGGTATTCTTCTTCTACTCGGCTGAGAGAAAAAAAGGTTCCTTATAATAAACTCCCCTTGTAATTATGTTTTGTAAGAATCAGTTTAACTTGTTTGGATTGTGAACAAAATTAACCGTTTTTTAATTAACAGATTTTTTCCCAAGGGGAGAGTAAGAAATTTTACAGTTGTATATTTTGAATTGCAAACATATAAAAATTTTCTTGACTAGTTTTGATTTCTGTTGATATACAAGTGAGCAACATGCTCGGTTATAATTAAGTTTCACCTAAACTAAGACAGTTTTTAATATAAAAAGTGATTAAAAATCATGCAAAGATACTAAAAACGATGTCTTCACCAAATTCCAAGATTTGGAAAGTGGATTGTAAGTTAAATTTAGACATTTTTTAATCGTTCAAGTCAAACTCAAAATATGACATTCATTTAAAATTTCTATATTATTAATTATTTTTATTTTACTATATTTCAAGAAAAAAATATGTGCTTTAAAATTTACTAAAAATGTTTCATTATAAACATTAATTAAAAATTTACTGTTTTAAAATGAAAGCGCTTTTGCTTGAAAGTGTTTAGCCTTTCTGAACTTGTTAAAACAACTTCGGGGTTGGCCTAAAAAATTTTGAAAATTATAAAAATGAAATTGATTGAAATCAATATATGAAAAGTAAAATTAAAATGAACAACAAAAGTTTTAAATGTTGATTTAAAAAAATTGCTCACTTTTATAACAATGCAAAGCAACATTGCGCACCCCTTTAACATATTTTAAGTTCTCTTGGCATAAATTTAATAAAATTTATTAGGTAGTTGATTACATTAAAATTTAAAGCTATCATTTAAATATTCAAAACAAAAACACTTGATATTAACAAACTAGGAAACTATTGAGTTAAAAATAATAAAAATTATCTTTAAAGATTATTATTAAAAGAAGGTCGAAGTACAAAACCTTGTACTTAAAAGTATTTAGAAAAATGAATACTAAGGCTGCACTAGCGATAATTGGAGTATTTGTTGGGTGTTGCTCTAATGTTGTATTTTTAGAGCTTCTAGTCAAGTGAGTTGATTTTATTGCGATAAGAAAGTTATTACATGAGCAAATGCATTTTAGATCGGATCCCGGCAGTGGAAATTTAATTACGTTCCTCCAGTTTCTTTTCATTGCAATACATGGCTTTGTAGTGACGTCAAAATTTGGAACTGTCAAGCCTCGGATCGGCCTAAAAGACTACGGAATTTTAGTGTCAATGTTTTTTGTAGTTAGCGTGTGCAACAACTATGCCTTTGATTTTAATATACCGATGCCATTACATATGATTTTTAGAGCTGGTTCATTAATTGCAAACATGATTATGGGTATTATTATACTCAACAAACGCTATGACTTCTCTAAATACCTTTCGGTGTTCATGATATCGGCAGGCATAGTTGTGTGCACTATTGTTAGCGGTTCAGATGTTAAAAGCACACAAACTAAGATAGAGACTGAAGAGAGTTCGTTTAGTGTATTTTTCTGGTGGACTCTCGGTATTTTTCTTTTGACAGTTGCTCTTTTTATTTCGGCTAGAATGGGTATCTATCAAGAAGTTCTTTATAAACGCTATGGCAAATATCCCGATGAAGCTCTGTTTTACACACATTTACTTCCTCTTCCCTTCTTTTTTATTCTCTACAAAAATATTTGGGATCATTCACTCATTGCAACAAATTCAGAGCCTTACTCCATCCCAATACTTGATGTTGATGTACCAATCTTATGGCTTTATTTACTCGGAAATGTTCTAACACAATACATCTGTATCTCTTCTGTCTACGTTTTAACCACCGAATGCGCCTCGCTAACAGTTACTCTCGTTGTTACTCTCCGCAAATTTGTTTCCCTATTATTTTCAATTGTTTACTTTAGAAATCCATTCACAGTCTATCACTGGATTGGAACAGTGCTCGTTTTTTGCGGCACATTAATTTTTACTGAAGTGATTTCTCGTTTGCGAGCTTCTACTCAATCCACTAAAAAAACTAATTAAAATTTAATTGTTAATTCATGAATAAAAAAATTGCTTCCAAAAATTTTAATCAATTGTTTTATAAAAAATTTCAGTACTTCAGCTACAACTCGAAGCACCGAAACCTAATCCAATTTTATGCTCGAACACGGTCGCTGATCGACCATCGTTTTACGGACTCGAATATCATGGTGAAATTGATCATAAAAAAACGGAAGAAATCTTTTATAATCGTGAAGATGGATTTTTTTTCGTACGAAAGTCTCCAGGGAGTGTAGATTTTTTTACTCTCTCTTTGCGTTTTGACGGAAAAACGAAGCATTATAAAATTTACTACAACCCTCAATACGGCCACTACCTAAAAGAGGACTTTAAACGGTTCGAATCAATTTATGATTTGGTAGCTGATGGCTTAGTAAATTTCTACTTACACAAAAAAGCATCGCCAATTATCCATCAAATGATGATTCAGACTAAAAGTTCCTTCCAACAATCACCCTACATGACACTAAATCGTCGCAAGTTAAAAGCAATTTCCCATGAATTAAGGCAGTCGCTTAAGGTTCGAGAATTACTTGATTGTAACACAACTAACAACAGCAGCGTTAACATTAGTGACGAAACTCAGCCACTTCTAATGCCAGACATCATTGAATCAAACGGTGCAAATATTGATAATAATACATTTAATTCGATTACTCAAGAGCAAGAACTATTTGAGTATGAAAAGGCTCATCGATTCACAATAACCAACTTTAAAGGAATAAATTTTTGTGAGTTTTGCGGTAACTTTCTTTGGGGATTTACGGCGCAGGGAGTAAAGTGTGATGACTGCGGTTTTATTGCACATAAAAAATGTTCTGAGCTTTTACCGCCCAAATGCGTGCCTGATTTAAAGAAAATTCGTGGAATTTTTGGAATTGACTTAACAACAATTGTCCAAGCGCATAAATGTCAAATTCCCTTTGTTATTAGCAAGTGCGTTTCAGAGGTTGAGAAAAGAGGATTACAGCAGGAGGGAATTTATCGCATTTCTGGTTTCACTGATGAAATCGAAACGTTAAAGTTGGCACTCGATAAGGAAGGAGAGAAGACTGACTTGTCTGAGACGGCTTACAGTATAAATGTCAGTACTTTTTTACAATTTTTCGAATTATTTAATTAATTAAAAATATTTTAGGTCATTACTGGAACACTGAAGCTCTTCTTAAGACTCCTTCCCATACCGCTGGTAACTTTTCAAGCATATCCGGTATTTATTGATATATCTGCAGAAAAAAATGAAGCAACTATAATTCAAAGGCTGAAAGAAGCGATGCGCATTTTACCTTCAGCCCACTACAATTGTCTAAAATTCATAATCATGCATTTAAATCGGTTTGTTACATCTTTTCTTATAAATAGTGCATAAATTAAAATTACTGTTTTTACTTTCAAGTGTCGCCTCCCAACAGGCAGTGAATAAGATGACCGAATATAATTTAGCAACTGTCTTCGCTCCAACTTTAATTGCTACTCCACCTCATCAGCTAACCGATATGTCCCAGGAGATTTATGTACTAACCAATATAATTAAGCATTGCAAATCGATATTCTGAATATATTTATAACCATCGAATTTATCTCATATACAATATACATATTTAAAGAAAATTTTATTTTTTAGTATAAATGTATGCAAATTTTTGGCATTTACAATTTTATAAATGAGAAAATTGTCTCCACTGAAATATGAATAGAAATAAAGTAACAACTTCCTTTAATGTAAAAAAAATATTCAGTTCACTTTGAGATTTTTGCGAGGAAAGAATGAATTCTGAAGTTACAACTGAAGTTGGTCAAAATTTTATTGAGGATGATGAACGTTATATAGCACTGAAAATGACAATTTTTGCGTGTTTAATGGTGGTTTTGTGTGTGATTGCTGCTTTTCTTGTTCGTCGTAGACTTCGACATCCCTATGAGAATCCAATTATTGTTGCGAGGCGAAAAAGTGAAATGCCAACATAGCATAACAAGGGTTTTGTCGCGATAAAAAAATATGTGACCACTAAATAAATAATTTAAAAGTATTAAAATGTCGTTTTAGTCAAATTAAATTGATTGCCATGCAGAGGAAATGGTTTTTTGCAATGCATCTTCCTGGAGAAACTCGAAATTGTGTGTGTGTTCAATTTTATTGTAGATTAATGTTTATCGTTTGCGAGTTGTGCATGTTAAATGATTTATTTATGCATGCAATTCATACACTAGCTTTTTGTGTCTTTTGACCGTAATAAAAAAATATTATTCTAGATAATATAAATTTTATGA
Source organism: Tanytarsus gracilentus (assembly GCA_038502055.1). Lineage (NCBI taxonomy): Eukaryota > Metazoa > Arthropoda > Insecta > Diptera > Chironomidae > Tanytarsus > Tanytarsus gracilentus. The sequence goes on along the minus strand of JAXRKN010000039.1, from coordinate 225,272 downwards.
GTCGTTTATGTTCCACATGCTGGAAGTTGCCTTTAAAACATTAATCAACTTTTATTGTCTATATAAAGAGCTTTTTTTGAACAGTTGCACTTGCAGTCTGATGATCGTCACAATTTTCATTAATAGCGGAATATTATGACAAAAGAATCCTATTAATATTCGAAAGTAATCAATCCTTTTTGAACGGATTACAAAGGAACACTTCAATTAATTGAATTTACATCACAAAGACCCAAGCTGAGAGACGAGTGGATGGCTGTGAATCTGAATAACAAAGACGGCGTTACAATTACTTTACTCGATATCAAAGAAAGTCAAGAGAGTTTGTTTGTAATTTCAATAATGAAATCGAATATAAGCGGAAATGACAAAGGCAGATGAGTATACCCGTATAAAAAAGATTTCTATAAATCAATGTTTTTTGCAAGATAGAAAAAAGTGAATTGCTCGAGTCCTCAACGACGTTGGTTGCTGGCGACAAAGAGTAATTGTACAACTATCAGCTTTCAAAAGTACACAACGTTGACATGATTGATTGTTTTAGTGATGAATTTTTCTTTCTCTTTATTTGCTGTCATCAAACCGATGTAATGATTAACCCAAAATCTTTTTTATCCTGACCGCCGCAAGTTTTCGAAAAGTTTCTTGCGTATATTTAGAAAGGAGAGGCAGCTGTCAGGAAAGGAAAATAAGTTTTTGCCCGAAGAAAGTTGAAGGAGAGAAGCTCATGATACGTACATAATTATTACTTTTACATTTTCAGAAAAAGTTTTTCCATTACTTATTGGGACGATTATTCCGTGAAGAAACTTGAAGAAGCTTTCAAGTTAAAAGGTTTATGCGTAAAAAATTTAATTTGTTTTAACGTACAGTTTGTTTGCTTCAATAAGTGGCGCATTGGAATAAAGATGATTAAAAACATTTAGCGTTTGAGTAAGAAAAATTAAAAATCAAGTTTCTTATGATTAATGCATAAATCTGACTATCCACTTAAATATCTTTTTTTTCGATATGTGCTCCCCATCATAAAGATTATCTTTTGGCTGAAGATGCCAACTTCATGTATGAAAAGGCGATGGAGGGCATCGGAAAAGAAAAACTTTTCCTGCATACTAATATTTCAGTGGTATCCATAGATCATTGAAGAAGTGGCTCTCTTTTATGGGATTAAGAACGTGGCTACATCAAGGATTCCGGTTGTTAAGTCTCTTATAAAAGTATATTTTCCACATGATTTTCCCCAAACACACACACACACAACCTCATTGTGTTTTCTCTGTCCCCTTGCATTAAAATTTTTATGATTTCAACTCATTATTCAGTTAGAGTAAAGGGAGAAATCATCATATATTGTTATGATTTTTGTTGAGCTCCCAAGAGAAATCTCTTTATCATTTGCCGGCGGAAAAGTTTGAATTTTGATCAGCATCATAATATAGAGTAATACTAATACTTTCGATTGCAGAGATGCGGTCGAGTTCCCTTTAATTTTCTGCGTTATTAAACATCTCAAGTTGAGATTTTTTTGCAAATTGCCTAGGGTTATCATGTAGCATACGTGTACGTGTGGGAGAGGTTTTATGCGTGCATGTCTTTTGTGAATTTTACATTGCTAATTCTTCACTTTCCTTCAACTTGTTCCATTGTTATATTTAAAAGATTTTTCTTTCTTACTTTTACGTTGCGAAGAGGCTAAAAAATTCCATCAATTCTTGATACCTTAAGTGATTTTATCGATTTTTCGCGTCCTTTATTCTTCTTCTCTTTTATTGCGCTTTAATGCGTCTTCCTTTCCCGTCTAAAAATACCATAAAAGTATCGTCTTTCCTTGTAATTGAACAATTTTCAAACTGATAAAAGATTAGCTTGAGGGGTGAAAAAAACCAGTCGGAAAATTGTGACGTTGATGATTTGACATTTAAACAGTGTCAAATGAGTGACCTTATTTTTTATAAAGAAAAAATCCATTACCTGGGAAATTACTTTCTCCGCACATATTTGCTTTACGATCACGATGAACGAACGAGATAAGCAACGTTGGCAGAGAGGCAAACATTTCAGTTGAAATTTATTCCTATAAATTCCAGATGCCTCAATATCTGCCTTTCGTAAAATTGAAATTAAAACCATTTTCAGGCATCACAATCACGTTTTTCAAAAAAACTACGAATGAACGTCACGTCTGGAACACGATTTCCTCATACACAAAATTCCAATTCCATGTAGGGAAAATAATTTTTTTCGTTCTCATTCACATATTTAAAAGCCTTTTCTCGCTTTTTGTTATCTTACTATTTTTGACAAAATTTTAAAATTCTAATTTTTGGCAAAATAAAATAATTTAAATGATTTTAAAAATTTTTAAATTTCTATTTCTAAAAAAATTGCAATGCAATGATGATGATAGCAGAGAAATGTAAATTCCATTCTTTCCCTCTCTTTTGTACATGTATACCCCATTGAGCCGTTTGTTCTAAAGTTGTTTTTTAATTGAAAAAAGCGTCAGGCTGTTTGCGGATCTGCGAGCAAGCGGGCTCATAGTAATTACAGCATACACTTATATCGAGTTTGAAAATTTATGGTCGGGATGCTTTTATGCAAGCTGAATATTTTTTTAACACACGTGTGGCTTAAAACAAATTTTCCTCCATCTATCTACAAAAAAAAGTTCCAGTATTATGCGAATGAAATTGTTGAAAACAAATCAAAGGAGGCTTTTTTTAGTTGAATATTAAATTAAATTTTTAAATTTTTAAAAGGGTAAAAATGAGAGATGAAAAAAACAACCCTTTCTCGAAGCTTTATTGGCGACGATGGCTGCAAGCCGACACAGTCTCATCAACCATTCTTTTTCCACCCAACCTTTGTCTCTTCCATAACGATGCCGGTCTTGTTGGCCTCCCGTCGTCAACGAGTTTAAATCCGGGTAATATCGCCAATTTGCATAAAAAGACGCGAGACATGATGCCTGAATGGATCGAGGGATTGAATTTGCGATGCGCCACGAATTTAGATGTCCACAAGACTTTGTGCATGGAGTGGCTAATGGGCAACAGTGTTCCGGCGGGTTTTCGTTTTGGAGGAATGATTTGTCATAAAGACAACGATAATGTTACAGTGAGAAATTTAATTATTTTTGTGCAAATTTTATTTGCTAGTTACTAACACACAATTTCCACAAGAGCACTCCTGCAATTGCCGGTGACACAAATCCCTCGACTTTGGCAACAAATTTTCATTTTCTGTATCATCCCGTGCCTCAAATTAAATTAGAGTCAAGAATACAAACGGGTGCATATCCCTTTACGACTGCCGCGGGATCTGGCGATTCAATTGGCATCGCTGAATACTTGGGAAAGAATTCAACGGTTTCATTGGCGCTTTACAGTCCGAGTCGGACATCGGGTCGCATGACAATTGGATTCCTGCATAGTTTCGATAGTGCTTTTTGTGCTGGTGCTGAATTACTGACAGAATGGCAACGTTCCGCGTTGAAATATCGTTTGGCTATAGCGGCAAGGTATGTGAATGTACTCAAAAAAAAATATTTCGTAGCTTTCGTGTATAGCATTTTCATTTGCAATTGAACTCAAATTGCTCCCGCTTTTCGCTAAAATCTCAATTTTATGTCAAAAGCACATATAAACAAACACAAATGCGTTCATATATGGCATGAAAAAAAAATCTATTGCAGATATTCGTTGAAAAAGAGTTGCGTTGCGGCCACGATTTCAAAGGACGCGTTAGATATCAGTTTTTGGCATCAGCCAAGCAATTTGATGCAGCTCGGTGGCTCATTTATTTGGATTTTAAACACACCTCGTCCTCTCATTTCATTTTGCTATCAACTGGAGATGAAAGATTCAATCATTAAAGCGATGATCGATTCTGATTGTGCGGTCGGTTGCACATATAACAGGTAAAAATTTATTTTCAAATTTCTTAACATTTAATTTCTGACATTTGCTTTGGATTTTATTTTTAAAATTCACCCGATTGTGATAAAATCGGAACCATTTTATAATGTGAATTTTAGTCAAATCAGTGGTTTTTAATTGAAAATTACCCCCAGACTTTATACATTTTTTCCAATTGAATTCACAATTTTATTTTTCGCTCTCACATCCCAAGCACGTCGCTCGTTGACCACCCTTATCTCTATACTCTCCTTCTCTCTTTTTTATATATTTTCAGACAATTGAAAAATTTTCCATCAGCAATTGGCTTCAGTGTGCTCTTCTGCATACCCACTAACAAATTCTACTGTGGCCTTAAATTCGAGGTTAATTCAAATCTTAAATAAATCGTTGAAAATATATATTTAAAAATGTTTTTTTTATTTCTCCCTACGCAACGTACTGCGAGGTAATTTGTTTGAAAAATTGCTCAAAATCGTGTGTGGTGACATGTTGCAGGAGAAATGTGCGATGATGGGAATTTTATAAATGTTATTCAAATCCGAAAAATTCCGCAAATGAAAATGAAAAACGTGAGGGAAATTTTTGATATCCTTGCATACTATACGAGATTGTTTTGCGTGTAGGTGAGAGGAAGAGAAAGATTTCTCAAACGTGTAGTGGCAATTCATTATATCCCTTGTTCTCTAAATTTGTTTTAGCAATCATCATCATTATCTCCTCCACCCTAAAGTTGCATGTATCAAATTATCACAACATTTCAAGGATCGAGGTGCTCTTTTGAACTTTTTCTCTTTTTTCTTATTTTCTCATTTTCAGTATGAGAGGTTGATTGAATAGACAAATCGAGAAGGAAAGTTCAAATACCATTAAATTAACCTTCCTGAGTGAGTATCTTTCCCTACTCAGCATCATCAACAACACACTCCCCAATTCAATCGAATTCCTTTTTTTTCATTTCTCTCTTCATACACCACGTTTTATTGAAACACCACACCAGTCATTCAAGATAAGTACTGCTAGTATAGTTTTTTGTGTGTGTTCTAAAGATTCTGTATAAAAAGTGTACAGATATTATCAAAAGCTAACTGAGAGAAACGTGTGTGCATGAGGGGGGATGAATGAATGGCAGCAGAAATAGCAATAACGGTAATTTATCGATAAACATTTGGCAAGTTGAGAGTATATCAGTTGGGTGTGGGGCGTGGAATGAAAAAGGGGTGGCCAAGGTTAGAAGATGGCACAAAATTCTTTCCGAAGGTATCTTCTTTACTTGATTGTAATTTATTACTTGAAATTAAGTGTTGACGTAGATCTCTGATTGATTTTTCTCACAAATTCACTCTTCCTCATACTGAAGCGAAAAAATATGTATTTCGAAACCATTGAAAATTATTTTGTTACTTCCAAAATCACCTAAATATATTGTGTTTCATATATTTAAACACAAATCTGTACTTACCTTTAAACATCATAATTATAGTAATCATAGAGTTATTTATATTAAGAAGTGAAAGTGATGGGTTGAAAAGTTTCGACGCTAATTACAAACTTGAAGCATAATAGACTGTAAATGAAAAGTTTTGTGCTTCCATCTCGAGACTGTTGACAGTGACAACAACGACGACATTGATGATAATTGCTTAAATAATGGGTGTCCTGAAATCTGAAATCTCGGTATGTACCTTCAAGCTCATAATTTAACCCCTGAAAGTTCTGCAATTTGTAGTCTTTAGAATAAATTATCGTTATATATAACTGAAAAATGAAAATTTATGTTATATGCATATGAATGGCCATTAAAATAAATTTATTAATTATTTTGTTTTCATAATTTTTATTAAATTATCTCGTATTTTGTATGGATGTTTGACTGAGAGTGTATGTATGAAAAATTATGATTAAAACGCATGAAACTATGCACTTTTTTGCGCATACAATTTCCATAAAAGCGAAATAAATTATATTATAATTTAATTTTTTACTTTTTTAAAATAAAATCAGCTGAAGTAATGCTGCATTGCTCAGTAATTTATTTTAATTAATTTTATTTCACTCGAGACTTTATCTTTTTAACCTTTTTTACTCTCGACTAGAACATTTTTTAATCGGAATTTTTTTCGCAACATTTTTGCCTTAAAATTAATGATAAATGATATGATTATCATTGTTGTTTATTGTTAAAAGAGATTTAACAGTCTTTTTTCACTCTAAAATAACTTTCTAGAATTGGAAGAAGGGGAGCGGCCATCCTAATTTTTTAAGCCTTTATACAAGCTACTATCAATGTGTTTTTGGTATAATTATTTAATAAAAATTTTGGATGAATTCTCTCTCAAGAATCTTCATCATAATTGCCTGCATCGTTTTGTTGATGTTGTAGCCTTATGCCCCTAATACTCTTACTTCCACTGCTACTACTTATGTTATTATTTCTACTCGATTTCCTGGCTCGCCCTCTCATACTTCGTCCATCCGATGCTTGGGTATTTTGTGAATAGCCCGAGTCAGAGCCCATTGCATTGCAGTTGTAGAGCGGTTGATGTGGATTATTCAGGTTGTTGAAGCTTCGAAATGTGGTCATGTACGGATTGTGATAAATCTGGTTTCCGCTCTCATCATAAGCTGAAGAGATTGAAGTCATATACGGATCATCGCTGCCGTTATTGTTGATGACATTCTCTCTCGCTTCAGTCTCAGGATTTATTCTCGCACTAATTTGATTATTTATCGCTATGATATGCTGTGGTGGTACATAATAATTGGCCCTCGTCGGTCGATAATGCTCTCTTGTTGAGCTGTGGGAGAGTTGAGCATTGCGCCGATTTAATCGTTCCACTTCGTTCTCCTCTTCTCCTTCATTCGTATTGTTATTGGTATCGCCATCAATATCGATATGATTTGTATTTGAACTTTTAAAGCCGCTACGTCTCATTCGATTACTTCCCGGCGTGATGGCTTTTTTTTAAAATATATATTTTATAATACTTTTATTAATTATTTTGAACAAATTACCTCTCCTCGTTGAAGCAGTTTGAAAACGAAATAGATTCGGAGCATCACAATGATGATTATTTCCAAGCGTATGATGAAGAATATTTGACTCGTTGCCTGATCCGCCATGAATTGAAGAGGATGCTGATGAAATGAGAGAATTTCTTTCGACTCGATTTCGTTCAATGTATGTGCCACTAGCTCCCTCACCGCTATTCTCTTGATAAATGGTCGCCACTGTCGTATTTTCTGACGAGAATTTGTGTAAAGAGCGCCTACTAACCACTTCACTATTCCTATGTTCCAACTCTTCATAGACATTGTCATTCGATCGATAAGGATCTGGTCCGGGCGATGAAAAAAGGGGTGGTGAACATTGCATGGGAATGCCACTTGCATAATGGAACGTCTTTGTCGAGAGCATCTGAAATTTAAAGCACACTTTATAATTCTCAAACATTCACTCAAAAAGTGTAACTGCGAGTTAACATTACATTATGAGAGTTAACAGATGGGAGTGGAAGAGCAGATAAGCAGGAAAGGATGCGAAAACTTTGTTTCAAAACGTCGCACAATGAACATTTTCCGAAAATGTTTATTTCCCTAAGATAGGGAGCAAGCTAGCGAGGGAGTTAAAAATGGAACAATAGAAGAAGAATGAGTGAACTTTCTCAGCTTGTGCGTTGTGCCCTATGGTTATAAAAAAGAAGAGAAAAATTTCTCTCATTTGATTTATAATAAATTAAATTAAATCCAAAGGTTAAGACACAAGTTGAAATTTGGCGCTCACAATTATATTCTATTTCAATGGATCCCTTCAATTTTAATTTCCGGCACTATCAAGACTCGAGAGAGAAAGAAAGAGAACATTTTCCATGTAAGGAAATTAAATTAAATGGGATGACAGCAGTACCTTTCGGAAATTGACAATAGAAAGACTCGACATATCAAGAAGTTTGAATGAGTATGTGTGAATGTATGTTGCGGGTGACAATTCACAATGGAATTTTGAAGAGCAAAAGACAGGAAAACCTGACATAATATTTAGACAAAATGTGTCACAACATATCAAATATCATTTTTTTAAACTCTCATAACTCACATATCTCATTTCATTATTCTATTATTACTCCAGCTTCTCATTTATTACTGTGAAAAGACACTTAGCACAGAGTGGTATTATTTTAAATGCTTTTATATAAAAATATTTGATCCCTTTTAGCTTTAAATATAGGGTCCCTGTACATAATTTCTTAGTGATCATAATTTCTTAGTAAAATTTCATATTGCGTTAACTTTTTGTCTTCAAATCCAAATGCCTAACTTCAAGGGTTTAATCTGCGTGTTTTATCATTCTACACCATTGTCATAAAGGTTCGACAGAATTTTAAGGACGTTAAATGCCATAAAAGCTTTAAATAAGATTTTCCATACATCGATAGCCTTCCCATATTTCATTGATTTTCTTTAAGAAAATCACTGAATTATTTATGAATAAAATTTTTTTTGTGTCAATTAAATATCAAAGATTTAAATTATTACTTTGATGTTCATCCAAAATGGTGCCGTATCCTTAAAAATGATCTTGTAAAGGTGCTCATAATTTCTTAGTTGATTTGCTCATAATTTCTTAGTAAATTTTGGTGAAGCATTCTTTGGAATTTGATGAAAAAAATTACTTGAATTGTCTATAAAAATTATTTTTGGGGTGTGAACATGCTGAAAATAATTTGAAAACAAGTATTTTAAGGTATTGCTGACAAATATGAAGGAAATTGGGTGTCATAGGCAACAAGCACTGTCTTGGAAGTGGAACTGTCATTTTTGATACAGGAACGTGCAGTAAGTGCTTATAAAAAAAGGTTGTGCAAGGTTCAATGAAAATAAAAAAAAATAGTGCTGGAAGTAAGATCCAGCGGAACTAAGATCCAGCGCTGGGCATGGACATGAGAACCAGTTTAACATAAATTCAGTAATACAAAAAAATCTAATAAAATTAAAATTTTGGGAAGTGGAAGTGCTAAAGGCGATGCCAGCGGAACTAAGATCCAGTTCACCGGAAATGGATATCAACGGAACTATAAGATTAAATATTTGCAATTATGAAATGCAATAACTAGGCAGGAACATGATCCAAATTAATTATTACTAACTTTAATCACGACTGAATGAGTCATTCCTGATGGTAAAAATTGATTGCTTAACTGGAAAGGCTTTTTGCCTAACTTAAACTTTCATTTTATTTCACCTTTTAATGCATTGATGCTTAAAAATGAGATGTTATTTTTAAAGGAAATTTCTATCATCTTGCTCGACCTTTTTTCAGCGTGTTGGACATAAAATTATTTCTGCAAGTGTTAATTTATGACAAGAATCACAAGCTTCAAATGGCTTTTAAAATTATGTATCAATTGTGATTAATCTTGTGGTCTTTTTAAGACTTTTGATTTAATTTACACATAAAACTGGGATATTTTATGAAGTTTAAGCATATATCATGCTGCATGCTGATTCAACAACTCTGAAATATTTTTACTTAAAATCTTGATATATTTTCCAACAATTAAAATATGCATAACATGCCTTTTTGGTTATTGCTTCCAAGTCTAAAATTGATTTAACTTTCTACTAAGAAATTATGAGCAAATTCACTAAGAAATTATGGACATCAACTAAGAAATTATGAGCAAGAAAAAACACCATTTTTAAGGATGAACGTGGCAACGCAAAATTTTGATAAAGGTCTTGAATTAAAGATAAACACATTAGCTACACGAAAAATATATTTTTGTTGAATTTCATCAGTGCCATCAGTAGGAATTTGCAGTTTTAAATTTAATTTTCACGGTTTACTAAGAAATTATGTACAGGGACCCTAAATTTAAATGATCTCATGCATGATGTCAGTCAAAACATACTTTTTATGAGGACATTTGGTAATTTAATCTCTCTCAACAATTTGTAAGTACTCAATATATTTACCTCCATATCTAAAGGATATGCTTGTCTCATTGCTAGCGTATCGCGTGGATCTTCATAAGTTAACGGTTGTCCTCCTCTTGCTAATGTGTGATGAGTGTCAAGTACACCTCTCGATGATGAGCTCTTTCCTGGCAAAAAGTTTTGAACTTTTCTCTTGTGTCTGAAACAAAAATAACGATATATTTTAGAATGACCACTACATGAGGAAATCTTTAAATTTTTAATTTGGATTTCCCATTTAAACTGCCACCTTTGATCAATTCCCCAGTTTCTCATACAGAAAACTTTATGACTTCACCAACAAGTTTTTTCTCCTTCTGTGCGCTTTTACAATTACCTTTCGTGTAGCACTTCGAAAGAAATGGAAAAGAAAAACTTTTGCTATCATCGATGAGTTTTCTCTCCCACTCTTAAAATGCCCTATACTTGAAAGGTGTTCTTTTCCGCTCTCTATACTTTATCCAAAGAACACCGTCTTATATATATAGCATCTCGAAAAAAAGGCCAGAAGATGTAAAAAGAAGTATAATGAAAGGTCACAAAATCCACTTTTTTCTTCTTTCTTCTTCTTTAGAAGAAATATTCTATTTAACTTTTTTCCCCCCAATAGAGGATTTTGATGACAAAAGTCTCCACACACAATTTTCCTTAATTTACCTTTCTGTCATCATCAGCAGAGAAATATAATTTTGAGAAAAGAATCGAATCGAATCTTCTCCATCCCTCACATATATGATGATTTTTGATACGGTGAAGCTTATCTTTATAATCCATCCTTCATTGAAAAAGAATTGAGAAAAACGATTTTTTAAAAGTTAAGAGGGTCGTGAGCGTTTGGATTATAACAAGGATTTTTAATTAAAAATTCACCCCTGTTCTATTTAGAGCACAACCAGTTAGGCGGGTTTGTTTTGACAGAAAATCTCCCGGCTTTGTTCTCGCGCGCGTAACCAATAATGCTGTTTATACTATAATGTGTTCTCAGATCATATATTATTTCCTCCACCATCCCACTTTCACTGAACTGTCTCTCTTATGCACTTGTACGCCTTTTACATTACCATTACCGCTTTTTTCTCGAAAATCTATACGGGAAATCATATTCATGAGAGATGTATTCCACCCCTTTTTTACACTCTCTTCAGCTCACTCACATGTGTTTTGGAACCCTTCGAGTACGAGTTGTCTGCTTAATTTGAATACAAAAGGGACATTTTCAAGCCTATAGTAGTATTTAATTGAACTATTTTTGTCGGTAATTCGTAGCAAAATATTTTGAATGAATATAAAAGCAGCAAGTTTGCAAGAGACAATATGTCAGACTGTCAGCTGTAACGGAATCGTATGTGTATGCCAAAATATTTTTATGATTATCACTCGAACATTTCTTGCGATGCCGATGATAGTAAAAAGGATAGTGTCGAATAGCAGCAGCAAGTATATTGCTGTTGATGTGAGAAGACGAAGAAGAAAAATGTATGAGGGTGGCATATGATGCACACACAGCATAAAGCATAAACATTCTTGTCGCATATTGAAAGAATGAGTTAGTAAGTGAGATAGAGTGGGTGGGAGGGAAGGCATATTATGATCATCGTCATAATCTCCGCAGTGCTTGCTTTCTTGGTAATGTACCAAGACGTCGAGTATGAAAAAAATAATAAAAACAATATATACAAAAATGACTACTCTAAGAGAAAGGGATGACGCAAGCTATTTTTCACGACTATTCGGCATGATGTGCATTTCATAATAAAATATTTTCCCTCGTTCTAGTATCACCACTCTTTTGACAAATGTTCTTTTCAATACACACATTTATATGTTGCTAGTGCCTTTCCTTAATGGTTTTCGTGATTTTCATTTTATTACAGCAGCATCTATGTAGAGTTTGGAGTGACTAACGAATAGATTTTTAGCGACGTAGCTGGATTTAAAAGGATACATATGTGAAAACAATCGTATGTTTATTCTTAACGAGATATCATGTCTTTTGTTTACCATTTTTAAATGCACCGCAAGATTAAAAAATGTATGGCTGTTGCTGCAGCACATTAGTAAAGAGAATTGTGCGAGTGGAATGCACTTGGTCGATTACAATTCCGCGAGGTATTTTAATGCAAGAAACTGCTTGGTATATAAAATGAAATTACATCTCTTTCGAAGCTAAATTTTTCACATCTTCTTTCGTTCTCATTTTCTTAAAGTTGAAACTGAAATCTGTATCGAATACATTCAGTTGATCAAGAAACAAAGGAGAAAGAGTGAAAGAAAAAGAGCTGCTATATTAACATATTCATTGATAACGTAATTAAATAATAAAACGAATAATGATGACATAAAAAATCAAGCGAGATAAAGAGACTCTGCTGAAAATTTTGAATTCTCTTTGGCTTTATTTTATGTTTTAGTCATATAGCGGGACAAGCTTATAACCATCTCGAAACGAGCACCAAAACTGAGTGAGTGTATGTAGAAGAGATAAAAACAGAGATCTAAAAGAACTGGAATTATGTAAATTATAATGCTAGGCAAATGTTGAAATGCGACTATTCTTCTCATGAGACACACGACGTGAAAAAAATAAAGTGAAAACAAGGTGATCCATATGATCCTTTAAATATGTGCCTATTTCAGCAAATCCCGTATTGATTTTTCTCTTACAAAGAAAATCAATCATTAGCGAGTTACTCATCCTTTTCACATTGTTTTTCACACATAATACGCTCATTATACGTTAATGAGTTTCCACTCGTTAAGCATTGATTCCGTTCCTCTGATTTTTTTCCACTTCTAATTAGGTCTAATAATTATCTGCTTCGTTAGTTACGTAGCAAATCGATAAAGTATATTGCATAGAGATGAATTAACTGGGTCATGTGTTAATCAACAAAAATTATCTAAAATTTAACTGTATTGATATTTTGGCAATAAATAAACAAATCTTTGTCTTCAATGGCAACACACCTTTTTTTGATGCTAGTAAAATAATTTTAAACGAAAGAAAAAATATGAAATATGGGCAATAAGAAATTGTCACGTTAATTCAAATTCAAGCGGTAGAAAGGTTTATTTTTTTCCGGGTTACGCACAAAGTCTTGAGCAAAAGGTAATTTAAAATCAAGAAATTTTTTATTTAAAAGGCTGACTAGAAAATTTTAAGAAAAAATAATCTTGAAAACTAAATTCGTAGTCACAACTTAAAGGAGATATTCAGCCATTGCTTTTAGTTCTATATTGATTTTCTGTTACCATCCTACGCAGTTAAACAGTGCTTTTTTATTACCATTAATACACCTAGAGAGAAGAGAGGTCTATTTATTTTTATTTTTCGAGATATTATCAAAGTGAAATCACTTTGAAGATAAAAATTACGAGATTTCCTCATACCACTTTCTTAACATCGCTTAAAAAGTCTTATAAGGTCTGGCAGGAAAAGAAATGCGAATGTCTCCAAGTGCATCATCGAGACACTGAGACAGTTGAGTGGATTTTTAAATGCGGAGAAAATTGTTTAACGTTAATGCATGATACATGATTTTCCGTTGCTGTGCATTAGCAGCGAATGTCAACAAGTGTATTTTGTCCTCAACTCGAATTGAAAATACTTTTCGAGTTTGTCTTTGGTTTTAATGTAAATTTTGTTGCAGCGCAAGGATGTTGTGAGCCATAAAATTGTTCTTTTCTGACAATTGAGTATACACGACAAAAATTGCCAACACTAGTCACGTCCCAACTATAAAATTATTTGTGTTGTGTAATTGTACCTCCGTTCTCGCTAGATGCTGGTTGATTTTACAGAATAAAATGTTTTCGGAAACATTAAGCATTCTCTTTTTGCCTTCACTCAAGAACTTTGTCAATTAAACGTCATTATTTTCGCAGCAAAATATCTTCATAGAAAGCCTTTCCGAAAGAAAAGAAACAATAAAAATAGTTGAGCGAGAAAATGGAAAAATGTCAATTACTTTTCTGTCTACTTAATGCGAGTGGGCGTGTTGCTCTACATTTAACCTTAATCAAGCCTTGAGAAGCTGAGAAATTTTTCATGAAAAGTTGACTTTTACAACGAAGCGAGAGAAAAAAGAGTTTTTCCTTCTATACACAGTTGATTTTATTTTCATGCACGAGAGATACTCTATTATGTGTACACAGAGATAATACCATGCGAGTGATTATTTTTAATGGAATGCAATTAATTAGAAGTGAAGCATCATCAACTACCTCTTGTTCACGAATTGTGCGCTAGTTTATTTTACTTCGAAGAGCAAGAACGGGGTAGAGTTTATTTAATTATGCTTGGGGGAAAAGTAAATAAAAGGAACTCGCAGTATTTTAATTACATTTTATTTTGCTCCTTGACATAATGAGCAGTCTTTTTGTAGTTGAAAAAATTCTTTAACCTTTTTGACCGTTCAGAAGAGTTTCTTCTAGCACTCTAGACAATTTCATATCATCTTGACACGCAACAAGATTGAAATTCTCAACTTAACATCTAAAATTATTTCTAGCACCCGCCTATTTCATCAACATGCTACATCAACCGCTTTCGGTTGATTATTTCGTGAGAAAAGCGAGAAATATGTACAATATGTCACTTTTGATTTCTTATGTAACCTCTCATAGATCAAAGATAGACCGACATCAAGTAAGTGACATGAAGCGATTCGTTTGGTGTCAAAATTTTATGCCTTTCTGTTTGCGCTCATATGAAGAATGTTTTAATGTTATTATAAAATTTAAGTCAAATAATATTTTAAAGCTCTATACATTTTGTAGAATTCCCCAAAAGCCACAACAAAGTTTTTTATTCGTTTTGAGGAAATGATAAAAGGAATTTTTTTGGTTATTCATCTTTTTTGTTCATGCGTTGTGCAAAACATATTCAAAGAGTTTTATTGTGAAAAAAAAAATCAAATAAAATTTTCCACCGCCGGAAGTTTTAAATTAAATTTTCCTCTCTCTCTCCCCCTTCCCGCCTCATCGTATGAATTTTTTCTAGTCTTATTTTGCGGCAGAACGGAACGGAATAAAAAAATATTAAGAAACTCAATTGCTTTGGTTGCTCAAAATAATTTATAAAAGTGCAAAATTTCTGTCATTTCCAATTTTTTAGTAATACTTTTCATTCTTATAAAAAAATTCATTTTTCACTCGTAGTCTCCCATTTACAAAAGTCATTTGATGTCAGTGTCACATGTAATAAAGAGAACAATTTTCTTGCATACTCACTTCCATATGAAAATGGATGATATAAAAATGAAAATTAAGAATAGTACGGTGCAAAGGAGAATCATCGCGGAGCTCTGGAGCGTAGGATCCAAAGAACTAGCATCTAAGACCTGCAAAAATAAAGAAGAAAAAAATTAATTTTAGATAAGGGTTTTTTTCTCGAGAAAATAAATCGTGGGGAATCTTAGACATCGCAGAGTCACGTTTGCTTTAAGCACTTTTAGACATACATATCAAAACTTTACATTTTTTTCTCCTTACAAACGTGACTTGCAGACACTTCCCATTAAATGTACCAAGCAATGAACAAGCTTTTCCTTCATTAGACTTTTGTGAATGAAATATTACCGGAGAGTTTTTTTCATCATACAATGCGACCCAAAATAGCTGAATAATTAACAGTATATCCTCCTCTCTTGTTGGCAAGGTAACCTTTTTCTTCCCCTTATTTTTTAAACTTATTTAAAAAAGAGTTGAAGAAATATAAGAAATTTGTTTAATTTAATGCAACATTTTTTATTGTTGAAAACACGCTCGAGATTGCCATAAATATTAATTATGTCGTGAATGAAAAATTGGAAAAGAGTTACCAACAATAATTCAGCATGTCAGTAAAAGTACGGACTTATTAATTGTGGATAGTGCTAAAATATAATTTATACTTTTCTTTCAACTAATTTTAATCAGAGCTGTGTCAATTTTTTTTAACTTTTTGTAAGATTTATCGCTGCCGTACTTTACTGACACAAAATATCTCGCCTTCCTGAACGCATTCTCTTAAAGCAATCAAGAAAATTAAAAACTTTTCCCCTTCAGTGGTTCCTCCTTCCTTTTTCATTCGCACAAGTTGTAGAAAAGCATGTTTTCGCCTCCTAATTTTGCTTGGAAAAGAATTTTGTACCATACCAGAAAATTTTTTGCCTCTGTTTACAAGAAGGAGCAAAACTGTATATATGAGAAGGAATTAAATGAGAGTTTAAGAATTCCCCGGAAGTGCAAACAATTTTTTGGTATGCAAGTGAAAATATTTTGCTTTTGTTCGAGATTATGGAAGAAGGCAAACTTTTGCTTGTACTTTCTCCTTCTTGCTCGTTATAGTTATGCTTCATACCATAATATATAAGTTGTAAGAGCAAAACTTTACAATTTTACGGTGGTTGAGGAAAGAATATTTTTCCATTAATGCATAATTTTGCTTCTGTAAATCTCGGCAAGACTTGTTTCTTCAATAATGAGCGTAATATTGTCACTATATTTCAAATTATACCCATTACAATGCCTGCCCGCAAAATACAGCGACTCTTGCATGCTCGCGTAAGAATTTTTTTTCATTTTTCCTGTTCATATAAAAAGCCACACAAAATATATCTACTCGCGATTGATTTATGTATGGCTGAGCTTGTTTGAAACACGAAGCAATGGCAATGCCACAGAATGAAATACATTTTTTTCAACAGACACATTGCTTTTCGTTTCGGCAGCAGCCCTTCCTCTTACTCGCGAGCTGAAAGGAACATATTCCGCAAGAAGCAGTGAAATTTATACACATATCGAAAGAGACATTTATATCACCGAATCTTGAGAATTTATTAGCTACTCCTTCTCTATCTCCTTGAGCGAAAAACACACTTTTTTCATTTTTCGGTGATGTAGCCTGCAGAGTGGCAGAAACAGTGAGTTTGCAGTGATGCTGAGAAAGGGAAAAAATGTCTCATCCATTTCTTAAATTTATTTTATTTAATAAAAGTCTTTTTCCATCCCTCTCTTCCAACTTTTTTTCATAATTCAATTGAATCTCTAAGAATATTTCTTGATTTCGAAAATGGTGTGATACTTTTATAAAACTAAATCTTCATAACTCCGCGTGATGCAATTTAAAAAAAGTGGGTTTTTTATCTCGCAGCACTGTGTATGAATTTTTATTTATTGTTTGATTGAAGAAAGAGGCAATCCATGAGAAACCAAACAAATATACAATCTCGAATGAAAGAGAAAAAGGGAAGTGAATTACTTTTGCGGGGGTCAAAATGCGCAGCTCTCACATGGTATATGGTATAATAAAAAACTCAAATGCGATAAAGATATTATGAGGAAGAGATGTGTGTTCAAGAAAGAAAAAAGTTGGGAAAACTAGAAACAGAAAATTGAAATTTAATAGACCATTTTATGGATTTCGCACACACACACACACGATTTAGGATTAGTTATGTGATTGAAATACGACACAATATACGATTGAGTTAAACTTTTTTCTTCCTTTTGTGGTAAAACTTTTTTGTAAAAATGAGATAATATGATAAAGTTAAAGAAGAAAGAGAGAGAGAGCCTGCGGACAAAACATTCTGAATAAATTATTGCCTCCTCAACTTTCAAATAAAGCTAATGAAGAATGCCAGAAGATAGTGAGAGAACGGTAAGAAATTAAATGGTCATTGATAACATCGGAAGAGGAGGTAAAGCGGCGAAATTAAATCCTCCCCACAACTCATTGAAGAGTAAGAGAGAAAAAACATTGTTTGCACGATACGAGAGATACAATTGATTTTCTTTATTCAATTCAATGTATGTACGTGTGTGTTTAATTTAGCAAAAAACAATTTAAAGGTGCGGTCAAATAAATTTATCTTGATTTTTATTATTTCAGATAATTTCTAAAATTATTTTCACTTTTGTTTGTCACCCCAATAAAGGTTGACTTCAAAGATACCTTAATTTAATATTTTTCAAACGGTCCTCAACGGAGCACGAAAATATTAAAATTTATTCTAAACTCGCTTGATGAGGTCGTAAATATTTTTCGTTCGTTTTGTTAGACGTGTTTACTTTTATATTCTTAATAATCAAATTTGCAATCATTAGGCAGATTTTTTTTCTCGTTAAAAGCCAAGCGTTATAATACTGCATAATGTAAATAAACATGTGTAAAGTATTGTTAATGAGAATAATAAATGTGACGCTTATGAATATGACGTAATTATCGTGCTTTCCCCCCTCTTTCTTCTTTTTGCACCCCCAGTTTGAATGCATACGAAGGTAAAGAAAAAGCTTCTTGCGACAAATTGAATGTGAAGGAAAGTGTTTTTCGCACGATGAGTAACGAGCTTAACAATATATATAAAAGCATGTACATCACATCCACTTTGCATACACTCTTTTCTGCCGCTGAGATTTTTTTCCCTTCAACGCGCCGTTATGATGCTTACACGCCACCATTGCTGCCTTTTTCTTTATTCTCTTTTTTCCCCACTCTTCTTCAATTTATTTTTCAAAAATAAATTCAAACTCTTAGCAAGATTAAAAATGTGCTTCCAAACCCATTTCAGGATTTTTTTTATAAAGGGAGTTTCTTGATTCTTTTATGGCATCCATCTCACACTTTTTATAAATCGCAGTGAATTTACATGAATACTTCATGTGATAATGTGTTGATGAAGTACGTTTCTCTCTATTTTACAATATATTTGAGGGATAAAATTTGAATGGATTTCTTCAAAAATGAAAAATTAATATCTGACATTTAAATTTGCACTCTTTTTTTATAATAACCCCTGCAAATCACACATACTCTCAACTATCAAATTAAATGGCGAATAATAAAAAATTGTGATCTAAAGTTAATACTGAATATGGTGTGCGGAATTCACAATGGCTGAATTTTTTCAAGTATTGATAAAAGGATGAATGAGTGGCACTTATATGGTCGTGCGTTTCATTAGCGAAAATGGAAGGATTTCATAAGAAAGTTATGGATATGAAATTATTGTATGATTGACGCTTTGCTGCCAGAAATGATTAGCAGAAAAAACACTTACCGGTATTGCTTCGCACATTTCTTCGTAATCACTTAGTGAGTTTTCCGAGCACGTACTAAGCTCCTGCATAAAGTCTGGTCGAGGCGGAGGCGGGAGATTAAACACGGGTAGGGGTCCAGCTTCACATTCATTATCACATTCCACCTCCAAATCACCTTCCACCTCGATCATTTCCCACTACCAATATCGAACATATACTGAATTGTTGTTTTTATGCGCTATATGCTCCACTCTTTGTCGGATGGGTATTTATTCTGGGGTAGATTGTCAGAAGGCAGAAAAATGCAATAAAATCTAATGGATTGTATGAATTATCTAGCGGTATTTCAAGCTGCTCTCGAACTTTTTTTCATTTTATTAGTTTCGCACTCGCTGTGTTGCTGTTGCTCGATGCTAATATCTATAAAATCGACCCTGTTGCCAGTCTATGGTTCCTTATGAGAGTTTGTGTCATTTTTTGCTTCCAAGGTTCAATATTCTGAAATAAAAGAAAAAAATTTTAAATTTCTATATAAAACTCGCGTTTGAGGTTGAAAATATATCAAGAGCCAATTAACTTTATAACTTTATTTTAGCTTTGAGTCATTCATTCATGCACACGTATACATTTGAGCTAATTTAGCGGTTTGCAAAGATTTTTCATCTAAGATACCGAGCGAGAGTTGGATAGAGTCGCTTGTAAAATGCAAATCTAATAAAGGCGGTTTAAAACAGAATGATTGCAATAAAAATGTTGGATAATTCAAATTTTTCATTCAATCGACAGCTTCGCCGCTCGAAGAATAAAAACGTTTTACAATAATTGAGTCATTGAATATTTTAAATTTTAATTGAAAAGCGACATTACACTGCATTTTATTTGTCGAGATAGAGAGAAATAAAAAGTTGCACAACTCTCCTTTGTATTAATTGAATTGTTTGTTCGTGTCAATATCGCAATAGCTAAGACATTTCTATATATAGCTATATAAGGAGAAAATCATATTACATAAGGCAAATTTTTGTTCTGCTAAAAGTCATTGCGCTCAAAATCTTTCATCGTGTCAACTCCATAAAATTGCTTCCAGCACTATAAAGTTGCTGCTGCTTCTTTTAGTCTTACTAAATTTTCGAATTTTTATTCCAACATTCTCTCTGCAAAAGGTGATTTTTGATTGTAAAATTTTAATTGTCGCTGGTCAGCCTGTATTGTTACTACTGCCGCAATTTTGTTGAAGATGATGTGCAGAGAATTGAAGGAATGAGGTGGATGGCAGAGAGAAAGAATATTATTGAGATAGCGGAAGAAAAGAAGAAGAAAATCATAAGCGAAAAAAGTTTGATACAAACAGGCAACAAAACGCACACACTCACGATGATGATTTCTTCATTATTCCTCTTCGATTATGTTATTATCAAATCGTTTGAATTCTTTGAAGTTTCATTTCGTAACTCTTAATTTAAAAGCTTTAAATTTTTAACGATATCTTTCTTTTGATGTTGAATCGACCAATTCTAATGTGATGCTAATTTTGAAAAAAATATTTAACTTTTTTACAAAATAGCAATATTGTTACAATTGTGCAAGCACCATGTGTGATCATATCCTCATTTAGAAAAATTTTATAGTGTTTACACACACACATGCCTTCTTTTGATGGTTTAATTAAGGCACAAATTCTTGTGCTCATATTACATTCCTTTTAACTGACCACCTACTCACATTAATCGAGCGAGAGAAAATAAAACAAGTCAAGCGAAGAACAGCGGCGGCGGCAAGAACGACAGCTCGGAAAGGTTATTGCACAAAAAAAACATTATTTCTTTTCACGTAAACGCAATTATATGCGAGAGATTTGAATGAGTAAACCGAATAAACATTTATAAATATTTTATCTCCCTCACATGTGTATGGATGCATCTTGCATATATGTGCGCAATTTTAAAATGTTTTCTTCTCTATAAATTATAAGCACCGCTTAAAAAAAGAGGAAAGTAACTGGAAGACAACGACGAGAAAAAAGAATATACATACGATGAAGAAAGAGAAGTGAAGAATAAAAGGAGATGAAAAATTCCCATGAACACAAAACGGTGCAAAAAATGCAATTTTCTTAAGTCAGCTCTCTTTAAATATTGCATTTTAATATCATCATACCCTCTTAAGTGAGAATCTCTTTTATTTAGACTGAAATTTTTGCATGGTGGCCTTGATACAAAAATGATTATACGATTCAAAGTAACAAGATTCGATTTTTACGACTTGATTTACGATTGTACGAACCCCTATCATATAATAAAACCGGCTTTGTCAAATGAAATTGTCTTTGCAACACATTCTTGTTTTGTACTTTTGGCTTTCAATAAAGCACACAGCGTACACTTTTCTTAATTTGCATACGAGAAAAATTTGATTTTGTTTTTATGCAAATTTTCAGTTCTTTATCAACTCGAAAATGCTTTCACTCCTCATGATTTTCATTGCTTTTCTCTTTATTTTCGTTCTTTTACAAATCCCTTTCTCGGTAATTTACTTTTCTTTCGCACTCTTTTGTTTTCACTGTCAATTTGAATGAAATAAAGAAGAGGGAGGTTCAAAGAGTTCTTTTTATGTACCAAGAGCATGGTGATGAAAAAAGCATCATAAATACATGCATGCATAAGCGATTCGCAAGCATCAAGTGAAAAAGTGATAAAAGAAAAATTCATGGATATCCTTTGTATGTAAATATTTACTTGATGGAAGTTCAGCACATGAATGTGTACATACTCATAACATTATCGAATTAAGAATCGATGTTCCTCATAAATTATTAATTTTGCCATTTCAACGGATTTTTTCGTCGTCATCAAAGTGCTCTCTTGAGTCTTTCAAGTAATGAAATTCGCACAGTAAAGTAACCATAAAAAAATGTAAAACATTTAAGGTATGTTGGAGGTTAAACGACCTGCCACCAGTCATTATAATAATTAATCCAATTATGTTAAGCCTTCAACTAAGCTGGCTGCTGACACCGCAAACAAAAGTCAAAACCTCTTTTTCTCGTCTTTGTTCTCACATCATTTCTGCTTTTGTTACAACATCACACTGCAAAACAATCAAAGCCGCCAAATGACGGCTCTATTAGAGGTAATT
This sequence comes from Tanytarsus gracilentus, assembly GCA_038502055.1. NCBI lineage: Eukaryota > Metazoa > Arthropoda > Insecta > Diptera > Chironomidae > Tanytarsus > Tanytarsus gracilentus. The sequence continues at coordinate 203,220 of JAXRKN010000039.1, read as the reverse complement.
TATGTATGAAGAGAGGTGAAAAGTGCGATATGGAAGTACTGTTAAGAGGGTGTAATGAATGCATATCTTTCCTCAATTTTCATACCTGCTTTCGTTTTGCAATGAGGCCGCAACACTTAGCAGATTTTTTCACATAAAATTCAAATTTATGCTCTCAACTCTTTTCTACCTTCACACACTTCACTCTTCGTGGTGAATGCATAAAATAGTAGTAAAGAGGTAACAGACTTTAAGCAAAAAAGGTTTACATTTTCATTCTGATTGAGCAACGTGTGTGTATGTGTGTATAATTTAGTAGTTTTCCAAGCCTTTAGCGTTAGATGGTGCGGTATAAACATATTTCACACTCAATAGCGTTACAGGTGAAATGTTTTGCATATTTTTTATTTCAAACCCCATACACAACCCTTTCGGGACTGCTCTGATTAATGGACTCTGAATCAAATTATATCCCAAAAAAATCTCTCCATATGTGACGATAATAATAATAATATGTCAAAGAGTCGTTTTGATGCTTTTCTTACACATTCCTTTATGAGAACGGAAAAAGTAAAGATGAAACAGGTTCTTCTTAGATTTTATGAACTTGCATTCGCTATATCTATCTCTTGAGTTTTGTTATTTATAGACGATATTTTCAGTTTATTATCCGCATATACGTCGAGAGAGATGAAAGAAGAGTTTTCAATTTGTTTAGCATGGGCTTAATTTATATCTCACAAGTGAATGTCGAACCGTTAGAATGTTTAAGAGTGAAAATCCCAATATTTCCACAAACACATGTCGTGTCTTATTTATGTGGCTAAAATTACGACAGTTACTCTGATTTGGTCTGTGCCTGTTTACTCAGCCGGCATTGTGCGGTGACCAAATTATAGCACCGAATTTCAAATAACGCACAATCTCCAAATAGCAAATACCAATGTGTGCTTGTACACTAAGCTTAGATTCTCAAAAAACATAAAATTGCAATGTTATGCATTGTAAAGTACGGTATAACAAAAAGGCAATATTTTTGCTATTATAAAGCTCGACTTGTTTCAAATAAAAGGTTGTTGTTATTGCTGTCACTCTGAATAATGTGTCACTTTAATGCTTCCCTTTTTCGTCGCTATAAGAAAATTTCTTGCTGTTAAGAGATTACCATAATGAACCTAAAAGATTGAATTAATTTTTCATTGCGTCACAGTGAGAGAGAGAGGGATACAGCAAGCGCAAAGTGATTTCTCATTCGTAAAATAATCCTTAAACACTCTCTGGAGGTGGATCTCCTTCAATGTAAACTTAACATCCGAATTGACAGCGAAAAATTCAAAGAGTTTCATTAATTATTCATTCATCCTTCAACTTCATTTAAGAATGTCTTAATGATTTCATTTGAAACAAAATTGTGCAATTTGAAACTCTTTTGTCATTTAAATGGGCTCTTTCTCTCTTTTATTCCTTCTTCTCTGCTTTCGAATTAAATTCTCGTAAATTTGCTATCCATTCATTGCCTTCACCGTTGTTTTTGTATGTCAGGAATTTATAAAATAAATTTTAATTGCAAACGAAAACATGGAATCATCAAAACAAAGCAGCGCAAGGTAAGGAACGTTACTAATGGCTATTGTCAAAATCATTTTATTTTCCTCCGTTTCTAATTAAAATCGATACTATAGGAGCAACTGTTGGCAATTTCCCATTACACGTAGACAAAAGCCTGAGTTTTTTCTTCTATTCAATTAAATGCTTTAGAACGAACGACTTCGTTTCCTTCGATTTCACGTTTATTGTTTCCTTCGTATACCTTAATTCATATAATATATAGAAGCAAGACTGCGACTGTAAAAATGCAGAATTGAAGAAATAATTTGTCACGGTTGTCTTTGCGTGACAGTTCTAAAGTGACAAAAATTTTAAATTTCACGGATTTTAATTGAAAGGAACGTAAAATTGAACATGGCAACGTGTGCATGCGAAGCGCTGAAAGTCAAAGGCAAAAGCCTCGCCAGAGTAAATATGAAACGAACGAAATTTGCTTTCATAAACAAAGCGATTGAATTTAATACCATAATGACGACCGAGAAGAACGATCAAATATCAAATAATAATAGATTTAGATCTCGTTTATTTTCTCTTTCTCTCGAGGCAAACCGCACACAAATAATCATCATCTCATCTTTTCAAATATTTACAGTTGAAAAATAAAACTCTTCCCTTTTTTTCGGGAAATTTATATTAAACATTTGGAATGAAACATGAACATGAAATAATTTTATGTACACATATCTATCTATATACATATGTGAGGGTTAATAGAAAATTATTAAAACATATTATTTGTTTGATAAATATCAAATTTTAATATTAAATTTTTAAATTTTTCCTCGCAAGTAACAGGTGCCTCTAATTTGAAACGCATAAAAATTTCCCAACCGCAACTGATAATGGACCATTCGCATTTATGTTTATCGTTTCCTATCAAGTCAAATTTTTTCGTTTTTATAAAAAGAAAAATGAGAAATATATTCATGCTGGCGGTTCTCACTGCTGCTTTGTATGCAAACATTTCACATACATCTCTGTCATTTCGTCTTCTCCTTCTGTCTGCTAATATTCCAGAAGTAGCAGCATACATTATGAATCCGCAAAAAAAGAGAGCAGCAGCATAAAAAATGAGCAAGTCGTACAATGATTTTTAAAGAGATTCTGTTTCATGTTTTTCATATGTTTGCGCGCGCGGACCAGTGCAACGGAAGACGAACTGCATTGTTAAATTTTCCGAGTGTTCTCCATTTAAGGGGTCGCTCATCATCATCATTTTTGGATGTAAAAAATTTTAATGAATTCGAATTTTTTTAAAAAAAAGACGACTCGATGTATGCAGAGAGAGATAAAAAAATCGAACAAAAAGTCATTGGAACAACTTTTTTATGGTCGACCGAGCTAACGTGAACAAGCATTGATATTCTGAATTTTATATGTATATTTGTGCCTGTTTCAGCCTGCCCGTTTGTATAGCTCGCAACATTATTATTACTTTTTTCTTTCTCTCTTCAAAAAGGAATGTGCATGCATACTCATGAATTGGAAATAAAATGTGTGCTAAATGTGTGTGCCTCTTTTTTTTTCGTTTCGCAAAAGAGCTCCCATTGTGGGCTTCATCTGCTATTTCCTTTATTCTCTGGTTTTTTTATAACGACATCTCATTGATACTTACATTTTCGTTCGTTATCGAATCCAAATTATTTCTCTTTAGATGTGTATTGTCTTGCAATTGGTATTAAAAATATTTTAGATTTCCATAAGGAAAGGAATGGATGTGAATAATTTCTTTTGAGTCGGCTTTATGTTGCTAATAAAAAATGAACTTCCATTATTTTTTGGCGTTCTCGTTGAGCAAATTTTTCGCTTCTTCAATTTCGAAGTCTCATGGTTCTCTTATCAAGCGGCACAACACCCGCGCACTTTTTTTATCTCCGACAAAGACTCTTTTTTTTATTATTTTATCTTTATTTATTTTCACCATAACACTTGAGCCTTACTTGCAATTAATTTCTTTTTCTATAATCCCTTTTTTCTTCACTCTGTGCTTTTCACCCGAGTATAATCATCAATCAGCTTAAGATAAAGCAGAAAGACTTATTGCAGACTTTTTTATTTTGTTTTCCGTGTGGCCGAGAATGTGTTAAAGAATTAACAAAAAGCTAAACTTTTACGGAAATTTCACGTCAGCGACATCATTCAAACGAGACAACGCGAACGTCCGATCTCTTCAGAGTGTTTCTGCAATCTGAATATTAAAGCGGCGCTCTCAACTTCTTCTCTTCGTCCACAATAAATGTATAAAAAGAGGGAAGTATATAGCGTTACGAAGCATAACATTTCTCACTCCGCCGTTGACTTATTCTCTTCATCATTGAACCGTCATTGAGAGAGAAAATCTTTTAATTCGCGAGAGAGTTGAGAATTTTCTCTCGATCTCTCTCTTTAAAATTTTTACTCTCTTACTTTCAGGTGAGCCGTTGATTTTTATTATTTCTATTCTTCCGCTTATCTATGGGTGATTGGTAGTGATTTGAGAGTCTATTCACGTTTTATGTGACAATAAAATTAACCTCAATTATTAAAAGTGACTTTCGCCTGATTATCTGCAATTCATAAAATTTGAAATATTTTTATTAATTTTTAATTTAGAAAAAAATAGAAGATTGATATAAAGTTCATGCTTAAGTATATGATGCTGATCAAAGGCTTTTGATAAATAAATTATGAGAAAGTTGAAAACTATCAGATTTTCATTTGCTAAAGTAACATAAATTTTTCGAAATGCTCTTGTAGGCTAAAGGTATGTTTTTGATAAGATCTCACTCACTTTTGTCCTAATTTCGTTTCCACCCTGCCTCTCCTTCACCTCAAACCCCCACTTTTAGTTTCTCGCTTTGCACTGACAAGATTAAATTTGAATAAATTAATGTGACTGGGTAAATTTTGTTATTGCATAATATTTCTCTCTCTCTCTCTCTCTCCTTTCTCCCACAACACCAACACACACACACTCACAATTTTGTTTAGCACAGGCAAAGTTCAGAGCCTTTCATAGTGCATTAATGAAGTTGCTTTGCACTTTGTACTTCCCTTTCATTTAAATTTATATTTTTTGGGTATACTTTGTCGTTTGAAAGTGAATGACATGAATTCTACATTAAACATTATAAAGTGTGTTGCAAAATTATGAAAAGTTACTCAAGCAGAGAGAATGATTATAACTTTCAATGTGTTTATTTTTCTCCATCAATTCATCGGAAAATTTTCTGACATAAACTTTTTCTTTCTGTGTTTATACGTAAATAAATTTTGATGTATGCTTAGCCTGGCCAGGAAATTCGTCACTGCTACTTGGAAGTAAAATGACAAAGTTTTGCTGCCAAAATGAAAATGTTTTTGCACCCACTCTCACTCTAATAGAGAAAACAAAAATGTTTAAAAAATAAATTTCCCTCTTGCATGTGGCATTTTTCACGCCACACTCAAAGCTCAAAGGTTTGCAGTTTTTAAAAACTAACTTTTTACAGCACAACATATACAGAGTAATTACGAACAAGTGGAAATATGCGTTGAAAATTTGGCAATTTACGGATTTACGAAGCCACCACCGTTGATAATAGGATTACTCAAAAAAATTCTTTATGTAGTGGTGTTCAGAAAAAAAATTAAATTATTTTTTAAAAAACGTTTAAATTGTTTCAGTTTTATTAAAATTTAAATTTATAAAAAATAAATCTAATAAATTGTGGAACAATGAAGATGAGATACAATATTATGTTTTTTAAAAAAGAGTAAATTCCACACTTTATTGCGTTTTTTATTATTTTTATTATTATTATTATTCAGTACATCATGGACCGTATATCAAAACTCTTCCCCTTCATCGTCCAAAGCATACACAGCTCGCAGCAGCACACAATGCAGAGATAATGTCCTTATGGTGTCTTTTTTGGCACTCTCACCCGGACAAAAGAATTAAAAATTTATGTTACTGACGATATTTATTCATTCTGCATTCTGATTGGATTCCATTCACAGTTTTTTTAGAGTTGAAAAATAAAGCTAGGCAAATAAATTGCATTTAATGCATGATAAAGAGCATTATCGGGTTTATGGCAAATATTTACCGTGAAGCGTTGATGAAACAGGGATTTTGAATGAACTGGTAATTGCTTTTTTGTTAGGTTTAGGGCGCGCAAGCATCAACATATGGAAATGGAATTACATCGAATGATTAAGTTTTATACGTTGACAAATTCCATCCCTTAACAAACGTATGCTAAAATACACTCGACAGTGACCGTTTCCACCCCATAAGATCTGCATTGAAATTCTCAGTTAGTTTGTTTATGCATGTCAGAGAAAACATGACATTGAGATCCATATCTATAAATGGAAATAATTCTTCACACTTTGCCATCTTCCTCCACTTGAGTGCTCAACAATGGCAGCAATAACATGTTAATGAATAGAAAATTTTAGCATGAAAGGAATTCTTTGAACATGAATAAAAAAATTCTTCAATAAATTTGCGCAGTTATGTAAAATATTCCACTTGCGCCTGAGAAAGCAATTTATAGAAAATATGTGGCACTTCTCGTTCATCGTGGCTCTTCGAGGTTAATTAGACAATGACATTAGAGTACTATGGGGTCTTTTTAAAAAGATAGAAGACAGCCTGACATAAAAATGATATAAAGTAAGAGGTTGTTGTCGAGAGTCTCATACGTGGAATTTTATTAAATTCAATGATTTCTCAATTTCTTTCACATACAAACGCACTCACTCATTCAATCACTCGACATTCTCAAGTGCCCCAAGAAGGTTGAATTTTGTCTTTTTAATGTGAAATGTTGGGTTGACACTAAGTGTTGAAGAAAATGGAAAGATTGAAATGAAATTTAATTAAATTATATTTGTCTTTTTTTGCAATATTCAATGATTCATTCATTGATTCACTTAAGAGGGTTCTAAATTCGTCATATTGTTCTTTTTCTCCTCTCTTAAACTTCCTCTCAACGCACTGTTATGAATCATGACATTTTTCGATTTTCATCACCATTTCGCAGTATTGAGTGAAGTGTAAAATTTTATTATTTTTCAATTGAATTATTTTCGATGAAAAGAGCGCGAGCATCACAATGGCATATTTGATTAGAAATTTCATGTATAGAGAGGTAACAAAAAAGGGAACTTTAGTCTGAAAAAAAATCTGATTTTCTTACTCGTCATCATTTCTTGCTACATTAGAAATGCGCTTCATCATTCGAAATTCCGGATATTAAATAAATATTCACAACATTCCTTTATGATTGTCGCGTCATCGTCATCAGAAGAGCCTCTCAAATAAAAGTCTAAAATGAAATAATTTCTCTCACTCTCAATTCTTTTCTCGTTAATTTCATTCTTAACGTCAAACTCAATTGCTCGACTCTCTCTCTCTCCTCGCTGCAATGTGACCACCACTAAAGCTCCGCGGCGAGAATTGTTCAATGGAAAAAATCTGATTTGTCATTATTTAAAGCACAAACACAAAGCCTCATTCTCCGCGAACACTTTGTGTGTCCATCGACGATGTTTTTTTCGTCGTGCACGACATACGGCAACAAAGCAGAATAAAACAATTAAAGTGTGGGACTCATGACACTGCTACCTATTGAATTTCAATCTACTCTCCTCGTCAAGCGAATATTTAGTTGTTTGAGATTTGAGTTTTGACAGTTGGATCAAAAGTAATGCCTCATGGTATTTAGTATGGCACAAAAATAATTTGACAACTAAATATAATAAAACTCATATATACTCATGCCGGCTTTGGAAAAAAATTGGCCGAACGAATAAAATTTAATGAATAAACATTTGTCTCCGCGCATTTTTTTCTCTCTTTTGCTGTGTGCTTGAATCAGAACGGACTTAAGAAAAATTAAAATTCGTTTGAGCCGAAAATGGCAAAAGAGCTCGATAGCTATGCGAACACGAAAGTGTGTGTGTGTGTGTGTTGAAGGAATAAAAAATGAAGGCAATAAGAATGACTCTGGCAATTTATTATGAAACATCTTCATTAAATCTCATAAACGACTCAAATGTTTTCAGCGAGAACAAGATATAAATTTTTCGCTCTCGGCCGTGCCAATTTTATCGCATTAATTTCGCTCCAAAAAATGTACATTTTTATACGTTTCGTTAATATTTTGTTGCGATTAGAATAAATAAACATTTGACTTTTCTTCACGCAGAGTTTCTCGAATAAAGTCAGTCAAGGATCGAATAGTTTTCGCACTGCAGTTACACAAAAGAGAGAAATAAAGAAATAAAATTTGTAAGCGAATATAATTCAAGGGCAACAACAGATTATTCCTTGTAACCGAAGCCTCTCTCATCATGATGATTGTGTTGTTGTTGGGCTTCTTTTCCTCATAATTCTTCTTTTCTCTTTATCTCGACCATTCTTCTTTCAACCGACCCAACAAACAAAAAAGCATCTACATCATATGTTCAAAGATAATGATGAGTTTTTAATACGATTTCAATTAGAGTTTCTCAAATGCCCGGGTAATGAGATTTTGTCCTACCCGGGTAAAAAAATTTACTACCCGGGAGCCCGGGCATGCCCGGGAAAAATTTTTAAAAAATATACCTATTTTTACTCAAATTTTCGGCAATCTTTACATCGAGCATTTTTATAACAAAAAAATTTTTTAAACAAAAATAAAATTAAAAAAATATAAAAATTTAACGGAAATAGTTCTTAAGGAACATTACACAGTGAAGGTCTGACATTCGAGTTCTAGCCTTTGTTACAATATCTCAGCCTCTAAAAATGCCCTCTATGAAGTAACTGATGTTGCCTGAATCGTTAATAAAGCTTTAAACAATCGGTCCAAAATTGGAGATCTTTGTTTGAGTCTTCTTATGTCATCTCATGGCTATTTTTTTTTCACTTGCAGTTGATTTTCAAAATACTTTTTTAATTAAAAAATTTCACAAACGAATCTAAATTTATATAGGTAAAGTACCTTCTTGAGTCATGTAGTTTTATAATGATAAAATTAATTGTAAACAAAACATTTTCAGTTATTGGTTTACACAAAACATAAAAAGCACTTATGGAGGAAGATTTTTTCACAAAAAAATTAAAAAATTTTCTTCAATTTTTTAATTTTTACCCGGGTAAGGGTAGAGCAATTTTCCGGGTATACCCGGGTAGTAAAATTGACGGCATACCCGGTATACCCGTACCCGGGTTACCCGTGAGAAACTCTAATTTCAATGCATAACCGAAAAAAATATAAAAGAGATTGAGATGTTTCCTCTCACTGAGATATGCGTTTTGTGCTAATTTCTTAATTTATTTCCTCTGCTCCCAGCATGCTCGCGCCTTATACATACCTGTTATTTATATACTCAACATATGTCGCACTTTTTAGCAAGAGATTTCTAAAGAAAGAAAAAGAATTGATGATATTCGATTGGATAAATTAAATTTTCTTGAAATTAGAAACAGAATCGTTTGAGATTAAGAGCATTGTGTATGAGAAAATTTAATGAAGAGGTTAAAAGAAATATTGTGTTTAAGGGATTATCACACCGCATAATGAACTCCTCTTCTTCTTCTTCATCATCATCATCTCCTTTAAAAATGTATCCCTCAATTGTGTCTGTATAACGTGAGAGAGTTAATGAAGATGTTAATTTTTTTAAAGAACTAGAATTATTTCTTCTTTTTTTACCATTTACCAGAAAATTTCTCTTCATTTTATTGTTTCTTTTTTGGATTCAACAAAAAAAATTGGTTGAAAAGAGAGAAGAAGAAAAAGAAATTAAATTTATTTCCAATACTCGAAGCTGAGTCAAAGTCATAAAGATGTAGATGTTGGACTTTTTATATACATATACATCACGTTGTTATCCCTCGGATGATGTTTTTTGTTTTTTCATCGCCTGTCTACCTTTTCCTCGATTTTTGTGTCTCTACCTGCGACTCGATAGAGAGATTACAAAAAACACTTTGACCGTATTTCTTTCATTTTTTTATATGAGTGCCTTTAAAACATATAAAAATGAAATGAATCGCTCGATAGCTATGGTAGCTTATTTATTGTGCGTATACCCGTTTTGATCAAGTCATCCCTTTGTGTCTCCAATAAATTCGAGGGAAATAAATTTCAATTCCATTTTTATTGTTATCATCACATTTTTACCGAAACACCGTCACAAGCCCTTTGCTGATAAATTTATTTCGTGAAAATAGAATCGCTGCTCCTTCCGACGAAAAATAAAAACAAAGACACAGCGGAACAGGTTGTGTTTATATTTATTTTCATTTCATAGCATTATCGGAAAGGGAAATGTAATTAAGATACGGGTCGTAAACAAAAACAGAATTTGTCTCGTCGTCGTCCTCGGCTCTTATCGAATTTATAATTTCTCCTTTCTCACTTATTTTTTTTTATCAAACCTCACGATCCCAATATAATTCTAAAAGTATAATATTTATTTTTTGGTATAGTTTAACACAGGACATTTTTGTGGAAATAGAGCAATTTAATATCACGCAACAATATTTTTATTACACAACACGCTTCAACGTAAACGTGTGCAGTTAATCTAGCAGTGTGTCGCTATAATATTTGAAATTGCGACCTGACTTGACTTGCCAATAAAGAGAAATAAGAATGCAATAATTTTTGTTCAAACTTTTCCCCTCACATAATAATAAAAATAGTGGCAATTGTCATAAACATAATTTAATCAGCTAGAATTTTATTATTAGAACTGTAATACTTATGTGTGTGTGAAAATTTTGGCAAGCCAAACCGCATTAGCACGTGGTGGCATACTAATTATTATCTCTGGCAAATAAAGCGCTCGAATGATAACGACGCAAGTTTTCGTGACGGGGAAGAACAAAAACATCGAAGAAAAACTTTTTCTTTGTCTGACACACAATCTGTTACTGTAGTTTTATCTCGCTGCTTCGGATAAAACTTTCGCATCATATTTCTGGGTCTGATTCTTGCATTGTGTAACATAAAAATTTCTAAAATATCGATTATAAGGATCGAACATGAAAAAGGGATAGAAAACACAGACATTTGTAACACACATGGATGTCCTGCAAATGCTACTTTTTGTGTCAACTTATTTTCAGTGTTCTTATGAATAGAATGGACGGACGACAAGAATTCACTTTTACGTTGACCGTCTGTTATTTCAGATGTGTATGAGTCTAGATTTTTTCCGTCTCTCTCTCTCTCTTTTTCTTGAGAAAATCAAGAAGAAAACTAACAAAAAATGTATTTATAAGAAAGATGCATCAATGTCGGACAATGTTTGAAATATACGCTCAAAATATACCTGCTATTTTTTTCAACTGACATCTCAATCATATCATCAATTCAGCACCACTTGAAACGATCTATATCATTAAATATTTTACAATTATCATCCACTTGAACATTTTTTATACTAAAAAAGGAATTTAATCTTTAGCTTGAAGAAAGTAATTTGTGGTTATAATTATTTCCACATATAATATAGTAAAAGTTAATTAAAAGAACCCTTCGCATTTTAATTAAATTATAAAAAAAACTTTATTAGTATTTGAAATGAGACACAAAGAAATTTATTGCAATGTGAGGGTTTAAAATAATTTAGGGAGAGAGCAATATGGCAACTGACGTGCTTCCGTTTCACTCTAACCAAACAAACATTTTTTTAGCGAGGCTTTTAAAATAATGATAATGATGACGACACATCAGACCAGCCACGTCCTGAATTAAAATAAATGTTGAAAGAGCGACGTTAATCCTCCACCAAATTTCCATAATTATCTGCATTCCATTTTTCACAATTTCTCTCGCTTGCGGAGAAGATCTGAAGAGCGACATAGGCAGATTTATAAAAATTAAAAAAATCTTTATACAGTGTTTTATAAATCTCACCAATTAACATAATCCCATATTCCACTCGACAGTGTCGAGAGAGTGCGCAAACACAAGGCATTGTCGTTGACATTGTCGTCTAGTCGGCCTGAAATGTTTTTTTTTATTACGAGAGAAAGAAATTTTAAAGCATGTGTTGAAAATCTTCATTGGATTATCGAGTCTATTTTAAATTGCTTCTTTCAACTTGCCTCAATCGTTAATCAACGCGCACTTACATTTCTTCAAGATTGAAAGACGTGATTCATTGCTGGTCGCGAACTTTTCCTGTGTTGACATACATTAAGCGAAATGATGGCGCATCGATTAATCTTTCATTAAGCGTCTCATTTAATGACAACAACATGATCGATATGAGGCTTAACATTCATTTATATACTAACGTGCGTGTATGTATGCAATGAAGACATCATAAAGTAATTTAAACAAGAGAAAACATTGCAACTTCGAGCTTCAACGAAGAATGTCAGTCAATGTCACTTTTATTTCAATTCTTGGAGGAAATTTATCTTCAACTAATTTTACAAATTCTACTGCGGTAGACTCATTCTTGTGAGTACACGAAAGCTTATCGAAATTAGAAAACGTCAAGGAATGAGAGGAAAAAATTAAAATCCATTCAAAGAAATATGTTGCGGAACAGAAATCTTGACTGTCTAAAGAGGAAAAAATTTAATAAATGCACAAATTTATGGCTTTAATTTGAATATTTTGCTTTTGCGATACAATAAGGCTGCGGCAAAGAGGACTGGGTAATGTCATGATACGAAGACTTCGGATAAGTAGGGTGAAATGGAGGAGGGATCCAACATGAAATTGTAATTTCCTGTTATTCTTCCAAATCCTTATCTACTAGATATAAAGTTTTCCTTTTCTCCATAATTTGAACGGTTAGAGAGAAAATCAAATAATAAAAAATTAAACTTATTAAGAGAGTTTCATATTTCATTTACATTACGTAACTCTCCTCTTCCTTCTCTCTTCCATAAACCGTACCCCCAATGCGTACTAAAAAGCTATGACAGCAAGAAATTTCACAGTAAAAATTTCTAAAGTTCCGCATCAAAAAATGTCGAAATTAAAATTTTTCCCCTTCTGAAAATTGTTCCTTGCGTCAGCTATATATTTTTCGTTCAGAATGATGATTTTAATGTTGTAATAAAGTTTTTTTTCGCTCATTTCAACCGCGAGATGAAGTCGAGAGAAGTTGGGGTTTTACTAAGTCGATGTTTTTGCGATTTTTAGTAAAAAATATTTTGACACCATTTAAAAACAAAAACATTTAGTTTTTGGTTCATTCAAAAATTCTCTCTTGCGTTTCACGTTATACAGACAATAATAATTAAAATGAGATTTGAAATCAATGATTAATGATTGTATCAACGAATGTAGCAATGTACCTAATGGGCGAAGAAGCAGCGAGGGGAAATGCTTTTTTAATCTCCAAGAGATTGAAAATCAATAGTGAATACTCGTGTGTGTGAATGTACTCGTACGTATTGACATGACTTTTGCCAAAGTTCGAGCTTTCTCATTACTTATACATGGCGTACATTCATTAATATATCTTGCTCGTTCCCAATGTGCGTTCGTTTCGTTCAGAAGTGGCAGATAATCACATCCAATAATCGTCTATACTGACACCACTTACTCGCTTATCTTAATTTTCTCGTTCTCTTTCTCCAAGCCAAAAGCAAACATTAATCTATTTATGTTTTATTCAAATAATTTTCTTGCAATTCAGTTATAAGGAAAATAAATTATTTAAAGGATTCACAGCACAATACCAGAGATCGGCAAAAAAAATTGTAAATCATTTCAAGCCTCGCTGTGAATTAAGAAATTTGAATAAAATATATCTGAATTGAATTTAGATTAATGCTGCAGAAGTGAAATTTTTCATATTATATACAATAAGCATGAGTAAATTATAGTTTGATGATCAACATAACCTTTGAAGGCAATCAATCATTCGTGAATTGTGTAGAGAGGAAAGAAAGATGAGGAGGTAATAAGTAATAATACCGAATAACTTGGCTTACATGTATACTTGGCTATTAATTTCATGAGTCAGTATAAAATCGAAGTTATCATCATCATCAAGCGCGGCAGTCCAAATCACCAGATGTAAGCACTTTCTGTCATCAACTCATTGAAATGTGAGCATTGAGATAAACAAGATCCGCAATACTTTTTATCATTATCATCACCATATCTTTGAAACTCTCAAAAAAAAATAATCATGCTTACGATAATAATAATAATAATAACAATAATATTAACGTGATAATTGATTTAATCAGTCGTGATCTGTTTTTTCTTCCTCGATATCTAATCATTTCTGGATCTCTTCATCATCGAGTCGAGATTGTATAATGAGATGTTCAAGTACATAATTTTTCTTCTTTCGTTGATCCAAATCATGAGCAGCGCATGCATGAGCATTGCATTAAACACAACGATTACGGATTCTTGTTCAACATAAAACTTGCACGTATACAAAAACGATGAATTTATTCCTGAAGCAATCGTATGATGTTGTTTTATGTCTTCATTATGACTCGCTCTTTTGTATTATTAAGAAATGAAAGGTGTACGAGTTAAAATTATGCACACGAGCATTATTGTGCAGGCATCACCGTCATTTTTGTGGCTTTTTTTGCTTCACTGTGATAAATGATGAATGCATCGCACTTATTCAACAAAAATAAAATAAATAATGAGTAAATGATTGTGTATGTTTGTGAAATTAAAACCTTTCATAAAGGAACTCTCTTTTTTATCGCTGCAGCACTTTTAATGATGAAAAATAATAATTACAGGCCCTCGAGTATTTCAATTTTAAAAATTTTGTTTCACATTAATATAATAACGATTCTAGGATTTAACCCACGATTTTTTTTGAAGAAAACATTTATTTTTGCAATGTATTGGTTGATAACTCGTCTACCACAAGTCTGGTGATGAAAACATTGTGCCACCCAAAATCAATTATTCAAAATTTCATGGTAATCTGTTGCTTCATCACTTCACCGCCATGTGATTGACTATCTCTCTCTATGACCGTACATACCCTCCTCTCTCATGAATACGAACCAAATGTATAAATACACACAAGTGATGATGAAAATATAAAAGACGAATTACCTTTTTATACCGGCACAAAATGCTATTTGATAGTGAGCTCGAATGAAATGGAGAAGAAGCAGAGAGAGTTTTTTCGCCAAGTCATCGATTTATATTGTTTTGTTATTGTTGAGTGGGTAAGTGCGCTCATCTGTGAGCTATTCCGTGAGGAAATAAAATAATTACGAGAATTAACAATTTTCCAACACGATGTTAAAAAGTTTTAAATAATTTTGATAAGCTATCGACAAAGCGATTAAAAACTTTATAAAATTTTCAGCTCAAATATGTGCGAAAAGGCGGTTCCTATATTTCATGCCCTCTCTTTTGGCATGTCTGTTGTTTTTGTAAAAAAAAAGATAAAAAGTCAGCTATTTCTTTTAAAGTATGAGCGTATAATAAACACATTAAAAACAGGAAACTGTGTTCTTCTTCAATGTATAGTTGATATTGTTGTTGTCTTGTAAAACTGGCCAGCCATACATCATAGCTTTAATTTTTTTTATTCAGCACACCGCGAAATTATGAAACAAAAAAACATGAAGAACCTTTATTACTATATTTTTCTCTCGCTTCGTGATGGCGGCTCTCTATCATGACTTTTATTGCCTCCGTACGGCCATTCAAAACTGTTGTAATATTATGCTTCTATTATATACAATTTAATGGGTTACTGAATATAAAATTCTGAAATTTTAGTTTCATATGTCTATGAATTATTCTCTCTTTAATAATATAATTATCTTTATTATTATTATGCGTTCTCTTCTATTCGCTGTTTTAGTAGAGCGCTTTTTTGTTTAATTGGTTGAAATAAAATGCGGTGTAATCTATCATAAAAAAAAGATGTAAATTAGACAGATCTAACATTTTTTCAATTTTTGAAATGCATTGACAAAAATTCCACTAAATTTTACTTAAGATCATTCATATATTCACTTTTTGTTGTGTGAATTAATTTCCCAGGAGATATTTTCCCTTAAAAATTTAATTCTTTCTTTCTCTGCCCCGTTCCTCCATACTCGCTCACCGCTTTTTCAACTTTTTTTTCGCCTACTGTTGTGTTATGCCGTATACAATATAGAGATTTAATTAAAAAGTAAAGAATTTATTGTTCTCGTGGGTAAGCAGAGGGGAGAGAAGTCATAAGAGAGGCTGTGAACATGAAACAAAAGCAATGAAAATAGAAAAGTGTTGGTAATACTGCAGCGTTAAATTAACTCCTCCAAAAAAAACATAAATAAATAGTTTTCTTTTGAGTTCTTTTTGCCTCCAATTAAAAAGTTCACTGACAATATTTTTTTTGTTGAAATTTTAGCAAAAATACGATAGGAAATGTTAAGAGAGATAACAAAATTGTGAGGATAATTCATGAAATTTCCTTTTTGACTACGATAAAGCAAAAGTAGAGGAAATAATTTTCATAAAGTACAACAATGCATGGAACATAACAAGCAAGCAAACGGTAATAAAAGGAAGGAAAAGGGCATGAATCTTAAAAGAAATATTTTTATACCATGGAATCTTATCTCTTATGTACCTTTTTCTGCAGCTTCTTTTTCCCTCTTGTCATTTTTGGTATGCTAAATTTTTTGAAAATTATTTGCCTCGAAATTCTCCTCTCTATCCTCTTAAAAGTACTTAGCTAATTCGTGCCTCTATAGAGGCTAAATTGAACGAGAAAATTATTCTCTAATTTGACTCAAATTACTTCCTGTTCTCTCGAAATATTATTAGTGAGTAGCTCATCTCATTATCGAAATCAATAATAAGTAATGATGATCAGAGCTCATAGATTCTATGTCGGCAATGGCGATAATTATATAGTCTATTTATAACTCTTTGTGTGTACATACATTCGGAAACATATTAAAAGTGAGTCTGTATGTTTGGAAGAATAAAAGTTCCAGCTACAAATACGGCAGTTCTAATTACTTTCTCTCCACCTCGTCTCTGCTCTTGCTGACTGTGCATAATTTGCCAGCATTATGGAATTACCTCTTTTTTAATGAGAGTAATTTTCATTGTAAATTATTTGCTGAAATTCGGAGCTGAATAATGTTAAATGCGACTTGTATGTTTATTTTTTTTATTATTTACTTTTCTCTTAAGTATGCTGAACAGTTTAAATTTTTTGTTTTTTTTTCAGGGAGAAAAGATTTTTTTAAAAAATTATAACAAGACAAAAAATTATGAAATAAAATGATTAAAAAAGACTCAGTCTTCTTCATGATTGATTTAATTTTTTCTTTTTAATGAAATTTAAACTTAATGTCCACTCTAATATATAACAGCCAGTACATCAGTTAAAAATTAAAAGTAATAATAAATTTAAAACAACTTTTTGGCTTTATCACAATTTAACAACAATTTTAACTTTTAAATAATTTTTTTAAAAAAGTGAGTGAACACTTTAAGTTCGCTTACTCGTCCTGAACCAACTCCAGAGGTTCTTTCGCGAATTTATCGTATTTTGACTGATATGATGGGGGCTTCTTAAGCTATGAAAGCTTCTTATTGTAGCGAAATCGCTCGAATTGTTGTTATAATAATTAAAACTAGCTAAAGGGGGACTTTCAATAGGTTCATAAAATTGTTGCTGGTGCTGCAGTTGACTTCCCCAGCACGGCATTGCACGGGGAGTGTTTGATAAAAAATGTCCGTTGTTTACACGATGATGATGATTACCGCTTCGAGTAATGCTGCTGCTGCTGTTGATGATGCCCACCATCATGTTGTGTGGCGGCGCATAATAATTAGCATTGGCTCTTGCGGTATGTTGTTGGATATTGCGATCACGGAAAATGGTCGCCACACTAAAAGCTGATGCTGATGCTGTGTTGGCAACATTTATGCGGTTACGCCATTCAACCTCACTCTCACTTGCTATAGGATTTCTATTGGAACAACTAACAGTAGAAGAAGCAGCAGCGGATGATGTTTCGTGTTCATGATGGGCACCGATACCGCCATTACTATTTGTCATTTCATCTACTATTGCAGTATCCGCAGATGAATTTAAATTATCCGACGACGATGATACTCTGTCAACTTGCGGTAAAGTTCTGTCATTTTGGCTCAATTCAGAATGCGAATCGTTGTGATGTTGGTCGAGTTCCTCATAAAGGTTTGAGCTCGACTCGTAGGGGTCGGGACCGGGTGAAGAACATATAAAAACCGGTGGAGTTTGTGGCATGGGAAAGCCACTCGGATAGTGAACAGTCTTCGTTGGTTGCAACATCTGTGTGGAGAAAAGAAAAGGACAAGAGATGGTGAAAAAAAGTTCAAAAGAAGCTAGTTTGATAGCTTTCTAGCTAACTGATGGTTTATGACAACACACTGTTATGCTCTTTTCTCTTTTTTTTCTAATGAAAATATTGACGATGATGGCAACGATGGAGTATAATCATTGCCGTCAATATGATGGAGCTTGTGGTACTTTTAAATTGTTATTGCCATAATCTTCTAGAAATTTTTTCTTTATTGCATAAATGATGCTAAATAAACTTACATTAAAATGTTGCTGTTGTCGTTCGAGAGTCTTGTAGCGGAGAATAAAAGCATCAGGATTCTCGTATCCATTGAAAACTATTGTCGGGTCCATTGGACTACCCGTCGAACTCGACGACGATGAAGTTTTATATGGCAGCGAGTCTTTAGATTTTCGCTTATGTCTGATGAAATAGAAAAAGTTATATAAATAAATCATTCATCAAGAAAACTCTCGATATACTCACTTCCAAACGAATATAGATGACACAAAAATAAATATTAAAACTAGAACTGTGCACAAGAGGATCATAGCCGAAGCTTGCATTGATGAGTTATTGTAGTCAAAGTCTATGAGCTGCAAAAAGGGTGCGACAAAAAAAAGATAGTTGTTAATTAAGCGTCAGTGATTGTGGGGGAGGCAAAAAAACTGTTCATAGAGAAGCGAGAGAGAAAGTTTTTAATTAAAACTCGAGTTTTATGCTGCAGAGATTTTTTTTTTTGAAAGAAAGAAATGATTTTTTTTCATTGCTAGGCAAACTAGACACGCATCACTTGACAGTGCAAATAATATCTGGAAATTTTTCTCGGATAAATCTCAAATGGTTTACATTAAAAATCAAATCTCAGTGACAAAGCATGAAATCGAGGCTCGGAAATCTCAGAGTGGAAGAAAAGGTAAAGATATAATCCTTGTTGAGAGCATACAAACACTCGACGAGAAAGCTCTTGTTGTCAATATCACATGTTTACATTTACGTAAACAACGACTTAAAGTCTTTAGTGCACATACACACATTGAATCACCAAGAGTGAGTGAATGAGAGCGAGCTCCATCATATTATCCCTCCACTTGCGTGTGTGAAGCAATTTTTATGATAACATCAAGAAAAATAAACATTGATGTAAGCTCTCGCTTTTTTCTGCCTCCATCAAACTGCTCCTCTAACTCATAAAAGTACTTAAGGACGATGATGAAAGTGGATGAGCATAAAAATCATTATTGTTTTTTTCTCTCCATTATCATTTTTTACTCAGTATTTTTTCGCTGAATAAGATAAAAAATCTTCAATCGCAACACAAAAATTTTGAAGAGTTTTTTGCACTTAAAAACTTACCGGTATCATGCTGCACATCTCATAGTCACTGGACGCAGTCTCGGAGCACTTTGGTAGCTCCTTGAGATATGGCGGAAGAGGTGGTGGTGGAATATTAAATTCAGGCGGTGGATAAAACCCACAATCCATGTCGCAATCCATCTTGAAATCCATATCGAATTTCTTCCACATCACAAAATTTTATTCACTCCAAAAAATTTTCCTTTATACGCACAGAAAATGGGTTATTGTTCCTTAATTATTTATCACTTTGCGGATTCATACTTTTGAATTCTCCTTTTTCCTGTTGGTTGGAAATTAATCATAAATTAAAACTTTTGCAAAGTATTAATTTTTAAGTAACTTTAATGTAACTAAAAAGGTTTTTTTTTTAAAAAAAACTTTTATAACTTTTTTTTTCATATAAACTCAGCGAATGGAAAAAAATCACAACTCATTTTTTATCTTTGCGCTCACTTACATTCATTTTTTATATTTCGATGATTTTTCATATTTCTATCTTGACTTTCGCAGCGGAACGAAAAACAAAATAATTTTTGTACACAAAGGTTATCCAAATCGATTTTTGCTCCTTCAGAAATTTGTATTATCTCTTATTCCTTCGAATCAGCACTCTGCTGCTGCCTAGATGTGCACTCAATTTTTGAAAATATTCTTTTTTTGACTTTAATATGCTTGGATTTTAGCTTCTTCACAACTTTGACTTTATTTTGTGATTTCTTTAAGATCTTTAGATATCAATTGATGATTTTTATATTGTTTAGTGATTTTTTCAACTCCGAAATGTACTTAATTTCTCATTTTACTTATAACTTCACGTTTTGAGGTCGCTAAAAAACTTTTCTACGTCTACTCGCTTTGACTGTTTTCTGAAATCTGAGCGTATGCTCTGAGATGTGTACATAGGATAGCATTTATGTTGAATATTATGAGAGAATATTACATTTCTCTCATTTTTCTCTTAGAATATGGTGAGAGAAAAAAATTGTACAATGCTCAATTTTATTCATAACGCTCAGTTGCTCACAATTTTTTTTAATTTATGTTAAAACTCTTAGCATCATAAATATTTTGCTAAATTTTTTAATTTTTCTTGAATCAGTGCAATTTAAAAAAAAATATTTTAACGAGTAATTTTAAATATTGAGGGATGTACGGGAGATGAGAGAGAAAGAGAGAAAAGATTTTTGATATTGCAATTGTGAGAAAAAAATGAGAGAAAATTTAATGATGAGGGATTAATGATTGGAGATGGGTTTACACTAAAATTTAACTTTTTAAAATAATTTGTTACCAAATAATTTTTTGATAAATTCAAAATTTTAAAAATTGGAAAAAATAATCTCTAATTAGGTTTCAAATCAACAAAAAATGGTACTGTTTAAAGAAATTTCCGAAAGTAATTTGTTAAAAATTAAATTTTGTATTATCTTATCTCGTTTCCGTATCCAAAATTTCTTCATTATAGCTCTCATCGTAAACAACAACAACAGCAGCAGTAGTAAACATAATAATAATGATGGTTAAATTTAAGGATCAAGTTCTTATGGATGACTTAAGTGTATTTATGTACGCTATTCTTCTGAAACAAAAAATCAACAACATATGCTACCACTTACAGAATCATTTCTCCTTTCTGCCTTTCCTTTGCCATACGAAAAAAATATTCTCTTTTTTAAATAATCAAAATGCAGAAGCGGCAACCTCAACAGTAAAAAGAGATGGATGCATGTGTTAATTTACCAGCGTGTTTCTTTTGCTCGTTAATTTAGATACATTATTTGTTTGACGTTCATCATCTTCTCTTGCACTCGAGGTGAAAATTTATCGGTCCCGAAAAAAGAGAAATGAGATAAAGTAATATTTTTATTTTCAAACCATTATCGGACTATGGCTTTAAGAAGAGCCACAAGTGAATATTTATTATTCATTAGTATTTCTATTCTTTTTCTCTCAGTTCTGATCCTCACTCACTCACAGAATTTACCTTAATGCTTTTGAGTAAACATATCCTTTTTTATTCTTACGTCAGATCGCTATTTATGATATATATTTTGAAAGCATAAGAAGAAAAAACGTTTGTGTGTATATTCATGCGACCTGTATAATGTGGATGATGTATCATCTTTTGACTGACTTTTCTTGATTCTTTTCAAATGATAAAACGAGCAGAAAGATAGAGAGAAATGTTACATGAAAAATTTGAAAAATGTCAGTGCTCATAACGCATGATAAATGGAAAAAATATGACGATGACCTTTCTGTGACTGGGCTCAATCTTTATGGGCTTTTTGTCTGTGTGTGATTCTCCAAGGATAATGTGACTTTTCAGAAGAGTGAGAAAAAAGAAACATAGAGCGCACAATGGGATCCTTTTTGCAGGTTTCGGTTAGAGTGTGTTGAAAAAAAGAAATGTGAGATGGTCATTCAAATATATTCAAAAGAAATTGTTATGGTGAGGGAGCAATTAACGTGAATAATTTGAGTGAGCACATGGTTGAACTTATGCTCTTGTTTGATAAATATGAAAAATGAGGAAAACTTAACATTTGTATGATAAGACAGCTGATTTATCTCTATTTTTCAAGAGTAATTGATGACGATGCGACATGCACACACGCGTGTATGCGTCTCTTGTACGACTCTAATCTAATATTTTTTACATTTTACGGAAATAACATGTAATATGAAGAGAGAAGAAATTTAATCAACAATATTTTATTTCAACTAATAATTACATTTTTTTTGATGAAATAGAGGGGTTGCACACGAAAGCATTGAATGCAGCAATAAAAATAATGGTGATAGAGCCAACAACAATCAATAAAAACTCTATAACAATAAAAATTAATTTCTTTGCTTCCACGAAATATTATTGACTTTGACTGTAAATGTTTCTGCAGTCAAAAAAGCAATTTTTCCCTTCAACTTCCATATAATACATTATTAATGTTGTTCACTATGAGCACAGGTTGAGATGGTCGATTCGAATGGTGGTGGTGGTGGGAGGAAAATTTGGGAGGGAAAAGAAAAATGAAATTTAAAACTTTGTTAATAAATCAGCAAACATTCAGTTGAAGAATAGACTGAGAAAGAAAAAAGGAAAAAATTTGCAGGACGCGCGAGTTCCAAAAGAAAAATTGCAAAACATTAAATCAAAAGTTGTACATCATTTCAACAACAGCAAATCAACGCGAATGAAATATATACACAAGCGAAAGAAAAAAACTTGTTTCACATCAGTGCTCAAAAAATAATGACTTAATTTTCATTTTGGGTCTTTTTTTCTCTCTCTCTCTCTTGCTCCTCAGAACTCAACGAATATTTCTGACGGAATAAATATATAGTGATGTGAGCATGCAAGAATGAGAGAATAAAGTAAAATGAAAAAAAAAATTGAAGCGAGTTTTGAGGCAAAATAAAATTAAGTAATTATCATGTGTATATATATTTTGCTGTTTGCTTTCCTCTCTCACTCTTTTCCCTTTGATAATTACATTTTGAGGCATTTAAACTTATTTCGTTTCGAGCGCAAAAAGAACAGGACGCAAAATAAACACGTCACATTCACAAGAGGGTGATCATCATCATTTTACAGTAGCAAAAAGATTACTTGTCTATTCTAATTACTCATGCTGGTAATTAAGAGATTTCTTAATTGAGTACGATAATTTTTTGATGAGTGCATGCAGACAACAATTAAATTTCCCGAGAAGTAAAAAGAGACCGAGAAGTGACATTCATTCGCTTCTTCATTCTTAATTTCCCTTAGCGCACATTATTATTAATCATCCAATTATATTTACGCATCTTCTCCTCCGACTTATGTTGCATTCAAAAACAAACATTTCTGCCTTTCATCTCTCTCGCAGCAGTGTGATCTATTTTTAGGGCCCTATATCCATGCACATATAATGTGTCAACAATTTTATACTTGCATATATCTACAGCCAAAGATTTATTCAGTTTAATTTTCGAACCCGTAAACGATAAATTTTAACAATTTGTGGTTTTTTGAGATACATGTTAGCTTTATGGATTACACCTTGCAATTTTGTTATCTTCTTAACAACAATAAAACCGCACATCCCCTAAAAGCACCCCCATGACACTGGTCGAACGGAAAAGTTATTATTGGCGATACGAGTCAAATTACAAATTTGGGATTAATAACAATTTATTTTTTACCAGGGCGAGTAAAGAAAATTAAAACTTTAAAATATTCTAAAGTAATTTAAAGTTCTTCTTTAAACTTTAAAAAGATAGCACTCTAAAAGTTTATTTAAGTTTTTCGAGCAAAAATGTTTGCACACCATTTTACTGTGCAGTATTGTCAAACAGCAATTATTTCTAATTAAAACAGAATAAATATGTACAACAAAAATAGTTTTCTCATCAAAAAATATTAAAAAAACTTTGTGCATTCATTGAAAGCATGTCTTGAGTTCAAGTCAAGTGGTTTGCTACAATACATTAAGAGAGAGAAAAGTTTCATAGGAATTTAATTGAAATTGATAAGGGAAACAAAGAGAAAATTTCCTATTTGGATCCAAACAAAAAGGGTATAGAAATTTTCTCATCATTATATTTTGCATATCAAACGACAGTCGCTGTAGAGAAGCAATATTCGATCTGAACTGAAGGAGATATTGAAAAACAATAACGGCAAAGATAATAAATGTATTTCTGAAATTCAATTATTCAATTTTTAAGAGAGAACTGACTGGCCGCGCTAGCCTTTGCTACTCTATCTTCCTTTTCTCTTCCTCGCTCTCTGATACAAAGCTGCTGTACAAGAGATTATGCTTTAGAGATACCGATGCAAGTTCTATTGTTTATTTCCATGCATAAACTCTCCTTGTTGTTCAAATAGCAAATTTTTTTGATAGATACAAATTGTTCTTCTGAGTATTTTCCTTTTGAGGCGCTGCAGCAGCACAGAGCTCTTGTGTTTCCTTTAAGCTACGACGACAAAAATATTTGTTGCATAAATAAAATGACTCTGTCCAAGAAAGAAGTACCATTCGCAATTGTATTCGTGTTTAACATTGTTTCTCGTGTATGTTAAAATAATAACATTTACGATTTATATCCGCACATGTATAAAGCTATACATATTTCTCATCTTTAATGAAAAATCAAAATTATTCTTAATGAAGCTTTCATTACTTTGCATTTTTTTCGTCTGCGATTTATTAATAATGTTTTCTCTAACAATTCTGAGCAGTCATCGAGATTTTGATAGATGAGATGATAGTTTCAGTCCACTACCACCACCATCATCGCCGTCAAGCCAAGGGATGGATTTCAACGTCATCTCATTATAATTAATCTCAATATATATATTACAAGAGTTTGTAATATTCATTTCTACAAGGTTCAATCTCTGATAAAACTCATCAGACGCATTCGGACGTGTGGTATGAAACTTTTTGAGCCGATCTAACGATTCGATTATGGATCGTTCGTTCAAGTGAATCATCGTGATTTTGTTATTTTCTCTTCGCTCTCTCACCTGAACACAATTAACTATTAATTATTTAATAATGGGTTATAATTAAAGCGCGGGTAAAACTTGACTGTTGAGTGTGTGATGAGAGCGAACGCGAAGAAAATATCATCATCATTTTTTTATAGCTTCGCTATATATTAATTTTGGATTTCTCCAATACCAGTTTTGACTCGGGTTTATGGTTAAAGATTAAATTTTTGCTCTCGTTTTGGGAACTAACACTATATGTAGTTTAAATAAATTTTAAAATGATGAAAAATTTCAAGCATTTTTAAAAAAAATAATAAATTCAATTTTACTGATCTAAGACAGCAAAGCAATTTGAAATGACAACTCCGTTAGTAGACCCACCTTGTTTTGTTATGTGCGAGGCGAGGGTAAAAACATTTCGTTAATTTCTTTACAATCATACATAAAATATACACGCTTGGTGAGAATTGAGGCAGAGAAAAGAATCAGAGGAACGAGTGATCGTGGCGGTGGCGGCTTTCATCAAATGGCATTGAATAAACGAAGAATTACATGTCCATTATATACATTGTTTTGGCTCTCTTGCGCTTGCGAGTCGTCGAGCTAACAAGAGCATTTTTCAAGTTCATATCGACCGAGTCGTCGAGTCGTTATATGCTAAGTATTCACTCTCTTTATCTTCATGAATGTGTCGATTGATTTCACAATCGATTAATCTTATTTAATGTCCAAACATAAAAAATGTTCTCTGTAGCTTGACTTGAGTAGCTACGAGGTTTAGAGTTCACAGCGGCATCCGAGAGATGCATTTTTCTGACTGCTGTAAAGTCGGAAGCTCATTGAAATGGATCGTTTACTGCAACTTTATGCTTACTTTGCAAATAAAACATCTTTTGATCAAGTCAACTCGAACAGCAATTAACATTCCTTTTATATTTTAAATTTTTAAAGCATACCCATTGCGTTTCCAAAGAATCGTGAGATGTTTATTTCACTTCTCTCCACTCTATAGCCTTTCACATTTCTTCTTCTTCACTCTTCAAGAGCCTTCTATCCATCACATGGACTTTTTCGTGTTACTGCAATCGTGATACACGCGTAATTTTTTGACATTCATGTGTGTGTGTAGAGTTGGGAGTTTGACAGGCCCATTAAAGGGTGATTATTATGTAATTCCTGAATGTTTTCGATCAGACCTCCGCGCGTATAATGGACATGATTAAGACGAAACGGTGGAGTGGAGAGGTGAAGAGTGAAGAACTGTCAGATTGGGATCATCATCATCAACATCATGATGTTTAAGGTATGTTTTATGTTCAAAGTAGAATGATAAAATTATCTGCAGAAAGTAATTTCTTGTGTAGTTATAAATATCATCAATGCGCAATGTGTGAAACTTTTCGTTGACTGCTGTATATTTTTTCCAAATTTATCATCGAGCCGTAATCAACATCATTGCTGTCTCTCTTTCTCCACATATATAAATTCATGTTGAGCGTTTAAACGTAACCATTCAGCACGTATAGCTGTTGGCGGTTTCGATATATATGAATGTCGAGGTTAAAGATCCATAATCTTTCATATCTCGCAAGACTCACTCAACTCTTCCCGAAAGCAATTTATTTATCTACCAATTTATATTTTTCATTCGACGTGAGATTTAATATGTACTTGTTTGGTGGTGCGCAGGCAGTATTACATTTTTTAAGGCTCTTTAAGGTTTTCGTGAAGAAATGAAAAGAAGCAACGCATCACTTTTACGCGGATAAATTATACAATTCATATGAGTATGTGCAAAGATCAACGGACAATACTTGATATCACTCATTAATCTCTCTCTCTTTTCCTTAACAATTCACATATACTTAATATGTGCATGTGTTTCTTGTTCAAAGGAAGCCACGTTACAGCATATTGCGGTTAAACTAAAAAATATATACGGTCAGCGATGGAATGCTGAGAAATGAGAGAGAGAAAAATGAGAGATGGACAAGTTCAAACAGATAGGAAAAGATAAATAAATAGTCGATATGCCGTTAAGAAAATAAACCACGTGAGAGCGCATATGGATAATGATTGATGAATTTGAATTTGTTTACTAAAGTAAAATATTTGTGTACGAGAACCACGAAAAGTAAAAAATAAATCGTAAAAGGGCAATGTGACTGGTTATATGTGGCATGGAAATGTCTTTGAAATTCTGCGTTATAATCTCGCTCTGTATATGTTGACACTTTAGATTACTTTCTCAGGTTCAAGTTCTTGTTGACATCAAACAATAATTTCAAAGTTAAATATGCGTGCTCAAAATATCTTTTCATTGTCTTTTTGAAGCGAGCGAAGAAAATAAAATGCGAGAGAAAAGGCCGACACGAGTAGAAATTTGAATATGAAATCAATAAATATAAATTTATTATGATAATGAACATGCCGAACTGCTCCTCGCAGCTAGCGCGCCATTTATTGGAAGAACTAAGAATTGTGAGGCTAAAAATCGAACCATTCTACATTGGACTGATGCAGAGACTGACGTACTGGTAGAAGGAGAGCGCGTTGAAACAGCATGAGGCTAATCAAGTTGATATAGATCTTTGTCGCGCTGTCAATTCACGAAATGCGTCCTTTGAGAGAACATCAATCACTCAACGATGAATTAATACATCATGACTTTAAATGATGATGACTTTATAAACCCAGTCTCTTTTTTCCTGCATTCCATACCCACATGACGATGACAACAATGTTATTGTCGTAAATTTATAAACCCAATAGAAGTACCCAAAAAAAATGCGTGACAACCATTAAAATATTGGCAATCTACTCAAATTCAAATTAGTTTTCAAACATAAAATGCAGACAGTGAATTAAATTAATTAATTAATACTTACGTAGAAGATGAATGGAAGAATTCCGATGAATCATAGCTATAATGTCTTTATTAAATATAGTTTGAGTGACTGTATTTGTCGCGGCCAATTTTTGCGGTTATTTCCGACACATGGTGCTGAAAGAAATTCTCGTTTCGCATTTTAAAAAAATACCCGGCTTGATGTCTTTATTTTTAAAATTATAACTCGCGGCAGCGAGTGTTTTTCATGGCATTTCGCAAGCTATATAATTAGACGATTTATGGAGAAGTCATCTTAGTATATTTGGTTAATTGGTAAATTATCAACTTATTTTCTCTTTCTCTTTTGAGATCAAGATTTTGAGAATTTTGATGTCTGTTTTTAATTTACTGTTTAGAAGAATTAGTGTTGCTGTTTATTTTCATTTTTATACGTTTTAATTAACTTTGAGGTCATAAAATTGAGGCTCGCAGCGAGAGCACAGCGCGATCATAAAGCCAAATAGTTTCTTCTTTATACAACACACACCAAATGAGAAATAATTAACCACCTTTTTATGGACATTCTTGTCAGTTTTTATGATCTTGTTCATTCTCTCAGAGGTACAACATCATATGTCTCTAACTCTTTATCCTCCTCCTGCCAAAGAAAGTGGAATTTTGTTTGAAAAAATTTGCAGCTCGTATCGATGATTGCATGAAAGTGATAAATTAAAATACCTTCATTCTCATCATTGCGCGTTGTCCCATAAGATTGGAAAATTGTTGAAGTGGGCAGTAAAATATATAATTGCCGACACGAATTTTGGAGCAATTTTTGTAGCACGAATGCAAAATAAGAGGAAGAAATAAATTTAAAGAAAAAAGAGAAGAAAAGACGCGTCGACACGTTAAAAGGCGCACCAAAAAGGGGAAAAGGAAGAAACATAACCATTTACGAAAGAGTTCTCGTTCAATTATTTTCAATCTTATCAGCATGTCGCTTCTGCTGCTGTAACTATACGGCAGAGGGTATATATACATGTTTGCATTTCGCTTATAAATAAAATATCTTTAATTAAATATCTTCAATTTTAAATCAAACTGCGCGAAACTTCTTCGCGGTGGCGTGTGAGTGTGTGTATTTTCTTGTTCACTTATGTGAAGCAACAGGCGAGGGTAGGCACTGAAATATGCAAAGACATTAATGTTTTCATTTAATTTAAGCTGCCTGAATTTCTTTTCTCAATTAAAATTGTACACGAAAGCGCTTCTTTTCCTTACATTTTCTTTTGCGATATTCTCTTTATTTTTTTTGTCCTTTTGCAGTTTGTTAAATGTGTACGAGTTTGAGACTTGCACGTTCTTACGAATTCAAATTGCTACCACGATTGCTTATTGCTTTTTAAGAAATGCTCAAATGCACGAGAGAAAAAAGAATTGAATAAGGAATGACCAAAAAAGACCTGATTTCGATGTGTGTTTTATCAATTTTCAATCATCTTCATCTCAGTTCGAGCGAAGCAATAAATGAATAAGCAAAAAGATGTTACAAGTTACACGTTGCACAGCGCGACCAGATTCGCGATGCAGTGATTAATGATAAAGAAAAATAAGAATTTTCAAATGACTATGTGTATTTTGAATAATTTATGAGCTGAATTTTGGTAATTGCAATATTTAAAAAATTCGATAATAAATTACCACTCGAATTTCAATTACATATCCACATATTTTCTCGAAAAGAAGGAGGAAAAAAGAATTTCGATGATTAATATTTGGTTTAGCGCCCCTTGCACTGCCTGCGAGTCTCAATGGATCCACAAATCCGCGAGAATGCACATGCAAGTTGAACAATTTATTTATTTAAACTCTGTTTATCAGTCGTAATGCATCGACATTATTAAAAAGTACGCACATTTTAAAATAAATTATTTTCATTTGTTTTCAATGCACTATCATTTGGATGAAATCCGATGGGTTTGAACTATATCCACATTTTGATTTTAAAAATAATTGCATACCACCAACGGCATTTAAATTTCAATTTTGCATTCTCTTTATTTTGCCTAAAATTTCAATTATCATTAAATTCGTACATTCAAAAAGAACCTCGCAACGTCTTTATTTTTATTTTCAATTGCATCTCGCTTGTTTTGTCTGCCGCCTTCAATTATTTGATTCATGATCGAAAATAAATAAAGTACACATTTTTCTCTTTCCCGTTCGTTGAACATTAGTCTTCCCTCCAGCAGCAGGATTGAATATATATATGTACGTCTGCACACGACGAAAATATGTGGAGAAGAACAGCACACGCAAAGATGAGTAATTTCGCCAATTATCGAAATGAAGCAAACATCTTTGAGTCAGTGGAGGAGCTTAAGGATGTTTGTTTGCGTATTAAACTTAAGTACTTTTTAATGTCTTAATTAGGAATCGAATCGGCTGTCAATTAAAGAGAGAAGTAAAGTAAAATTAAAATCTTATTAAGCTTATGCGGAATCAATAAGCAAGAGCTGACGTGTATTTGGAAGGATTTCATGTGTATGAGAAAAGTTTAAAAGTTTTAAATTTAATGTCACGCTTTTCGACGACTGCTGGCGCTGCCATGCCATTTGGATGAGAAAATTTAATTAAAAAATTTAAACTTGAGAATATTTGTACGCGCGTTTTTTTTCAACAGACGAAGCGAGGACAAATGTTTGAAATTGATGTGCAGAGAGTTTATTAAAAAAAGAGTGAAGAGGGAAATGAAATAAGCTGGGTGGAAACGTCAGTGCACTTGATTTCTTTCCATTATTCACTATCAGTTTATTTTTATAGCACAGGAGAAATCACACTATATTTTTTTCTCTGTTGAACCCCTTTTCAGCAGCAGTAATAATGCAGGGGTTGAAGTATCAAATGAAGAAAAATGTTGCCATTTGGAAGCGACAAAATTCATTTTTTATACAGTTATTGGTTTTAGGGGTTGCGAGTAGAAAATTAATCAAATGCCAAAAATTTCGCATTAACACATCCTTCACTCAATAAGCAATATGAGAGAGTCTCAACTGAATCATTGCCGCGGAAAGAGTTTGTGGTTGTGATTTTGATCGAGGCGAGAAGAAAAAAGTCACAAAGTGAAGTAGGGTGGGTTTGAAGGGAAAATAATTGAAATGCCAAGAGCAAATGGCAAAGATGAATCCCAATTTAAATTCTAAATTTATTCTTTCCTTGTTTGTTCACGCAATATACACACGCACCCACCATTCCTTTTATCCTCATGCAATATTTGGATTTGCTTTGTAAGCGTTAGATAGGGAACAAATTAATCCATCGGAGATACGTAAACATCCTAATTTCTCATAGTCATATAAACTTATTGAAAAGGAAACAGCGGAAAAGGTAAACATTATGCACTGCGGCGGTTCATAATGCATTTTTGTTTCAACAACAAATTACAATGCCCACCATCTAATTTAATGAAGATTAAACAACACAAAATGACTATAGGAGGGAGCGAGAAGTAATTCAATTTCTTGTCAAGTCATCGAATTTTATTACTTTGTTTAAATCCTAATCAACGTGAAATCAAGTAATTAACTACCATTTCCTACCACCTCCGGCATGATGTTCCTTTTCTGTTGTCTCTGTTAGTCTCCTATTATTTCTTCTAGATAGAAATGTGTACGTCTAATGAAAAAGTATATTGCTAACAAATGGTTTGTGGTTTCTTTGATTACCCACACACAAACTTGCTACTTCCCATGCCATTAATATAAATCGTCATTCTCGTTAGGCATGGATAAATTTGAATATGTATAGTTTCAACATTATTTATTTGCTTAAGATTTTCTACAACAAAAAAAACTTATAATTAATTTAAACCCAACGTGGTGTGCTCTAAAATAAACCTTTTCTAATTAAAAAGAAAAACTCTTTCTTTTGTGAAAATATTATCAACCTTTATCGCAAACTCTCCTTTCGGCTTCACACATAATGAATTTATACCTTCACAGAGAATTTTTAATGTAATTTTAAATGCAAACGAAAGAAATGCTTTTAACCATTTTATCCAACAAGAAAAGCCGTGATGATGGTAACCAACCCTACATCATTTTAATTCCCTTATGGACGTATTTTTCTTCTGTGCACTTTACACTCCGTATTCTATTCATAGAAAATCCGTTAAAGTCCTTAGGTAAATATTTTTTTAAGTAAATTAAATTTTCTGATTTTGATAAGAAACGAATGAATGAATAAATGAATGAGGAGGTATGAGTAAGTGGGAGAAAAAGAAAGTAAGTGAAAAAAGCGAGTGAATGCAGACAGGAGATGAGAGTTGTATGATAAGAAAGCCTAATCAAAGAGGGAACGTGTGTGTGAGCGTTTCGAGTGGGAGTGTGTTAAGGGAAGAAGTGAAGTGTGTATATCGACATAATAAATAAATTTCTATCTCTTCCACCTTCTTTTCTCCTACACATAAAATTTCTTTTCGATTTTCCACTTGAAAATTCAAGAGTGTGTACATTGACAGATTGTTGTTGCTTTTGCAGATTCATTCACTCACTTGAATAGACGAGAGTTTCTTAAGCCCCTCTTTTTCTCATAAAAAAATATTTTTCATCCCTTCCATTCATCGACGCTGTTATTTAACAGATTTAACTTATAACTTTTCTACATTTCCATTATTGTCATGACAACACTTTTCGATGAGGGACTTTTATCAATTTTTTAGTAAATTCGAATTAAATACATAATTAGTGATTATTTAATGAAAAATCTTACTTTTGAGTTGATCGTGATGCTGTTATACTTACCGCAATCAAATTTTTGAATGAAAATGTGAATTCATGAGAAAATAGAGATAAGACAATTCTGTGGAAAATAAATTTCTAAAGTGTTGAAAGCAGCAGTGACTTGTGTCTGCCCCTAATTTCATTTCATTCCATTTCGTCAGGAAAAGTGCTGAAAAAGGCAAGCGAGCGAAAAAACTGGTGCGAGCTGCTGTGCAATGATGATAAAGCAAATGCAAGATATGGAAAAGTGCCAAATGTGAGAGAATTTAAAGTTTTACACTATTTCTATTTGCACTGCGTCTGCATCCTCTGTAATTTACAATTCATTTAGATGATTGCATTTCTCTCTTTTCGCCATTTGGAGAAAAAATTAGAGGTTGGGGATACACCGGTTTTTGAAATTTCGGTATTCCGGTATTGAAAAGCTAAAATACCGGTTTCCCGGGATACCGAACGGTATTCAAATAAAAGTCAAATAATTTAATTTTAACACTTCGTGTTCGTCTTTTTATTTATTTTACGAATTTTACTAAAAGAGTAAATACTAATCATGATGCTTAAAAAAATGTTTCAAAAAAACAAGAGCATTAACATTTTTATCGCTTAAAGAACTTCGTTTTTTTGAGACATTTTAAAACATCTTGACACTTTTTACACTGAGCCTTATCACCTTAGTACTTTGCTTTGAAAAATATATAGCGGAGCTATAATATTCCCAAACAAAACTTCTCATGGCTGATTAATTTCACACTTAATTATTACTTTAAATATTTTTATTACCGAACAGACACGATTTTTATACACTTTATTTTTTTCTCCTCAAACACTTTTACAACTAAACTTAACTTTTTCCAATAGAAAAAAATCTTATTAATTTAAAAAATAAAATATATCATTTTATACATAAATTTAATTAATATAATTTATTTATATAAAAAAAATAATGTCATCAGTCCATCAGATGTTCAATTTTTGAGAGATGCCTTGAGATTTCTCTCTCAGGATGCTCTTGAAGATTGTTTAATTATTTTTTTTTAAAATAACGATAAAAAAATTTAAGATTTGATAATTTGTTAATACCGGGATACCGAACTTTTTTTTACGGGATTCCGGTGTTGAAAACTGAACGGTATTTACCGGTGAATACCGAAACCGGTACACCGGCCCCAACCTCTAGAAAAAATGTAATAAATTTTGTCGTGTGAATTGCGCCTCTAATTATGGTATACACACAAAAGTTTAGTTAGTGTCATATTTAAGGAAATGCCGCCGCCATATAATATTTTAATTAAAAAGTCTATTTAGACGAAAATGGTCACGTTGAGGGATGATAGGGGTTTTTACGAAAAAAGTAATAATAATAATAAAAACTGGAGCGGATACTTTTCGGCGCTTAATTACAAGCCTTTTGATGCACGTCTCAATTTTAACCAATTTCACAAAACGCGCCTGGAAACACATGTGAATGATTATAATTATTATTATAGCCATCACTTTGTCTTTCACACTTTAAAATTTTAATTAAAAATTATTAATTAATTTATTTTTAAAAAATCATGTAATTTTCCATGTTTTGATTTTCCATTGTCCATTTCCAATTTTTTGTAATTTGTAATTTTACCCATCTCTGAAGAGAGAGAAAAAGTAAGATGTATATTCAAAAAACGAAGCACAATCATGATGGAAAAGAACAAAAGGCGGGATTTAATTGTGCATTTTAAAACGAAACCTTAACACAGCACTCATAAACGTTCCGCTCGGGTGCTCTCATCCATTTGATTTCTTCATTTCATATACAATTCAGATTCCCGCAATAAAACGACAACATTTCCCATGTTGTTTTTTTCGCCTCTATAAAAATCACTTTACGAAATAAGAAAATTGCCATTGTTTTCTTATATCCAATTCGCGGGTTATGATTTTGCTCCGAAAAATGTAGAACGTTAAAAAAATGTGTGAAATCCCCTATCTATAGTTAAGCTCGTGAAAATTAAATTTTAATGGCATGCAAAAAGCGAAAATGGCTTCGCTTAAACACCACATAACAAAATAGAGATGTGAGAATAGAGCGACCATGCTCGCCACAAATGGAGGGAAATGTGAAGTTTAATACTTCGTTAAGAAATTTGTGGGATAAACTTTACGATCAAAGCTTAATCCTATGTCGTCGAGGAATTTTTTTAAAGCGCAATATTGTGGAAGCAAAATAAATAAATTCCATTCCAACTTTTGCAATCGGATACGAAATTTTCCCTTTCTTCTTCTTCCCAAAGATTATAAATTCAATTTGAAAAAAGTTTTCTTTTATCGAAGCTGCTAGCAGCGAGTTTTTTTGTTATCGATAACGCAAACGAGAGAGTCTCTCGTTCACATTTTTATGAATGTGGAAATTCAATTTTCAAAATGCAAAACTTTTGACGTTTGCTTTGCAAGTGAGTTTTTTGAATTCCAATCAAATATAATCTGGAATGTTGCACCTGTTTTCCGCGTTTTGATTCCAGATTGAAATGAAATTGAAAGATTTCTTTTTTTTTCTAGGGGATTTATGAAACACGGTGCAATGTAGTAATTGAAAATATTCAAATTAGTTTTCATACCTTATAAACCTCTTATGTGCCCCTTGGTGTTTGCCTGGACACTAATACTCAATAAATTTATCCCCTCTAAAAGCGTTGAAGGCATCAATAAAGCGATGGCGTGAAAGTGGAAAATTGTTGGAAAATAAATCATTTCACTTCTTCATTTTCCCTCGTCGTCGCCTCTCTAATTTCAACAGCTTTGAGAGAACAACAAATTTCACAGTTGTGAGGCTTATGCTATCTACGAAGGTAAAATTGCGAAACAGCAAGATCAGCTTAAAATTTTCGTGGGAATAATTGCAGATGCTTCATCGCCATCGCTATGGCATTGTGTTGTCGAGGATTTTTTCTATTCTCTCTTCTGTCATCACAAAATCATCATCCCGGGCAATATTTGAGATTTAAATTGAACTCTCTTTTTTCTCTCTCTCTCTCACACCATCTACCATAAAATGAGATATTTTTCACATAAATTGCAGATCGAGTGGAGGATATAATTTATAGGCTTCGCTTGATACATCACCTTTGTTTTTCATGGAAGAAAACGTGATTAAGACATCTCCTTTGAAAAATAAAAACATCAATCTACTTTAACACTGCACGATGCCGACACCCCTTGAGATAAATTCACCTGCCAAAATATAGTTTTCAACTTGATGATTAGAGATGCAACTAACTGATGCATGTTTACCTGAAACGCATAAACTTTATACTTCTCTCTTTTTTTTCAGTTTCTTTTTGTGGATCCGACTCCGAGAAAACAGGGTTCTGTAGAGAAGAAATAAGTGGAAGGACGATGATCGAATGTGGTCGTTTTTTTAATTGGCTGGTGATTGGAGTCATGCTGCTTTTGAGGTACACCATTGAAAATGCCATTCCAACCGGCATGACATGGTAGGAAGTCGTCTTGCATCATAATCAATTTTTCAAGCTTAGTTAGCTCTTGTGTGCATTTTTTGCGATGACGAATGCCTTTAAAATGAATAAAAAATCTTGCGGACGACAGAGCGTGCTAATTAGTGGCTTTTCATGTACTACTCGCTCACTTCATTAGTCATTAAACTGCAGACCTTTACGATTAATTTTGCACTCTTTCATCGCGTATTTTCTTCCCGCTCTTCATTGCCTTTGTGTAAATTAATTAATAAATATTTATAATGAATGCGCATTGCAGTCAGACTGTAAGTTTAAAAGAAAAAGAAATCATGATGAAGTGAGGGAATGAGGAGCTAAGACAAGAACATTGCGCCGAAGGAGATGAGAGAAGAAACACTATAATAATTCTCATTTCAAAGCAGAGTACACAAATTGAGACATTAAATAAAATTGAGCAGGTGCAGAACGCGTCTTGATATTTTTGATTCAAGGAAATTCATTATTTAGTCGTAATTTTCAAAAAAAAATATTAAGTGTTTATTTGCGAGTAAAAAAATATTGATTTGTTTTAAAATTGTTCATGCATGCATCTCAAAGATGTCAAATTTTTTTAACGAGAAAAACTTTTTCTGTACAAAAAATTTCTCGCTGTTTGCAGGCTTTATGAATAATTTATGTATACATGTCCCTAAAACTTTTTGCGATTGATGTTGATATAGAAAAAGTAAAACTTTTTCCTCATTTCAAAAATAAAATATAATTGTTGCGAAAACTTTTTCCGCACCAGTGAGGAATTTTGTTGTGATGATGTGACGTGTGAAAAAATTCCCCAGGCAAATGTGGAGAGTGTTAATGTGAAATGCTTGTAAGAGATAAAGTCTGGTCTCTCCCTCATCAATGTCATTTTCGCACGGTACCACACGCTCTAAAATTATCTGAGCCAACACATTTTCAGAATGATTTTTTAATCTCAACACTCGACAACATAAAAACGCATGCACAAGTGTGCCTTCCTCCCCGATGCATACACAAATAAATCTTTGATATTAAAATATTGAAAATAAAAAAATATTCGCACTATCAAAAAAAAATTTCGATAAAAGAGATTTATTTCGCATGCACACACAAACACACAGACTTTTTTACGTAACATTTTGTGCATTTTAATCAGAGCATTTTGCAATCAGAATAAATTGAATGTCGAACCGATGAATGATTGACTGACGTTCGTTCGATGATCTTTTTTCTGTATCAATCAAATTGGATGTCATTCTCGTCTCTTATTCCTTCTATGTATTGATTTCTATAAAGTCTAACTAGTATGACTTTTAAAAATCTCGCAAAAATTTGAATTGAACTTTCTAGCATC
Organism: Tanytarsus gracilentus; assembly: GCA_038502055.1. Lineage (NCBI taxonomy): Eukaryota > Metazoa > Arthropoda > Insecta > Diptera > Chironomidae > Tanytarsus > Tanytarsus gracilentus. The sequence goes on along the minus strand of JAXRKN010000039.1, from coordinate 166,096 downwards.
ACCAATTTACTTTTTGTGCTGATTTTGAAAAAGGTTTCACTTTCACACATCGTCGATATTCATTACACAACACCGTCATGATTGAGAGAAAATCCTCATTTTATGGTTCATATGATATGACGAAGCGATGATGATATCTTGTTCATGGAAAGTGGAAAACTGGAGATGATGATCTTCAGCATACAGTAATCCCTTTGCGACGATAATGATACTCATCCTTGGCTTACAAATACTTTATTGCTATGACAACAAAATATATTATCTATTGATGGTTTCATGGATTATTGACACCTAGAATAAATCCGAATTTATGTTTACAGTGAGAAATTGTAGGCTTGACTTTAAAATTTTATTCCAGTTTTTTCAGTTATCCAATTTAAATATGGAGCAATTCGAACAAAAACTGCGGGAGCTTTTTCGGTTTTGCAGTCATTTCCATTGCTCGTTCCATTTTCTGCGTCTTTAATAAAGCTCGTGACGCCAATTAGCTCTTGAGTGCTTGCTAGGACTGTATAAAAATTTAGAAAAATTCAAAAAATATTCTCAGATACAAAAAATTACCTAGTGGTGATCCACTGTCGCCATCACATGGCATGATTGCTTTTCCCGGTTGATTCTCATAACCCATTGCACAAATGTTATTTTTTGTCACCTTCTCAACGTAATAGTCTTTAAATTTGACGCAGGCATCGTGGGAAATCAGCTTCATTCGAGCTGTTTGAAGATGTTCTGCCGGCATGTGTTCTCCATTTCTCAAACCCCATCCAGCCAACACAACAATCAAGTCTTTTTCATTTTCAATATTTTCTTTTGTGGATATTTTTATAGGCTGAATGGAGTCTGTGAAAGTTACTTCTTCTGGAAGCTCTACAATTGCAATATCGTTTTCGGCCGAAGGAAATGTAAACTTTTCATGTTTCCAATATTTTCGTGATTTCAATCGCACTCTTCCCTTCTCTCCGTTATCATAGTAGTTATGAGCACCCAAAATCACAGTCACTTCTTCATTATCATAAGCGTCCATAAGACAATGACCTGCGGTGAGAACATATCTGTGTTAAAAAATTTTTAATCGTAAACTACAAAAGAAACATAAATATTAATTACTTTTTATTTAGAAGAGCTCCACCGCATGTCATAGGTCCCCGAACATTTACAATGTAGGGAAATTGTTTCTGTTTTGCAGTATCACCATTGTAAATTCGTCGCTGCTGTAGACAACAGTGAAAAAAAGAAAACAAAATTGCCAAAACTTGTAGTCGCTTGAGCATTTTTTACTGCCTTTAAAATATTTCTGAGTTCTTTTTTTTCACCAACTTTAAAAATGTGTGCGCATTCAGTGGAATCTCGACTATAACTACTGCTTTTTTTGCCGTTGACTTTAGACTTGTTTGTTTCTGATGGAGAAAATAAACAATGAATTATCACATTAGCAGCATGAGCTCTCTAAGCTCTTTGCAAAACTTTTATTTTTTATTTTTAAAGAGCACTCTTGAGAGCGCGACAAACTACTAAAATTTCACTTTCATGCTCTTGACTCTTTCTCTCTCTCCTTTTCTTTTGCTTATTTAACTAGTTTTGTGTGAGGTAAAATTTTCAATTAAGTTTACTTTGAATGTTTCTATTTATATTATCGAAGAATTGAAATAGGTTTTCTCGAGCTAGCAAATTTAGCATGGGTGTTTAAGCGTAAATTTCAATTATACAGTATTGATTTCAAAGTGCACTCAACTCGCTCCGATGCAAATTTTCACTCAAAGAAGAAGAAGAAATAATGACGATGACGATAAGAATTAGATCTAGAAAATTAATTTTGAACTCACATAGTCCATGTGCATCGAAATGTGTGCATAGCAAAATTTTCCGATAAATTTAAATTTTGAAAATTTGCTGAAAGCAAGAAACCTTGCACATATCGAGTTCATTCAAATGTGCTGATTAAATTAAATTTACCACATTAATGTGATGTCACTCGGTGCAGCATTAGTTCAATATAGTAAACTTTTTATTGCACTGGTTATTATTTCTGCAATGTTTGCAAAAATTTACAGTTCATTTAAAATCGGGAGGAGAAAAAAAGTATTTTCACTGCACTGAAAACTGATAGCAAATTTTTACTTTGAGCATGTTTTATGCAAAATAAAATGTATACAAAATGTTCTGCACTCAAAAAAGTATGTAGGGTATGAAAATTGATAAACAAGAAAAAACTTTCTCTCGAGATAGAAAAAAGTTTGGTACTTTTGGAGTAATAACAATGGGGAAAATTTTATACTGCATTTTTAGGCAATAATAGAATTTTAAATTACTTCCTCTCGCAAAATTTATGGCACACAATTCAATGGAGGGAACAATTTTTCAATGGTTTTACAATTATTATCATTAAATTTAGATTCTGTATGATTTTTTATTTCAAATGACTGGAGGTTGGTTGGTCATTGAAATTCACTTGACTGTAAAGATGATTGAGTGAACCCAATTTGCAAAATGTATTCATGAATGCTCATATATTATTACCCACATACGTACATGGGTACTTAAACGTGCCTTCGCCGTCCTCATATCACATACCCAAATAAAATTTATTACACTCTATTAACCAACGTAAATTTGGAGAGAAAGAAAATAATTAAACATTTATGGAATTTTAATGAGATGCCTTTTTTGACCCACTCTCAATTTTGACTCGCTATGAGAGAGAAGCAAGAAAGAAGCAAGAAAATGTTTGCAGTATAATAAGTAGTAATCCCTTCATAATCCTTTGAACATTAAATGAAGCTTCAACGCTTCTTTAAGGTAATCCTTACCTGTAATTTAACCCAACGAATACAACTCATCATGAAGATTCTTTGTTATTAAAATTTCAGGACTGTATATGCATAAGAAAGCAAACTTTCCAGGTACTTTTTATGGAGAATCATTAAGGAATATTTAATGGCATAATTTTAATGTATGTCGCATGCGTGCAAAATAATAATATATGCATAATTATCAGCACCCAAAAGCGGATATTCATTTAGAGGTTTGAAAATTCCATTTATTTTTTATGCGCGTCTGTAAAAAAACTTTTCACTTTTATGTCGACGCTGTGTGATGAACAGGTATTTTGCATTACAAATTTTCATGATTTTTGTGCTCCGGCAATTCAGAAAAAAAACGAGAAAATGCTGCTGTTGGAATGTTCATTTGAAATTTTCAGCGTCATAAAGTATTCGTGTACGCGCTCGACTCAATGTTTTTGTCATTTTCAACACGCTACAGATGATGAAGAGATTTTAACGATTTTCGCGGCCCAACATAAATTTAATGATAACTTTTAGACGAAAAAAAAATTGTGTCCCTTTTTATTCAACTTTCAGTGCATTGAAAAACTTGCAGAAACAATTTTACGTTTTTTTTGTGTCTTTTTTTATTACAAACTCATAGCATATTATGACTTTACGAGAGAGAGAGCAGTATTATAAAGTTCGTTAAATGCATTATATGAAATTAAATTTTTCGCTGGATTATGCTATGGACATTTAATGAGCAACCAAGCCATAGAGAGAGAGAGAACGAGGCGGTAAAATAAAAGCATAAAGCACTTGGAGCAAAAGAGCTGAAATTAGCAAAAGAATTTAATTACGATGTTGATGTTGTAGTGGAAAATTACATTTAAAATAGTTTTTTTCTCTATCAAAGTACTAAAGCAGTGTTTTATGAGCGGTTCAGGGAACATCCCTTTACATTTTTCATAATTGCAATTCACCATAAAATTATCGTTCCAACAGTTTAGAAGCCTTAATGACTATATTTCAACAACTCCACAGAATTCATACGAATTCGTTCTCAAGCAGAGAGCGTTCAAACATTTGCTTTTTTCTCCGGAATACAGTGACAGATAGAGTAAGTGAGAGAGAAAAAAAGAACAATGAAGTAAAGCAGAAGGTCAGACCCTTTTAACATTCGAATGGCCAAAATCTTTTTTGCGACATCGTCGACGACGACAGAATTCACCAGTCTATGAAATCACATGAGAAGAGGAAAAGAGTGTGAGGGTGAAACCAGAAAAAAATGATAAATGACCATTTACTCTCACTCTCTGACTTACCATTAAATATACATATTCAAATGGAAATGTATGGTAGTTGATGCATTACCTTTTAGCATTTGACCGGGAAATAATATTGAGTTGTTTTACGAATTTTTAACCCCATTTTAATATACAAAGTTGTGATGTACATATTCGCTACTTTCCCCTAAAATCGCATACGCACGAAATTCCCATTCTCGGAGGATTTTATGAGTCATGTTTTGCATACTTATAAATGCTTTTGACAATACTCAATCAGCAAGAAGTGCACAGACAAAAATTAATGCTTTTGAAATGCCGCATGAATATTTTTCTATAAAGCGATTTCCGCCGAGAATTCAAAGCGATATATTTCCCAAAAAATGTGAAGCCCTCTCACAAATGTAGCAATTACTAAAATTGAGGCCTAATAATTGAGGCGAGGAAGAACGCAACATAAAATTGACGTTCTTAACAGGTGTTTTCTCATTTAAACTTTAATGTCTTCATTTCACGTCGAACGAGGCATTAAATTTGCATACTATTATTGATCATAATTGCATACCATGAATTTTTGACCACCGCCTTTACATCTTCAACTCGCCGAAACAATGTTAATCGGATTTTTCTATGCATTCAAAATTTGATGCATTTAATACTTTTAAGAAAAAAAACAGCTGCTGCTCGTTGATAACGCATAGTCTGTGCATTTTTAAACAAAAATCAATTTTTCTCAAATTCTAAGAGCTCTAAAGAGAAAACATAAAAAGTTATCAAAAAATTGATACATTAGCAGGAATTGGTATAAAAATCTAAATGTGTTCATGCTTCCGTTAGTTTTTAGAAACATATTTATTAATGTTTGTGATGGTATATTAATGATTTAATTTTTCATAAGAAAAATATTTTAACTATTGCATAATTTTTGTGATTTTTAGGTGTCGATAATCAAGTTCAAGCTCATCAAAGTTGCGAGTTGTACGTTTAATATCAAACTTGAATTAAAAAATCTTGCGACAATTTTCGAAAATTTATGATCTCACAACCTTAATCAGACTTCTTTTGGTTTTCGGTAAAACATAATTCCAGGGTAAAGCTATTATGGGAGAAAGCGAAGAAATTTTAAACTGTTGACACTGTGTCGTCGAGATAATTATAAAATATGATTTACTGGATAAAGTCTACTCGCCTCTCTTAACGTTGAAGCTAATGAGAAGCATCGAATTCAATGCACTTTATACACTGTTAAAAAAATATTTTACTTTTATTAAAAAAATATTATTTTTATTTTTGAAATAATATTTTTTTTTCAACAAATTTAACAAAAATCAGAACTTTGTAAATTTTTTTACACTCACACAAACACACATGATGATGATTATGAATTTTGATCCATATGCACATGTTGAAAAAAGTTTTGTAATTTAATATGGAAATGAATGTGTGACTTCTTTTGGGTCAAGCTGATGAAACCATAATAAGTGTTAAGTATTTTATGTGGAATTTATGGTTTTCCAATATGTGTGCAGTTGTAAGAAGGACAAACACTTTTCACCCCCATTTATTCTTTTGACAGTATATATATATAAATGTGACTCTCTATAAGGCGAGGATTAGGATTTCCTGTAAATTTGTCGTGAGTGGTTTCAAATTTCATGTCCACACTTTGAGGACTTCTAATAGCATTGCTGTAAAATAATTATCTCACTATTCAAAACTTTCCTTAAAACGATAATTTGTTATCACAAAATAGAACAAAAATTCAGAAATTTTTACGACTTGTCGGCATATTTAATATTTCACTGATGTGTTAAATGCATCTTCACCTCTTCTTTTTCCTTCTTCTACTCAGCTTTACTCTCTCACACATCATCTTGCCCATCAAAAAACATCCTACAACAACAACTTCGCGCTGCTTCAGATGATGATGATGATCACATGAGTGAGAAGTTAGCGAGAAAGAGTGAAGAGGCGAAAAGAGCTATATAATTGGCTGCTGCGCGGCCATAACTGAGGCGCCCAACATAAGAATAAGTTTCTCACCATCATTAAACTCTCTATATCTCCCCTTTTTTTCTTCTAAAGCGTCATAGAGTGCGAGAAAGATGAGGCGATTTGATAATTAACAAGCGAAGATGATTCGTCGTGTCTTGTTTTCTTTTTTTTATTATCTCCGTCATCATCACCAATTTTGTTATTTTTGCCATAAAAACTTCTATTTTAAGTTATAACTTTTATGAGAGAATTAATGAAAAAAATTCCTCCAAACCACATGATTTCAAGTTATCATTATTATTACTGTTTTTATTTAAAATTCCGGTTCACGACGTTGCTGATTTTCTAATTTTCTCTTCTCTCCCTCCTCTCGCTCTTACAGATGCGATAAATTTTCATTAACATTCACAAGAAATCTAATTAGATGAGACGATGAAAATTTTATAAATGTGTTAAGGTGAAATTTCCATTGCGTAAAGCTTGAATGTATTTTTTAATTAAACGCTCGCACTTTGAGACATAAATTAGATTGTCATGGCTTCTTCTTTCTCGACAAAGTTCTTTTCTCTATTTAATTTTTTGATTCGATTAACTCTCTTGTTCGAGCAAAGATTTCAGCACATGCACGTGATGACTCCTCCTTCGAATTTATTTATAAATAAAAATCGACACCTTTTTCCTTGAGCGCATAAAATCGTTAACTAGATTTTCATCTCCAAACTGCAGAAGAGTAAATTAACTAATAATAGCAACATCTGCACTGATGCTCCGAGACAAATCTAATTAAATACAAAACATAACTTATCGAATTTTGAAATTTGTGGGTGGATCTCTTTCGTGAAGATGATAAAGTGGTTTTCGTTTTCTTTGAAAATCTTTCGAGGTGACACCTTAATTTTTTTCTTTCAACAACAAAATTTTCAAACCATATTTTTTGTTGCCTTTATAGATTTCCAAAAAAAGGAACATTTCAATTACAATAAGCGATGACAGCCGGCCCTCGCCTGGCTTGTCATGAAAAGGAAACGGAAAGAAATGAGAAAGAGAGAAGGAGAATAAAATTAATTTTTGTTTAAGGTTATTCAAGAAGAATAAATTCGTTTCATGTTCATTTGAGTTCAAATGTGGTAAACCAAAAAACGGGATGATATTGGGGTGGTGGTGATGCAATGTTGAATGGAAAAAATGTGTTATTGACACCATCATAATAAATGAACTTGTGATTGTTATTTCAGAGTATAATGAATTTGATTTTTGGACGAAAATGAATCGAATTGAAAATTTCCAATTGCTTTTAAAATGCATTTAAAAATTTCGAGGGGCGCAACAATTTGAGACTGCAAAACAAAATTTTAGGAAATGAACTGTGTTGTGCCGAAAAAAAATTAAATTTCATTTTGTGTGCTGAGGGAAGATGGATAGAGAACATGAATGGAAATATCCCTGGTGAGCATATGTAACTAATGGAGTGAAAGCAATTTAATTATGGGAAATTACTATAATGTGCATGAAAACACGCACACGCATCGGATAACATCAATAACCGCAAAACAGCTATACATTAAAACTGCATGACAGCACTCGCATTCCTTATTTTAGTAAAAATTATTTTCGCTTGAAACTATTTTCTATATAAAAGAGAATACAAATTAATTATTATTTGCTCCATTTAAAAAAAATCGAATAAAATCTATGGCAGCAGCAAGTGGCACTTGAGATTGTTTTTTCTCTCTCTCTATCCGTAAATTCTTTCAAAGCAATAAAATTGCTACAAATTACTTCAAATACATAAACTTCCCGCAGGAAATACCGACGCTTTTTTATATTAATTTCTTCTTCACATAAACGGAAAAGGTAAACCTTTACTCCAGTAATATTACGGTGAGAGAAGAGGGTGGCTGAAAAAGGCAGAACTCTCGGGTTGTAAAGAAATTTATTGATCTCGAGAGAAGAAATTTCCAACTTTTCCGCCTTTTCACATGAAAAATAAAATTCTTTTCACAAAAGATTTCGGAAAAATAATTTTCCTCATTTTTATCATTATTATGCGAGCGTGGCGTGTTTAAGAGGAAGATACGGAAGTGCGAAATAGCCTACAAAATTATTGTACAGCATGGTACATGTGAGAATTTATAAATTCTACATGTGAACCATTGAACGATTAAGTCTGGCATATAACAGTTTTTGCTGCTATGAATGGTAAAACTTGAGAAAATTATTTTTTGATACAAGTCGATAAAATTTCCCACATTTATAAGAGAAGGAGTGCGTAACATGCTGCGTAAATCGATCAAAGCTTTGTAAAATATTACCTGTATGGTACGCAAGCGAAAGGATTTGGCTTGATTTATAGCCGCTCGTCTTCATAAATGTGCGAAAGAAATTTTGTTGAAATGTTAACGATTACTCAAATATGTTAAGTTGAATTTAAATTTTTCCTCTGCTTTTCCTTAATGACTTCAAATTTGTTTTCTTTTCTCACACCATTCTTGGATGATGGAAAAGTAAAGTGCAGAAGGGAAGCTTTGATGAAAAATTGAATCACATTTTAATGAGAGGAACCATCACACACATATGGGTGAAAATCGTTCCCACTTAATTACATAAAATTTATCATATTTTCCAAATGAAAAGCCGCAATTTCACACACATTACTCACTCTGAAAGAGATTTCTTCGTCAGAATCCATTTGTGTGACGATGACAACCTTTCTCTCCTATCGCTCTCTCTCACTCCTTGGCATGAGTGCGGTGACAAATCACATATATACATGCCATACAAAATATTGGATGAAGAAAAAAAACGATGTAATGAAGTGTGTAAATGCATGAAGAGCGCGCAATGAAAGACATAAAATGACGTGTTGAATCGGAAGATAAAAATTTCTTTTCACAACATGTAAAGTCTTTCTTTTATAATGGATGGATTGCAACATTTTTCATTGTGAAGCAATTCGTTCAAAGCTTCTTCAGTTGTATCCGGGATATATAGAAGCTTTAGAAAAAAACACTATCGTCACCTTTCATGAGAACGAGTGAAATAGGATGCGAAAAGTGCATTTTAATGATGATGCAATTTTCATTCTTTCATTCGTGCAGCATGCAAAGTTTTACTGTTGGGTGGTGGTAGAGAAAATTACATCTGAAGAGCAGTTGAATGAATGAGAGAAAGTGGAAGTAAGGATGAATAATGGAGGTTTGGAAAATGCATCTCATTATTCAGAAAGAGCACTCACTCGTATCTATTTACACATAAAAGCGGAGATGAAAGGAAAATTTGCTGTATTTTTCATTTCCAAAAGGATAGAAACACTCAGCGAGTGAGAGAAATAAAAATTGCGCGATAATTCACGGGTATTCGTGGAGAGGTAAAGAAATGGTAATAAGAATGTCAAAGTCATTCACTCTAACAAAGTGTCGCACGAAGAAAATGAAACTTTTTCCATTTCATTTCATCTAACATGCATTTCACCGCATACACATACTCATGAAAAATGTTTTACGTGACAGCGTGAGGACTTTTTCATATATGAACTCTACCTTTTCTTCACACCTTTTTCTACATACACATAAATTTGCGGGTGTCGTCCCGAGACTTGGGGAATTTTGATGGAATTTCTGCGTGCTCGATTATCAATAAAAAAGAGCGGGCGATGAATAATGACTCTGGAGACGCAACGACAACGACGGAAACTCTTTTGCACATATGAAATAAATATATTTCCATAGCATGCATTAAATGAACCGAAAATTTATTATTTTCCTCTTCCTCTTCCATCGTCGACGACATCATCACCACTTCATACTATGATTTAGTGGAAGGAGGACTCAAAGTTTTGTGTTAAAACAAGACATAAATCATACTCATTAGAAAAATATGTTGAAAGACAAAATTTGTTTGCTACAAAAAAAATAGTAGAATGTGTTCGATCCCAACTTTATTTTTTCCTTCCTCTCATTCGTTTTAAAATACCAAGAACAAGTATGAAAAGTATGGAATTTCATCATCACCATACACTGATCGAAATTTTTAAAACTAAAAGAAAACATCCTCTTGACGTCGGTGAAAAACACATGTTAATATGTGAAAATTAATTAAGAACGACGCGTGAGAGTATGTGGACGATGCGATGGATGGTGAAAAATAATTGGTGTTTATATATTTATGGCATCCCAATTTTCCAGTATTTCGGCTCTTTACGACATATTTGAGAATACTTTATGACCATGAAGATGTGCCATGAATTGGATAATATCTCATCATGTGGGACAGCAACACTCAACTTTTGGTCGTAATTTCAAAAGAGGAAGGCGATAAACGAGAGTATGTGTGTGACTGTTGACGAGCGATAAAAGTATTTTCTTGCTCATTTCACACCAAGCCCGAATTAACTCAAGTATCGGATGTCATCGTGTTGAAAATTTAAATTATAGCTTAACCGTACGTAAGAAAAAAATTAGAGTGATTATTGATGTGAAGAAAGAAGAAAATCATGTGGTGCCACGGCTACATCATTTTTTATTGCGCGAGATTAAATCTCATCGCTTCTTATTTGACGGGCCATTTTATGTTTGTTCTCCGTCGATCTCAAACCGAGAGAGCGTGAGATAAGAAATTGCTCCCATTTTGGTTCATTTGAAGTTGCATCTATGTGGTTATGCCATCCATCAATATTACTTAATTCCCGCTCATAACTACATAAATTCGTATTTAGATTTTTTATAAATCATGTGTATGTATTGTTGTATCAAGTTAACAGCAGCAGTGATTTTCTGATCAAATATTGCTGCTGCTGTTTGGTACACAAGAGACATATTTTGTAGGAGTCTTGAAAATTTGCCTCGGTAATTTCTCAGTATTGTGTACATACAAATCATGCATGATTTATTGCACGAACGAAGATTTTCAATTGCAAAGTGCGCTTTGTAAAGAGAGAGAAGCAAAACGAGAGGCTTTGTGCACGAGATTTATTCAAACACACAATCAAAACATACAAATTTATACATATTTGCCAACGACAAAATCTTTAGACTAACAGCATCTCGCTTTTTTTCTCGAGAGAAACAGGAAAATAACAAAATTGAACGTAAAGTGTGCAGAAAGAGGGAGTATCGTGGAAGAGGAATGTAAAAGGCAGAAAAGCAATTTAAAATCGAAAATAAATTTATGTATGTTTGATTTGCTATACTCTAACTATAAATAAGTACTTGTTCTTATTACTTTTGTGATAAAACAATTCCCATGATAACCACTCACACCTTCCTCATCCTCCTCATGTGTTTATACAGCGAATGTTCTGATTAAATTAAACCAAAGATTGATTTTGTTAAATAATTATTGATGTCAAATTTTGTGTACAAAGTGTCGCAATGGTTTACAACACGAATATTGGAAAATGCATGAACACAGTGTGAGCTATAATAATTATTAAAGCAGGAGGAAATAAATCACTCGAGTCGAGCGAAAGTATGAGTGCAGTTTACTAACGTATTAAATTTTGCAGAACATCTCGAGTTAGCTTCTTCTGTTTGTCATCTTATGGTGTTTTACTCACACATATCTCGTTGGTTCACATTATAAAAGAGATTTAAGTTCGTACCTCGTATATATTTCCTCGTCTTTATGGCATCCCTATTGGGTAGTTAAAGAAGCTGAAGTTTATAAATTTTTATAGAGAAGCGAGTGAGCAGTTGTGCGCAAAGGGTAAATCTAAATGACTTTAAAGCACTCATAATCCCCTTCTGAAGTTTATAATACCGACAACAACACATATTTTTTTTGCCTTAACTAGATTGCGTCTCACTTATATGACCCATAATAAGTATTAAGTCGTAAAGTGATAGCCACCTCAATGAAGAGAAGTATCAGAGAGAGATAATATGAGCTTTAGGTAAAAAAATAAAAATATTGTTCCCCGATCATCCTTTACACCATATAACATAATATGTCATTAATTTAATTTATTCATCTGCCTGTTGAGTCCGCTTGTTTTGAAACATGGCTCTCAAAGAAATAAAAATTTCAATTTATCATTCGATTTATTAGAGTTCTTTCTTTCTCTCGCTCAAAAGGATTGAGTTTCAACGGTTTGCTTGAGTTATTAATTTTTACATAATTCTTTTATAACTGATTCTTTTTTGAATATACATATCATTCTATATATCCACTTGATGAGCATTAAAAGAAAAGAATCTTAACAAAAGGCATTGAGTAAAAATCGAATAACAAGAGCGAGAAACCTGAGATGTTGAAAATATAACGAAAAACAGTCGAAAAGAAATTGAATTATGATATTAAAAGTTTTATGATTCCACATTTTTATGGAAGTGTCAATTTCCATTTGAACGTTCAAGGATCGCATTCATGATTGCGGTATCCACATTTACTTTATGAAGTTACTGTATTCTATTGTATTCGCATCTGTGAACCTCAATATTTCCATTGTTATTGGCATTTGAAGTCATAAAAATAAAAATCCTTTAAATGTCTATTCCCTTTTTTAAAAAAGGATTTTTGAATTTTTTTATGGTTGTAACAATAATCATTTTAAAGAATTCAAAAGTAACCTTTTTGTCTGCTTATGTGTACAATAAAATTAGGAGCTGCAAGCACACAGCGAGTCGATGAGAAATTATACGAGATTACATGAATAAGACGAAGAAATTGGGTAAATATAATAAGAGAGTGATCAATAATTCTTAGGGATGTGTGTCTTTGAGAGTTTCTATACTTCATGTCGAAATGTCACAAGCAGAGCATTGCTTCTGAACGTCTTTTTTGTGTGATTCCTCATCCTCACGAACGTAAGTACACAAAGAGATATGCTTTAATCAAATTAGAGAGTCAATTTGAGTCGTTACAATCGATACATCCATCACATTTGTGAAATTGCTTCTCATAAGAATGAGAAAAAACTAAGCAATGTTTAAATAGGTTAAGTAATAAATGACATTGATTGATGTTGAAGCTTTTATGGTACTCTTTTTCTAATATCTTAAACGGTAATCAAAACGATTCTTGAAATTTTTTTAAGAGAGAAGGCATTATTAAAAGCATCGTCATGCTGCTAGCATTGAGAAACGTCAAGATAACTCCACGAATCAGATACATACAGCACTACTTAAGGGGTGCGAAACAATAAGTGTTCTTCTAATGAGAGCGATCAATCAATTCAATTCGCTCACTCAATCGCTTATGCTGTGTATTGAGAAGAGAATTTAAGTGCAATCATTAAAAGCGAGATGATAAAAAACTCGAGCCAATTTGAGGAAATTTTCTTTATCACAAAATTGATTATGTTGGCTCTGGTGACGAGAATAAAATCTCAGATTGGCACAGAGATTTGAAAAAATTGGAGGAAATTCGATCTCTGCAATTTTCATAACGAAATCCGCCCGCAAGATGAAATCCGTCGTCTCTCACTTTATCTCTTTAACGAGCTCTTGTGCGGAATCGATGGAGTGTACTTGCTATCCAATTAAGAAAGTTCTTTTGAAATCCTTTCCTTCAATTTTTATGGACGGAAAACGATGACGATTTTCCTCTAGTGAGTACTTTCTCAACTTTGTCTTCTTGTTATCAGCATCCGCAAAAGACGAAAGATTTGTGGAGTGAAAAACTCATTTAATTAAATGCATTTTCAAAATCAAATAAGAGTTCTCTTATAGCACTCACAGTTGAGGTGAAATTTTCAATATGTTATCTTACACATATCGGATTTCCATTTCCCAGCTCCCACCGATGTCGTTTATATGGCAATGACGAGATGATGGCAAAAGTTTTGCAATACAAAATCTTCTAATTGGATGTCTTCATTGAAATTGAAAATCTATTTGAAAATAACAAAATTTACAGCTCATGCTTGAGGGCGTAATTTCAAAGACAATTGTCTTCCTCCTCCGCACCCCTTCACTTTACTCTTTTCTCTCGGTACTCACAGATCTTATTTTGAAACTTTTCTCTTTAGCTTCAATTGTCGAGTCGCCCTTTGGCACAATTGAAAATTAATTAATTAGGAAGATAGAAAGATTTAAATTACCAAAACTTTGCCCATCGTTTCAAATTGAATTTATCTTTAGCTGTTTTTCCTGGGGGTCTTTCACTATGGGAGACGATTAAAGTCGTTTCTTTCACTCTATTTACTACTTGGACTTGCTATGAAAGAAAGGAAAACTTTTGGATAAAAATTCTTTTTTGTCGAGTGTCCAAAAGAAATTGTTCCGTGTTATGGAGATTTTACAATCGTTTTTTAAAGGACATTTTGAAGCTGTCTGCAAAAATGTATGCAATGATACTCACAATACACTCTTCGATCTGTATTGCTTCGAGGGACATGAAGTAGTTTGAAAGATAAATATGTACAGACATGGAACAGAAGGAGACAGAGTAATGTGAGGGTGGCATTCAATTGAATGAGTCTGACACCGCAGTAGTCAGTCTATTGATGTTTCTTCTTTTTGTTTAAAAGATAAACGTCGGTGCGGATTGCAAATCTCTGTTCGACTCAATGTTTAAAGTTTACCGAAACGAAAGAGAGGACAAAATGAGAATTTTTCCGATTTTTAGGATGAAAAGCAAGAACAACATTGATGATGTAAATAACAAATAAACAATCGAAAACAAAAAGTCAAAGAGAAGGGCCGAAAAAAAAGTTGGATTGACACTTTGAGATACATTGTAATTAAAAATTGGATATTTTTTTCGATAGCAAACCATTCTGTGGAACTTTTAATGTCACTCTTTTGTGTTTCAATTTCATAGATGTGAACCGCACATGCTTGTGTGTGTGTGAAGATTTGCAATATAAAGAGAAAAAGGGCAAAAGTCGTTATTCAAGTAATAATGTAATGAAAAATGAGATTTTTACGAGAGAAAATTCCTAACATGCAAGGACCTTTTTTGTTCCATTCATTCACAATCCACAAACTCATTCAATTCGCCCGACTTTTATCACTTCTCCACACAATCAAAATCATTCAATTACTCGAGTGAGAAAGAAATGCATTTTTTCTCGAAATGATTTTGCGGCAGTTCTAAAGAACTTTGTTTCATTTATCTTCGTTCGGCTTCTTATTGACTCTATAGAGCTAAAATATTTGTTATAAATTCTATTGATGACAAAGTGATTATTAAAAAAATATAAAATTTTTAAAAATCCTTTGTAGCTTTAACACTTTCTACCCGCTTTCGTATTTATCTTTTGCGTTTTTTGCTGAACGAGTGTGAGGGAGAGTAATGTGCTGGAAGAAACCATCTCGAGAAAATCCATAAAATAATGGTTTCGGTTGCGTCTAAAAAATCACCCAAAAATCTCTTTGTTAGAATTTACGTTGGAATTAGTTTTGGTAATGGTGATGATCCTTAACATTCTTCTCTTTTACACTCACTTTTTTCCTTCTATCTTACTCAGCCAGTTCTACGCCACCGACTGGAACGAATAGGATAACGTGAGTGAAACAATGGATAAGGAGAGTTTCTGAAGAACCCTAAAATCATAAATTTCCATTATGGTTACAATTTTTCTGTCTCTTTCAGTATATTTTAAACTGAACTATGTGGTTCTAAGATTTTATTCAATTAATGTAGATTTTAACAAATAATAAATTTTTTTATTTTTGGTTCAACAGAGAGAAAAATAATATAATTTAAGCAAAAAAAAACAATTAAATTCAAAAAATATGCATCATTGAAAACAATTATTCTGTTTATATTAATGAAAAATCTTGTTCGAAAATAAAAAAATGTTCTTTTTGTATCGTTTATATCGAACATAATTGAATCGAATAAAACATTCATACAAACATCAACGTTTTCCGTTACCACCGCCACAATGCGACAACAATTTTCCACTCAGACGAAAATTTGTTCTGAAAATCAATCAATTTTGCAGCCGTCGTACATGCCAACGCGGTACAACGTGTGGGATACACACGAATGAAATAAGTGAGCGGGTAAATCACGCGTATGTGAGCTATGGAGAGTAAATTTAAGGAATTTTTTATTATCGAAATTAATTTATTAAATGTGTATACACAAAGTCCACTGACTCGCGTCGTCATTTCGCTCGTTCACGATGATGTTGTTGATGATGATGATGATGAAATTTAATTAAACGAAAAACGCAAAAACCAAACAACGAGCATGAGAATCGAGTGGAAAATAATATAAATAAATAATTTCGATATTGTCGGTTGAAAAGTGTGATGGAGTCGGTGGTTAGTGTAAAATGATGAATGGTGAATTTTTTCCTCTCACAGCACAGCCATATACAAATTTCTTAATGAGCAGAAGAGAATTTTTGTGAAATATTTAGCTTGTTTTTATACACCGACCGCACATTAAGAATTTAATTAAAAAATACTTTCGCTCTTTTGCTCATTTAAGAAAGAAACGTGCGCACATAAAATATAAGAATAAATTTCTCTTTGACGTAAAATAAATGTAGAAAATTTTTTCAACTTTTTTAAAGCATTTTTTTATTGAAGTTGAAGAAAAGTTAAGATTTAACTTACAACATTACAATTTTATATCACATTGAAACATCTTCGATTCTACTCATAAATTTGATCTTAAAGTTGTGATGCATGTATGATAAGAATATGACAAAGTGCTTTGAGAATTTTTAGGTTACCTCGCACGTATGGCTTAATGATGAGATTGATAATTTCCATGAAGAAATTATTTATTCCGTTGACATCGCTCCTCGCATGCTCCATCGAGTCGAATACTTATCTAACCCCTCATTTTCATAATTGCGCCACTATAGTGACGCTAATTTCATTTCCACAACAAGTTGAAAAGTAGTGAGTTGAATACTAACGAGACGAAAAATTCTTTATCATACACATTATTTAATAAATTAAACATTTATGAACGAGACATCTCAAGATTCTTATCGTCTTACGTTATTTCTCATTTACTTAAGTGCTTCAGTCGTTCTGTGGATTTACTCATACAGCATCTCTCAACGATGGAATTTCATATAAAGATACTTCTTTTTTATTAAAAATATGTATACCCTTTTCATCTACAGCATTATTTGAGAGTGAATGAGATTACAAAATTTCTTTCAAATTGATTTTGTCAAGAACTCTTTCTTAAGCGAATTTTATTTTCTTTGCAATTCCTCGCAATAATATATAATGAAAAGTAAGTGTGATAAATGCCTTCAAGTGCCTTCAATTTTGCACTTAATAATGCACGCCTGAATGTAAATGGAGTTGGCGTATTTATTGTATTTTTCACAATATACATAATCATAATGCAAATTCTAAATAAAAAAGATCTAATCGAATTTCCTGCTTCTTCTCATCTGAGTCATCTCCCTCATTTCTTTTATGCTCTAACATACACTCATACTCATATCCGTCCACAGAACTCAGGTTAAGGCTATGAATCAATTGATTCGTCAAGCTAACCTTTTTCAACACCAATTGCATTGTTCAATGCTGATGATATTCTGTTCATTCAATATGTAGAATGGCTTTTTCCTCAAATCTCACTCTTTTTTTGGTCAATTTTGTGACAAAGAGAGAGAAAAAATTTATTTATTTCTTACGAGTTACGTGCAGGAAAAAGGAATTCTTCTATGCTTATTAACTTGAATGTATTTGTCGTCCTTTCCTGCTCCTTAAATTTTCTTACTCTTATCTCCTTTGTCCCTCACTGGCATTCGTCCTCCTCCTCCTTCTTTGTAGTTCTTTTTAGCAGCATTTACAAAAAGAATAAAAAAACGCTTTGATGCTTTAGCTACCACAGAGTCGCAAGGATGAAATAAAATAAAACGAGAAAGGACACAAAAGACAAACATATATATAAATCAGTTGGAGCACGATTTTGCTCAAAAATTTCACCTGGAAGGATAAAATTTATATTTTCTGCTCTTTTGCAATTTATTTAGAAGAATTATTACGGTGGATTAAACCTAATAAAACACTAAATTTTTCTTTTCACGTGTGGGTATCCATATGAGTATTTTATTATTATTTGCACAGTATTATTATTACTGGTACATTTCTCTCTCTCACTCAATTCTATACATGTACAATGTAAGGGCATCGTATACATGCGAATGTGAAGCAATATTAATGATGTAATTTATTGAATAGAAAAGAGACCTTTTGTTGCCGTGTGTTTATAATATTTGCTATTGTTGCGATTTTATATGTCTATAAAAAAAGGGGGAAGGGAGAAAATAATAATCGCTCGATTTGATGCGTGGCGGCAGCAAGGTGGGT
Source organism: Tanytarsus gracilentus (assembly GCA_038502055.1). Classification (NCBI taxonomy): domain Eukaryota; kingdom Metazoa; phylum Arthropoda; class Insecta; order Diptera; family Chironomidae; genus Tanytarsus; species Tanytarsus gracilentus. The sequence continues at coordinate 147,814 of JAXRKN010000039.1, read as the reverse complement.
GGCTTAGAGACGAAGTAAAATAATAATAAAAGACAAACTAATATGCAGACGATTGCGATTATATTGGCAATTGTCTATTGTTTGTTTTCTTTCTTCATCATCGTTGGACTAAAAGTGAAATATCTGAGAATTTATTCATTAGTCAGTCAACGATCTGCGCTAATCGTTTTGCGGGGGATTAGAGCAATTTGTTTCCAATTATACTGCCCTGCCTTGCATTTATACGTTCGCTAGACTCGAAAAATTTTAAATGCGTTTTAAATGATGGAGATTTTATGCAAAATATTCATTCCGCTATGTCCACTTAGAAATTCATAGCTCTCTTGACCATCGTTTGCAGGATGATACAGCTTTCGAGATCTCGATGGTTTCAATTAAGAAATAAAAAAGAGATTTCCCTCCCGAAAAAAAATATTAATTAATTCACTCACTAGCCCGAGTCAGATGAGAGCTCGATAGGGCATGCTATCTAAAGTCATGTGAATATTATTTCTCTCGTCTCGCTCACTCATTAAAAAAATCAGCTAATTAACTAGAGAGGAGGAAAAAGGAGAAGAATTAATAACACATTCAGCTTCCATAAATCTGCATATTTAATCGAAGATTTTGAAATCTCTTTTTCCTCTATATTCGTTAATTTATGCCGAAAATTGATTCCTCCGTGGCGCAAATGTTGTATTCTTTTTACCTTCTATGGCTGATTACAATCTCATTGACTTATTTTCCATCACTTCTTCGACAGAAAATAGTTAAGCTGTATAAAAATGCTTGCGTTGTCATTTTTATGGTCACTACTCACTTCTAGAGAGGCGCATCATCGCTTGTGCGAGCTAGCGACGTGTATGGAAATTAATAAATGGATCAGATTGAGAAATTGAGACTCTTTCGAATAACCAATAACGTATAAACTTTAATTAAAATATTTCTTTTTGGTCGTCTATCGACGATCGTGACACATAATGAAATTTATGACACACATTTTTCAGTGTGTGTTTTTTAAAATGTTATATCTTAATTATCGTTGAATTTTTTACCTGCTTTTTCTCCCTCCTTTTGTCTCTCCTTCTCGAATGTTTTCTTTTAAATTTAATTTTTATGAAAATTTGTTTCGTTTATAAGTGATAAGTGGAGAAATATAAATATCAGATGAATTAGAAACATATTTGTAAGAAGACGAAAAAATGTTTTCAGGACGCTGACACAAAACCACACGTGTAACAATTTGTTAAGACAATAAAACTTTATTATTTTTATTGCACACGTCGTATTGAGGCTATTTAAGAAAATCCTCTAAATAGACTACTGCGTTGAGTTTAAAAACCCATGTCATGCTTATTTGATATTTATATCTGCCAATTTTAGAAGAAAAAAATAAACAAATTTGAGTGGCAACATGACAGGCTGCATATGTTTCAAAGAGACATTTTCTTTCAACACAATTGATAGATTTTAAATTGAACTGCATTCAAAATGTTTATTTACAAGAAGAAAAAATGTATATTGTCATTCACATAATTCGTTTAGCATAGGAGAAAAAAATAAATCAGGATATTTGTATCGATGACAAAATATGCAGGCATTTTAAAGCATCATGCGAGTGTTAGTCTATTAAAATATCGATTTATGGACAATTTATCCCGAAAGTTTTTTCTCTCACCACTACAAAATCTCCTCATTTAAAAACAGTGATCAGCTTAAAAGCATTAACGATTGGACTTTAATGATGAGCGCGACGCGGCAAGCTGTTTGAACTGAGAGGTGGTGATGATTTTCTATCCATTCAAACACTCCGTTTTTTTTCAATATTGCCGTGTTTAAGAAAGAAATAATTTATTCATTTCTAAAATGAGACGCTTATTTTTTTGTGGGATAAAAAATCAAGTATTTAAATAAAGCGACTGAAAAGAAATAATGATTATTATTTAAATCATTTTAGAGACCCACTCGAAAGAAGCCAAAATAATTTTAAATCTCTTTAATAGCTTTATTTAAATTAAAAAATATTCTTCAATTGTTTTAAAGAGAAATAAATTCAAATGTAGTTGTTGCAAATCAAATTCATTGCTGTTGTGTGTGAGTAAATAAAGGGCAAACAACGATTATTATATGCGCTCAGATAAACAATTAATTGCATGGCTTGTAATGAATATTAATAAGCTGTCACGAACGAAAAACAAACGAAATGGACATGATATATTCATTAGACATTTAGACATGATGAATAAGACAAAAACAAACCATTCTCAAACATTATCACTTCCAATTTTCGAAAAAATAAATTTTAGACATGTTTAGCATTTAAAGCACCTTCTTACATCGTTCTAGGCCTTTAATTTTTAGCTTAATAGCGTAATTAAATTTGCATTTCTCTTCCACTCATTCGCTTGCTAACCGCCGCCGCCTTTTGCATAAATTCATGTAAGTAAGTGAGGCTTTTTTTCCACTCAAAAATATTTAAAGAATATGCGGGCAATTAAGTCAAAGTGAATTGCTTATTCTTATTTTATCCCTCTTCATTTCCACAACGAACAACAATGTCTTTCACACTCGCTTTTTTATTTCTTCGCGCAGCGGTCAGTTGTTTCTACACTTTAACTTAAGTTGCTTTTTTATTATTATGAAAATTTTCTAGACCATAAATAATGGATGAAGAATTTAATGTGGCACAACTTGTCCAATTATCATTTCATAATTTTTTTCTCTCTTTTTTTACAAAACATGTAGAATATATATTTTTAACTTTCTATTTACTTCGACAATTTTTTAATTAGTTTTCTAATGCGTACATATTTACGTAAAGAATTTTTTGTTGCATTTTTCTCTTCCACATTGCATGACAAAATATCCTTGAAAAAAATTCTTACAAACATTTGTCATCAGGCTTAAATTTATCCAGGTAAACAAATTTTTTCATGCACATGCTTTACATATTGGAATTCAAAAAACACAATTTTACATTATCTTTCTCTTCTTCACGCAACATATATTTCTTCATAAAATTATTGTCAACATATTTTCTCTTCTTGTTTAATTATAGAGAAAATAAATCTTTAAATTTTAATTTAAAATTCATACATTAACCTCACACTTGATCGCTCGCTCTCACTCTCTTGTTGGAGAATGCTGTTGATTTAATATCCCCAAAATTACATTTCTTACATCAAAGAGGCTGTGTCAAAAATTGTGTTTTTGCCGAAAGCGAACGCAAGAGAAGAGCGACAAGCGAGGCAAAGAGCAAATTTCAAAGAGCTGTGTATGCTGAATAAAGAAAAGAGAAAAGGCTGGAAGATGTGCTTTATATATATGTATGTTATAAATTAAAGAAATATTCATTTCTAATTCAAATATTTATTTTTCAATTTCATCCTTCACTCAAATGATTATGTGTGTGGTTGTGCACACTCACACAAAATTAACTGAGAGCATTTCACTCGAGATGAAAATATATTGACATTTTGACAAACAATTCCTTTGACATGTGTGTACATGGGATTTAATTTCTAGCATTATAGCATGTATGCTCGAAATAATAGCAATAATCAAAGAGGACATCGAATTATGTACGCATGATGAGAGAAAAGATGATATGGGAAAGAAGAAGAGATGGTTTAAAGGACATGAGGATTAAATGCGAAACCTTTGGAGACAAATCGAGCGTAAGATAGAGATGGATTTTGTCGTTATTTCGCAATAAGGTACCGTAAACAGTAATGAAAAGAGAAAAATTTTATGCCGAATTTGTGAATGTAATTGACAAAGAAATTGGAATTTCTTCCATCTGCTTGTTGTGGTCGATGACACATGAAAACTTTATTATATCGATATCATTTTTTTCTTTAAGATATCGATTAATTTATCAATTTGATGATTGATGGAATCAATGACAGAATTACGAAGAAATCATATAAATAAAATCGAAAGCTTATTCTTGTACGAAGATCAACGATTTTTTGAACAATTCTTCATCTCAACATTTTACTCACTCACTCATATATAATGAGAATTGACAAAAACGAATTGTTAAGCGCAAAATATACATGATGAATAAGGGGAGATGGAAAAATAATTAGACATTCCATGGGTGGGCCACCATCACTACGCGATCAAGATAAAAATTGATCTAAGAATATTGTCTATTCTCTATGCTCTATTGTGGTACTGAACATCAAACATTTCAAAAGGTAAATGCTTCACCTGTATTTTAAGGGTTTTGCTTACGTTAAGAAAACGGATGCGATTTGGAGTAAAAGGAAATTGATCCTTTATCAAGCGCTTCAGTATCTTTTTTGCAATTTACCCTATTTCCTCATCTTGCGTCTCTTTTCGATAGTGTTGAAAGTAAAACATACACATATTCGATCGAATTTACATTATATATCGTTTGTGATGAGGATTTTTGAATGTACAAAATTCTCTTGGATGCGAAAATTCAATTTATGCTCATCATCATAGTCCCAGCATAGATTAATTTACATCTATCTATCTATCATACTGCAATCTCCATTTAGCTTTCCATAATCATAATCTTTATTTCGTACATATAGTTTGTGATAGAGATTTTTTTGTTCTTAAAGCATCTATGAACTTAAACAACGACAGCAGACATACATGATTATGAATATTTTCACATGTTGACGATGATGGCGATATTTTTTCCGACAAAAGAGCTTATTATGACCCTCTTTGCTGTCGTTGTGGTTTTTCTTCAGCTATTTTCCAAAGATGGTGGAAATAAAAATTGGAATTTGTATACGTTCTACATAATCTTTCTATACTAACATGAACGAGAGAGAGAGAGAGAGATGGAGCGATTTGCTAGAGAATAAAAAATTTAATCAAAATAATTGAATCATCAGCATAAAATGCTTATTTTGCACTCATATTCCAGTGCTCTCGAAAAAAATAAAGATTTATGCGCTGACAAATTTTATTTTTCAAAAAATTTAGTTTTGCGTGGAAGAGAAAAGAAAAATGAGACAGAAATTATTCAAATAATTTATTTTGAAGATAATAAGGTGCTCGATCGTGAGTATCCAACTGTGCTTCTCTTTTTTAAATTTATTTCCATCTTCATTCACGGCTCGTGAGCACAGCAAATGGAATTTTTACTTTGACAATAAATAAAATTGTCACAATATTCAAATTCAACGGTTGTGACCGCATATGTCCTTCTAAACAAAAAAATTCATGTGCGACTTCCTCTCGCATTTCTTTCTGTCACACTATACCATGAGTATTAAATTGGCGGATGAATAAGCAAGGTAGCACGTGAGTGAGCTTGACATTTATTGCTATAATTAAAATGTACTAAACAATGATTAACCCTCTACGCCCTTCTGTGCTGTTTGATTAAACGAATTATGTCATAGCGCAGCTTATCGACAGATTGTTGTTGTTGCAAAAATGTGCTGGTGTGAAGAAAAAGTTTTCAAACTTTATGACTTTTGGTCAACAAAAGATTTTTTACCAATTAATCAACGTGACCATATGCTGTTTCCTTTTCGTTCATAAATCCCGGGTTCAATAAAATTGCTACTATAAAAAAAGAAGGAAAATTAAAGGGAGACGAGTGCTTGATGAAATAGCGATAAAAAATATTTCTTTATGGGTGCACTTTTGACTTCTGTTGCTTCCAGTAAAAAGCAATCATCATAAAGTACAAAAAATGCTGAAAAAACGTTGATAACGATGATATGCTTTGGTGATGGAAACGTTCAATACATGATGAAATCCAATAAAGGCAATATAATTATAATGCACATGTTGTTATAGCTCGATGTCGAGTTTTATACAGCTCAATAACCATGTTATCAATCTGCGCGCATTACACGGGAGAACTCGTCAATTGAGTGAATGGGAAATTTTTTAATTAATGAAATTGTCGCTCATTCAATTTGAATAATTGATCTCATAGTGAAAGCCTCTCTGAAATGGGAAATAACAAGCTCGAATTGAATGAGCGAACGATATCAATCCAAAAGGCTTTTATTTTTCCGTGCATGCAACCAATTAGGCAAAAACTCGAATTAATCATCCTAGCAAATCGACGCGATGCGAGCAGCTAGCTGCACATTCAGGTTGAATTTTTCAGAACTTTAATCCCAGCAGCGAATGTTCGCATTTTATGTAAATTTGAATCATTCGTCATACGGACGCTGGTGGTGGATGAGAGGACGAACAGGCGAGCAATTAGAGCAACATGACATTAAGAAGTTCTATGTTGTTCGCTAATGGGCACTCATTATGATAATGATAATGAACTACCTTAAACAGCCGTCGCACACCCCTCTAATTAATATCTTCTAAGCCATTGCATCATGAGCACTTTACTCTACAGCAAGAGAGCAACAGGAAGAGAAGAGAAACAAAGAATGATAATTTGTCGTTGTAGAGTGATTTTAAAAGGCGAAATTCAACTTTCTTTTTGTGAGCCAACTTCTTGAATGAACCATGCAAATCAATGATGCGGAATATAAAACGATTCAAGGAAAACTCTACATAAAGGAAATTATGATGATGCAAATAAAATTAATTGAGTGCGAAATGGGAAATCTGAAGAAGGAATAATTATTGGCGAGCAAGCAACTTAGCTGCACATACTCCAATGAAATTAAAAATGTGTCATTCCTACTAATTTTATTTATCTCATTATTTGCCAATGCTGCTAATGAAGACAACAATAAGAAGAATGAAAGCGCAAATACAATGACGTTGAGATTTTTTCATTCAGCGAAAACTCAAGACGAAAGCAAAAAATATGAACGAGCTGTGCAAAAACTTTTTCAATTCATTATGCTTATTGCTGAGACTTTTTCTCCCTCACCAAATCATCTTCGTTCGTTATTTCCTTTAAATTTCTATGGTGACGTTTTTTTTAAATTTAATTCTTTGCAAATTACTCTCAAATCTTTTATTAGCAGCTGTCGGCATTTTGTGAGTTTGTAAATTTGATTTAATTACTTTTACTCGCACACATATTGTAACATAGATGTAAAATTGCTCAATTTTTGTCACTTTTTCAGTTTCATAAAATATCATATGTGGGTGCACAAAAAAGTAGACTTTATATTTATGTGGATAAGAATGGAAACAGTCAAAATGAATGCACATTGGTGACTGCATGGAAACGGAATTACAGGAAATAATTAATGACTTCGAAACATGAGATCGCGTCTTGCAAGCATATTATATTGAATGGATTCACGATTAACAATAAACGTATATGCATATATTGAACAAATAAAGAATTTCAATGGAAGCTAAATTGAGCGAGGGAAGCTTCACTCGCCATCAGTCAGTAAACGATATTTATTACTTTCTTGAAATCCGAACTCATTTAAAGCGATTCATTTTGAGTGAATAATTTGGACAATTTTTCATAAAATCATTTTACGAGAACACGCTCACGTTCGTATTTATTTCACTTCTTCCCACAATCTCTAAAATAACGGCCACAATACATTCGGAGCGACTGCAAAGCCTTACAACGACACTGAAATGAGCAAGGAAAAAATGTAGCTTGTGTCACTGAAAAAAGTCGTTAAATTTTTTAAAAATTTTGAAAAAATATTTTTACTAAATTTTAATCTCGTTTTAATTAAAATGGAAAAAAAATATTATATTAAAATTAAAATGTTATACATGCTCGACGCACGCGCCTTGCGGCTCTCATAGTTCAAAATTTGAACATTCTCATTTTGTTCTTCCCATTTCATTCTTTTTCGTTCTTAGAGTAACAGCACGGCAAAGTGAGCTAAAATTTTTATTCAAAAATTGTAGTGATTTGAAAGTCTGCGGGCGCAATATTTTTAACGAAAGTGATAGTTATTTATTTTTGTCATATCGGAAGTCGTCTTAAAAGTGTAAATTTTTGTGGCATCACGAGCGATTTAAAAATTTCTGGTACGTCCTTCCTTTGACCTTTCCGTATGCACCACACAATTTTCTTAATTTTTCTCCATGAAATTAATATGTGACTGCTGGAAGAAGGTGAAGAATCGAAAGGCCTTTTGAGAGAGATTATAAAACCGGTTTCATATTAGACTCGAGTTCTATTATCTTTGAAATTTTCATCTTCTTTTACGCAAGTCGCAGGCTATAAAAAATTCTCTGATGGATATTTTTTCTTTAATAAAAAATAGAAAGAGAGATTATTTATTTGCGGGGTGGGTGCCCATAAAATTTCATTCATTTTGGTGAATTTTGAGTTGGCAGATCACACTTTTCGCCTATCACTATCTCTCTCTCTTTGGCATTCATAACCGCGATAATTTTTCTAACCTTTTTATGCCCTTTAAAGAAGAATATTCATGTGTGAGAAAAGAAATTTGATATTTGAAAGCAGTCGCATGACTTTTATTATTGCGATATCGCCCGTTATTGAAACGCTTCAAATTAAATGATTGTAAAAAAAATTCTCGCACATGTCTCAAAGTGACCAAATCATTAAATTATTTGAATGATAAGGAAGATATTTAATCAGCAAATGAGTCAATATTATTGAGTTAATAATTTAGGGGAAAAACAAATTTATTTTCAATAAAAAAGTTAAATTTGTTTTTAAAACTCACTTTCTGACCAAAATCATTGTCAACTGATTTTACTCTCGCTTAATTCGTTCCGCTTTAATCGTCGTCTAGGTCAAGGTCAATTTTTTTTGCTTTACACTCAAATAAGATCCTGCTCTTCACATTGAATTAAATTTCTCTGCGGTGCATTCGAAAGTTATTTTTAATTAAACAAACAGATGTTTTTAACGTGTGCATTTATTTTTTTCAGATTATTTTTACTATCTGTGTGCTGACGACGCTGTTACACTAAACAACTTCTAATCATGAGCCGTCGCATTTCGCGCGTCGAATCGGGCGCCGATCTTATGGAGTTTCTCGATCGTGGTCAAAGTGCATCGTCGGAGAATCGCTTCACGTTTGAGGTGGCATGGGAGGCCGCTAACAAAGTTGGAGGAATTTATACGGTTATTCGATCAAAAGCTTTCGTTTCAACCGAAGAACTTGGCGATCAGTATTGTCTCATGGGCCCGTACAAAGAAGAGAGTGCACGGACAGAAGTTGAAGAATGCGAATTTCCTATTAATTCGCCTCATCAGTGGGCAGTAAATGCAATGCGTTCTCTCGGCTATAAGATTCATTGCGGACGCTGGTTGGTCGATGGAAACCCTCAAATTATTCTCTTCGATATTGGTTCGGGTGCGTGGAAGTTGGATGAGTTTAGACAACAGCTATGGGAAAAATGCAATGTTGGAATTCCTCACTTGGACATTGAGTGCAATGATGCTGCCATTCTTGGCTATATGATTTCACAATTTATTGGCGAGTTTAAAATTGCTGCTGAACGTTACTCTCATGATTTAGGCTTGGCCGAGCCCAAAATTGTAGCGCACTTTCATGAGTGGCAAGCTGGTGTTGGCTTAATTGCCATTCGTACAAATCACATTGATGTAGCCACTGTTTTTACGACCCATGCCACGCTCCTTGGACGCTATTTGTGTGCTGGTAACACTGACTTTTACAATAATCTCTCAACTTTCTCGGTCGATGAGGAGGCAGGAAAACGTCAAATTTATCATCGCTACTGTCTCGAACGATGTGCAGCTCATCTTTCACATGTGTTCACAACAGTGTCAGAAATCACGGGCTACGAAGCTGAGCATCTTTTAAAGCGAAAACCTGATTTTATCACACCAAACGGCTTGAACGTAAAGAAATTTTCAGCCATTCACGAGTTTCAAAATCTTCATGCCATGGCCAAGGATAAGATTCATGAATTTGTGCGCGGTCACTTTTTTGGTCATTTTGATTTTGATCTAGACAAAACTCTCTACTTCTTCATTGCCGGTCGTTATGAGTTCAGCAATAAGGGAGCCGACATTTTCATTGAGGCACTGGCGCGATTGAATCATTATCTAAAGTCAAATCTTCCAGACACAACTGTTGTGGCATTTTTAATTTTTCCTGCCAAAACCAATAACTTTAATGTTGAATCGCTTCGAGGACACGCTGTCACCAAGCAACTTCGCGACACAATCAATCATGTTCAACAGGATATTGGCAAGCGCATGTACGACCTCTGTTTGAGGTTTGTGTTATTTTTAAAAACTATTATTTCGTATAAATAATTAATTTTCTTTTTACAGTGGTCGATTACCCGATGCAAAGCAATTACTCACAAAAGAGGATGTAGTGAAAATCAAACGTTGTCTCTATTCTCTGCAACGTGATAGCATGCCACCTGTCACAACACACAACATCGTTGACGATTGGAATGATCCCGTTCTAAATTCGTAAATATTTACTCACTGCATAAAGTCATGTACTAAATTATATTTTTAATTTTCTAGTGTGCGTCGTTGCAATCTCTTCAATAGCGTTAATGATCGAGTAAAAATTGTTTTTCATCCTGAATTTCTCAACTCAACAAATCCATTATTTGGATTGGAATATGAGGAATTTGTTCGCGGTTGTCATTTAGGTAACTTTTTAGGAAATTAAACTTTAAACTTTATTTTAATATTTATTTTTTATTTTAGGCGTTTTTCCGTCTTACTACGAGCCATGGGGTTACACTCCAGCCGAATGTACAGTAATGGGAATTCCAAGTGTAACGACAAATTTGTCGGGCTTCGGTTGCTTCATGCATGAGCACATTGCCGATCCAAAATCTTATGGAATTTACATTGTCGATCGAAGATTCATAGGATTGGAAAATTCAATTCAACAACTTGCTCAATTTATGTTTGACTTCTCTAAACTCAATCGTCGACAAAGAATCATTATGCGCAATCGAACTGAACGTCTAAGTGACTTGTTAGACTGGAGAAATTTGGGAATCGTGAGTTATACATTAAATTTTAAAGAAATAGCTAATTAAATTTTTCTCTTTTTAGTATTATCGGCAAGCACGTGTTAAGGCTTTGCAGACTGTCTACACTGACTATGTTGAAGAGACTGGCGGAAATATGTACAGTCGCACGAGCAATTTCAACTATCCAAGACCGATGAGTGCACCGCCAAGTCCCTCATCGTCTCGTCACACCACTCCTGCTCCTTCTGTGCATGGTTCAGATGACGAAGATAGCGTTGATGAAGATCAAGAGCTTCACGAGCTAGGAATGAATAACTAAAAATAACAAAATTTTTTTGTTAAATTGCGTCTAACTTTTCTTTGTAAAATATTTGTGTTCAATTTTTTTCTGTTGCCAAAAACGTACTAATTCATCACATTTTGCCACTTTTTAAAGAAACAATTATAGTTAATTAAATTTTTTTGTTAAAACTTGTATGCAATTTTCATTTTTTATGAAAAAATTTCCTATTATTTTCTCTCAAAGTTTTATATTATTTTATTGCAAGTTATACATACATTATATGAAACGAATAGAATGTTAATTTAGATCAAAAAAGTTCAAGAGATATTAAAGATTATAGCAACTATAAAAATATTTTTTTTTATCTGCAAATTGATCCACCAACATTTTCACAAAAATCTTCAGCATCAATGTAGGTACAGGTTTGACCCGTACATGGATATGTATAACATTGTGGTGAACAATTAAAACTTCCATTCATGCATCCGGTGCAGTCGACAGGAGGACATTTATTTCCATAACATGGCTTAATCCAATGATTCTGTGGTGCAGGTGCTATAGTTAAAACTTTATTGTTAAACGATGTTATTTGTGGACGCATATAAAGTCGATCGGCTATACAAAAATTTCCACAATACTTGTATCGTCTATGCGAGCATATCCACTGATCAGGTGAACGTTTTTTACATTGTCGAGGTGTGACAATTTCACAGCATGCAAATTCGTTATTTTCGTTGCTGTTATTTTCGTGTCCCTTAGTAGTCATTTCAATTCTTTCTGGCGGGTCAATGCAACTCGTTATTGTTTCATTATTTTTTACAATCGTTGCGCGAATGCTTCCATCTTCACATTGTGTCTCCGTGTATATGTAAATGTTATTTTCATTCACATTATTGAGAGTAACTGGATGTGTAACGTTATTAAAATTTATGATGGTGTTGTTGATCGGTTCAATGTTATTAATTATATTAAACGGCTTCGTTTGCTCTCTATTTTCATAGTAAATTGGTCTTGAAAAGTTTATATTTACATTTATGTTCAGTGGTGGATAATTGCTATTTTTATTTTCACTGTTTTCACACATCTTTGGAGTCTTAACACATTTCCCTCGACAAAAAGTATATCCAGTTGGACATCTGTAGCACTGGTCATTATAAAATTTAAATCCTTCCGGACAAATTTGAAGATTTGTGGGTGGCGATGGTGAGGAAATTGGAGACCTGATAGTTGTTGAAGTAATTTTATAGCATTGATCTCCAATTCTCTCAGCATCAGGTGGACACGAAATTGTGACTCGCTGGCATTGACCATTGATCAAAACACTTCCTGACGGACATTTTATATTAACTTGAGAACAGAAGCCGGTTTCTTGAAATTCGTAGCCAGGAGGACAGACAGGTCGTGGCTTGATGCATTGATTGTTAATTAGTGTGAAGCCACTAGGACAAGTGATGCTCTCTGTAACACATTCATTTCCTCTCAAAATGGAGCCTGGTTGACATTGAATTGTTATAGTTTCGCATCGCAAGCCATTCCAACGAAATCCATGTGGGCATTGTGGTTCTGGCGATATGCATTTATTATCTTTCCAAATATGATTCGGAGGACAAATCTGCCTTTCAACGCATGACGTACCGTCAAAATCAAAGTTCAACGGGCATGCGATTTGCGATAATACACATCGCTCATCGCGCCACTCGTAACCATTTGGGCAATTATGAGAAGTTTGTTGCATGCATCTGGTTCCATTTAGGATGAAGCCGATAGGACATTGATTGATGATTTCATGCTCAGGTTTATCGGTGGTTGGTTGATAAATTGGTGGTACTGGAATTGGAAGAGGATCGATTTGACTTGGAAGATCACAATCAGCATCATTGCTGGGTGGAAGTATATTCAATGGAGGAGTCGTTCTCCATTCCACTAAGTTATTATCACCTTTCTCGTCACTAGTACCCTTTACGAGATCTCCTGAAGGCGGAAGGCTTGGTGTTGCTTGAGTATGATTATCATCAAAGAAATCTACAGTTGTTTCTTCTGTAGGTGATTCGGTTGTTGTAGTTGTTCTTTTTGGTGCACCCGTGGGCAAAGGATCAACTGCAACATCTTGACATTTAATTGAACCCACTAAAAATATTGCGATAAGAGTTAATATGCGACATGACATTTTTCTCGTCTGCCTCGAACAAAATCACTCACGAAACTAATTTTTATTGATGCAAAATTTAAATTTTTTTAAAAATTTGAGAGAAATAAAGCTCTCCAATAAATCTTTTGTAAATTTGTGAGATTAAATGTGTTCCTAAAATAGATGAATTATGAAGTAACAATTAAATATGTTTTATTATCTCGAAAAATATTTAATTTTATGATTACATCTACAGCTCTTCATCGTCGTGTGCTATAATAATTTTCTTATTATGTTTTTTCAAAGTTTTTGATTCTTTTCGCTCATAATCGGGTTCTTCGTAATAATAAAGATTGGAATCCATTGGAGGAGGCAGTTGTTGCGGCATAAAATAGTTCATTGATGCTTGTGGCATCATAAAAACGGGAATATACATTGTTTGAGGAAACATCATAGGTTGGTTTGATTTTTTTCTTCTATCGGATTTATAATTTACTGCATTTCTAGTTTGTCGCGATGACGTCTCTGGATCCATCGAATTTCTTGCATAAGGATTTGCAAATTCTATTTTTGCACCTGTGCAATTTGTGATCTGCAAACCATCCTCACTAACAATTTTACACTTTTCTTGATGCACAACCCATCCTGAGTCTTCATTCTCCAGCTCGTCATCCTCTGGAAATAAGGGATCATCATCGGTATTTTCGAAAGAATCATTGTTATCGAACGGTGGTTGGCCAGAATTCCATGGATATGGTTGATTAGGTGGACAAATCATGTAAGGATACTGTGGGATTTGCATGCATTGAGCTCGGTTTGAATTAATAACTTTCTTCTGACATTGCGGGCCACATGTTTTAGCACGTTTGTGGCGGCATTTTAATCCAACAGTTGTAGTTTTACATGACGCCGCTTTCAAAGTCCAACAACAAGGTCCATTTTCGGTATAGCCAAGATCAAACTTCCCTCCCTTGCTTGATGATTTGTTTGTGTATACGTGAATATTGTTAATGTTTGTATTGTTTAGTGTTGTGGGAATATTGATAATATTATTGTTCTCTACAACATTTGTTAGGCGAATAACTGTGGTGATATTTGAAGCAGGCTGAATGAAACCTCGGTACAAATGCGTTTCATTATCATTTTCGATAACGATATTTCTCTCGATCAAATTTGCCGGTATTCTCTCATTGATATCGATTTGAGTCAACGGTGGTTTCACAAGTTCCAAAAGCTCAGTTTCATTATCAAAATTGAGTGTCTCTTCGTCATGATTTATTGGTGGATTTAAAGTGGGAACAACTTCAGGTTCAACTTCACTTTCATCATTTTCGCAATAGGGACATTCTGCATTGAGTGCACAAATTGCATTTCTCTTTGCTTTTCTTTCTTCGTTTTTCAACTATATAAAGAACATTAATCTTGATAGCATTCTGATTTTACTTAACACATCTTTCTTACCACACAATCACCATCATTCGCACATATTAATTGCTCTGTTAGCTCCTCAATATTGCAAGGATCGATTCCTTCTTCTTCTGGAGATTTTGCAAAATTTTCCTTCTCCTTGGTTGCTGTGGAAATTCTTGGAGCCGAAAAGGTTTGATTTATTACGCAAATAATTATTAAGATTATTTTTAAATTAATCAAATTCTTTTGAGCTCTCATTCTAAAAACTCTGTAATCGTTTTTAAATACTTTAAAAAACTTCTTGCATAAAATATAAAAACTATCACATAACTTTCGATCAAGAAGTGAATCTGTGCACGGTTTCTTTATGACTGCAAATATCACTCGCACTTTAACACGAATTTTTCACGTATGTACGAAAAAAAATTGATAAAACCTTATCATCAACTAATATATTATATAGTAATTGTCGATAAACACACACACAGTGATTTTCTAATTTATAATTTTTTGATAAGAAACATTTTTATAACATGAGATACATATTTTTTTATCTTTATGCAATATTTCTTATTATTTTTTTTTAAAATGACTCTTTAAAAGTGACCTAATTTCACTCACATGAGCAAAAAACTGAAATTACCGCAAAAATTCTTCGTAAGTGTTTATTGATAAGATAACCAAGGCCGTTTCCATGCAGAATGACGAAATTTTCTGATAAAATCTTTCTTTAAATTCATATAGAAAATGGAACCCTTATAATAACTATTACTTAAATATTTCGAAAATTATAATAGCAAAAGAGAAACGCTTTAAATTGCAAATTGTCGTGATCACGATTTGTGGTAATTTTAATATGAAAATTGTGCAAAAGAAAAATTTTGTTTTAAACAATCATTTTTGAAATAACGGTAAAAAATAAAAATTAAAATAAAATTTTAAAACGAATTTTTTTAAACCCAGTTTTTGAGAGTGTTCAGTGTACGCAAGTTTCTATTTTGTTGCATTCATTTAAAAAAAATTTTCGAGTGAATTTTTGGTTATTCTTGCGCATTTCATAGAATTAAATTTATACTCATAATAGGTGAAAAAAATTAAAAAAAAGACAGACGGACAATTGTGCAATTTAGTGAACTCATTTTAGTTGCAAAAAATATCTAGAGACAGACGTCAATATGACGAAAAAATAATTTTTGCTTTAAAAAGAAGTGAAATACGAGATAAAAATATTTAAAAAATGAGTGATTCACTTAAACACTCGATTCTCCAAACGGTGGAGCAAAAATTTCGTCTGGGCGAGTCTGTGATCGCTGTAAGTTCAAATAAAAATTTCAGTCATATCAAAAAAAAATATTTTTTTATAGACTTTCGACGCATACCAAATTGTCGGTGCTGAGCATCAGGAACGAATTTTAGCTATAGTAAAATCGAGCGGTAACTCGTCAGCTCTCTTCTCATTCAACGTTGCAAATCGTCCGCCAATCAATCTCAGCGATTTAAAAATTATCTCGGTACTGCCTATCAATGAAACATTTTTAATTGATATAACTAATAGCCCGGGCGTTTCTTCATATAAATTTCAAATCCTGGGTGGAAATGAATCACATACATATTTTTACTATCCAGATGACACCACACTTTCGAGTAAGGATAATTTTGTGAGAGTTCTCCGAAAGCTCATTCAAGGTATACTTTTGCATGTGAACTAATTGAATTAGAGCTAAACAAGTCTCTTTTAGAATATTCAAGCGAAATTAATGGAAATCATCAATGGCTAGATTCCTATAAAAGTTCAGATCTAACTGAAATCGATTATAATATTGCCAGCAACAAGCTTCCTCCCAAAAATCGTGAATCAAAATTTAGGGAAGAATTGGAGAGAAGAAGACCCGAGTATACAATGTATGAGCCGTATAAAATTTATTGCTGCACGTGGAATGTAAACTTGCAATTGCCAGGCGAAGAACTTAGCTTAAGAGAACTCCTTGTGACCACTGAAGATGCGCCAGATATTTATGCTGTGGGCTTACAAGAAATCGACATGTCAGCCGACACGATATTGAGGAGTGAAACAAAGCCCGATTACAATTGGATAGCCAAAATTTTAGAAGGTGTTCATCCGGGTGATTCTTACGAGGAACTAATTACAATCAGATTAGTTGGAATGATGCTCTCAATTATTGTTAAGAGATCGTTGAGAGGATCAATTTCTAAAATTTGTACTTCAATGGTCGGTACTGGAACTCTGAGATTTGGCAATAAGGGTGGCGTTGGTATCAGCTTTCAGTTGAATGAAACGTTTCTGTGCTTTGTGAACTCTCATTTGGCTGCGCATGTTCAAGAGTTTGAAAGAAGAAATGCAGATCATGATGAAATTTTACGGAGCATGCAGTTTAATGATGGTTTTAAGGCACGCAATATTCTCGAACATGATCAAGTCTTTTGGATTGGAGACCTAAATTATCGCATTACATCAGCAGATGACGAACAAATTAAGATATTCTGTGAATATGAAAAAATTTTCTATCTCGATCAATTGTATATAGAGAAGCAAAAGCGTCGAGTTTTCCGTGACTTCAATGAAGGAAAAATTACATTTAAACCTACATATAAATATGATCCCGGTACAGACGAATGGGATTCATCGGAAAAAAATCGTGCGCCAGCATGGTGCGACCGAATTATGTGGAGAGGATCAAGTAAATTTACAATTTTCCTAATTATATATCCTAATTATTTTATTTAATTATTAGGAATAGAACAAACAACATATAAAAGTGTAATGGAGCTTCGAATGAGCGATCATAAGCCTGTTTATGGCGTCTTTATTTCATACATCCTCACGAAAGATGAACAAAAGTTTAAGAAAGTTCACGAGGAAGTTCTCAAAACGGTAGACAAATATGAGAATGATAATCAGCCTCAAATGACTGTCGCAGAAACAGATATAGATTTTGGAATCATACGCTATCATGAACACTATAGCCGAGAACTTCTCGTTGCCAATAATTGTCATTTGCCAGTCCGTTTTAAATTTCTCTCAAAAGACGATGTTGGAACTTCTGTGTGGTAATTACTTATATATTTTATTTTAAAAATTATTCTTCAACATTTTTCTTCTTTTAGCTCTTCAGTGTGCGAGGAATGGATTAAAATTAATCAGCCCAAGGGTGAACTTCTTACTGGAAATTCATTAAGCATTCGCATTGATATTTTCATTGATGAAAAAGCAGCACATAAAATTATGCAGAGACTGCGTGACTCACAGTCGGGCGAAAAAGCTCCTCTAGACATTTTAGTTTTGCATGTCGAAAATGGGAGAGATGCTTTTATAACGATTTTTGGCGAGTATCAACCGAGTATTTTTGGCTTGCGGCTCGACACTCTAATGAAGCTCACCAAGCCAGTTTTTGAATATTCTGTCAAAGAGTTAATGGAAATTGACGATGATGCCAATAATCGTGTCCCTTTCTTTAATGATTCAAAAGCACCGCGTGAAATTTACTTGATGGTTGATTATCTCTATAAGAATGGCCTGAATATTCCTCAACTTTTCACAATTCAACGGAGACACCGTCAAAGTCCGAGAATTTGCGCAATCAGAGATTGGCTCGACTCGTGGTCAACTGAACATTTCCCGGGGACACCTCAAACAGCAGCAGAAGTTCTTTTGAAGATTTTTGAAGCCTCTCCTGAACCTCTAGTTACAATTACCGAGCGAGAACTTTCGATCTACATCAACTACCCTGATAAATGCCGAG
The DNA here is from genome assembly GCA_038502055.1 of Tanytarsus gracilentus. Lineage (NCBI taxonomy): Eukaryota > Metazoa > Arthropoda > Insecta > Diptera > Chironomidae > Tanytarsus > Tanytarsus gracilentus. The sequence continues at coordinate 129,411 of JAXRKN010000039.1, read as the reverse complement.
AACTCGTACAAAACAAAATGCCACTGTTAAATCGAAAAATCTTCCTCTATGTCTTGCTTTTTCTAAAGGAGATTCAGAAAAACTATGCATTAAATGGATTAGACGATAAAACAATCTCGAAAATTTTCGGACCAGTTTTGTGTCGTCACAAGCAAGATCAATTGAGTTTACGATTAATACAAATGTTTTTGGGAAGTGATTTAAGAGATTTTGCTCGAAATGAATTTGAAAAGAATTAAGAAAGCTTTAATCTTTTTTTTAACGGAAAATATCAAATTTAGATACCTTTATAGTATATTTACACTGTAATTAATTAATTAATCTCGCTCGTTTGTTACCTTTCATGCGTTGTCTAGTACTTATTGCTTTCTCTTCACATTCCTAGCTTCGAATAAAACAAATAATATAGATTTAATTCTATTGATGAAATTATGTAAAGAAACACTGAAAAGCAATCACATCTATTTAGTTATTGTTAATAAACTTATACTTAAAAAATATCTTTTTATTATCTCGTAAAACAATCCATTAAAATTTAATCTCATTTTCGCGGACGTCCTTTTGCTTTATTGTTGGTGCTCTGTTTCTCTTTCATCGTTTTGTTTTGTAAAAGAGGATGCACCTCGTCGTTCGGTGGAGCATTTTCAAGTTCAATATCAAATGTATTTAATTTTCGCTTTTTTGAACCAGAACTCTCGCTCACAGTATCGCCAAGTTCGCGAGATGAAGCTATTTGATCTTGTTCTGTTGCCAAAGCGTCAGCGTCCTGTGTACCCCAACCTTCTTCGGGATCTTCGACTTCTGGTGCCATTGGAAGAAATTGTAAAGCATGTGTGTCTTCAGTCTCTTCATCAGAGCTGCAAAATGCAGCAATTGGCTCAGAAGTCACAACATCTACCTCTAAATCTTCCTCAGTTTTACTTTCAGCGGCAAGATCGATAGATTTATCCTCATCGTCAATATCAAATTCAGACTCACGTTCTTCATATTCAACATTTTCATCGAGTTCTTTGAAATCGGGTGCAAAGGCCGACCAGTTTTCGACTTGATTTTGAGCCCAAATTGACACCAAACCAGAACTAATGCTCGCAATGATTGGCCGAACAGGATGCCATACGACATCAAGGAGCAGTTCACCCTTAGTGCCGTGTAAAATTTTAACAAGATTTCCTACCGATTTTTCCCAAATGTAGAGAGCATGTTGACGAGCTGACCCAGCGCAAATATATTCACCGTCACCCGAGAAACAACACTTTTTCCAAGTCGTTTTGTTGACGAGATCTTGAAGTTTCTGTATTGGTTCTGGGTCTCCTTCTTTTTTACATGCAAGCACTTCCTTAGAATCATAGACACGAATTACACGATCTGCTGTATTTATTAAAAATGAATCTCCTCGCCTTGCAAATTCAATACTTTTTACGGCGGTAGCGCTTGACGTTCCAACTGTAATTTTGAAGCTGGCCACAATTTTAAAAGAATCAGTTTCCATCACCAGTATTTTGCCCTTTGCATTTCCCGTATAGATGTAATGCCCGCGTCTATCGAAAGTGGCCACAATATTTAGATCACCATCACTATCGACTGGTAAAATTTGATGTTTCCCGCCTACCTCCACGAGTATTGCTGCATGCCTCATCGGACAAACTAGAAAAACATTATCGTTTCGGGGATGAAATTGAACCTTTAAGATTGGCGATGGAAAGCGATATTTGTTCTCACAATCGCCGGTAAGAACATCCCAAATGCATGCATTATTGTCTGTGGATGCTGAAAGCAGTTTATGACCGTTGCGAGACCAACTGAGACTGCATATTGGATGAACATGAGCAGAAATATTTTTGGCTATTCCTCTTGTTAAAAAATCCCACACGACGATGCGTCCATCATTACATCCAACCGCTAAAAGCGTTCCATACTTATTGAAGCAGCAAGTTACAGCTAAAGAAATACAATCCAAAGATCCGTCGAATTCTTCGGGAAAATTTTGACAAAATGATTCTAAAAAATGAAAGTTTATAGTTTTATTACTTTATTTCACTAACAAATTACTCACCAAGCAATTCCAGATTCATTGTGCTCGATTAAAAGTGTAATTTTTAATGAAATATTTAAAAACTTTGAATTCAAAATTTGTAAACAGGGGGAATTAAAGTGACTCAAAGAGAATTTTTTCCTGTTTACACTCGAAAAGAAGAATTTTTTTTTACCATGCATCAAAAAAATTAAAAATTTATTAAATTAAATTTTGATTAAAAACAGAAGCCGGCTTTGAAATTTTTTTCTTTGTTGAAAAATTTGCTTTCGATTTTTTTTTATTTTTTATAAAATTTTAATTTCTAAATTTAAAGTAATAAAAATAATTTTTTTTTAGGCTGGATAATGGATGTGATTTTTAAAATTTATTTTGAGTTTTATTTTTTTAATATAAAAATAAAATTCAAAGCCTGAAATTTTTTTAATCCAATGAAACGAGATTTTTATTTTTTAAAATTTATTTTATTTTTAAAAATATTTCAACTACATTTTCAAAATAAATTTCTATAAAATTAAAACCTTTAAATGTTGGTAAAATAAGAAAATTTCTTTCTCTTTATCATAAAGAAGCAAATGTAGCTTATTTTAAAAGTCCCAATAATTCCTCATAATATTTTTTTATATTCGCACGTTTCGCTCCAAATGACCTTCATTAAATGAATTAGTCTTCATAAAATAATTTTATTTACGACAAAATGCTTTTTATATTTACAGATATTTGCTAATTTTGAGTAACAATTAAAATCGCTTATTTACAATTAATCACTTAAAACAAACCTCTAAAATGATTTTTTCAATTGTTATCATTGCTAATTTAAGTATCTTCAAGTCTATGTTACCGTAATAAATTACTCCTATATATACTTTTTTTAATTAAATTTTTGCTGTACACTTAAAAATTTACTTTTAATGGATAATATCTATTGGCATTTAAAGATCTGGAAAAATAGAGAAAATAGTAAATTTAAAGTTATCATAAAATATAATATTTTGCTTACTCATAGTCTCTTGCTGTATTTCAACTTTATAGCTTGGGTTCTCATAGCTCACTTCATTTTTACGAGGCGGTGTTATTTGTGCACTTTGCACTCGTCTTCGCGTCAAAATAAGCAATAAAATAAGTGTAGTCATGACAGAAAGTGCACATATGACTCCAACGACGACAAGAGGTGCATAATAGTCACCGCCGCTCTGTGACGATTGTCCGGCAGTTAAGAGTTTTTCTAAACCAAAAAAAAAGTGAAATAAATAGGCTTTAAATTTATAATGAATCATACCATTCATAGGAGGAGGTCCTGGCTTGGTTAAGAAATTGACGACATTACTCTTCTTAATGCCACCATTTGTGAGATAACACTCAAGCCACAAACGATAGCGCGTCCCCGGCTTGAGATCCTTGATGAGTGTTCCGGTCGTTGAATCACGTTTCGCTACTTTAAATACACTCGAGTCCTTTGAAGAGATGATTAGGGTTTTAAATTAACAAACATAATAAATTTCCTACCTCCTTTCCGGAATCACTTTGATAAATTACGCGATAAATGTTGATAAATTTATCATCCGGATATGTAACGCCTGACCAAAAGACCTCGGCAGTTGCTGTCTTTACTTTAGTGACATTTACAACCACTTCAAATCCATAAGTGTTAATTTTCTGGCTCGTTGTAACTTCAATTTTCTCGCCCACCCTCAATTCAGCACCTTGTCCATGGAAGGGGATATAAAATAGACTAATTTCATAGGTTTTTTCCGGCATAAGATTCTCGAGGGTGTAAGAAGTAAGTGCACTAAAATAAAAGGTTTTAATTTTATTTCTTTCCACGGTCGTAAATAATTAACAACTCACCGATGAATCAGAGGAGTTGCATCATATACTTTTCCACTAAGCTCCTTGTAACGCAATTGAATTCCATCGACATATTGAGCAACGTCATCGGGCACTTTATTCCAACTGAATCGAATGAAGGTGGAATTAATCTCATTAGCTTGAAGTTCGGGGTCCTCGAGATTTTCCAAGATGTCACTCATCTGTGTTGGATGATAATCGTTCGATGATGAGGAGGATGGTGGGAGCTGAGGGGTGGGGGGTGTTATGGCACGCTCAGCTGGCGTTCTAACTGTATAAACTTGAGAAGAGGGCTGTGCGGGCAAGTCACGCAGAATTAAGGTTATTTTCACACGGTACTCTGAGTTCGGTTCGAGCGTGGACAATTCAAATTCTAGTTGCGATGTGGCAATTAAATCATCGGGTGGAGCAAAGATCTGACTCTGCCAACGAGTCGTGTCATTATTATTCGGCTGATTTGTAAATCTCAACTCGACACGTCCGTGCAAGCCAACATAGATTTGTGGCACGACGAAAATGACACGCACACGACGTGAATCAATTGCATCGATCGCCAATACCTCGAGATTCGGTTGAATGTGATTGAAACCAATGCCTAAAAGGTGGTGGTGGGATGAGGGAATTGAGAAATTGGAAGGGAGAGAAAAAAAGAAGTTAAATGAAATTGCGTGATGAAAATTTTAATGTGTTCAAGTTCGCATTTTACGACTGTTTTGTCGTCGTTGTTGTTGACGACTCAATGCTTTTTATATTCGAGCTACTCTTATTCATGAGTAGCAGCACAATAAAAGAAGAGTCGATATAGAGAGAGAAAATAAAGAAGAAGATTCATGCACATACACACACATAAAACAGAAATCAAATTAAAGATAGGAAAAGATGAAAATGTGAGAATCGCGTGCGAAACAAATTCGGAATGGACAACATTAAGAATATGTTATTATTTTTTAGTGAAGCAAATTTAAGAAATGAGCTAAAATATGAACCTGGTCTGTGAATATTGTGATCGGTATTTTCTCCATATTGATTATAGTTGATTCCGTTAGCAATTTGAATGGGTTGAAAGCCATGCAGCAAAGGTCCTTGATTTTGATCTTGTCCCTGAATATGCTGCAAAAGCTGATCAATGCGAATATGCGGTGGAATATTTGGTGCATTTTGTCCGAGAATATTAAAGAGCTGCTTATCAACCGGATGTTGATGATGCAAAGATTGATCAGGATGCTCTGGATATTGCCCTTTACTTGCATCGGGATTAAAGAAACCCGGACCTGGCTGCTGATCATAATTATTATTGACATGAAACTTGTTGTTGTCAAAATTTGGCGGTGTAAAAGCATTGTTAGTATTATATTGATCTTTCTTGGTGCCTTCTTTTCCACCGTGAAACTTCTTAAACGGTTTTCCGCCATCTTGTGAAATTTTTGGTGGTTTTCCATCAATGGTTGGGTAGAAGGGAATTTCTATTTTATGCTCATTATTGTTCACATCTTCATCGTCGTCTTCTTCTTCTGAATTCATATCGCTTGTATCGTTTTCATGGTCAGCTGGTGGTGGTGACTTTGTTGGAGCAAATTTATCATACTCATGAGAAAACTTTTTATGAGATGATGTAGTCGATGTTGTCTTGTCATTCTCTGAAATTAAAAGTGTTTTGTTTGGATGATGGTTGATGTTGTACGTGAAATGACTTTTGCATAAAACGAACTTTAATTGAGGTTAGAGTGAGAGCGAGTAGAAAAACGGTGTTAAAGAAAATCATGTAATTTTGCGAGTTAGTGCTACACATATTAGCGCAGAGAGTGTTCACAAATTGTGATGATAAGCAACCAAAAAAAAAGTTCTCACAGAAAAAAGTGATAGGAGTTGGAAGGGTTCGAGATAAGTATTTCAATTTCACTCACCAGTTGTTTCAGTGCAACGCCACTCTTTACAGCAATCGTCGTCCTCGATAAGCATAAGCTTAGCATATTTTGGATTACAGCGGAGAGTTGGAGGAGGGAGAGCTAAAACGGGTGGACAAACAGGTCGACATTCAACCTTTCCACTTTCACAGAAACAATGTTGATCACAGCCAGATATGTTCGTTGGAATCTATGAGCATGTGATATTTATAAATTTAATGCGACAAATTTTAACAACTTTTTAAATTAAATTTAAATTTTTACCTCTGACCAGTTATCGAATGTCTGTCCCTTGTATTCGCACGTTCCATTATCAATGCATCGCATCCTCTCAGGACAGCACTTTGGAGCTATCGCTCGAAAGGTGGCCGGCTCTGGTTCCCATTTTAAACAATGCGGGTCAACCACATCTAGACCAAAGGTCGACGGACATTGAATTTTCGAACATTCTACGCCATTTTTGTCACAATAACAAAGTGAATCGCATTCATCATGAAACTGGTCATTCAATAGATATTTCTTGCCCTTATATTCACATGCCGTTATTGCTGATTTTTTGTCATCGCTGTCGTCTTTTGATTGGCTTGTCATTGGCACAAAGCCTGACTGTTCATGGTCATCTAAGGACACGTCGCATAGCTGCACTTCACAACAAGAATCCTTTGAGTCTTTCACCGTCACACAATGGTCGGAGTTTGTCATGTTCATTTTTGGACATCGCGGTAAGCATTTCATCTCTCCGCTCGCATGACATGTACAAATCTCATCGCAGTCGATTTCAATGCGTTCGTTTATTGCATAGAGTTTACCCTTGTGAGAGCACATGACATCGTTTAACGACTGCTCAGTGGGTGGCAAGGTTGGTAAAAATACTGGCTCCTTCTCTAAAAGCTTTTCCGATTTCATCCCTTGTTCCATGGAATCATTCGAGTTGGCCGATCGAGCTTGCTTGTCATCATCTTAGAGAGAAGAAAAAATTATTTTTAAATTATTTAATGAAAGTTCAGAGGACAACTAAAAAGTGTAAAATTGGCATTTCCTATAAAAAAAAACTTTTACGGACGAGCTTAAATATATAAACAACTTCAACTTTCATTCTCTCTCGAGAGAGAGGGCTGCAAATTTATTGCATACGAAATGTTAAAACTTTAATGAAATTCTCAGATTATCACAGCATAGTTCTTTTTCTAGGATTGTTGCTATATAATATGTTGTATGAAAAGCAATTCCTCTCGTGTTTGCTTGCAAGTGCTCATGAAGGTTCTTCGGAGCAGAAAAAATGTTTTAAAACTTTTTTCCTACCCCCTCTTTCAAACTCATTCCAACTTTATATATATATAGTCCACACGAGAAAAATGCAATGCAAAATTTTTTATACAAGTTGTTTCCGCCGCTCCTTGACAAACTTTGCATCATGAATCTTTGCACGCTTCTTTTCTTGTAAATGTGTGGAATTGCAGGAAAAAAAGAACAAATGAAAAGTTTTCTTTAATCTTTTACTTATTTGTTTTTAACTTTCACGCGATATTTCATTTTTATTGAACTTGTTTCGACCGCCACTTGTTTTATCGGCAGTTTGAAATTGTCGAAATAAAAAAGCTTTTGAAATTTATTTCGGAAAGTTTTCCTCATATAAAAATGAATGAATGAGTGAACCTCTCTTTTTTATCCGCTTTCAAAACTGGATAGCGGTGTGTTAACAATTTAAAAAGCAAGCCTTTAATTAGCGAAATTAAAATGCATTACACCTTTCCCGCGAAAAATTGCCGTTCGCTCCAAAAATCACTCACCCTGAATGAATTCGGCATCCGCACTATCATCGCATCGGACAACCGAGCAGCATTCATCATTTGAGGCGCGTTCAAAGCAATGCGAATCGAGATTTTTGAATTTTCCTATCTGTACTAGTGCACCTTGACATCTTGGTTCACATATCCATTTTCCTCCCTTTTTGCAAACACATCGCTCCTCACAGCCCTTTTCAAGCTTACCGCCTACCTAAAATGAGAGGCAAGGAATAAATAATAAATTAAGTTCTGTAAAATCTGGTGATGAATTAAAGTACACTTCCATCTTTAATTGCAGTGGCATGGCATGTACTGCAGAGAACGATAAAAGAATACTTGACATTTTTCACTTTTTATTTCCCTTCGTACTCTTTCACTTGCACTCGCTGTAGACCAACAACAATGATTTTTCAAGTGGTTTGGAAATGTGTGACAACAGGAATTTTAACGATCATGTTAATTGTTTGAATTAATGAGTGTGGTTTTCTATCGTTAAAAAACGAGTTTTTGGCACCCTCATTTATATATGTGTGTGTGTATTTCATGGAACATTAATTAAATTAAAACATGCTTCATTTGAAAAACAGTTAATACTTGCACTTTATGACGACACAATCCATTTAGAGTGCGACCATCAAACTTTCAAGTACTGAAATCTCTGTACTTTAAAATTAAAAGGCATTGAAGATGCCATCATACACTCTCACATTTTTTGAGATGAGAATGGCAGAGAGAGAATTGTGAAGTAAAAAAACTAAGTAAGTTGCTTAAAGTCGTGAGCTCGTCTTTACAGAGGAGAATTGCCATTTACGATTCACAAATTGATGATGTTATACAATAATGCGCAAAAGAACTAGTCACTGCCGCTTACTTTTGAGCACAATACTGTGGCGGTGAGAAAATTGTGAGTCAAAACAAAATTTGACGTTTTGAAGCTTCATTAAGCATTTGCGGTCTTTCACAAGCTTATGCTCGAGTTAATGTCAACTCTTCAATTTACCCTTTCCTCCAAACCTCTGACAAAAAAATTAAACATGTTATTTAGGTTCCGTGCATAAGGCTGACTATCAATAACGTGAAATTTCTGTGCATAGCAAGAAGCAAAAATATAAAAATCCTTATATTTTTTTAACGAAAATATAAAGTTTCTGGTCATCATCATACCCATACAGTACATTACATTTTATTCTCGTCGTTCCAAAATCATCGAATCAAAAATTGTTATTTCATTGATGATGATTGTTTTAAATTGGCTTCAGATAGAGACTTTTACTTTTACTTTTATTTCTTCATTTCACCCCCTTACCATTATTTTAAAAATAATTTTAAATAAATTATCTTCAATTTCAAGAGACTCAAAAAATCATTAGGACAAAATAATGGTGAAATTGCGTCAAAATATGTGTGCGTAAACAATGTTTGCAATTTCCATGGATGCACTGTTGTATATGCAAAAAAGGCAACCAATATAATGAAAATGAGATAGGCATCGTTGTGGATAGAATTTTAATGATATGGGGGCGAATCACGAAGATATAAATTTTATATCTTTGATATCTTCGATATCTTTGATATCTTTTATATCTTTTATATCCCAAAATTTATATCTTTTATATCATTTATATCTTTTTAACATTGGCGAATCAATTCTTTTAAATTAAATAAAAGTTTTAATTAACGTTAATTGAGTGACTTTACAAGAAGAAAAACATCTTTAAATTTAATAAAAATATTTTTAAAAATTTATTATTGATAATTTTCATAATTTTGGTGTCACTCCACCTCATTTTTAGCGTAACCCTACAAAGTTGTGGTAACGCTTATATACTCATCTTTCCGTCCGTCCATCCGTCTGTCCGTCCGTCCGTCTGTTCCATCGAGATCTCGGCCCCTGGACCAGCTAGAGACTTCTAGTTTTCGCCAGATGGTAGCTCTTAGGGTCTATATTAGCCCATTTTAGGAATTTTTTGAGTCATGACCATAGGTCGTGCCATGGACAGCCATAACATCCATTTTTCATACTAATTTTCTCTTATATGGCTTCATGTATGTCGTTGAACTCGTCATTGGAGCAGGAATCGATTGACATAGATGATTTTTGATGAATGTCCATCATGGACGGCCAGTAGTGCCACAGACAGCCAAAATGTCCATTTTTCAGAACTATGGCTTCATGGGTATCGTTAAACTCGTCTTTTGATGCTGAGTAGGATGGAATAGGTCCGAGGTACTTAGGACTTAGGTTCTTAAAGCTTAGGTCAAATATAAGTCGTAAAGTCAAATTTTCGAATTTTTGTCTACTAAACTTATTTTTAAAGCCATAACTGTTTGTATTAACCAAAATGTCCGGATTGGTGTAAAGACAAAAAAGCCAATGACATGGAAATTTTGGCCAATGGTATGGACATTTTGGCCAATGGCATAGACATTAAGGCCAATCATATGGACATTTTGGCCAATAGCATGGACATTTTGGCCAACAGCATAGACATTTTTTACATTCACAAAAATCAGATTCAAGGTAAAAATCTGAATTTTTTGCATGTTTGAAACTGGAGACAAAAATTATAAAATCATTACCCAAATGAAAAGTTAGGAAACAAAATCATATTTTTTATCACTTAAAGACATGGACGAAAAAAGAGACACCATTCAAATTTTCCTCAAAAATTTTCCTGGATTCGAAAATCAAATCCGTTTTTTTTCGGATTGGCCGATTATTCAATTTTTTTTTGTGTAACAAACAAAATTTAAGATAATATGTTAGTAATTTTTTTATTCCCAATGCTAATCCAATTATTAATTGTTGGCCAAAATGTCTATGGTATTGGCCAAAATGTCCATGCTATTGGCCAAAGTGTCCATACCATTGGCCAAAATGTCTTGGCTTTTTTGTACACGCGTCGTCCGGATTGACTGACTGATTTTTTTATGCATTCGATTTTCAAATAATGATCTGATTCGATGGGTTACGCGGCAACACCCGCTAGTTTATTTTGAAACAGTTTTATTAATCGCGTTAGAAAGAAACTGAGAATAAATTTCATTCAAAAAAATTTTAAAGTATTTTTTTATATCAAGAAACATTTAAAGTTTGTTAAATTTAATTAAATCTTGATTTAATTTTTGTAAAAAGATATAAAAGATATAAATTTTATATCAATTTTGTATGGAAGATATAAATGATATAAAAGAGATAAAAGATATAAAAGATATAAATTTATATCTTTTATATCTTTGATATCTGATATAAAATTTATATCGCCGTGCTACGCCCCCCGTTAATGATTTAATCAATTGTGCAGAAAGTTCTGCTGTTGTGAAAATAATTTTGATAACGTCGACAATAATAATAATAGTTATAATAAAATGTGGGTGCAAAATTGCTATCGTGCTCAAGCGAGGGTGAGTTGCTAATTGATTAAAATTATAATGCACAGCTATTACGCAATGCCGTGGAATGTGATACAGTATCAATTTAGCAATCCCATGCATGGCTTCAATGAAGTACTAATATTAGATTCGCATGAAGTCTTGATTCGATAGAATATTCAACTGGTAAAAAGTTTTTAATTATTTTTTTAAACAAATATTCCCATCAAGTGTGAATTTTCAAACAAAAAAACAGCATATAAGATTTTCCAAAACAAAATTGCATCGAGATCAGTATTAGGTATTTATACGGAGACTTAAGAATGAGAAAAAGTAGAATCTGAATAAACAAAAGAGGGATCAGGCATGCTCTGCAAATGATGATGATGCCTTTAGCAAACGAAGAGAAGAAGCAATGAAATTGAAATTGCATTTTTCTTTCATGAAAAGCTTATATTCTTTTTTTCTCTTTCTTTCTCAAAAGTACTCACACACTCCGGTTTGTATGGAGAGGAAAAAGGAAAAACAATAACAATCTATGTGGAGTATATCTTCATGAATAAATTTTCCCTCTGCGATTTTTAAAAATGCGACATTTCTATCCTTATTTAAAAGCAAATTATGCAATTGTGAACATTAAGATGTCGTTTTAAAATATTGCCGTGCTCCCACAGTCGAGCATGAAAAAATCTTCTTCTTTCTTTTTTCTATACGATATGTTCATCGTCGTCTTATAATGCTAAATTATTTTTATTACCAAAAAACTTTTCTATGTTCTATCTTTCTCTCTTTAAACTTTCTGCATCCTAGAACTAACTACATATGCATATAAAATGATGGTGGAATAATGAAAACTGCAACTATCACAAATATTACTCACTCTCTCATGCTCATACAAAAAATAGAAATTAAATTTTACAATAGCGTAGCACTGCAATGAAAATAATTTCACAGTAGGGTTCTAATGAAGCATTTTAAATGCACATTTTTACTTCATCCTCACTCTCGTAGCCATTTTCACAACTCTTTTTTGCATTGCATGGTGATGAAAAGTTTTAGTTTTTCATCTTTTCTTCTCGGCTCTGACAAATAACTGATACTAATGTTAACTTTGTGAGAGTTGCTGAAAATTGCAGCATGTTTTTGAGCAATAATTAAAAACATTCAAGGAGTGACTGCATGTACTTACAATTTTGTTTAAGTGAGAAGTTGCGGTGGTGTAGTATTTTAGATGTCATATTTTAAAAGAAAATGTCGCTCGATTAGGGTCATTTAAATCACTTTAAAAAAAGCTTATAACTTTTTGATCCGCCCTCAGAGTTTTCAAAAACAGCAGTACAATTTAGCGGCAACAACAGCATAAAAACGAAAATACATTAGCATTTAATTAAAAAAGCTTACACTTATTACAAATGTAAAATTGTTTTATGCAAATGATTTAATTTTTCTCTCCCTCTTGGAAACTTTTTCAGAACATTCTTAAGGCGCAATCAGTACAACCCAATGATGGTGGTGATTGCGGTATTTAGAATGGAAATTGGTCGCAAATTTACTTTCTTTTTTTACATAAATAATATGTGAGCGCCAATTAAAATTGAAAAATATAGCAAATTCTATCATGCTTAAATCCAAACTTATAACACAAAATCCAGACCGATTATGCAACTGAAAGTTAATTTTAAAACCTCACGACTCCGCCTGATTCCATTTACTTTCTTTACCGCGTGAGAGTAGGCAGCTTGACAGCTCATTTTATTTTATTTTCAATATTTCCATAGAAATTACTTAAAACACATATATACAGTGACTAAACGATTGACTTATTGTTAAAAGTGTCAGGTATCGACATCCGAGAGAAAAATGAGAAAGATGTTGTTACTTTTCACATCGTAAAGCCACGCAAGTTGAATAACAATAACGCGCTGGTATTGTAGAATACAAATTTATGTTAACAAAAATATTTAACGTACTTTTATTTTTCACTCGTAGGACCTGTGGAATTTCTAGCTACATGTGTCTTGCACATTTTTATCACATTTTCGCAAATTGAAAATGTTCACGTGCGCATCTTAACGAATTTATTTCGCAAAATTGTTTTTGCGAATTTCTTTCCCACTTTTTTTCTTACTCAATGCACGCACAAATAATGATGAAGAAAGAGTTGGGTTGACTGAAACCCAAGATGGAAGTGTAAACGAAGGCGAAGAGAGAAATTGGAAAATCCAACTGCGCAAAATATGAATGATTCACTCTTTTCAGTGCAAGTCGATTTTTTCCGTTTACAAATTGTTTTCTTACTCCCTAGGTTGGTAAGTTTGAAATGAAAGAAAATGATTTTTCCATACCTTATAAAGTGTTCCATTAAATGAGCACTCTACATGCTTCTCCCCTTCGGTTGCTATCTCTGCTGCCGATGCTTTCTTCTTTTCCTTGGTATTTTTTTCAATAACCTCGTGGTCCATGCTGACGTCACTCAAATCAAAGAAAGACATGACGTGCGATTTTTCTGTACTTGTTGTGACGAAATTGGGAATCTGCATGTGTTCACGTTCAGTGCTGTTTCTTAACAAATTTAAAAATTATTTCTCAGTTATCAAAAAATATTATTATTATTAAAGATTTATATATGTAAGAATTTATAAATAGTCATAAAGTACCTGCTGTTTAAAATTTCCAAAGGAAAATTGATGGCACGACCTTCTTTCTCTTGCAGCATTATCTCGACCGATTGGTTTTTCTCCTCATCGATATCATCTAATGTCGTAGGCACTGTTACCTGATTATCGCTCACATCATTCTCCGGTTTAATTTTGGTATCGAATAAATTTACGATCATTGGCAATTGGGTTGTTTTTGGTGATGAGGTCACAGTCGATTCATCATCGTCGCTTTTTTCTTTATCACTTAACAAATTTGTTTTATTATCAGCCACCATCGTTGTAACCTCGACCGGATCTAGTGGTAAAACTTTTAATGAATCATCCCGCATTGTAGTCACATCAATAATATCTTCTTTCGTAGATAGTGATAAAGGCACATTTGGGCTTGATTGTGATGATAATGTTGTAATCTCGGAAGCAGGTGGCGAAACTGTCATTACTGAAACTGAAACGACCAAGGAGGTATGAGTTTCATGAAGGGAAAAAAGTGTGAGAAAAACTTTCTTGAGCGTTGAAGAGAAAAGGGATATGCGGTTATTATATCGTAATCATTGACAAGTGTGTCTATAAAAATGATTTTTCAAGTAAAAATTTTCCAGTATTTTCACATAGTAATAAAAGTTCATGTGTAGTACGCTATAGTGTGAGCGCTTTGAGACACGCTAAATGTTGCATACACAATACGCAGTTCACGTTGCTACGCGAGAGAGATAATAAAACAAACTTTTTTGACCTGTCGTGTAGGAGGCCCATCCATGCTATTTGAGGATGCAAAATCTCTACTCGCTCGCATAAAAAGCTTTTTGACAGCTTTCCAATTTGTAAAATGATTTGTGATATGCGTGCATACACGATCCTCACGATATGGAATTAAAAAACTGTCCATATTTTTTCCGTTCATGTTTGTAGGTGAAATTCTAAACGTGAGACAATCTCTGGAGAGAGTGCTCTAATTTTTAATAAATTGCGCGATAAAATTCCTGTTATGATGTCATTTTTCGCTTGTTTTAGGTGTGTCGATTAATAATTGAACAATAGCAACATAAAATTTTTACTGACACATTTTGCGTTACCGAAATAAAAACGCCGTTTTTTTTCGGCATCATAAAATTCGGAAGCGTGCACATTTATACTTCATATTGGTCGGTTTTACGTATTGAACCGCAATACAAAAAAACTCGCATTTAACTTGCAACTTCCTGGTCACTTTGCTATGGTTTGTTGCGCGAGTAAAAAAGTGCGAGTTTAAAACGAGGAGGAAAATATTGTGCTCAATTTTTTTTGTAAAAGTAGTTATCATTAACACACAACATACTTAACTCTTTTCTAATTTAAATATTTCTTTAATAACTTAATTTATGGTGTAATTGAGAAGAAAAAACTTATTACAGCATCGTTTGAGAAAAAGAAGTGGGGCAGTGGTGAAAACAAGTTACTCTAGACCTATATGTGCACCGAAAGGGAAAATAAGACACTCATCTTGTGAGTATGCATCGAACAAGTGAATTAATGAGGTGAATATAAAAACGAATAGAAGATAGAGAGCGCAAAAAAACTAAGAAGAACTTCAGTTATTATGTCTTTAATTGTGCTCTCTGCATTCCATTCAATTCTCTTTACTTCCAATTTGTGGCTCATTGTTCGACGTTCTCTTGCTCAATTCATTTCAGAGCAGTCTCTAAACTCGTTGGAGATTTATGTCTTTTGAATGGATTGCAAATCCGTTTCGGAAACTACATTCTTTTTAAAATATCGCACCTAGCATCAGTTTAAGTTTTTTAAGCACGAAACACAGTTCTTCACGCTAGAGTAGCAATGTGTTCTAAAAACTTTGACACTTTAAATTGCGTAACACATATGCTTTTTAGAAAAGAAAAAAAGTGTAGCTTCGGAAATAAACGCGTGCTGAATTGTACGATAAAAAATAAAATTGATTTAAATTCACCGCTCGATAGCGTAAATAATTTGAATGAATGGCTCAGAGGTTATTGGCATTACATCGAAAAACAATTTCAGTTGTTTTTTTTGCGGAAAATGTTTGCTCTCATCATTCCTCGCATCGGTTGTAGCTGCTAAATTTTTACACTCGTACAAATGTTTTGTGGTGCAGAAAAAAAACTACAAATTTATTTTTATTCACAAAATATAAAAATGTTTCCCATGAGCTTTAAAAGCATTAAAAAAGTCATTACACACTTGCGTTGTCCCAATTTCTCACAGAATCGTGTCGTAGTCCGATTTACATTAAGAATAGCTTGAGAAAAAAAATTATGCAACAGTTTTATGTGACAGTCATTAAAGCTAATGAAAAAACCCGTAATATTCAATAGACATTTCGATTATTGTTGTTGTCGTCGTCTTCTCCATCAGATTAATGCACTCACTTTTTCCATGAGAATGTCAAGCACTTT
Source organism: Tanytarsus gracilentus (assembly GCA_038502055.1). Classification (NCBI taxonomy): domain Eukaryota; kingdom Metazoa; phylum Arthropoda; class Insecta; order Diptera; family Chironomidae; genus Tanytarsus; species Tanytarsus gracilentus. The sequence continues at coordinate 113,397 of JAXRKN010000039.1, read as the reverse complement.
TCATAAAATCAGCAAGCAGCGCATAAAACCTCTTAATCTGGTTAAGCTTTGAAATTGATTCAATCATCACGTCACGACAACAATGAGGATTAATGGGGGATGTACTTTAATGTGGTTTTTTACGAAAATGTTAAGGATCAAATGTTAAGTTGTAAAAAAATATAATTTTAAATGAATCTATTCTAAGTCGAAGAGTGTAAAGCCAAATAAGAGCCCGCTCATTTATTTAATGGCGATAGAAATCTTTCCATCTCTCTTTTTTCCACTTCTTCGGGTGCTCTTTGGATATAATTACATTGTCGCAATGAAATGAAAATCAATAGAGCCTCCCATTTCTCCGCTTAGTAGAAGGTTTTACGGTTTTCATACTCACCCTCATCATTAGTCGCCTGACCGTAGCAATTATTCCATGAGATTGTCAGTAAACTGGTAATTATGAAAATTGTAATGATTTTTCCGATTTTATCAAGCATTTTGAGAGTGAAGCTTTTTTCTTTTAAGAGGCACTAAAATATTTTCAATGCTTTTTCCTGAATTTATTACTTTTGCTTAATTAAGAAATTAATTTTGCACTATGAGGGCAGCTATTTTCATCAATTTTTAGTCAACACCACAATGTTCTCCTTTAGCTGCTCAATTTTATATGGCGCTGATAAAATATTTTATAGCCGATTACTGCTACTTTTTTTTTTGAGGAAAGAGGAAAAATGATTCAGAACAATTTTTTTTGCTCGCTCGTATTCATCTATTATTCACTTTGGATATTAAATTTAATTTATTCTCTAATTGGCACATTTTTCACAGTCGATTATTCTGTCACACCACGCTGCTACTATTGCGTCCTAATTTTTTGATTTTGTTATTTTCCTGCAATGAATAAAAGTAAAAATATTTGATTAGTTTTTTTTCTATTGATGATGCAACATTTAAAAGTTAAACTGAAATTCAAACAATGGCACAAGGTCGACATAGACACACTCATCATGTTGAGAAACATATTTTTCATTCATTCAAACTCGACACCTTCTTCTAAAATCTCATTGTTGTACGTTCACTTATACTTAAAGAGAAGCAGCGGGCGACTATTGTTTTATATTAAAAAAATATTATGCAATATGTATTTGTGGGGCTTTTAAGAGTCACATCACGAGACCACTCTATACGAGCTTCAATTCATTTGGTATAGGAGAAAAATTATGATGCTAGTTAAGTGTTAAAAGGGTAGCAGCAGATATGCAACGCGTGAGTTGATTTAATATTTATTGCACTCTAAAGTACATTTCATCCACCACACTTTAAAGCAATAGAGGCAGCAATTAATCTCTTTCACTGCAACCATATCAAATTGTTTGTTTGTGCAGTACATCATCAAATCTAATCACATCACTCCAAATCATCTAGGGTTGGCAATATTACTAGCCGTGGGTATATGACCAATAATTTAAATATTAAAATTTAGAACTTTTAGAGTTAGAAGTACTTAAAAATTCTCGGGAAAGCTGGAAAAATTGCCAACCGTACATCTAACTAAGCATGAACATCCATGTCATCGGTGTGAGAGGAGAAGCAAAAAGCAATATCAATAATTGCATCGTCATAGAGAGAGAGGAAAGGCTTGATTAAAGTGATGTGTGCTTTCATTATTTAATAATTAATTGAATATTTAAGTACCGTGCCATAAATTTTCGGGATGATTGTGATGCCTTTATTGCATAATTCATTTTCAAAGTGGAGGAAGAAGGATGACGATGGCAACACAACGTCATGAGTATATGAGGTACATATGTGAGGATAATGGAGGTCTATAAATGATAATTACATTTGCATTTAAATGCGATTTTATTACATACACACGCCAAATCGTAATGCTATGCTGTGAGTTTGAAAATAAGGGTGGACATTCGATAGAACTATTTTGAGAATGAAACATTTAAAAATTTCTCGGTGTCCTCCCGTGGTTAATTTGAGTTAGAACGAAAAACAATGTAGTGAACAAAACGATGCTGAGGAAAATTTAAATTTCGATAATTTATTGCTCCACCGGATGCATTTTTAAGCTCATCTCTCTCGGCCACACCAGCAAAGGGAACTCTCGGAGGAAAAGTTTTTGCATTAACGCGACCCACACAAACATTCATACACTCACACACAGTGAGTGCTCATTTCAACATTTCTACCAAAATTACCGGCTCGAGATGAGCTTTTTAATTGCACCTAGATGTGTAATTGCTGCGCAACATTAATTCAATAATAAAGTATCTCCTGACAATTTTAAATGTATCCCACATTTGTAGTCGAGCAGGAGTTCCACAAACTACACAAAAGGAAGGCACTGGAGGGGTGAAAGTCTCTCATATTTTAATGACATTAATTTTCCATTTAATAATGAATATATTTTTGAACCGAAAATTATTATAATAATTTGGATTTTCATTGTTGTTTATATCGCAATTGAATTGCGAATTGATAACATGGCAACAAATTCCATTTGAGCAACAAAAAATTTTGTAGGACTTTCAAAAAAAAATAGCAATAATAATGATGACATTTGAATATGAACGAATGCTGGCAATAACAACAAATCACCATGTGTTTATTTGATAAAAGCATCATTCGTTCAAATAAAAAAAATATTTTCCAATTATTGAGTATGCGTGAAAATCAATTTCCAATTACAAATTTTCACCTGATTCACAGGTATGTATAGTAAAAAAAATTAAAAAAATGTTTCAAAACCCACACGTGGGTGTTGCCGTGTAACCCACTTGTAACAGATCAGTATTGGCTTCCCCTTTGGCTTCCTCTTCTGGCCTCCCCTTTTGGCTTCCCAAAAATGGCTTCCCAAAATGGCTTCCCAAAAATGGCTTCCCAAAATGGCTTCCCAAAAATGGCTTCCCAAAATGGCTTCCCAAAAATGGCTTCCCAAAATGGCTTCTCAAAAATGGCTTCCCAAAATGGCTTCCCACTGTGTTTCGACTGTGTTTCATTTTCCACTGTGTTCCATTTTCCATTGTGTTTCATTTTCCATTGTGTTTCATTTTCATTGTTTTCATTTTCCATTGTGTTTCATTTTCCATTGTGTTCCATTTTCCATTGTGTTTCATTTTCCATTGTGTTTAATTTTCATTGTGTTTAATTTTATTGTGTCCATTTTCCATTGTGTTCATTTTCCATTGTGTTTCATTTACCATTGTGTTCCATTTTCCATTGTGTTCCATTTTCCACTGTGTTCCATTTTCCACAGTGTTCCATTTTAGATCCATGCCAATCGATTCCTGGTAAATTCCGAGTTCAATGAGGTACATGAAGATACTTCTAAAAAATGGACATTAGTGGCATTCCTTGGACACTCCTGCCGGCCGTGACGGTCATTCTTCAAAATCATCAATGCTAATCAATTCCTGATGCAATTACGAGGTCAACGAGGGACATGAAGCCATACTTTTCACAAATGGACATTAGGGGCACTACTGGCCGGCACTGATGGACATTGGTGGCACTCTTGGATGGCCATGATAGACATTCCTCAAATATCATCAATGCCTTTCGATTCCTGATAAAATACGAGTTCAACGAATACATGAAGCCAATAAAGGAAATTTTATGAAAAAGCATTTAGGGCTGCATGGCACGACCTGTGGTCATGACTCATAATTCCTAAAATGCCGAACTAAATTCATAGACCTACCATTTGGCGAAAATAGAAGCTCTAGCTATCTCAGGAGGAGATCTCGAAGGAACAGACAGACAGACGGAGGACGGACGGACGGACGGAAATAGGGCATATAAGTGTTAACCACTTCGTGGGACACTAAAAAACATTTCGAATGCATGAAAATGAAATTAAACTCAAACATAAATCAGTAAAAACACAGTGAATTGTGAATTTGCTGAAAATTATTTTTTACCGTTCCCTTAATAATTAAAAGAAAATAAAGTTTGATGATTTTCAATAAATATTAATGAAAAAGTGTGTATGTGTATGTAATAATGCGACAAATTCACGCACCAAAAATAAAAGTTTTGGCGTAATTTTCCGAGTTAGCCGGAAACATTGAAATAAACATGCATGTGTCTCTGACTTTTATGAGCATATACAAAAAATAAATGCAATCATAACCTCATCAGGCTAACTATGATTTTTAAAAAATACAATACAAAAAAATCAAATTTTTGCTAAGCTAAGACAATACTTCTACGATAAAAAACCGAACATATGGTCAACCAGATCATATCATGTGATAGTTTCAAATTGAAAATTTATTTTCTCTTTATTTTTTGCCAACGCAGTCGTACACCTACAGGAAATTTAAATGGCAATGACATTTATTTTGAATAATTAGCACATGAAAACCAAAAAATAAATTGTTGATAACTTTTTTTAAAATTTCTTTTGTAATTCAAAGAAGTTTGACAAGTTTATATGCACATGTAGAGCAGAAATGTGTACAATATTTTTGGGGTCGCAAGCTCGTAAGATAATGAAAATTGAATTTAAACTGGTACAGCTGGCCACAAGAGTGAATAAAATCGGAGTGTTGGAGAAAATAAAAATGTAAATTTCTCGCTACCGCTCGCCTCCATTGAGCGTTTTAGCATCCATCGTCCCAAAGCAATGAGTCAAAAATTGAGTCATACACGGAACTTTGATATGATCGTGTGCAATCACCAATATGTGTATGTATTGAATCCAGAGTCCCCTTTAATCCTATATCTGTTCTATTGAATTTATATTCAATTTGTTGGGGAATTGGAAACACATCGACTTTGCTGCCAATGCAATGATTGTTGGCATTGATGGAGACGCTGTAGACAGAGAGTGCAAAAGTGTGGTAGAGACTCACAACTCGTATCATCATCAAATATTGCATTCTATTAACCTCTTCTCTTTTCTGGGTATATAGAGTTAGATATACATATAAAAGTAAATTCATCTCAAACTCTCCTCGAAATGGATTTGCTTGTGAATTTATATCAATTTAAAACTCTCATCTCAATACTTCCTTCACTCGCTTCATGCATGATATGTTCTTTTTATTTTGGCATGCAATCTCGTAAACGTGTGTGCACGCGCATAAATTTCTTAAAATTTGTTTTAAATGAACACTCATCTTAGATCTGAATTTTCATAGAACACTTTTCAACTCAGCTTTAATTTAAAAATATAACGGGATAAATCATTTAAAGCATTAGAAACCTGCTAACAACCAAAATCGATTTAGAATCGCATAAATGTTTAGAAAGAAGCTCGCGTAATATATTTGAATAACACACAATCTTTCAATAAAGCTGCATGCAGAATTGCAATACAAAAATAAACAATTTTTGCAAAGTTGATAGCAAATGCATCTCACATTTTTCCTCAATGTATTGCTCTCTTTTATATTTGTATGGCACCCCTCAGGTCCAATATTGACGATGAGCAACGTGAAGAGTGTAGTTAAATTCACATTTTATATTTGTTTCTCCCCTCACTCTCCTCAACACGCCCTGTTATCAGATTTCTTTTCTGTGTTTCTATGTGTCGGAGTGAAAATCTGTAATCTGTTTATTGGATCAAATCTCAACCGGCATAAACACGAGCGTATAGTATTTGAATCACGTGCTCTTGCACAGTTTACCAAAAGGTGTATTTGTATGTGGTATCGATAACAGGTTTGATCTGTTCAAGTTTTTTTTGCCAAACTTTTCTGATTCATTTACTCATTCGCCTCAAATGACAATGCAAACAAAAGTTGAATGTCTTTTTCGTTCGCAAAATTTTCTCATTCCCATTTCACCCACGTTTGTTGCATACCTATAAATGTAAACTTAAATCCCCATTGTAAAGTTTTTTTACGGATACTTAGACTTCTCTCGCTGTACAAGGCGAGTTTTATATATTCGAAAGAAAATCTGTGTAGTTTCAGAGATTTGAAGAAGTTGAGGATGATGAAACTTTTACTTCGCGGAACTAAATTCGAGATTAAAAGTTGCGTAATTAATCGCTCCGAAGAAGAATAAATTGTTGAAATTTTTTCCCTGACGAGCAGAGGGATTGATTGGTAAAAGAGAATGAGAAAAGCGTTTTTTCGATAAATTAATCCATTTCTGCTTCATTTAACTTTCTTTCTCTTGAATTAGTAATTTATTTTTATACTCCGTTCTCTTTAATTTGTTAAATGGAGTTTTGAGAGAGATTGAAATTCTTAAACAGGAATGTCATTCATAAATTTACTCGCACTCATTTTGCACTCTCACTTTTTTCAAGTAATCTCAATGAAATGTCAAATGGAAAATCCAAACTTGTACAACATCATAAATTACCGAGAAATGAAACTTGACGCTGCCCATGAAAAAAAAGTCTTACGCACGAGAGGGATTTTTTTTAATTTTGCAACTTTTTCGTGTTTTACACTCGCAGAGAAGTTATCTAACTCAGCTGAATCGAGCATGAATTATGAGAAAGAATATTTGTGTTCTTTGAAAGACAACACTCATATAAAAAATGTGGTCTTGTATGTATACAACGTGAGATGATGTGAAAATAATAACATCTTTTGAGAAGTAAGAAAGAGAAAAGTAGAAGCTTGAAAATCGTCTTCATCTTACTTTTTTATTCGATATAAATGACACGTTGTTGCTTCAATGTTAACATTTGAAGTTAAACAAAAAATTTCTCCACATTTAAGTCTTGTCGTTCACTCAGGAGCTGGTTTCATTTACTTCAATAAAGCTTTATAAATTTTGCACTTCTTTTTTTCAAACTATCTTGAACGTTTTTTTTTCAGCAAGAGCTCATAAAAATATCACTAATTATTTCTTCATTAGAAACATATCTATGAAATGAAAAATTTCACTTGCATTTTATTTTGGCAAAAGGTAGCCAACACGGCAAAAAAAACTTTCAACGTCCGTGAGCACGCAATAAGTGGCCTCTTGTTATGCTTTATTCCATTTTATATTTTAAAGTTAAATTTCCAACTCTTTCAATTGTGAGGAATTTTAATTATTTTTTGATAACTATTAAAATTATTATTTTTTTTTTGGCAAAATGATTTTTTTTTGATACGCGTAATGTGAAATCTGAATCCGAACTGAAAGCAAAATACCAAAAAAGAGTTAAAGCAGTGAATGAGTGAGTAAAATGAGAGAGAGAGAGTCTGTAAGCGGGGGTCTAAAACTGTTGGCCTGTATTTGTGCTGCGTATATGTATACATGTTGTTATTAGCGGCAAAGAATGGAGATGTTGAAGAAGAAGGCATCAAAGAAAAAGACACGAAAAAACTCTTGAAGAATTCTTTTAATTCTCTCTTTTTTGCGAGACTCAATCATTTTCATTATTGTTTGGAACCTCAACAATTTTTTTAATATGAAAAAATAGCAAAAAATATTTAGAGATGATGTCTCGCAACAATTCAATTCTTAATATATTTACTTATAAGCATATATGAGTTCTTTTATGTGGCTGTGTTGATTTGAACAGGTTAAACGGGTTTTTTATTCTTGCACGAGAGAGTCTCTCTGCTTACATCGACAATTCCGTGCATTCTAATATTAGCCTTGCATGTCTAAGAGATCAAAAAATTCTAACAAGAATTTTTTTTTGTCATAAAATTTATAATTTTATGCAAGTTTCCCTCGCGACGTGCTTTTAAAGATGAAAGCATTTGATTTAATTTTTTCCTGAGCATTCTTGAGATTTTCAATTTGAGAGAGAGAAACAAAATGCAGGAAATTATTTCCACTTTTAGCAAACAATAACAAAAGGAAGAAGAAAACTTTTCAATTTTCAAGTTGTTGCAATTTTAAGATTTTCCTTTTTTCAGGTTAAATTTCCGGAAATGATTTATTCGTAGCTGTTATTTCCACAGCTTTCAACAACAATGATACTTTTTCATTTTTAATGAATTTTCTCTCCTTTTTACGACGCTCTACTTATAGGGAACAAAGATGAGAATCATTTCAATTTATTTTCGAGCTAAATTGAAAGAAAATCAATCAGTTCTTTTTCAAATATTTGACCAGAAATGCTGGTAGTCTACATTGAGGCGAAGAAAACGAATTAAGATGCAGTGAAGAATAATTTACTTCGTTTACCTTTTTTATTTCATTGACTTTCCATGGCAGTGTATAAACAAATTAAGTAATTGTTGAGAAAAGTTCAGCTGCATCCACTCTAATCGTCTTCTTCTTCATCATAATTGCGCTTTGGGCGAGAGCCTCGAGGCAATGCAGTCAAAATGTTTTCCAACTCTAGCTTTGATGGTTTTGATTCCAGTAATCTTCGCAGATTGCGAACAACCCGTTTATGAGGAAGTTCCTGACATGCATTAAAGAGCAATTAAAAAGTTTTGTGATGATTTTAATTATTACAACCTACCTCATGGTAATTCTCGGGTAAAAAGTATTCAGGATGTGGCCACATTATCTGAGAAAAAAAATTTACTTTAAAACAGAATTTTTTCTAATTATTCTCCCACTTACGGGGTGCCAAGCTTGTCTCTCGGGCTAAAAAAAATTGAAATACCATCAAATCATATTTTTAATTAAAGCTTACCCGCTGAATATAAGCATCACGAGGTGGCTCAATATGTTGCTCAACCTTAAATTTAGGAGCTTTTGGATTTCCTTCCATAACAATTATTTCAACCAGTGGTTCATCTAAATTTAAAGCCGACTCTTCATTTTCAAACCTAATCAAAAATAATTTTTAATCTATTTTCAATAAATCGTAAACGTTTTGTAACCTTATAACACCCAATTTAAAAGTTCTAGTGTGCTTTGTTGCGTGTAACAAAGTCTCGTTTGCTTCTCGCAATGTCATCGTGTTGGTCTCTTTTCCATCAATCATCACAAGCGAATCGCCCAATTTCAATTCAACGCGTTTTGCTTTTGAATCATTTTTAACCTGTACACTCCAACAAATATTCGCATTAATTTATCATGAGTTGCGATATTCAACATTAAAATTTACATAAAAAATTGTAATCGGCATATCAAAGTCAGAACCGCCTGTAATTCGCAATCCGGTTGCCTTTTCTACCTCAATTAAAATAGGATCATTTGGTAACAATGGCACATTTTTCTTTTCGTTTTCACTATCAACAACTTGAAGAGTTGTTTCCGATGCAATTAAATCCGGCATGATCTAGAAAATACAAATTGTAATCGTGAATTTATTTTTAAAGCATCTAAAAATAATTTAGTTTAAAATAAAGCTTCAGCGCCGAAATGAACTAATATTTTTCTTTCAATTTAAAATTTTTTAAACTTTTTTAATTTTTTGTTAATAAATCACAAACGTACTTAATTTTATTTGCGAAATAAGTCCAACCTTTAAGCAAATAAAATTATGCTCCTCACCGCACTAAAAATCAACGACAACTGGTTTCTAAAAAAAATTGTCTCTTGAAATTTAAAACTAAAGAGAGTGCAGTTGAATTTAAAAAAGAGAGAAAAAAAACTTAAATAGATTGAGAAAATTGAAATTAAACATCGCATCCCTGTTCACAGTGCAGATCTGCTATGTACACATATGTGTGCTGTGGTGGAAACATAAATTTCAAAAGTAATTCACAAAGAAATTTAATAAAAGAAAATCTTTTCGGAGTTTAATGCTATCATCTTGGGAAACTCATAACAAAAATAATAATAACAAAACAAATGTGGACCAACAATCAAAATTTATTTGTTTTTGTTATTATACTCTCCCTTCACTTATTAGATGTGACATCTCTTTCAATTTATCATGGTTTTTCTATTTTTTACTTTAAATGATTTTAAAGGAAATTCTATTAATACTATTTAAATTTTTAACATGATTTTTGCAGCAACCCCACACATAACAATTATTATTGTTATATCAAAACTTATGGTTTAATATGGTAAAGGTTTTAATGATGATGCGAACTAAGTGAAAAGAAACAAGAATTGATGTGAATTGGGGAAAGAAAGAAAAACATGAGGCCTCTATTAAGTTGTCATAAATTTATTTGCTCGCCAAAGTTCCCGTTGCTGTGAAAAAAAACAGCTTTAACTGTCCATAGAACTTTTTCGAGCAATTTTCGTTTATTTCAAAGATGAAACCAATAAATTACCAGTGTTTCATGCTGCGCAAGTAATCGATAAAATATTAGAAAGCAATATATTAGGAAATCAATTGAATCAATAAAATTATTTGATGAGGAGAAAACTTCATATTGCTTATCCTCACAAATTTTGACTTTTCCATAACACATACTTTCGTACTCATGAATAAATTGTGTGATAAATTATTCATTACTTCGAATGTTGTGATTTTTATTTCAATTCACTAATAAACTGTCATCAGAATATATATCTCTGAAGCCATTGAGTAAGAGCAATGAAATAAATCGATAAAAAATACTTTAACTTATAAAAAAATGCTCTATAAACTCACCACTGTTTTTATAATTCTCGAAAAACACATTACATGTGAGCGCCTGACGTGAAGTATATTGATCATTACTGTATATTATTTTTATTAAAAAAATTTCTCCTTTTCGCATTTTTTCTCTCTTTCACTTAGAAGCCTTTCGTTCAACTGCTCTTAGTACAACTTTTACGAGTAAGCATCAGCATTCATGTAGGGATTGCAATGAAAAGGAGATTAAATGAGGATTATGAGCAGAAGCCTTGCTGGTCGTTCTGATATTAACTCCTTACAACTCTCTCTCTTTAATTTTCTTCATTCAATTCAGGACACATGAGGAGAGATTAAACTATTTTCACCGTACCTAATCCGAAATATTTTTTTCTTCGGAATATAAATCAGCTATCAAAGTTGATTCGAGGCGACTTCAAAAGAAATTAGAGAAATATATTGATCTGAATGAAAAAACTTACCTAAAATGGAGCGACGACAAAGGGTAAATTCAATTGAAATGTCCAAGGATTATTACGATTTACGAGTACATTCGCAAATCAGATTTAGAATTTGAAAGTTTTAATTTGTAATGCAGGTTTGTTGATTTTTTTCACATGAAACGTCGATATTGCAATCCATTTTCATCATGCTGTCTCCTTCAACCTTCAATTTAATTAGTCGTTCACTATTGTCACAAATACGCAAACCACGAGCACGTTTTTCATGATTCGCTCGTTGACAAAAAATTTTTCATCCCCGTCTTTTTGAAGTACTGCTAAAATTTGTCTCAACAACCGCTCATCAAGGGTAAGTGTAAAATCTTCTTACAAAACTTGTCTCTAGTTCTCCTTAAAACTAGAGCAGGGATTTGATGGTTTTTAAAGAAAAATAAATAAATGTGAAATATTTTATTTAATTAAAATGCTGCGAAATAAGAAACGACAAAACAAACTTTTTCATTACCATTTGAGTGCTCAACTTTAAAATTTCATGCCATAAGAAACAACAACAACCAACTCCTCCGTTTTAACGAAAAGCAATTGAAACTTTTGGAAATTTCCAAAATTATTTAATAAACATTTTTTAATTTTTCTAAAGATCGATTTAGGCATTATTTGTACATGAAGTAATAAGTTTTGGGATCTGACCCTCGGTTGGTGCAAAAATGTCCCTTTTCATACATATTTTTACTCATATATCGATTTAAATTTAGAGAAAAAAATCAAAATTTTTTGAAAAGTTTAAAATATTCATTTTTAAAAATTTTGAAAACCTTTATAAAACTTTCAAAATTTTCAATAATTTGAAAAAATTCAAAAATTTCATTTTTTTTTAAAAATTATGAAAATTTAAACTTTTACATTTTGCGAAAAATTCTAGTTTCAAATGCAGATATATTAAATATTATTTGCCGTTGCTTGGTGCATGAAATCTGCTGCTGATAAAATATCAATTCCGATTTTTAAAAATTCCAGGCACGTCGAAAGCCCAAAAATTTATATTAAAGGCTGATGATTGTGCTCTACTTTTCTAGATATGTATGTGTAAGCTGTCGTTTCTTCCTTTTATTATCTTCCAATTTTTCCCTTTTCTATGCTTAACACTCCTCGACTATTCAGAAGAATATTTTTCTTTCTGTATGTGTATGAAAATAAATATTATGACTATTCTTGCCTCTCATAATTTTACGAGTTCAAAAATGAGCTTAGGCAGGCGAAAAAAATTCAATCAATATGCTTTACTGGGCACGTTTTGGAGGCATATGCTTTACACATTCATTTTAGAATATAAAGCTCGCACAATCGTCGCCTCAAATCTGAGATTTTAGTTTTGATTTCTTTTCCTTCTCCCTCTTCTTTTATGACCGTTCACATTGTGCCACAGCAGTCCAAAATTCTGATTGATATGAGGGTAATTTTTCTAGTTGTAAAGTCTCCGCATACACAAGCGCGCTCCTTGAGTTGCATATTAAATTTTTATTGATAAGGCATCGTAAATGCTTCACTTTACAGCTTTTTCTTTCTGAATTCAGAAAGGGCTGCCATCATCCACGTTTCGTTTATTTTTTTGCAATGATTTTTTTAAATTTTTCTTGATTTCGATCAAGGACGAAAAAGTAGAGAACATAAAATTTTGTGAAAAACAATAAAAAGTTAATATTAAATGCACCATCAAGGAATTAATTCTCTCATACACACACACATACTTTAAGAGGTATATCGGTTGAAGTTCTAGATGCCCACTCTCAACTTTGTAATTGATGTCCAATGTTAATGGTATTTTTAGCGTAACCCAACAAAGTTGTGGTAACGCTTATATACTCATCTTTCCGTCCGTCCGTTTGTTCCATCGAGATCTCAGCTTCTGGATCAATATGAGCAGGCACGAACTATTTTTTGAGTCATGACCACGGACAGCCATAATGTCCATTTTTTCATACAAATTTTTAATTGGACCAGGAATCGATTGGCATAGATGATTTTTGATGAATGTCCATCATGATCGGATTATCAAATACTTACGCGGCAACACCCACGAGTGGGTTTTGAAACATTTTTTTATTACATGTGCTATCGTAAGCATTCAATTTTAAGAGGATATAGGGATTTCGAAGAAAAAAATTGATGTGAGTCGCATCATGTGACAATGTCAACATTTTTATCTCTCGTCTCATGATCGTGAGCAATTTTTTTCTACACAATCATGCGACAATAAAAAATTGTCTCGAATTTTTCCTCTTTTAATATGAACTCGAATTTATGTCGACTTCTAGCTATAGAGGGATGATTTAATGTATCTGTAACCTAACGGGTAATTGGGAGCATGAGAAAATTTATAAGTTCTAGATGGTTTGTGTGTGAATGTCAGGAAAAATATGAAGTTCTACTCATTTTAAATGGGGAGCGAGAGCATGATATATTTGCTCAACTGCGGCGACATTTATTAGCATATAAGCGATCTCGTACATTTGTAAGCTTCTCTCTTTTTGATTTATCCTCATCATTTGCATTAATGTTTAGTGTCTGAAATGTTTCATTTCAATAAAAACTCTCCTTTAATTTCTTTGGTTTTTATTGAAACAAATCTTTTTTATCTTCTTTTTTTTCATGAAAAACAAAATTTTATAAATATTTACAATTTCATTTCTGCTTTAATTCTTACATAAAAAATCAATTATTTTAGTCACTTTAAATTGATAATTTCTTAACTTTAAAACGAACATTTTTTATCCTATACCTTTTGTATTTACATTTTTTAATTACCTTGTTTGATGAAATTTTTCCGCAACCCATGTCAAGTATACATTCTTTTTCATTTGAATTTGTTAACACTTAAAAATTTTCTTCATTTAAAAGTTTGTCATGTTTTCAAGAGAGATAGAGAGAGACAGAGAAAGTGAAGTACCATCGTCAGAAATAGAAATATGTATAATAAACATGGAGAAAACAGTTTCTTAATTACATTTGAGCTTCTTCATTTTCTTTCATGCGTTTCTCGCATCATCCAGTAAAAGAAAATTAATTTTCCTCAATTAAAATTGGTTTGATGCCGTAATAAATAGGTCTTGGTTACGCCATATAACGGAGTGGCAAAGGCAAACAAGATTGCGAGAGGAGATCGGTTTTAATTATCTAAAGTTTTTATTGGAATATTAAAACATAAAACGAATAAAAATTCCAATGAAGCCTCATTTTCTTTTTGCGTTTTATGGCTCACTTCTGTTGCTTTTGCTCAACCATCATCGTTATTGAATTTAAACGAATAAAAATTTGCTAATAAAATTCTTTTCTTCTCTATCTATGGTCTAACAATGTACATTCTTTATTAAAAGATTTGTCGAGAATTTCATTCTTACATTTCTCTTGGAGCATGAATGAAAATGGATTGACGAGTTCATATTTATTTACGCGAGAGTTTTCAAAAGAGCATTCAAATTAATTGTGGGTTGTGATATGTGCGTCATGCATGTAAATAATGGAAATTTTTCAGTTCGTTTGCTTTTTCAGCTTTCAATTCCAATATTTTTGTAACTCATAAAATAATTGATCGATTTTTTATACTCTCTACAGCCATTGACTATAGTTTTACTTTTTTATGGAGAGTCAAAAATAATATAAAGCTCGTTTAAAACAAGAAAAATTATTGAAATTTATTGCATTTAAAAGTTGTCATGTACAAATAGATATATGAATGTATTTTATTAGGGCATATACGTATCTCTGCCATAATAGGACGTTTTCCGACATCCATAAATTAATTGACGCAAAATAAATCGTTGTTGAATAAAATTTTCATTGCCTATAAAAACATTTGGAGCTTTAATTTCCTTTCATTTTCAGTCTCCATTTATTTAGGCATGATCAACTTTTATCGCACTATAAAAAATATTTTTTCGTTCTTAATTTCTTAAATTATTGTTTACTCTCATGAAAATGAATAAAATTGAATCTAAGTACATTTTTTATCTCCCGGAAGATTTTTTTTCTTCACATCATAAGAGCTCTGAATAAACTTTACGTAAATTTTCATGCTTTTATTTTTCATCCGCCATAGAAATTATATCTTTCTGTGGTATGATTTGCATTTTTTACATGTCTTTCTTTTCTCTCTCTATAAATATTGAGATAAATGCAATAAAAATAATCGTTACCAAAATAATTCGAGCTTTTATATTAAATTAATGTTTTAACAGAAGTATATTAATATGCCCTTTCTCTCTCTCAAGTGTGTAAAGAACAAATTTGAGAAGATTAATAATTTGTTCTTCATTAAAAAGCACTCGTCGTCGTTGTATAAAGAAAAAAAATACGTTACATACACTGCCGGTGACAATTTTAAGATGCAATTAGACACAACTCTCCTGTTCGGAGAACGATAATGGCGTTTTAGTTGTCGTGACGAGATCACGTAAGAATTGTTTGTTTGAGGAGGTGGTTAAGGGCAACGTTTGATAATTACTCGATTGATATGGCGATGCAACCCCGGATGTTGATATAGACGTGTAAGTTGGCGTGGTGCCCATGTTATTACTATTGCTGAGCATTTGATTAGTTTGATTACATAGTGCTGCTGATGAGGAAGTTAATGGCGATATAAGTTGATTATACTGCGAATGTTGTTGCTCAGTCATCATTAAGCCACCGCCGCTTGTAACTCCTACTATACCTACATTTGCAGTCTTTAGGCTACCATTATTGAGATTCTGCCCATTCGAGCCGAGCAGCGTTGCTGTCGTCGTCGATGATTTATTATTATAGTTACAATGATCGATTTGTGCGTAAAGCGTTGGATCATCGAAATATGCGGAATAAGCAGGCGGTGGAGGCTTTTTCGAATGATGATTTAGGAGACTTGTTTTTGTTTCGTCTTTTGGCATCTGCAAAGTCAGTTCAGCATAATGAACATCGCCGGCCTGTGTGTATTGATTTTTAAAGATTATATAAATGCAATTTTCTTTTTGAAAATGCTTGCTCACTGACTACTAAAAAGTGAAGAAGAAGTGCGCTCACTTATTGTCTGTGTCGCATTAAACAACACTCTTTACACGCTTAAAGCAACAAAAATTCCCTTGTTCACTCTCCTTCTTCTTCATTCGGATAACAAAGTTCTCAGCAAGCATAAACGGCATTAAGTAGTGACAAAACACCATAATCTCATTTTCATTCCTTACCCCTTTAATGTAAGCCTTCCTTTCGTCCATGATACTGCGAGAGATCTCATGACTATTTGTTAGGGCATTATTCAAAGCGGTTGGCGTCTGATTTGCTGACTTTAATTTATACTCTGGATCTGAAAAGCGTCAGAGATGGAGGTAGGACATGCCAGGGACAGCAACAAAAAAAGAGAAGCAAGATGGAAGAAAAAGAAAGGTTAGAAACGTGTTTTATTATAATCTCAAGATGGAAAGCATCAGAGGGCGTCAGAGACAAATAAAATAAAAATTCCTGTTTACTTGTTTTTTTTTGCAAATCTTAAATTCATTTTAATTTTTTGTTCAAAAAATAAGAATCTTGCAAAATGATAAAAGAGATTAAAGAAAGAAAAATTTATTTACATTTTATTTTTACCTTCTGTCGATGGCACAACATCAGGATTCTTCTCGTCGTACATCTCCTCCGACTGACTCAAAGGCACCGAAATTTTCTCCTTAATCGGCAAATTGCCCGGACGTTGTTTGTTATTTGATTTTTTATTGTTTGCCGTGCGAATTTTCAGCACAACAACGATGCCAATAATCACACAGACGAGAGCAGTCAACAGACCCACTAGAATTCCAAATGAGAGCATTGTTGATTTGTCAATTGGATCGTATTGACCTAAATTGTTGTTGGCATCAATGTAGATGATGAGTAATTTTCCAGCGAGCGAAGATTATCGCGCGCGCAACACAATTTAATGATTTTATGAGACGTGCGAATAAAGTTGTTGATATCATTATTATTATGCGAAGAATGGTGAAAAAAAAAGGAAGAAGATAAAGATTAATATAAATACCAATTTTGCCACACAAAAAATCATTGTTTGATCACCCTGCGGAATTTTTTTTATCTCATGATTAAAGGCGCAGAGGGAGGGCTTCGATTTTTGTAGAATAAATTGTTATAATGCTTACCCGTTCTCGATTCTCGTTCAACCGCCTTCAATGTACTTGCCTCGAGCATCACGAAATCGCTTCGACCTTTCATATTGATGGCGTAGATAATGATTTTCACCATTTTATCCGGATCGAGACCGTTGACAGTGAATATGGGATATTTTGATGAAATATTGGCTTGTAGCACATTTGTTTGCTGATCAAATATTTCCATAATAAACCATTGTCGTTGCCCTCCATCAAATCCTGTACAATATACACACACATTTATATAAAAATATACAAACACATATATATATGTATTGAGTATATTTTAAATGGGAATTTTTGATTACAAAACTTTTTTGCTTCATTTTCTCTTCTCCATCTGCTGTTGCTGTACTGCTCCATTCCCACGCATTCTAAACAATTTAAAAGCCAATTTTACATTTTATACCAGCTTAATTATTTTCCAAAGAAAATTTATTGTACTGGAAAAGCTTATTTGTCCTCGACTTTTCAGAAATAATCAATTTTCCATGTAATATTTTTTTGTCGTGGTGACTTTTAATTTTTTACAGTTTTTTTTATAAAAATAAAAACTACTCGTTACATTTCAAATGAAACTTTTTCACCAACTGTCTGAACTTTTCAAAATGTGGAGCACTTGAAAAGGGTCAAAAGGGAAATTTGTGATTATAAAAGCTTCCACATTTTTTTCTTCTTCCGCAGTTCATTCATTGACTTGCTCATACATACATGTTCGTGGTAACCGTGTGGAAAGCGAAATTTTGAAATGAAATGAAGCAATTCGGGCAGAAGCAATAGAGAGTGAGAGAGGAAATAATATTTAATGAGGAAACGGTTTTTGTTTTTAATTACTCCGAATAGAACTAACCTTCATTGCAATCAACCTCTAATGATTCCGAAGTTTGGTTAACAAGCGTACAATTGTAGGGTGATTCAGGTTTACCGGCTGCTATCAGATGAAAAACACACGGCTCTTTCTGCTGTCCCACAATGTTGTTCGCCCAGCACAATATTGTACCAAAGTCCAATTCCTTTAAATTGAAAAAGAAAAGTTAATTAGTGAATCCGGATGCTTAATTATTGGACTACAAATGTCATGTATGAAATATTGTTATTT
The DNA here is from genome assembly GCA_038502055.1 of Tanytarsus gracilentus. NCBI lineage: Eukaryota > Metazoa > Arthropoda > Insecta > Diptera > Chironomidae > Tanytarsus > Tanytarsus gracilentus. The sequence continues at coordinate 95,307 of JAXRKN010000039.1, read as the reverse complement.
CCCCATTAATATGATAAAATGACTAATGTGAGGAGGAAACGGAAATATATTTTGGTTGCTCATGAATTTGAAAATAGAAATTTCCATTTAAACTCTTTATTGAATGTAAAGTTTTGAAAGAATAAACTTTTTGAATGTCTAAATAGAATAAATTTTGAATGTAAGAAGCCAAAAATAAAGAGAGAAAAACTTTAAAATGGCCCAAAGTCTTGCAAAATAAATATTTGATTATCATTAAATATTCAAATAAGAATTTTCTTCTTATCTCGAAAGAAAAAGAGAACGATGGTTGTGAGAGTGAGAGATGGGATAAAGGGTTTTGTGTTTTTCTTTCGCTCCAGTTCTCAAGAATGAGGAAGTAAAAATTTACTTTTCCATATTTTTTCTATTTCATAGTAGAGCAAAAAAGCTCTTAACACGAGGAGAACTTGAGTCTAAAGTCTATATGCTTAAATAATTAAAACTATTGTTTAAATTCAAACTCTATGTGCTGCTACTGCCGCTGCTTGCCAGCTCGCTCGCTTTGCAGTTGCAATTTTTAAATCATACATATACGAGGATGACTGTGTGACAAGGCCATAAGAGGCATGTTCCGAATAAAACAGTAAAATACTACCACTTTAACCAAATGCATTTATATGTTTATACATGTGTGCCCATATGTATAGTATTTTTGCCGTTTTATGAGAGAAGGAAAACACAAAAAGAGATTCCCACAACAACCTTACCTTCACTGGCGTGTAGGAGAGCGATGATGCTCGTGATGAATGTGTTCTGTAATCACTCTGCGGCATTTCAAATGTTTCTGCCGTATTGTTAAACGACCATTTGAATGAATCGGGCGGAGGATAAGCATCAACTTCACATAAAATTTCTGCAGCCTCATTACGTGCCACACCATATATGCGTTTCTGTTCACTGCGACATATTGGTTTATCTGCAATGGTAAATTGAGTGAGAAATATTGGCAGCATGTAATAAAATTTTTATGATGAAATTTTGATATTCGACTGAGATTGATTTTATCTTATCTCAGAAATGCACAATTTTGATGCCATCTGCATTTTGTGTTGACAATGGTACGAAAATTTGATTGAATTCTATGACGCTCTCTTTTTTTGCGACACATCTTAAAATTAAATTTGTTCTCTGTCCTTTCTCACTCCACTCGCTCAAATACGTGTGTTTAGCAGAAGAAAAAATAAGTAAAGGGAACATAATGTTAAATTTAATTTGAACATTTTTACCATCACTGCTGCTCTCGTAGATTCTTCGAAGGGAACTATAGAGGAGAGAGCAAGCGGTTGCGGGAGACAGATATAGAGAATGTATGAAAGGAGAAAAATGGAAAAAGTATGTTGCAAAGTTTTCAGCAAAATGCACATCTGACAAACATCACACACTCACAGGAGCAGTGGAAGCAGTTCTGAAATTATTGCTGAGAAGATAGCATCGCATTGAGACGCAAGGTGGTTTAGAGTGAGTAAAAGAAGAAACTTTTTCGTCCCTCATGAATAGATATCAGTTTAAATAATTCAGTGGCTGAAACTTTGTGTGCTTTTTTCATAGTCATTCGCTTTTATAGAAGGACGCTCAAACCATCGAGCCACTGAGAATTGTGTGAGACACCGACAAAAATTTAAATTAACTTACACATAACTTTTAACTCAACAATATTGCTTTCGCCATCACCCTCGACATTTGAGGCGATGCATGTGTAGTTTCCACTTTGAAATCTTGATACTGATTGAAGAGCGAGACTATCACTACTCATGATGGTCCTCTTTGCATTATGTGCTATTGGCAAGCCCTGTAATGAGAAAATTAAGGAGTAAAATTTTTGCATATCACATATTTAAATCTTTCTCTTTTTTTCGCATTCTGTATAGCAGTATAATATTTTATAAAAGCACCAACTTATCATTAAAGCTATTTATTTAAACTTAAACGTCTCCTAAATTTACCAACAAACCACTTATAAATTTAAACATTAACGAAGGAAAAACGATATCATGACAGAGAAAATAATCAGTGTCGAAAATTTATTAGATGTCAAGATCGAAATGAAATTGAATTATTTTAGTGAAATTTAACTTTAGATGTAAATAACTGAGAAAAAAAAATTTATTTTTATTATAATATAATAGAAAAAAATGAGTGCAACCACATTTCGTTCAAAACTTTATTGCTGGTACTGTGAAAATTTAAAAGTAAGTTTCTTCATTCTTTCTTCTATTTGCAATAACAACATGGTAAAATTTGCTGTTGACTTAAGTCGTTGCGAAACACAGAGAGAGAAAAGAAAAAATCAAAATTGAAAGTTTGCAGTTGAGTGCTCTTTGTGGATTTTCATCGCACTCGTAAGGCACATAAAAGCTTTAAAACGTAATTTTTATGAAGAGAATTTTCTGAGGTAAAATAAAAATCGAAATAAATCTCTTCAACTTTTTCTGTACTTTTTTGTTCTTTTAGTTTAAACCATGGAAAGGCACTTTACGTATAAGGGAAATATTTTCTTCAGTTTATTCTCTTCGTAGCACATAGAGTGTCAGCCTCTTGATAAAAAGTTTTATTACTCTCAAAACGATTTCATAAAAAAAATTCTTACACTATACAATTGGTAATTATTTTCTTTTCAACTAGTATATAGCTCTCAATTAAAACTGCAAAAAGTCGTAAATCTTCTTTCAATTAAATGAGGATTATTCAGTATCAGTTAATTAGTAAGTCTGTCTGCAATTGCGACAAATGTAAGGAATAAAATCGGATTAATCAACGTGCTCATAATTATTTACTTCTTCTTTTAGCCACATCAATGAATTAACTTTAATTAAACTACGTTATATGGACTCAAATGGTTAAGTTGGGAATAGTTGCGGTGACTTTTTTTTATCATCTCTGCCACACCCTTATACAATGTACATATAACTGAGAACTCTTTTCGTGTTCAATATGTGAGAAAAAGAAAAAAAATCTCTAGTTCTGATATGTGGAAAGAATTCAACTTCTTCTGATATAACTTCGTTCTTGAATATATCTCATGATCTTTTGACTAATATACCCATCATGTGAATGCTGGTATTAAGTGCATTCTGTATGGCAAACGCTCGCACACATATGCAGAGCTCAAGATGAAGCCATGAAAAAAGCAAAAAAAATGTAAAAAGGAATGGAAGGAAAACTTTACTCTTCCGTTGAGTTTAAATCCATCGCTTAATGCGACATGGATATGCGATATGTTTGCACATAAATAAGATGTGTACTCACGTTGTGTCTCCAAACGACTTTATAAGTTCTCGGATTGGCCTCAATTTTACATTCAAAATAGCAGTCGTCTCCCTCTTCAATGTCTTCTGGATTCAGACTCGAGCCAAGTTGTAAGCTTACCATGGGTGGATCTGAAAACAAAAACGGAGATGAGAATTAAAAAAAAAAATATTTGGAAAATGAAAAAAATTTCAGTGCTAATTCGAGATCTAAGTGGTAAACCGCGGCACATACTGCTGCTGTCAACGAGAAAATTTTCCACGTTGCTCCCATCACTTTATGACATTTATGCACCCTAATCCCATTCATATGAAGTGTACTCTTTCTCTCTCTCTACCATTATCTTTTTTTCTAGAACGGAAAAGGATTTTTGACCAGATTTATCCTCTCTCTCTCTTCTATATATATATATCTCCGAAATGGCTTGCTGTCATGTTGCAGAATTTATTGTAATTTTTAAAATGGGAAAAACATATTTTTTGCTCTCCATGGAGAGCTATCCATGTCACCATGTACAATATTTATTTTACGAATTTATTATTTATATATTTTGTGAGTAGAACTGGAAAGTATGTTTATCATATTTCGATATTAATGTTTCATACAACGTCGCATGTACAAGATGCGAAGAACTATATTATCAACAACTATATAAACTCACACTCACACTTACTAATGCATATATGTTTCATGGAGTAGTCATAAAAAAAGGGTTTCCATGTCAAAATGAGACAAATGTAACCGCATACATAGTGTCCATACATAAATTTTCATTTTTCAAAAACTGAGGTATGGGCAAAAAATACTGACAACTTTTTTTCTCACAGGAATTCTCTCTCGGTCGGTCGGGCTAGTGAGTCGAAGAGAAATGCGGCAACGGTAGTGGTGCCATAAACTTTATAGATCCATTCATTTATTCGCTCTTGTGCGACTCATGCAATGCTTCATTGGCTCTCGTCAGAATCCCCGTTCTAAAATATTTTACTTTTCTTGCTTGTGGTTTCGCATGCTTCTGCTTCACTTCGCTCGGTTGTAAACTTTGTGGTTATAATTTTTGAATAATTTCTTCTTTTTTTCGATGCATCCAAGTGTGTTGAGTTTCAAAGTTTTATTAAATTGGTCAGACATTCAAATTTTTTTGTTCTATTATTTCAGTTATAAGTTTTCAAATATTGATCACTATTGATCAAATATTTTAATAAAAAAAATTTTCAAATTACCTTTTTAACCATTCTTTCAAGTATGAATGGCTTTTATATAATTATAGTTAGTTTTCCGCTTTTGTCCCTCCTTCAAAACGTTTTTATATAATACGTTTTTACAAATGAAGGGCAGAAGAAAGTAATTCTCATGGTTTTATTTAGTTAATTTTTCACTTTAAAGTTTAAACGTTCATATTCATGAGCGCAAAACTCTTTAATCATTTCTCTATGAACAGAATTTTTCTTTGTAAATTTAAATTGCAATGGAATAGTTTTTCACCTTAGTCTATTTATGCCTTAAATACTCTATGAAACACTCCTGTTTTTTTGCTCACAGTATACACTTGTGTTATTTTCACATGTAGCATGCACATATGCTTGAATAAGGTGAAAATACGCCATAGGCTGTTCATGTTTTAAAGCATTTATGCCATGCAATTTCTCTTGAGAATAAAGGAAATATTAAATTCATGGTTAATGCGTAATAACGCGCTAGCTTTTTTCATGAAATTTATTATGGGAACAAAACTTTTTCATTTTCAAAGAAAGTGCACAATTAATAAAATTAGAAGCAAAAGATAATTCAAATTTCGTGCCGTGGCAAGTTAACAGCGAATCCTTTGTTGGTAAAAGTTTTCAACCATATACGTATTTACTTAAATCCTGCATAAATCGAGTCACAATATATTCACATTTCCATAGCAATATGCTTTTAATAAAATCTTGTACGCCCTCCTCCAGCTCACTCACTGTGTATCGTTAGTATAAACTGTTTACCACCCATTCTTTCCACCTCATATTGCTTGAATTGAAACGAAGGCGAAACGAAAGAGAAATGAAAGATAATGATTATCATCGAAACGTTAATTTCTTGCCATTTTTCTCGCACACAGGAAAGCTGTAATTTACAGATTTTCCATTTCATCTCATGACGAGCTTTACGTCAATGTGTGCGTGCGGATGATGAGATTTTTTCTCATGCTGGTTCGTGCGAAATTAATTGATTTTTGCGTCTTTGGGTTGATTTTCATTAAAAAACGCAACCTTACATTTAAAAATGTTGAATTTTTCAACTTTCATTACACACACACACGAATTAAAATTCGTGAGTGCATACGCTTAAGTTTTTCAATTCACATGTTTACTGTTGCGCGCTACCCCCACAATATATCGGATTCAATGAATGTTACATAGGAGATGATTGATCGTTCTATTAATTTGTATTTCCAAATAAATTTGTTTTGTAACATTTCTGCCGGAATGAGTTTTCATTTTTCTTTCTCCCTCTTTTGTCTATATATTTTTATTTATTGTTTCATTATTTACAAAATACCACCTTTCCTTCCTGCCTTGCCTTTTTTTGATTCATTTATTTTCTGGTTTCATCATGTGTGTGTATGTGTTTATGTTCCACATCAGTCGGAATCTTTGGAGACAACGTTGAACTGAGATTGTTATACTGTATAGTTCGTACAGTCAAAGAAATTGATGTTTATATCTGTTTGAGGTTGAATTTCTAATGGAGCGGGGGGATTTTATTGGAGAAAAGGTGTACATATTCAGAGAATTTGTGGAATAGCAATTCAGTTCATCAAATAGATATTTTACCCGTAGGGTTGCACATATAGATTATGTTACCATAATAATATTCTAATATTCCTGTGGCAGCAGCAGCACAACAATAAAAATTTATTCAATCGTCGAATTAAACCAAACAATGTGAAAGAAGAAGAAGAGAGAAATTTAAATATTCTTCATTCTTCAAAAATATCCTTCAGGCTTTTTGACTCAAATTTTCTTCTGCATATCACACATCTTCTGTTGCTTTGTACTTTAAAATAAATTGCAAAGAAATTAAAGACTTTTTGTTTCTCATTCTTTGTGCTTTCTCATTAAAGCATTTTTGTTTTTCGCCTAGATCCAACTCTCAGAAAGGAAGAAAAAGAAAAAATTATATGTTTGAAATTTCCACACAAATATGCACACTCTAAATTTATCTCTCGCTTTCTCATCTTTAGGAATATGCCAACCCAATTTGAATAAAACCACCACGTACTTTTCCCTGTTGATGTAATTATTTTTTCTCCATTAGAAAAGTTGCTTATGCTCGGGTTGAAATTGCAAACAATAATATAATGTGACGATGCATACAAGGACATTACGTTGAGTCTCTAGGCCATTTGGCACTCCTCCAACCTCTGCATTCTGCTTCTGAGATAAGCTTTAATGTTCCTCACAAAATTAAAAATTTAATCTAATTGAAACGAGTAACAATTTTACATTTCATTTTTTAAGGAGCCAAGAAACATTTTTGCTGCGGTCGTTGTGTGAAAATTTATGTTGAACGAGAGAGAAAACATCTTGTAATAAACTTTAACTTTTTCAAACACAAGCGTTGCCTCCTTCATGACGACACAATTTTTCATCTATAGCATTGAGTTTATGTATACACTTTTCCACAATCCTCGCTCAAACTTTTTCTCGTCTTCGTACTCTTGTTTTATGCTCTTTAAATCAAATGAGTGAGTGAGTGAGTGAGTGAAGGTAAGAATTATTTTATAGCAAGGATCATCAATCATTCTGAAAGCGAAGTTACATGAGCTACAATAATTAATTTTTGCCCTCCTATACACGGCTGAGAATTTAGCTGTGCTATGAGTCTCGTGAGAATTACCCAGCGCTGTTATTTTAGGCTTTGGAAGTTAAGTGGTGGAAAATGTGCATATATTCAATGTTGTAACAATTAGTCTGAAGAGGACTCGTAGAGTTTTTTTTATTCGAGTGGCGCGGCTTTAACATTATTTAAATTTTTCAAGTATTGCCGTGAGTGTTCTCCAATGAACATGTAAAACATCAATTTCGATGAAACTACTCGGTAGAAAAAAAAACTTATTGTTGTATGTTCGTACCGCATGAATATGAAGCACCTTGTGAAAAATAATGTTGCCTCTGGCACTTCAAAGGTACGAAAATGGATATTGTGGGTGGTTGAAAAAGTTTTCATTAAAAGCAATTTCGCAGAATAAAAAATTGAAAGCACGACTGTACTTTTACTCTGCATTTTTAATGCAAAAGGATATTCACACAGTCATATGTCAGTGTGGAAAAGAGAGAGCGAGAAAATTACTTTCCTCGTTTAAAGTGAAAATAAATTGCATTTTGCTGTGCAGGAAAATGCAAAAAAAAAAGAATATTCAATGAGAGTAAATTGAAGCTAATTATAAAAAATCTCTTTTTGATGATCAAAAATTCAATTAAAGGTTAAATAATTTGAAATTAAGCCTCTCTGCAAAATATTCGATTGAACTTTATGTCCTTATGAGGGTAGCATGGAAGTTAAAATTTATTTCATTTCAAGCTCTCAACAGGAGATATATTTACGAGTATGTATGAAAAGAGGTAATAACATAATAAAATCAGATGGAATTTTCTTGTTTTCATGTCTGCATTCAGACATTTAATGAAAAGTAAAATCCATCGCACAGGGATTGTTAAGTTTATATATATGTGTGATAAATGAGAAACTCTCATTGTTGATATCAAGTAATAATGGAAAGAATGAGTACTCACAAAAGACATTCATTTTCAATGTTGTCTCTTTAATTCCATTCCGAACGAGCTCATTTGTCGCACGGCACACCAAACTTTTGCCATTGTCTTCTCTCGCTGGCGTAAATAGCAGTGTTGATGTCGTTACGTTGCCATCTTGTGATATCTATGAATTATAAATTAAGTTGGTAAAAAAGTGACTTGATAATATGCGATAAAACTTACTTTTGATGGTAATGCTACCAGTGCAATGTTATTCATCCACCAAGTGATAATACTCGGAGGTCGTGAGCCAATTGCTTCACACTCAACCTCATACTGCCGGTCGGCCGACAACGGCTGATTACTGAATAAAATATTTACTTCTAGTGGTCTCACTGGAACGTCAGAAAAAATTGAGCATTAGTGTCAGGATTTTATGCGCATATGTAAAAATACTTACAATATAATTCTATTGTAACGTTCTTAGATACAAATTTATTGGGAAAATTAGACGCTTGACATGTGTAAACTGCATGCTGATGTATACGTGATAAATTCTTAACGATTAATTTATTTGTTGTCCTAGATGGATAAGAAAAGTCATTCGCTTCCGTCGACAATTCCTTTCCGTTCTCAAACCACTTCACTTTTGGAGCTGGTGAACCTGCGTAGATTCATTTTTCAAAGAATAAGAAGAAAATTTAATTTAAAACGACTCCTTGTATACTCTCTCGGATCTCTTATATATATTTATGTTTATATGGGTCTTCTTGCAAATGTTTGGAGTATTAAGGTAAAGGTAGGCAAGGAGATGGGATTGAATTGAATTGGATCAAGAATGTATACGCGCTCACAAGTATGATTCGGTGACAAGGAAACACATTTATTTTGTGAAGATTGTAATCATCCTACGGAATGTCGAATAAGAAAATTTCGACATGCCTGCGAGCATATAGCAGTACATCGAATAAGGTGACACACACTCAAATTGAGCGAAAAATCACTTGAAACGACTTTAATATAAAATGAAAGCAATGTTGTCATCCCAACCAATAAATTTCTCTTATTTAAGCCTTATATAGCGATTTAAAGAGCACATTTACTATAATGAAATTGATTTGACATCAAGACGAAGGATGTCGTATTATGAGAATCGAGAAAATTCCGCGTCTTTCATCTTCTCTATTCTTACTTTATGCAAAAAGCGTTGCTATGAAATCGTGTGCTTTTCAAATTGCGGAGAACTAGACATAATGTATTATCTAGTGATAAACGAAATGAGAAAATAGGAAGGTTGATTCGCTTGAAAAATATATATATTTTCTTGGCATAAATCACACTGCGAATACAAGTTTATAATAATATTTCATAAATTTTGGGTCCTCTAGAATATAACTTTGAAAATAAAAAATTATTCTCCAGTAATGGGGGTACATTTCACTCACCTCCCACAACGACACATGTTAGTATCAGTTGTCCACTTTCTTCGTATGGCCCTGCACGTGACTCGATGGGTTCATCTTGCTCATTATAGATTACAGGTACGGATGGTGGAACTTTGTGAAGAAAGAAAATGTATTTTTTAGCAATAATTTCACTAAAGTAGGAACAAATCAATTGACTTTCAGACACTTTAAGGCGATTAAAATATCATTGTGGCTTAGGAAATTTGATACAATGTTCGCTTCTCACTCTCCTCGCCAATCGATTTTAAGAAGGTTAGAAAGTCAAATTTTGTATATTTATTCTCGTAGCAAATGCAAATGCTTACCTACTACTTGAAGGTTCACATTACTATTTCTCGTGGGTGAAAGTTTGAAGTCTACCCGACATCGAAAATTGCCAGCGTCTTTTTCCTGAAACAAACGTTGAGTGTCAGTAAAAATAAAAATCAATAAGCTGTCGTTTTCAATAAAATTAATCCTACCTTCACAGGCTTTATGACGAGCTCGGCAGGCGTTTTTATAGTTCTAAATATTGCTCGATTCTCTAATATTTCTTCATCCTTCCAATGTGACGGTGTACCTGCGTGATTTCCTCGAGTATCGTAGCTTTAAAAAAGTTTAAAAAAACGCGTTAGAAAGTTTTAAATTGAGCTTAAAATTTAGCGAATAAAATATTCAAATTATCATGTGTTTGAGTTTACATGCTCACAAACTTCACACCTCTTAACATCAGCACAACATGGTTTTGAGCTTAGCAAATTTGCTCCTCTTGAATTCTAAATATTTAAATTCCATGTTGGAGAGTTTTAATGCAGTTGTCTTTTATTATAAAGATGAAGGCTGTTCGCATCATCAGTGATATTTGAAATGGAGAAACAATAAAATTATGCTTTAAAGTGGCTGCCGCGGGAGGGATGGAATATTTTCCAACTGAGATCATTGAGCAAATACTTGAAAGTTGTTTTTGTGTATATCATTGCATGCGAGATGTTCCTTCAATCTCGCAATAAAATATTTAAGCATCAATTTTCATAATAATATGTATATGAATAAAACATTCCATTCCTTCTATGTGCTTCCCCTCTCTCTATGAGCATACACACACACGTCACTTGAAATGAAAATGACGACAAACGACAACAGCGGCGGTGGTATCATCACCAAAACGAACGATGATGACGGAGATAAAAGGCAGCTGAGCTTACTGCTTGCTCGAAGACGTCGTCGGCGACGACGGTAACGAGACCGTTTAAAGCGATTTTTCTATGTCGTACAGCAAATTTTTATGGAGCAAAGGAAAACGGCATAATAAATCAGAAATTTCCATGCGGAAAAAAATGTATAAATGAAATGCGAGAAGGAAAGGATTCTATTCGTTCTTACATATGCCGCAGTCACATCAGTCAGAGTTGTGTGAGTGAGGAAAAAACGAAAAAATTGTTTGATGAGAGAAAAAGTTGAGAAGAAGAAAGTTTATTTGACGGAGGCAAATGAAAAGCAGCTTCTTTTGTACTCTCGAAATTCATTAAAAATTTCTGCATGTTAAACTTATCGAAAGAAAAAATTCACGTTCATGCTTTCTTATTACTTTATAATAATAATAATAACATCGAAATGATTTTATATGAATTCTCACATGAGACTCCAATGCTCATAATAAATGCACAAGACATATAGAGAAGCAAGGAAACAAGGATGATAAGAGGAAGTAAAGGAAAAAGACAATGAACAATGTAATGAAGCTGAGCGCGTGTATAGCAGGCAGTCACGTAATGAACGTATGGCTCGAGCAATCATACATATAGAAAACATATTTTTGCAATAAACATCATTTCAGGCATTTATTATCGTACGAAAATTCTCTATCAATATGTTTCACAATTTAAAATATATAATCAAAGGCAAGTTTATGTATGAGTCAAAAATAATTCACAACTCACCTATAAATGGGAAGATTATTTTTGTACCATACGACTAATAATACTTGATCATTATCAAGGTTCGATGAAACATCACATTTTATCTCTGCTACACCATGGACAAGAACTCTGACCACATTCTCATCTAAATGTTTTTTTTATTACCATAGACATGTTCACATCATGGAATGGGACGATCGCACATGGTACAAGAGCATGTAAAGAAATAAAATATTATTATTATTAAATGAATTTACTGAAATATTATATATGTATTTGGCAAAAGTAAGTGAGGATCCTGTAAAAGGAAGCAGCACACAATGTCAAGCATCGTCGTCCTCGTCAACATTTAAGTTGAAATGAAAAGGGTACAGCAACAAAGAACAAATGAATATTTACATTGTGTACACACTTTTATATATTTTGTGTAGCAAAAGTACCGAGAAGCGCAACATAAACTAAATCGACGTTATGTTAAATTTTATAAAATATGAAATGTTTGCTTTCTCATATCATTCGGGTCGTACCTATGTATATGAATACGTATATTAAAGGACAATAGCATTACTTACTAATGCTTTTACCTCGTGTTTGCCTTTAATCATAAATCATTCAAGAAAGTTCAAGGTTTAAGGTACAGTGAATGTGTGTGTTACTGAATGTCAAATGGTTATAAATATATCTTTTCAATTTTATCTTTATTTCTATTCTGCAAAAACAATCGGAATGCTACTGTTTCGTCCTCCCTTAAAGCTAGGGATCTACATTTTTTTCGGAAAATTGGTCGACTGTAAATTATTAGAAAGACTTTGTAACAAAATCGACTAACAGAAGTTTCTAGGAAAACAGAAAATATATTTAAAATAAAATTAATAAACTTTAATATTTATCCATATAAAAAATAAGAATTTTAGGAGCAGTTACAAAATTTTTTATGTAATTTAATTTAATTTTGGTAAATTACATGAATTTTGTATGAGAATGTAATTGATTACAATGTAATTCCCCATCTCTGTTGAGGAGCAAAAATATAATTTATTTTGAACTGCTTAGTTTAGTAAACTTGTGGATGAAAATTTCCTCATATAAAGTCGAATAGTCAATATTCAGGTGTGGTGTCTTTAATTATCTTCGCTAAAATAGCTGATTGAAATATTTACTTTGGGTTTCAGTGAGCAAATAACATATTCAGTATTCAAAGACTCTAAAATATTTCTTCCTTTGTGAAAAATTACATGTAATTAATTACATTTTCATACAAAAATCATGTAATTTTCCAAAATTAAATTACATTACATGTAATTTTTTTTGTAATTTGTAATTTTGCCCATCTCTGAATACCCCCTATAGAAAAATGTTTTCTCAACGTAACTCAAGCATTAGGTAGTTCCTGGACACTTTTAATGAATAATTTCCACAAATTGATAAGCATTTTCACTCAACTTCACTTTTTATTTAATTTAAAAAAAAAATTTTAACTCACAAATGCAATGCATACTTTGCGTTAACATTGCAATTGATATTTTTTCATACATTTGAGGAAAAAGTAGTTTAGTCCAACACACAAAGATTCAATTTAACCAAAATTTGTTTTTAAATTAGCTACCACCTATTTATACAATTGCGACTAGGGTCATGTTTGTTTCAAAAATATGAGACTCGATCCATATTTTAATATTTTGAAATTAAAATAATTTAGAAAGGAAAGTCCGATTCAGTTGCAGATATAATTTCCAGTGGAAATTCGTAATAGTTTTAGTTTAAACAGTGGATAAAAAAAATCCATAAAACAACAAAAAATTGAGGAATCATTCGAGAAACAACATATTTTTTTCAATTTTTTTTGAAATTTTTGACTTTTTGAATGAATTCTTGGTTGAATTCTATTGAATTTTTATTTTTTTTGAAATTTTTGGAATTTTTCAAAACTTTTGAATTTAAGAATTTTTCAAATCTTTTACTAAATTTCAATTTTTTTGACTTTTTGGTTGAATTCCGAGTTTAACAATGTACATGAAGCTCTCACTCTCACTCTTCGTTAGCTAAGGAAAGGAAACAAAAACGGGCGTGTCTATTCTGGTTTTCCCAGCGGCCACCACTATGTTATCAATCAATCAATCAAGCTCTCACTCTCACTCCTCGTAGGAAATCCAAAATTAAAATATAGCGAAGCTTTAATTTATTATAGACAATTACAAAAATTCCATGTGTAATATATTGATGTAATTGACCATCCCTACGAACTTTTTTGTTTCTTTTGCTATGGATGAGCTTCACTATTAAATAATATGAAAATGGAGGAGAAGCTGGCACAATAATGGAACATTTTAGCATGATAATTAAAGTTAGCATTGATTGATTGATAAAATGTGAAATCTAAGAAGAAATGCAATCCGTAAACTTTATTGCATTCAATAAAAACTGCTCAATTGTTGCAAAATTAAAACAAAGTCTCTTATAAAATGTTCGTTCATTAAAATCACCTTGATAAATATACTCTGTTTAAGTTTATCTCTTTGATTTTCAGAACCTTTTCTTTTATTCTTTTTTCGACATTGACCTAAACGAACGAATTGACATTGAAACTTAATCCATAAAAAAAACATGGAGCTTTTCGTGTTGATTAAAATACATGACTTAATTGGAGGCATAGTTTAATTGGAAAGCTGTTCCATATTTTCTTTTCTCGAAATATAGTGAAAGAGGTAAAAAGCAATTTCGAAATACTTGAGCGTTGTTCCCGGCCACATGAGAAAAGAGAATTGTTCGTTTGAAAAGGTGATTCGTGATTTTAGTCATTTAAAGCTAATGCTCAAATTACTATTTATTAGCACGAAAACTCGACAAGAGTAAATGCTTACAAGTGGCCTCAATTTTTCTTCCATAAATATTAAAATGAATCATTTTACGTTTACGCATATGAAAATTCCATCACCATCTACTTATAATGCGTGGCGGTGTCAAATGGCAACATTTTTTCCTCGTCACTTTTATGCCTCGAGCTTGCTTGCCGCTTTTCTGTTTGCTGAGCATTCAATCATGTATAATATATAAAGTGGTATGGCATACACTATAAAGCTGCTTCTCATCTTTTCAGCGATACGAAGACATTTTCTTTGATAAGGTTTCCTATTACCACTTTATTTATCTGTTTGCGTTCGATATTTTTCTGCTATCATATCACTTTATCGACAGCATTATCAGCTACATCTCATATATTTATATAAAAACAGCAAAAATATGAAAAAGTTAAAAAGTCACAAATTCAAGTTGTGAATAATATTGAATAATTTCCCCCGTTGGGACAGAGAGAGAGAAGGAGAGAGGTGTTTGAATAACGACTACGGCTGAAGGATGTAGAAAAAAGCGGAATATTTAATGTGCTTTCATAAATATTTACACGATGGTGATATTCAAAAAGCCAAACGTTGCCATTTGGCACGAGAACGTTTACTAAGAAAAAAGAAGCTTCGCCGGCATGTGTTTTTCTTTTCACAAACATTATTATTTATTTAACATTTTGACTCATTTCTTTCCTTTTTACTCTCCATCCTTTAAACACTCCGACTAGAGCGTGTCTTCATTTCTTTCTTCTCACCCTTTCATTAAATAGGCTGGTAGACGATGTTGCCACAAAAGTTTTTTACTCCGAGTTTCGTCTTTTTTCATCCCTCATCAACACCAATGTGAATGGAGGTAAGAAAATATCGATTATTTAGCCCCAAAAGGTGTGCTTTAAGTATCCATCCATATAATACTTGGAGTATATTTAGTATTATTATTTTTTTGCTCGTTTCTCACTCATTTTGTTTTCTGTTGATTCATGAGAAATAAATGGTGGTAGACTCGAATTATATGGAAAATAATGATTTTGACTGATATTTACTACCACTTTATTGAGTGTTATTCACTTTGCACCTTAGAGTTAGCCATTAAACATTAAATAACGGCCTTTAACGAAATTCTATAAATATCAATAGAACGCTACAAATTTCACTCAAATGACGTCAAGAAAAATAAGTTTAAATTAAAATTTTAAAAAATTGAAAAACCCAAATTTTAAGTTTTTTATGTATTGTATTTTTTTAACTCATCGAAATTGAAAATCAAGAAAAAGTGGAAAAGCATGAAAAGACCAACGCTTCTGTCTGTTTAGTAATGCAAATAAAATCACTGATAGCCATTGCAACTGCTCATTTCTAACCCAAATCGTATCGTTCAGCACGAAAAGCCATTTATGTGATTTTGCTGTTTGCATTTTTGTGTTTACAACGATTTTCCACACTGCTTTTGAACAAAGTATTTGCAGGCAAAGAGGAGTGAGAGAAAGATTGTGAAATACAATTTATAAATTTTCGAAAAGGAATGCAAATTGAGTGGAAATAAATTCTTAATCAGCCATCAACAGTTCACCCAGAGATTGAGCATGAGATAAAACTATTTTTCAAGTGAAGTACATTTTCTACTTTAAAATATTCAATTAAAATTAACCGCAGGTCATAGAAAATGTGGAGCAAAATTTCACATGAGTCGGGCTTGTATCTGCAAAGTGTTCCGCATAAAATATTTAGCATTCCTATTTTCCACAAACTATATGCTTGAATGTGAATGAAAAGAGCATCAAGAATGAATGAAGAAAAATATTAAATTGCGATAGACTATAGAGTAGAAAGTTTTTCAAAAATCGACTAAAACGATTTTACTGAATTAGGACTAGGATGTTAATATAGCTTATTTAGAACGTTCTGATTTCATTATAACGAGCATGACATTGAACATTCACTGCTGAATATTCCTCACTTACTGATTTACTTGTAGAGTATTATAAAATGAGATAATTGGCTAACGGAAATTAATTTTTGGTCTACAGCATAGAGTGTATGGTATCGAATCTAACCTGGCTTATATCCTTCAGTGCATTTATAAGTTTGAATACTCCACAATAGAATGATAGAACTAATTAGTATCCTCAGGGACATTTCCATTTTGAATTTTCTCTATCTTTTTCGTTGACACAAAATTATTCTTCTAGTTTATTTTTAATTTTTTACTAAGTACGTGTTAGCAGGCAATAATCACTCAATTCACATCTCAATTTGATCATCATCAAAAATTCACTTTATTTAGTTTTTTTTATTAAACTTATAACACTCCTTTTTTATGCCATTATTTTCACTTTGCGGTTAATTTTATTCCATATTAAACTGCGCCCTGAGGACCGAAAAGTTTTCATTCGTGTCGCATATTCCTTTCATTAGAAATTGTAATAATTTTCTTAATGGCACCATCGACTATTAATTTCTCAACACATTTTCACTTTTTCCTTTCAATACATTTTATTAAGCTTACGCTACTATCGGTTCTCGATGATCGTGGTGGCATAAAAAAATAACAATGATAATTTTTTTATTTTCATAACACTTCATTATGAGCGCATTTCTGGTTGGCATTGTTGATGACTTTATACTTTATTATAACTTTTGTATTATTTTATATTACTCCTCGTGAAAGCGTTTATTTACTTATTATCATCATTATTTGAGTCATTGATATGCGAGGCATATCGGTTGATGGTGTGAATTGGAAATAAGCGAGTGTGTATGTGACTTGTTTTTAATATTCACAACTTGCAGCTCCTGTCACCAGCATTATATGATCATTTTTCATGATTTTTTTCTCTCCTTATTTTTTCGTCACAAACCACCAAAAGCTACCACGCGGAGCGTAGTATTTTCCATGTTTGAAAACAATTATTTGCACACTCCACACTCTCTTTCTCTGTATACTATTTATGTATATCGATTCCTTTTCAATTGATATAAATTTCAGTTATTTTTCGAATGTGTATTTATCAATTCATCACTAACCAAATGGATCGCGCGCGCTCTATGGTGAACGAATAATGCAATCATTAATGGTTGAAATATTTTCAATTATTTACACACGCACAACATTCATAACATTGATTTATAATTTAAATATTTCCTTCATTAATCATTAAAGCTGTACACACGCACATGTAATTTTCTGAAAAGAGATTTCTTCTGATACTCCAAAAAATTGTGATACATTCATTTGAATTTTCATTACTCAAAGATAAAGCAAGACTTGAATTTTTGTCTTATCACGATGGGCATTATAATGATATGTAATTTAGCAAATCCCTTACATTAAAACATAATTTGAATTTTTAATACTTTGGCATACCTTTAAACTGAGGGTACACGAAAAATTGCATATTAAGCGGGCTTTCACATACATCGCCCAAGGAGGGTAAGAAAATTATGAAAGCATTAACATCCTCAATAATGATTAACGAGCGTTTTATTAAAATTTCTTTTTTGCCTTGTGTTCAGCATAAAAAAGTGCTTTACGAAAGCTTCTTCTTTAAATCGATAAAACTTTTCTTCCCCAAGTTGTTAAATTTTTCTGTTCGTTTTTTTTGTGCTTTTATAAAAAAGGTAAAAAGAAGAAATTTAAATCGAGGTGAATCAAAATGAAAGAAAAAGTCGTGTTAGCAATTTTAGTGATGCGTAAAATATAACTTTGAAAAAATTATAAAAATTTCAACAAAAAGATTGAACGATGCTTAATGGAATTTTGCAAATGAAAAATAAACTCCATCACATATCCCTTTTTTATGTGATGTCAAACCCACCGCATCGACACTTTCGCAACAGTAGGAGCAATTTATTTCCTTTTTATCTTCGCTTTTCACTCACTCTCGAATTTTCTTCGCAATTTCCTTCAAATGTTCTTTTGGGAACTCTAACACTAAACATAAAAATGGCATTTCAAAGCACTTTTTTTGGTTTCAACGTAAAATCGAACTTTATATCCTAGCGCGATGAAATTTCCACTAAACTCAGTCAGAAGGAAGAAATTACTCAAATTATATTTTTTACAATCTTTTTTCTTTTTAACAGCATGCAATAAAAATGAATGTGAAATAAATTAGTTAGATGAAAATTGCGATTTATTATCTAATCCTCTCAGCAAGTAGCCACAAAACTCATTTAAAATTTTTTGAAGTAAAAAAATCATAAAATGTAATTTTTGATGGTGGCAAAATAACAAGGGGTAAGGTGTGAGAAATATTAAATTTACGATTTTTCCAAAACAGCAGTTAAGTCGAGGAGCGTATGGCAAGTGCTTGCGAGGATGGCATTTCTCATTTTGAAACTGTCTACACATACATAACGCACTTTATCACACTGCATGGCAAAGTGAGAGCACAAAAAGGAGATGGAGGAAATTGTGTGGGAAAAATAAATATATTGTATCTGTCTTTCCCATTGCTTTTACAATCTGAACTCGCCGTCATCGGCAAAAGAAAATAAAAAAAAGAGGAAGGGAAGTTCCTGAACATTTAGAGCATGGGCTGAGATTTTTATTTAGCAAGTAATTCAAGCCTCCCTCTATTTTTGCCAGCTGCTGATGCCACACAGCACTTGTCCCCATAAATCGCCGAGTGTTATAATGGTTTTTGACAACGAATTCGATGGTTTGGTGAGTGAAAGCAAAAAAATTCAAGGTATTGCGACTTTTTTCAGATCATAGCATTTTCAGTTGTTTTAATATTGTGTGGTGCACAAAAGGAAATTAAAATTCAATATCCGCTTTATCTTCTTCTTATTTAATTTTCTTTTCGTGTGTCACAACCTTTTTCACCTTTGTATCTTTTATTTTCAATTAAATTGATTTATTTAGTTCATGTTTTTAAATCATTATTACAAATTCTCATTTGCACGAATAAATTTTTTTCTTCTTTTTATTTTTGCTAAAATTATGCTTTGGAGCTTTTAGTGATTTTCTCTTCTTTTTTTGCTCTTTCTAAACATCACTCGCGTAATGCGTAACAAAGCGCTCTTAATTCTTCGACATTTAATTCACTACTGACATCTGTCTAATCAGGCAGCTTTCCATAAGGCACTTCTAAGGAGACGACGAAACGATGAGCGGAAAATAAGCATGCTGGAAAAATTGTTCCGAAAGAGCAAATTTCCAGCCGGGAATTTTCCACAGCGCAGGTCTTGAGTGGGATATATGAGTAGATGTTAAGAGAGCGAGAAAAAATTTCGTATACAGGCGCACCCATTCCTTCAAAGAACAGATTTAATATATTTAAAACTAGAACTTTTTCTGAATACTTGAGTTGATATTTAATGAAAATAAAAATTTGTATTAATATTTGATTATTTTACTGATGACTTTTGGTTCAATTATGCGCATTAAAATTTTTGCGGCATATAAATATCCACATTAATAAAAGAGAGGGAGGTTGACCTTGAAAATATTCATGGGACTTGGGCCGTTTACGGTAGGTTTAGAAGAGGGTGGCGGCCAAGAGCCAGAGGCAGCTGCAACACTCAAATGATGAATTTTTATCGTTTAAATATCTTGATCTTTTTGCTCAAGAATTCTTGTTCATAATTAAGATTTTCAGAGAAGGCACAGCTCAATAACACTGTAGTAAAAGGCATAAAATTTTCTTCTCTTATTTTTGGAAGGCACATCACGCGTTAAGAAAACACCAAGCAGGTCTCTTTAGAAATGCTTTTTTAGGGTTGAAGAAGTCAATTGGGAGCTGATCAAATAGAAGCTATTGACACGTCTTCATCGGAATTTTTGGCCAGTAGAAGCAAGCAAGAGATGATTAATTAAAAATCAATAGACTCTTAAAGCTTCATTAATTTTTCACGTAGATCGCATAAAAAGTCTCAACTCTCTTTCTTAACGTACTTCATTTACCCACGTTTTCACATTACACGTAGGATAGAAGAGTAAAAATTAGGTGGAAAAGGGCGTTATATATATATGCAAGAAGGTAAAAACTTTGTTACTATCCCGCTTTGGGCTCGTAAAAATGTTTTCATTAGATACACATACACATTAGTATGATACGGAAGAAAATTAAATCATACATCAAAATTTGTGGTGCCTTAGGAACTCTCTTATATATCTTTACATTGACGTGTCAAAGGAAAACTTTTTTGCCTTGATACACTGTCTGTTCGACATATCAGATCAATCAAACATAAGTTTATTTCCCTCGCCACAATTATTATGTGGTGTTCATGTTGAGAACTATTGATAATCAAGCAAATGACAACAGTCATTTCTTAATAATTGTTTATTGATTAATTTATAAATCACACTTTAAAAACCCGTCTTAGTCAAAAATTGCCATAAATTTTTCCACCTGTTTAAATGACTTAATTTTCCCACATACAAACATGTCCATACCCATTCATTTACTTGGAATCGGTCATTAAACATTAAAAAAGCTTAAAATGAAAAGGAAAGCGGAAGAACTCGAGACTATTAATGACAAGTTATAAACATAAAATAAATCTGATTTTACGACACCTCTTTCTCGACTACCCCGTTTTTTTCGATATCGTTGAAAGTCGTAAAAATTGCGCTAGTAAATCTTCAAGCCCAAGAAAATTCCTTAAGTCACTGTTGATTAATTTAACGAACAGGAGAGGAATTTTTAGATTGACGACGACCCAGAAAATGGTTTTTATACTTTACGGTTCATCACATAGAACTTTTGTAACTCTTTTTTCTTCTTCAAATGTTTTTTACCTACTTTATTTAAAAGTAAAATTTAACAGTTATTTATTACATCTCAGTGTTAAAGATGTCAAGTAATCTTCTTAAAGGATAAACCACGAGTCGCATCAAATCAAATTATTGCTCTGGACATTCATGCTGCTTTACAAGCAACACACATTTAATATGATTTTTAGATTACGCCACAAGTAATTAATTATAAGAATGTTAAGTTAAAAAATATGCTTAATTTCATCCATGATGCCAAAAAATGTAAATGTCCGTAAAAGAATAATTCACTCAAAAATAAAGTTGTGTGTGTGTGCAAATATCCAATTTCTATTTTGCTGCTATTCATAATTTTTTTTCATTCAATTGGTCGAATATCCTTGTAAACAACATTTATACATCACTTCAAAAGGTCAGAAAACATTATAAAGTATCTCGTCATCATTTTATTTGGGGCACTGCTTATCGTCCCGTATGATGTCTCCTTTTTATCATCGTCATCTTTTTTCCTTACACATAAACGATTTATTTTTAAAGGACAATTGAGTCGTCACTCTTTCATCATTTATTTATCAAATTGACATGGTACGATGGAATTTTTTCGTTATCGACCTTATTACAAGCCTTATCAAGTGAGGATATAGAAACAAATTACAAAAATTCAAAAATCGAAATTCTTAAAAATTTAAAAAAAATAACTTTTTTGTTTCTCGAATGATTCCGCGATTTTTTCAGAAATTATGCATCGGGGCTTACTGATCTAAGACAGCGAAGATATTAGAAATGGCAACGCCGTTTGCAGACCCACCTTGTTTTAAATACAACTTCGAAAATTACCTTATTTTTAAAAATAAGTAAATAAATATTTGTTCTCGGTTTTTTGCTTCAAAATATTTTTATAATAAAATAACTTTTAATGGAAGCTCTGTCCATACATTTTTACCTTCTTTCATTGCCACTCGGAAAAGTCAAAGATTGAAGAAATCGATAACATTATAAAAGCACGAATGAGCTGAATGAAATGCGAAACGAGTCAAAAGGAAATGCCTCTACGACCATTACTGTGGTCATAAAAACTGTTTTATATTAGAAAAAAGGGTCAATCTATACGGTTATACAATTTTCTGTTAACCACGAAATTTCTAAAAATTTATATGTTGGATGGAAAAAATATTCCAGTTAATTTAATGTAGTTTGAACGCAAATTATCCTTTTGAAAAGAAAGTCAAATAATTTAAAGCTTATATCACAAAGTTACGATCTATCCCGCTAACATGAAAGACAAATTCGAAAATTTCGAATGATGATTACACAAATGGATTTACCATGACGGTTCAATTCAAGAAAAATTACTAAATAAATTGAATGTTTGTACTCAAACGAGGACGGTTTTAGTGGAACAGAAGTAGAGCTTTTTTGAGTGAAATTCCCTTTGAAACTGGGAGCGCATTTGCACACGCTTTTCAAATTAAGAATAATTGATGCTGATAACAGAGTTTACGAACGAAGTTACTCAGAATGCAGATGCTGATGTTGTTGACAATTGAAAAAATATTTACCGCCTCCATACAGACCACTCTCAATTTAGAGCACATGACAACACACTACGTTACCATATACATATACTTTTTAAAGATAGATTCTAAATTTTCAAATAATTTGACTAATCACACATAGTTATCGACATTGGCAATATAAAAAATCTTCTAGACGTAATTCGCATTGAAAATGAATCGAGCGAATTTTAATAGAAGCGAACTTTATAAAGTATTTTCAAAACAATTTGAGACATTGATTGCTTAGTACACTGATCTCTGTCGACTTTTATTTTCATGGTAAAAAGTATGTTCGTGAAGCAAACTCGATGTGGAAGAAGTAGAGGTGAAATTTTTTCTCGCAGGCTTTTTCTGAGTTTTCAATTTGAGAAATGAGGCAGGTTTAGAGCACACAGCTCCAAACTGGAAATTGATAAAAATGACTTTGAAATGGAGAACATATGATGTTGTTGCTTGTAAGCCCGCTATAAGTCGTAATAAGTTGGCAGAGTTGGCAGGCAGACGAATCTGCACCAGCAATAACTTTGAGAATGAATGAATGTTTTTTTAATTATTGCTTTAACGTTCCCTTATACACTCTCGCTGTTGTATCGCTGTTAAAAAGCACCAGGTAGAAAATATTGCGATGGCGTTAAAAGTTATAAATCATTTGGTGTGTGTATGTGCGAGAAGCAACAGCAACGAAGAAGGTGTTTGGAAGGAATCATCATAAATATTTTTGGCGCTGCCGCTTTTAGCAATTTATAGACTTGGAAAATGCTACAAATGAAAAATTGCTCGCTTTTTTGTGATTAATTGTTTCAACGATATAATTTCTTAATTTGTACTTTTTAAATTCAAATGACCGTTACGCGTGATGAAGTTTAAAAAACTCACAATCAGTCCTTTCTATATAGTTTCATGGAAATATCAAAAATGTATACAATGAATTTCATTTCCGATTTCTATTTTTCCGATGTGATATATAACAGATTTGTAGATTCAATCATAATATTTTGTTTGTAGTAATTTTATTTCTACTTAAATTTGGTTTTTCAGGAACAAAAAATATTTTAAAAAGTGCTCGAGCTGCTATAAATTATTCAAAAAAAATCTGAAAAGTGACGTCCAATGTGAAAGGTTTCAATGAAACAACTTAGAAATATCTCGAGCGAAAAAGATTTGAAACGAAAATAAATCACACATGTACGTACACACATATTTTATAAATATTATGCTAATCTTCAAATTTGAATATGAATTTGATTCTCCCTTATCAAAATCCTAAATCCCCTCACAAAGTTTATCGAAAAGAAATATTTAGAGAAAACAACATATCCCTCCCACACACGGCATTTATGTTGATGACTTTACAAAGAATATAACCTTCATCACAATGTTAAAGTCATATCAAGTTTCTCTATTGTGATGGAAAATGACTATCTTTTGTTCCTTAGTAGTAATCAAGCTTAAGGTATAAAAGTTTTCTAATTAAAATATTTCATTTTTTGCTTGCATCTCATGTTGATATTAAGGGAGAAAAAAGCTTTACGCTCGTATTGGTTATTTTGCCCGCGCGTGAAATTTAATTGAAAAAAAGTTTTAATTGCTTTACGTAAAAACTGTATGTGTTTGGCGGGACGGGGTTGGGTGAGAGCGAGAGCAAAAAGTGGAGATAATAATCAATTTTACCCATTTCGTGTTTTATGCGCAATTCATTGATTGAAAAAATAGGTTAATTTAAAATTTAAAAACAATGAACGAGAGACGGAATATGCGGGAAGGTACCATTATACATGCAGTGTGCGGTGAGAAGGAAGGAGAGAGAATATAGCAGACGACAAAAAAGGATAAAAAAATAAATCCGAGGGAAAATTCAATTAAGTCAACAAAATGTTTGCAAAAACAGTCGATAAACTAACTGCCATGCTGTCTCATCAAGCATTTTCCAATAAATGTAAATGAAACTTTTGTTCATTTAATTTTTTTTTGGAGAACACGGAGAATAAAAATTTAATTAAAAGTCTTATGGTAATGCATTTTGGCTTTATCGAAGCAATATAAACTTCTCAAAAATATAAACTTCTTATGTATAAAAAATTAAACATTCAGCAAAATAAAAGTTCTGCAATTGACATAAAATATAAATTTATTACTCAAAACTTTGTCCATCGTCGTCGAGCAGCTGCTCCACATACACTCATAAAATCATATGCACAAGAGAGTGCGGAAGGGAGAGAGTTCTCATTTGAATTTGAAGAGGGGAAAAGGAAAAATGTAATTTTCCTGCATTTGCCACTTAAGAGTCACACCATGTTTAGAGTGCTTTTAAATGCATTATTAATTGCTCTGCTATATCTAAGGTTTTAATTTTTTGCCCCCATATCTCTCTCTCTCTCTCTCTCTCTCTCTCTCTCTCTCGTTTAACTATTCTATTAAATCATAAATTATATTTAATTGCTCTTCATTCACTTCGTGCTTGACTGCGATAAAAGCACAAAAGTATCCCATACTTTTTTGAACTATATAACAAGCTGCACTCAATGAAGAAGTTTGACTCTGTTAAAAAAATTCTCAGAAGCGCCTCTTATAAAAACTATAAATTGCGTAGTTTTAAAATTTCAAACTCATCATCTTGTTCTGAATCATAAGATGCTTAATGTTCGAATAACATATTTTTTGAAATTTTGAATTCCTTTTTGCATCCCCAGTTTAACAACGTGCATGAAGTCATATGAGTAAAAATTTGTATAAAAAAAGACATTTTCGCCAGTTTGTAGGGTTTGGCTAGGCCCATCATTTGAGTAGTAACGAAGTTTTAAAAACGGTGTTTGTATTATAGTACAGTCAATAATGTATGATTTAAGCCACTTTTTCAAATTGATGTCGGAAATTTAGAGAAAGAAGAAAATTATGCTTTTCTCGCTATTGTATTTCTTAAATCTCGCTCTTGTTTTCTCAATTATTTTTATCACTTTGTAGGTAGGTGGTGGAGATGATGATGTTGCAAATTTTAATCGAATTAATTTTATCAGTACACTGGGGAGAAAAGTTTCAATATAAAACACCTTAAGTGGAAAATGATTTATCTTATTGAATAGATCTTGTGTATAAAATTATTCATTTTGCAACGAGCAAAAATAAATAAATTTATGAATTTCATATATTGCATTGTAGAAAGAAAAAATTGTCACAAAAGACGTTTAATGCGCAAAATTTTCTCTTTGAAAGATATTTCTACATATTTCTTTACAAGAAATACACATATTTTGTAAGCAATAAATTTAAAAGCGGTTTATATGGTTTTTTGTGTCGTAAGCACCATGTAAGGTTGGTTTTAACATTGCGTATTTTCTCCATTTTATTTGTAAAATTTGGAAAACGCAATCAATCATACTGTGGAAGCCTCAAACTTCTTTTTTCGCAAATATATTTATAACATATCACTTATATCTGCTCAAAGTAGATTTCAGGACTACACTTGTTTCACTTTACATATGTCTTAACTTCATGAGTGCATTACAGCAGCATAAAAGCATTTTAAGTTAAAAGGAAGATTATAAAATTTTCATTTCATTAAGCTCGAGTAGAATGAGAGGAGGAAATGGGGATGTAATAAAAGCAGCTTTTTGAGATGTTCAACTACGACTTCATTTATTCGAACAATGAACGGCTTATTGTTGAGAAAGGAGAACATAAAACGAGTTGATGAAATATTTATTCAATGAAAACGACAACGAAGGCAAGGAAAAGGGAGCTTGGTTTTACAGCGAGATAAATCTCTTTTGCTTCTGCTTACTTTTAAAATATATAAAGCAACATCCTTTCCTGAGAGAAAATTGAAATAAATCAAGATTTCAAATTTAATGAGCAAATATGTGCAAGTTCATTCTCATCACGTAACAGATGTTTAAAATTAAACACGTTATTCGTCTTAAAGACAAGATGTATTATTTAAAAAACCCCATTTTTTACGCAGAATTCAATTTTTGACAATTTCAAATGATTTATAATTTCATTGCATTGCTTCAAAATTAATATTTTTAATTTTCACATATTTAGTACTTTTTTCAATTCCGACAACTTTATTTTACACTTCAACCCTCTAGCTCACCACGTCATAGAGCAGACAATAAATTTATAATATATAACACCATCAAATTATTAAAATAGGGAGCGTTTTGCACGGAATGGTTGGTTGTGAAAATTAATATAAATATTTTTAGCCAAATTGAAAATTAATTTTGACAGTGCTTTCATTGTGCAAAGTATGTATATTCATGCTGCAGTCGAGGGGTAATGTTTTTGTGCAATCAACTGCTCGCCGAGTCAAGTCGAGTGAGGGAAAAATCGATCATATTCTCACCTTCACGCCAATCAATAATTTATTATCATTCATATAGCTCAAGTTAAATTTTTTTCATGGTTCAGGTTAGATTTTAACGCGTTAGGTGCCTTAAATATATCGCATATATTTAATGGACCATTCTTTTTATGTGGCTCGCAGAAGAAAGAAAAAGAGAGCAATTCCCTCACCGCGCCCTGACTCTTTGGTTTTGATGTGAAGATTGAAACATAATGGCAGATTCTATCGTTTTTGATATGCGATCGAGAAAAATTGTGTGAAAATGACTTTCATGGGAAATGTGAATGGGAAGAAAGAAAATGGAAATGTGAATAAGCTAAATTGACATAAAAATTGAAAAAGATGAGAAAATAAAATTGTCTATTATCAAAATTAAATTCTGAAAATAGATTTTTTGACCTACTTGAAAGGATAATATTTAATTTTATATTTTAAGTCATATATAGTATATAGGTGCTAATATTTAGGATGTGGATAAACTTTATTTCTTATTAAACTTTTTCTTCTGCTGAATTTTTGTGAAAGAGTGAGAGAGAGAGAGAGAATCTAATGAGATTAAACTTTTTTATGCATTTTTAACGAAGTTTTGAATCACTGAGAAGGAAAAATGGATGATGCTGTGCTGCACATCGTGTTGCATAAAAAGCTTAATACTTGGATGAATTTTTTCCTCTATAAAAATGAAGCTTTATGTAGTACTTTGATGCAACTTGGCATTGTTTCAAGTTGGTGCATAGTATATGTACAAAATATACGGGTTAGACTCAAATTAATTTTCAGGAGAAATTACTTTTGGTGTTTTAAATAAAAAAAAAATATTTTTTAGGCCAATTTTTTCATTTCAACCTTTTCTTTTTTAAGTATGTTTTTATCTTTGAGCTTAAAAATATTTAATGAATTGTAATAAAACGTTTGACGTTTTTTTCTAGCATTTCAGATTTTAGATTTTTTTATAAAATTCTAATTGCCATGTTGTGCAATGTCAAAAACTGTTTTTTGGGGAAATTCATACAATATTAAACAAATGAAAAAAAATTTTCCTTTGTTATCGACCAGATTAAATTTAAATAAATTTGCCCTGCCAATAAGTATTTCTTTCTTTGCCGCTGCTGTTAATGCTCCCAAACGTTCGATTGCGAAATCTGCCATGAGCAATTTTTTTAATTTCATTCTTGACGTATAAACAATGTTATTAAATTTGTTGAGGCGTATTTCTGATTAAAAGCTAATAAATTCTCCAATAATCGCTGACAAATTTTTTAAGAATTTTATTTAAAAAAAAGTTTTTTGGAGAATGATTCAATGAATTCTTGCAAATATCTCTTAAAAATTCCAGTATGTCAATGTATGTGTATTTTTGACAATAATTAGATTTCTCTTTTTTCGCCTCAGCTCATTTTTCCTGCCTGATGTGCCCTCTCACTCGAACCCGCTCTCGACTATGTTTATTTATTTATTTCTGTTGAGTGAGCTTTTTTGCCTTTTCATCTTCCTCCTCGATTATCGCTCTAGCTGAATTTACCGTTCACTATCTCTCTCTCTCTCTCTCTCTCTCTCTCTCTTTCCATTTCATTTGACAATTTTTTCTTCTTCCTTTTTAATTTAAAATCCGAGAGTTCTTTTTTGCTCTTTCCAATTTATCATTCGATCTCTGTGAGAATTTATCGAGAGTTCTGCATTATTCAATTAACAAACATCAGGCGAAGCATTACAGAGGAAAGCAAATTGGAAATGGGGAAAATTTTCTGTTTCGATTGCCCAAAGGAGATCGACATCAATTTTGGTTTCAAAATTGAATAATTTCTCGCTCATTTGCTCTTGAGAGTATTTGCGGGAAGAAGAAAGATGGAAAATCAAGTTAAGGTAGATGCAGAGGAAAGCTGTTTGATGAGTAATTGATTTATTTCTCATTTAAAAAATAATCTAATGGTTGCAACTAAAAAATAAAATCAACTCTATAGTCAAGTATATTATGGCATTTAAACTTTAACAACTAATATTTCTTTAATTTATGACAAATACAAATATTTAAAAAATTCAAAGCCCTTACCCAAGATTAATAATCATTCCCTTTGTTATGCAAAGACGTCGTTATGATAAATTCCATCCTCAAAGAGATTCTTAACATGCACATTTGTGCGCTTGACCGATGACTCCTCCTTCATTTTTCATCGTGATTGTCCTTTTTAGGTATGTATAATGAAAAAATATTTCAAGATTTAAACTTCAAAAAACCCTTTTTTCGCCACTGAACATGATAAAAGAAAAACATAAATATATTGAAAAAAATTGTGATGCTTTCCAAACAAAATAGAATATTAATAAAATGACGTCAAATTTCATCCGCCTTTTTTAGATTTTAACCAACATCAAAGATTCAAAGTAATTTAATCTGTGCATAGCTCTCATGCTCTACTTGGATCATTTGAGTTATTGTAACGTCCCTCTCGGATCTTTTGCAAACGTCTTGTACCAACAATTGCCAGCAATCTGTGATATGTGACGACAGACACATGGAGAGGGAAAATATTTAAATTAGAAAATTTCTTCACATATTTTTCTTTTACACATACACACATGGAAATAAAATATGTGCAATCCAAACATTTTCATTTCTCTAAAGGAATGAACCCAGTCACATTGAGAATGGCATGTGTGATGTGAAAAATATTTGAAACTTACAGTCTCTTGATGTTAGGATAATAACAACCGATATAAGCAATCCAATTGATGGGGAATATTCCTGACCAGCTTAGACTTTTGTTATTAGCTAACACAACGGCATAAAGATATGCACATCGCTCTGTTGTCATTCTTTTATCAGTTGGCTGAACTGGTTTGTTATGTTTAATGCCTGGTGTTTCGGTAAATGCTTCAGACAGGAAATTACTAAAAGTTGGGCCAGGACAATAAATGTTGACATTAATATGAGGCTTTTCAGTCCTCAATGACTCAAAGTAACCCTAAAATCAAACTCTTAGATCTTAAGTGAAATTATAATTATTTAAAAATTGTTACATGTAACGCATGTTTTGCTCCGGTATAAGAGCCAGAATCAGGAGCACCTATTAATCCAGCAGTCGAACTAGTGATAGCTAATTGACCATTTATACTGTTCTGCTCAAAGTAGGAGACAGCCAAACGTGAGAGATGAACAACAGAAAACACATCTAGCTCAAATAATTCTCTATCGACATTGATATCAATTTTATTCCATTCTGCGCGTTGAGATCGACCTGCATTATTTACTAAGATGTGGAGACCTTTGAAGTGAGCAACCACACGATTGAAGGTATCTTGGTGAAATGCAAACTTAAGCATATCCAATGGAATCACTAAAACATCGTCTTGATTGAGCTTTCCCGATGAAAGAGACAGACACTCTTGCTTTGTGGCTTCCAACTCACGTAAATTGCGAGCTGTTAAGACGAGTTTAACTCCCTCTCGTGCAAGAACTTTAGCCAACTCTCTTCCTATTCCGGAGCTTGCTCCAGTGATCCAAATAACTTTTCCATTAAGACTACCTTAATTTTCACTTATGAATAAATCATTTTAATTAACACTTTACTTATACTCACTGATTGGCTTTCCCAAAAGAGATGTTACGAACAAGTCAACATCACAATCGAGAATTGTCCACAAAAATAACTGAATGAGCCAATAAATGATGAAAATTAATCCAATAGCCTCTAAAAGTCCCATTTTAAAATTTAGAAAAGTTTTAATGTTTAAAACTTATTTAAATGGTAAGACAGCTTCAAAACTTTGGTGTCATCAATAAAAATGCTAATGTTTCTGTTCATATTAATAACAGTAATATTGTTGATGCATACATGCTTAAAAATCATGCTCACAAATTTACGCGTACATGTGAAGGTGAAGACTTATTTGTGTTAGAGTTTTTTAAAAGAAAGTTTACAATACAAAAAAAGAAAGAAAGAGAAGATGAGAAAGTATTCAGCATGAACCCTGCACGCTCATATATCACTTTTAGATGATAAGCTATTAAGAACTATTATTCTAGAAAGCATTTATCCATAATAGTTATATACATTTATCCAATGCCTAGCAAAGTTATCTTACAGAAAAAGGTAAAAAATTGTGAACACTCGTAAAAAATTTGAATTTTGTTGATTGTGGTTTTACTCCATAATATAGTCAACATATTATATTTTTAAAAAGCATTTTCAATAATATTTAATTTTTTCATTGCACTCATGTGCAGGTAAAATAAAAGAAACAAAAACTTTTTTTACAAAATTCACGCCCGTGAAGTACGCGAGAGATTTTTTTCAGATCAGAACATTTGGAATTTTTTTAAATTTTCGAAAAAGCTAATTAATTTTTAATTTAAATCGAAATCATTCAAAAAAAGAAAAAAATCAGAGAGATGATTTTGAATTAAAAAATTCTTGGGGAAAAGAAAAACAATTTTCAAGTTGTCTCCGAATGAGATGAAGAGGAAAAAAAATCTTTTTAAAAACCATTGAAGTTGAACACAGTACAATGATAAAATTGAAGTGCCTCATGCTTACATAGGATTATTGAACGGAAAAGAAATGCTAGGATTACATTGTGCTCCCAAGCTCATTCGATGAATCTGAACTTTATGTGGAGCTAACTTTTTGTAGGATGGCTTGTAATATGACATGATGTGGAATGGATAAGAGAGATTTTTCATTTCTATAGTTAACAATACACTTCATCATTCCCTCGCAAAAAAAAGTTGCTACAACAAAAGGTGAGAACGACAATTGTCGTGTGAGCACCACCAACAACTTTTTCTATCTTTATCCCGTTTTTCCATTCTTTTTATCAATGTCAAGCGAAGACAACGACAATGATGATGAAGAGTGCAAGGGACTGAAAAGTTTTCACCTGAATTGTGCTCGAAGAAAAAGCGTGTTGAATAG
Organism: Tanytarsus gracilentus; assembly: GCA_038502055.1. Classification (NCBI taxonomy): domain Eukaryota; kingdom Metazoa; phylum Arthropoda; class Insecta; order Diptera; family Chironomidae; genus Tanytarsus; species Tanytarsus gracilentus. Next base: position 63,562 of record JAXRKN010000039.1, on the reverse strand, counting down.
TGAAGGATGAGAAAAGAATGAAAAGAAATGAGCTTATACGGTACAACCTCAACTTTTCTTTTTATAGAGATGTGAACTGAAAGTTAATGAGAATACAACTAAGTAGGGATGATTTTTCAAAAGAAATTTAAGCATGATTAAAGAGCATTAAAATAAAAGTTTTTTAAGTCTACGTTACGAAAAAAATGTAAAAATCTAAATTTTAGATACACGAAATTTTTTAATGTGTCTCAAAAATGTGTTGCTTTCTTGTGCTTTTAAGTAGATAAACTCACAAAAGATTTTTAAAGCCCAACAACAATCAAAGGTTGAAACAAAAAATGCAAATTAAACACCTGAAATGTGACGAATAAAAAAACGCCCTTTAACAAAAAACTTGTTTTTTTCTCAGCGTGCTTTCAAAACACCTCAATTCAGTCTGCATTTGCTTGTTGGAGAAATAAGAAGTAATCAATAAAACTAAAAAATGTCTATAAAATTCGATGAAAATGATCTACCATACATTGACTTAGGTTGTAATTACAAAATTCGCTTAGAATATGAAGAAATCCGAGAAGAAAAATACAAAGAAAAGGCAAAAAATGAATTACGGGAAACTGAAGAAATTAAACATAGTGCATTAGATGAAATGAAAAAACTGTTAAAAGGTATAGGTTTGAATTTTTACTTATATTATACTTTTTTAGCAAAGTCAAAATATTTTGTCAAAATTCAAAACATGTTTCCGTTAATACACATCGTGTTCTTTTAATATTTTCGTCTCAATCTAATATCAAAAAATTTATTTTAGAAGAAGAAGATCTAGTTTTTCCAATAGAGGATTCTTTCATAATTCCTTATTTGAGGCCGTGCAAATTTTATGCTGAAAGTTCTTTTGAACGTTTGCAAAAGTATTTTAAATTTAAAGTTAAATACAAAAAAGTTTGCGACAATCTATCGCCAGAGTCGGTTAGGACAGTTTTTGAGGATGGATTATTGAAATATTATCCTCTAAGGGATAAAGAAGGAAGACGAATTTTAAAAGTTCATTTTGGAAGTGAGTAAATTTCTATTTTATATTTTTTTACTATAACTTTTACTCTCTTCATTCTTAGAACATTGGAATCCATCTCGAGTATCAACCAATGATATTTTTCGTGCAATGCAAATTTCTTTACAAGCTGCAATGTTTGAGCCAATGTCACAAGTGTGTTGTTTTACTTTTTTAAGGGAAAAGATGAAGAAATTTATTATATTTTATTTTTAGATAAATGGCGTTTCTGTTATAGTCGATTATGAAGGTAAATTTAACAATTCGTCATTCATCTTTTAAAACTTTATTTTAGGTCTTTCTTTAAATCAAATATTCCATTTTACGCCAATGTTTGCTGCAATGATGCTGGAGTGGTTGCAAGAGGCCATACCCTTGCGTATTAAGAGTCTCTATTTTGTCAACACTTCTACTGCATTTAGTATGCTTTTCAAAGTACTCAAACCATTTATTCAAACAAAGCTAAGAAAACGCGTAAGAAAAACTATTTTTGAATCATTTTCTCCATTAATTTATTTTTAAATTAATTTTATAGATCCATTTTATCGGGACAAATTGGGTAATGCTAACTGATGCACTTGGAAAAGAATGCTTACCCAAACACTATGGCGGCAAACTACCAATTAAAGACGCAGACGGAAAATTAATTATTGATTTGTTGAAGTTGTTTAACTATCAATTCGAAAGTAATTCAAAATTTTTAGATAAATTTCCTTATTTAAACTTTTTACTTTAGTTATGAACTACGCCGGGTATAATGTGGTAGACAAAGATGTACTGAAAAAAATGAACGATGCCGTGCAACACTGGACATCCGTTAGTGGCTTAACACAAAGCTCAAATCAGTCTCAATAGTAATATAACAAGCAAAAACTCAAATTTCAAGAGATTTTAAATCGGACATATATGAAAAACACATCGAACGGAAAAGATACTAAAGTTTAAATTACCACGCTTTTTCAAACTGGTTTTTTTCATCGTATATCATTTTCGAATCTAAACAAATATGGTCATTTTGATGGCCTAAAAATTTTTGTGACGAAGACATTATTAAAAATTTATCCAAGACAAAAACTAATAATTTAATAAAATTTAGCTAACCTAAAAAAAGCAATTTTTGACCAACTATTTACAACTCAAGCTTTGGTCTTAAAGCTTTTAGAAATATATTCTTTACAACTTTTGCGCAATGTTAAAAGAATAAAGATAATAGTCACACTTTCTCCTGTTAGTGTGTATATTATTAAATTTTCATTTCATTGTCTCCATTGTCATTCTTCTTTTCAATTGAATCTAATGTTTCCTTTCACAATTCGGTGAATTGTGTAATTGATTTTGAAGAGATAGCGAGGGAGAACATGGAAACCTCCATACGTTTGAAAATGTGAAGAAAAAATAATATAACTCAAGCTTATATCGATTTTACACGTGCACAAAAAATATTTCATTTAAAATTATCTCGAAAAATCGTCATAGAGATATTTTTGAATAAACATCGTATTGAATTTATCAATTTTGAAGCTTCCACATCGCAAGAGATTTGAGAGCACGTGTGCGTTCGTTTCTTTACGTAAGCCCTTGCTTCCAAAGTTTTGCATCATAACCCAACCCATATTTTAAGCATTACTGCGTGCCGAAAACATACCCATATTGAAACATATATTGAATAAGTGTCAAAAGCTCATTAATTTACTATTAATTTTATTCGTAATTAATTAACTTTACCCTCAACCCTGCTGATTTATTTGACAACTATCGTTCAAATATCACATGAGTGTACGCATATAATAAAATAACATCGATTTTTGATTACCATCGAAATAATTTACGTAGAGATTCACGAAATGAGAGGAAACAACCACGACCTTGAAATGCACGCACGAACACTTTTCACATGGCTAATTAGATTATTTAGTTCCGAGTGAGCATATGTGCAGTGTATTACTGGAAATATTTTTAAAATTATTTTTCTAATTATTTCTTATTTTTTTCAAAAATAATGCCTTTAAAAATAATTGAGAAAATAATTCTGGACTAGAGCAGCTCCACTAATTAATGATTTAAGCATTCATGAAAGTCACTCCTTTTTCTCCTAATTTCCCAAACTCAACTCTACAACGACAGCGATGTATTCGACATATTTTTATCATCATGCACATTGTTCGCAATATGAACTTGCTAATTTACAATGTACTGCTTCCATGCTTTTGTTGCTCATGGAAGGTATAACCAAGTCATAAAAAATATGGCACATCAATATAACATAAAGCATAATTCCGAGCTAAAAAAATTTCTCATAAATTTCAGCATTATATTCATGAGGGAACCGAGACTGACAACAAAATTTACTTACAAATTTTTCTATCGTCATAGCGACATGCTAGATTCACATAAATAATTTTCTTTGCTTGAAATTTTTCAACTACGTAAAATTAATATTTTATAAGCTTATTTCACCCACAAAACAAAATAGCTCAAATTGAGCTAAAATTGATATCATAACCTGCTCTTATTTCTGTCAAAAATAAATTTGAGCACTTTTTTATATCAATTTGAGCACAAAAAAGCCAAAATTTAAAAGGTTGAGAAAAAAACGAATTTAACACATTTCTAACAAATTAGCAAAAAATGAGCAAATGAACATTTTACTCTATTTTACTTGATTCAAAGACATCAAAATTTGAGCTAAATTGATGTCAAAAAAGTTCAAAATTAGAAATTTATCTTTATCAATTTATACAAATTTAGCAAAAAATTTAGCAAAATTTAACATTCCCTTAAGCCCTAAGCAAAATTGACATAAAAAATAAATGAAAATTTTATCTTTATATCAAAGAAAATAGCAAAGAATATTTTGAGCATACTTGAAGAATAAATTGAAAGAAAAAAAAGAAAAAAAAAGAGAAAAAACAGAAATATTTATTTAATTTTATGAAAAGAAAAACAAACACCGGAAAACTAAAAAACAAAACTTCAAACAAAAATATTTAAAATAAATTTTAATAACAACATTTTAAATTTAAATAAACCAGAACACCAAAAACGTTTACAAGAAAAAAAAAATTACTACCATACGATACTAGACACAACGTCAATCCACATCGCAATAAAAATAATTTTACACATAAAAACTAAATCTACAACAAAAAACAAGAGCAAAAATAAAAAAACAATAAATAAGGTCTAAAGCGGAAATAACACCAAATAAAAAAAAAAAATAAAAAACTAATAAAACAAAAAAATAAAAATACAAAAATTTTTAAAATTTTAATTTTAAAATTAATAAATTAGCAAAAAAAAATTTAATAAATAACAATAAATTAAAATAAATAGAAAAAAAAAATAAAAAAAAAATTAAGAAAAATTTAAAAATTTCAATTAAAAATATTAAAATAATTTTTTTCAAGATTTAATACATATATTTGTTTCAAACATTTTATAAATTTTGAGTTTAAGAGTCTCTTACTCGATTCAAATTTTTCTTGATATTCATCGATAATAACCTAAAATTAAGAAATTATGTATTATCAAAAAATATTCACTACAGTAAAATTCTTACAATTTTTTCACGTTTGGATAATAACAACCGATATAAGCAATCAGATTGATGGGAAATATTCCTGACCACGACACGCCCAGATTATTAGCTAAAGCAACAGCATAAAGATATGCACACCGCTCTGTTGTCATTCTCTTATCAGTTGGCTGAACTGGTTTGTTATGTTTAATGCCTGGTGTTTCGGTAAATGCTTCAGACAGGAAATTACTAAAAGTTGGGCCAGGACAATAAATGTTGACATTAATATGAGGCTTTTCAGTCCTCAATGACTCAAAGTAACCCTAAAATCAAACTCTTAGATCTTAAGTGAAATTATAATTATTTAAAAATTGTTACATGTAACGCATGTTTTGCTCCGGTATAAGAGCCAGAATCAGGAGCACCTATTAATCCAGCAGTCGAACTAGTGATAGCTAATTGACCATTTATACTGTTCTGCTCAAAGTAGGAGACAGCCAAACGTGAGAGATGAACAACAGAAAACACATCTAGCTCAAATAATTCTCTATCGACATTGATATCAATTTTATTCCATTCTGCGCGTTGAGATCGACCTGCATTATTAACCAAACAAAAGACATCTCCAAAATGAGAAATTACATGGTCAAACGCAGTTTGATGCTTTGAAAAATCCAAAAGATCGAGCGGTAGAACCAAAATGTCATTTTTCCCTAATTTTTCATTAGAGAGTGCCAAACATTCTTTTTTTGTCGCTTCAAGTTTATCAGCATTTCTTGCACTTAAAGCGAGTCTAGCTCCCTCTCGTGCAAGAACTTTAGCCAACTCTCTTCCAATTCCGGAGCTTGCTCCAGTGATCCAAAATACTTTGCCTTGTAGACTTGCTGCGTATGTTTAAAAGTTTTTATAAATCAAAATAAATGGTTTTCAATTGCCTTACTCAAAGGTTTTCCCCAAAACGAAGCAAAATACAACTGAATGTCACAGTCAAGAACTATCCACAAAATTATTTGAATTAAGTAATAAAACACAACTAAAAAACCAACAAATTCAAATAATCCCACCATAGTTTAAGCAATGAATAAATTAATTAAATTTTTACACTTAATGTGTGCTCGGCAAAGTGAACAGCCGAAACTGAAAATAAAATGAATAAAAAATATTTTTTGGCGCTGATAAGAATTGTTTGTTTGTGTTTTCAATACTTTGTGATTACAAAAAAATTATTATTATCACTAGGCGGTTTAAGCCCGGAAGCCGCCCGTAATTTAAATGTATGTTACATTCTAGTTACATTCATCACTCTATAATTTAATTTTTTTTAATTCCAATTGGATTTTTAATTTCAATAAGAGCCTTACGGACATACAACATACAGCCTCTTTGTTTATGATAAGGATGACTCACATAAAATTGAAAAAATGTGACGACTTGTTTTTAGATACTCAAATAAATTGTAAAAAAATAATTATTTAAAAAAATGCTGACCTTTTATGGTGAAATGTTGATGAATTTTTCATTTCTAAATCATTTTTTAATTTCATTCCATATTTCTGTTTTTTAAATTGTTAGAGAAAAGATCCTTGAATTTTTTAGTTCCGCAACATGATAGGATGCCGACGACAAAGGCACGAAAGTGAACCTTTTGTTTTTCCAACCATAATGACTCTTTAATGAGTTTTCTTTGCTACTTTTCAAAACTTTCGTCTTTTGCCCATTTTTAAAAAGAAAAAAATCCATTTAAATTATTGAAAGATCCGATATGTGCACACCCACTTACTGGAAAAGAACTGAAGAAGGCTTATGAATGTTACACAATCAAGACATACCCTTGCCCTTGCAAAGTAAGATTTAAAGAGGAAGAGCAAAATGAGGGAAATAAGAAAAGTTTATCTACATCAAAAGAAGTGAAATAGCCCTAAAGCTTTCTGAAACTCTTCAGTACACATTATATTATTATCATCTATAATTACTCAAAAAAATTGTTACGTGGCAACCTGAGGAAGTAATAAAGAAGAAATATGGATGGTAGCCATGACGCATCAGCATTGGTAATGTGTAGGCTTTGAAGTAGGAGTTTCACAAGAATCAATCATAATCGATTTACTTTTAGTATACTGGAAATATACTCGCGCACTTAAAAATATTTTGGTATTCAAAGGAATGGCAAAATTTTCGCGGACTAAAGGAGATAAAATAGAGCTCAAATTTCCATTATGCGATAGGATGCTATCAAAATTGATGAGGAAGATTTCATGCGAAAACTTCCTAACGACCATCCGCTATTAAATTTCGGCTAATTTATTTAATTTTTGACAGCAACGTCACTCATTGTTCCAGCGGTGAAAATTAATAAAACTGTCAATTATACCTAAATGGGCGAGTATAATGAATTTTAGTGATTCTACCGCTGTACAGAAGCAGCACACTTGTCGCTTATACAATTTAAAAATTAATTTCTATCGACTTGTACATTCGAGTTTATGGGTTCACCATCATTTGAAAAATTAACATGTTACAAGCAATTTTTTGGATTTTCTCTAATTTTGTTAATTTTTTAAACCCTGAATTATTGGATAAATTGTTTTTAAATTCCTCATACTAATTGCAAACAAAAAGTTATTTAAAATTCAAAAGTCACTTGCATGAATTCCAAAGAGTTTCGAAAGCAATCAAATTTTGAGCTCTTTACATTCAAAAGCACTTCAAATATATGTGAAATTTAGTATGCTGTAAACAACAACATCAACATTTAATGCAATATTCCTTAATAAATTTAGCCTTCAGATATGAAATGAAATTGTCAGGAATAGTCTCATGTACATTTCTTGTTGACATTAATTGATTTTATTTTCTCGTAAATATGTTTAGTACTAATGTTTGTGAAACTTTATGAATTTTTCTTATGTAATACAAGTATGAGCTTTGAAGAATGAGCGTTTGATTATAATATTTCACATACATTATTATCCTTATCACTGCTTTGTCTTGTGTCACTCATGTCAATATCAATTTGAAGCCATATTAACTTCTTTATTCACCAACAAGCCAAATGTGCTTCACACACACATACACACACACACGCATATATAAAGCTTAATCCGGCTCGGCAATTCGCTCGTTGACTCTCGCACCAAAATCATTTCCTTCAATATAATTCAATTAATAAAGTTCGTTGGCATTTGTGTCGGCTTGTGAAGGGATTTGACGATAAATAGGATTATCTCTCCAACTCCTCGTCATTGTCAACTCATCACCATCTTTTATTATTATTTTTTTGTTTGCCAATATGCACGTAACTTTTTGTACAACTTCAACCTCATTCATAAAAAATCTCATTCGACTGTCGTTATGTCATTCACAAATGAGACAGAGTAATTAAATCCGAGCACAATACGATTCATTCATTTGGAAGGACAGTGAGTAAAGGTAGATGAAATGACGAAAGGAAAAATAATGAAGTGAAATCTTGTTTTCATCATCATGACGATCATGATTTACAGTCCAGGGAAGAATTATGTCCCTTTTAACTTTTTTCCACTTTGAAAAAACCTTAGTGAAAAAATAAAGGTATGAGAACAGTTCCTGAGGCACAAAGTCGCAATTCGCATTTCGCTGTCGACAAAAGAGACATTAAAGCGTGAAGCGATAAGATAAGCTTGGTTATTGCTTAATAAATAAAGAGAACAGTTACAATTCTTCGTTCTTCTTGTTTGCATTCTCTTTTTCTTTTAAATTATAGAAGTTTTACGACTTTGGTTTAGACTTGAGGGAAAATTTTAGAAAAAAATAAGCTGAGATTTAATCTCAACGCTTCCGACTTTAAAATTTTCGAGGATTTTCGAAAATATGTCACTTCGTTTAAAATCAAAGTTAATTAATTATAATAGAGAATTTAACAAGTGGTTTGTTCGTTCTTTGAAGCTCATATATTAACATCAAGTTGATGCCATGAGGGCTGTCTAAAAAATAAATAATGAACTTTAGTATTCTGCAACATTATTCAAATTTAATCACACATACACACATACATGTATGTAACAAAAACTTTTCTCTTGCAGTTCATAAAGCAATTTGTGCAAAAGTTTTGTGCATAGATGCAAAATTGCATGTATAATAAATTGTTTGGAAAATTTTACTTTCTACTATTGTTGTTGTTGAGTTTTTTATGATGTAAAGTATGAACATCTTCTTGAAGAAGTTTTTCGTATGCTAAATTCACCTCTGCATGTGAATATGCATAAACTTTTGAGAAAAAAAAGATAACATTGATTAAATTCATTCATTCAGATGGGAACATGAAAAAATATACATCACAATAAGGTTTTTGAAACTTGAATGTTGTTTTAAGAAGGCGTACCTAATAAAGTCTATTAGATTGTTCTTGTTTAAAAACTTTTTTCAAACCTCAATTGCCAGCCTGATATGAGAAAAGTAATTATAGTGTGATGTGAGCATTCACAAAGAATCGTTGCGGTTGGCTTATAATTACATTTGCAACGTCTTAGAGTGCAGACACAATTCCCCAAAAAAGATTCTCTTTCAAAGCAAAAAGTTTCGAAACTTTGAAATATATTTTGCTTGTACTTTTAGAAGTAAATTGCAACATGAACTTGTTCATGAACCTCTCATGAACCTTTCAAAAGGGATACATCAGAAGAAAAGGGCTTTATTATAATCTCAATTGTGGAATAGATTTAATTATTTTTTACATATTATTTTAGTAATTATTTAAAATAATTTTTAAAAAATAATTAAGAAAAATAATTACGAAAATAGTAAGGAAATTTGTGGGTTGTATGCTATATCATGTTGAGCGTGCAATTATGTGTCTTCTTGTGTGCAGAAGTTGAAGAAAGCCACAAGATTACCCTTATAAAACTTTGCAATATGCTCCTCAAAGTTGTTGTGCCTTTCATGAAAACTTTGCAAAGTTTTCTTCTCACAATTCACTTTTTTTCCTTAGAATGCGTTTTTTCATAAATACAATGATTCTCTATGTTGATAGGAAGGAAGGATATATTAGAGCACATAAAAGTCAGAAACAAACATTCCATCTATGTACACATACAAATGAATATAGTACATAGGAGGAATTTTATGCCGATTCATGCAAACATCAATAATAATTTTCACTCTATATCCAGAGCATAGTAATAATATGTAATGTGCATACAGTCGGGAATAGAAAGCGTCATGTAAGCTATAAAATGTTCTGTGTTAACTGCTCACCACCAATATAGTTCATTTCAACATTTAACACCCTATGAAATTTTTTCATCCACAAATATATCATATATGATAAATGTATGGTTGTTAAGGCCTTTTGTGATTGAAGAAATTTATTCGAAAAGGACATCACATATTCTGATTGAGGATGTTATTTAATCATCAAAAAAACAATTTTATTGAGTGAAAAAAAATGAAAAATGAATAGGCATTAAAAGCAGAACTATGAGGAAGAGGAATTATTTTTTAAGTCTAATGAAAATTTTTTTCGGTGGTTCCAAGAATAAATCGAGTGGCAAATTGAGTGATATTTTTTAAATATTCAGACGTACTGAATGAAATTAACGAAAATTGGACGATTTCACGCGATAACCGCAATTCGTGATTAATGAAGTTGAAAATAAAACCGTTCGTCTTGAAATTCAAACGATAAAGAAATTTTGAATTAATCGCTGTCGAAATACATATTTTTTCAGCACTGCAACTTTAAAATTATATATAAAACATTTTTCAACTGTCGAAAACAACAAAATAAAAAAGATTATGAAAAAAATTGGCAACAATGAAAAAGACTGCTTTTCTTTTTAATAATTTTTCAAAATTAACACATTATAGCTTCGCTACCAAGAATTAAAAAAATAAAAAAGTTTTGAAATTTTAAAAAGTTAAAAATAAATGAAAATTTCAAAAAAAATTAAAAAATTCAGAAAATTTTAAAAAATACGAAAAATTAAAAAATTTCAAAAATTCAAAAAATATTAATTTTAAAAATTTCTAAAAAAATATGTTTTTCGCAGAGCGATATGTGTCGAAATCATGCATCGAGGGTACTGATCTAAAACAACGAAGTTATTGTAAATGTCAACGCCGTTTGTAGACCACCTTGTTTTATTTGCGATTTTCTGAAAGTTCACATGCATGTCTTTTCATCGCTTAATTTTTTCATATTTTAAGCAATAAATCCACAATTTTTTTTTTGAAATTCCTCTACCTATAGACTTTTTAGTATGGTTCCAAACTTTCTAATCGTGGCTCTCAATTTTTTGATAAAATTATATTCTTTATAATCTCAAGTTTTTTGTTTATTACTCAAATTTTTATTTTTGTATATTTCTTAAGTTATGTCTTAGCAGCTGAGAAGAAGCTCCCCAAAATAATGAGACTAAAGTTCCTTGTTGGAACATAAATAAATTTTTCACACAAATATTTTTATCTTTGTGTTGTGTGTGTGTGTTAGGGCAAACATAATCTTCGTAAACAGTATCGCATGCATGCATGAAACCAATTCAAGTAATGGAAAAATAATAATATATTATTTATGTATAACTTGCCTTCAATGAATTTATTATATTTTCTCCCCCCTCACATATACATATTGGCGGTATACAATTTTCGCATTTACTCCTTGCGCGCTCTTTCTTAGCCCCACTGCTGTTTCACTGTAACGTCAATTTGATTTTCGTGACGAGCACGCAAGGTTTTCTTTTAAATTATTGGCAAAGAATGGAATTACTTTACGCATCGTGTGTCAATGTGAATGCTCTTACGCATATGCATAAGACGTGGAAAAGCTTTCATCCGCATCAAAAATCATCACCAGCAGTACAACATGATGAAGTTCGATATTGTCATTTCCTTTTTTTATGACGATACAAAATATGTACTGTTTTAACGAATTCAATGAGTTTCTCGGGATTGAAACCGAAATGAAATATGAGCAGTGAAGTGTAAAGGCAAAATACGTTAGTGTAACCACGAGTAGTTGCTAAGAGGCTAAGGTCATGGCCACGCTTTTTCTCAAAGACATTTTACCTGTACACTACAACGCGAACAAACAAAAACTTAAAAATCACATATTATATTTTTAGGGCATGTTTTCATTATGCTCAAAGAGATGATTGATTATCAATAATTTAGTCACCTTTAACTTTATTTTCCACAACCATCATCAATCGAGACATTTGAAGAAGTGTTCAATAAAGTTAAGAGGTGATTTTTCAAAATCAATAAATGAATTTTTGATCAATAAATAAAATCTCTCACTCGTTCAGTAGAGAACAAAGAGCAAAAACTCACATCATACATCATATGTGAAAGCATCCATCATTTTTTCCCTTCTTGGTTTCCTTGTAATGCAAATATATGTGTGTATGAACAGTACCATGGGAGGAATGTACAGTTGTTGATGTATGATCAGATCCGTATAACATGTCTATAAGAGCTTAAAGAATTATGATGTATGTGCCAATCCATTGTGATCCCAAGCACAATCGCGATGAGTACGTTTTCTCGTAGCATACCTTCATCATTTTTAAGAAACTTTCATACACACACAGTATAGGATTATTGATGAAGTTTGAGAAAGGTTTTTCAAACTGTTAAAGATGATATGAGAAAAAAAATTTCTAGCACTCTCTATGGGGGAAGATTAAAAATGGAGTTTCACAACTCACTTATTAAATCATATCATTTTATGTAGGGGTGTTAAGATAGCTGTAGGAACATGGATGAAGCAAAGAAAGTAGAACGACAAGGGGATGAAAGAAGATAATTTATAGCGATTGCTTTCGCTCCTTTTTCTTTCATTTCAGCACTTTGAAATACGATTTAGAAGTCTTAAACTGGGTGATTTTATTATAGTGAAAAGTTTGCATTATTTTACGAGTGACTTTTTTTCATTCTTTTAAAGGCTCAAAACTTTTAATTCACTCATCAAACGGGATTATCAATTAAATCCATTTTCTAACAAACTTTTTCTTCGTTAAATAGACGGTAATGTTTGTCATTTAATGAGAATTCCTGAAATATAAAATTATTGGAAAAATCTACCCTCGTTGCAAGCTAAAATTCCTCAGAAATCGGTTATTGAAAAAATATTTATGAAAAGACATTTTCCCATCCATTCTTTCAAAGAAAAGTACTCATTCTGCATAATTTTCACATTTCACTCTCTCTCTTTCTATTTTCGTGCTTCAATTTTTTTTTCGGAACATTTTTCCATAAAAATTTATTGCGCAAGACTCGCACTTGAAAAAGCTAATGGAGAGAGAGAGAGCGAGTACTGTTTAAAGTACATCATTTTTAAATGAAATTAATCAAAGAAAAAAGAATCTGAAAATCCTCTACTAAGCTCCGTTTTGAGGGCTCTCATTCAAGTTTTTATGTATATTCCAAACGATACAATAAGAGAGAGGGGAGAGATGAAAGGGAAATGAAAACATAGGGATTAAGTCATTATCACAGCGATTTCAGAGCCAACTGCCAGTTTCTACTCTTTAATTTTGCATGTTAACAGCCACTAATTCATTTTTATGTGCGAGTCCTTGAAAAACACCGCACACACACACACATACATACATACATACAAAACCCCGTTACTTTTGGCGACAAAAAGTGCCATAAAAAACTGTAACATAAAAATATAATTGTTCACATGCCGCACAATGTGTCAAACGCGATATTAACGCTGGTAAAAAAGGGAGCACAAATACATGCTGGGATATGGAGTATTTTTCGATTGAGTGTCGATAACAGATGATGCCAAATGTTGTGTCTCTTTTTTTAACTCACATTTTTGCGACTTGATGCGCACGTATGTTTGACATGGTTATGAGGTGGAAAAACATATTGTACTGTAATGCTGAAAAGTTGCTTTCGTGACTGTTTGTTTAATTTTCAACATATTAATGAGCCAATTATTATCTCATTCATTATGAAAGTGACGTTGAGTGGGAGCAACAAAAATTTAATTTTATTTAATAAAATTTACCTAGAAACAACTCAAGAAGATTTTCTTTTCTTTTTTCACTCAAACGTGCTTTCCAATAACTTTTGTCTCTCCTCTTCACGAGAAAGTAATAAAATCTATCTTTTCTTCATCGCGAGAAAGTTTTAGAAGTGAAAATTTGAAAGAAACGTGAACAATCATTCATTAATCAACATTAGTTGAGAGCTCTTGGATTATCATCACTTCACCGCTTACTCGCGACGATCTCAATTCATGAGTGTTGTATAGCAGTAGCCATGATATAAAACGGGTACTGTGTAAATAAAAAAAAGAAACATAAACAGTTTATGAAAAATTCCCTTGTGCACCTCGTGCTCAAAACTCCCAGCTCAGATCTCACATTCATCGTTCTTTCTCTCCTAAAAATTACGTGATCAAATTTCAAAATGTTGTCTAATTTATATCCTCTGCGGAAAGATATTTCTCAAATGGTTAATGACGCTATTACTGCTGGAAAATTTTTTCAAGAGATAATCTTTTCTTAAAATGACTTTATTTTATCCTCTTTCACATCACATTCTATTCTGAATTGTGTGACGATTGTTTTTAAATTTTGCAGGACCAAAGTGTATGTATAGCAAAAGTTTAATGTTTTATGCAAATAAATGTACGACAAGGGAAAAGAGATTTGAAGAGTGAATACGGTTAAATTTATTAATGACACAAACCTTTTTTGGCTTTTCCGAGTGCGGTGTCGAAATTTTAAAACTAGAGAAAATTGAACATATTTAAACTGACCAAAAAAAGCTTGAATTAACATAAAAGGCTATAAAATGGACAAGTGTTTGAGTCATTTCGAACTATCTCTTCAATAAATTGGCCTTAAATCAGCCAATTTCGAGACCATTGAGTTGGAGAGAAACATACACTGATGTTTTGTGAAATGACTCGTAAGTAAATCGCTTGATTTGTTCTATCTGCAATGCAATTAATGCGCATGCAAGCGAGCAAATTATTCAAACTCTTTGATTTTAATTTTTTTTGAGAGAAATTAAAATAGAAAAAATACGTCGTTATTAATTATGGTCAAGTGTGAATGTGTAAAATAAAATAATTCATCCGACCCAAATGCATTCAATAAATTAACCATAAATGCCATTGAAAAAGTTCAATTAATCATTAATGTGCACACAGGAAAAATTAATTCATTATTTAGCGCAAACTCACGCAAACGTTGCGAAAATTTAAAAATGCAACGCAAATCTCTCAACAATGACGTTAATTTTCGAAATAATAAGCTTAATGATACAATGCAGCAGGAAAACAAAAATCAAACCACAATTTTTAAACCATGCTGCAGCTCGTCCCACACAATGAAATCAATTCCTTTTTCATTTTAAATTTATTGCATCCCACCACCACCAACACCACCGAGTGCACTTCAAATGTGAGTAACATTTGTTTAAAAGAGAGCGAGTTCAGTCGGCAATAAATTTTCCGATGACATATAATCCCATTTTAATTAAAGCACAATTAATGTATGTGATTGTTGACCGTTGACACAAATTTATGTAAGTATAAAAGAAACATAAGCGGTTAAAAGGAAAGGTAGTTACATTATGGGTTTGACATTGCCTTTTGTCATTCTTATGAGAACACTGCTAATAAAAGAAATTGAAGCTTCCATTATATTAGACGACGACCGACTCTCCATTGTGCATAATGGTTTCCAACATAGAGCTCATGTCAAGCATATATATATTGCTAGTTCAAAAGGTTCTTCTTCCATACGCTTACATATATGTATGTGAGACATACAGAAAAAAAAGTCTCTTCAAAAAAGTCTATATTCTTGTTATTAAGATGAGTCTTTTCCACTTTCAATACTATTATGTTCATCACACTCTTATCAGTGAGTATATATTTGAGTGCTATTGACGCTATGTCATTTTTATGTGTTCAAATTATTTTTGCAACCAATCAATTTTTATCTGTTTGCTAATTTTATAATTTTGTAATAAACGCTAAATCCTCTATGGCATGCGAAGCAGTAATAAAATTATCAGCAACGTTTTTGAAGGAAAGTACATGATAATCCACTCAACCTTCTTTCATTCTTTCCCTTTTGATAAAGCACCCAACAAAACGAGAGTAATTTTTTAAAGAAGAGAGAAAACCTTCGCACGAGCTTTTTGTAGCTGACAAAGCGAAAATCATTAATACTTCTTGTGGCTTTTATTAGCATTCACAAAGCGTTAGCATTTTAACATTCTAAACATCGTCGCTGCCATGAAGTTATTGAAAAATGCCACTTTACTTAATCATCCAGCATTATACAAGAGTTACCTACACATTGAGTTTGTCGTGAAATTCACTACGTGAATGCATGAGAAAAATTCGTAATTCACACACAAAATTTTTCAAACAACGACTTCATTCGACGCGAGTAGAATTGCAATAAGATGATAGAACTTCATTAACGTCTGCTGTGATAAAGAAACTTTCTGAAACACGCTCGAATGGAAAATGCAATTACAGTCAATATGCGCGAGGGAAGGATGTGTAACTATTGTTGTGAATATCGTGCAATAAAACAATTAATTTGAATCAATATTAATCTGATGATCGCGATAGAAAATTATAATTGGCACTCTCAGTCGCTTGACACACGTATTGTACAGAAAGCGGAAAATAATTAATTATTAAAAGTAAAATTAATTCAATTTAATCTCCTTGAGGACAAACAAAACACTGAGAGCTGCAAAAAATGCAATTTCCCCACGGGTAAACGAGGAAATTGAAAAGTTTGTAATAAATATTTTTCACGTAAATGATTTCGTCAAAGTATTTTTCTTCGATGCCTGCGTAAAATCACAAGGTGTTGTTGAATAAGGTGGAACGTAAAAATGACCTCATCGCAGCAAGAAATTACTTAAATTAAGTCCCAGTTAATCGAAAATATTACAGCGCGCAAATTTTTTTTAAATTGGAATGAAATAAGGTACAAGCACCTAAAAAAAGATAAATTTGCTAAGTTGATTTGGGTTTAAATTTTTTTGTTGCTGACTGAGAATGAATTTTTCATCCCTCCGCGCATAGTCAACTTTTCGCGTGCAAATACCTGTTTTTGAAAAAAAGAGCTCTTAGTAAAAAAGGTATCAATTTCCAATATTTTTCACCCAGAGATTACTCACACCCCATGCCTTTTTTCATGCCATAGTATGCGGCTTAAAATTTATATCTTAATGCTTTGAATTCCTCTTCTCAATGCTAAAAACTTGAGTATTTCTGTCACGCTGTTTTCAAGCATTCAACGATTCACCAAAAAAAGAACCTGTGAAGATGATGATATAAATTTTTTCTTTATTTTTGATTGAATGATTGGATTTATTTGTACGTTTTAAGATACATTGCAATTTGGTAATTTTTGAATAAATTATCTCATTTAAGAGATTGAATTTAGAATACATTATATATATATATACTATCAAGAATTTTCGGTAATTAACTTGTGATCAATTAATTTAATTCTGAACTGGATTATTATTCAACAGACTGTAATCTTGGCGGCTATAATAGTAGTGTTATTTTTTGTTGCAATTGTCGCGATTGTAGTCATCGATGCCGCTGATGAATCGTGTAATATCGTCTTCGTTGTCGATCCTACAAAAATGGTTGTGATCCTTGATCTTGGCCATTATAATTCCACTTGGCGAATCAAATACAAAATCAAAATGTGAGTCGACATATCTACGAGCATTTATCAAGAGCTTTGTTGCATGAGTCGTGAGCTTGTTGGTGATGCTGATAGATTCACCATAGAGTCGATGTTGAGATGAGATATTCGGGATGATTTTATTAACTTGCAATAATGTTTTTGACTTCTTCTTCGTTTCTCTGTACTTTTCAATTATGCGAGTCTTAAGCATTGGCGATGAGAGCTTCATCACTATGTTCGCTGATTTACCGTCAGGTGATTTATGAGTAATGCGTTGAATAGAAGACTAATGTTGATATCTAACGCTGAGAGTACATTTCTATTTTATTTCCAATCTCTAATTCATTAAGATAACTTCCATTGGCAAGTTTTTATAACTAATCTATCACTCTTTAGCGTTTCGCTCAATATACTACTCTCTCTCTTAATCTTCTCAAGTCTTCTACGCTCACAGTTCCTTCTTCTTCAACTTTTTCAACTTTTTCTTCTAATTTCTTCAATCTTTTCAAAATTATTCACCATTCCACATTATTTCACTTTTCTTACATAATTCATCACAACTGTAGCAAGACATCATTTTTTCCACTTTTTCCTTCACTCTTCAATAGATTCAGCTTTCACCAGTTGGACACATTTTTTGAGTTTGCTTTTTTATTCTTCATTTTCGTTTTCATTATATTCTTACTTTTATTTTCTCCCCATTGCTCTGTTAGTTTATTAAAAAATTTATGCAATTTTCTTACTTTTTACTGTCCTAATTCTCGTTTAAATTCAATTTTTAACAACAAAAAATTAATCCATTTTCTTTTATTCATATAAATATTTTTTCCTTGCTTTCTTCACGGCTGATAAAGATGTAAATTTTTAATTTACCACAATGAAGAGCGAACGATGCTTTTCTGGATTTTTTTTTTCTTCCAAAAAAGCCACTCATTAAAATTTTATGTGTGTAAATTCTTAAAACAGTGCGTAGTGTTTGAATATCATCAAAAAAAATCTCAAGCTTTTTGCATGAATGTAAAATGAACATGTTCAATTTTTTATGTACCAGAAAAATTTTCTTCATCTTCATAATTCTCATGAGAGTGATCAATTTCCATGTAGAAGATAAAGTTTCAAGGAAAAACTCTCCCCGCGGAATAATTTCTCTTAACATACACATCACATAATTATGATTAATACACATTAACTTTGCCTCCTTAATTTTAACCAAATATTTTAAATACATGAGAAAAATAATATCATATTCTGCCTTAAAAAGCGTCAATTAAGGTCAGACATGAATTTACATAATCTTCAATGTAAACATTTGCTTACCTCACACCGATCATCGACCCTTTTTAAGGTTGTTTTCACTGTCTTTTGTAATGATTACTAATCTCACAAAGTTTAGCAGAAAAGCTCTCGCACAAAGTCCATATAACTCTTCCCTACCTACCAGCTCACATTGTTAATATTTTATGATATTTTTATTTGAATTTTTAATATTCGCATAAACACACACCGTGTGCATCCTATGAACCCCGTGCGCTGTTGATACCACCGCAGAGAAAGAAAGCAGATGAAAATAATCCAGTCATAAATTATGAAATAATCGTTAAAAATCCTCTGCTTCACTCGTTTTTTTAACTTCCACTGCAAATATCGTGATGGCGAAATTTTAGTGATTTGCGTTTTTTCACCTTCAATATAGGTATATTATTCACGCTGTTTGCCATCCACCTTCAATATAGTAACGTCAAAAAAATTATTTTAATGAACTGAGTTCAAATGTATAAACACCACACAAATGTAAAGTCATGGCATAAGAGAAGAAAGTTAAGAGTGGAAAAGGATGTCATAAAAATTTTAAAGCCAAGAAAGGGTTACATGCAATCGAAAGCAAGTGAATATGCTGAATGACGGTGTTGGTGGTAGTGGGGTATCCGAAGCAATGTCGTAAAATATGAAATGACATGCAAGAAACATGATAACGTTAATAAATTCATTTTTATTTCCTCAAAGTAAAAAATATGCGCACCTCTCTCAAAATTCACATTTATATATGTTCATATAATCTTAATTCTAACAACATATTTCCCACAAGGAAATTTTGCGTATAAAAATAAGAAGAAAACATAAAATTGTACCACAACAACAATTGAATGGCTTTACCTCAACCCAATGTGACCTTGGGTGATATCAAGGAGGAGGAAAATGTTAAAAGTCATAAAATTTTGGAAACATGATTATTCGTTTATACATACTTTGGACTACCAAAATTTTGGATAATATTCATTGACATGACATGTATACGAATAAACTTTATTGTTACAAAACAATTATCCCATTTGTCATTTTTTTCCTTTTCAAAGAGAGCTCAACTCCTTATACAGAGCTTTCAACAAAATCCTATTAAATTTTAAATCACAAGTATTTGATAATTTCTTTCTTTCTCCACTTTCCTACTTAATTCTCAGTTCACTTCTTGTACTGACACCGAACATGCTGTATGTATGGTATATACCGAAGGGTAAAAAATAATTGCTACATTCTTTCATCGTCGGACACTTCATTAGACAGCTTGGATGAAAATAATAGCATTTCTGAAATGGCGAGCGATGAAGATGAAGTGAGAAAGGAGAATAATCATGAACGGCGTTAATTGGCTTTTATATTTATTTTAATTATTTCCCGTAACTATTTTTGAATTATTTTTTTATTAATTGAAAACTAATTATTTTAATAGAAAAATCCTTATTGCAAACAAAGAGTTGTATGTCCGTAATGCTCTTATTGTAAAATTGTAAATAAAGAGAGTTGGAATTTTTTTGGTAGGAAATTTTAATCTTCACACATTTTTTTTTAAAACATTAAAATTCTCAGGTAAAATTTTGAGGGCGTGGTTTAAAATTTAGTAACTTTACTAAATTTTAAACATCGTGAAAATAAACTATTTTTTGAAAGTTACGAAGTTAATGTTTTAATATAAAATCGTGAAACTAAAAAAATCCTGAAAAAAACTTATAAACTTATTTTTTTGGATTTTACAAAATACTATTGGGGTTTTTTTTACTAAAAACGCCAAAAAATAAACTTTGATGAATTTTTAAAAACGATATCTTTACATGGATGCAGTTTTACGCATCAATTACATCAAAAAAGTATGGAAACAATTCTCTAATTTGATTTGATACCTAACTATGGAAATTTATGAAACATACTGGGTACGGGCGTTCGATCTAAGGGCTCGCGATGTGGTTTTCAAAGAAATTAAAAGAATGTGGATATTTCAAAGTTTTCATGTTAAAAAAATTAAATTATAGAGTGACGAATGTAACATACATTTAAATTACGGGCGGCTTGCGGGAGGATTTTATTAATTGGAAAAATGTAATTATAAATAATAATAGATAACTTTTTTAATTATCCCAAATATTAGCGACAGAATTATAGCTTTTTGATAACTTAAAAAATAATTTAGAAGTAACTAAAGGAAGATTGCTAGGAGGAGAAATAGGTAAGAATAAGTGAACTTTAATACGAAGGCAAAAATTAAATATTCAATTCAAGGCAAAACAAAATCGAATTATTTCAAGTCGACTTCATTGTTGATTATTTCTGGAAAACTCGGTGCAAACCAATAAATTAATCTTCTCATTCAAATTCATGACTCGCATCAAAATCATGCCAAATAATACATAACAGTAGTAGTCTGTATGAACGTATAACGAAATGTTCGTATTGACATGTTAATTAAATCCTCTCATTCACACAACACAGATAAGCTAATAAATGCGCCATGCTGACTACCCATACGCTTTACTTATTATTTGAAAGTATCATATCATCTCGACAAAAATGATTAAAAATTTCAGTTCGTCCTTATATTGCTAAGCTAAGCTTTGTTTACTCACATTCTTGTTCTTACTATGATGAAAAGACGGACGGATCTCATAATATGGTTCAACGAGATAAAAGCCATCAAGTCATCAATTTATAGTACTTATGCATCACACCCAAACGCTCATCCTGCTGTGATACTAAAATATTTTACGCGTTCGATATTGCAGGGAAAATAAAGTTAGTTTATGTGGCAATGAAAGTGTGAGTAGAGGGAAATATAATCGAAAGCGGAGATGAATAATGAAGTCTTCATCATCACATTATCAAATAATTTTTCTTCATTTCTCCGCACCATGTACAAACAAGTGTTTGTGTCTCGTGCTGTAGAATATGTTGAAGCACTCTTCGAAGGAAAAATTATGCGGAGATCGACAATTAAGATTCAACTGATATGGGTAAATAACGGCACTTCGCTTGTTTACAGTGCACATGAATGATGCGATGCTCGAGAAAAAATGTATGTGTGTTAAATTTATGAAAATAGCTTAATCAAATAAAATTATGAGACTTTCAAACAAAATAAATTGGTCATCCCGTTAATCGGTTTGATGATTTTTCCAGAATATATTTGAGCAGATCGAAGTGAAGAAAATAATTGGCTTTAAACTCTAAAAGATGGGAGGTCATCTGAGTGAAAAACTTAAAACAAACTGTAAAAATTAAATGTTTTAGTTCAAACTTTTTTATTTTTGAAAATTAAAGAGTTAACTGCTAACTTGAATAAAATCAAATTTGACTAAAGTTTTATAAGTTTTCAAAAGATGGCGCTTTTCCAAAGTTTTCATTTCAACTTTATCTTTTTTCCCTTTACCCATTCAGTTTTATTCTATCGCTTGAACAGTTCACCAAGCTTGGTGTATTTTTATTTTACTCTTATCGCTATTTATTTCAATCAGCTGATTGCGCGTGCCGTGTGATTGAAAAAAATAAAACATTAAAGACACCACCAGAGTATGCGTAAAAACGAATTTACACGATGTATTAAAATATAATTTATCCTTCGCTGGATGTGGATTTTTAATATTTTATCATGGTAAGTTGTGCATCGTGCAACTATCGCGAATCGTCTAAATGAGAATTAACATTTTTTAGTTGGAGTTGCTATGTATGTTTTCGCAAATATGCACCCAACTTGCTGCTCAATAAAATATCCGGGGCTTCTGCTGGAAGCCTAGCAGCGTGTTGTCTTTTTCTTGACATGCCTCTATGCTTCTGGGTGAGCGAAAGGCCTAATTTATTTTGTCAACATTTGAAAAAAAACGTGCAAAGTATTTTGTGTAGTAAATTTAAATTTAATCGTGTGAAACCTTCACATTCAAATGTACATTGAAAAATATCGCAAAGATCAAAGATTATTAACTTTTAAGTTCAGTTTATTGTCATTTTTTTGACGAGCTCAGCAGACGTTTTTTTCTTACTATTTTTAATCAATTAATTAAAAATAAACGTGAATTTTATCAATGAGCGATTTCAATCAGTCAACGAGCGCAATGATCATGCTTGCGTTCAGGAGCAAACGATGTGTCATTATTTACACATTATTGTACGTATACAACTGCAATCTGCGGTTGCAGTGTTGAGTGAATCTTTATGCGGACATCATTAATAAGTAAATTAGTTTGCTCCATTTGACAATCGAAATTTAATCCCAGAATAACATGTGCTTCTACACCGAACGGTCCTCACAATAAACAATAAAACGGCCACATGTGCAATTCATGTCGCTTTTGTTTTACTAGACCGAGATCTGAGGGAATCCAATATGTTATCAGTTATATGTTCGATACATTTTTAAAAAATGGCTATATAAACGTTTTGATGATTAATTTGTACAAAAAATTGTAAAATTTTAAAATTCAGGACCAATTTGTTAAACCTACCAGAATTAATATTTGATGCGAAAAGTTTTCGTCAATCTCTATCAGACTCGAAGTAAAAGAAAGTGAGAAATATGAATAAAAGTGCAATAACACAATTTTTTCGAAAGAGTTTGTTTTTGACAGACGCAGATTTTTTAGTTCCTCTTATCAATTTTATTTATTTTTTTCTCTTATGATGCGATTTAATTAAGTAAATATTTAATCTAAAATTTATATTATTTTGGTCTACTTTACCAACTCGTTAACGCTTCGTACTCAATTAAAATTTATAACAGCTCAAATGAAAAAAAATATTCAGTTATCAGCATCAATAATTAGTTGTCGTGGTTGTAAATGAAATCAATTTCATAATTAAACTCTTATTAATTTTTACCGCTTTTAATCATAGATCTATAGCATTAGTGTAGCTAAATTGTTTTAAAATTTGTTTTAATTTTTTTATACCACTATAATACTTCTAAATTCTTTAGCTGCGTCTAAATTTTTGCAAAAATATTTTAATGCTACAAATTGCGCACATGTGTCTAAAAATATTGTAAAAATTATTATATGAAGGAATTAAAGTATTCTTAGGAGAACTTATATTTCATTTAGACAGCAACAAGTATCATTGTTGGCAACCTTTTTCATGTCCACCACTACTGACGTATTAAATTGTGTATGCGAGTGCATGTGAGGGAGAAAAGAAACCGAGAAAAACGTCATAAATCCAATTTTCCTCACTTCGTTTTTCCCTACTGAACTCGATACACAACATTTGCATTATATGAATTATAGGCAGTCTGAAAAGGCACCGCCGTCGTCGACACGAAAAAGTGTGACTTTATAGCACTTTTTTACTGTTTTTTCACCCCTTTATTATGAATCATTGCAATTCGTTTGACTTTTTTTTAGCATTGATATATGTCTGTATGAATATGGCACTTGTCACATTTCATATGCAAAGGTGTCTTCAGTGTCAAATTTTCCACTCCGTTAGAATAATTCGTGCATGAATTAGTACATGATATACACAACCCTCTACTCTTTCTCTCTCTCTCTCTCTCTCTCACACACACTTTAACATATAGTTTGCATAAGCTATGAAATTGCGCGACCAGAATCAGAATGGAATGGCAATGTGCATGTTACAAGATTCTCTTCTCACACATTTTCTCACTCATCGTCATCACCACATCTTCTTCTATGCTCGTCATGTTCAAATCCACCTCTCTTTTCAACGACAACAATTTAATGGAGCGATTGTTCAACGAGCGATGAAATGAGATTTCCTTTATGACAGTAGAAGCAAAAAAAAATTTAACGTGGCTGAATTGACATTGATGCTTCCTTCTTTTTGCGCTCCTCTTCTTTTCATGTGCGCAAATTTCATTTATCATATTTTCTCACCCACTTCTTCATGTCTAACTCACATATCAGTATATCACCCATGTAAAATATGTAAATGTGCTCAATGATGACAACAGCAATGTTGAGATACATACTATATTGTCTATTTGAAAAATCCTCCTAAATTCAGGAGTGTATATCGCGTATAATTATTTTCCCATTGAGAACAAAAATTGATATTTTTGGAACTAATTCAATATTATCTGCAGAAAAAATTTTAGTATTTATATTTGAAGAAATAAAGAGCGCTTTAAAGAGTGAACTTGTCGAATGTTATCAGCAGTACCGACCTTGAAAAAAGTTAAGCGAATAAACACAGTCCACCGGGGGGGATCAGATAATTTTGTGTATGTACGTACGAAAAGCTTGTATAAGAGAGGAAATGATTTTTTTCTGAGCACAATATAAAAAATAATGTCCAAAAAAGTGTTCCAATAGAGAAAAAGTTTAAAAAAATTTCTTAATTTTGTTTGATGAAAAGCAGAATGAGCCAAAAATAAAATTTGAAGATGGCTTAAAGGAGTTAAGAAAAAAACTGTGAGTGGGTGTGGAGCAATTTGGTGCAATAATTTTCATTGAATATTGATATCATCGCTTTTGTTGCATGAGGATAATCATCGTCTTCCCACAGTTTCTTCTATTTTACGATGCTTATGAAAAGAGGGATTTTCATCTCTTCTATTCATTCTCTCCGAGGAAAAATTATCCTCATCCACCCAAAATTTCTGCTATATTATGCTCTCGATTCTCATAAAAATATTTATGGTGATGAGTGTGCCATCGTATGGCCTCCACAAATTTTTCATGCTTGTAAAATTTTATGATTTGCTCGAAGGAGAATTTGGGAGCATGTTGATTATTTTTTGGGATTTTAATGGATTTTTTCATCCTTCCCCTGATTTTTTTAATACGCACACACATACACACAAACAAACAGCTCGTCTCTGCTTGTTTATAGCTTTTGTCGTTTTATATTACCAGCAAGAGAATTTTTTTAAAGATTTCATATTTCACGCATTCATGATTTATGATTTTTAATGTTTCACTTTTATGCTTCATCATGTTCTGCTATCGTCCTTTTTCATCTATACGCTCTCTCTCTCTGTTTGTCATCGTAAAAAATGGAAATCTCTGCAATTCATTCTTTTTCCTTTCTTTTCCCCAGGTGAGATGACATCGGACTTCTTTAGAGTTGTAAATGAAGCTCGCTCTCACTCTCTAGGTCCATTTTCACCGTCCTTTGATATTCAGACGTGTATTTTGGAGGGTTTGAGAAAGAAAATGCCCGATGATGCCCATATACGTGTAAATGGAAAACTTCACATTTCCCTAACGCGCGTTTATGATGGTAAAAGTATCATTGTGTCGCAATTTAATAGCAAAGATGATCTCATTCAAGCTCTACTCTGTGCCTGCTTCATTCCCGGTAAGATATCTTTCTCAGAAATTTAAATTAAGTAGTCTTAGTACCAAGTCACGAATGTTGTACATTCTGATAGGATTTTCCGGTGTCCTACCCCCGAAATTTCAAGGCATTCGTTACATGGATGGAGCTTTTTCCGATAATCTCCCAAAACTCGATAAAAACACGGTAACAGTGAGTCCATTCGCGGGAGAAACCGACATTTGTCCGCGCGGGGACATGTTCACAGATTTTTCATGTAATTTTAAATCAAATTTTAAATTATGTAGTCATGATGATAATTTTATCACGTACAGGTGAATTTATCGAATACGAGCATTGAATTGAGTAAACAAAATATCTTTCGATTTTTTCGCATCCTCTTCCCACCCAAACCCGAAATACTCTCAAATATGTGCCAGCAAGGTTTCGACGATGCTCTACATTTTCTTCATCGAAATAATCTAATTGGCTGCACGAGATGCCTTGCAATTCAATCGACTTTTGTGCTCTCCAAACAAACGCCTGAAAATTTTGATCCCGAGTGTATAACATGCACGACCTCTAGAGAAAAGTTAATGAAGGATAAGAAAATGCCTGAACAAGTAATGAGTGCAATGTCTAAATATATCGAAGATTCAAACAATGGCCTACTCAAATGGTTCAGAAAACCCGCCGTTTTAGTACTTAAGACCCTCGATATGCCTGTCACAATACCGTGCGATGTCGCCTATGCCACACTTACAAAGTGAGTAGTTTCCATTTTAATTTTTAATAAAGTTCCGGTTTGTGTGTAAATGCTTTGTATAAATGAAATATACATATACAAACAGTTTCCGATATGGTATGTATGAAAAGCACCAAATTAAATTTTGCGTGCATTGTTTAATGAAAAATGCTCAATGTCGACGCACTACAAGAAGATTAAAGACAATGAAGCTGACTTGCTGATTTACAAAGTAATTTCTTTTAGCTGCGAGATGCCAAATTATTTAAATTATTGAATTACTTATAAAAAGAATTAGGAAAAAATAATTTAGTCAAGTGTGTGTTGCGTAATCAATAAATTGGCCTCACTCAGCTCTTCGGTGAAATTAATTTTCGTTTCTTGCATCTGCGATATGTTTCGAACAGACTCTTGGCAACAGCACCGAGTGTGAAGAAAACATTTTGGAGCTTAACCCAATTTGTTATGGCAAATCTTCATCAACTCTTTATTCCTAGTTTTGGATATGGCAATAGTGAAACGGTCGTCGACAATGATGGAGAGACTAAGTATAAAAATAGTTCAATGTACGACGACGATCAACTTCTCAAACAATTTAAACATCTCGAACATCGGAAATCAATCATGTCACTGGTAGACGTAGAAGATTCTGATTTCGAAGTTAGTGGCGGTATGCTGTCGAAACGAAAAAGCATCCTTTCAGGTAGAAATAGCGTTCAGCCATTTAAGGTGTCAAGTATACCCTCGACAGACGATACTTTGGATCAAGTTGTAAACGTTTGTGCGGCAAATTCCGATACCAGCATATATTCCTATCACTACAATGATGAGATTGACAAAACAGTAAGTTCATTTTCTAAAAATAAGATTTTTCTTTTTAAGCAATTTCTTTTATGAAAGATGAAATTTAACAATATCCTTGATGTGTTCTGACGTGAACTATCTCTTGTACAGTTATATAGTGAACGTGAAAAAACTGAATTGCTGCAATATAATGAGTCCGATTTAAGAGCACTTCATAACAATCATGATCTCCTAGTCATTCATTCCGAATTGGCTAAAATATTGTACGATTGGAAATGTGCAGAAATTAATATGGATGAATTTATAAGCGATCCAAATGCTGATTATGTTGAGTCTCGTTACAACTATTCATCGGTCGACCGTGAATCTTTTATGGACTCTTTTTTTAAACCAGAAGCCGATCAGAAAATTTAACTTTTATCGGACGATGCAATCTTGGCAATGGGACACCATAATAATGATTACACGTTAATTACACGAGGAGATGACGAATGAGCTTTATCACTCTATTTTACTACCTCAAAGCGAACATGTCATTGCATCATTAATAATAAAGCTGACATTTACGCAGAGATATAATAATTTTATTATTATTATTGTTAAAATAATTTTCGCAATGAAATTAATGAAGAAGGATATTAATGAACCAACGTCGGAAAAGTTATATATAAAGCAATCGCTGCTGTTTTATGTATTCGAGTTATGTAATTAATTAAAACAGTGAGAAATTATTACGATGCCATAAAGTGACAATAAGTTTATCACTTTTTAACGTTACAATTTTTACAGTCGATTATCATTCGAAAAAAATTATTCACGTCCAAAACATATTTAAAGTTAGATGAATTTAGAGGTATCTAAAAAATATGTTAATGACAATAAGTAGCTTTAATAATCAGCATCATAATAATTATTACGGATTAAGGATTAAGCTAAATTATGATGATAAATCATGTTATAAAAGAAAATTTTTGAAGCAATAAAAATATTCTTAAAGTTTAATCATCAACGAATTTCATATAAAAAGCTTGACTTTTATCCAGCTCGTTGAGTGTGAGTAAGCGAAAGAAAGAGACAGAAAATTCCACAAAACTTTTTCCTTTGGGAATTTTAATTAATTAAGAAAAAGTTTTGTTTCTGTTGTACGACGGAGAGTTTGAAGCGGAAAGTGGCGAGAAAATGAGAGAGGCGGGAAGACAAGTCGATGCTGAAAAATTTTACCGGAAGAGTGAAAAAGTATCAAATTTTTAAATGTTTTGTCGCATAATTAATTAGTATAGATGAATAATTCTCTTTTATATTTCTTTATCCTGTCGTTTTATTTTTGCAAAAACAACAAACAACAACCACAAAGAGAATAAGCAAATTAACATCGTTAATGCAGAAGGCATTAAAAACCATGGAGATTTTTTAATTTTTTTTCGCAACGAAAGCGAGTACCGTAAATAAAACATTAAATACACACAGCAGCAGCAAAAATTACCCTCAAAAATATCTTTTGCTTTGCACTGGTAACGACGGCAACATGAGCAGATTTAAAATTCACTTTTTATCATCCAGCCACTCGAGTGCTGAAATGCTGAATAAAATTTTTTTAAAATCCTGCATCAAACACAAAGAGATTGTGGATTGTGGACACTTTACTCTGGTCACGGTGGTTAACTGTCGAGAAATTCATTTCATAGAATTGTTATAATTGTACCATGAAAATGAGCTTCTCAGAATGTCGTAATGGTCCGTTGACCGCAGCACCAACACCATATTCGAAAATTTTGTATATTTTTTGCGGCATTAACCATTCTGAGTGCATAGAGATGATTCCTGCACTAACCACATACTAATAGAAAACGCTCTAGACGAAGATTGTTACATCAAGCCATCATCTTGTTGGTCTCTCATTCACTTGTAGTTAGGGTAATAATCGTAATTTTTTGACAAATCTAAAATGCCTATTATAAAATTTACCTCTATGTGCACAACATGGATGCACAAGGAAAATTTATATAATTACTAACTGAACACAGAGAAGGTTGCCTATTAATTTTAATTACAGAAGAATTTTAATGACTCCATAAAAATATTTAATTCAATTTTCAGAATTCCAAGAAGCCCCTGAAAGAGACCTTTCTGTTGAGTAATATGCCGACAATGTGCAATGAATGATGAACGCAAAAAGAAGGGCAAAAGGTACAATAATTAACATTCTAAATTGATGGGTTAATGTGGAGAAAAATGTCGACAATTATTTACATTTTCAACTGTCGGCATCAGAGCCTTTTTTGAAGAAATTTTTGCTTGAATTTGGTCAAGAGCAAATTGTAAAACGCGAGACAAAAGATTATTTTTCATACATCTAATAAGTTCCCGTCCCTTGCCTAATGTCTTTTTCAAAGAAATATTAAATTCAATTCAATTACGGAAAATTTTAGAGAACCCCCGAGCTGCTGCGAAATGTGTAGGTATAAAGAAAAAGTTTTATTTTTAAAGTAGTTTGAGATGGGAGTTTTACGCACCCGCCATAAATATTCACTGTCGAGCAATTTACGCAGTCTTTTGTTGTCGGTCGGTTGGTGGCATAAATTCATAAAGCAATTTTCTCTGTCAGCTAACTCGGAAGCGATGAATAAGTATGAGATGAAGAGAAAATAGAAGGTGAAAATTAGTTAATGAAAATTTTATCATGCGGTTTGCGCGCTTCTCACAACGGAATTCAATTTATTGTGTTGCTCTCGAATAATTTTTTCCATCTCCGGATAAGTGCGAAAATAGTATTACATGCTAATCTAAATTATTCTAGCAACGTACATTAAATCGGAAAAGGTGAATGATCCAAAAGATCTATTTCTATGAAATTAAATATAATTATTTAATGATATCTTTTCGATATTTTAAATCCGTATAAAATATTCATAATCGAGTTTTTATTAAAGCTTTGCTATTTTATTTTAATTTATTTTAATTTTGGAAAAATTGGAAAAATTGGAAAAATTCTGAAATTCAAGTCTCAATGTTTTGAAATCAAACAAATTTAAAAAAAATCAAGTTTCAAATTTTAAAAAAAGTTGTACTCACTTAAAAAATTCAAAGTTTTTTGAAAAAAAAAATTAAAAAATTCGAAAGTCTCAATGTTTTGAGATCAAACAAATTTAAAAAAAATTCAAGTTTCAAAATTTAAAAAAGTTGTCTAATTATGGAGTTACAAGTTTATTACAAGTTAAATGAGATGGTTTTCATCCACGGTGATTATTATTATGACGATGAAAAACTTTTCAGTCAACGGAAATTATTTTTCATATTGGCATGAAGTCACACACAATGTCGTTCATAAGCATTTTACATGAACTTTTCCATCTTCTTCTTCTCGACTTGTTCGTTGTTCAGTGTAATGTGAGTGAAATTGACGGAAAGACATGCGAGAAATTTCTCTTTTTTTGCTTTTGTGGCTCCAGCAAGAAAAACAAATTATTTTATGTTTTCCGGGGTGAAAAATAAATTTAAAGAGCGTCAAAATGTGTAAACTCCAAGTGCGTAAATTTTTTTCATTTTGCTTGTTTCCATAATATTAAATTACAAAAAGTGAAATTAAGCTTGCTTTTTTCTTTAAAGATCGAATCTTCTTTTAAGTTTGTTATTCAAAAGATAAATTTGGTACTTTTTAGAGTCTTAAAAATTATTTTTATAAATTTACTGTGCCGCAATAGCTCGTAAATTTTATTTTTATTCGGCAGACAATGTGAATGCAATTGAAAACCTCTATTTCAATTACATAACGTCTGCCTGATGGACACAATTCATCTCAAGTGCCATAAAGATTGCTCGTGACGATTTTACGATCAATGCTTTTTCTCTCGGTAAAAATGGTGTGGGTCAAATTGTCCTTTTGAGAGATCTCTTATGTTTTTATGTTTCCTAACGCAAACGAGCTTTCAAGAGTCTTCAACACGAAGGATAAGTAGTCGAAAAAGGATGATTGCTGTGCTGTATGTGAAATAAACAAATAAAATGGATTGGTCTCATTTGGCGTTGACTTTTTCTCTGCTTTATGCCTTCATTTTCATGTCGTCATTGTTGTTGTTATTGCTGTTTTGCGGAAATCCATTTTAGTTTCCTCAATCGCTCTCCGTCTCCCCTTATTTTTAACTATAAAGCCAAACCATCGCTGTCGTCATGTCTCACAGAGAGTTCTTTGCAATGCAAGCTCAGGAGGGCAAAAACGAAATGAAGATTGATCACGAGTACAAGACAAATAAATAAACAATGAAATTTCTTTCTCTATTTGTTTTATCCGGTTTGAAAAATGTGATATCCGTTTGTCGTTTTTTTAAGGTGGGTGGGTGGACTAAACAGAAGTTGTTAATTGATTTGTTGTAAAAGAAAAACAATGAGTTACCGAAACGACGTGAATAGAATAATTAAGTCATAATAAAAAAAGATTTGTCTTTAATTTCGTGTTGTCGTATTTGACGCAAAAAAATTGTGTCTGCATTTTTCTCTCTGAAATTTTATTTTCATACTCCTCATTTGATAGAAGTTTTTTCTTCTCAAATCAAATATCACAAAAGCTATGCATTAAGCTTGAATGAACAAAAAGGTTCCGAATATCATCTCAAAATTAAATTAAGGAAATTTTTCTTCGTTCTTTTTTATCTACATCTTGCTGCTCTGTCAAAAGAAGGTAAAATAAAAAAACTTGCGAATATCACATTTTCTTAAAATAAATTTGCTTAAACTTTAAAAAAGATGTGCATTGATATTAAAAAGCTTGCTTCCAAGATATTCTTAACGTAAGCCACTTTGGAGAAATTATCTATGAGAAAATCGTTACACTCATCATTTTCTTGCGAGCCTCATGAACATTGATCAAAGCTAAGTAATTTCTATTGAACATAATTGATTATCTTTTTTATTTTCATTTTCTTCGTCCTCTCTACCGAAAGGAGCTGAATTGAGCAAAGAACACAAGGAAGATTGAAATTCGATTTATCTGGGGAAAATGTTTTCTTGTGTTGTTGTTCTGCCAGAGGATGTTCAGCAGTTTTCAGTTGTGCATACATTATTATAGATTCATGGTAGAGATGAGATGGGAGAGAGAGAGAGACTTGTGAGGTTGCAAATTTGAGGCACAATATCGACAACCCAATATCTTGATTTGCATCGATTCTCATAATCTCTTCTACAGTTATTGTCAAGAGAAAAAAATAATCGTAAATCAGATAAAAATTCTTTAAATTTTATAATTATTTAAAATAACAGAGAGAGAGAGTTAAAAATTCCATGAAGAAAAAAAATCTCTCTCGCGTGGCAGTAAAGACGAAGAAACTTAAACAATTTCAAAAATGAATACTTAATGAATGAATGAATAATATTTTAGGTAATGGCGAGACCCTTAATTGAAGGTTCACCCACGTCTCTCGACTTTCTGTGCTCGCTTCTGGAGCTCTATATTGACTCTCTGAATAAATAAGTCTTGTTTGCTGGACACAAAAGAAGCGGAACTTTTTTTGACCCTTTCAAACAGATCCGAAAGAATTGAATAAGAACAGCAGCATCATCAACAAGAAAAATAATATCAAAGGGAAATTGAATATTTTCAGCACAACTTTTGGGAAATATTGAAGTATTCTAATCGCAATTGCCCTCTCTTTACTATATTGTTAAATATTTTCTAACTCCACCATCACCGTTTTATGTTCGATGCAGATATCCTTGATAAAAATTTTTACACGTCGAATAGAAAATGATGATGGATTTACCAATGCATTTCATTTTTTCGTTTCATATGCTCGATTGCCATTTTTGCTCCTGGGGTTGATAGATTCATTTTGAGTAATGGAGTGAAGGGTGAGATTGTAAAGAATTAACGCGTTTCTTACTTATAACAAAATCATAGAAAATTTTAGAAAAGTGGAAAATTAAAAATTAATCACATTTATTTCTATTTCTACATGAGACTTTGGTCGAGTTTTTGTTTAATATTCTTTCTCAACTTGCTCTGACAACTTTCTCTTCGAAAAGTGCCACAGCTTCATTTTTTGTTGGAGAACAAGTTGTATTTTAATGTATCACAAGGTGCTGAAAACGGATGCAAGTGAGCTAGAAAAACTTTCTCATTTTTCTCGATGCAGGAAGATTGAAAAGTTTTCTTTAAAAAAATTAAAATTTCATTTTTTTCTTTCGTGCATAAAAGTGAAAGAGTGGATGGTAGTTTTGTATGCGACACATTTAAAACATGGGAAGATGCTGATGAATATTTTAGAGAATAAAAAAGAAAATACGTTAAAAATTTATTTTTATGATCCCTTAAAGTTAGTATAACAAAAAATAAACTTTTAAATCAAAAATAACCTATCAACTCTTTCCTGATCATTATCCTTATAGTTGTTGAATTAGAATTTAATAGCAAGTAATACTATATATAGTTACTGAGGCAATAAAAATTAGAATACCTTTTATAAATTTAAAAGTTTTTTTGTGTGAGTATACACTAGATAAAATATTCGGATGTAATACGGTTGGAAAATACGAAAGGTTGAATAAAGATCATTATAAACCCTTTTTTTCTTTTATATATATTCTCATTCTTATTTTTTGCGTTTTATAAATGATTTTGCATTATCAAAAACCTTATATAAAAAGCACAAACTGGCAAAAATTATTCTCCATTTATTGTGTATATTTGAGTTATAGAAATGAAAGAATAATTTTAAAAGAAGCTTTTCCTCCATAACCTCATTGAATTTTAAAATATAAAATAATGTTTAGTAGCTCTGAACTTGGGAAATTTTTTTACTGTCACAACTAGAAAACCGTTAAAATGGTCTGTGCTGTAAATAAATATAGAGAAATGATAAAAAATGCCCTCCATACAGACGAGTAGGAGGTTTTAACGATGCTGAGGTTTCATTTTGAATGCGCCTTTTTAAGATTATAAATATTTAATCAAGCTTGTTTTTCGTTTGCTACGGTTTCAAACTTTTTTAAATGTAAAGAAATATTGCAGTTCTTAAAAAGTTAATCGAAAATTATTTCATGTCGCGTATGCGATGCAATGTATTTCAGCTATCGAAAAGCGCAATTTCCCGTGCAATTCGCCATAAAAGCAAATAAAACTCCCTCTACTACAACCGCATATAAACTCTCATGAGGGAAATAAAACACGTTTTCCGCCGCCGATATTCCGCCCAACCTCGATTGAAACTGCTCAATACGCACAGGAAAATGTTCCTCTTCGTGCAAATATTAAATGCTTCCTCTCCTCTCAAATCCCCCAAACACACATCACATAACAAAGTGTTCAGTGAATTGAAAGTGTATAGGAGCATTGGCTTTACCATTTTTCAAATATCTCGATTTTTTTTCAAGAGATTTCACAGGTCAAAATTTAACAATGAAATACTCACATGTCGATTTAGAGAAAATCCACAACTGAGAGTCGTTCAAAAACCAATATTGTGTTTTTTAATAATCTTTAGCAATCTAACAATGATTTTCTATTTTCTTTCCTCACTCACTCACTCATCATTTTTTACCGCATTCTGGCGAACAAACAGAACTTGATTTTTATTTTTATGATATGTTCATGCCAGGGGATAAAAACACCTCACACATTCGCATTTTACATTTTTTTCTAGTCTCGACCGACCATCGTTATTCGCACAAAAAAAATATAGCACTACAATGCTGTGTGTGGGTGTGTGGAAGTGAGTGTTTCATACATAAACTTGCAAACCTAATCGACACTTTTGGTTTTTTTTTTGTAAAAAAAAGAGATTTATATCTACTCACGTTTGATTTGAAATCACATTCTATGTATATTTAATTTTAATTTTTTTTATTTACCATAAAGCCGTGTGAGTGCAAAATAATTAAAATGTTCCATCATAGAAAATTATTAAATAATTTCTCATGAGCATTAAACTTCTTTTAATCATCTTTAACGCTTCTTTTATGATGATGGTGCTGCTGCAGAATTATTACATTTTCAGCTAGGTAATAAAAGATTTCACCTAATTCTGTCACGTTTATGAATCACTCTACATGCTGCAATGCTCACATCATCATCCACTCTTAATTTTTTTCTCGTGCATGAAGTGAAAATTTTCATTCATAAATTAGAAACATTATACAAATTTGAATTATGTTTCTTTAATATGCTGATTGTTCATTCATACCCCACAATATAATGCTTTCTCATGGTAAAATGTATACACACGTTCACAGTGGAGCGTTGGAAATTTTGTTCCGAAAATGGAAAATTTATATTGGAAAATTGGGAAAAAATCATGCGCTCCAGGAGGTTGGAGAGAAGAGAAAAAAAAATTCTCCCACGGCATGTCATGTGCCGACAAGTAAGAAGTAAAAAATTTACGACAAAGATTATGTGAAAATTTCATTATGAAATGATAATAAAAAAATGTTTCAAAACCCACACGTGGGTGTTGCCGCGTAACCCACTTGTAACAGATCAGTGTTTGAAAATCAAGTGCATAAAAAATGAGTTTAAGTCAATCCGGACACTTTGGCTGTCCGTGGCAGTCCTGTTCGACAATTTTTCAAAAATCGTCTATGTCATTAGATTCCTGGTCCAATACGAGTTCAACGATACCCATGAAGTCATAGTTCTGAAAAATGGACATTTTGGCTGTCCGTGGCACTACTGGCCGGCCTTGATTAGCATTTATCAAAAATCATCTATGTCAATAG
Organism: Tanytarsus gracilentus; assembly: GCA_038502055.1. NCBI lineage: Eukaryota > Metazoa > Arthropoda > Insecta > Diptera > Chironomidae > Tanytarsus > Tanytarsus gracilentus. Next base: position 27,551 of record JAXRKN010000039.1, on the reverse strand, counting down.
ATTCCTGGTCCAATCACGAGTTCAACGATACCCATGAAGCCATAGTTCTGAAAAATGGACATTTTGGCTGTCCGTGGCACTACTGGCCGTCCATGATGGACATTCATCAAAAATCATCAATGCCATTCAGTTCCTGGTTCAATTACGAGTTCAACGAGATACATGAAGCCATAGTTCTGAAAAATGAACATTTTGGCTGTCCGTGGCACTGCTGGCCGGCCATGATGGACATTCCTCAAAAATCATCTATATCAATCGATTCCTGGTCCAATCACGAGTTCAACGATACCCATGAAACCATAGTTCTGAAAAATGGACATTTTGGCTGTCTGTGGCACGACCATAGGTCACGACTCGAAAAGTATGTATGTCAATCGATTCCTGGTCAAGTTACGAATCAATGCCAATCGATTTCTGGTCCAATCACGAGTTCAACGATACCCATGAAGCCATATAAGAAAAAATTTGTATGAAAAATGGACGTTATGGCCGTCCATGGCACGACCATAGGTCATGACTCAAAAAATAGTCAGTGCCTGCACATATAGACCCTAAGAGCTACCATCTGGCGAAAACTAGAAGTCTCTAGCTGGTCCAGGGACCGAGATCTCGCTTGTGCAGACGGACGGACGGACGGACGGACGGACAGACGGACGGACGGACGGACGGACGGAATCACGAGAATATAAGCGTTACACCACTTTGTGGGTTACGCTAAAAAGAGTATAATGCACAGGCACCGGAAAGAGAGAGAGAGAGAGAGAGAGAGAGAATGTAATAAGTACAAATTAATCTGGCCTTAATGCATGCACAATGAGTTCCTTACTTTTCAAAAGACATCCAGATTAATTATTATTCGGAGCATCAGCAATGAGGCAAGTGACAAAATGCTCAAAAAACTTATTTATATATAATATAGAGCTGTCTTTCAGCATAAATTTTTGATGTCACCCAAAGTTGAGAGCATGTTTGAGTATGTGTGTCATCTGCTCGATGTGCGAAAGAGATAAATTAAATGCGATAAGAGAAGGGTGGAAAACTTTAGGTGTAGAAGAAATCTTATAATTTTTTTCCTAGCATGTATAAAAATCTACTGCGTTTCAAAATCAACTGAAGAAACTCTCGATTGCTTTTTAACGAGAGGTTAAACAATAATGATCACTGACAGACAAGCTTTAGTTCACATATCAATGTCGACAGCTCGTTGACTGCTGAAAAATTAATTCAAATCGTGTCCATGATAGGGGACATACAAACCATACACCGTATCGGGTAGCCAATAATCAAGGTTTATGACTGTGTCGTTTGGAATTTTCTCGGAATAATGTGTCGTTTATGTGCTATCCTTTCTCTCCATCACTGTACTTCGACCAGGTTTTGGTAAAATTATTCTTGCAGCTGCTTATCGATTCGTTTCCTTATCTCGCATCCATTTGAACGCAAGTAATAATGGTTTTTGACACATGTTCAGCAATATCGGAGAATCATCATAAACTAATGTACTATATTCTTCTAGGTATATTACCTACGCTGTTTGCCATTCACAGACACACACACTCACACACAGACACACACATCGGTTATCCCCAATGGCCACAGAATTTGTGTCCTCGCCGTTGTCGTTTTAAACATTGTATGTTGTCAATTCACATTTATTAATTTGAGCTTGAGTTTGCTCTCAAAATTCATACTATTTTTGAAATTATTTAGACTGTATCTTTGAAGTTGAGTTAAAAAAATTTTTTTTAAAAAAATAATGTATTGGAATTGTCGAAAACTTTAACTTGAAGACTTATCTTGTATTTTTTTATTTTTTAAACCATCATTGCTCTTTTTTACACGCACACGGTGTGTTATATAGCCCAACACTCTACAATTTTTCCTTTTCACCTTCCTCCCTGATGGTGAAAAAAGGAAAACAGAAAAAGGGTCGACGTGTAAAAAGGGGTTACAACCTTCATTTGTCTAGAAACAAGACTCCTCTTTACAGAAATGTACATACTAATTGTGCATATATGCTTTGACTTTTTACTATCACCCATTCTCTCCTCCGGGCTGTTGAGAATATTAACTGAAAAGTATCCAAAACTTAGCATTATAAAAATTTAATTTAATATGGGAGTTGAGTGAGTGAAGCGGTGAGAGAGAGAGAGCAGAAAGGATCAGTAATGACTCGCTGCAAGACTAACATCGTTCCAAAAAATGTAAATAATTTATCTTCATATCAAGAGCAGAGAGGCACAATTATGTCACGCAATCACATTCACTAAAGTCAGAATGAAAAATTTATGTGAACTTTTAAAAGAGAGCGCGCTTTTTCAAGGAAAAATTTTCATTGATTAAAGTCACTCGCAAGGAAGCACAAATTGTATTGATTTCTGCTACTATTGCTGCTTTCTGTTCCAGCAATTGCCGAGTAATGAAAGCTGGATCATCACTATGAGTATAAATTTTATATTTGTATACGTGGCGAAGCAAATAAGGGCGCTTTTGTGAGGATTATCATCAACATCATCGTCATCTTAAATACTCATTTCTTTCTCAACGTTGTGTGTGTGTGTGTGCTACTCCACAATTGCTTGATGTTTGTTCAGCAGTTTTATGTTTGCTTCTACAAACGAATGCTCTCTCTCTCTCTCTCTCTCTTTTGCTGCTAACCATTTTCTGATATACTGTCGCATTATAATTAAATGGAGAATCACGAGAGAGCTTTAATGATTTAACCGTTTCAGCAAAATGTTCTAAGTAAATTAATAAAAACTTAGTTTTTGTCGAGATTAAAAGCCACTGGAATAAAGTGTGCAAGTTCATTAATTAGAATTTTGTTGGCTTATCAAATGTTGAAGTGTGTAACACTGTTTTAGTGTAATGGTATGGCTCTTTTTCGCTTTCTATTTCCAAGAATTTTTTCATTTCATTCACTTTTATTTATAGATGAGTGACAATTTCAAAGAAGAAAAATCGTTCTTTTCATTCCGCAAAACGATTTTTCATTGCTCCTAAAAGCACATCACATCAATTGATGTATAGACAGAGGTTTTAATGAAAATTCTCAAAGGATGTTCACATCGAATCTTTTTCTCACTCTCTCGCACAAATGCCATTTAATTGTTAAAATAAAGGAGGAACTCAAAAAAAGAAGGCATTGCTTAATAGCTTTCAATCACTCAACTTTGTGCGACTATATGAAAGTAATACTTGTGAAGTTTGCGGTGATGAAAACAAACGGAGAATTTTTATAATGAGTCGTGACAATATCACGTCTCTCATTGTTCATTTTCACTTCGTGTGAAATAACACACATTCATTTTAGATGGAGAGTATAAAGAATTGAGTGGGATGTCATTAAAGTATAAGATTTCATTGTTTTCTCACTCTTATGTATAGAATGAGATATTTAACGCAACATCACCAGAACAATGAGATCATATTAATTTCACTCACTTAATGACGTCAACAACATTTTGATGTGCGTGTGCTGTGAATCGATGTAGCATCATCTCAAACTCACAAAAGTCACAAGAGCGTGTGTGAGAATAATAAAATTCTCAAAATGATTCAAAATTTCTTATTTTTCAAGCAGAAACAATTTTATCTCATGCTCTTTTAATTGTCTTTTATTGTTTGGGAAAATGAAGCCATAAAGCTTGCGATTCTTTTTCCATCTCATGATTTTTTTGTTCTTTTTTTGATATCACAGAAAATTCCAAAAATGCTTTCGCATACGATGAAGAAGATGAGAATTCATGTTTATGATCCTGTGATACCTCATTCTCTTCAACCCTTTTTTCTCTCCTTCAACTTGACAAATATTTTTTTAAGGAATTTTCCTCTTCGTTGTTGATGTTTTTTGCTACTTTACTGAGTATATACTGAAGTTTTAAGGAAGAAAAACATTTTAAATTACAAAAAAAGGAGAGTGGAATTTTTTTCTATTTCTTTTATCGTCATTGAAACAATGTAAAAATGGGTCGCTCAATGACTGTGTATAAAAGAGCGGAAAATTCTCGAAAAAGGTCTAAAAATTTTGTAAGTTTTTCTTACAAACGCAAGATTATTTTTTGCGTCGGTCGTTAATAATTTAAAATGGCTCAATTTTCTTGAGAAGAATAGTTTTTTCGTAAAGGTTAAATGCATTAAAATGGAGCAATGAATTAAATATTTACACTACACATCGTGAATGAATGTTTTTTAAGCTTACATGTAAAGTCATAAATTTAATTCATTATGAACTTTTATCAATAATTTTTACCTTTCGGGAACACAAACTCATCTTTTTGTGGATACAACTCACAAGATTCTTTCAAACAAAAAAGTTTGTTGTATTTCAAATTTACCATATCTCTATACACTTTCCATAATAGAACAACAACAGTTGAGGGATGAAAAAGTTGTAACTTTTCTCCTCATGGAATGGATTCAATGAATATAGTGTGAGGAGACAAGCTCAATTTATTTTCGATTAACTCATAGTTATTCGTCTTTTGTATGTTTTTTTATAAAACCTTTTTGTGGTTTACCTTTTTCGTTGTTTGAAGCTTGAATAGATTTTATAGTTTTACATCTCAGAAGAGTTTTTTTAAAGTAGCAAAATTGAGTTCAAAAAATCATGAAATCTCCTTGCAATGTTATGCTGCAAAGCTTTTTTTGCCCAGAAAAGTACGTGACACGCTACGAGCTTTGAGTAATCAGATATCAGATTCTCTCCGGATCTTCTTCAAAAATAATATAAAGTGAGCACAGCATGCACCAACCCTTCTTTTCTGTTTACCACAGCATTCAACGAGATGAAATTTATTAAATCTGTCGAGTTGAAAGCATTGAAAATAGAGAGAGAGAGAGACCTTAATGATGTTTAATATCCAATATGATTACCGAGAGTTTGGCTCGAAAAGCCATTTGTGACAACTTTTCGACTTTTCGTTATTACTTTCATCAGAACACACAAAAAATCTTTCATAACTTTTTATTTTTTCTTACTCTCGGTCTTTTTGGCTTTTTAGAGTGCAATGAAGAAAAAAATTGTTGCGAGAAAAAAAAGAAGTATAAACTAATGTTCGAAGAGAGAAAACGAACATTACCAGCACATGGTTCACACTTTTTTCCCTTTATCGTTCACTCTTTCTTCATCTTTTTTGGTGTAGCATTTGCAAAATTTTTTAGAATTTTATTTTTTATTCGTGCACAGACACAAAACGTGCTACACGTCATTCGGATTTATTTTCCTATCAGTTTTATGCCCAGATTTATAGTCCAAGGATACTTTTCACTATCTGTCTTCCATACCTCTCGTTCACTCCTCCCATCCCTGCCCATTGTGAAGAGAAGAAAAAATGTTGGTATATACATAAAAATTGACGTGATCAGAATATTTTTTTGCTCTTCAAATTTCGAGAAATACAAGAAAAAACGAGTGGATAGAAAGCAAAACGATTAGACTTAAATTGTACGTCTTTGTCTTAAAATATTTCAAAATTTTGAGTCAAAACGAATTCAAAATGTGAGGAAGTAATTCTCATCGAAAAAATGCTTTTAACAGCTATCGAAAAGTCGCTTCACTCGTTGTGCTTGTAAAGAAGGATAAAAAACTCTGCACATCTTTTTAATGGTAAGGGAAAATTATTGAGGTAAGCAAAAAAATGAAATGCTTTTAACCCTTTTTGCAACTTTTTACCCCTCATAATTTTTTCTCCGTACACCGAAAATTTATTATGCTCTCAATGAAAATTCAATTAACAACGACACGATGAAGGCTTGGGATAAGATAGGTATATGAAATTATTTCGCATGATAATTTAATTAAAAATGCACGTTTGTATGTTAATTTTGACGCTGCGGAGAGAAACAAAATAAAATAATTTTTAAAGCTCTCTCATTACATCATTTTTTTGTCATCTCGTTTCATTTTTAATATTCATATCACATGCATTTTACTCGTGATAATCAAATTTCAATTTATATTCGTCATTATATTCCGACATTTTTATTCTCTTGCTCTTTTCTATAAGAAAAGGGTAGAGAAAAAAGTTTTTGAAGATGTATACAAACTACTTTTTGAGATTTGAGAAAGTTTTATCGCAAAATTTATTCTTTTCAAAGAAATTCTCAAAGGATTATGAACCTCTTTTTATCGTAATTTGAGTCGTTTTGTGATGTGTGTGTGTGTGTGTGTGTGTGTGATATTGTGATATTTACGAATGAAAGCTGTTGATGATGTGATAAAATATTCAGGAAACTGAATAATGTTTTGTGCTGATTGAGAAAGCTTTATTTTCTGTGCAAAGCGATGATCCTTTTTAATTTGCAGAGAAGAAGGAGTAGAGAAAGAAAAAAGGAAATAATATGAAAGAAGAAGGACAAAATGTTCATTTTTACCCGCTTTTGAACCCTTAATTTCCGGAAAATTATAATGTCATCATTCTCGCTCAATATAATGACATTTCTGCTGTTGCTGGGAAAACCCAGTAAATCCATAGTCGAGTAATTTCCTTTTTCCTTTTCCAACCCCCAAAAATCTCAATGATAAAATATTTGTCGCTTCCAATCAACCATAGCAAAATGGTCATCATGTGGAATGAACTGTCTTCATTCATTTAATAAATCCTGGGCTTGTGACAAGGAGATGTAAGAAATAACTATCACAATTTGACGAAATTGCGACTTTCAAACTAATCAAAAAAAAATTAATGATCAAAGCGTTAGGATTGAGAGAGAGTCTTTATTGTTGTGGATGTCAAAAAGAGTTGGTAAATGAATAAAGTAAAGGGTATCGTTGCTGCTTATGACAATGCCATCTAAATTTTAAGAGTATTTTGCGGGTTGGAAAAAGCTAAGAGAATTGCCCTTCTAAGATTTCGGTGTGAAAATGGCAATTTTCATTCAAAACTTTTCTCTTTTGTAAATATGTTTGATTATAACATCATCGTTGTTGTTGTTCTTTTGCGTCAAAAGTGTATCTTTTCACTACGCCGGACGAAAAATATCAAGGAGAAATGTGCAAAAATTGAGTGTCAAATGGCAGAGGTGGTTTGATGGTTTTAGATGAAAAGAGAGGAAGAAGAAGGAACATTTTATAGTGCCCTTACCAAACCACTATAAAGGCAACAACGTAAAGTAATTAATTTTTGTGGATAAAAGTTTCATTCTCATTTTCCCTCCTCCATAGAGTTTGCGAGCGGTTTTTTGTGACAACTCAAGGGAAATCATGCACACCTAAAAACTTTTCTCTCCCTCTCGCTTCATTTCAGCTCAATTTATGCTTTGTCATCTAATACACTCACATATAAACTTTTTAATGAATTTAAACACTCAATAAATTGTTCATTTGGGTGTTGCCCATAAAAACTCAAACTGGATTTTTAAGTAAGACATAATTTGCAACCAAAACCGATTCATTTGTTTCACTAATTAAGAATTTATAGTGATATTTTAAAGGAATTTCTGTGAAATTCCAGAAAATTTTTCAACATCTGCTGCAATTCTTTTTATGCATCGCAAAAAACATTAATTCTCATGCTCCACATCAAATGAATAAAAATGTAAAACCAGCATGAGAATATAAAAAATGCTCATGGAATGTGTCTCCCTCCCATATTTTCGTGGAGAAGTAGCAACAGGCAACAGCTCAGATTTTACATACATTCTGCATAAGAAGCACAAGGGTAAGCTTTTACATGGTAGATGAGAGCTAACCTGTAATTAATTTTTTTCTACCCCACGTGAGTCTTTTCTGTGCTTTGCTATCTCGCTTCAGCTCTTTTTTGCATAAATAAATTTTTGTCTGAATGTGCTTTTTTAGCATAAAAAATAAAGGGCTTTATTTTCTCCCGTATAAATTCGTATACACTTTAAAAGGACCTTAATTGGCAAGTGAATGCAGCTAGCTACAAGTTCGTTAGGTGAAGGTTTTTATAAAAATTTATTTTCAGAACCACATGCATGGCAAATTCTTTTGTCTCACATTCACATATTTTTCCTCCCGCGATAATATTTTCATGCAAAAAATTATTATTTCCCTTGAGAAAAACATTATTTCATAAGTTTTTACAAAAAAAGGTGATGTGAATATTTTATTTAAAATTCACAGAGTTGCTTCTGCTTTTTGCATTTTACTCTCAAAAAATATGGAATATGACTTTTCACACAGTGCTACAAAAAAATACATGAAGGAAGCAATATTCTTGCTTTTTTATTTCCCACTCGACTCTATCTACAGAGGAGTTTGGTCCACACTCATGTGTCTCGGTCAGTGCTATATGAACTTCGTTTAATATGCACTCAGATCCATTATACATGTTCATTTTAGAGAGAGAGAATGAGAGAGACAGAGAGAGAGAGGCTTGAGAATACAAGTTCCGAGGTGTCCAAAAAAATTATTCTACATAACAAATTTTTGCTGTGCCACCGTTCGCTTGTCGTGTTGAGTCACTCGAGCAGAAGCAGATTATCCACTTGATAGAAATTTAAAATAATTTTTGTCCATACTCGAATAAACTTTTATACATGTTACGATAACGAAAGAGCACAGCTCGAGAATCCTGCAGTTGAGTGTAATTTATAAGCCATTTTTGGGATATGTGATGCAATTTCTTGTGTTTTTCCTTTACATGATGACCATCCATGTAATTCTTAGACACATCTGCACGAGTTAATTTATTATCTCAAACCATCCCTTATAAATAAAACTCCACGTTTGTCCCAATATAATCGTAAAACTCTAATAACAATCCAATGAGAATAGTGGAAATCTTAAGGAGAAATTTTAATCTTCACTTGTTTTTTAAAAAAAAATAAAGTTTTATTCAGCTTAGGTAGAATCTTGGGGCGTGGCTATAACATTTAATTGAAGATTATTCGAAAATAATAAGCAAAATAAAATCGACTTAAATCTTCAAATTTCAAACAAGAAAAATGAAATGGAACTTATTAAAAGGAGGACAGATTTTTTTTAAAGATGAACCGAAAATTTGGGTTTCGTTTATGAAATGTTTAAAATTAATATTAAATTTATTTAGAGCAGATATTCGTTTGAGATTGACAATGCATAAATTACCAATAAATTATAAAAAGTGAAATTTTCAAAATAGTTCCACAATAAGCTTAATGGTTGCGTTTTAGCACAGCCTCCACAGTCAAGATTTATGATCCCAGTATACTCGAAAGTAGAGCTAGTTTTATTATATTTAATGTTCTTGCTGTGATATGCAATCAAATTAAATTATATATGCCTTTAATGTGTTATGTTGATTATTTGCAAAGTTTGTTTAAAAAGCTTTTTATGCATATTTCGTTTGACGACAGAGTTGAAATTTTTTAAAATAAATGTGGGTTCAGAAAAAAAGTTTTCCTTCTCAGAGAAAAATTCTTTTTCATACATTTTCCGTGATATGAAATGTATGGAAAGGTCAAACTGGCACTAGAAAAGTTAAAAATTACCCTCTCAGAGAGTTTGTCAAACAAATATTTTATTTTTGCAAGCATAAAAAACCCGGACATGAAAAGCAAATTCATGTGCAAAACTTTGCTCCATGCAGCAGAGAGAAAGATAAACTTCCCATTGGATTTACTTTTTATTTATTTATTAATGCACTTCTTCCATATGCAAGAATAGCTGAGTTTAGAAAACCGACATCTACTGAACATTGAAAAGCGAGCGTGTGCAAAATATTCACATAAATTGTTGGCGATTATATCAAGCGACTAGCTGTCTCTTTTGGATCTTTTAGCGTCATAAATTTTATCTGATATTGGTGCCTCGATGAAGCGTTTATTGGCTGACATGCATTGCCAACGTTTGGTATCATGACGTATTTTATGAATATGCTGAGAGCAATAGATCAAGATCCTGTTTATCAGTCGTTCATGTATCACGCATCACGTTAAAGTGTGAAATATAAATTTATTGTTGTTTTTTGCAAGAAGTAAATTGTAAACATTTTATGTCTATAAAAACAATCGCGATGATGAGAAAAAATATTTATTAAAGTGAAAATGACTTATTTTCCACATCTCCTTATTTGAAAAACTTTTGAAATTTAAAAAATTATCTCATTTTTCTTCTCGGAACATGTAATTGCGAAAAAATGTCATTACCAAGATTACTAAAATAATTTTTAATTTTTTTTATAAAATTTAGAATATCTCAAGTTTAATTAATAAGAGATCCAAATATTTAAATCAGTACTGTGATATCATACAGATGGATTAAAATTCAAATGCATAACTAAATTTTACATTGTTATAAAAAAATCGAAATTTGTTGTTCTGGTTCTAAAATATATTCAGAGAAATAATTTTACATTTCTGACAATTTCTAAAAACGCTATTTTAGAAAATACTAAATTTAAATTTTAAAATTGTTCTTAAAATATCAATGATCCATGTAAATGTGTTCCAGAGAAAAAATATTTTTATTGGTCACACGGCCGGGGATTTTCAATTTTATAATTTAAGGGAAAAATATTCAAACTTGAATTGTTTAAAAAAATGCCATTTTAAATTTTACCAGTTCAGACGACTGTTCTAATTAAAAGATTTATTTTTTTTTTATTTTAAGTTTTCTAAAATATTTAATTTAAAGTTTATTAATATTTTTTTTAAGTTTTTCCGATTTATTATTTTTTTTGTACATTTTAAAAATATGAAAGAGTGTGAAAAAGTTACAAATTTATTTAGAAATGCGTAACTTAATTTTTAAAAGCTTTTAAGCATTACATTCTTTAATGTGCTTAATGTAAGTTTCAGCTCTGAATCTGGTGAATTCACGCTGTCGTACCTTTTCCTTAACGACACGAACATTGCACTGAAATTTTGAACATTTAAAGCATTCTATTTTAATATTAAAAGGATAAGAGCCAGTAGAACGCTTTAAAACTTTGATATTGTTCACTTCTCTGGATAATTTTGTTGATAAATACTCGCATAGTTGCAACTCAACATTCATGGCAGTTAATGTGACGGCATTACGATTGACACTTGGAGCTGATCTTGAGGCTGATGAATCTTTGATTGGCTCTGTGTTGATATCTTGTACATTCATTACGCCAGGATAAAGTTTTCCAGTGAGTTCTCTGTAAACGCCAGGCTCGTCACCATTCTCCATACGCTCAAATAATCTCATTAATGCTAGAAATCAGAAAATAATTTTAATTAATCTAAATTGTTTTGTAAAAATATTTAGCTTAAAATACCTTTAATTGCTTGTTGCTGTCCAGGAGAAAGAGTGCGTCTCAGATTCAATCCCATGCTTGTGATTTCTTCATCGCTCATATCCTCAACAGTATTTGTGCAAATGTTCAAAAATTCTTGTTGGCAATTTTCTTCGTATAATTGAATTAATCCCAGATAGGCAGCATACGAATTAAAATCCATTTGATTGAGGACTTTTTTTACTGCAACATTAATTTGGCCAATTCTTCCTTCAACTGCTTTCCAAAATAACTATTTGAAATTTTAATTTTAAAATAATATATTTTACTTTAAAATATTAATGCTTACCTTAACTTGCTTCTCGTGAGCCTTCTGAATTTTATCTTGACCTTGATTATCACTTCTAGCTTCCATTTCGCTGATTTTTTAAGTAAGTAAAATTTCCCGTATGAAAATTTAACTTGCGTGAAGATTGTTTACAATTTGAAAAATGTTCGTTAAAAATTTTTTTTGCAAGTGAAATGTTAGGCAAAATTAAAAAAGTTCGGATATTTAAAAAATGTACGGCAAAATGGTAATTGTTCGGCATTTATACATTTTCTGAGAGCATTTTATTGTAGGATCGTAATGACATATCGCTTATGTCACTGTGATAAATATTTTTGGATTTAGCAATGGGTTTCTTATGACCCATGTGTAAAAAAAAAATTTTATCAGAAATATTTATTTATTTTTTTCATATTTTTTTTGAATGTAATTTTTTTAAATTTCTTGTTATACATTTTCTGAGAGCATTTTATTGTAGGATCGTAATGACATATCGCTTATGTCACTGTGATAAATATTTTTGGATTTAGCAATGGGTTTCTTATGACCCATGTGTAAAAAAAAATTTTATCAGAAATATTTATTTATTTTTTTCATATTTTTTTTGAATGTAATTTTTTTAAATTTCTTGTTATACATTTTCTGAGAGCATTTTATTGTAGGATCGTAATGACATATCGCTTATGTCACTGTGATAAATATTTTTGGATTTAGCAATGGGTTTCTTATGACCCATGTGTAAAAAAAAATTTTATCAGAAATATTTATTTATTTTTTTCATATTTTTTTGAATGTAATTTTTTTAAATTTCTTGTTATACATTTTCTGAGAGCATTTTATTGTAGGATCGTAATGACATATCGCTTATGTCACTGTGATAAATATTTTTGGATTTAGCAATGGGTTTCTTATTTATTTTTTTCATATTTTTTTTGAATGTAATTTTTTTAAATTTCTTGTTATACATTTTCTGAGAGCATTTTATTGTAGGATCGTAATGACATATCGCTTATGTCACTGTGATAAATATTTTTGGATTTAGCAATGGGTTTCTTATGACCCATGTGTAAAAAAAAATTTTATCAGAAATATTTATTTATTTTTTTCATATTTTTTTTGAATGTAATTTTTTTAAATTTCTTGTTATACATTTTCTGAGAGCATTTTATTGTAGGATCGTAATGACATATCGCTTATGTCACTGTGATAAATATTTTTGGATTTAGCAATGGGTTTCTTATGACCCATGTGTAAAAAAAAATTTTATCAGAAATATTTATTTATTTTTTTCATATTTTTTTTGAATGTAATTTTTTTAAATTTCTTGTTATACATTTTCTGAGAGCATTTTATTGTAGGATCGTAATGACATATCGCTTATGTCACTGTGATAAATATTTTTGGATTTAGCAATGGGTTTCTTATGACCCATGTGTAAAAAAAAATTTTATCAGAAATATTTATTTATTTTTTTCATATTTTTTTTGAATGTAATTTTTTTAAATTTCTTGTTATACATTTTCTGAGAGCATTTTATTGTAGGATCGTAATGACATATCGCTTATGTCACTGTGATAAATATTTTTGGATTTAGCAATGGGTTTCTTATGACCCATGTGTAAAAAAAAATTTTATCAGAAATATTTATTTATTTTTTTCATATTTTTTTTGAATGTAATTTTTTTAAATTTCTTGTTATACATTTTCTGAGAGCATTTTATTGTAGGATCGTAATGACATATCGCTTATGTCACTGTGATAAATATTTTTGGATTTAGCAATGGGTTTCTTATGACCCATGTGTAAAAAAAAATTTTATCAGAAATATTTATTTATTTTTTTCATATTTTTTTTGAATGTAATTTTTTTAAATTTCTTGTTATACATTTTCTGAGAGCATTTTATTGTAGGATCGTAATGACATATCGCTTATGTCACTGTGATAAATATTTTTGGATTTAGCAATGGGTTTCTTATGACCCATGTGTAAAAAAAAATTTTATCAGAAATATTTATTTATTTTTTTCATATTTTTTTTGAATGTAATTTTTTTAAATTTCTTGTTATACATTTTCTGAGAGCATTTTATTGTAGGATCGTAATGACATATCGCTTATGTCACTGTGATAAATATTTTTGGATTTAGCAATGGGTTTCTTATGACCCATGTGTAAAAAAAAATTTTATCAGAAATATTTATTTATTTTTTTCATATTTTTTTTGAATGTAATTTTTTTAAATTTCTTGTTATACATTTTCTGAGAGCATTTTATTGTAGGATCGTAATGACATATCGCTTATGTCACTGTGATAAATATTTTTGGATTTAGCAATGGGTTTCTTATGACCCATGTGTAAAAAAAAATTTTATCAGAAATATTTATTTATTTTTTTCATATTTTTTTTGAATGTAATTTTTTTAAATTTCTTGTTATACATTTTCTGAGAGCATTTTATTGTAGGATCGTAATGACATATCGCTTATGTCACTGTGATAAATATTTTTGGATTTAGCAATGGGTTTCTTATGACCCATGTGTAAAAAAAAATTTTATCAGAAATATTTATTTATTTTTTTCATATTTTTTTTGAATGTAATTTTTTTAAATTTCTTGTTATACATTTTCTGAGAGCATTTTATTGTAGGATCGTAATGACATATCGCTTATGTCACTGTGATAAATATTTTTGGATTTAGCAATGGGTTTCTTATGACCCATGTGTAAAAAAAAATTTTATCAGAAATATTTATTTATTTTTTTCATATTTTTTTTGAATGTAATTTTTTTAAATTTCTTGTTATACATTTTCTGAGAGCATTTTATTGTAGGATCGTAATGACATATCGCTTATGTCACTGTGATAAATATTTTTGGATTTAGCAATGGGTTTCTTATGACCCATGTGTAAAAAAAAATTTTATCAGAAATATTTATTTATTTTTTTCATATTTTTTTTGAATGTAATTTTTTTAAATTTCTTGTTATACATTTTCTGAGAGCATTTTATTGTAGGATCGTAATGACATATCGCTTATGTCACTGTGATAAATATTTTTGGATTTAGCAATGGGTTTCTTATGACCCATGTGTAAAAAAAAAATTTTATCAGAAATATTTATTTATTTTTTTCATATTTTTTTTGAATGTAATTTTTTTAAATTTCTTGTTATACATTTTCTGAGAGCATTTTATTGTAGGATCGTAATGACATATCGCTTATGTCACTGTGATAAATATTTTTGGATTTAGCAATGGGTTTCTTATGACCCATGTGTAAAAAAAAATTTTATCAGAAATATTTATTTATTTTTTTCATATTTTTTTTGAATGTAATTTTTTTAAATTTCTTGTTATACATTTTCTGAGAGCATTTTATTGTAGGATCGTAATGACATATCGCTTATGTCACTGTGATAAATATTTTTGGATTTAGCAATGGGTTTCTTATGACCCATGTGTAAAAAAAAATTTTATCAGAAATATTTATTTATTTTTTTCATATTTTTTTTGAATGTAATTTTTTTAAATTTCTTGTTATACATTTTCTGAGAGCATTTTATTGTAGGATCGTAATGACATATCGCTTATGTCACTGTGATAAATATTTTTGGATTTAGCAATGGGTTTCTTATGACCCATGTGTAAAAAAAAATTTTATCAGAAATATTTATTTATTTTTTTCATATTTTTTTTGAATGTAATTTTTTTAAATTTCTTGTTATACATTTTCTGAGAGCATTTTATTGTAGGATCGTAATGACATATCGCTTATGTCACTGTGATAAATATTTTTGGATTTAGCAATGGGTTTCTTATGACCCATGTGTAAAAAAAAAATTTTATCAGAAATATTTATTTATTTTTTTCATATTTTTTTTGAATGTAATTTTTTTAAATTTCTTGTTATATATTTTCTGAGAGCATTTTATTGTAGGATCGTAATGACATATCGCTTATGTCACTGTGATAAATATTTTTGGATTTAGCAATGGGTTTCTTATGACCCATGTGTAAAAAAAAATTTTATCAGAAATATTTATTTATTTTTTTCATATTTTTTTTGAATGTAATTTTTTTAAATTTCTTGTTATACATTTTCTGAGAGCATTTTATTGTAGGATCGTAATGACATATCGCTTATGTCACTGTGATAAATATTTTTGGATTTAGCAATGGGTTTCTTATGACCCATGTGTAAAAAAAAATTTTATCAGAAATATTTATTTATTTTTTTCATATTTTTTTTGAATGTAATTTTTTTAAATTTCTTGTTATACATTTTCTGAGAGCATTTTATTGTAGGATCGTAATGACATATCGCTTATGTCACTGTGATAAATATTTTTGGATTTAGCAATGGGTTTCTTATGACCCATGTGTAAAAAAAAATTTTATCAGAAATATTTATTTATTTTTTTCATATTTTTTTTGAATGTAATTTTTTTAAATTTCTTGTTATACATTTTCTGAGAGCATTTTATTGTAGGATCGTAATGACATATCGCTTATGTCACTGTGATAAATATTTTTGGATTTAGCAATGGGTTTCTTATGACCCATGTGTAAAAAAAAAATTTTATCAGAAATATTTATTTATTTTTTTCATATTTTTTTTGAATGTAATTTTTTTAAATTTCTTGTTATACATTTTCTGAGAGCATTTTATTGTAGGATCGTAATGACATATCGCTTATGTCACTGTGATAAATATTTTTGGATTTAGCAATGGGTTTCTTATGACCCATGTGTAAAAAAAAAATTTTATCAGAAATATTTATTTATTTTTTTCATATTTTTTTTGAATGTAATTTTTTTAAATTTCTTGTTATACATTTTCTGAGAGCATTTTATTGTAGGATCGTAATGACATATCGCTTATGTCACTGTGATAAATATTTTTGGATTTAGCAATGGGTTTCTTATGACCCATGTGTAAAAAAAAATTTTATCAGAAATATTTATTTATTTTTTTCATATTTTTTTTGAATGTAATTTTTTTAAATTTCTTGTTATACATTTTCTGAGAGCATTTTATTGTAGGATCGTAATGACATATCGCTTATGTCACTGTGATAAATATTTTTGGATTTAGCAATGGGTTTCTTATGACCCATGTGTAAAAAAAAAATTTTATCAGAAATATTTATTTATTTTTTTCATATTTTTTTTGAATGTAATTTTTTTAAATTTCTTGTTATACATTTTCTGAGAGCATTTTATTGTAGGATCGTAATGACATATCGCTTATGTCACTGTGATAAATATTTTTGGATTTAGCAATGGGTTTCTTATGACCCATGTGTAAAAAAAAAATTTTATCAGAAATATTTATTTATTTTTTTCATATTTTTTTTGAATGTAATTTTTTTAAATTTCTTGTTATACATTTTCTGAGAGCATTTTATTGTAGGATCGTAATGACATATCGCTTATGTCACTGTGATAAATATTTTTGGATTTAGCAATGGGTTTCTTATGACCCATGTGTAAAAAAAAAATTTTATCAGAAATATTTATTTATTTTTTTCATATTTTTTTTGAATGTAATTTTTTTAAATTTCTTGTTATACATTTTCTGAGAGCATTTTATTGTAGGATCGTAATGACATATCGCTTATGTCACTGTGATAAATATTTTTGGATTTAGCAATGGGTTTCTTATGACCCATGTGTAAAAAAAAAATTTTATCAGAAATATTTATTTATTTTTTTCATATTTTTTTTGAATGTAATTTTTTTAAATTTCTTGTTATACATTTTCTGAGAGCATTTTATTGTAGGATCGTAATGACATATCGCTTATGTCACTGTGATAAATATTTTTGGATTTAGCAATGGGTTTCTTATGACCCATGTGTAAAAAAAAAATTTTATCAGAAATATTTATTTATTTTTTTCATATTTTTTTTGAATGTAATTTTTTTAAATTTCTTGTTATACATTTTCTGAGAGCATTTTATTGTAGGATCGTAATGACATATCGCTTATGTCACTGTGATAAATATTTTTGGATTTAGCAATGGGTTTCTTATGACCCATGTGTAAAAAAAAAATTTTATCAGAAATATTTATTTATTTTTTTCATATTTTTTTTGAATGTAATTTTTTTAAATTTCTTGTTATACATTTTCTGAGAGCATTTTATTGTAGGATCGTAATGACATATCGCTTATGTCACTGTGATAAATATTTTTGGATTTAGCAATGGGTTTCTTATGACCCATGTGTAAAAAAAAATTTTATCAGAAATATTTATTTATTTTTTTCATATTTTTTTTGAATGTAATTTTTTTAAATTTCTTGTTATACATTTTCTGAGAGCATTTTATTGTAGGATCGTAATGACATATCGCTTATGTCACTGTGATAAATATTTTTGGATTTAGCAATGGGTTTCTTATGACCCATGTGTAAAAAAAAAATTTTATCAGAAATATTTATTTATTTTTTTCATATTTTTTTTGAATGTAATTTTTTTAAATTTCTTGTTATACATTTTCTGAGAGCATTTTATTGTAGGATCGTAATGACATATCGCTTATGTCACTGTGATAAATATTTTTGGATTTAGCAATGGGTTTCTTATGACCCATGTGTAAAAAAAAAATTTTATCAGAAATATTTATTTATTTTTTTCATATTTTTTTTGAATGTAATTTTTTTAAATTTCTTGTTATACATTTTCTGAGAGCATTTTATTGTAGGATCGTAATGACATATCGCTTATGTCACTGTGATAAATATTTTTGGATTTAGCAATGGGTTTCTTATGACCCATGTGTAAAAAAAAAATTTTATCAGAAATATTTATTTATTTTTTTCATATTTTTTTTGAATGTAATTTTTTTAAATTTCTTGTTATACATTTTCTGAGAGCATTTTATTGTAGGATCGTAATGACATATCGCTTATGTCACTGTGATAAATATTTTTGGATTTAGCAATGGGTTTCTTATGACCCATGTGTAAAAAAAAAATTTTATCAGAAATATTTATTTATTTTTTTCATATTTTTTTTGAATGTAATTTTTTTAAATTTCTTGTTATACATTTTCTGAGAGCATTTTATTGTAGGATCGTAATGACATATCGCTTATGTCACTGTGATAAATATTTTTGGATTTAGCAATGGGTTTCTTATGACCCATGTGTAAAAAAAAAATTTTATCAGAAATATTTATTTATTTTTTTCATATTTTTTTTGAATGTAATTTTTTTAAATTTCTTGTTATACATTTTCTGAGAGCATTTTATTGTAGGATCGTAATGACATATCGCTTATGTCACTGTGATAAATATTTTTGGATTTAGCAATGGGTTTCTTATGACCCATGTGTAAAAAAAAAATTTTATCAGAAATATTTATTTATTTTTTTCATATTTTTTTTGAATGTAATTTTTTTAAATTTCTTGTTATACATTTTCTGAGAGCATTTTATTGTAGGATCGTAATGACATATCGCTTATGTCACTGTGATAAATATTTTTGGATTTAGCAATGGGTTTCTTATGACCCATGTGTAAAAAAAAAATTTATCAGAAATATTTATTTATTTTTTTCATATTTTTTTTGAATGTAATTTTTTTAAATTTCTTGTTATACATTTTCTGAGAGCATTTTATTGTAGGATCGTAATGACATATCGCTTATGTCACTGTGATAAATATTTTTGGATTTAGCAATGGGTTTCTTATGACCCATGTGTAAAAAAAAAATTTTATCAGAAATATTTATTTATTTTTTTCATATTTTTTTTGAATGTAATTTTTTTAAATTTCTTGTTATATATTTTCTGAGAGCATTTTATTGTAGGATCGTAATGACATATCGCTTATGTCACTGTGATAAATATTTTTGGATTTAGCAATGGGTTTCTTATGACCCATGTGTAAAAAAAAAATTTTATCAGAAATATTTATTTATTTTTTTCATATTTTTTTTGAATGTAATTTTTTTAAATTTCTTGTTATATATTTTCTGAGAGCATTTTATTGTAGGATCGTAATGACATATCGCTTATGTCACTGTGATAAATATTTTTGGATTTAGCAATGGGTTTCTTATGACCCATGTGTAAAAAAAAAATTTTATCAGAAATATTTATTTATTTTTTTCATATTTTTTTTGAATGTAATTTTTTTAAATTTCTTGTTATATATTTTCTGAGAGCATTTTATTGTAGGATCGTAATGACATATCGCTTATGTCACTGTGATAAATATTTTTGGATTTAGCAATGGGTTTCTTATGACCCATGTGTAAAAAAAAAATTTTATCAGAAATATTTATTTATTTTTTTCATATTTTTTTTGAATGTAATTTTTTTAAATTTCTTGTTATATATTTTCTGAGAGCATTTTATTGTAGGATCGTAATGACATATCGCTTATGTCACTGTGATAAATATTTTTGGATTTAGCAATGGGTTTCTTATGACCCATGTGTAAAAAAAAAATTTTATCAGAAATATTTATTTATTTTTTTCATATTTTTTTTGAATGTAATTTTTTTAAATTTCTTGTTATATATTTTCTGAGAGCATTTTATTGTAGGATCGTAATGACATATCGCTTATGTCACTGTGATAAATATTTTTGGATTTAGCAATGGGTTTCTTATGACCCATGTGTAAAAAAAAATTTTATCAGAAATATTTATTTATTTTTTTCATATTTTTTTTGAATGTAATTTTTTTAAATTTCTTGTTATATATTTTCTGAGAGCATTTTATTGTAGGATCGTAATGACATATCGCTTATGTCACTGTGATAAATATTTTTGGATTTAGCAATGGGTTTCTTATGACCCATGTGTAAAAAAAAAATTTTATCAGAAATATTTATTTATTTTTTTCATATTTTTTTTGAATGTAATTTTTTTAAATTTCTTGTTATATATTTTCTGAGAGCATTTTATTGTAGGATCGTAATGACATATCGCTTATGTCACTGTGATAAATATTTTTGGATTTAGCAATGGGTTTCTTATGACCCATGTGTAAAAAAAAAATTTTATCAGAAATATTTATTTATTTTTTTCATATTTTTTTTGAATGTAATTTTTTTAAATTTCTTGTTATATATTTTCTGAGAGCATTTTATTGTAGGATCGTAATGACATATCGCTTATGTCACTGTGATAAATATTTTTGGATTTAGCAATGGGTTTCTTATGACCCATGTGTAAAAAAAAAATTTTATCAGAAATATTTATTTATTTTTTTCATATTTTTTTTGAATGTAATTTTTTTAAATTTCTTGTTATATATTTTCTGAGAGCATTTTATTGTAGGATCGTAATGACATATCGCTTATGTCACTGTGATAAATATTTTTGGATTTAGCAATGGGTTTCTTATGACCCATGTGTAAAAAAAAAATTTTATCAGAAATATTTATTTATTTTTTTCATATTTTTTTTGAATGTAATTTTTTTAAATTTCTTGTTATATATTTTCTGAGAGCATTTTATTGTAGGATCGTAATGACATATCGCTTATGTCACTGTGATAAATATTTTTGGATTTAGCAATGGGTTTCTTATGACCCATGTGTAAAAAAAAAATTTATCAGAAATATTTATTTATTTTTTTCATATTTTTTTTGAATGTAATTTTTTTAAATTTCTTGTTATATATTTTCTGAGAGCATTTTATTGTAGGATCGTAATGACATATCGCTTATGTCACTGTGATAAATATTTTTGGATTTAGCAATGGGTTTCTTATGACCCATGTGTAAAAAAAAAATTTTATCAGAAATATTTATTTATTTTTTTCATATTTTTTTTGAATGTAATTTTTTTAAATTTCTTGTTATATATTTTCTGAGAGCATTTTATTGTAGGATCGTAATGACATATCGCTTATGTCACTGTGATAAATATTTTTGGATTTAGCAATGGGTTTCTTATGACCCATGTGTAAAAAAAAAATTTTATCAGAAATATTTATTTATTTTTTTCATATTTTTTTTGAATGTAATTTTTTTAAATTTCTTGTTATATATTTTCTGAGAGCATTTTATTGTAGGATCGTAATGACATATCGCTTATGTCACTGTGATAAATATTTTTGGATTTAGCAATGGGTTTCTTATGACCCATGTGTAAAAAAAATTTTATCAGAAATATTTATTTATTTTTTTCATATTTTTTTTGAATGTAATTTTTTTAAATTTCTTGTTATATATTTTCTGAGAGCATTTTATTGTAGGATCGTAATGACATATCGCTTATGTCACTGTGATAAATATTTTTGGATTTAGCAATGGGTTTCTTATGACCCATGTGTAAAAAAAAAATTTTATCAGAAATATTTATTTATTTTTTTCATATTTTTTTTGAATGTAATTTTTTTAAATTTCTTGTTATATATTTTCTGAGAGCATTTTATTGTAGGATCGTAATGACATATCGCTTATGTCACTGTGATAAATATTTTTGGATTTAGCAATGGGTTTCTTATGACCCATGTGTAAAAAAAAAATTTTATCAGAAATATTTATTTATTTTTTTCATATTTTTTTTGAATGTAATTTTTTTAAATTTCTTGTTATATATTTTCTGAGAGCATTTTATTGTAGGATCGTAATGACATATCGCTTATGTCACTGTGATAAATATTTTTGGATTTAGCAATGGGTTTCTTATGACCCATGTGTAAAAAAAAATTTTATCAGAAATATTTATTTATTTTTTTCATATTTTTTTTGAATGTAATTTTTTTAAATTTCTTGTTATATATTTTCTGAGAGCATTTTATTGTAGGATCGTAATGACATATCGCTTATGTCACTGTGATAAATATTTTTGGATTTAGCAATGGGTTTCTTATGACCCATGTGTAAAAAAAAAATTTTATCAGAAATATTTATTTATTTTTTTCATATTTTTTTTGAATGTAATTTTTTTAAATTTCTTGTTATATATTTTCTGAGAGCATTTTATTGTAGGATCGTAATGACATATCGCTTATGTCACTGTGATAAATATTTTTGGATTTAGCAATGGGTTTCTTATGACCCATGTGTAAAAAAAAATTTTATCAGAAATATTTATTTATTTTTTTCATATTTTTTTTGAATGTAATTTTTTTAAATTTCTTGTTATATATTTTCTGAGAGCATTTTATTGTAGGATCGTAATGACATATCGCTTATGTCACTGTGATAAATATTTTTGGATTTAGCAATGGGTTTCTTATGACCCATGTGTAAAAAAAAAATTTTATCAGAAATATTTATTTATTTTTTTCATATTTTTTTTGAATGTAATTTTTTTAAATTTCTTGTTATATATTTTCTGAGAGCATTTTATTGTAGGATCGTAATGACATATCGCTTATGTCACTGTGATAAATATTTTTGGATTTAGCAATGGGTTTCTTATGACCCATGTGTAAAAAAAAAATTTTATCAGAAATATTTATTTATTTTTTTCATATTTTTTTTGAATGTAATTTTTTTAAATTTCTTGTTATATATTTTCTGAGAGCATTTTATTGTAGGATCGTAATGACATATCGCTTATGTCACTGTGATAAATATTTTTGGATTTAGCAATGGGTTTCTTATGACCCATGTGTAAAAAAAAAATTTTATCAGAAATATTTATTTATTTTTTTCATATTTTTTTTGAATGTAATTTTTTTAAATTTCTTGTTATATATTTTCTGAGAGCATTTTATTGTAGGATCGTAATGACATATCGCTTATGTCACTGTGATAAATATTTTTGGATTTAGCAATGGGTTTCTTATGACCCATGTGTAAAAAAAAAATTTTATCAGAAATATTTATTTATTTTTTTCATATTTTTTTTGAATGTAATTTTTTTAAATTTCTTGTTATATATTTTCTGAGAGCATTTTATTGTAGGATCGTAATGACATATCGCTTATGTCACTGTGATAAATATTTTTGGATTTAGCAATGGGTTTCTTATGACCCATGTGTAAAAAAAAAATTTTATCAGAAATATTTATTTATTTTTTTCATATTTTTTTTGAATGTAATTTTTTTAAATTTCTTGTTATATATTTTCTGAGAGCATTTTATTGTAGGATCGTAATGACATATCGCTTATGTCACTGTGATAAATATTTTTGGATTTAGCAATGGGTTTCTTATGACCCATGTGTAAAAAAAAAATTTTATCAGAAATATTTATTTATTTTTTTCATATTTTTTTTGAATGTAATTTTTTTAAATTTCTTGTTATATATTTTCTGAGAGCATTTTATTGTAGGATCGTAATGACATATCGCTTATGTCACTGTGATAAATATTTTTGGATTTAGCAATGGGTTTCTTATGACCCATGTGTAAAAAAAAAATTTTATCAGAAATATTTATTTATTTTTTTCATATTTTTTTTGAATGTAATTTTTTTAAATTTCTTGTTATATATTTTCTGAGAGCATTTTATTGTAGGATCGTAATGACATATCGCTTATGTCACTGTGATAAATATTTTTGGATTTAGCAATGGGTTTCTTATGACCCATGTGTAAAAAAAAAATTTTATCAGAAATATTTATTTATTTTTTTCATATTTTTTTTGAATGTAATTTTTTTAAATTTCTTGTTATATATTTTCTGAGAGCATTTTATTGTAGGATCGTAATGACATATCGCTTATGTCACTGTGATAAATATTTTTGGATTTAGCAATGGGTTTCTTATGACCCATGTGTAAAAAAAAAATTTTATCAGAAATATTTATTTATTTTTTTCATATTTTTTTTGAATGTAATTTTTTTAAATTTCTTGTTATATATTTTCTGAGAGCATTTTATTGTAGGATCGTAATGACATATCGCTTATGTCACTGTGATAAATATTTTTGGATTTAGCAATGGGTTTCTTATGACCCATGTGTAAAAAAAAATTTTATCAGAAATATTTATTTATTTTTTTCATATTTTTTTTTGAATGTAATTTTTTTAAATTTCTTGTTATATATTTTCTGAGAGCATTTTATTGTAGGATCGTAATGACATATCGCTTATGTCACTGTGATAAATATTTTTGGATTTAGCAATGGGTTTCTTATGACCCATGTGTAAAAAAAAAATTTTATCAGAAATATTTATTTATTTTTTTCATATTTTTTTTGAATGTAATTTTTTTAAATTTCTTGTTATATATTTTCTGAGAGCATTTTATTGTAGGATCGTAATGACATATCGCTTATGTCACTGTGATAAATATTTTTGGATTTAGCAATGGGTTTCTTATGACCCATGTGTAAAAAAAAAATTTTATCAGAAATATTTATTTATTTTTTTCATATTTTTTTTGAATGTAATTTTTTTAAATTTCTTGTTATATATTTTCTGAGAGCATTTTATTGTAGGATCGTAATGACATATCGCTTATGTCACTGTGATAAATATTTTTGGATTTAGCAATGGGTTTCTTATGACCCATGTGTAAAAAAAAAATTTTATCAGAAATATTTATTTATTTTTTTCATATTTTTTTTGAATGTAATTTTTTTAAATTTCTTGTTATATATTTTCTGAGAGCATTTTATTGTAGGATCGTAATGACATATCGCTTATGTCACTGTGATAAATATTTTTGGATTTAGCAATGGGTTTCTTATGACCCATGTGTAAAAAAAAAATTTTATCAGAAATATTTATTTATTTTTTTCATATTTTTTTTGAATGTAATTTTTTTAAATTTCTTGTTATATATTTTCTGAGAGCATTTTATTGTAGGATCGTAATGACATATCGCTTATGTCACTGTGATAAATATTTTTGGATTTAGCAATGGGTTTCTTATGACCCATGTGTAAAAAAAAAATTTTATCAGAAATATTTATTTATTTTTTTCATATTTTTTTTGAATGTAATTTTTTTAAATTTCTTGTTATATATTTTCTGAGAGCATTTTATTGTAGGATCGTAATGACATATCGCTTATGTCACTGTGATAAATATTTTTGGATTTAGCAATGGGTTTCTTATGACCCATGTGAAAAAAAAAATTTTATCAGAAATATTTATTTATTTTTTTCATATTTTTTTTGAATGTAATTTTTTTAAATTTCTTGTTATATATTTTCTGAGAGCATTTTATTGTAGGATCGTAATGACATATCGCTTATGTCACTGTGATAAATATTTTTGGATTTAGCAATGGGTTTCTTATGACCCATGTGTAAAAAAAAATTTTATCAGAAATATTTATTTATTTTTTTCATATTTTTTTTGAATGTAATTTTTTTAAATTTCTTGTTATATATTTTCTGAGAGCATTTTATTGTAGGATCGTAATGACATATCGCTTATGTCACTGTGATAAATATTTTTGGATTTAGCAATGGGTTTCTTATGACCCATGTGTAAAAAAAAAATTTTATCAGAAATATTTATTTATTTTTTTCATATTTTTTTTGAATGTAATTTTTTTAAATTTCTTGTTATATATTTTCTGAGAGCATTTTATTGTAGGATCGTAATGACATATCGCTTATGTCACTGTGATAAATATTTTTGGATTTAGCAATGGGTTTCTTATGACCCATGTGTAAAAAAAAAATTTTATCAGAAATATTTATTTATTTTTTTCATATTTTTTTTGAATGTAATTTTTTTAAATTTCTTGTTATATATTTTCTGAGAGCATTTTATTGTAGGATCGTAATGACATATCGCTTATGTCACTGTGATAAATATTTTTGGATTTAGCAATGGGTTTCTTATGACCCATGTGTAAAAAAAAAATTTTATCAGAAATATTTATTTATTTTTTTCATATTTTTTTTGAATGTAATTTTTTTAAATTTCTTGTTATATATTTTCTGAGAGCATTTTATTGTAGGATCGTAATGACATATCGCTTATGTCACTGTGATAAATATTTTTGGATTTAGCAATGGGTTTCTTATGACCCATGTGTAAAAAAAAAATTTTATCAGAAATATTTATTTATTTTTTTCATATTTTTTTTGAATGTAATTTTTTTAAATTTCTTGTTATATATTTTCTGAGAGCATTTTATTGTAGGATCGTAATGACATATCGCTTATGTCACTGTGATAAATATTTTTGGATTTAGCAATGGGTTTCTTATGACCCATGTGTAAAAAAAAAATTTTATCAGAAATATTTATTTATTTTTTTCATATTTTTTTTGAATGTAATTTTTTTAAATTTCTTGTTATATATTTTCTGAGAGCATTTTATTGTAGGATCGTAATGACATATCGCTTATGTCACTGTGATAAATATTTTTGGATTTAGCAATGGGTTTCTTATGACCCATGTGTAAAAAAAAATTTTATCAGAAATATTTATTTATTTTTTTCATATTTTTTTTGAATGTAATTTTTTTAAATTTCTTGTTATATATTTTCTGAGAGCATTTTATTGTAGGATCGTAATGACATATCGCTTATGTCACTGTGATAAATATTTTTGGATTTAGCAATGGGTTTCTTATGACCCATGTGTAAAAAAAAAATTTTATCAGAAATATTTATTTATTTTTTTCATATTTTTTTTGAATGTAATTTTTTTAAATTTCTTGTTATATATTTTCTGAGAGCATTTTATTGTAGGATCGTAATGACATATCGCTTATGTCACTGTGATAAATATTTTTGGATTTAGCAATGGGTTTCTTATGACCCATGTGTAAAAAAAAATTTTATCAGAAATATTTATTTATTTTTTTCATATTTTTTTTGAATGTAATTTTTTTAAATTTCTTGTTATATATTTTCTGAGAGCATTTTATTGTAGGATCGTAATGACATATCGCTTATGTCACTGTGATAAATATTTTTGGATTTAGCAATGGGTTTCTTATGACCCATGTGTAAAAAAAAAATTTTATCAGAAATATTTATTTATTTTTTTCATATTTTTTTTGAATGTAATTTTTTTTAAATTTCTTGTTATATATTTTCTGAGAGCATTTTATTGTAGGATCGTAATGACATATCGCTTATGTCACTGTGATAAATATTTTTGGATTTAGCAATGGGTTTCTTATGACCCATGTGTAAAAAAAAATTTTATCAGAAATATTTATTTATTTTTTTCATAATTTTTTTTT